>CP059268.1:0-1335898 GCA_013694445.1 Torulaspora globosa
CACAGCCTTACACCACACACAGCCTTACACCACACACAACCTTACTCTTTTTTTAAACATCATCCAAACACACCTTCAACCAATCTAACAATCTAACAATTTTTTTTTAAAATTCATCTCTTTCATCATCAACCAAACGCATATTTAGCCTCATCCAAACTCATCTTCAACTAATCTCATCTTCTTTATCCAAACTCATTATGGTCAATCTCATTCTCATTTACACTCATCTTTTTTTCTCCACTAACGCTTCAAAAAGAAAATCAATAACATTTCTCACACTTCCACCACATCCTTACTTTCGATCGCATATCGATAACTAACCTGGATCTAACTTTTTCAATAATCTTTCCCTTCCTTTGGATTAATTATCCTATCAATCAGGCGTCGTCACTCTAACTATTCTCATTTCCTGGACCGTAGGGATATCACCACGTCTTTGGATCACATTCAATCATAACTTCATCCTGCTAAAACTCTAAGGGGAGTATCTTATAATTGTTCTTTACTTCAAAAAGTCTATGGCATTGCATATTATTCCACAATAGTTCAGTTAGTACTTTGTTCTCGAACTCAAAAAATTTTATGTTTAGCTCATTCATTCAACACTTTGTTCAACATTTCACGTGACTGTCACCTCATCATTCCTGGCAGACAGTTTATACGTCCTTTCTTTCATGGTCCTTGCCTTAACATGTACCTAACTCATCCCTCTAACATACGTTCGACTTTGAATGACCTCACTTGAGAATTCTTCCAACATTCTTCGCGACGCAGTATCATGCAGAGTCATTGCGACGGTATCCGGGACTTGCATGTGACGTCATTTCATGCAAGCCTAGACACTTGACCTCTGATTCTCCATGACACATTATCCCTAAAGTCTTACCACATGGCTTAAGATTGTTGATGATACCCCGGACTTATATGTAACAACATTCCACTCAGACCCTGACACATTATCCCTTAATTATATTTGAAGTCATGAAGAGTCACTAAGAATCATACCCCGGATCCCCTGACAGTATATCATGCATGACTTGACACATTATCCCTAAAGTCTTACCACATGGCTTAACAATGTCGATGATACCCCGGACTTATATGTGACAACATTCCATGCAGGTCCTAACACATCACCCCTAAGTTCGGACTTCCTGACGACTCAATCTCATGCAGGGTCCTGAGTCATCACCCCTAATTTCGGACTTCGGACTTCCCCTAAATTTCGGACTTTGTGATATCGGCGCTTATCAAATATCGCTTCATACGGATCTTGCCCCTGTTACCCGATTCTGGAGTTAGTGAAATTTTCACGCGAACACAGACGACGGCAAGGGAAAAGGCGCCCCAGTCACCACAAAAAGGAGTCTTCTCGACTGTCGGTGAGCACACAATCCGCCTTGCCTTCGCAACGTTCCTTAAACAAAGTGTCCACTCACAATTGTACACACTCTGACAGGCTTCTCAACTGTCCCTCAATCCAAACTATATTCCCTCTTTCTTGTTTCTTTGTACTTCATTTTAATGATCTTGTATGATAGTGAGATGTAAAGAAAAAGTCTTGTCAAAGAAAAAATTATCTTTTTATATCTGCCCGAGAGAAGTCGGCGTCGTCAAGAAAAATTTTCAACCGACGCAAAAAATCACCATATTTGCGACGACGCGCGAAGAAAAAATTAAGCTAATTTCACATGTATGGGTGTAGCAAAGGCTGTGATGTATGGGTTTTGAAACAGTCACAACCTGAATTTTGATCCTTATATGGCCAATGACATGCCCGCCCTGGTAAATTGATTGTTCTTAGCGGCTCCTATTGACTGTTAGCCACTTCCCACCCCTCTATCTGCTCCCCATATCACTTAACGGCCCTGTAAATGGCCCTGCAAACGCCCCTGTAAAGTTCTGCGCCATATAACACCTCTCCCATCCTCAATACTGGCGTATTTCATCGCTGTGTAACGCTCTGGTTGCCTTGTGGGCTTCCAAACAGTCACAGAGCTGGATTTGACCACTATATGGCCACTGGCACGCACGCCCTGCTAAATGGTGGGTTCTGGGCGGCTCCTATTGACTGTTGACCACTCCCCAGCCCTCTATCTGCGCCCCATAGCACCCAAAAACTCTGCAAACGCTCTTGACTCTTCCTAACTGCTCTTAATGGCCCTGCAAACGCCCCTGTAAAGTTCTGCGCCACATAACTGGACTTCTACACCTCCCCTTGCTCAGCTTTGGCGATTCAATCTCTGCAACATGCTCTGGATGCTTTGTTTGCTCGACTAAACTTATATTTGTCTTTCTACTCAACATTTCTCAAAGTTCAGATACGTTGAAAGAGATTTCTATCATAACATACTACGGAGGGGTTACCCGGCCCTGGAAAGACTGAGAAAATTTTCAACAGTCGTCGACGTTAACCAGAGAGTACCACTTCTGGGAAGCATCAAAGGCCAATAAGAGTGTATATAGAGGCTCCAAGTGTTTGGAAGTATGGTGGAGTGTACTGTGGTAGTCCCAAGTGTTTGGAAGTATGGCAGTGCAGTATGGTGGAGCGTATTGTAGCTGTGAAGTGTTTGGGAGTATGGCAGTTGGTGTGTTTGGGAGTAGGGTAGTTGGAGTGTGGAGTGTATTGTAGCTGTGAAGTGTTTGGGAGTATGGCAGTTGGTGTGTTTGGGAGTAGGGTAGTTGGAGTGTGGAAAGTACTATGTGTTTGGGAATTATTTTACTCAAGCCCAGAGGGTATAAATGATTTAATATCGATTGTTGGTTCCTAATGGAGTCTGACTTTCGGTCAATTAATAAAGTCATAGAGTTATTCCCTGACGTGAACACCTTTATGACTGATTCTTATCTGCACAGGACCATGCCATGACATTTGAAGAAGATTAAGTACAGCATTCCCCCCCTCATTCAACTGCAGAGGCTACAGAGGGTCAATACCCATTGGTTGATCCTAACTGATTCTGATTAACAACGAAAGGGTTATTCTCTGACGTTTTATCGCTGGGCCATCCCATGACATTTGAAGAAGTTGAATATAGCACAAGCCCTCCCTCGAGGCTACAGAGGGTTTAATACCATCGTTGGTTCCTAATTGAGTCTGATTAATAAAGACAGAGTTTCACATTTTATCGCTCGACATTTAAAGAAGTTTAAATACGTTTGCTTTGAACATCTAGTAGAGGTACATTAGGAGGGGCAAGATGTAGCTGATTTACCCATTGTTGGTTCCTACCTGAGCCTGATTGACAAAGAGACAGACGTGAACAAGTTTAAATACGTTTGTACCTAGAACATCTAATAGTCGGCACTAATGTAGTTTCAAGTAGAGACACTCCAGCTGTAATGTAACTTACACGTTCTACTGGAAGCGCTCCGCCACCGCGTCTCGCGTTCAGCTGCCTGCTTTGGGGTTCGCGTTGCGTCCTCTCTTGCATGGCTCACCTTGCCACCGCGTCGTAAAATTTTTCACCGCGTCGCCATTTTTCACCGCGTCGTAAAATTTCGCCTCCATATAAAACCGCAGGCTTCCCATTTTGAAATACCATTGACTCTACAACCGCTTACCCACCCCCTTTGCCATCCACATCACAGCGTCTTCCCTCTCGCCTCCTCGAGAGCCTTCTAGCTCGCTGGCTGTAATCTCTTAGGGGCTCGCCCCCCCGTAGTCTTGAGGGCTTCTGGCCCAACGTAAAAGGGGCGAGGCCCCCGTAGTCTTGCAGGGGCCTGGCCCCCGTAGAGAGAGAACACACACAAACACGTACGCCTATGGGTAGGGCCTTTGCGGCCGCGCGCGGATTTTCGTTTCGGCTCCCAGGGGGATTCTTAGGCTGCCCGCTGATTGTTTACTTTGCTCTCTTCTGCTTAATTCTGCGGTAAAATTTTCAATCTTACTCAGCCAGAAAGTAAAGGTCAAAGAACTAAACATAAAAAGATTGATCAACAGAGCATGGACGCCAACCGTTTGGCTTGGCTGCAATTGACACCGATTCGTCACGATATCGTATAGCGCCGCCTCAACGTCAAGAGCTCATCCAAGATAAACTACAATGTCATCTCTTCGTAATAGCTTCGCGAGTTTCTCATGTAAACCATTGACAAGGCAAGGGTAGGCTATTAGGCAGTACACCTTGTCAAAGCAGCCGATTTAAAGCTCAATTGCGCTGCACGCAAGAACAGGACTGCAATCAACATGTCAAAACTTACAAGGATCAACTCCCGTAAAACTGTAAAGACCAGGTGGAACAAGCTATTCTTCTCCAGAGGCGCGGCAACAAGCCAGATCAATCGTTGGCGGAAATAAGAAGAAAAAGTTATCGCGAATCAGTACTTAAGAGACCGGGTGGGTTAGAGATATCATATGTCGAAAGTTGATTGAGTCTGGAGACCTGTTGTAACCCAAGATTCGGTTGTCATCGACAGGGAAGCGGAAATTGTTCGGAAGGTATTCTTGGACTTTGCGGCTTATCCGACTTGGAAATCGTCGTGCATTCAAAAAATTACGGTGACAACCCCAAGCAAGACTTCAAATGACTCAATTGTTCCGGGAGATACTCTACAGGTGAGAATTGTTCTCCCTAACTCAAAGAAGGAGAATATATTCGATCCTGAAGTCGTAGAAAACTCAAAAGAGCGGTTTTCATGGAAAGGTAAACTGATTTTAGATTCTATCTTTTCTGGTAAACACACATTTGAATTCTGTCCGATCGAGAATGGCAGCAAGACCAAGTTTGTTCAAATAGAAGAATTCAATGGACTGCTGGCATGGCCTATACTCAAGTTTATTGGAAAGGATACAGTGAAGGGCTTTTCCGAGTTTAATCAAAGATTCAAGGAACATGTGGAAAAATGTGAGGTTTGAGTTTCAGATAACAGAAACCTTCGGGACGCTGTGATTCGGACAAATATACTCTGGAGTAAGCGATGTGTCGCCAAAGCAATCAGTTGAAGCTGAGACATCGAAGAGATGGACACACGCGGAACCATAATGCTGTGTGTATCCTTACCTCCCATATTTGTAGTCTGTATGTTGCATTAATAAGCTCTTCCCATTCTGATTCCAATCAACCTTGACATCTACCAAAGAGGGTCCCGCTGGATAGCAAATTGTCTCATCCAACTTAGTGGCCCACTGGAAAAAATTTTCTTGACCATTCTGCTTACTTTTCTTGAAGCTTTGTATCCAAGCTTCATTACTCAGACTATCAGTTTACAAACTTCAGACGCTCTCGTACCCTTTACATCAAAAAAATCTTACACTGTCTTGTCTCTGGGCTTATGTTACTCACATGATACAAACCAATAGGCGAGAGTAGCTTCGTTACTCCCAAAGTCTGTAGACCTACGCAGCACGCGAGGAGCCCTTGCGCTTCTCCGTGGAAATGTAGTCAATACCTTTAAACCCTCTGCTTGGAATGTGGTTCTATCATACTTGTAAGAGGCAGTCCCTTTTCAATCCGTTCAACCAAATCCGGATTGGAAATGAAATGCCTACCATGTGAGTTCGATCATCGGAAAAATAGTCGCGAACAATCTCTGGATGTAAGGTTAGATTGCCAGTTCGCATTATTATCGATCCCTCAAGATCGAGTTAATGGAGTCCTCAGTTCCCTCCAGGTATTCGCCGTCTCCTTCCCGAAGCTGTGAATCGGTAACTCATGGTTCAACCAAATGGATGTAAACAAGGCGCTTCCCTTCTTTTGCTCTTCTCTCAAGTTTCCAATCAGGCAGGCATATTGCCATACTATGGTAGGTTCTTGACTACCAAACATAGTACTGAAAATTCCAAACGGAGAACCTGATATCAACTTTTCGGATCCAATAGCTTCGGTTACCGTATCTGCAACTTTCAGAACAAGCCGGGCTCTCTTCAATCGACCCTCCATAATAGTCCGCCTACTTGTTTGATTTCGGATCCAAAAACTTATTGATTACGTGCCCGCCAGCACTGTGTATGCCAACCCCACCTGCACCGATGGATTTCCTTGCAGCTTGAACGTGATCCCTAATGTAGACATTCTTTCCGCTCTTTGTCAACTCATGTTGGCGATGGTTAGACTTCAACGCCTTTTCGTTGCTCTCATCTATGTACATTCCATCCGAAGCACAATCATATCTCAAACCGTCTCTGGCTAGGGTATCAGGATATAGTTGTCTTTCTTTCGAGCACACATAGCTTTACCCATATGAAAGGCTTGTTCTCATGTGCTTCGGTAAAGATATTCCGCCACTGTTCCAGCCGCTCTTCGGACCAAGCCCAGGGGCGGTGTCATATGTGCCACTCTGTGCTCACGGAAATGCTTCCTCGGTGATGACTAACGTTCCTGGCTTCCCCGAGCGCTGGTTAATATCCAAGAGCCCATCTCTTGTTTGCAATGCTCCCGGGGCTCTAATTCTAGTAAGAAGTGCCGCCATCGCACGATATTTCAATCTTGATCGGCTGGAAAAGATTCGTATTTGCCAGAGAATGGGCTCAGAGTTCTTCAGCTGACATAGCGGATACGGCTGGTGTTTTTGAAGTCGACGAATCGTTATTCTTGAAGACCTAAGAAAGGTTTCTATCTCCCTCTGGTTGCGATATCGCGGTTAGTATAGTTAAATAAACGGGGGAAGACTGTGAATATTCATCATGCTGGCAAAACAAGCGTCCTGCTGACATTTGATATGTATCCGTGCTCCTTCGATGGATTCTTCTGCACTTTGCACGTACTTCGGCCCGTGAATGCGTTCTACTTCTCTGCCACATGCCCTCGAACGTCCCTTGTTTATCCACTGTCCGCAAAAAGCTCTGGCTGCTTCGACTTGTTCGTCGCACGTATTGCTTTCGCCGCTCCGGAAGTACTCGAGCACGTACGATCGCTGGTTCTTCATTGAACGCCACACGTTGCAGTACGGCCTGCAACTCCTGACGCCCGCCGACTGAAGCTGCCTGTTTTCTTTAACCAAAGCGTTCAAGTATCCAAAAGGGTTCACTCGCAGCGGTTCCATTGCTTGTAGAATCCCTCGTCATCCAGCTGTACCCGTCGCAGCGCCAGTGCTTCGGATGCTACCCGTCGGCACGGCTTGGTCAGCACGGACGCACAGATTGCGATGCTTGAGTAAGTCATCGCATCCGTTCTTTTTCGTGAAGGTATCCGGTGGATAGAATGGATGTCAATACCTTGACAACGAGATTCGCAGCCCTATGTAAAGAAAAGCACCACTGTAAATTCACAATTCCGGAAACTTGAGGGAATCTCGTCCTGAATATTGTACGCTTCACCTGTTTCACTTTGTCGAAGAACCTAAGCTCATGTAAACGTAGATTTCCTTCTTCTCATGAAGGTGCGTAGTCCCCCACTTCCAGGAAGCCTCGGTGTATTAGTCTTTCAATCAAGGATCTTGAACGCTCGAAATGTTTTCTAGTTTCCTTGCAATTACTGCAGGAACCATCAAAGCGAACGGTAACACAGCATTGTACGTTGGCGACATCGTATGCCTTGCAGATCAAGTTTCAACTCTTGAGAATCGCTATTCGCATTTCTTCACAACTGCCTTCTAGGCCATGGCTGCTCAGAAGTCGGTTTTTAAAGCCTATTCGTAATCCCTTTATCAGAAACGGTATTCCAGGCTTTATGCTTTGATCTGTTTCACCTGGGGAATCCAATATGCAGCGATCAATTTGCCATATGGACCTGCAATTGCTAATGCGTAGATATTCACGTTTGCAAACCGATTTAGTACTTAAACTGGGTCCCCACCCTTGCTGGTTATGCCAGGAAGACTCCGAAATTGATACCTGAACGTCTGTTATCTTTGCTATTACCTCTTCTTGCTCATGTGGTGTTAATGCTAGACTGGCAAAGTACTGTTAATGATGGGTTAGTTGAATCTGGATCAGAAATCTAACGGTAGCTCGCTACTCCATTCTAGTGGCAAGGAGTTACCAGATGAAAGAAATTTGTTCACTGGAGAGGCCGACAGGTAAGTCTTACTTTTGTCTTGTTTCAGACTATCTCATGTTATTGAGCAGAACGAGAGCCCACCAATACGTCCTTCAAGATGAGTTGCTCTCCAGGACTCGGTCCCCTCTCTCTCGCAGTGGAAGAAGATCGAAACGCATGGACCTGATATCTTCTATTAAAAGATCAACGACAGGGCTAATCTACTGCTTACAATATACCGTTGTACAGCCAAGTCGTATACAAATGATTTATTCTCACGCAACATTGCAATCCGCCGACAAGCACCCAAGCTCACCATTGCCAGCCTGCTATCGTTCAGCGACGCCAAAAAGACGCCTTACTCGTGTCCATCTATATTGTGTGATGCTATCGAGACCAGATCTCGAAAACCAGCCAAGAGTTCATTAATATTCAGACCAATATCGCTTGGACTGAGAACCTGGTTGCATTTTCGCAACCAGAATAGAACGGACTTCGAAACCCAAGTCGTTTCGTAGAATAAACGTTAACTCTATGTGATTACTCAAGCTATACCAGTACCAAGGCAAATAAGCCATCAGCACACGCATGGATCGTTTACCATGTAATGCCTTGTATTTCATTATGCTCATAGCACAGCACACAACCAAGGTTTCAAGGACATGGCCAAGCGTGTTTTTTCCTTTCATCATATCAACACACGCTTGATACAAATAATTCACAACGATATCCTTTCTATCCTTATTGGCAAAAGCCGTCTGAAGCTTGCCAGTATCGATCTCAGTGTAGCCCGCCGGGCCCGCAGGCTCTCATAAGCTGCAACACACTGACACTTGGCAGCCAAAACAAATATGGCACGACTGTGACAGAATACTGCTGGATCGAGTCGGGCCTGATTCTTTTCATCACGGATTCCTTATAAGTGCTGAAGCCACTCCTAATGGCACAACGTCTAGGAGTCACGGAAGCAACCTCATAACAATATGCCATGGTTCCTGAGCTAGGTTCGTAAAGAAATCTCTTCTGTCATCAAAATCTCTGCGAATACAAAAGTCTGCTTCAGCAAACTGCAACTTGTCGATCTTAAACAGTTTGTTGGTCAACAGTGTTGATTCTCTCAGTCATTAGCTTTTCCCTTGCGGATAGCATTGTCAGCTGAGACTGTCACTATCCTTGATGCTTAGAAATGGGACTTGTTGCAAGCACATTGGCGTCTTCCTAGCCATGGATTATCCCGCTCTAATCAACCAGGCAAACTCTAGGGTTGACCGTTGGACTCAAATTCTACTGACTTTGATTTCTAGCACATTTGCATTCCGCCTAAACATTTCCAGAGCAACTGGGATCAGTAGAATAATTGTACCAAACGTTATCCAAGTTGATGCAATCGATGTCTCAGAGATAGCCCTGCCCGAACGACCTTTGAGGTGAGTGGATTAGATTCGCATTGAAATGCTATGAACAGTGGAAAGACCCTTGCGGATAGATCGAATTATCGTATATTATGTGCCGAAGGTGAACTAATCGTTGTATTCAACGTTCAAAAACGTTACCCTCGTTATAGGAAGTTCAATATGTTGATTTATTGACGTTTATTCAAATAAGCAATCTTACTGTAGGTGATAGAGGATCGCTTGCTCACCTTCTAAGCTTATCAATGGTAGGTAATTTTTAAGAAGTTTACATTAATATAGAGATTTCCAAAACAGCAGACTTCAAATGCTGTTGTTGCGCAATTATGTGACTAAGCCTAATATTCTCAGATGTCATCACTCTTCCGCTTCTCGGCGTCAAGGACGACGTCAACGACAATTCCCTCAACGATGTGAGATGGTTGCGCTGACAATAATTCTTTCTCCTCTTTCTCCCGTTTGCCTTGGACAATTTCCAATAGTTTGACCAGGGTATGCCTACTTTGGTAAATTGGATATAGTATGATGAATGCAGCCGCGATCAATAACCAGATCATCACGATGATAACCCAAGCTCTGAAGAATTTCTTCGAGTAGATGTACTTTTGGCCATACATTGGCATCGGAATCAAGAAAATTAAGATAAAGAAGAGAGACCAGGCGATGATCTGAGCGTAAATCGAATACTTTTTCAGTTCTCTTTTCTCTTTTGGATCGTTGATCCTCATAGCAACAGCGTCTTCAACCGTGGCATCGTCAGCAACAATGAAATTGTCATCCAAGGTATCAAAATCATAAGGTTTCTCATCTGGTTTAAGCAGAGAAATAACGCCAATAAAGATCAGAGATCCGAATAAACCGACAAAGTTACCGACAGCACAGGAATATTGTTGACCCAGAGTGTCTTTGTTAACCGCACCGTAAAAAGACTTGGCAGATGCGCACCAGCCTATCAAGGCAGCGATTGATGCTAAAGGTGGACCAACAATTATGGAAAGTTTAGTCATCCTACTCCAAAAGAGAGTCAATGTAAAAGCAAAGACACCTGGTCCCAAAATGACACCAATAAATGTAATAATCCAACTGATGGTTATCCCAATATAGTTGAACAAAACAGTTAAACCTCCCATAGCGATGGCAAAAAAGGTAACACATCCATGAGTTACAGTAACCAGCTGTTTACCAGAGGCTCGTGGGTTAATGTAGGCTCTGTAAATGTCGTAAGTTACAACCGATGAAAACCCTATCAATTCAGCAGAGGTAGCAGAGGTTGCGGCAAGCCAGATCATGAGAAGACCAGCAGCACATCCACTTTTACCCAAAGTCATGTATAACCCGTAGAGCATAGGGATTCCTTCGTCCACTAAAGTAGTTGGTACAGGATTCGGATAAGTTGGAGATGACGGATCATTAACCAAAGCCAAGTTGGCCAACGAAGAAGCTAATGAAAGGGCCAGAGGTATCACCAACCAACAGAGACCACCGATAAAGTAACCAGCCATACTAGCCTTTGGTTTAGCAGCAATGGCTTTTTGAGAGTAGGAAGGATCGCAAAAAACAGTCGAGAACCCACCAATGACGATATTCCAACCGTTAAGTAAAGCAGTTTTGTTAGTCCAAGTCAAATAATAACATTAGTACCCATCGCATAAAACAACATCACCCAATGAGCGACCTTACCGAATCTAGCTTGAACGACTTCCAGGATTGTATGAGCACCAGGTGCCTTCCGTTTGATTTCTAGAGCCACCACTGCAAAAAATGTTATCTGAATTGTAAAGGCAAACGCATACCAGGCACCTCCGCATATACCATATGCGTATGTCATACCACTAGATGTCAGCAGTGTGCCTGGCCAAGTCCATGAAGAAACCACAGCAGATGCAATCAGGCCAGATGAAGTGTTTCTTCCCGAGGTCGTGAAGCTTTCAGAGTTTTGTTTCTCGCCGAGGAACTTCGACAGTACTTTAGTGATGAAGATCATCAACGCTGCGAATCCAGCGCCAAGGACGAGGATATAACAGTATCCATAGGCTTGTTCTAAAATTGGCTCAACCATCTTGATGAGCTATAATTTGTTGCAACTGAGACGCCCAATTTCCATAAGATAAGTCAACATTGTGCGTTTTTATACATCGATATGCAATAGTATGATATCCATATTTATTGTTATCCTTGAACTTGAAAGTTGGTTTGACTATCGTGGTAGTAGACTTCTAGACAGCAATGATTGACTAGATGAGGTTTAAAAGGTTTATCTAAGAACAGTAACACAGTTACGCAAACGGTTTTCACATAACTTGTCAGTCATTGCAGTATTGAAGTCCCTGCGTTGTAGAGCAAGGCTGTTATCAACCTAATCCATCATAAGGTTAGTAGTACATTGAGTTATGGCGAGAAGCCAGAGATAGGTCGGCTCCTACTTCTTTAGGAAATATCCTAAAGTTTAAATCGCAGATCGAATCTCAGATGATCTACGCCGTTATCAACGACATCTTTCGATCAATGCTAGTAACTAGCGATGGCTTGCTTAACTAGAGATGGCTTTATGCCATCGCATAGATGTATTTAAGCGGTAGAGTTGTTGCAGACTCTCCCATGTAGCTTCCTGTGTGGCTTCTTTCTCGATAACTTCACAGCTCCCCCCCCCAGTTATGGCAGAATACCTTGTCAAGATCGACCTTAGTAAACCAGCTCACGGACAAGCAGGTGTTCAGAATCGTTGGCACCCTGAAGTTCCTGCTCATGCGACTATCAAGCAAAATACTTCGCATAAGACTGAGTGTTTTGATTGGACTGGTGGTCAAGTTGGAATAATGATTCAGCCGATGATATCAAGTACTGTGATTTGACAAGGATCCACTACCTGTCAGGACCATTTTTCGTTGAGGGTTGTGAAGCGGGAGATGTGTTGAAAGTCAGTATTCAAGACGTTCAACCACTTGAACGTCAACCATGGGGCTATTGCGGTGTCTTTGCTAAAGAAAACGGTGGAGGTTTTCTCGACAAACATTATCCAAAAGCTGCCAAAGCTGTGTTCGATTTTGAAGGTATCTATGCTACGTCTCGCCATATCCCAGGTGGTAAAGTTTCCAGGTATTTGCCATCCAGGTATTATTGGTGTCCTTCCAAGTCATGAAGTGCTAGCCGAATGGAACTCTCGTGAGGCTTCACTTGTTGAATCGCACCCACATGCAGACTTTGTAATGGCTAATTTACCCGTTGAACATGGAGCCTATGCGGGTGCCAAGGCCACAAAAGAACAGCAAGAAGAAGTTGCAAAGAACGGTGCACGCACTATCCCAGGCCGTCCTGAAAATGGAGGTAATTGTGACATCAAAGCTCTCATCAGAGGTTCCACAGTCTATCTACCGACTTATTTACCCGGTGGTATGCTTTCAATCGGTGACCTTCATTTCTCTCAAGGTGATGGTGAGATCAGCTTCCGTGGTGCTATTGAAATGGCAGGTTGTGTCACTTTCAGTGTCTCTGTTATCAAGAACGGTATGGAGAAACTATCAATGAAATCCCCAATGTACTTTACCATCGCCTGTTGCTCCACATTTTGGACCTGATCGTTACTTGACTTTCGAAGGATTCAGTGTTGATGAAGAAGGTAGCCAACTATGTCTTGATACCACTGTTGCATACCATCAAACATGTCTCCGGGTGATTGAGTATCTGCGCAGGTACGGTTACAACGACTACCAGATCTATCTTCTCTTATCCACCGCGCCAATTGAAGGTCATATTGCTGGTATTGTTGATGTTCCAATCAGTTGTACTACGATTGGGTTGCCAATGGATATTTTTGATTTTGATATTTCTCCAGAGGCTGAAGCAGTTAAAAGAAACTTAGGTAACTGTGCGTTTGCCACAGACGACCTGGAGGTAGGATTCCCACTCATCAAGCAACTTAATTAACGGCTTGCTTATCCTGAGAGTGTTTTAGTTTACGACTAAAGTACATATGAAGGCCAAAGTCAGTTGGTGGATAAATGAGCTCTGCTATCTTACTGTCAACGCATGATCTCATTAGAACATCTATCCTGCCAGCCTGTGTAAGCTCGCGCTCCGTAAGTGATAGTTCTCATTGTGACCTAGTACCAAAACCAAGAAGAAACGAAAAAGTGCTAAGGGGCGAAAAAAGTTGAAAGAACCTATGCTTTTGATTGTTTTGTTGATGCAGCCCTCAGGAATCTTACGCAGACAGATTCCAATTACATCATTGGATGAAAGAAAGCTTTCTACTCTTGACCCCTCGCAACTACAAATATTTGTATCCCACAGTAAGGTTTGTTCGCAGTACTAGCCACAATTTGATATATGATTAAAATGTGGAATAGATAGATTTTTTTTTCAAACAAATCCCTAGAGTCCTATTTTACCGCGTAGATTTATCATTCTTGAACACATCAATCAAGTGATATATCCTATGGTAAATATCAGAATATTTTCTCTTTTCAATCATGATGCACATCTATTGGCTTGATGAAGTAGTTACTTATTTTTAACGGATTTCGCATATATTTGAAATCATGCTGTGCCGCTGATGTTTTCTCAGCTTCTCATTTTTCACGATCATTTAACTGTTATCATACCAAGATACATTATCGAGATACAGACTATCTCACGTCATGTCAACTTTCGATAGCCTTCCTCTTTGTATTGTGATGAGCTTCTAATTGAGGGTATGCTTCAAGATCATGAAAGACACCACTTCAATTAGAGCACCGAGCTTAGCCGCTGATCTAGAAATTAAACTACCAGAACATCGCGTTAAACGGAGCTCTATTACGCCAGTCATTTTTATTCTAACGTTCTGCAATTCCATGGCACAACCAGCTACACGTCATCAGTCGGCTAGAAAAGCTACTCGATCTATAAGGGTTCACCCATTTAGCCGCTATCATCAATAAATATGGCTGTCTGCTAGTCCATATACTTGTCCACATAGTTGTCCATGGTCTTATGGTATCCGGCAGCAGGTTTTGGACTCATGTTCATGCATTTGAAGGTTTTCAGTTTCTTAATATGCTATAAAACGCTCTAGATATCGTTCCATCACAAGAAGTTCCGTCATTGAAATACTCTACCACGTTCATTGCTGTACCATAGGAGAGTGGCAAAGCAAAGTACTTACAGTTCAGAATGTGTCATTAAATATCGCTTGATCACTTTTGAAATTCTTTGTGCCTGATTCTGCGATTTGTTGAATCTATCAAACCATGAGTATGCCAGAAAATACTAACCAACTTTTTTCAGTCAAATTGCTCGTATTTGCTTTTTTTTGGGGACGTAGGAGTGAGTTGACCCCTTTCTAAAAGGTATACACAGTTAGAATTAGAAACACAGCTAGTGTAGAAATCTCATGGCAACCAGCGGCATGAAAAGTCAGCCAACGAAGATGTACAACCTCGTCACGAAAGTTCCTTTGGGGCATGTGCATAAGGAAGTCAGAAGCGTGGCGGATCCTGCCGGGAAACGTTCAGGTTGCTCAAGGCGCTGTTAGCCTGCGTGCCGAATTCCAAGGCAATCATTGTAGTTGGTACCAGGCAGAAGGTGGTGGAGCTGGCAGACGAGTGGGAGCGTGTGTTCCGCGTAGTATGGGCAGATGGCAAAATTACGACGGAGCAGAAGATCCAGCGAGTCGAGGAATTCATATCAAACGAGTCAGCTAAGCGCTGGTGGGTGCGCAAAGATAATACATCTTTAATATTGTGCCTTACAACTCGCATTCTTAACTAAGCAGCCGTGAAAATAGGCTCGCATGCGTATCGGAACTACGCTATGCTTGTGTACCTATATGAGGCCTCTGTGCATTGTCGATCAGCGTTGGTAAGTAATCCTGATACTAAAGCCATTTCCTGAGAAATTATAATTCGGAAGAAAAGTACTGGATTTGGAGAGCCCCGACGTAAAGAACACGAAAAGGTATTGAAAGTAGCTCATTTTCAATACCTACTGCTTGAAAAACATAAATAAGATCTGTCGGTCCAGCTAGCTACTCTTTCTATCGAAATCATAAGCATTTTCCTGGAACACTACCCCATAGGGATGGGATGAACTTAATCTGGGATGATCGACTTCAACGTGATAAAATCCGACTCTATAAATCTAATGTGAGTGAGGAAGGATAGTAAGTTTCGTCGTTCAAGTATTTCAAGTCCTCCACTGGTCTCTCAGCTTGTGGAGTGATGCGGAAAGCATGTCTTAGCACTGGTTCTTCCCAATCAATAATGGCAGAATGGGTTAATCTGCGATTATCCCAAACAGTCACAGAGCCAGGTTCCCATTTGGCCCTCACTTGCAAATCATGAGAACCCTCCAGCAAGTTGTACAAGTAATTCAACAAAGCTTCCGACTCAGGTCTCTTGAGCTCTATTATTCTTCTAGAGAAGCCACGGTTCACATAAAGTGCCTTCTTCTTCAAGACAGGATGGATTCTCACAAGCGGATGAACATGAGTGACTGGTCTTCTTCTTTGAATTCCCCCTTGGTTTTTAGAGTTTTCAGCTTGTTCCTTGGAACTGTGAACAACATGCAAAGTACTCAAGAAATCTTGGAAAGGTTTAGAAAGTCTGTTGAAAGCCTCTATAGTATCCGCAAACAAGGTGTCACCTCCACCATCGGGACCTTCGAGGACACTGAAGAAAGTATATGAGGGAGGCTGTAGTTCATAGGACACATCCGTGTGCCAACCAATAGAAGAAGTTGCGTCTTGGAAAACTCTCTCATATTCATCGTGGTCCGGCCTTCTGAAAGTAATATGCAACTCGGGAATCTTTTCGGGATGTCCACTTGTTTGATGTATATGTAGTCTCCCAAAGTGCTTACCATACTCGGCAGCATGAGCGGCTCCTTTCGAAGCAAAATCTTGATTTCTGAACACAACTACTCCTCTCTGCGCAACCAACAGAGCCAGTTCATCTTTAGCAGCATTGGATAACGAGCTCAATTGAACCCCTTTGACCTCAGTACCAAGTTTTGGAGTAAGTTTCTTGATGGCAATGCCCTCCTCCTGGTCTTCAGGGAACAAATTAAAGAAGCTTGGGTCAGCCCTCAAAGCCGGATCTTCGTATTTGTAGAACTTCAAGGCTGGGTACTTTTCAGTAGGATCCCATGTTGGCAAAAAATCCGGATACTTGGATTGATCTCTGTAAGACTTCTTGAGATTCAACAGGCCATCAGATCTTTCCTCATCCTGACCATAGAAGAAGTGAGTATCAAAATTTCCGTATGTGGAGCTTGCATGATAGGTCAAGTGGTGGTTCTCAAAACTTCTGACAAGTGAAGTTTCATTATTTTCTTGTGGGGCTGCAGCTGACATCTTTGGATGTTTGTTCTTGCAGCAAATCAGTGAGGTTCAAGAAGAACGAATAGTGCACATTATATATCAAGTCCTGGTGCTGTTCTCCGTGATATCAATGTCTTGTGCCTATCCCTTTTGGACTTCTCTCCTGCCTTTCATTCAGATAACGTACTGAATATGCGAGACATTGAAAGACAAAACTTCAACTTTTTTGGGTCTACGATACCTGAGAGTTAACATCTGTGGAAACGAAGTCATAAATCTCCAGGTAACTGCAGCGTGGGTCGCAGAAAGACACTGACCTCATGAAATGCACGGAGTTCATCAAGGTACACCATTAAACGACGCTATGTTAAAAATCCAGAGGGCTTCCTAAGGCCTGTTCGAAATGCCGAGAGCTAAAGGATTTTAGATGTGCACCAATCATAATGGTCTTTGTGATAGCATTTCGTTGATCGTGAAGAAGTTGCCGTGGATGCGCAGCAAGTGCAGGACAGGGGAAATCAATTGTTTTTTTGCAGGACATTTACAATTCCACAGGCTTCAACTACATCCACGATAAGGAATTGTTGAAGTGCAGCTGCAGCCAAACGTTGGCATTCCAATCAATGGATTTCGGGCGACATGTCTTTGTGTCTTTCCACTTAGTTATTTGTCTTTTTTTTCCCAGAATGACCGTTCAAGTCTTTCTTGGCAATTGAAGCATTGTCTTCAAGCCACACATTTATGACGTCTTCCTTTATCTGTTACGACTACGCAAGACGGGTAGCGTGCCACAACGGAGACGTCGAGCACAGTCGAAGGCTCTTTTAGCCAGAACGGCCTTTGCCATGGTGCCGCTGAGACATCTCATCATATCGAGCGACATAAGAATGTGGTGGTTGTACTTTTCTTTACAGAGATGCTGAAAGGTCTTTCTTTGAAATATTGCTGAATAGAAGAAGAGTTTAGAAATGCCACAGCTTGAGAGCAGGGCGATTGGTGATGTATAAAGCGTGCCATTACTTTGCGCACCGGGGTTATGTCCTATCATTAACCCCCCTCCCATCGCTAGGATCTACTACGCGCTTGATTCAATGGCTCAAAGGTACTCCTCAAGTGAGAAATCTTCAAATCTGGATACGGAGGCACAGAGGGTCTTTGAGATCCCTCAAGACCTTACCGGAAGTAATAAAGGTGCCACTAAAAATGAGGAGCAAATTAATGTGACATACTATGATGATGATCTCTTGAGCTCTTCGTCAGAATGCCACGTTTTTACAAACCCTCAGCAGGCAAAATACTACAGAGATCTATATGAGTCCACGGATTACGAGTGCCGTCACTTGTTCGATCCTGACATGACATGGACAGAGGAGGAGGAAAGAAGTGTTGTGAAAAAAAATGACTGGTATGTGACTTTCTGGGCTTTTATCATGTTTACTGCTCTGGATTTTGATCGATATAACATTGCGCAGGCTTTATCCGCTAATATGTTAGATGACCTCAAATTGACAACCGATGATTATAATTTGGGTAATACAATCAATCTGGTGTGCTTTCTGGCAGCTGAACTACCATCTCAATTAATTTCCAAAAAGATTGGCGCAGATATCTGGATTCCAACGCAGCTATGTCTCTGGAGCGCAGTATCGATGTGTCAGGCTGCAATGACTACTCGAGCGGGATTCTTGGCCACAAGAGGACTATTGGGTGCCTTGCAAGGTGGTTTTATTTGTGATGTCTGTTTATGGATGAGTTACTTTTTCACTTCTAAAGAGTTACCTTTTCGTCTATCGCTGTTTTATATTGCAAATCCGATGACATCAGTATGGTCTTCCCTGCTCTCCTTTGCACTTTTGAAGATCAAAACAAGTGGCATAATGGAACAGTCTTTTCGCTGGTTATTTCTAATTGAAGGGATCTTCACTTTTCTCGTGGGCGTCGCCTCATTCTTCAAAATGCCAGCCTCTGCAGCACAAACCAAGGCATGGTACAGAAAAAACGGTTGGTATACTGATAGAGAGGAAAAGATTGTAGTCAATCGAGTTTTAAGAGATGATCCACAGAAGGGTGACATGAATAATAGACAACCGGTGTCATTAAAGGAATTGTGGAGAAGTTTAACAGACTACGATTTATTGCCAATATATATTGTGAGGTTGCTAGCTGATATCGGGAACACGCCGGTAAAGAACTACATGACATTGACTCTTAGGAAGCTGGGATTTTCTACTTATCAGACTAACGCCCTTACAATCCCCTATAACGTTTTGTGCACCATAACTATGGTGATAATGGGATATCTAACAGAGAAGATAAACGAGCGCTCATTTCTAATATTAGTTTCAGCAGTATGGCTCATTGCAACTCTAATTCCCTTAAGATTTTGGCCTGGCTCGCAAGTTGACATTTGGGGCACCTATGCTCTTCTTACTGTTATTCTCAGCAGCCCTCCAGTTTGGGCATTGTCCATTAGTTGGTGTTCAGCAAACTCGAACTCGGTTCGTTCCCGGGCTGTTTCAGCGGCATTGGTAAATATGTTTTCTCAAACGGCGAATATTATTGGCTCAAATATTTACCGTGCGGATGATAAGCCTTTGTATCATCGAGGTAATACACAGTTAGTAGGCATAGCTTTCGGATTTGCGGGCTCTTGTCTGCTGACTAAAGCATACTATATTTACAGGAACAAGTATAGAGACGCCATTTGGAGCAAAATGACTACGGAAGAACAGGAAGAGTACAAACTGACTACGACCGATGTCGGCAATAAGAGACTGGACTTTAGATTTGTTCATTGATAATAGGTAGAATTGTTCTGTATTTATAGTGACTCGAAACTACTAATTGTCTTTGTAGGCATGGCCTCATCTATTTATGAATAGTTTCGTTGGGGAGCAAGTTCCGCAAGTTCCGACAAAGGGTTTCTATTTTCTTGTCCAGAACTCTAAATTTCTCCAACCACTCCATACTGGAGCCAAGAGGTATTTACTCTTCAATGATACGCTGAAGTTTCCATTCTTTTTATAAAACCATTCATTGAACGCAGGTGAGTTTATTATTATTCATAATTGATCATCAGATTACATTTTAGGCTTTTTCATCTAATATTTTCACTTGGGGTCTGTGCCTCTAAAGCTCGATCATTTTAGCAGATCATAGGGGGATTAATATTGCTGGATGCTTCTTTAAAACTCAAAAGTCAACTATGCGCTCCTGTCATAATGTCACTAAAGTCATATTCTGATATCGATTACCAATAATATAAACTTGAAGTTTTGAAAATAGGCGGCCACCAGTGAATGGGTACTATAATATCTTTAGTTTTACTGCGGATAATTCTGATAAACTGTAATTAATAAATGTGAAGTTTACATTCTACGCTCAACTACTTTTTGCGGTCTGTTATATCATAGACGATGAGGGCGTACTCTTTATGTCTAATTTGAACAGGTTTATAGTGGATAATTCAGTAACGAAGAGAAGTAAAATTTTGAAGCTTTACTTGAGTGTGCAACTTTTTGGGAATTCTTTCTTTTGCTCAATTCAAATACAAAGAAAACGGTCGATATTGATAGTCATTTTAGTTCAAAAGTTTCCCGCTAAAATTTGTTCCAAGCTGCTTTTTCATGCATAACAATGCTCTCACCAGAAAGCGCGGACTTGGCTGGTCAAAATTCTACTTCGTAGTAGATTTCAAATACATCAACTTTAATATTTAGCTCTAATAAGAAAACTTAGAGCAAGATACATGCTTGTGATTTCGGTTTCATTCAATCATTACAGCTGTTTAAACATTTTCAACGACGTTTGGTCAGCATATCCTTAAAATTAAAGGCCTGTTATGCTCCTAAATTTCTGACTGAACGAGAGAGCTCTTATTCCACAACTTCGAAATAGGTCCGGAAAAATTGATTCAGCAACCAAAAAGTTCCTTTTTAGCTTCTAAATTTCAGGTTTCAATAGGAGCTCTTGCAGGATTTTTCTTTCCTTGTATTTTGGTGTCAATTAAATAGTTCAACTGTCGTTTAAAAGATCGAAGATGTCGTAGCCTTCTTTTCTGTAAAGCATCTGTTATGCTTGATCGGAATAATAACACTTGGAATGTCAATAGATAATTCATGCTAGGAAAATCAATTGCTTCCTCTTAGATCCTGATGACACTGGCAAATTTCGGCTGTCTCGACAACAATCGTGAGCGGCATCTCCTTGTTCTAGCCCCCCGTGTGCTGTGAAGTTCACGAGTCAAAGAAGAAATACACCTAGAGCATGATTCATTTATCGACTAGCGCCTTTCTATGTCCCCGGTATCTTGGTGATGGACGTCGCTGTTGGATACGACCGGGAGAATCTGATGGGCACCATCGTAGCCGGCAACCTCACTGCTTTGCTATGTCATTGATATCACACAGTCAGGTATCAAGCTCTTACCTCGGAGCACGTATCTTGATCAGTACTTGTTCCTGTGAAGCTGCGTGCTTCGACAACCCTGACGATATTACAGTACCGTGTGTGTTTGCATGTTCTCCTGCTTGCTTACTTGAACTGCTTGAAGTGTTCTTTCGTTCTCAACTGCTTGAGTAACATCTCAACCATTTCTGGATTTCTTCAGGAGTGTTATCGTCGTAACAGAATAGCTGCAGTTGAGAAACATCAATAAAGTCGATCTCAGTGACAGGGTCCCATTCAAGATCCGTTTCCAAACGTCGGCATTTACTTCCCGATTCTCTTCTACTGTTTCTTGAGTTGACAACCGATTAAGCCGTCTTTCAGGGCCAAGTGGGATGTGAGCTTCATCTTACATTACTCTAGGTTCCATTTTAGTCCGACTGGTCAGATCTGCAATATGAGTCCGGTTCAGCAGTATTGCAGATTTTGGATACAATAGGATTGATGTCGCTGATGCGGAAGGAAGAATGAAGTTATCCTGTTCCAGAGTGGTTGCTTCTGAAGATTGATATACCCTAATATGATTTTCATCTCACATTTTAGCTGTGGCATAGCTCATAAATGTTCTTAAAGGTGTAAGGTCTTGAGAATGATTATTTGATCTACTTCTCTTGAGCTTGCCAAGCTGTAGCCTTCCAAACGATCCTAGCAACAAGCAACCCAGAAGAAGTGTTAAATCATCACGTCGGAACGAATAGTACCACCACGGTTCCTCCTTTGCTACATATTTACGCTTGTGGTAAACTTGAAGGTCGTATCGAGTGGATTAGCGGAGGGTCATCTACGGAATCGTTGAGCATCATTATGGCTGCTATTGCCAGTACTCAATAGTGAGCAAGCATGATCTTATTTTGCATATCGGGCTACCTTTTCTTGCCTTCGTAACAGCTTAGGAGACCGTCATAACTGGCGTTTATCTCGTAATCTGAAAACAACATAATCAAAGCTCTCAAGGCTAGAATCAGCAACAGGCATCGAGAACCTCACTTGCTATCAGGCCACGGTAGGCATTTGGCAGCAGGACGTGTCATCTTCGCCATAATCGGTTATGAGCATTCATCTTTTTAATAAGAGATCATAACACACTCCAAAAAGCTTCTGCAAAACCACATTGCCAGCGTGTGTCACTCTCTTGTAAGATTAAAATGTCGAGCTCACTTCCATTACAAAAGTGTATCGTCTTCATTTAAATTCGATTATTCCATTTCGAGACAATAAAACATATAACTGTTCCTGCCAGAGAAATGATTCACCTTCTGGATTGCAAGCTGCTCCTTAATACATCAGTGCCGCTACGTAAACTTCTTGGCGCTCTATCCTATTGCCGCGCTTCTGAAGCGCCCGGAGAACAAAAAAGAAAAATCCTAACGTTTTCTGTAGCGTCCGAGGGGGAGCTGAGCTGCCCAAGTTACATTTCGGGTCTCAGTTGCGCCCTAATTTCAATTTCGGCTCCCTCGCGGGTGCAAGATGACCGAGCGCGTTTATCCACCCCTTGTTGTTACGACGATAGCTTAAAACATTATAAAAGGCGTATTGGTCGTCTGGGATACCATCTAGTGCGAATTGACTAACGATGCCTGAGACACTTGACACAACTGAAGGTGAAGGAGACGACAACATAATTGTTTCCGATATACTAAGGAAATCCTTTGTGATAACTTCCTGTCTTTTGGTCACCCATTTTGGCATTGGTCTAATTATATATTACTTTTGCGGTACTACCAAACCTGCAGCTGTGCTTGATTCAACAAATGTTGGGCTCGGAATGCGCTCCAGATGGTCTTTCCCAATGGGTTGGGAAGGTGCGGCATTGATTATCGGGGCAGCAGCTTATGCAACTCCTTATTTCGTTAGCGCTTTCTGTTACCTAAAGTCTTCAGAGGCCTGCGCGCCAGTTGTCGGTGGAATAATAGCTGTGGTTGTTGTTATTGCTGCGGTCATCGTGGCTGGTTTGGGTAGTAGAACAACTTCGACACTAATGCACTAGGACCTGCAGGGGCTTACTCGATTGCGGTATCTCAAGAGGCATATAATCTTTGTGATTTGGTAAAGACATCGCAGCGCCTATTACTGATAAATCGCTTTGTCAAAAACGCCTTCCTATATCTCATTTGGTCGCTGAACAACAGGACCATGAGAATGATGACAATGCTCAGGATATATGGAAGATCCGTTCTGGCGCGTAATGGTGTTTGGAAGTACAGCTTAACAGTGGACAAGCCTCTGATGATGCAACGTCTTTATGGTTTGCGATAATCATGACAAAATCCTGGTATCACCCAATGATGATTACTTTGTTTGGAGAGTAATTAGTCAAGGGCAGATTTGAACCCTCTGATGCGTGAAAGTAATCATGATAATTGCCGAAGCGAACTCTCTATCTGGATCCAAGGATTCATAGCTGCAAGTTGGAAGAATGCCTCCCATCAAGAGTGGATAATATAACCGCAGTGATTACACGCGAGGAAGCAAGAATTACCTTGCAGGTGACAAGTGCTTCAAAGTTCGATCATATCGGATATACATGGAATTACAGGTTCATCGAGAGAACTTACGCAGGGAGATGAAATGCAGTCTGCAACAAGAGTCCATTTTTGAGAGGCAGCCTTCTATGACACTGGTTTAAATTACAATCGATGAAAAGACTGGCTAGAAGATTGATACGTACAACTGGCGAATTTGTTTTCAAATATAGCAAAATTTATACCAGTAGGCAATTCCACAAGCTGTAAGACCTCGATATCATTAGCGTCTTTCGCTCTTTTACCTCCTATTTACATGCAAATCTGCGTCGTGCTTCAATCACTTGAACTGCAAAGAATCAACATATAACAAGATGTGGAATGGAAAGAAAGCTTTCTTGAGATTGCTGGCGTCAGAAGCCTCTAGGTGCAATACTTTACCCTGCTGCTTTGGAATATGCAAACTATCCATTAACGCCTCTATCGAATGTCACATGGCGCCATCAGTGAACCTACAAGATATCCATCCAGTCCGTCTCCAGCTTCTTTAAAAGAGTTCCGAACACTTGAGGTCATAAGCGAATTCCCACTTCGTGCTCCTATTCAACATTAGTTTTGCAGCTAAATAAGACAAGCTAACAATCCTAGTCAACGTCCGAACTGAAAGCTAGATCTTGAGCACGTTAATCTGTCCCTTTCTATTAAGCTGCTTGCAAAGTTTGTTCATATCACAGCATCTGAACAGCAACTCATACTTGCAAATCAATTTGAGATGTATAAAGGTCTAAACATAATTCGATTCCATCAGTAACCCAGTTTAACTGCCTCGTCATAGGTTGGATAGTCGATGTAACCTTCCTTTGTGCTTGCGTAAAAAGTGTCTCTGATATACTTGTTTAATGGCAAGCCCTTCTCGATACGGTCAACAATATCTGGGTTAGCGATGAAAAACCTACCGTAAGCAATCAACGTTCTGTCATCGGCTACCATTTCCTTCACATCCTCTGGATGCAAAGCTAGATTACCTGCTCTAATGATCGGGCCTTTCCAGATTGAGTAAGCAAAGTCGTTAGTACCGTCTTTGTATTCCCCTTCACCTTCGGCATAAAATGCATTCGTGACACGAGGTTCGACGAGATGCACAAAGGCTAGGCGCTTACCAAGTTTAGCTCTCGCTTCCAGTTCACCTAAGATGTAGGCATAGTGAGCGATGATCAATGGTTCTCGCCCACCGGACATGGTACCGAAAGTACCGTATGGCATGAATCTGACACCGACTTTGTCGCAACCGACGGCCTCTGTAACTGCATCAATCACTTCTAGCGTGAAACGAGCCCTGTTTTCAATAGATCCACCATATTCGTCTGTCCTTTTGTTAGAGATTGGGTCCAAAAATTGGTTCAGTAGATAACCGCCAGCGCATTGTATTTCAACTCCATCTGCGCCAGCCTCTATGGATTTCGTAGCCGCCTGGACATAATCCTTGATATATTGCTCGATCTCATGCTTGGTCAAGCCATGCTGTGGATTGTTACTCTTGACCGCCTTCTCACGCTGTGCGTCATCCATATAAACCTCGTCAGAAGCCGAGTCATAACGAAGACCGTCTCTTGCCAAAGTGTCAGGGAATGCTTGTCTTCCCAAAACCCAAAATTGAACCCACACGAAGGATTTGTTCTCATGAATCTTAGCAAAGATTTTCTTCCATTGCTCAAGTTGACTTTCAGACCAGATACCTGGCGCATTGTCATAACCTCCACTTTGAGCAGACGGAAAAGTTCCCTCGGTTATAATGAGAGTACCTGGTCTCTTCGACCGCTGGTCATAGTACTCAATGGCCCAATCGTTTGGCACATTGCCAGGATGATGAGCTCTCATTCTGGTCAAAGGTGGCATGACGATACGGTGCTTCAAGTCATTGTTTCCAATCTTGATTGGTTTGAATAAATTGGTGTTACCCAAAGCAACTGGTTCGAAATTCTCAATAAATGACATCGCTGAAATACTCTCTTATTTCGTTGTTCAAACCGTAGAAAGAACCAAGACTCTTTCCGTAGGGCTAATATCGTCGTGCCATTATATGTGAGTTGAAGATAGCATGCTACCAAAGCTATGACAGTGAGGAAATTAACGTAGTGGTCTGCTTGTTGTCGATGTTTGAGTCGCTAGTGCTTACTAAGCTAAGTGGAACTTAGAGGCTTCAGGCGGTTGCGACAACCAAGTGAAGAGACCTTTAGAGCATTTGGCAGCTCTTTGTACATCATAGATAGTATCTTTTCAGAATCTTGCAAGTTTTCTTGGGCATTTAGCTTGAACAAAGGTTTTTCTGTAAATTTCTCATTCCTTTAGTAAGCAATTCGAGGCATTTCAGATGGGTAGGAATAGACGTTTTGCCTCCAAAAGTAAGATAGCAGATAAGGATACGGCCACGATAAGATAGGCATCGCATAATTGCAAGTCTGTAAGGTGATCTGGCATGAAATTGACTTGCGAAGATGTACCGTTTCTTGACCAAATATGCGCGCTCCAGCAAGCCATCGATTAAAAGTCAATGAATGAATTCCACGGCTAAGGTGGAACTGCTAAATACCGGAGGAGGTATCAGGATATGATCTCCAAAATTGACTTCCAGATTATTCCTGTTAATTTCCAGTAAATTATCTCATAAAAAATATCGCCGATGCAACAAATCGATGATTTTGAATCAGATATAAATAACTGGCCACTTCAGTCTTCCTTATTTTGGCGTTTCGCCGTAATGTGAAATGCTCCCTTTTTTGACCATCGCCAAATCACACCAGTAATCGAGCCACAGGTTGTGTCGCCTCTTCTAGCCTGTGTTTCATATCAACGAATCTTAGCAACAGCATAGCGCATGTTGAGCATATCCCAACCCGCAGCTTGAAAAATCTATAATTCCTGGGCCACCTTTTTGGTAAACTATCTATCATGGGTCGTAGCAATAATACCCAAAGAAGTCAACAAAGCATCTTCAATGACGTCCAAATTGGAAGTCATTGCGGTTGGAAGGCTCATCCGACGAGAATAGAGTAAATCTTCATAATTTTTGACAGAAATGAGCTTTACAATTTGAGTGCTTCGAGTGGGAACTTGCGAATTCATAAGTCACACAAGTTAATAGCCGTCCTCCGCTTTCTTACATTAATGAAATTATCTGCATCCAGAAATTTTTGTGGAGACTTTTTCCAAGGTTCTCTTGCTTCTTGTCCAAGTACCTGACAGCGGCGATTCCATTAACAGAAACTGTATTTGCGATCTAATTCGTTAAGATGCATAAGGATTCGATTAAGATTGGTTTTACCACAACAGTATGGTTCTTCGATAACAACTCGCTCAGCTGGAATCAACGTAAACAACAACTTGATGAACATCGGTTTCTCACAGGAGTCCGAAAGGCCCCACGGTTATCTTAAAAGAAGAACTGAACGGTGAGATCTCATCAATACTTCCGCGGATAGCTGCAACCTTTCGGGGATAACGATGATAATGCCGCTTCGATATTAGGGAAAGAACTCCACCTGCTCTACAGCTTCTCTTGTTCAGGCTGTTTTGGCGGAATAAAGTCGGGCTCTAAGATGCTAAAGGCTCAAAGAAGGCTTCTGTCTTTTCAGCGCCACACTGACATACAAAAGCGCATTTTCATGACCCATCTTACAGTCCAATGAGAGACGGCTGCTTGAATGTCATCAACTGTACAATTATCTGAGAAGTAATCCAATTGTCAAATCACCGCCATCAGCTTCAATCGAGCCTGGGTATGACAATTTATCATTTTATCTTATCTTAAAGTGACACGTTCAACAGCTAACCAATTCAGACACAACACCATACTCGGCTGACCGATCAAGACATCAAATCGAGTCAGCGTTAGCGAAGAAGTGAGATTTTCATCTTGGGAAAACTCAAATGCCTGACTCTCAGCGGTCAGCTTCTTCTGTATCCTGCAGATATTTACTATGACGATCCTCTTGGATTACAGATATCGCTCATACGATATTTCAACATGCATGCCCAAAGCCACTTTTCGAGCGGCTTAGATTGCTTCTGGTAAAATTTATGAGGACAAATCTAACGACTTGGTAAAACCCATAAGGCTCAAAATGCACAGACTAGAGGCTTTCGTCTCATCTTCCACCAAAGAAACTTAATTAGCGGTTATCTTTAACATCTGAAGATGTCCCGCCAGTGACGAACTAAGTATTCACTCTTGATCGGACCAGTCAAGAACGGCTAGTCCAAGATCATGGCTCAGACACATGGCTCACAAACTGGTAATCCGATCGGTTGTCTTATACCTATATAATTGCAACTTCTATGACGAGTTGTCTCAGCTGAGTGCCTAAAACGTTCACGAACATGCCTCGAAATCTTGAAATGTTAACCATTTGCAATAAATGCTCAGTACTGGCGCTAAGAAAAACTGCCGCACTTAATGCCATCGTGACTCAGCTCCTTATGAACTGTCGGCTGTAGCTAATTTTGTATTTCTAGGAAACAATTGTTCGCTACCTGTTTTAAAGATGACCTGGTGGCCTCAAGGGACATGACGGAATCGATCTGTTGCACAGCCGACCTACATAACCAGCACTAAAATCTCGAAATTGTTGGCGAAGATGCAGAAGAACTTGAAGGGGACCTAGCTTGGCAGAAAGTAACCCATGAAAAACACTGACAAGACCTTCAAATGTACCGTGGATATGTGCCAAAGACTTCTGAATAAGCAAGTACCACTACCACTGTTTGTATTCTCGCTCCTGATGTTTCTTGATTTCTTATAAGACGTTTGTGCTGCCTAGTTTGTCCATTAGCCTTAGCATTTTTTTTTCGACCTTTTTTCTCTCGTCTACTGTAGATTGAGTCTGACTGAACAGTAATTCGCTGTGAAAACTCTCATAACTGACTTCTTGGTAAAAAGTTTGGTATTCCCTGTGATGTTTCACAGTTCCAACATCGGTCTCCATGATTTCATCTGATGAACTCAAGGAAGCAACACGATTCCAAGTATTTTTAGCGGCACGGAATGGACGGCTAATTGTCGGCTTTACGACTAGATTCGTACATCTGAATGTTTCCTGTTAACGGAAAACCTTGGGATGAATGAAGTACGGTGTTTTTTCTCGCTACAATGCAGAAGACATGACAGTATCACTGCTTGTGGCTGCTAGCTCTGGGAAATATATCAATCTCATAAAGTTGCACAGAGAATCATCAAAATTCGTCAAAAGCTTCATCCAGTACTAATAAGCAAGCTCATCGCGATTATTCGGTCATATTGCTTTAGCACTTTCTGGCTCCTTTTTTCGTTAAACTAGCTATTTGTTCAAGCTCTTATTCATTTTTTTCAGTACTAACAGCAAACGCAAGTATCTCATTTGACATAGCTAAGAATGCTTCCGAGGGGACTGTCATGCGTCTGAACAGGTCAGTTCTTCTTTCCATTGCGGAGCCTATGTCACTCTATTCAGCTTTGCTAACACAACTGGTTTAAAAAGAGCTATAACTCAGGATATGTATCGAGATAGTAATTATTTGGTCAACTAAGCAGCCGTAAAACAGGTCTCGAGCGTCGAACACGATCTGACAACTTAGAGAAAAAGAGGCATACGCTCCCGAACGAACTTCAAAGCGTTCACTTAAGAAATGGCAGGTTCTGCAACATGAACTTAAAAAGTACCATTCGAAAAACTATTGCCATAGCGCCTTCAAATTGTCTTGAGGCGCGGAACAAATAGGATCAATTCGGGCTGCCTATTTCCCAATTGGTCTTTTGAAGAAGGGTCTAGCGAAGATTCGAAGATTCGACTTCTCTAACGGAACTTTCTTTGCGTCTTCTGTCCTTAGCAGTCTAGCGGAAACTGTACGCTACGAAAAGTGGGTGATGCAGCATCGTTTTCGCAGATCTTGAGAACTGGAAAGGCGCAAGATGTGTGCATTAATCGAAGTTAGGCGCCATGTTTTTTTCATTCCAAAAGTTCGTATGATTTATGCCCATTACTGAAGTAACCCTAAGCACTGCAAACCGCCCTAGAATCTAGTGCAAGAAGAACGGCTATACATATCTTTCAATGCCGACGGTTGCTGTAGCGATGTTAAGCGACTGCGCGACCAGGTCTTCTTTAGCGGTATGTTGCTCTAGATGATGGTCTACTTGACATCATAGGAAAAGGTATAAAAGCATCGTCATGTATAAGAAGAAAACGGTTCGGACATTGATACAGCAGGAAAGGAATTTCGGACACACAGCTTTGTATTTGTCTCATACTATTGTTCAATCTATATTGCAAGGCGTGAAATATGGACTCGGGTGCCGTTTCCACTAGGAATGGGTCTGAAGTCTACAGATGTGGAACCCATGGATACACCAGAAATTAATCAGCATGGTATCCATAGAGCTGTACGGCTGCGGTGTGTATGAAGGAAGATACAAGTCTCGAAATGCAGGTGCATTTCGACCCTTGTCGGTCAAGAATTGCTTGAAGGTATGGCTGATTGTCACTCTCCTAACTTTACCTTTAGGCCTTACTGCTTAGGATGTGACAGACACAAGCGATGACGCTATTTCCAATGCATTGAAGATTGGGCGTGGAGACGACGATCATCTGGATGCAGTGAGATTAGGTATTCAGCATGGTTGTGACATACTGAACACCACGGACCATACCTACATTGGGATATTACGGCAAATTAAAACTGCGCAGAACTTTGGACAAGAGACTATGCCAATTCTTTTCACACATTAAACATCAATTGGCGCAACAGGGAAAATGCCATAGTCCGTGTTGTCAGATCTCAGGATGCTTATATGTGGGATATGGCACAGCTGGTGCTCAAGAACAAATAAGTTGGGATTATACCTACAAGTGGTATATAAAGCCGGACCTATAGGCTGGGACCCGATCAGTGGCTTGATTGGGGGATCCTGGTCGCAATCTGTTTCCAAAAGTGACAGCAAGATGAGCATCGTGCCTGGACAGACTGTGGAATGTATTTGGTATCAAAGCAGAATTAAGTGGTTCAATGCACAGTATCAGCAGTGTCATCACAGCGGTTTCTCGGGTAATGCAATATGCGAGTCGTGGAGTAGGTATTACCACGGTAGTTCTCCTTATGTTTACAATGCAAATGATTGGAACGCAATCAACGTGGGATGCGGCACTGGTTATGATAGATATCACTGCGTTTGATACTTTTTTTATCGGAAACTCCTTTTCTACTTCCCTCTTGTACTCGGACAACAATTTGTATATCATGTTAATAACTATTGTCGACACCCGGTATCTGGCTCATCATAGAGTTCGTATTGCTCATCGCTTCCACACCATTAGAGCTCATCGCTCATAAGATATTATGTTGGAATGCTCAATTGCAGAAAAGGACTTAGAAAAATACCTACTAGGCGTGAGAGACTAACTGCTCGATAAGTCCTCGGAAATAAATTAGATCCTACCAGATCGGATGCTTTTCAGGGTAGAACTTTATGCTCGATAGAGAGTAAAGCAAAATTCAACGCTCACCGCATCCTTTTCCATTCTGGTTTTTCATTGTCGAATTACCTGCTTTTTTGGTTTCAATATAAACGGGCCACCTAAGGCAGTTCTTTGAATAAAAGTTTATGACTGTCCTTGGTTTCACCAATTTTTGGTTGCAAGATAAGCGGCGGGATAAAAAATCCCTTCTAAGGCCAACAATCTGGTTGATTTGGCCACTTAACATTGGCGAGATCGTTAGGTTATTAGTCTCGCTTTAGAAGCAGCAGCAAAAGTTATCGGAGCATTTTATCATCTACCATAAGTTAGGACCCAAATTGAATTTTCCAGGTGTAACTTTTAATCAGTTTCCAACACCGGTGAAAGGCAATGTAGGCAAATAAAACAGAAATAAGCCGCCAATGGTGTATAATATGAGCGGCGTTGTGTTCTAGAGCTATGAGTTCCTGAAGAACTCTCGGTATAATTTCAACAAGTGCAGGCAATCTCGACGTAGATACATCCTCTGTACTGAACCAATTACTTATCTACAGTTACCCCCGAGCGTTTGTATTGGACAAAGATCGTTCTATAGGAAATGAAATCTTGCGCCCGAGTTCGATTCAACTACAATCTTCTACTTGCATTGAGGTATTGAAGTCATTTCGAAATGTGACCAAAACTTGAAGACGCAATGTCTGAAACTCTCTCTCACGCTTTTAGGGATATTAACAGCGCCAAACACACGATCTCTATGGCTGAAGCTTTAAATCCCACAACTTTTGTTTAATGATTCATGGTTCCGTTCCGCAGACTTGACGGTTGGAGTACATGGCGAGGCTAATTAACACACGGCAATATTGTAAAGCCGGTGTAGCGGCATAAATTTCGATGTATCTAATTCAAGTTTCGTAGAGCTAATCAAGCTCAAACATTAAACAAGGCTTATGGTCATGAAATGACGAAGTTCAAGTGAGTCGTCTGAGTATGAGAAATCCGGACCACCATCTGACTATTTGAGGCGCTAATGTTGGAACCATGGCATGATACCTATGGCCCAGCTTTCAGTTCCAACAATAGTGGGCTGATAAGTGTGAGATGTTTTATGCTATGCATAATCGGCTGATGAAAAGTAAAAGGTCATTAGTGGGACTCAAACAGACGAATCCGACATTGAGATTGGAACGTATAGATAGGAGGCCAGTTAGGTTAGATCCAAGTAGAAAGTCATGGCACTTAGTCTTAGAGTTAGAAATTACTAGATATCTTTGTAATACCGTGCTGTATTACAACATAACTTCTGTGATATTGTGTTCGGTATTTATTACTTAATAAATACATGTTTATCTTATGGAAGCCCGGTTCTTTTCTGGGACCGAGTAACTCTCTGGTAGCTGACAATTAGATCCATTTTTATATGTTTCATTTGGATCTTTCGTTGTCTCGCTAACTGAATTTTGGGCCCGATATACGGATCGTATATATCGGTCTTCTATCTGGATCTTAGTCAGCCAAATACTTGGGCAGACCCTTGGTTATATCCTGTCAAGCCGGTATGTCCAGTTCATCCTACTACAAACCTCAAGAGCTAAAATCCGATGTAGTGTAACGGCTATCACATCACGCTCTCACCGTGGAGACCGGGGTTCGACTCCCCGCTTCGGAGATTTCTTTTTTAAAAATCTGAGTAGTACTCCGGACTAGAAATTACATCCTCCGGTAAAAATCGAGCGTAGTTACTACATTTTTTTTTTATTTTGACATTGTATGCAGACAGCGGGAGAGAAATCTATATCACACCGTTAATAGTGATGTCTACATACTTACACCACATACATTTCCCAAAAAGGAAATTGAACCTCGGCAGAGAAGACACTGATAGTGCCAAATTCCACCAGAGTTTGGCAAGTAAAAGACTTCTCTACTCTGAGGAGAGCCTGGAGATTAAATTGAGAAGGGAAAAGTCTTCAGAAAACTTTACCTCGTCTCCACCATGTGATAATCGGATCCATCAGACCAGCTGGTTGGGTTTAATCTTCTAACGCACTTTTTCCTCTTCAGCTCAACGATGAAATACCGCTGACCATACGCATGGCCCAAAGCTTTTTCTCTATTTTTGACAGTTTTGAAGATAGCTACCACGTAATTGACATAAAAATAAATAGCAAAAAAGCTTCTGCGGACTTTGAACTTCACGCAACAAGGAAAATGGATATTTTCTTTTCCTAGCATCATGTAGTAAATATTCCTAGTGCAATATTTACTCGCCTGAAGCAAGAAATTAACGACCACGCAGCCCTAGAGCAATCATGTGAACGTTACCGTACGCAACACAGAAATGCTTTTAAGCTTTATGCTGATTGTTCTTCAATCAAGCCACTTATTTCATTGATCATCTTGCCAAAATTACCGCCGGAAGCAGAGTCGTTTGATATGCCTGACAAGATACCCTTGGAGAGACCAAAGATGCTTTCCACAGATCAGAGACTTGCCATTCATCTTGCTCTTCAATCAATTAATCATAGCCGAGAGTCAGTTTCGTTTTACTCCGTTTCGCAGCTTGCCAATGAGATAGCTGTTTCGGCAGAGCCCTCAATTCCTGCCATCATCCGGTTGACACATCAAGTAACAACACTGCTACAGCGCAACCCGTCCCCACTCCTGGCCCAAGCTTCTCAACTCTACTTCCAAGCATTACTTTCCCCCTCCCAACAAGACATCATCAATGCAAATACAAATCTACAAAATCTTTTAATTAACTCTCCCGCTCATATCTTTGATCCACCCACTCCACAAACCCACACTTCGGCTTGACAAAATTAAACTGCTGCGCAAAAGTGTCCCATATCTGTTGTTGTTCAGGATGCGAATGCCACGCGGATGCAAGCAGCGGAGATAAAATGTTCTGTTTCAGACCATAACCGAATTGGGAATAGTAAGCCCTAAATGCCATAAAGGAATTGAGCGGCTTTGCGGGGGCACCTCTCCTAGCGGGTTTTTTATATATGTTATCTAATACATCGTTTGCTATGGAAAATAGCAGTTCTTCACTATCCCAGGGGATTGGAGAATCCCATAATGATCCACTTTCCGCCATACTCTCGGACTGTAATTTCTGCTTCTCTTCCTCAATCTTCCGGAGCAAGGTATTAGGAGGAGGAGGAATCTTTATGGGTCTCAATTTTGCCATGAAAGTTTTTGTATTTTTCTCCTTCGTATAGCCAGGTGTATGAGAATAACTCCCATCCACACACTTAGCTTTGGCTGGTCTACACCGACCAGCCTTCGGCTTGAGCTGAACTTTGAATAGAGGTCTGTTAGCCTTGAACCCACGAAAAGATTTCTCGCGCATGGTAGTGGTCTGCGGATCCATTAACAAGATGGTTTTAACGAACATTAGGTGGCTACTCTTTATACTCGAGAGCTAAGTTAATTAAACCCTAAAATCCTCACTGTTTCATATTGATTTTTTCTGTTTCGCATTGAGGGCCATCAATACCCATAGAACCTCAAAACAAAGCTATTTACCGTACACCATACGGCTGAAGCACTCATAGACTTATTCCAAACACGGTATTGAAACGAGGGAGTTACTTGAGGAGATGGAAATCAAATACTGAAAGCGATAGATTTATCTTGACAGATTATTCTTACAGCGGCTATTAATCCTTCAGAGTATATTCCTGCTATAGCTCTGCAATCACTTCACAACTATGGGGGAAGAATGATGGAATATTTCAGCTATACTTTGAGCTTCTTTCACAATTAGAAGAGCACTGGCATCTAAACATTTATCCTGAGTATCGTTACCATAAAGTCAATAAAATAAGTCGGCAACTGGAGAATAAGCTCGTGTATCAGAATATGTTAAATCGGATGCGCTTTTTTACAGCATCTTCGCTGTCATCGAAATTGGAAGGTATTCTAAGCTCCGCACGTGCTTCTGCTGCGGATACTGCCGCTGATGCCACTGCTGCTCCAGGTGTTCCCCTTGCCGCCGATCCGGTCGGTTCCACCTATGCCTACTCTTCGTTGTCCTCTTATCAAGATGGCCTAAACCATCAACTTCCTTCTCGCCAACAAAACCGCACGGTGACAAGTAATGTCGAGCCAGCTACAAATCGACAGCTCGGGCAACAACAAGATCCAGCAAACGTCCGAGACCGCAATCCCTTCAAAACACATCACGACAGATGCTTCAGGCCCAAGAGCATGAAGAGTGATACTAAGAGAGTCCGCAAGCAGAGGTGTACGGCGAAGATGCAGGGTAACATGTGTGATCGGATCAAACTTGATCTGCAAAAGAAAGAACGCCGTGCTACCGCGCGGCCTTCCAAGAGATTGAAAATATCTGGGGTTACCGGAACCGGAAGCTGCAGATCACAGAAGACGGATACGGAATCTCTAAGTCCTAAAACCAGCACACGGAACAAAGACCTTTGTGAGATGGCAGTGGATCCTTCTTTGTCGGTCGAGAACTACGGCTCATTCATTTCCCAGCACAACCATGACACCGGTTCGCCTCTTCGAGGCGACCCGAGTGGTTGCGACGCCCCACCCACGGCTTTGAACTCTGTGCATGCCAGTGCCAGGAACATGAGTTCCATCGACTTCGAGTCCAGCTCATTGCACTCGAAGTTGCGGTGTATGGTTAGTAACAAACAGCATCTGGAAGTTCAAGATCTTTATGTTTAGACTGCGTGCAAATCCAGTTCGCTCTATTCTTCTATCTTCTTTTTTGGAGCTCTTTCGATCGCCAAAAGAGGAAAGATTCGAAAGTGTTGCCCGGTCCAGAACGATACAGCTCTCAGCCGTTCGAGACCATATCACAAAGAGGAGAGATCAATTCCTGTTGCTAAGTTACAAAGAGATAGAGCAGTACCGAGCACTCAGGGCTACTCATATCAGTGAGAAGAGGCGTGACGCAAGAAATAAATCGCCAGGGTAGCTGTTCTAACTGCGCTTGTTTTGCGTCCCACCTTCTGGATCACGGATCTAAAAAGTCTACTTGGCTTGGCCTTGTTATCACAAGCTTTTCCGTTCCATATTGTTGCCGCCATTTCCTTTTCTTATTTTTTTTTTTTCCGTGGGCTTTCTCGTTTTAATGACTGTCTTTATCCTCACCGTAAAAGCTTCAAGATTTCGTAATATGTAAAATATAAGCTGAGGCGCTTTCATCTTCCTAATGTCAGATAATCTGACTTAGGAGAGCGATAACACACATTCATCACTATTTAAGGCTCATGACCGACAAAGCGGCGAGAATAGAGAAGCCAATCAAGTATCCCTGGTGGTATGGAGGTGCGGGTGGCATTTTTGCTTGTGTCGTCACTCATCCTCTCGATCTAGCGAAAGTTCGCCTTCAGACCGCTCCTTCGCCAAAACCAACACTCCTAGACATGATTCGAAGAATCTTACAACAAGAGGGTCCTCGTGGACTTTATGCAGGATTGAGCGCCTCTGTTCTTCGGCAGTGTACTTATACCACTGCGAGATTTGGATGTTACGACATCATTAAAGAGAATTTAATCCCCGTGAGCGAGACTAATAATAGCTTTTACCTTTTGCCATGTTCAATGTTGAGTGGGGCAATTGGTGGCCTTGTAGGAAATCCAGCAGATGTCGTCAATATCAGGATGCAAAATGACTCTGCACACGAGGCACATCTAAGAAGAGGTTACAAAAATGCAATTGATGGGCTAAACAATATTATTAAGGAAGAAGGTTTTCATAAGCTTTTTACAGGACTCGGACCAAACTTAGTAAGAGGCATCTTGATGACGGCAAGCCAAGTAGTCTCTTATGATGTATTTAAGTATCGATAGACCACAAAACTGTGATTTACTATGCTGCAAAAGATATGTCAGCCAGAATAATACTTTTGCGTACAGAGTACTCCTGAGCTGCTTTTTTTTTGATATATTTCTATCCTTTTTTGTCCTTCTCTGGCTAGGTTTCAAATTTGTGAGGCTTTTTTGATCACCTGGGCAGCTCGGATTCTGTGAGCATTATTAATTCATACAGGCACTATTTTGGAGATAATTTTGAGGCTTCCTTTAGATTCTGTAATTCCAGCTCAGTCAGGGTTATTTCATCTTTTAGAGTATTTTCTTTCATACAATTGGGCTAAATTCTTTAGATCTCTTTTTTAGAAGCAGTCACATGGAGTCCGGCTTAACCTGGATGTAAGGTGGATAGATTTTCTAATATACAAGAAAAGTTGTTGATCTACGAAATCAAATGAACTAAGACGACGTCTGTAGCTGATGGCAAACCGTAGTTACACTCCTGAACAGATAAAAGTATAGAAAGCATAGCCTAAACAGAATTTTGCATTTTATTTGTAAATTCTGTTATTGTAGCGAATATTTTAAACTAAACCTAATAATTTTTTCTAAAATTATCTCCGAATTCGTTCGAATAGATACCCAGTCTGTTATCACAAGGCAGTAAATTTTGGCTCCAAAATGGATGCAGCGTCTTTTTACGTTTTGTCTTCGGACCATCTTTTTCAGAGAAAAAAAAAAAGCATTTCGGTGTCAGAAAAGATATTTAAAACAGTGCTGATTATGAACATGGTAGATCATAAAAGATACAATTGTAAACATTGGACAATATTGTTAGGTCAGTTATATATATCCAGCTAAGGAGTTTTTTACTTTGAAGCATAATTGAAAGGCTGAAATTATTGCAAAATGCGCAGAATTGAACAGGAGCGATAAAATCGAGGACACCCACGTTTCAAAGGCAACTTTTTCGGACTTCCATGGCCACCGTCCGGCTGTCTAGATGAACTAATAGCTTCTGTGGTGTCTGATGAGCGTATCTTCCGGCACCTTAACTCCACGTTCGGTTCATCCGCATCGCCAGTTCTACTTACCGAAAATGGCCCCTAAAAGCTCTCCATTCAAATTTCCACGTTCAATTAAGTAACAAGAACTTCTTACATATTTATAAGTTTTCTTCGGTTCGATGTAAAAGCTTGATGTTGCTTTCATGAAAATAACCTGAGAGCTAAACTTAATCTTTAGTAAATATCGAATATCTGTGCTTTCTGAAAGCTAGTCATGTAAATTTCCTTGCTGCACTCATTTTTCTGCATTCTTGCGGCTTGAAGTTAATTCAAGCTGCAATTATAAACCTTTCTCGGGCAACTTAAGAGCATTTTGAAAGAAATATATTGAACTAAAGGATAATGTTAAATGGGGCAATGGCTCTTGCCCATCGATCTACCATCTTATGGAAGGGCTTCCGCAGGGATATGCGGATGCAAATGAGGTAGATACTTAGCGGTGCTGAGCCAAATTTAATGAAAATCGTGCTTACATAGTAATAGTTCCATTCCGGTAGGAAATTTCTTTGCGAGAATGCGATAGATCTTTTGCATATATTGTGCAAAATGTAAGCTGGGCAGATTCTGGTATAATGAAGATTATCCTACGTTAAATTAGAAGGGCAGGCTAAGCTGGTAGCTTTTTCTTAACAAAATTATGTGTCGCAAATAAAAATAGACTGAATCACAAAAGCCATCGTGTGACTTCGTCTAGCCATTATCCAGGTCCTTCAGCTGTCTGACGTGCAGGGAGGGAATGCAAATGTGGATGAGTCTAAAATAGACAAACCAGTCACCAAAAAAAAATAGCTTGATTTAAGCACGATCGAATGCAACGCTTTGACAGCGCCGCGATTCTTCCATTCATTTTTTTATGACCAGTAAGCGTCAAATATTTGACAATTCTCTTGTCTATTGTTTCTAGTGCAGTTGAAATGCAAAGAATTGCAGATATTAAGAATTAGTGTCCAACCACTTCGGTAGCATTTGTCGGACTCTATTCATATGATGCACAATACAAACGTTGTTATAGAAAATTGAAGAAATACAGATTATATCGGTATTTGCTTTAGTTGAATGGATTACTTAACTACTTCAAAAACAATGATGATATTATATATAGTTCATGAATAAATATGATGCTTTATATTTTTTTTAGTAAATATTATTAGACACATCGATAAAAGAGTCTATTAAGGCCCTCGGTTAAAGATCCAATTCTTGCAAAAACCTCGTTTTGCCACGTCAAAAACATTGGTTCTTCGAAAGGATTTAGTATTAAAAGTACCTTATAAATCCTTTATAATTGTACCTTATTTTCTGTCCACTGTAATGAATATAGCGATATAATATTATTCTTAAAGCTACAAGAAAATACATATACTTTACGCATATTGGTTCATTTTCTGATAAATTAGAGATCTGAGTAATGTTTTATGTTTTGTATCACTATTTGACAATTCAACATCTTTTCAGTTCTGTTAAAAATCAACTTCATGGTAATTATGATCATATTATGTCCGTTTATCTTACATTCTTCAAATCTTTTCCTAAATCGAAATATTTAGCCATAGAATTTTATTCATTTGTGTTAACGCTTGATCTCTTCCATAATTATTTTGTTTCTTTGAGTGAAAATACATTTGTTTAGCTAACTTTACTCCAAGGCTGATATAGAATTCTTGTTACGAGTTTATATTTTCACAGATTTATCTTCACCATTAGCACCTGTGTTAGCTTTAATGGATTTTCTTTTTCTTATCTTGGTAGAACTACGGACTACTTCTGGTTTAATTTTAATCCAATCAAGATTTCTATTAATGATTGTCTTAGCAATTCCGATTCTATCCGTAATGTCTGCTGATGACTTTAATTTCATCCTTGGCTTCGTTCTTCTAGAAAGCCGATACGTTAACTCTGTATTTAAGAGTTCATATTGTTATAAATCAAAGTTATGTTTCGGCTTCTTGAGAGTTTTTTTTAAAGGGTTCTTTATTCTTTTAATAATGGATGCTGCATGTTAATATAGGAGATATTATATTTGTGCAAAACGTCAATTTTATTCAACTGCCGGCACCACTATGGAGCATGAACTGTGCTCCGATCGTAATATGGATAATTTTCATAACCTCACTAGTACTTCCAATTTTCCGTCTTATAGATTTGAATAATGATATATCTTACAATATATCAATTCACTCTACCGTACCTCTAATAGCGTAGATAAAGCCATTAATATATTGAGATCTGAAGGTAGAAGGAAGAGAATGATAAGTATTTTTTTCTGCAACATCAAGTGCTATTCCTACCATAATGCAGATGGATATAGACCTAATGTTCTGCTACTTCGTTTACCCATGAGAACAGCCGGGACTAAATACGTATTTTATATGGCGTAGGCCAGGTTTAAAGGACCTTTTTTTTCGTATATATGTCGTTGAAGTCCATAAGCGTAATGAATTAAGAGTGTTAAACTTAATAGCGCTTGAAGCTCTTCTTTCTTTACGGCTTCTTTGAGTTATATAGAAAAGGGCTCACCACACTACAACAAGTACTCGGTTTGACTGCGGCAGAAAACTTCGCGAATTTTCGTGTAGGTGACCTCATCTTTTAGATCTGAAATGAAGTATTCCATACAGATGCCGTTAGTTCAGCCGTTGCAGTTGAGTACGGGCTGAGTGCATAAGAAGACGTCAGATAATTATAGTTCACTCCATCTTGCTCAAAATCAACCGCTTGATGTGAGCATTGTCGACCGTCAAAACTCTTCTATTAAGGAACTATTCCAAGGGTAACGAGATTTTTGCCTACCCGAGCGTTCTTGGGCTATTTGCGATAGTAAAGATGTATTCATGCAAATTCTACTTCTAGCAGTTTGATATTTACGTTTATTAGAAGTTTAAATTACCCAATTTTTGGCATCTTCCATCGAGGATTCAAGAAAGGAGGACATTTCAGAATCAAATTGGCTGTACAACAGCTTTCCCCACTTGAGCTGAAATCAGCTTGCAACGGTTCCAGCTTTGCGTATTAAGCAAGTTAGTTCGATTATTTCTCTACTTAGAACATATCTGTCGCCCGTCAAGGTTGCGACAATGGAGCATTTTTCAAGCCACATGGTGTAGCCGTAAGATAAGTATTTGTTGATTATCATCATCTAATTCCTTGTCATCGTAGAGAACCAAAACCGTATCTCTACGGATTTGTGAGCTTTTCTAAATACGGCTATTCAATGGTCATGCCACGGCAGTAAGTTTGGTTCTTTATCCGAATATAGTATCTGCGGGTTGACTCAGTTCTGAAATAGAGCCACTGGTCCCAGCTAAAGTCGTCCTGCCAAGCATTTGAAGTTGCTTGAATGATTTCGTTTAAGGTGATTTCTTATCGCGTTCACTTCTCGATGTAGCTCGCTGCTTCGCGAAAATCTTATATGAAGACTTAAAAACAATGGCAACTTGAAGCCAAGTGGATATAATAACTGAGAGATAGTGTATAGAATTCCGAAAGATGACGCAGCTTGAGGATATATCAGAGCGGCTGCTAACCAGATCTCAGGAAGCCATCTTGCAATTAGAGATATGGATTCGAAGACAGCAACATCTGCGTGAATTAGAAGATGACTCGATTGACAAGTTAGGGGATCAATATAACTTATACATTGCACAGCTTAATTCATTATGCATAAGATCCGAATATGTTCGTGATAAATTGAATAAGGAGCGAGAGCGTCGCTTGTCTTTGATCAACAACCGCAAGTATATTGAGGACTTGGTTCTTGAGTTCCAAGATATTACGACTAAGCTCAATGAGCTTGCGCATTGCCGAAGTTCACATTCAACACCTTGCTCTAAATCTACCAGGAGCAGTTTGGATTCGTTCCAGCCTAGGCCCTTGAAACTTACAGAACGCCATGCATCCAACGTCAGAGAAACTCGAGAGTCTCCTCTGAAAAGGAAGCCTCTCAAGCAGAACGTTGAGTTTGCAGCTATTCCAGAATGTTCAAATTCGAAATGCCTATCATTACCTGGATCGCCGATGAAGGAAGCAACGATTGAGAAGTCGCTCCGAATGGCTAAATCATACGATACTGGTCTGAGGCCTAAGAAAAAGAAGGAATCGAATGGTAAAGAAATCAGGGCTTTTTTCAAAGAAAATCAACGCTTGTCGATAAGTTTCTTTGGGGAATATGACGACGAAATTGATTCAACATCTGATCAAGACACCGTTATATCAGTGAGCCCCGCTTGTCCGCAAAAAGGAGTTCCTTTGCGAAGATATAATTCACATGAAAGCATACTTTCAACCAAGATTGCGCCTATAGCTTTCGAAAAAGGCCATTCTTCATTTCTTCTTCCAATGTGGAGCAAGGCGTCGATGACAAGCGCTCGCGTGAGCAGTGCAACTGCATTTTCCAGGACAACCGGGAGAGGTAGCTCGAAGGATCTGCTTTCGACCTTTATTGCTGGACACACTGAAGCACCAATGATAAGTGGAAAAAGGCAGGAGACAAGGCCGAGCTCCTTCTTTTCTCGGTGGAATCTTTTTGGCAGTAGCTTAATACCGAACCAAGCAAAAGTTGATGATAATTCAAATGTTGAGGAGCAACGTAGCTCGCCATTCAAGTTCCGCCCTCAACAACCTTGCTTTCGAAGCTCTTCATCGCGGGCAGCAGTTTCTTCTGTCAATGTCTCACCGCCACGGACGAAAATCCCCGTTTTTGATAGCCTGATATCCTACGATGACCTTCGTGATGCTTTAGACACTGAGCTTATTTTAGCGGCTGAACTTTAATATACTTTTGGAGCCTTTTTAGCTGTAGACTATGTATTATTAATAATGGAGGGATAGAACCAGCTTCATGCTCAACTCACGATTCAAAGCTGCTGTCGAAGATCTTACGTTTGCCAAGGGGGGCCAATTCGTCCAGCTTGGGTCTGATGGATCTGTTACTTTTTGGTTTGGGGGCGACAAGCTTTCGCATTTTAGCCAGGTAGGTAATTGAAGTCTTACTTCCGCCAACTGTCCTGTATGATCTAGAAACAGTAACTGTCTTCTTACCATTTTTGAGCTTGTCTTCTAGGTCTGACCTATTACCGAACGATTTGACTACCGAGACGTAACGACCTTCAGCTGGGAGAGTATATGAGTAATCTTCTTCTGGGGTTTCGGCTGAATGAGACATATGTAAAGATCTCACAGAGCAATTCCGCTTTAGATCGAGTAAATCAGTCTCCAAGCCATCTTCCGCAGCAGGTTGTGTAACCTCAAATTCGCCGTTGTCTCTGCTAGTGCTCAAGAAAGATAACCTCTCTAGAACAAATTCTCGAGAAATTGCAACCGTTTCCTTCGTATTATGTTTATTATCTTGAGCTTTAACCTCCAGTGCTTGATTCTCAAATGGACTTTTTTCCATCAAGTCTTCAAGCATGCTGTCAAAAAAAGCCTTAGATTTGGTATTTTTCAAAAGCTTCGAATTGCTTTGTCCTAGCTGAAGTCTCTTTTTCCTCATTGTTTCTAATCGCTTCCTCCTGTAATTTCGAAGTTCATTATCGTCATCATCACTTAGTTCAAGTTGTAATTCATTGTTGCGTCTCTTTCTAAATCCGCCGTTCTTTAGGTCACTGAGTATTTTGTTGACTGTCTTTAAATCTGTTTCTTTATTTTCGGCAATAAGTAACTGTCGTATCTGATCTGCATTTGATGCTGTGTGTGAGAAATCATCGATCATCTTCTCTAGGTCAGAATCGTAGTGATCGATGCCTTCCCCTTCGGCACCACCTAAACCGTGCCATTCATCGTCTGATTCTTCGGCTTCCATGTCAAACATATTGCTTACACCACTGTCTCTCATCTCATTTACTCTTTGACTCTCCTTCATTGCTCTTCGCTTCATCTCCTCTCTTATGAAATTTCTGTGCTCCTTTTCCAATTCTTCAGTATCAGGTTGGGTATCCTCGCCTCTGTCACAGTGGCTTTCTTCGGTGGCTGTTTCTGCGGATAGATTTCCTCCATATGAACCAAGATCGATACCTTCTTTGATTGAGTCACCGTTCTCGTCACCTGAATCATTCTCGCTCAAAACTAGAGCCTTATGAGCCCTTACCTTACTTCTTGATATATTTTCATCATCACTTTCATATATTGGATCAACATTTTCCGCCGGTGTCTTCTCCGCTTCCAGGAACGCTTCAGCTTCATCTGACTCAAGATCTGAGTCATCAGAATCACTTCCCGAGAGGGAAAATCTGTCACTTTCAATTTCTTGCGATTCATTATGGTCTGCTAAAGTAGAGCCTTGCTCATCTGCTTGCGAAGTCGATGAAGTTCGTACTTTTCTATTATCTTTTTCCCTTTCACGCATTCTTATACGTTTATTTCGAGCGATTTCCTGTTCCAACAGATTCTCGACCATTTCCTTTTCCTTTTCGATGTCTTGCAACTTCATCCCATGTCGCTCGACCATCTCTTTTTGGCATTGAATAATCTGTTCCTTAGACGCTTTCTTGAGATTGCTTATCAATGCAGTGAGCGACGCTCCCCTTCCATGAGCTTTGGTCCGCACCTTCCGCTTTGATATTCGTGCTCTAATTTCCAGCACAGTTGCCTTAGACGCAAACGATGGCGAAGCTTTGTCATCTTCGCTACTCTCACTTTCCGAAGAGAGCGCAACACGTTCGTCCTGCTCTAGTTGTTGTCTGAGCTCGCGCTCATATGCATTAAGTGATCCTGGTTTATGCAATGTCTTACTTTTCTGCTCAGGTTCACCGGACTTCGATGTATTATGGACAGACGTTGTCTGCTGATATGATTCTTCAAGATCAGAGTCACTGCTATTATCAAAGTCTTGCATAAAAGCCTCTCGCGAAAATACCACGTTCGATTGAGTTGTTCTTTCGCCGTTAAGCTCTGTGTATGTTGATTTCCTATCATTTTCCAGTTGTTTTTGAATCTCATGGATCTTCAGTTTTGTGGGCCGATCGAAATCTGCTGCTGTGGCCTGCAAATCATCACACGATACAGCTTCATCATCGCAGACCGTCAGCACCTGTGGAAGCTCTGATATCTTGCTCTGCGATACAACTTTCGCCGTTCCGTCACAGTCTTCTTTCGGCTCCTTCATAGGTGAAATTAGCTGCGTTTTTGCCTCAGATGAGCACTCGAGAATAGGCTGAGTACTCACTGCAGTATTCGGACCTGTAGCTGAATTAGCCACTGACTCACGTCCTCGTAAGCGCTCAATAATAGGCTGAGTACTCACTGCAGTATTCAGACCTGTAGCTGAATTAGCCACTGACTCACGTCCTCGTAAGCACTCAATAATAGGCTGAGTACTCACTGCAGTATTCAGACCTGTAGCTGAATTAGCCACTGACTCGCGTCCTCGTAAGCCTTCGTCAACGGCCGGAGTTTTTTGCCCTTCTTGTTCAAGGTCATTATCGATAGTATGTAATACAACTCTCTCACTGACTTTTGGCTTTTGATGTATCACCTTTGGATTCCATTCTTTCGCCCTCAAAGTTTCCTTTTCCACCTCTTCAGCATCGCTATACAGGTTAGAAAGCATTTTAGTTTCACTGAAATCTACTGTCTCACAGCCCTCATTATCCAGTCTCTTCTTAACCCTGCTTAACACATCATTCTGAAATAGAAAGCCATCTCCAACAATATCTGGAAAGGACATCTCAGGTGGTTCGTCATCGTTCCTTAAAACCTTCTTATAAGTGGTTTTTCGTCTACTCTTTACAGGATTCAAAGTCTCAAATAAATGATCCATTCTTCAATCGACTTGATGCTTCAATTGGTCCTATTCATTTGACTGTTGACTCTATTACCATGAATTCTCGTTGTATATCCTGCTTCTATATATCTTTTGTCGACGCGTCCTTCAAATTTGAAGACTGACGCGTCAGCAAGCTAAGAAACTAAGCTACGAAATGTTATAATCGATGGCTTTACAGTTCGATTCTTCTATTTATTCTTTCTTAACCCGTTTATTGTTCTTGTCCTCAAGCTTATCACTCTTTGATTTTTCAGTAGATTTCCTCTTTCTTTTCTCATTGTCTAATGAGCTCTTGTAAACGTCTTCCTTTGGTGCAACGTAGTCCTTACTTCTAGCTTTCTCCTTTTCCTGTTGCTTTTCAGCCTGCTTTTCTTTACGTTCTTTGAGTTTGTTTATTTCTTTCTCCTTCTTACTCAAGAAATATTCACCACTTTCAATCTCCAAATCGATCTTTCTAGGCTGTTGAGCAGGTGGGAATGGAGTATAAACCTTCTTCTCTTTTCTGACCTTTGGTTTCTTACGTGCAACGTTTCGTTTCTTGAATGTAGGTAAAAATCTAGACCAATCTTCTTCGGCTAGTTCTGGTCTTTTCGCCAACTCTCTCTTTATCATGAGCTCTTTGATGTGATAGATCGGGTGAATGTTCCTCATCGTGTCTTCCACTACCCGACGGACCTCCTTCAGACCTTTGTAGGGACCCATTGCGCTCACTGTATTACCTTGTACTAATATATAGCATTTGGTCAGCAATTCTAAAGCTTTTAAAGTATTACCGTTAGGACCAACAAGACGTTGTCTTCTCTTAACAAATCTTTCCTTGTTTGCTACCACATTACCGATTTTAATAACATCACACGCCACATCTTCCTCTAAAATCTTGACAGCTTGCGGGAATGGCACAGAACGAGCCAATAGCTTAATCAAGTCTCGAGCCTTCAGGATAATTGCTGGATCAAATGTTTTCCGCGTTGTCTTCACTGTCATCGATCCCTCCATAAGATCCAAAATGCATGCAATGTGATGCGCATCTAGTGCCTTGGTCACATTCTTCCAGATAGATTTCAAATATTCTTCCCTGTACTTGGGAAATAAAGTCATAAAGCTAGACTCTTCCGCAAATGGAAGCCCTGAAGCGTTATCTTCGGGCTTAAACTCATCAACTTTCCATTTATCAATATCATCAGTATCCCATGGCTTGTCCCGGTTATGTGTCGATACCATTGGAGTTACTTTGACCTTCTCTTATTGCAATCTTACCAGGGTCTACCTTGTGCGATGAGATGACTTATCGAAAATTTTTCACTATGGGCTTTTCTTACGCTGATCACTGTAAATCATCAAATTCAACCTTGACTACCATAACTACGAATGAACAGAAGGCCGTCTGGTACTTATAGAGACCTGATCCAGCTTAGGTTGTTAGAGACTTCACAAGGATGACGATAAAGACTAAGATGAAGAAAGTTGGTAAACTTGCTCACAAGCAAAAAGGCAAAAAGAAGACCGCATCACTGAGAAAAGATACCAAGAAGACCAAGAAAATTGAGAACTTGAACATTGATGGGACTGATGTAGCAGAGATTGTAAGACTTAGTGCAACTGGGGTCGTACGACGGACTGCAAACACATTGGAAAACAAGAGCTTGCAAAGCGATTGGAAGAAGGACAAAAGGATACGGGAAAAGTCGAAGGCAGAGAAACAAGCAATTGCTGATAAACTTGAAAAGCAAATAGAATCAATTTCAGGGTTTTCACTGTGAACATGTACGGCCACCTGCAGATGAGTATCAATGATATAAGTTTTATACGTAGCATATACAGATTTTTGGTTGCCTAGATGGAATAAATGATATAGTAGAAATAATTGACGGATTAAACTTTCATGCATATTCGATTAAGCCTTGACTGATCTTAGTCCGGCAGCTGAACGGAATATGGCATCGCCTTCAGCATAGCCTCTACCGAGACCAAAGCCTATACCTAGCCAGACCGGGAAAGCACGGCGTTTGAAGAAAAGAACAGATCCTACCACACCTACGCCAAAACCGAGACCTGTCTTCACCAACATGTTCGAGAGGACAACATCCCACTTGTCGTTAAGGATACTCTTGTTGGGTGTGGTAACCTGTAACTCCTGTTTCTCAGACATTTCCAATAATTCTAACGACAGGTAGGGACCGCTAACTACCAACTACTGTAATTTAAGCTTGAACTTGGCTTCGAATTAAGACTACTTTACCTCTCCTGCCATTAGACATTGTAGATCAGGGCCGGGTAACCTTTATAGATTTTCTAAACTATGATTGGTCTGTTATGGCTAAAGTATGCTCGATGAAGACTTCAAAGCGGTATAGAAGGATGCTTCTCTATGCCTTTATCTAATTAGTGAGCCTTTATAATGGTGGCACTCGTGAGTGGCGCTTCGCTTCTTGTAGCGGGCCGACCTCAAAGACACTTTATCAAAAGTGTCAGCATATTCTTGAAATGCTAAGCGTAGGCTAGCCTAATGTTTAGCGGCTCTTGTACAATCAAGGCGGCTCGAAAGACCAAAATGTTATTGCTGGCGTCATGGTTTCAGGGTCCGCTGTGTCACGGCTAAGATGACGCAACAGCCCTGCTCTCCATGATCCGTGTGTTCCATCTCAAACCCAAGTCCGTGTCAGTTGTCTAATGAGCTTGTGCCGAATGCAACTAATCTCAAAACAGTGACGAAATTCGAAATAGGTTCCAGCACTCGTCTCCACTTTCTGGGTAGTCTTACCTTGAACACATCCACTGCAACGATAATGAGGTAAAGTATATTTTGAAGAAGCTCAAACATAATAGCTTTAATCATCAAAGAGCTCTTTTGCAGCATTGCGGACAATTTTTCCTTCAAAACATCATTAACAAGCCCTTTTTCGTTCTTACCCATACTTATGAGCTCTTTTTTTAGCTTTACTCGGTCCTGCAAGATTCTAAACAACTGTCGTAGACATCTTCTTATCGACAGCACCAGCGTGACAAACCATAACTTAGATCCCCAATCACCCTTGTTCAAATGCTTGTAAAGAAAATTCTCCTCGGTTATAATTCCCAAACTCTTGGCAAAATATACGTTATCAAAGAAACTGCACACTGACTCCAATCCACTAATGAGATTGTCCTCGAACCAGGGCAATTGCGTGCCACCTGTAGCAACATTATCCGGCTTGGAAAAACTATCTTCCTTAGATGTCATGATATCCCACAGTCCATACGGTAAACGCACCCAATCACTCCATTAGCTTGCTTAAACTCATATATACGATGACCTTTCACTAAAGCCCATCTCTACCCAATATAACCGGTCACCCGCCCGTCCGGTACTTCCATGGTACCGTCCGGGTCGCCGCCTCTCTTTAACAGCTCATCACAGAAAACCATTGTGAAACACACCAAAGATGGATGCCAGTCTATGACGGACTGCACAGTCAATTGGCACTACACTTGCAATGATCTAATAGAAGATACATCAGTCAAGATATCGTTGTCCGGTTCATGCGAAAGGTTACCCTCTCTTATTTTCTCTCATTAGCCAATCAAATCCTTCAATCCGTACACCCTCACGAGTTCAAAGATTTAATTTCTTGTCGGACAACACCGTTTTCTTTCAAATCCTCACCACTTTTTCGTGAAAATAAGTTTTTTTCAGCTTCAAAACTAAGAAAGGAAGACTTGGTCATTGTGCACGGCCACGAATTTTAGGGTTCAAAAAGTTAGGGCTTCAAGTTTAGATCATATACTTGAGCACTACTAGCCTGACAGTCAAGAGGTTTGTGAATAATCATTGTTTGATTGAGTGTGTTTGAGCATTATTTTGACGCCTTCATTGAGCAGCTCAAAAAGGTAGATGCCAATTTCAAGTAAACGTCGGTATTCGGAGCGTGAAGCGACAGAATCGGGTATACCTTTGAAGAAACGATCATTCATTCTGAGCAACCATGCGGCTACGCCAAGGAACGGTAGCTCTTTGAGCTGTTTTTCATCGGGATCAGAAGATGGAGAATATGAAAAGAGAAATCATTTATTTAGTTTTGACGGTGCTGGCGGTGTGCTTAATCCTGAACTTGTCGAAGCAGTTTCGAAATACTCTGATTCTGATACTACGATGAAGTCGGATAAGGATTATAATTACCAGACTGGAGATGCATCTCTGAGAAGAAAGTCTTTGTCGAGGCCGGGATCGTTCTCATATAGTTCACGAAAATCACAGGCGCCAAGATCGGATTTGGTTGCCAGGGAGCGATGTTTTGACTACATCGTGCAGTCGATTGACGAAGTTTGGGCAAGGTACTGTGACACAACATCTAGTGCAGAAGCTGTTGTGTACAATAATTTTGGTGCAAAGACTCAAACAGGTGTGAAGATCCCTATATCACAGCCGCATAAGAGTTTGAACATATCTGAGACGGAGTCAGACAATTGCACGATTGCAGGAACTGAAGAAGCTGATGCCGAAGATGACGATGAAAGTAGTGGTTATAAATCTGAAGCAACGAATCCGACTGAATACGAAACAGATCATGGTGAAAATCGCACTGTTTCAAATTTGCCCGATTCAATTAAATTACAATCTTTGAAGCACCGGCTAACGAAAGCCAAGAACGATCTAGAGTTGGTTTATGATTCGAAGCTTCTGGAGGGTTCTGCATCCTTTTGGAGGCGATGGGACATGATCAAATACAGTGCTGTAGAGATGATGGAAGATGACGATGATGACGACGTCATTGAAAACGCTATAGAAGAGCTGGAACAAGGTAGGTGTCACACCTGTTAAAAGCTTTATAATGTATGCTGTCATCTGGTTATGAACAGTGCCATGATAAACACCTAGTCACACCAAACTGCATCAAAATGTTCGATATTGGGTTTTCTATTTAATGGGAGATGTTATAGCAAGGAGTATGTTTTAAATCGATAATTTTGTACATTAGAACGAATAGAGAGAACCTCGGTTAAGATTCAACTAGAAAGTCCGAATTCCATTCTACTGATGCCATTCTGTTACGTCCAACAAGTTGGCGCATTCAAGACGATGTGTCTTATTGTCTTCAAACTTGACGCGCGGCTGAAACATCGTTTCACAATGGAACGGAGTACTAGCTTAAACACCATCAAAGATCTCTGGCTAGCGAAAGGTACAAAAGATACTATCTTGAGAGAGCCAGTGATTACCAATATTGAATGACCAATTATTCCGTTTACTTCCTTTAAGAAGATTTATTATAATAGAGTGAAGATGAGCAATAAAGATCGTAAAGAGAAACACGTTAGTTTCAAGCCTGCCAAAGAGTCCCATAAAAACGATTACTCGAATCATTATATTCATGTTGGTTCATTGCCCCAAAGCCACGTCTCTAATATTGCAAATCCGATCGAAGGCTATCCGAAGCTGGAGAAGCTGTTTCAAATGAAAAGTGAACAGATTGCTCAATACACAACGACGCCGTTTGGTTGTAAAGTTGATATAGATCAGATGGTTCCGACTATAAATTATTGGATTCAAAACGAGAAACTTGTTTTCGATGTGGTTATGATCGGCTGTCTCACTGATAATCAATTCATATACCCGCTCCTGACGCAGTTAGCGATTGATAAGCTTGTTTCAAAGCCGGGATTCCTGTTCATTTGGGCAAGTGCTCAGAAAATCAATGAACTTAATAGATTGGTGAATAGTGAAGGCTGGGCAAAGCAGTTTAGGAGAAGCGAAGAATTGGTGTTCGTTCCTATCGATAAAAACTCGCCATTCTTTCCTGGACTTGAGCAAGATGATCATTCGCTGATAGAGAAAATGCAATGGCACTGTTGGATGTGCATTACAGGAACGGTCCGGCGGTCCACAGACGGTCATTTGATCCACTGTAATATTGATACAGATCTAAGCATAGAAAAAAACGGTGCCCGCGACGGAGCTGTTCCATCTCACCTGTACAGAGTTGCAGAAAACTTTTCTACTTCTACCAGAAGGCTGCACATAATTCCTGCAAGAACAGGTACAGAAAACCCGGTTCGGCTGAGACCTGGCTGGGTCATTATGAGCCCGGATATTATGTTGGATAATTTTGTTCCGGCTAGGTACAAAAGTGAAATTGAGAAACTGGGTTGTAACATACCTCTTAAGAATGAGATTCAGCAATTACGACCAAAAAGCCCCACGCAAAAAGTATAATCCATCATCAAAAGTTTGATTGAAGTGTAACTATAGCATTTGCTAAAACGCTGTTTAAACCTGTTTCTTGTGTGACGTAGCCATCCTCCAGAGCTGGCAGAACTTAGATGACTAGAGTCCTCTATGCAGCTGACGTGAAATGCACCGCTATTAATCTCGGTACAATTTCCTCTGACTTTATCATGTCGAAAGCAAAAAGAGACAGCTACTGCGTCAGTAGAAGTTCTGAGAACTCTCGCATTTAGATTCTCGATTCGCCATAATGTTCCCTTAAATAATCTTCATAGCTGTTAGCGATTAAAAATATCAAAGGTCAATTATTGGTAGTAGCGGACTAGTCGCTTGGGAAATAGTGGGATCACTCTGTAAAATCTAAACTTTCATTGCAAAGTCTGCTACTGAATTATCGAGATGCGACAATCATCTAGGATATCAGTTCGAAATGGCCAATGTCATACTAGAAAAAAGCCTGCTGAGAAAGAAGCCTGATTATTCATTTCAAATGCCGATTCTGATCCTGGCATTCGTTTCTTGAACTCCATCAGACTGGTGATTCTAAGCGACCATTGGAACGGGACTAAATCTAAGTAAAGTTGGCAATTAAACCAGAAAGCCTTGTACTCTATTGTCGTAGTTCTTATTGTCGACCTAGTCAACTTTTCTTGATGCGATTAATTTTGTAAAAACTGCAAAGAGCTTAAATTCAAACAAAACGTAAATAATTCACAAACCATTAAAAAGAATAAAGAACTCGTTAAACACTCGCCAATATCTTATGTTACTGCGCTCTGAGATCAATCGCACTTAAAACTTCAAACACTATATTTAAAATCTCGCTTCAAACACTAAAATCTGATCGATGGCATAACCAACCAGGCACTCAACCGCATAAACCCTGAAATACGTTGAATCAAACCATACAATTCATCATCAGCTTAAATCTTTGTTCTAACTGCCTTTGATCTTGTTAGCGAGACCGTTAAGTGCTAGATCTGATAGACCTTGCTTTTCCTTTTTGGGCGAATACAATGGTAACTGTTGAAAAACAGCCAAGTCCAATCTCTAAGCATTCTGAGTGGATTCGCGAGCTTCTGGCGAGCGGAATGGCGTCAGGTTGGATCAGCTAGCGTTGTGGTTTGGCGTTGGTATCTCCAATCGTAACTTGGCTGGGCGGCTAGTGCGAGGCGCGTTCTTACACCTGCTCGTGAACGCGAGATTCGCGTGAATTGACATTGTAAGAATCTCTTTCAGTAAACTTTGTTTAAAGAATTGAGTTCAACTCGCGAACCGCGGAGACACCAAAGCGCAAAGTGCATTAGATCGGTGAACTTTTGGTCGCGCAACAGATTGTATGTATCTCAAGTGGTAATTCAACGTCTCTGTACATTTCCAAACCGCTGGTGCAGATGTCGGAATCTCTGGTACAATTTGAGGTCATTCAAGCCAACTTCTGTCACCTATAAAAGCTGCAGGTATTTCCCATACATCTGTCATTCGACATCCCACTCATCATGAACCAACTAGCGGTGCTATCTAGAGCGTCTGGCCATCAAAGCTTGCTGCCCATCGCTGGTTTTATAGCCTTAAGCTTCGGGTCACGTGACACTAGTGTTAAACTGAAAAATTTTCGAGTAATGATGAGGTAGCTCATCTCATCTCATCTCATCTCATCTGGTTATAGTTGAAAGTTGAAGTGAGGAAGGTCTAGCTTTAGAGTAGGTCTGATTGACGTCTCCTTTGGAAAGCTGAGTGTTAGTTAAAATGGGAAAGACTCAGAAGAAAAATAGCAAAGGTCGTTTAGATAGGTATTATTACCTTGCAAAGGAGAAAGGTTATCGTGCTCGTTCTTCCTTTAAAGTGATTCAAATCAATGAAAAATATGGTCATTTTTTAGAGAAATCAAAAGTTGTTATTGATTTATGTGCAGCACCAGGTTCTTGGTGTCAAGTTGCTGCCAAATTATGTCCAGTTAATTCTCTTATTATTGGTGTGGATATTGTGCCAATGAAACCAATTCCCAATGTTATTACGTTTCAAAGTGATATTACGACTGAAGATTGTAGATCTAAATTGCGTGGATACATGAAGACATGGAAAGCGGACACGGTTCTGCATGATGGTGCCCCCAATGTGGGTCTTGGATGGGTTCAGGACGCTTTCACTCAGTCGCAACTTACGTTGCAAGCTTTGAAACTAGCGGTCGAAAACCTTGTGGTTAATGGTACTTTTGTGACTAAGGTATTTAGATCAAAGGATTACAATAAGCTGATTTGGGTTTTCCAGCAATTATTCGATAAAGTGGAAGCCACCAAACCGCCAGCATCCAGAAACGTTTCTGCAGAAATCTTTGTTGTCTGTAGAGGTTTCAAAGCTCCAAAAAGGCTAGATCCTCGTCTACTTGATCCAAAAGAAGTTTTCGAAGAGCTACCTACTGGCCCTCAAAATATGGAAGCTAAGGTCTATAACCCAGAGAAGAAGGAAAGAAAGAGAGGCGGTTATGAAGAAGGAGATTATTTATTGTACCATGAGGCACCAATCATGGATTTTGTGAAAACAGAGGATCCAATAACGATGTTGGGTACGATTAACAAGTTTACCATCGATGAGAACGATCAAGAATGGAAAATAGTCAGCAAGCTGAAGCAAACCACAAATGAACTGTATGAGTGTGTGAAAGATCTTAAGGTTTTGGGTAAGAAGGATTTTAAAATGTTACTAAGGTGGAGAAAAGCGGCAGCCGAGATTCTAGGTTATGGGAAAGAAGAAGAGAAGCCATCGATCGAAGAAGTACCGCTTAATGAGGAGGAACAGATCGACAAAGAGTTACAGCAGCTACAGGAAAAACAGCGTCTAAACCAGAAGCGTGAAAAGAGAAAGAAGAATGAAATGAAGCAGAAAGAGCTTTTGAGGATGAATATGAATATGCTGACACCTCAGGATATTGGTATCGAAGCTGCAGAAATAGGCAGAGATTCCGTGTTCAACTTGAAAACCGCTGAAAAAACTGGCATGTTAGATAAACTAGCCAAAGGTAAAAAGAGAATTATATTCAAAGATTCTGATCAAGCACGCGACAGTGATATTCACATTGAGGATGGAGTGCGTTTCATTGAGAAGGACGACGCAGCGCTAGCTGATGATTTGGAATCACAGCTAGATTCCATGTATGAAAACTACAAAATGAACAAGGCCGAAAGGGATGCAAAATTCAAAGCTAAGCAGGCCAGAGGAGGTGATCAAGACGACGAGTGGACAGGATTTGAAAAGCCTGAAGATGAAAATGAGGAAAAAGAGGATGAGGAAGTGATAGAGGAAGAATCAGATCTTTCTGACTCCGATGACGATGAGGCGATCAATAATCTAATCAGCAAACTGCAAGGGAAAACTGGCGAATCAAAATTAAGCAGTAAAGCTAGGATGCTGTTTAATGACCCCATTTTTGAGAATGTCACGCCAGACCTACCCAGTTCCCGAGGATCCACAACGAGTGTTGACCAGGAGGAATCACAAGAGGCCTCAGATATTGTCACCAAAAAGAGGAGCCGTGAGGAAATTGAATCCGATAGCGAGAGCGAGAGCGACGATTCCGATTCCGATTTTGAAATAGTGGCCAACAGTGGTTCGGAAGACGAAACGCTCTCTGATTACGATTCTGACGAAGAAGCAAAACAAACCCAAAAACAAAAACATGCTAAAGACATTGATATTGCCACCGTCGAAGCCATGACCTTAGCCCACCAATTGGCTCTTGGTCAGAAAACAAAGCATGAACTGATGGACGAAGGATTCAATAGGTATTCTTTCAGAGACTCAGAAAATCTGCCGGCTTGGTTTGTCGATGAAGAAAGGGAACATTCCAAGATTAATCGTCCAATAACTAAGGAGGCAGCGATTGCAATCAAACAGAAGATGAAAGCTTTGAACGCCAGGCCGATTAAAAAGGTGGCTGAAGCAAAGGCTAGAAAGAAGATGCGTTCTCTAGCTAGACTCGAGAAGATAAAGAAGAAGGCCGGTCTAATCGTTGAGGATGGTGACAAATCTGAGAAGGACAAGGCGGAAGAAATCGCCAAACTGATGCGGAAAGTTACCAAGAAACAGAAAACAAAACCAAAGGTCACACTAGTTTACGCGACGGGCAAGAACAGAGCTCTGTCGGGTAGACCAAAAGGTATCAAGGGTAAGTATAAGATGGTTGATGGTGTCTTGAAAAACGAACAAAGAGCTTTGAGACGTATAGCAAAAAAGCACCACAAGAAGAAGTGAAATATGTTTATTGTATTTTCTTTGTACATTAGTTTGTAGAAGGTTATCGGGGCAATTCATCATTTGGTCTTCATTTAGCTGTGTGTCTCCCAGATCGCGGTTTCACTATTATCTTCAACAGGATGTAAACCAAAGAAACCAACAGGCATGTCAGCGTTACCAGTTTCGTAGTTTCGTAATGAGCAGTGTCCGGCCTAGGAATCGTAACTTCAAGGCTGCGCAAAGGAAAAGCTCCAAATATGGTGTTGGGAGTAAAGAACGACTCGTATCCAAGTCCTCTGGAGTAGAATGGATTCTCTAGAAGAGTCTTTTCATCGGAGTCGCACGCCCGGAACAACAACGGAGTGAAGTCCACTGTTTTAGACTGATTACCAGCTACAGGTTCGACGTACCTAGAATGGAGGGTGATTTCATTTAGTTGTTCGGCGTCGAGCTCGAACAAGGATTCTGAACCCCAGGTCTCATTCCTTAATTTGTACTCTGGGAGCTCCAAATCTTGCGCACCATAGAGAAATAGAGGAGAAGACTGGAATCGATCAACAAATAAATCTACTGGTAGCGTCAGATGTAGGAAATACCCACATTTCTCGCTCGCATGCGAATTCGTCAGATCGATGAACATCTTCGGGTGAAGGCCGACAGGCGTCTCTAGCTCCACAGTTGGCTGATCGAGGCTTCTGAAAGGGAAGTGAGAGGTCTTGTAAAAAAGAGTAGTTTTTTGACACTTTTGCAACACACCATCATCACTCCATTTGCATCTCAGACCACTGAGATTCACGTCTATGGAATCTCTTGTATCCAGATAGAAGATTCCCGCCTCACAAGCGTCAATATCTGGTTCTTTTCTAAAAGTAATATTCTCATTATCCCGTAAAAGACACCATTGAGCAATCTCTGTGCGATTGCCCGACATCTTCACCTCTATATCACACTTTCCCGGATCCAAACGAGACCAGATCCCCGCCAGATCAACCGGAACGTATTCCCTGAACTGAGGATCCCTGCTATGATACAATTGGTAAAAAGGTGTCTCAAAACTTCGACTCAACTGTCCAATTTCCGTGCTATAAACGTTGAACCCCGGACTCAACGTCGCACTAACCACCCTAGCCAATTTCGAACCTTCAATCCCACCACTACTCCACGTTACACGTCTCTCTCCATCAATCCCCGGCTCCAAAGAATCGATAACCCACCTCTGCTGTACCACCACATCAGACCCACCTCTCACCCTAAGCTCATCACCTAGGGCCTCCAACCGTTCGCCAACATCCTCAGCTTCCTCAAACACAACCGTGAACCGGCTCTTGACTCCCATTGAACCTCTTCAACGCCATTCAACACCATTCCATCGCTCATCCATCTCATCCAGCTTAGTATACCGTTTACATAAAGGGTAAGCAAATTCTCGAAGAACAGGAGAAAAAGGTATAAAACTTGTAACAGTTGTTGATTCTCTAACTATATAAGTAGTGCTGCTCATCGATTGAATTGACTTGGCCATTGGTGTTAGCCGGAAGGTATTGATTGGGAAGCTGAGACTCATTGTTCGGTGATACTTTAACCTGCAGGGAAGAGCTTGGAAGAGCCATTGAAGTTGTGAAAGTGCCCGAGGTTTGATTATCAGGGCTCTTTGCGTTGTTTCACCAACTGGTTTCACTCGTTTTGGATTTAGATGACGGATACGCAAGTTACCGGCTATTTGGCGACAGATGCGAGTATGACGCCGTTGAGAGGTCGTCATCGACATAAGAGATCGTTTGCAATCTCCGGGGACTTTGATTTTCTTAAACAGCCAGTTTCGTTGCCACCGTTGCCCAATAGGTTGGAACCAGCAGGGTCTAAAAAGCCTGAAATAGTGGTTGAGCAAAGATTAGTGGCACCGGAGGCTGTAATTGCATCGTCTCCCGGTTCTAATGTTAATCCAGTGAGCCCTAGATTCTTTATAAGTGAGGAGCCACGATTTTCGTCTCCATTTCGTGGAGTACCTGATGCAATCATCAATTTAGATGATGCTCTGAAGACTAAACCGAAATATTTCAAGTCGCATAAAAGATCAGAATCAGCTCCAGCTGATCTGGCTGTCTTATTAAATGCCAAGAGCGTTTCTCGCTCAAATCAGATGATAGAAGAGGAAGATGACGATGATAGTGAGATTGAGGAAGATTACAATTCGCAGCCCAACTTTGAGGCGTCTGAAGTTGCTGATGAGGTCAATAAATCTACTTTGTTATCCCCACTACGGCCTATGTCTCCATCACCAGCAGCACATTTGCAAGAATTAACTTTAGATGGTTCACCTGTGCGTTGGAACCGTGATAGTCGCGATAATCGAGCTCAAAACTACAATTCTTTGAAAATCAATAGACAAAAGCAAAGATATTACCAATACACACAAAAGATCCCTATCGCAAAGGCTGGCATACAACCTCAAACGCTGAGGGAGAAAGTGTCTTCGACTTCTCTCTCTTCTGCATGTTTAAAAACTCCACTCTCATCATACCAAACTCCATCAAGACAAGTTTCGACACCTTCAACACCGCTTTCCGCTGGGTTCAATAACAACAATGATCAGTTTGACAGCAACAACAGATTGACCAGTCCTTTCAGATCCCGTCAAATGCATTCAAATATGCGCAACGCAGCCAACTCAAGTTTCGGATATGAGCCAAAGGTCTACGAGATGCCACATGGCAGAGCGAACTCTGACTCAGTTTCTTCCAGAGATGATAAGACTCTTTACAAGAACGAGATGTCATTCACGGATGGTTGCGATGCGACAGACGATGACAACAGTGGTAGGGAGAATAACGAAGAGAATGTTAATACTTTACCAATTCCGAAAGATTTACTTTTTGGGCAGCCCGGTGACGTGGTCGATTTGTCTTCAATATCATCGCCGATTAAAGAACCCTTCATTAATTATAAAAGCTCGAGCAATGAGATCCTGTCGCCACTACGGCTTGATTCAAACGATGACAGCGAACCTTTGTCACCTGCAAATGATACCCCGGAGTCTCGAAGCGTGAGCGATACACTTCTTGTCGTGCAGAAGACACGTAAAGAAAAGCGCAAGGTTAAATCAAAACTAAACGTTCTCTTCATGAACATTTTCAGATACACAAACAATTATGAAAGAGGTGCCGACGATAAAAAGGCTTAAAATAAACCTCCATTATACTAAAACAGAATAAACTGCATTAAACACGTCATATTATCTAACAAGTTGTAACTTTAGTTTCTACTAATTCCGTTTAACACATTGATAACATCTTAGTATCTTTAAACTTAATATTCTGGAATAATAAATATACGTAATATATGGCAAGAATAAAATATCCTAAAGACGAACAACTAGTCCTTATTGTCGTTCTCTCCTAATCAAAATGCTCTTTTGGCAATGCTTAAACTTAATCAGCTTATTTGCTGATCTCCAAGTTATCCAACTCCTCCTTCTCCTTGGCTGCAGCCTCTGCCTCCAAGATGTATGGTGTCAGATATGGAATATCCTCACTAGGTTTAGTCCATTCGCTCTCTGGAAGCAAATGATGAGTTAATTCAGTCTGATGAGCTCTAATAATTCTGAAAACTCTGGAATAAGATTCATCTTCAGGTAATCTTTTCAAAGCAATTTGTGCAACTGGGTTCTCTTCAGCAAGAAGATCATCAAATCTCAATCCCAATTGTCTGTATCCCGCTAGATTAACAAATTGCTTAGCAACTGGTACAGCAATCTTGGACAAAGCTGCATGCTTTAGGATGAAATCACCCATCTTAACCACGGAAGTCAACGATTGAGGCATTACGATATTGTAGTGGAATTATAGGTATACAACAGCCTATACTTGATCAACAGCCTATACTTGATCAATCTCAGCTAGTTATAACTAGCTCTCTCTTAACTATGTATTTTTCACCATACAAATCCAGCTGGTTCAACGCTTAGCGATATCACCGACTAACTAAACGAAATTCTGCGATTTGATTGGTCGCATGTCACGTGAAAATAGTAGTATACCATGGTTATACAGCTATAAAGACCATTATTTGGCCCAGAATAACGGTTTTAGTTGGCATTGAGCCTTCTAGTAGCTGTACTGGGTCTGTTTCTTGCCCGCGGTGTTGGGGAACCCGCACTCGAGCAGTGCTTCGTCGATCTTGTGAGGTACTTGCAGGATTTCGTCGTAGGCTTCTTGCGTCTTAACCAGGATTAAACCGGCGTATCCCGTGGCATTGAAACCGATCTGCAGGGATTTGGCTCTTGTGCTGGATCTGGGGACGACGCAGATCCAGTTCTTGGTCATGAGGACGTTGTAACCTTGGTTTTTCTGTAGTTCTGGTCTCTCTCCGGCCCAGTCCTGGAAGAATGTAAGTGCTCTTTGGACCAAGGAGACGTAGCACATAGCCAGTAAGTCTTCGTTGACATCTTCTTCGGATTCTGGCAAAGGTAGAACGAAATGTGCGAACGAGACTTTGTCGTCTTGCAAAGGTTCTGTCTTGAAATCTGGCAAGAAATGGCTCTTGCCAGCACAGATTCTATCTTGCAGGGCGACGAAATTCTGAGGTAGTCTCAAAGTTTGCAGATGTTTGTGGTCCTGTGAAGACCCACTGGATGGACCAGAATTGTAAATCATCATATGTCTCTTGTTCTCGTCCTCGTCGTCCAACTTCAACAATAGCTTGTACGCTGTCATCAGATCCAACGGACTCAATGGCGATTTCTGGTCCTTGTATGCGTTCGTCACCAACAGAGTATGCTCGGGAACTATAGGAAACTTGTTCAACAACAATCTGTACTCGCCATCGGCCACATTTTCGACCACGGTAAGTTCAGGTTCAGGTTCAGCAAATGGATTCTTATCTGGCTGATCGCCACGTTCTGGCTTCGATGCCAGACTGGGAGCATAACTAATTACATAATTCATACCACTTTTCGCATCTTTCAATCTCTTTGTAGTAGATTCAGTAAAGCAAAGATGGCCATTATTCACAGCTTCTTCGTATTTCTTTGAAATAAGTTCTGAAACGTTATCTGGTAGCATCTTGCAACCTGACAGTTTCCCTACATTAAAACAAGACATTTACAGTCAAACAACTCTCAACTACCTTTAAAAGTGAAAAGTTTGCTTACCTTAACGTCGCGCAGCGACAACAGGTGGTGCCATCTACGCTTAAAATTCAAGATATTCTACCAAGTTCTTCCTCACAAGACTCTCGCAAGACTCTCACAAGACTCTCGCAAGACTCTCACAAGACACTACAAGCCTAGAAGGCTCTTGAAGTCATCGTAGATGACAAATCACTACTTTACGTTGTATATTCTCTGTTTTTACTTGTCTTTTTCTATAGACGAGATCAAGCGAGAAGCGAGTCGTTGCACTATTAGCTAGAGATGTCTTGCATAGGCAGCGTTGTAATGACTTCGTTGTAGTGAAGCTGTAGTTTAAGTAGTCCAAGACTGGTGCAGTCTTGAAATATTAGTAGTGAGATCGTAGCACCAAGTGGCTTAGCACTTGATGTCTTGTCGTGATGTTGTCGTTCTTGTATGCCTGAACGAACATCGCGAAGGGCGAACTAAAGAGTTGATTGTCTTGGTTAATAGTTGATGTTTAGTGAAATTGTAGTGAAATTGGTGGTGTGAAGCGATGCGAAGTTCAATTGCACAGGAGATTCAGTATCCTTGTCAGTATGACGATGGTATATTTAATATAGCGATTGATATTGGTGGTAGTCTGGCGAAAGTAGTGTTTTCGCCGATTGGTAGTAATAGAATATTATTTCATACAGTTGAGACTGAGAGGATTGATAAGTTTGTGCGATTATTACATTCTATTATTGAGAGTTATCATGGTGGTGATTATTCGACTACACAGATAACTGCCACTGGTGGTGGTGCTTATAAGTTTTATGAGCTTTTAAGCAAAGAATTTGCAAATGTTATACAGATTAAGAGACTTGATGAGATGGAATGTTTGATTAAAGGTGTTGATGCGTTTATTCATGAAATTCCAGACGAAGTTTTCACTTATAATGACCAGGATGGAGCTCAGAACGTTTTGTTGCCCAATGGATCCGCACATTCGCCCAAGACGTACCCGTATTTGCTTGTAAATATCGGATCTGGGGTGTCGATATTGAAAGTTGAGAATGCAGAAACCTTCTCGCGTGTTGGTGGCTCTTCACTTGGAGGCGGTACGCTTTGGGGGTTGCTTTCTCTTATCACAGGTGCGCAAACTTATGATCAGATGCTGGATTGGGCTCATGACGGCGATAATACCAACGTTGATATGCTTGTCGGCGACATTTATGGAACTGATTACAATAAGATTGGTTTGAAATCTTCGAATATCGCTAGTTCATTTGGGAAAGTGTTCCAAAACAGAAGGGGATCTCTGAGTAAATCAACAACTACCGCATCAAACTCTGCGAGTTCAACTACATCTCATGCCGATATAGCAGCGAGAAACAAAAAATTCAAGAATCCAGACGTTTGTAAAAGTTTACTTTACGCCATCTCCAATAATATTGGACAAATTGCATATCTACAGGCGAAAATCCACAACGTTCAGAATATTTACTTTGGTGGATCGTACATTAGAGGACATTTAATGACAATGAATACCTTAAGCTTTGCCATAGATTTTTGGTCTCAGGGAAGGAAGCAAGCATTCTTTCTGAAACATGAAGGGTACCTTGGAGCTATGGGCGCACTATTGAGTGCCTAATTGTATTTCACAGACGCTAAGCCTTGCAAATAGGCCGTAATAACCTCCATAGATTTGTAAACATCTCGAGAACCAACATTCTGCTGCTTTAATTCTGATTGCAACTCCTCATCAACGCTCATGCCTCCATCTTCTTTTCTATAAATTGTGACATCGCTTATCCTATATCTGCCATCCAGGGCTATCAAAACTGTGAAAGTCTCTCGCACATCGAATTGAAATTTCTTTATCTGCGGATATACTTCAAGATCGTGCCAACCTGAGTTTGGTAAGAAATTAGATTCCCACAGTCTTACCAAGGAGTCCAATGTACGCCCAAGTTCATTCAGTTTGGGATCCTGCGTGAGTTTTTTCGCAGTTTCCTTCATCTCAAAGTCTTTCTTGATTACTTCCAGTTGAGCGATTCGCGCTTCCAAATGTTTCAAATCGTTCCTGCACTTCCGCACTTCATCCCAATCTTCAAAAACTTTTGTTGCAGAGGGTTCCTGACGCTCTGCTTCTTCCTTATACCGTTCTTTCTCTTCCCTCATCTTCTCTACTTCGACCAGTAACTGATCACAATCATCCAAGATATCGGCGGTTTCAAGATACAATTCGTTCACAGTATCTTGATCCTTTACAATCTTCTCTGCAGCATTAGATATCTGTAATTTCGTTTCATCGATCCAGCGATGATGTGCTTCCTGGATATCATGCTCCAGTTCTTTCACTGCGTTCTCCATCTCGACGTATTGCGGATCATGCATAGTTTTCAACTGCAACAATTCTGCAGATGATATAGTATATCTCAGAAAGAAATCGAGCGTTTCCTGCTCTAAATGCATCATTTTAAGCAATTCTATAAGCTTATCGAACTCAGCAATCCTTTCAGGCAACGAATTTACATCTATCGTAACCACGTCGACATCTCCGCCGGTAACCTCCGCGTCCCCAAGCTTCACCAGACTATTCTCATGGCTCATAGAAGTAATACTTTGAGTTATTTCACGAATTGCTGAAACCAATCGCTGTTCCTGATTTCTTAACGTCTGTTCGCTCCCCCTCGTCGTCACATCTTCCAAAACTCTCACTTCGGTCCTAAAGTCTCGTAATCCATCTACCAACATCACCCAAACCCATCACCAGGGACTCCTATCAGCAACTCATCGCCATCTTGAAGAGATCTATGCCTATAAATGCTTGTTCTCGTATTAGGGTTAGCCGTATTAGGGTTACAACTGAAAAAATCTTGACTATATAAAGGCAGCAGGTTTAAACGTTTGAAGTTGAGATTCTTCTTGAAGGAAGCTAAGAAGATGTTATGAGAGCTATGTACCTATCACTTGAATCGCTAGCTGTTAATGCTTGTGAATTGAGTTAGGCGCGGTTTGATGAAAGACAGCGACTTCGACTTTTATAACATCCTGCACAACTTAAGTTTGTTGAGTTTCATTGTATACATACTCTTCGAATGTGTCTATGTGCACAGATCAATATCCTTTCTGTCCCAGATTCCAGGGTATTTCATGTTACAGCAATCTTTTGACGTTTTTGAAGCGTTGACGAGTTCCTCTTTACGCAATAATGATTATTATAGTTCTGAATGATGAGTTCTTTGTCTTTCAGAATGTTTAATCAGTTGTCTGGAGGATTGGTTCGTGGCATTGGGTTGCTGTTTGATGAAAAATACTCTTTTAACGTTGGAATCCCTTTGCTCGCTCATCGAAGATTTCTGTCTTTCATGGCTTCATATAATGTCTTCTTTGAGCAGACAGCTGATGTTGTCTGTAGAGCTCGTCAGTTAAGAGTTTTTCTTTCCAGACGATGCTCGCCAAAAGAGCGTGCAAAGGTCTTGCGTTAAAGAGCTTAGAGAAAGGAAACATGCTGCGGAGCTCAGCACTATTTTTTCCTGAAATCACCTCCTCCTTTCTTCCATAGCCAAAGTGCTTCCAAGGCGTAATTTCTCGTGGAAAGATGCTTTGTCTTCTTCTCGTCGGCGGCATCTTGTAGACACTCTATAATTCTAAACTCGTAGCAAAGATCCCAGAAAAGCCCGTAAATTTTCTCAGTAACCTTTTGTGTACTGCCGTCCTGTTGGTAAGTCTCTAAATCGACTTCTGGTACCAGCTGGTGGTACGCTTGTCGACCGAGCTTATATAAGATACGGCCCAAGGTCTGCACCGCTATCGCTCTTTGCGCTGGATATGTCGATCTCGACAGTCTCTGCAGTTCCGGTATGGTGTAACCAGCAAGATGCGGGTCATCCGAGTGATGATGCAAAGCGGAATGAGTGGTGGACGTTATTTCTCTTGTTGGAGGCACTAGATTCCCGTTAAAATCAAACCTACACTGCGAAACATCGTCAATTACAGTGCAAGGCTGCGCGTCAGGTACGGGCTGCATCCATTGTAACTTGTCTACGTCCCTGGGCAGATCCGGGAAGAACTTTTCGTGTAATTTTTGATCGAAATCTGGATCATTTAAGGCAATCTTATGGCCCGTTTCGCTGTTCCTGCGAGTCACGAAATGAACGTCCTTTAATAAATCTTCATTAGCCATATGATCTATGGACTGTGCGATCTGGAAATCTAACGGAGCAACATCCTCGTCATCAGCAATATCCCGCTCCACTGGTTCATCATCTTGAGGTCTAATTCCAAGCGCTTTATCCACCTGCTCATCATCCAAAGCCGGCAATTCCGTTAACCGGTCGGTTTCGCCAACCCATGTCCCCGACGCACCTTCAATCTCTGCGAAAAGAGGCCCATCACCAGATTTAGCTACTCTCCTATTAATATTAGACACCAAACGTCTCACAAGCTTCGGATCCAATGATTCCAACAGCTCTTTTCTTTCTCGCATAATTTCCTCTCGCGACATGTTCTGCAAGCTTTTGATATTCTCCTCATGGATAGACTGAGCTTCAGACTTCCTGGTCTCCTTCTTACCGGCCTTTTTCGCTTTCAAACGCTGTCTCCACGACGAAACCTCTTTAGGCTTGTACAACTCGGGAAACCCACTCCTGTTTCTAGCTCCAATCTCACTAAACTCATCATCTGATGTCCCACTACCAGTATCCCGTTCTACAACGTCTCCCAGCAGATCCATCTTCGTTATTCTCTATACTTTCTTCTATACGTCATCGAGATGAGATGCCTATTTTTCACCTACTATGCCCCGCTATGAAAAAATAATCACAGTATGTAGAATATAAGTCTAAGCTACACGGTAGAACCGTAGTTATTCACCGAATGGGTCAGCGATTGCTCGTCAGGACCCTGGAACGGATGCTGACTGATAATGTACAAAGCATGGATCAGACCCGGTATGAATCCAAGCACCCATAGTAACACATTGATAAGCAGATCCTTGGTAAAGAACCCTCTCTTGAACCAGACTGCAACTGGTGGAACAAAAATTGCCACTAAAACTAAAAACCAATCGCGAGCATGCATCTTGTAGAACTCGAGTATTGCAACACAGCCAGCATCTCCGGTACGGCTTCTTCCCTTTTATACTGCTCCCGCATAGTATCCCCATAGATCTTATTGCTATTTGCGTGTCGTGTTAGGTGATCGCGTTATCTCATCGCTTGTAGTATGGTGAGGCTGCTCAGCAGCGTCTGGAACCCGATTACGATCGGGTCGAGGAACACTACGCCGTTGGGTTCAAAGATCTTGTTCAATCTGTGCTCTAGGCCGGAGAACCCGGCGCATCCGAGGATTACATACTGCGATTTGAGCCGCTCGACGTTCTCGGCGCGGATCACATCGACGATCTTCTGGAAATTCGTCTCGTCGTGCAGTTCCAGCACTTGCAGATTTGAAGAGACTGTTCCGAGCCATAGGGAGCGTAGGTGCCCAGTAAGAAACTCACGTTCCACGCTCTCGTCGAGGATCTCGACCCATTCTGCGTTCGAAGTTATGATCGAGAAGGGTTTGCGGGCGAGGCCCGCAAAGCTCACGCAGGCATCTAGTAGTCCGACCACGAGGGGCGCTTGTGGCAGCGCTGCTAGCGCTGCCACCAGCGGGTGGTCTGAAAAGCATGCTACAAGCACACCATCGAAGCGCGAGTAGTAAAACTCGGAACCGGGATCTGTGAGCACGCGCAAACACGCTTCACAGCTCGCGTTACTAGTCGCGACCCCATCTATTTGACGCGGTGATTCACTCGGACCCGTCATATAGTGGACTTTCGCTACGCGAAACGCGTCACATTCCGCTACGCGTTTCGCGATCGCTTCTGTCATCGAACACGAGCTGTTCGGATTCACTACCAGCAACTGCCAAGCCATCGAACGCTCAATATGGGCTGTGGGTTTTCTGGTTTTCTGTGGCGTGCCGCGTCCATTTTATAGCCAAGAAATTTGTCTCACTCAGCTGGCTTATCTTATCGGGATGAGATCACCATTTCGGGTACTCGCTTGCCGGTATGGCCGAGATAACATGTCCCATTTAGTAACAAGTACCCCATTATGGTGCCCCATTACATTGGCCAGACCAGCCATGCCCCTCATATGGCCCGTTGTGGATCCACAGTGTCCCAAAGGGGCGATACGTGCTGGCGTGTGTAGATTCGAGAAAAGAAACCACGCGCGGCCAGATCTGAAAAATTTTTCTTTGACGGGAGGGGCAAGCTAGGTGGGAAGATGGTGGCGAATTTGTTATAAAAGGTGGGTAGTTTGACTGGAAAGACGATGTTCATTGTTATCGGTTCTATACAGAAAAGCATCAAATCAAAGACTAATAGAAATGCAATTCAAGACCATTGTTGCTGCCTTCGCTACTGTTGCTGCTGTTCAAGCCGCTAAGGACTCTAACAGTTCTAACGGTTCTAACCACTCCAACAAGACATCTTCTAGTCTACCAACTGGTGCTGCTAACTCCAACGTTTTGAACGCTGGTATGTTTGGTGCAGCTGTTGCAGCTGGTGTTGCTTTCTTGTTCTAAGCACACACTTTATACATATATACAACTATTATAAAGACCATGGGTGGGCAAGTTTTAAGTAACTTTAACTAGTGTAATATCGATCGATTTTAAAATGTTTGGGTTTTGAGAATTTTTGAAATTCGTAGGGGATGACTTCGGGGTTAAGTTGTTTTCGGCGATAGCTTACCATTGAAGTAGAGGGTAGTGGATATAACGAGTGTAAGTGCACAAACGGATGGTTTGGCCAGGTAGAGTAGGTGTTATACAAGGATGGGGCAGCTGGTGAGCAGCAGCAACGTTGTTGTGGAGGTGACAGTTGGGGAGCGTGGCGGCAGGCCTTTTTTCGTCGAGCAAAATGGGTCGTATGTGCCCGTTATTGGGTGGGGCGAGTTGTATATGGTGCGGTTGAATCGGGATAGTGGTGATGTGGTGTGCGTTTTGCGGCAGGACGAGTCCCGGGCCGAGATTCCGTTGTTGAGGACCGAAATGCCGGAGTGCTATGGGTTTAGACTCGATACGCCGTGTGAGAGCGGGTTTTACAGGCTTAAGTGTCTGGATGTGGAGTCTGTAGTGTTTGTCAGTGGAGCTGAGGGCTCTCGGGCGGTTCCAGAGGCCTCTGGGTCCGCCAGGTTGCGCCAGGGTAGTGCATGGTTACCAGATGGCGCGGAATTTCGCAAATTGATAGGCGGTCTCGAGGATTCGGTAGCGTCTTTGCAGAAAAGCCCGCGTTGGAGGATACTTTTGGATAATCTGTTGAGACTGAGTGATCTGCTTCGAGCGGTTTCGTCTGTTTGCGATGTCTTGCTGAACACAAGGGTTAGTTTCGCTGGCGATGAGGACCACCCTTTGAAACGAGTTTTTAATGAAGATTTGCATGCTTGGATTCGTGACTTTAATGCGAATCATGTGCTGAGCGTATCACAATCGCTCAACAAAGATGTGATAACGCCGTTGCAAGAGTTCTTGGAATTTGAGAGACAAAATCAGAAGATACTCCCCAAGAAGCAAAAAAACTTTCACGAAGCGATGAGACTGATGTACTCCTCGCAATCTTCGCTGCCCTTGAACAGCAAGGTGCAGTACGAATTGGCACGGTTAGAATACCAGAACTTTCTCGACCAATGTCTCGTTGTTGGTCCACCTCTGCGAAGATTATACAGCGGGATATCGCTCTTTCTGCGAATACAAGTGCCGCAGAAGGAACTCAACGAAAGTTATATGAAAAAAAATCATCAACTGAGATCATCCATCAAAAACGCTCGAAGTATGAGTGATTTGACAAAATTGTACTCTTCATTAAACACACCGCATGTAGAGACTTATGCCTGGGTGGATATTCAGGAAAATGACCACGGCAGTACAAATTTTGGCCCTGGCAGCAGTGCTTCAAACAGTGGCTACCAATGGCTGCGCCAATGGATTATCCTAGATGGTAATCAATTGAGTGTGTTTCACCCTTCCAAGAAGATACCCATACATACTGTTGATTTATCGTTTGCATGCATCAAGAAAATTAACAGGACTACAATTGAGATACAAACTTCCGGATTACCTTCTTTAACTCGAGCATCCACCAACTCTTCTTCATCTGTTGAGCACACAAACACGAATTCCAAGAATCATCGATCGAGAGTTTATTTGCTCTTCAAGGATCATTCAGAGGCTGAGAAATGGTTTGACATACTGAAGCAGGTCAATCTAGAGACTAAACAGTACTCAAGTCCTGCAGTTGGAGCCTCATCAAAATATAAAGATCACACTACCACTGCTGCATCATTAATTGATGTAGTTATGAGCGAGCATGAATCTAATTCAAGGTGCTGTGATTGCGGCGATTCTCAAACTGTGGAATGGATCTCCATAAATCTGTTGTGCGTGCTTTGCATAAAATGCTCTGGTGTTCATAGATCAATGGGTTCACACATCTCAAAGATAAGATCACTGACACTAGACAGTTTCACTTCACCAGAAATACTTCATCTTCTTCAAAACGACGTATCCAATGCAAACGTCAATTCCATTTACGAGTCAAATAATTCAGAAGGAACCAAAATTACATCACAATCCTCCAATTTTGAAAGATCTCAATATATCATCAACAAATATCAAGCATGTAAAATGGTATCCGATGGCAACCAGGATGCAAAAAGTACTGTGAAATCGTTATTAAAGGCAATACACTTGGACAGCATCTACCTACTACAAAAAACTATTGCACAATCCAAATACTCTCTCAGAGATATCGTCACCGAGCAGTCCAAATCCGATTCCGATATAGTACTACCGACAATATTTCAGTACTCTCTTAAACATCATGAAATGGTTCAGGGAAAACCTGTATTCTTCATAACTGAATTCCTACTGTCCAATGGCCTTCCGGTTGATAGAATTCCAAATGACACTTCCGATTGGTCTCCTGCTGTCATCGAGTACTGGAAGAGCAAATTCGACATGTACGGTGTCTTCTCACCGAATAAAACATCAAAATATAATGAGAACAGGGAATCCATACTGGCTCCGCTAAGCATTCCAGCAGATAAACCGCCAGGTAGGCGATGGAGCTTGAACCATATGCCAAGCTCTCCGCAGATCAAGTCGCCTACAAATATTCTAAATATGCATAAGTCTTTGAAACTTTCGAAGAGGGGAAACGGATCAAGGAAGTTTTAAAAGCGGTTATTGTATCAATATCATAATATTTTTTGTTTCTTTGCACCAGTTGTTTTTCTTCCTGTTGGCATGGCGCCTTGCGACACAATATGCGCCAGTGACGCTCTTTGTGACACCGAGCTCAAATAAGCTTTAACGTTAGAAGAGGATTTATTTCTGACTTACATTATTGTCCTACCCATCAAGGTTTTCTTTAGGGAATATTATCAGCAGATTTGAACTGCTGGTGTGCATATTACCTGATTTTTGAATAAATCTCATTATCACAAATTTTCCTGAACGACTATTCGATTAAGAGTTGATCATTTGCTCATCTCCATCGCTTTAATTTAACCTTAACTGCTTTAATCCGATATTAAGTGCATCGCTACGCAGTTAATATTTGCTGTCATAGTTTTAGAGCGACTAGTGGTATTGAAAATGACTATTAACAACATGGATTGCTTAGGGCCTTCTGATCTCTATTCGATAAAACAGTGTGTTGGTAGGGGCAACTTTGGCGACGTTTATAAAGCTTGTGACAAGAAAACTGGTGAAATTGTCGCTATCAAAGTTGTTAACTTGGAGCATACTGATGAGGACATAAATTTATTGGCTCAAGAAATATTCTTCCTAGCTGAATTAAAGTCGCCCTATATTACTAACTATATAACCACTATGACGGAAGATGCCTCGATGTGGATCGTCATGGAGTATTGCGGTGGTGGCTCCTGTGCCGACTTATTAAAGAATATTTACAATAGTGGTTTACCAGAGGCAAAGGCTGCATACATTACCAGAGAAGTAGTCAAAGGTCTTGTGTATCTACATGAGCAGAAGAAGATCCATCGCGATATAAAAGCGGCAAATATTCTCTTAACCGACGATGGAAAGGTTAAGTTGGGCGATTTTGGAGTAAGCGGTCAAATCAGGGCCACTTTAAAGAGAGGAACTTTTGTTGGGACTCCATTTTGGATGGCACCGGAAGTGGTTTCCAAGGAATCAGATGGCTATGATGAAAAAGCCGATATATGGTCGCTAGGCATTACGGTCTATGAACTGTTAAAAGGTTCACCTCCGCTTTCGAAGTGTGATCCAATGAAGGTAATGGCCAATCTTCCCAAGAGAAAACCTCCTGTTCTTCACGGCAATTATTCCAGTACGGCCAAGCATTTCATAGCTTCATGCCTGGTTAAAGATCCGGAAAATCGACCATCAGCTGTCAGTTTACTAGAAACTGATTTTATCAATAATACGCAATGCACTGATTTAAAGAGTGATGTTGAAATGCTCAATAAAAGAAAATTAAAGGATGACTATCGCAGAATGCCTAAATTTCCTTTAAGCGAGAAAGTTTATGATGGAACTGAGAGCAGCGTGCGTTGGGATTTCAGCACTACTACGATAGCTGAAAGAAACCCCGCCCTCTCTGCATCCGAGGTCAGTAAGATAACCACCAGCACACCTAAAAGTCCACTTTCATCCAATCTCAACAGTCCTTACCAATCGCAAGATCAAGCTGTCACTCCGGTTACCAATGCTACATCACCATCCTTTCGAAACTACAACAAGAGATACGATGTGGGAAGCCCTATGGACATTGAATATCCCAAGCTTCAAGATATGAAGCTCAAGAATTTCGATTATTTGAAAAGTGTTATCTCGTACACTTTTAATCGCATGTATGAGAGAGCTCACGATGATGAGACAAGAATGTATGTTGATGAAATGTTGGACCATTTTGCCTCCACAGAATCCAAGATTCCAGGTTTTAGTGAAGTTTTTGTAGAGGAAATCTCATTGCGCTTAGATTCTATAAAAAAGTATCTAGCCAAATAATATAGTCTCATTTAACCATGAGATTAGTTTACTGAAGCTTTAAGATTAACATCGCTTACTTCTTGTATTTTTTGTTTTCTCGCTGCTTAGTTTTCTTAGAGCGTCAGAGTTTTAATTTGTGTCACAAAATTGTGGTCGATTATTTAAAGGAAGATTAAAAAACAATTACAATATTTTAGACACAGATTCATAGCTAGTTGGCTGAGATAAATTCGTCAAAACTATTACTGAATATTGTAAGTTAAATCGAAATTTCTTTGTTTGTTTACGAAAGAAAGAGAACAATCGGTCAAGCAATAATGAAGTTTTCAATTTTATTATTACCTGTAGCTGCGACAGCAGCAGCTATCAATTTATTTTCACCACATAGGCTTGGAATACGTGACAGAGTGGTGACTGATCGGTTTCGAACATTTGCGAGCAATGAATCTATTCTTCCTCATTCTCTAAAACCATACTCAATTAATAATTACAGGAAGAGGGCTAATGATAAGATGGTGTTCGATGACAAGATCATCGAAGATGAGGTTTACGATGTTCAGAAAGAAGATGATGAGAAGAAGGACAATAAGAAAGACGACTCCAAAAAGGATGAGAACAAGACAGATGGGAAGAAAGATGGAAAGAAAGATGGAAAGAAAGATGAAAATAAGAAAGATGAATCTGAGAAAGATGACTCAAAAGATATTGAATTTTATGATCCTGAGATGTTCGAAAAACCTGGTCCAATGTCAGAGCTCTGTAAAAATGATGTCCATATCATAGAGAATTCTGGTGATCTTTATCACTTACAAGCCCAGTGTGACACTCTTTTGGGTAGTATTCATTTTGCGAACTATGTCGATGCTTTGATCGATTTTGGGAACATTCAGAATGTGAAAGGATCAATTTATGTTGAGAAAAGTTCACATCTTGTTAAAATTGAAGGAAGCAAATTGCAAGCTGTTGGGGAGACCTTCTCGTTGCAAAGCTTGACGTCCCTAGTTTCAATCAACCTACCATACTTGAAAGAGGCCAGAGTGATTGATTGGAAAGTTCTTCCAATTTTGAATGAAGCATTAATCAATGAAAATCTGGGTGGATTGAAAAGTCTTACCATCTCTGATACATCCTTATCAACAATTGAAGGTTTCAAAAACGTTGAAGATGTTGAAATCTTTCAAGTGAATAATAACAGGTTCTTGGAGACGGTTAAGGCAAATAATATTCAGTACGTCAGACAAAAATTGAGTGTGCATGCCAACGCTCGAGAGACCGAATTGGAGATGCCTAAACTTATCTCGGCAGAAAATATTACCGTCAGAGACACTTCGTTAGCTTATTTCCCCAAACTTGAAACTGTTGGTAGCTCTTTTGAGCTTATTCAGAATCAGTTCAGTGAAATGCAAGTGCCAAATTTGAAAACAATTGGTGGCACTTTAGGTATCATCGATAATGTGAATCTCAAGCTTGCCAACTTTCGTAATGTAACTGACATCGAAGGCGGATTGATGATTGCTAATAACACCAAGCTTGATAAGATAGACTTTTTCACCAGTTTGAAGCAAATAGGTGGTGCCATTTATTTCGAAGGAAAGTTCAGTGATACTGATTTCCCTCAATTGAAGTTGGTAAAAGGCAGTGCATTGATTAAGACAAACTCTGGACAGATGGATTGTTCCAAATGGACAACACCAAAAAATGGACGTTCCATTGTTAGAGGTGGTAAAATCACCTGCACTTCTGGTCGCCGACAAAAATCTCAAAGTGTGAGCCAGGATGGTGCTGTCTTGAGTGAAACAGTTGAAGATCATGAAACCGAAGGTGATTCCAGCAGTGGAAGCAAAGGTGGTTTTTTTTCCAATAATTCACGTTCTAGTGATGCTAAAGTTGAAAGACCAAACCTATCCTGGGTTTTATACGTCGCTCTACTTGCTATAGGCCATAACTTTCTGTGAGCAGACAACATTTATAGTATTTTATAATACAGTTTCCCAATTGCTAATTATGTCATGATAAATCTACCATAACGATCATAGCTTGACGTTGTCGGTATGGAATTGCGTCTGGCCCACCGTTAACATCTTGAGATCAACTTGCTGGTCCATCTTCTATCATCTCCTGGTAGTTTAGAACCAATTTCAGGACATTGCATCTGGCCATCGCTAATTGTCTCAACCAATGATCAGATAAACTTGATCGTCTAATACAAAGTGTTCTAATCAAAGATCGCTTGAAATACACTGTGTTCTTGACATAACTCTTGAGCTAAAGCAGCTAAAGCAGCTAAAAGTGAATAGAGTACAAAGGCTTACCATATGATCATTTCGAATTCAACATCAAAGCACTAGAATAATTTCTCGAGTAACCCATTTGGTAAGGTTGACCTTAACAAGTTTCATCCGATGTTTTCTCGCTGCTCTTGACGTTGTTAAGAAGAAAGCAGTACTTTACGTAGTGAGAGAGTAAACGATTCGTTAAGTAGTTGTGGTTTGGGAGCTCGATGAGTTATTTGATGGAATTGAGAAGTTTGATGGTGTTGGCTTAGTACAATGAATGAGAAGGAACAAGATAACGAAGATCGTTCTGATAATGATTTATTGAAGAAGATAGTTGGGAATTCAATGGAAGATCAATTCGAACAAGTTCATTCTGAGAATGGTACCAATAAGAGAGTTGAAGTTCTAAATGTTAAAAGGACTCGAAAGAAAAGACGTACATTTAGTTGTGAATTATGCAGGAAATCCAAGACAAGATGTGATTTTGAGCCAGTTAATGGCAAATGCCATCGTTGTAACGTTCTTCAGCTTGATTGTTCTTTAACTGAGGAGCGTGAGAGGGAAATTATAGCGGCAGCTAGAGAAAAATCTGGTTCAATAGGACTCAGAGACGGGAGCAGTGATACTAGTGATGTTCTACTCGCTTCTGGCCATCCCCAATTGGTTACATCGAACACCTGTCTCCCAGATCAGTTGGAAAAACGGTTAAGCAAGGTCGAAAGTCGCGTTGAAGGTCTGGACGATAAACTAGATCTTGTACTAGCACTCCTACGAGAACCGTCTGATGATGGTGTCAGAACGATGACGAAGCTGAACCCGCATTTACCAAGCTTTGGTGATTTTTCGAAAGGTATGTCGCCTCTCACAGCGCCGAACTATGGAAGTCAGTTTAGAAGAGCTAGTCATTCGCTCACTGACCGAGTGTTGAACGATCCTCCGTTGAAGCTTATAGGCAATATTGACAATAGATTGTTTCCTAGAGAAGCCAGATCAAAACAAGATGAATATGCAAAACAGCAACGACCGTTCGTTGTAGCAAGAGTCAACTTTTTGGATTTTTACGAAAAGCATCAAGAATTATGCCTTCAGCTATCAAAAGAGTTTTTAATCAGATCTCACTTTTGGATTATCCCTGGAGGCATCAAAGAAATAGACGATAATTATGTTCGGAAACATGTTTTCATCACCAGCGTCTTTACCATAATTGCAATGAGTTTTGATGATAATGAGAAATATGCCAGTGAACAGGAGATGCTGTATCCCTTGGTAGAGAGATTTCTGACGAATACTCTTACGATGTTTGAAAACCTGATAGCTCATGACATTGAAGCCATATTGTATTGCTGCATGTTCCACATTTCAAGAAAAGCTAAGAGGCACCGGCAGCTACAATTCAATTCACTCGTTCTTAGCAATTTTGCTCTTAACTCACTTTTGAGCTTCTTCAATTTCAATAAATTGAAGAAAAGAGTTATAATAGATGAAATTTATGATTTGACGGACCTTTATCATCTCAGGATCTTAAACTCACTCACTGCATGCAAGCTTGAATATTCTGTGAGCTATGGTTGTTTCTCGACTCTTGATGATTCGACAAAAGAGCTCAACAACCTGACTGCTAAATTTCCTCAGTCGAACTTTGGTGACGATATCAAGATCAGCGAGATTAACTTGGGAGATATAGTAAACAGCATATTCGTCAATTTTGAAGAGTTCTACGAAACTACTAGAGATAGATTTGTTACTGGTGACGATACCTTAGGAAGCTCAGATTCCACAAAAAATCCTGACTTGTTAGTTTTTGCAGAGCTTAGCTATTGGGTTACCAACTGGAAGGAATTACTGAGTAAGGATGGTGCAGGTGTCTTGCTCTTCACATTTGATTACTATTATATCATGATTTGCCGGTCATTCATATCTGAATTCCTTAGCGACATAAGGACCAACCCAGCGTTCATGGCACGCACTCTCAACACCATGAAAGAGCATGCTTTTTCATTAATCAAGGGCTTTCTCAGGTTACAACCATCGTTAATCAAAGGGGCTCCTATGTTGACCTCGCATCAATTGGTGTATGCTTGTCTTACACTCTGCGACTTTCTCGACTGGTTTCCCTCGTCAGAAAGGCAATCAGTGCTAAACATCTGTACTAGAGTCTACTGGCACCTGAATACGATTGGTGAGAAGAAAAACGAGGCTACAGATAATGTTGGCAAGATTATAAAGTCTATCATCGATACCAGCAGATACAGAGTAAGCAGGGGACAGCAGGTATCTTCATTATCCACAACAGGTTGGACGAGGGAAAGAACAGGCAGCAACAAGACCAACTTCGTGACAGAACCACCTAAAACTGACTCTCAATCAGGCGGCCAATCCCGGAATAGCCCTTCTGAAACCGCGTCGGCAGCGGGAAGTTTCATGATGCCAGACGTAGACCAATTCACCTCGTTTGAAGAGTTTTTCCAAGATTTCTTCGAGAATCTCAAACCTACCACTCAGCAGATCTTTTCATCTCAAAAGAATCTGGTCCCATAAAGAAGCGTACAGTCGCTGTATTAAAACACCTGGTCTTCCGATGAAAGGATATACTCCACAATTGGTAAGGGCAACAATTTGCTCAATTTCTCAATGGTTTGGCCTTCCGCAATTGCCTTACGGATAACCGAAGATGAAATGGATTCAAATCTCTTGTCGTTTTCCATCATATGGATTTTGGAACCCCAGGATTTTGGTATATCAGGTTCAAATACGCCATTTGAAATATCTGACGAGTATTTCATCTGCTGATCAAGGCTATGAGTGCCTTCCCGCGTTAGACAACACAGTTCGGTTGAAGCCATGAAACTTTCTAAAGCGTCAGAGGGAAGTCTTGGATGATAATATTTGGGATCAAATATTCTTACAATAGTATCAAATCCCACTAGGAAGGATATTGTTTGGACGTCCTTATAATAGTTTCTCAGAATGATATCCTTGTCGACATATTTAGCATAGTCTGTAATGCCAACAGAGACCGCTGAACCAGTTTCACCTAATAGATCTGCCATTAGACACATCATTTCCATACGTTTATCGAAGGAAGCAGGTTGTGCTGCTTTATCAGCGTTATTAACAGCTAACAGCAGAAGAATCTGGATAGATTTCCCATCGTAGAGTCGTAAGCCTTTCTCAATCAGTGCATAATGGCCCCAATGTGGCGGATTGAACGAAGAATCAAGCACTAGAAGAACCTCGGGTTTCGGTATAACTTTAGTATTATACACTATGTTGAAATGAAGCTTGTCATCAGCACAGAATGCCTTATAAGCATTGAACATGCTATTGTGAACCTGCATCAACGTTCCAGACGTAAACTTTAGTATTCCAGATCGATGCATCTCGATAACACACAGTATTTAACAGTGTACTTTTTGGTCGTATACTTCGAAAGCCATAACGAATAGTGAATCTTTAATTCAATTGTAAAGCATTATAGAACGATATCGAAGAACCACGTAGCTTAGCTTATACTAACTAACTTCACATCAAAGATCATATCGGCGTTTCTTGGTATAACGCCTGGAATACCTCTTTCACCGTAAGCTAATTCACTTGGAATTTGGATCTTACGTTCTTCTCCAATGCACATTCCTAGCAGGCCCTGATCCCAGCCCTTGATAACCTGACCAGTTCCGAGCTTGAACGAGATCGGAACTCCTCTTCCGTAGCTTGAGTCAAATTCCTCTAGAGTATCTCTCAAGTAGCCAGTGTAGTGGACTTTCACAGTATGACCAGCTTTGGCCTTGGTATGACACTGGTTCTCTGGGATCCTTTTAGTAATGCCAATCTGCAACTCTTTAAGCGGTCCTGCAGCAGTCAAGACTGCCAAAAAAGCTATAAACAAATTGTATAGAAGCATAATGGGTTCTATATGAAGTATATTAGCCACCAGATGCTTGGAGTTGTTCCCTTAGTAGTCTTGAAGTTTAACTTCAAGGCCAAGAATGAACGAAATTTAAACGCTTTTACAACTAAGAATCATCTCTTGACATATTTTCATTCTTTAAGTCAACTTATAGTCTATGTATGATTTTAATGCGATGCAAAAAATTATCTGACCAACCATGATCTCTTCAGTTTTGCAGCTTCAACTGAAGGTTGCAAGAAGTAGCAGACTATAATCAAAATAATTATTGTCGCTATCAGCTTGCCCTTCTCGAAGCTGGGACTCATAATGTCGAATTGCCCTGATGGATAAATCTTTGTGCAGAAAATGTCATGGCCGATGTCGCATACTATGCTTGTAGACTCTAGGTTTGTTGGCGTTGACACTAGTTTTGAATTATCGCCCAGTAGTAAAGTTCTTGAATGTGTTATGACGAAATAATCGTTTAATGGTATCATGCTAACGTAAGGCATAGCCATGAATTCCTTCTTGTCATCATCTGTCATCTTGGACTCTTCAACACGTCTCGCACTTAGGACATCCTTGGATAAAAATGTTATCTGGCCGTTGTTTAGCTCGAGGATAATGGTCTTTGATGTGATGCCAAAAATGGTCTGTGAGAGCGACATCTTTTGAATAATCTCTGGGAAGAAATAAGCCTTTGAGATAACCGCAGGTTTCTGGTGGGGTTTGAGTAGGTTGACTTGATCAGTATCAGTGGATATTCTCTTATTCGCTTCTAGCGATTCGTATAATTCAACTACTACCAGCTTTTGCTCTGGGATTGGCTCGGTACTGAAATATGAATAGACAAACCAGTATTCTCCGAAGACCATGTTTATAGGCAGATTGCAATCTATTTTGTCCTCATGCATCTGTGAATACAAAAGCTCGCCAGTTATTGTGTCAATAAGATTGACGTACATCTTGGATGTTTGTTTATTCACCGTGATATAACTTGCCAGATTTGGATACAAGTATTTGTACAATACAGTCCTATTACCGAGCGTTTGACCTAGCGTTACTATTGGTGCCTCTTTCTTACCTGCAAATGCCGCCAAGTTCTCAAACTCAGGGAAGTCGATTTTCCAGGTATCTTCCAAGTTTTGATCCTCATCGATTGCATGGCCGTAAATACCTCTAGAATCATGAGTCGAAATAAATGTTCTTGTGCAGTTAGATCCCTTTTTAAGAGCGACAACTTTCTTCTCACCGTCAAGGAACTCGACGAACAGCTCTCTTGAATCTAGAAGAGATACGGATTTGACATTCTTCTGACCAACGCTACGTTCTTCCTTCAAAACTGGAGCTTTGCCATTTTCAATGCTGTAGATAAAGTAGGAGCCATTTTCAGTAAAAACCAGTAGCTCGCGAGAATCACCAATGTATTCGACCCGTAAGATGTCCTTCAATCCAGAATCAAAAAGCCAAATTCTCTTACCATCTTGTACGTCCAGGGCCTGGATCACACCATATTTTGTGGCCACAACCAGGTATTTCACACCAATTAAGTTTGCATCTTGACCGGCGGCCAAAGATGCACTGTCCAGCTTCAATAATTTGGTCAAGAATTTTCCGACCGAATAGCCAGATTCCCTAAAACTCTCTCTTAATCTATTCCAGTTAGTCGTCACTCTGAATACGTACGCCTGCCATACATTTGGAAAGCTATTTTCCTTCAAAATCTCTTCAGATACCATCTCAAGATTACTGTCGGCGAGATCTATAAAAGTGTGAGCAACAATGTCGTGGTTCGATTCGTCTCTAGTCCATGATCTCTCTATCGTATTATTTTTCATCAACTGGAAAATGTACTCATCATCAGTGGTATGAACAAGCAATTGCAGTTCCGACACATAATCAGTCTCTAAGAAAGCAATAGATTCAAACTTTGAAGGTAGTTCAGTCTGAAATATCAACAATCCCGTCTCTGAATCTAAAACCTGTGCGGTTCCATCAATTAACTTGATATTGGATAAATCAGGCTTGCATTCCGAACGGAAATCAATCGCGGTGAAATCAAACCCATTGATACGCAATCCTGAATAGCTATCAAAAGCTATCAGCTCGTTCTCGGATGTCTTCAATACAATATTTTTCCGGTCTGCGGTCATCATGGCATCGGTAGCTTGAAGATCCAGCACATGTCTAAACAGTAATTGCCCATCAGTTTCGTTAACATAAGATAAAAGAGTCTTGGATCCAAAATCAGATAGCACTATTAAGGAACCTTGATCTTGATTTTTCAACACACAATTGTATATGCCCACATTTTCCAAGTGCCAATCGGTCTCGAATGCGTCTTCGATGAAAATAGCCCTCACGAAACCAATTCCGAGCCAAAAGCTCACTAGAGCTATCAACAGCGAACGCATACCGTCCCAAATAATTTGAACCGAATTTAAAGACGGATTCCTCTCTATAAAGCACCAACTTTACTACCTTTAACTAGACACCTCTAGGTAGTTTAATGCAAGTCTTCTTAAATATCAAGTTATACGACGTCGATCAGATCGAAGCGACCAGCTAAAGCTGCCAAGCCTTTGCCGGCCTTCAGTCAGTTCATTTGGTGCTGCTTTCAGGCTCATCAATTGGTTCCCGCAGTTCATCTGAACCGTGATCGCCTGCCTCGGCTGGGCCCGTGATAGTGGGGAGGAACTTAATACTCAGAGATGTATCGAGTGCAAGGCTCATCCATGGATCATATAGCTTCCACATTTCTTGGAGATCAAAGTCTTCTGCGGTCTTGCAATCTGCGTCCATTAAGATACCTCTGGTAGGATATGTAAGTGTTCTGTCTGTTCTTGGAATACTATTCTTTGGAGCCTCGGAGACAAGTTCATAGGTTTTCTTCCGGAGTTCACGGTTGTTGCGTTTTAATTGTTCTACCTCGGTGCTGGAATGTGTGATCTTTTGCATGACTTCGATAGATCCCTTTTTAAGCTTTCTCTTCTCCTGTAGGAAAACGAGCATATCAAGATGATACTCCAATTTGTCCAGATATTCAGAGAAAGACATTGGCTTGTACTCCAGGGGACCGTACCATTTAATTATTGGATTTTCAGCCTCGGATTGAGCCCTTACAAGGGCTACACTTTGTTTCACTTCGGGAATATTTGTGGGCATGACATTACCGCTGGATGCATCTTTAACTCTAACTTTGGTGGGATCAATGCCTTCGTGGTAAAAACGTATTATATCGTTGAAGAATTTCTTGTCCCGAACACTCTTGGCTTCTTCACACCAGGGATCATATTTAAGAAGTTTCAATCGACAAATTTCGAGAAGCGATTGCGACAATAAAAGTGTACCAGTAAGAAGGTATACCACTTGGCGGAAGGTGCTGAAGCCGCTAAATTTTCCTCCAGAGCCACTGTCTTGGCTTGAACTTTTGAAAAATGAAGAGGTTCCAAATGCTGCACCACTGTACGATGCCTTTTGAACGCCATTTTGAACGGACATGGATGTAGCCTTGATCGGCGTTACTGAAACTGGTGAAATCAGCAATTCACCATGAGTCGTAGAGAATCGATTTAAACTTGGAAAATCCGCTATATCTTTCCGGACTGTTTTCAACGAAGTACGTAACCTTTTGATTCTGTACATGCATAGTAACCCAATAGCACTCTGAATTCCAATCAGTGTCCAGAGCCCAGCTTTATTATCTGATGCAGGAACTAATGGTCCCCAAAGCCTAAGACCGATACTGGGTCGCACATAAAATTTGTTGAGATCATCCTCGCTATCTTCCCTCTTATCATTCGTAGTTTCACCAGCAGCTGGTCGTGCTGGAGATCTCCCAGGTGGTGTGTACAACGCCATCAGGCTATACGAATTCAAACGCAATCAATTGTATCTCGTTTGATCTTACCATTGAAGCTTTTGCCACTACTTATTGAATATAACCTTACGAAAACGTGAGGTGCACGGGTGTACGGTTCAACAGTTTAAGAACTAAGAGGCCTTGAGATCGATAGTTGAGAACCTACAACTTTTGTATATACTAGATTCAGATGTATGTAGCCATCAAAGCACTTGAAAACGAAGCAGCGTGGGCTCGAAGAGTTCACAATTCATCATGCTCAGTACTCTCGTCTTTCACCTCGGCTTCGTCCTTTTTGGCCTGCTCTTTCTCGTAAGCTTCACGGACAGATTTGGTATCAATCTTGTTACCAGCATTCTCCTCAATGAAGGCCAGGAAAGAATCTAAATCTCTTTGAGCGTTAAACACGATTGGTTCGGCGTTCTTACCTGCTGGGTAAAGAATGATGGTTGGGTAACCTTCGATGGCAACGTCCTGGATATCATTTAGAGTAGCATCGACTTCACCGATGATAAAGTCTTTCTCAGCGGCTAAGATATCAGCCAATTCTTCATAGATTGGAGCCAATCTCTTACAGTGACCACACCATGGGGCATAGTACTTCACTAAGACATCCTTCTTGTTGTTCTTGACCAAATCATCATGAGTCTTACCGACAATCTTGTACACGTTTGATTCTTGAACTTCAGGAATGTCCTCTGATTTTACAATAGGCTCGGCTTTACCAGATAGTAGGTCATTGACCAATTTTTTAATATGCTTGGTTTCTAAGCTCACGGCATCGGTCAATTTGTCAAATTCTTCCTCAGCTAATTGTGGCAATCCGTACTTCAAGTTACTAGTAATGTTGTGAATAGCGAACAATGGGAACTGTTGGCGCATGTTTAAGCTTTCAGCGTGTCTACCGAATTTTCTAGAATCCAAACCGGCAAAGTTTAGCTTACCACGGTGTTGCTTAGCCAATTCAGTGAAAAATGGAGTGAACTCCTTCAACTCATCTTCGTTGGTATAGAAAAAGTAAGCCAAGGGTAAACCACTCTCCATGTACGCAGCAAATGTGTCACCGTTAACTTCACCAAAGTAAGGGAGAGCTTCGACCTTGAGCCAATTTTCCAAAACTTCGGGTGAACCTTCAATCTTCTTGACATCGCCATTGTAAACAATTGGCTCAGAAACACCAGGCAATTGCAACGATAGTTCAGATTTGGATCCAGGATAAGTGACAAAAGAATACTCATCTGAATACTTGTTTGCAGTTTGGTAAAAAGTCTCGTTCAATGCAGCTGCACCATTTGAAATGATAACAGGAAGGGTAGCGTTTGCCAAGAACTCCTTCAATGGCTCTTCAGCATCGAAAACTTGTACTACTGGCAATGTCTGCTTCAACATATAGTTAATAATAGCCTCGGCAGATCTTGCACCTTCGTAGTCCTTTGGATTCTCCACATCATGATCCTTAAAAGTCTTTAACGAAGGATAACCTCTGATTCCCTGAGCCATACAAAGTTCCTGTTGCTCCGTACAGTCCACTTGGGCCAACGGAATGCCCTTCTCCTGCAAAACATCAGCTGCCTTCACAAACTGAGGACCTAACGTCTTACAATGACCACACCATGGTGCGAAAAATTCCACCAAAGCCAAAGGATTCTCCTTAATAAAATCTTCAAAGCCCTCAGACGTAAGCTTAACCACAGCTGAGTCTTCTGGAGCTACAGCTCCTTCTTGTGCCGTCACACCCAAAGCAGATACCAACAGGGTGGCAAATTGCAAAACTGTCTTTTTGTTTAACAACATATCAGTATCTGTACAACTTTATCACCTCGCCAACACTCGCAATACCACAAGAACTCCTTAAAGTCTCACTGATATGATCAAAGTGTCTTATATCCTTACTATATGGTAACTAACAGTCCTTTATACCTTGTATACGCGTTAAGACATAACACGCTGTTCACTAACAAAAGGGTCACCCTGCCATTAGTAAATCCAGCGACAGTAAATAGAATAATGATTAAAGATGCGTCGATTGACCAGCGGTTTGGTCCTGGAAGCTTGAGTTGTGTCGTCGTAGTGTGTAGGAAATTTTGCGATTCGAATGAGACCCTTTTATCCCGATTCTGTTGGGTTTGAGGAAGGCGGTGGTGGAACTGCCGAATCATTGTCATTTTGCACTTTTGTTACTGCAGATTCATCTTTGCCCTCGTTGAAATAGTCGCTCATTAGAGCATCCTTTGGTGGCGCCGCAGGGTGCTTTTTCTTGCCTTTGGTACCGGTTTTCTTGGCAGATGTCGGAGCCACTAGCGAGCTGGGAACAAAAGTTGAGCTTGAAACAGGTCCTAAGTCGTCTGCTGATGGGTTGGAGGCTTGTAATGGAGAACGGTCGTGATCCGGTTTTATCACAGTGGGGATCCGGTGCAGAAATCCATATCCGACGTTGCATCCCAGCCTTCCATCGCCTCCGATGTGTACGGTTATGGGTCTTACGCAATCGTGGACGACGTTGTAGACGTAAAGTGAAAGCTCATGGTTGGCACGCGACCTTACAATATCTTGCAACAGGGTCTCGCCTCCCGTAGCGAGCAGTCCGTCCTGGCACCCTATGATATAATCTTCGTCAGATATTAAGCCGGCCAATGCAGCAGGTCCCGTTTCAAGATTGATATTCAGGACATGATACGTGAAAGTAGACGCGATTAAAGGCGTCCATTGGACTTTGAATCCCAAAGGCTGAAAGACATGCTCCGATTCCCTCATTGAGTTCGATGACAACGAAACATCTTCCAGATTCGTCCCATCTTTCGACACTATCGAAATGTACTCATCCCTGAAAGTTCCGCCCTTGGCAGACCAAATGTTCAATTTTATCGTATTATTGCTATGCGCGTTGAAGATCTGTGTTATTTGATTGTAATCCGGATAGAAATAGCCATGCTGATTGCTTATCAACGGTATAGCATCGTCATTGATCCCTACAATATAATCAAAATACGATTGAAGTTGCCGTTGATTTTCACTCACGTATACAACTCGCAGTCCCGAAACAACTTCATTGAAACGGCGATGATGTTGATGTTGTTCAGCAGTATCCTGTTGCGAATGAGAATGTGTCTGAGGTAACAATAAATTCGGTGGGATTGACTGAAAAAACCCATCCAACTGACTTGACCCCTGGGAAAGCGACAATGTTTCCTGAACACTCTGTTCCAATGTCTTGACTAAATTTTTCGCAATTCTAAACATCTCAATTGTCCCTCAGCGGCTATCTCAAAGCTATTCAATTCAACCAAACCATCAAAGTATCCCCACTATGAATCGTTTAACGCCAACACCATTCGTCCCTCGTGACATTTGGGAAGCAACCCTGGCATCGCAGCCGGGTAACATATAACGCCGTGGAGAGTGATTTTGAGATTATCACTACGTACGGAATGAGTAACTCAATCTCATCAAACCACGTGACTGCTACTCGTATATTATGATAGATCAGTCGTCAACTATGACGTACTTTCTCCGCAAAATTAATCCGCACATTAATCCGCAAATTAATCCGTCTTTTGTTTATTGTTTATTTTTCCGTTTGGTTTTTCCGTTTGTTCCGTCTATTTTTCCGGTCCTTGCTAATGGCAAGGGGTCATAATAGTTAATGTAGTGAACGAGAAATGGCAAGATACAGGAGATGACGACTAGTCGTAGGACTGTATGTCGTTGAGCCATTTCATCCCTTGGTGGTTGACTATTTATTCAGTTGAATGGTTTTGATTCCCCGGTTGAAGTGACTTAGCACTTTATTGTAGCCTTTAACTGTAAGATAACAATCGGAAAAGATGTCGTTTGATGATTTCCACAAGGCTACTGCTAGAGCATTGAGTGAGAAAGTTGATGAAATTTGTGCCGAGTTTGCTGTTGATGAGACTAAATTGAAGGAATTGACCGAATATTTCATAGAGTCTATGGAAAAAGGGTTGCAGCCGTTGGAAGCTGGTCAGAGCGAAGAAACGTTCAAGGGACTTCCTATGATCCCATCGTTTGTCACTGGGAAACCTAATGGTACCGAAAAAGGTGTTTTACTTGCAGCAGACCTTGGGGGGACTAATTTTAGGGTGTGTTCCGTTGATTTGAGCGGTGATCACTCTTTTACATTACAGCAGATGAAGTCCAAGATTCCTGAAGAATTGCTTGAAGATGAGACTGTGACTAGTCATGATTTGTTTAGCTTTCTTGCTCGTCGTACTGTTGCCTTTATGAAGAAATATCATCCCGAACTGTTGGAAGAACATGCCAAGGAAACTGCGAAACCATTGAAAATGGGATTTACTTTCTCGTATCCTATCGATCAAAAATCGCTAGGATCTGGTACTTTGATCAGATGGACAAAGGGTTTCAGGATTAAAGATACTGTTGGAAAAGACGTGGTTCAATTGTATCAGGAACAATTGAATTCAGTAAACTTGAATATGATCAATGTAGTGGCTATAACCAATGATACAGTCGGAACGTTTTTATCTCATTGCTACTCGTCAGGTACCGCGGACTCACTATCTTCTGGTGAAATCTCAGAACCAGTTATCGGTTGCATCTTTGGGACCGGTACCAACGGCTGCTACATGGAAGAGATACAAAACATAACCAAACTGCCTGAAGAAGTGAAGACTGCATTGCTTCGGGAAGGAAAAACTCATATGGTGATAAACACAGAATGGGGCTCTTTTGACAATGAATTAAAGCATCTACCTACTACCAAATATGACGTTGAGATTGACCAAAAACTGTCTGCCAATCCAGGATTCCATCTGTTCGAAAAGCGTGTTTCTGGTATGTTTCTCGGTGAATTGCTAAGAAATATTCTGGTAGATTTGCATTCTATGGGTTTGATTTTAAATCAATACCGCACCTACGCCAATCTCCCACATCGTCTAAGGACTCCATTTGAGTTATCTAGTGAAGTTCTCTCCCACATCGAAATTGATGACTCCACTGGACTGCGTGAAACGGAACTTTCCCTATTACAAAGTTTGCGTCTTCCAACCACGCCTAGCGAGCGTGTAGAGATTCAAAAACTGGTTCGTGCCATTTCCCGCAGATCAGCTTATCTGGCGGCGGTTCCAATCGCCGCCATCCTAATCAAGACTGGTGCCCTGAACAAAAGATATCACGGCGAAGTCGAAATCGGCTGTGACGGTTCCGTCGTCGAATACTACCCAGGCTTCAGATCCATGTTGAGACATGCGTTATCACTCAGTCCCATAGGACCTGAGGGTGAACGTAAGGTGCATTTACGCATCGCCAAGGACGGTTCAGGTGTCGGTGCAGCTCTATGTGCTCTAGTGGCTTGATCACCGAATTTTAAAAGACTTTTCTGAGAAGCAGATGTACAATCAAGAATTCTACAGTTCGTTATGGCCCAAGTACGTCTAGTTTAGTCTTCTTATAAATGTGTATTTTATCAAGAACTATATGGTCTTGTAGACAAGCTTACTCGTAATCGCTCCTTATAAGGACCCTTAAAGTTTGAAAGACTCAAAGAGTAACTATTTAAGAGGGTAGTTGGCTCGGAGAATTTGAATAGCTTGGTGAATATGCCATTAACTTTTGGTTCCCCTTTGGATTCAGAGACTAGTGAAGTATTCATGCCATTATACACAGGTAAGAGGAAAAGAACAAGAACAGTAGCTGGTAATGGGAAATCATCGTTGAGTGGACCTTCCGAGCAGGATAATTTAGATATGTTTGACAGGGAGCAGCTAGTGAAGTTACTGATCCACGCTTTGAAAGAACTTGGTTACAATATTTCTGCTCAAGCTTTACAAGCAGAGACTGGAGGAATACAAGTGGAATCAACTGTAGTTCAGAAATTGTTCAATATCATACGTCGAGGAAATTTTGAAAGTATTACTCTTGAATTGCTGTCACAATTACCTTTGAAATATGGATCCCTAGGTTTAAAAGATGTGATTGAGGATCTACAGCTTGGCAGCGATTTGTCTCCTCATATAAAGGACGAGGATTCTATGAAGATTGGAAATGTAGTTTCAGAATCAGCAGATTGGAAAAAAGTGGTAGATCAAATGGAGCAGCAGCTGAAAACTTTTGAAAACTTCGTACCATCTTCGGGCAGAAGTTTTAGCTCTCAAACACTGCTTCAATTGACAACTTTAGTTGAAGTTATGGTATTAATCAACAAGGAAATATTTTTGGAACTACTTTTTGATCAAAGAGATTCTCATATGGCTGTAGCGTTTTTGCGCAACTGTCTGCGAAAGTTTATTGAAATATGGGATTCACTTCTGGCTTTAAGAAATGATATACTTGATGAAGACGCACCATTCACCCCAGAAAAGCTATTAAAGGATATGACAACGATCTTGACAAGCCCAGAAACCTCAATTTTGCAATCTTCCACATGGCAGGGTTCTGCTGCGAAATCCAGAGATTTACTAATAGAAGAAATCTCGAATTACATTAACCCGAACGATTTAGTACCTCGAAACCGGCTTTTGACTTTATTGAAGCAAGCTATAAAGTATCAGCGGTCCCAGGATGTCCTTTACATATCTGATGATGGAGATAACTTAATCATGGATGATGAAGAAGAGGGAGAAAGAAATAATGGTCTGTTCAATCACAAGTTTAACTTATTGCAAGATAATTCTTCCAATTTTCAACAGATTAAATTTACAGAAGAAAAGACTTTGGTACAAAATGCGGACGAGATATGGTTCTTACAATTTTCCCCTAATGGCAGATATTTAGCGAGCGCCACCGCAGATTCTCTCACTGACCGTAAGATTATGATTTACGATGTTCAAAATGATTTTCAAGTCTACAAAGTTCTGGCTGGAATAGATCTCTGCGTACTCTATCTTTCATTCTCACCTGATAGTCGTTACATTGTTTCCTGTCCCTTCAACAAGAAAGCAAACATTTATGATATTCACTCGAAAGGAGAACCTACATTCATTAATCCAACAGTAGAAGGTGGCATTGTTGCTGAAATTATTCAGCCTATGGACTCTTTTCAAATACCTGCAGGCCCTTCTTCGACATCAAACAATAGCAGCGAACCTCCTAGGATATGGTGTTGTGACTGGTTTCACACACCTGAGCATGAGGGTAGATTCATCGTAGGATCGCCTGATCGCGAAGTGGTAGTGTACGATCTAAAGAGCAAAACGATTCTAATGAAGTTATCATCCTCAATCTGTACCTCTTCGAACGGCATAACCAACGTGAGCCAAGGAACTGCGGAGCAGTTTCCCAGAGTTCATGATTTGAAAATAACAGCTGATGACAAGTACCTAATTCTGATGCCACATCAAGGTAACATTGACGTTTATGATTTATCTGATTTCCCAAATAATGAAAAGATTGAAAAGAATGAAGTGGCTATAGATAAAGTTGTGTTGCCAAGAGTTTCCAGGTTTAACATCCCGAACAGGATGACTTGCATTTCTCTCCCACAGGTTAAGGATTCTAATAGCCCACTAGCTTCTTTAATGCTTGTGAGTCTGAAATCAAATGAGCTACAGCTCTGGGATTTCCATGAGCAAATCTTAATCCAGAAATATTTTGGTCAGAAACAGGAGCAGTTTATCATACGGTCATGTTTTGGTTATAACGATAAGTTGATAGCTAGTGGATCAGAAGATGGGAAAATATACATTTGGGATAGGATCAACGGAAACATCATTGGTGTCTTGACGGCCCACGTTGCTGAAAGACCAGCAACAAGTGGCAACAATAAGAAGCCTACAAAGACTTGTAACACAGTCGTATGGAGCCCGACTGACAAAAAGCTCTTTGCGTCTGGTGGTGACGATGGTTATATAAAGATATGGAGAGTTGAGAAGGAATAAAATCGAGCATAAAATGGGAAAGGGTTCTGTAAATTTAAATATTTGATCAGCAGTTCTACGATATGTCATTCGAGTCGTCGTCGATTAGCCTCTCAATGCGACTGAGTTCTTCAGCCTCATATTTACCTCTGGCTACATCCAACATGTTGATGATAGGTAAGGATAACATTAGGAGAGCAAACAACAGATAAAAAGAATATCTAATGTTGTGCGTCCTGTCAGTGAGGAAACCAACTAACACAGGTCCAACGATTGACGATCCTTTATCTGTTATACTGAAAAGACTGAAGAAGGTAGACTCGTTACCTTTGGGAATAATCAAACTGAATACTGAACGTGAAACCGCCGATAAACCACCTAGCGAAATACCGTACCATACAGCCATAATGTACATTTCAAACGGATGTTTCAATCCTATATTGTTGAAAAGGAAACCCAGCATACCATACAGAGGGATTACACTTGCCCAGCATATGATATACTTCAATGTTGACTGAGCTGACCAGTTAAATTTGGATGAAAGGTGGTGTGGAATGAGATATGCGCCTACGATGGCATTTAGCATTGTCAATATACTGATGACGATCAAACTCAAAGTACTCATTTTCAGCTCAGTCTTGGAGAAAAGAATTGCTGTAGAATTGATTGTGGTTACTGAGTCACTAATAATGAACCAGCCAACCAAAAAGATTACCACATCCCTCAGCAACCTAGCGTGCTTTAAAGCTTTAAAGAGTGAGAACCAGCCGTATTTCAAGTAGTGCCATTTGAAGCGGGAATTGGTGTCGCTTTCACGATTCAAAGTTTCATCAATAAGAATAGGATCCACATCTTGCAATAACCAGGCCATTGGAGACTGCCATGTTATCCACCAGATTCCAACAAATAATACGGCCCACTGAACGTTATCATGAGATTCGCTCTTCCTCACTAACAGAACAGAAATTATCTGTACAAACAAAGCACTGCAGTACCCAATGCTGGCTCCACATCCACTAACTGCGCTTGTAAGAGCATCAGCATCAGTTTCTGACTCAACGGGATCAATTTTGATCAGATCAGAGACAAATACGGGCAAAAGTGAGTTCCCAACCACATTCACCACACCGTAGCCAGAATTAGCTACAATGCAAAGGATTGGAAGCAAATAGTACTGATCGAATTTGAGTTGAGATAAAAGAACCAACGACAGGGAACCAATAAAACCAAAGAATAGTAGAATTTTCCTCTTGAATCTAACTGTCTTCCAAACGTCGACCAGACCAGACACTGTAATAACCAGTAAAGTTTGAAATAACACACTTAGGGAGAATGTGTATAGTGCAAAGCTCGACGTATCGATGTAAACAGTATTGTTGAATAGACCTAACACACATTTATCATGACTTGTTGTACACTTAACCGAATGATCATCCACAGAGACCCCATTTATCCTGGCAAACTGCTCCAATAACAACGGAATATAAGTTGCAACAGCAGATACAGTGAATGGTTCACTAGAAAACGAGTAAAAGTACCAGCCTTTTATATTATTCCTCGCTCTTTGTATGAGAAACGTCGTCTCTGGGACACTAATCGCACTATTCATCGTTTCAGGTAAACTGCCATAAGCCATAGTGATTATAACCTCGTCAGAGGTTCCTTATCACTTTTAAACACTTCACTTCGTATCCTTCGAGTACTATTAAACTGAATCTGACAAGCTTTATAAAGCACTAACTAACGTACGAAATAGCAAGACCACATGGCAGTCAACATAAAATTTTATAAATCATCTTAAAGCTGATTCAAAGTCCCTAAGATGCCATGATAATTCTACCAAATCTTGGCAAGAGCTCTTGGGTCTGATTTCTTGTATCTATAGCTTGTAGTTCTATGAAGAAAAAAAAAGGTATATCAAAAAATCTACAAATGTTGATCAGTTAACCAGGTTGGTGTCGTGGCAATGGTGACCTTGATGCTGATCTTGACTAAGTTTACAAGCATTTTGTGATTATTCTTCAATGGTAATGTTGATGGTAATGATGGCGACATTAAAAAAAAAAAAAAAAAAAATATTGGCTGCTGGTAGAATGCATTGTGATGGTGGTTCGGATCACCATGTGCCAGTCTGCGATGTGCCGGATGGAGGTGAATTATTGGGCCTTTACCTGGGGATCTTCAGCATTGGTGGTTGATTCCGATTCTTGTTCTGAATTTTCAGGTATATCACTTACTGGAATGGATTCCTGAGGTTCAGTGTTGAGCAATTTTGGCTGCATGGATGCTGCGTTTATCATGAATTCATCTAGAGCGTCGTTTTCTAGGATTTTATCGATCTTGATGATAGTTGAAAATTCCTCTGGTAGTAGTGTTTCCCATTGTTTTGAACGGACGAAATAATTGGCCAGGATAGCATTGTCGTCGTGGTTTGAGTCAGTGTCATCGGCATTTTCAATGGTACCGTAGCAAACGTCAACAGTGCTGTTTTGGTTGAATACGATTTCTCTCAAAGCGGCAAGTATCAAGCTTGGATCACCGCCAAAAGACATGTTTACAACTCTGTAGAATTTAGCGATCAATGACAGTGGAGCATAGCCTTCTTTCGATAGTTTGGATCTCAAGTACTTGTCCTGGGCTAAATTTTCCGGGCTGAAATAGTATTCGATCTGTCTGGCAATGCTGTTGACGGCCATCAGGATAGGTTGCATCGAATAGTATTGTTGATACATGGGGACCATATATGGAGTTTTTTGCATATGGCCATTTATTAGATGCGGACCGTGCCCCAGAGGGCGAGGTACCCGTCCTTGATAAGGAGACATGCCTTTGGAGTGCATATAACGCTGCTGACTAGACGGATCGTTATTGTTGTAATTGCTATGATATCTTCTTCTTTGAAACCCGTTTTGCTGATGAGCAGAATGCTGGAATTGATTGCTATGGTTGTGTTTTCTCCTCTGATATGCTGGATGTCCACCTTGCCCCGCGTTCGGTTGTAGTTCATCAACCGTAGAATATTCACTCTCAGCTTCTGCCTTGGACTCCGCGTCATCTTGCTGTTCACCTTCCTTATGCCTCGACAACTCATCTTTCGTCTCTTCATCACCTCCAGACGACCTGGGCGAATTCTTTCTAGCAGTCTGCTGCGACTGTTGCTTCTTCTTCTTAGAACCCGCACCCGTATTCTTATTATTACCCTTTCTCGCGCCATTTCCCGCCCTCTTGGGAGCAGAAACCACAATCGACGCCTTCATCGGAACCCATTTCGTCTGAGAACCAATAGCCGGAGTGCCAGCTTTATTCTTCTTCTTCTTTTTCCCCGATTCCAACGATTCCATCGAAATAGTAGTCACTGGAATATCTGCCGAAACAGCTTTCCATGGAGATTTCGTTGGCAATGGAGCCGGTGCTAGCACCGGCTCCTTCCTAACTTCAACCTGACTGTCAACTTCAACAGCACCCTTCGCTTCGCTTTCAACACTCATAATACAACACAACAGGAACCGCTACACTCAAAGTTCAATGAAACTGGATCAAATACACAACGCCTAACCCAACCAAAGAACACAAATCGATCAATAATGCCCTACTAAACTGTCAAATAACTGCTAATGACAAGCTCATCGACCAAAATTTTTCCAGCTTAAAGCTCTTAGCTTGGGTAAACCCGTACATCTCATGAAAATTTTCAAGCTGTCGCCAGTCAAAGTGTCAGTAATTGGACCACTGACACTTGTAAAATAAAGCATTAAACAGTAAGAATTTAGCATTATAAGGTGTTGTTTGCGTGGTTTGTGTGAGTTGTGTGAATTGTTGGGTGGTATAAATTGTATGAAACGAGCTGGATTGGTGAGGATGTTTACAGAGGGTAGTACGAAGTTACCAAATGGCGAGACAGGATTTAGCACAGTGCCAGTGAGAACACATTCTGGGATAAGTAGTAGGGTGAGGGGACTACCGTATCGTCTAAAGAGTGGTATTGGAATGTACAAGAGTGCTTGTTCTTCTGTGTCGAATAAAAGCGGGAAGAATAAAACATGGATGGATGAATTTGAACATTTTGGTGGGTTACGTAAAATGCGTTGGCCTGGGTTGGCAGAGTCGCATTCTTGCTTTAGAGATGCAATTGAGAAGTATCTGATGGATGTGGAAGTGATGTATCGGGAATTGAATACTGTTAGTACTCGAAGTTTGAATGAAAAATTGGATGCGGTCAAGGAACAATGGATTGCAGAGCATGGTTTGTTGCCGGAAGTGTCTAAAGGTAAGGAGAAGAACCGGGAGAAGGTGCGGAAGCAAGGGAGAGTCAAGAAAAGTGATGGGAAACAATTGGAGGTTGCGACTGAGGTGCAATTGACCGAAGAAGCACATAGACAGCTATTGGAACAGGAACAGGAGAAGAAAATGCGCAAGAAGTACGACCAGACTGTAAGACAAGTGAAGGAAAATCATTGTCCCACAGTGTATGCGAACCCTGGAACGTCAAATTTTGGTTATCTTACAAACAGTATTCGTTTGATGAGTAACAAAAAGACGATTTGTTTCTCGCTGGACGTGGAAGCGTACGAGTTCGATAACGATATCGTCACAGAGATCGGTATTGCCATCTACGACCCCAGAGAAAACATCAATCCTCTCGTACCGCTAACAAGAAACTACCATCTGATCATATCGGAAGCCCTGCATCTGAGAAACAGGAAATGGGTGTGCGATTTCAAGGACTGTTTCCTACTGGGCGAAAGTTTCGTTTTAAGTCTACACGAATGTGTAGAATTCGTGCAATCCCTGGTCAACTACTACATGATACCCCAGACTGCCGAGGACAAATCCTGGTCGCGAGCATTTGTCGGTCACAACTTCCAAGGCGACTTACGTTGGCTAAGGAAACTCGGTGTCAAGATCCCAACTGATGAAGGACTCGACTACACTTTACAAAAAGCTAATCTAAACCCACAAACCGAGAAAGAAGAACCAATCTTCATACTCGACACTGAGAAACTCTACAGACTATGTTACGGAAGCAAGGGAAGCAATCTGGGACGTCTACTAAGATTATTCCGTATCCCACACGCTTTCTTACACAACGCGGGAAACGACGCTCATTACACACTGAACCTACTAATGCATATGTGCGATGTGAACTTCAGGAAGCAATACGGAATGGACAACCTCGAAGACATGTCCAGAAAGATCAATCAATGGATCGATCGAGAAAAGGAAGAACCCAAGGTCTTACCAATGTCGTATGCCGTTTCCGTGGTAGATGCCACAAGGAAACGTTCAACAATATCCAAGAACGATAATACTACAAGAAGAAAGCAAGCCAAGGATCTCGTACCACAAACTGAATTTGGTGGATCACGATATTTCGACTCTGCTCGTGAAGCTTTTAGCAGTACTTTGGCATTATAACAAGGAGATATCTTTGCATTTAACGTTACATGATCGTTCCTGGCAACTGTAGGAACTGCAGGCACATTAAGTTTTCCCGTTTTGTACATTATAACCTGCAAGGGTAATGTTTTTTTCAAATTAGGTTTGTGCCTATAAGGAAATATGAGATCTTGAGATTTTGGTACCGAATACGGTATATTGATACCAAAAGAGGTAAAAAACGGTGCCTATAGGTTTTTTCACGGGAAAATAACCAGCGACACAGTTCAAGGATCTGGCGCCGTTGCTGGTAATGTTTATGCTGGTAAATATCAGCAAGGTTTATTGGACTTGGTGGTATGGTATAAAAGAGTTTGGACAAGTTTTTGGTAAATTTTAGAAAGTTACTGAAGGAACCAATTAAAATGTGGTCCAAGACTATCTGTGGATTATTGGCATTAGCCACTGCATCTGTGGCCAATGCTGCTTATACTTTTACTGTTCCGATTCAATATCAAAACGAAATTGTTGTTTCTTCGTATTTTAGAAACGGTAATGATTTAGTGTCTGTGACCGCTAGTAACGACGGTTTGCAAATTAGTGTTAATGCGGACAATAGCCAGGTTTGTAGCATTTTGGAATCAGGTATGGTTGTTTATTCTGTGGATGGTTCTACTCAGAACACACTGTTGTCGTGGAATCAGTACGATGTGTTCCATCTAGTTGATGGTAGCGGAAACAATGTTCAATGGACTTCGACCAACGCGCAGTCTTGTCCAGTGACTGGCAGCTCCGTTGCAGGTAGCTCCTCGATGACCGAGTCTTTTAGTGCTACTCTTTCCCAAGGTGGTATTTCAGTTAGTGGTTCTCAAGGAACTGGTGTCAGTGCTTCTCAGGGAACCATCGCTACTGCTTCTCAAGGTTTCTCAGTTAGTGGTTCTCAAGGAACTAGTGCTACTGCTTCCCAAGGTTTCTCTGTCAGTGGTTCTCAAGGTACCATTTCTGTTATCTCTTCTCAAGCAGGATCCGCATCCTCTGCTGCTTCTTCTGCTGTCACCTCCTCTCAACTAAGTGGTAGTACATCATTGTCCCAGGTTATCAAATCTTCTTCTTTCACATTAGCTCCTTCAACTACCATGTCAGTTAGCACCACAACAATTAACGGAGTTGTATCTGAGTACACTACCTACTGTCCATTTACCACTGCTGGTAAGATGGATTCTGTTGTGACGTATGCCAACGTGTTCACTACCACCATTAGCGGTAAAGAATCTGTCTACACTACTTTCTTCCCGGTTTCGACCCAATTGAAAGCCTCCGCCACTGCTACTGGTATCAAGGCTACTGCAGCACCAGCACTGACGACAGTGACCACGACGATCAACGGCATCGAGACTGTGTACACTACCACATGTCCTTTGTCTCATGGTTCCTATGTCACCAGCGCTGAAGGTTCAACCAGTTTAATTACCACTACCATCAACGGAAAGGAGACCGTTTTCACCTCAGTCTTCCCAGTGCAAACTATCACAGGCTCAGTACCAAGTACTACTTCTGTCGTCACTACTAGCATTAATGGCAAAGAGACTATCTACACCACTGTTTGCCCAGTCGAAGGTGCCACTGGTGCTCAAGTTGTTTCAAGTACTACTTCTGTTGTCACCACCGTTGTCAACGGTAAAACGAGCAGTTACACCACTGTTTGCCCAATTCAGACTCCTGCAGTCGGAAAGACCACGGTAGTTGTAACCACTTCCCAAAACGGTTCCAAGACTGTTTACACAAGCGTTTATCTGGTTACCTCGAAGGGCCAAGCTGCTCAGCAAACCTCCAACGTCGCCACCATTTCGAACACTCAGAAGACCGGCTCCGTGGCTACCGTGGTTACTACGATCCAAAACGGTTCCAAGACAGTTTACACTACTACTGTGCAAGCTACTGCTGGTACTGCCTCGTCTATCGCTGTGCAGTCCTCTGGCCAGTCTTCGCTAACCGCTTTGATCAGCACTTACCAAGGTGCCGCCGCAGCAGCTCAATCATCTCATTCGATCTTAACGATCTTGGCTTTGATTGCTGGTTCCGTGTTCTTGGCTTAAATAAACTGACATGTTTAACATATACAGTCTTAAACGAACTAACTATCTTAGCCATAAAATCTACTCGATGACATCCTTTAGCAGTTCTTGCAACTTGCCTGAGCTTTTCAACTCTTGCAAGTCACTGTTCCCACCAATGTGCTTCCCATCGATGTAGATGTTAGGGACAGTCTTTTGACCATTGATCTCAAACAAAGCTTCCTGGATCTCTGCGCCATCCTCCATGGTGTTGAGTTGCAACACCAAAGATTGAGCCTTTGAGATGTGCAATTCATCAAATAAAGTCTTCAAAGTTGCCTGACAATAGGGGCAGTACGTCTTTGACGCAACAAAAACCCTCTTTTGACCAATAAGTTCCTTAACGTGCGCAATAGTTTGTTGTGAAACCATCTTATTTGCTGAAACTTTGCTAAACAGCCTTCTAGTAAGCAGATTTGTCACCAACAGAATGATTAATAAAGGTACCACAGAACCAAGATCAAATTGCATCAACTTTTATAGTTTTCCCTCAAACTAAACAACCAATTGAAGGAATAACAACCACAAATCGTTACAATGACTATTACTAATGCCAATTGACCCCCAAGACAACCTTCTTGACTTATAAACTGCCTTATTTAATGGTCTTTTAAACCTTTGTTAAGACGGTGTTACCCGGTCACAAGCTTTGAACTTGATTTTTTCAAAGACTTGCGGCGGGTAACATGCTGGGGCGGGTAACTTTGGGAGCCGGGTAAAATACGGTGGCGGGTAACCCCTGGAGTTCGGGTAACACACTGTACCTCGCACCGGGTAACCTTTGGAATAAGGATAAGGTCAACTGATTAGCAGTATTTACCAGGGATTAGGAGTTTAAAAGCGGTTAGATAGGTCGGTATAGTGGTCTTGGAGGGTCAATTGCGGTAGTATGGGGTTGTTGTCGGACCATCCGCACACTTCGATCACGGATACGATAGATCGAGTTGTTTCTACGAAGGAATACGCTTTGGAAGTGGATCTGGGGACGTTGGTGGGACTCATTAGGAACCGAAATAGTGATTATGAGTATGTTACGAACCAGCGGGAGGCCGCTAGGGCATTGAGGAAGAAGTTAAAGTATGGGAATGCGTTGCAACAGTCGCGGTCTTTGGATTTATTGGATTTGTTTGTTTCGCAGGGGATTAGGTTTGGAGCTTTGTATAATGACGATAAGTTGATTGAGAGATTGAATGGGATTGCGTTGAATAGGGTGCCGGATTCCCGTGGTAGCCGTTATAATGGTAAAATTGTGAAGAAATGTGCAAATTATGTGTTGAGTTGGTACAATTATATCGAAGAATCGGGACAGCAGTCGAATCGCAGTTATGCGAGCTTTGTAGAGCTTGGAAAAAGTGTCAAGAGACAATACGGGAAGGCTCAACAGAGACGTGGGAGGTCGAATTTCATGGATGATCTGGCGGACGATTCTATCGATGCGTCGCAACAGAACGATCCAGATCAGCTCTATGGGATCCCACGGATCGATATTAAAAAATCAGCACCACAGATACGTGCGGCGATCAGCGATGCTTTGGCCGCGGCCGTTGCGTTGAAGAACGCACTAATGGTGTTACCCCCGGATAAGAGCTCCACAGACGACGAGGAAGCGACTGCCAAATTCATCCAAGCGAGAGCCCTCAGACGCAAGATCCTCAGGTACTTACAACTGGTCACCGAGGGAGAATTCCTGGGTAATCTTATCCACGCCAACGACGAACTTGTCAGCGCATTGGCCCAATACGACGACAAGAGTGCTGAGTCCGCGCAGTCAAGCGAAGAGCTTTACTCGGATGATACAACCAGCGAAGACAACTACGACAGCCGCTCATTCGCTTCCACACAACCATCTACCGCTTCCAACCCATTTGCAGACCACAACAAGATATGAACCGAGCAACAACAAACAAAGACTAACAAACTAACACGCGATATGTAACATTATAACTAATTTTCCTCAAATTTCAAAGATGCACTGTTCACACAGTGTCTTGCATCAGTTGGATGGTTGAACATCTTCTGCCAACCTTCGCCCTCAAATACATGGCCCAAATGACCACCACACTTGGCACAGCATATCTCAACCCTCTCCATGCCCAGCGAGCTGTCTCGATGGTACGCCAACGCATCTTTCGACACTTCCTGGTAGAAAGCTGGCCAACCGCACCCAGCATCGAACTTGGCACCGCTTGAATACAACGGAGCATCGCAGTTGGCACAGTGGTATATTCCCTGCTCCTTGTTATTCAAATAAGTTCCCGTATAGGGTCTCTCAGTGGCCTTATCCCTCAGCACCGACAGCTGTTCAGGACTCAAGTTGGGATTCCATTGGGTCGTCATGATACTCTTCGTAAAGTGGAAATGTCTACTCTTGAGGCAGCTTACAGCTCTGAAACCTCCATAAGACAGCAACCGAGGGCTTGTGAACATCTCTGTAGTAGCACAAGCTGCTTATATAGGCAGAATTTTTCACTTGACTAGGTTGAAGAAACTCATCGGTATAGTTAAGCAGGTATCCAAGGGCCATTGCCAGCGTTATTGAGCTTCTAGTTGATCAGTTAGTCATGTCCACGAAATATCCCAGCACGATGAAGTGTATGGAAGCGTTTGACCAGTTGACGGTGTGCTACTCGGTAGGTGGACAGTTCCGCAGTTACTACCGGTACGGTGAATTTGATGCTTGCCAGAAACCGTTAGCTAAGTTGAAGTTTTGTCTTATTAACGGTAGAGATCCTGTCAAGGTGCAGGAATGGCATAAGCAGCAGATAGAGTACAATAAGAACCATAGAGGAACTTCTGACGACGTGTGGAACGAACGCTGAGCAGTGACAGCTGATAGATGGTATCCCAGACGGCTTTCAACCGTCTGGGACCGCTAAGCGTCGCCGGATTTCCCGTCAAAGCGGTACTGGCTGGCGACCAAGTCGCAAGCGGTCAATTGACCGCTGGTGGGCTCCACCAGACCCATCAGACCCGTTCTTATGCTTTATGCTAGAACGTATATAGTTATTTGTGAATAGTTGGTGTTGTTATAGGCTTTTATGGGTTATGTTATTAGAACTACATCGTTGTAGGATCACTGTAGAAACTCGAAGTTGGTTGAATGCCATGAGTGATAATCCAGAGCCTCCAGTGGACACTTTGAAGGCTTCAGAGTCTCCATTGATTACGGATGATTTTGCTAAGTGGACCGTTGAAGAAGTTATCAGTTGGTGTGTTTCTTCGCTGGAGATTAGTGCAGATGATCCTGTTGTTGATCAGATTAGACTGAATGGCATCTGTGGAGAATTGCTCACTGAGCTTACATTCGATGATTGCAAGGAATTGTGCTGTCAAGACGTGAACAAGGCAGTACGACTGAAAGTGGTCCTGAACAGGCTTCAGAACGATGCTGATGGGGAATCCAAGCTGACAGAACAACAACAGCATATGGTAGTAGCACTCAGAAACTTGTACTCTACTGTTTCGCAAAAATTGCAAGAATATCAGACGCAGTATGCTAAATTGAGATTAGATGTGTTGGAAATAGTGAAAACGTCGAATCTAAGTCCCAAGATTCCATCCCATGCGGTCCAGTCATCGGAGGACTATTTCGGTGGTTCACATCATCCAGCAGACTATGCCAGCACCAACTTTGCAACTCCGGTCCCGCTTTCATCGATGCCTCGCAAATCGAGCAGTTTATCCACCAGGCCGCCGCCAAAGATGTCTACATCGTCTTATTTCAACGAACCGCCCAGTAGCGCAATCTCCAATGAACCATTGAAGCAGTTGCGGGCGTCAAAGGAAGATTCCTGTGAGAAAATACTCAAGAACGCAATGAAGAGGCATAATTTAGTCGAGCACGACTGGAGACAGTACGTGCTGGTCATATGCTATGGTGATCAAGAAAGGATATTGGAATTGGACGAAAAACCAGTGGTTATTTTCAAGAATTTGAAGCAGCAAGGACTGCATCCAGCTATCATGTTAAGAAGAAGAGGTGATTTCGAAGAATTGAATATGGGCGGTGAGAGTGCAACACCTGGTGGTAGATTATGACATTATTACGTAATTTTAGGTATATGGATTGAATTTTTTCTTGGCCTTCATGATCTTTATCTTTTCTTGATCGTCTTTGAATTTTCTCAGCAGTTCATTAATCTCTTGTTTCTTCCTCTCTCTAATCTGGAACCTGTAAAAATCTTTCTTGGCTTTCTTATCGACCGCTGTGGGTGTCCTTATCTTAGTTTCATGCTTGGACAATGGATTTTTCTTCAGAATCTTCTTCTTGATTGAATTCAACGATTTTGTATTCTTACCGACCACTAGTGTGAACCCGTCTTCATCCACAATAGAACTCTGTACAGTTTCGCGAGCTTCCTGTTCACGCTCTTCAAAGAGCTTCATATGCGTGTATATGTCCTCCTTCAAATATTCCGTGTCTATAGGTTTGTAAAAATTCAAAAACGTTTCAATCGAAGGTGATTGGTACTCCCATTTTATGATCTCAGCTCGTTTACTTGAACAATATTTCCTCAGTGCGTTCCAACAGTTCTCTAAACTTGCCTCATCAACAAATTTCAAAACTGCTGTATTTCTCGGTGTGTATCTAACTTCGCTCTGGTCTTCTGTCTTCAGTAAATCCGACGTTAATGCAGATAAATCGACCTCCTGTAATCCAAACTCATCATTGTAAAGAAGATCTTCTATATGAGAAACCGTATCAGCCTGTGAACATATTTTCTTAAAGACGGTCTTCAAATCCTCTAATTGAGTCAATAACGGAACATTGACTATAAATAAACTGTTCTGCTCCTTATCTAACTTCGTCTGATGCTTTCTAACAAACATATAATGGAAACCCGCCATATTATCCTTTAAAAGTTTATTCTCTGGTAGCATAAAGGGTACCACAAGGAACCCATTTTTCATAGATTCAATACCACAAGGCTGCAACACCATAATAGATCAATTCAAAGCCCTCACCACCGCTAATAGCCTCTAGTTCTTCTCATCAACTGCTCATCTTGACCAGTTTAGTCAAAAATTTCAAGCTAATCGTCTTCGTGCGAAGCGATACTCAAATGAGTAGCCGTATAACGGGATCTGAGTAACTCGGTATCACCGTCCAAAGTGATGAGCTACTCGATTAAAAACCGTCAATAACGATCACGAATTTCGGGTAACTCAATTGAAAAAGCAGGTTACTCATTTCGTATATTATGATACTCATGGGACAAGCCTATAAGAAGCTTAAAGTAAGAGGACCACAGGTTGACTATTTGAAGCCATTGAGCTGTCTAGTTTGTGTCTTGTTGTCTTGGAACGTTGCTTGAAGAAGATCAGTGGTCTTCACGGTCATTAGTTTTGCCGTCGCGGACTTGCTGGGTTTCCTTCATCAGTTCGTAAAGTTGAACTACTTGCTCTGGGGACAGCTTCTCGAGCACTTCTGAAGTCAATGTTCCTTCTAGCCACTCGCCCTTGCTGATAAGATGGAGATAATCTTGCCAGCTGGCGAGAAATCCAACTATATGAAGCGGGTTATCGGTGTTCTTGTGTAGCTTGAATTCGTTCTTCACGTAGTTATCGCCAAGCTCTCTTTGCAAAACGGGCAGATTCTTGTGTTCCCGTAGGATTCGTCTGTATAGATGCAGCGGTGGTAGTAATGGTTGGCTTTCTGTTGTTCTTCTTCCGCGGCGAGCAGCTTGTAGCACTGGGCTTGCTCTCTGTAACTGTTTACTGTTGACTCTCATTGCAATCTGGTCTTTTGCTCTTCTGTAATGTAAGAGATCTTCTCTTAGAGGTATTTAATAGGCTCCGACCCGTTAAGCTGTAACTTAGAAAAGTCGACTTTCAATCGGATGGTAACATTATTTCATACATACGGATTCTATCTAAATTCTTGGGCAGGGTTATTCGAATCCCTGTGGCAGTAAGCCTAGTTTGTTCATTCTGATCTTGACGGCGTTTCTGTGACCATCTAGGCCTTCAACCTTGGCAACACACATTACAGCGTTGCCGATGTTCTTCAAACCTTCTGGGGTAACGATTTGAGAAGTGATGAATTTTTGGAATGTGGTGATATTCACACCACTGTACTGTTTGGCGTAACCGTAAGTGGGTAGAGTGTGATTGGTACCGCTAGAGTAATCACCGCAGGATTCAGGAGTGTAGGCACCAACAAATATGCTGCCGGCGTTGTCGACCAGTTTAACGTAGTCTTGAGCATTTGCAATTTGAAGGATCAAATGCTCAGGAGCGTATTCGTTGGAGATTTCGAATGCTTCCTTGTGGTCCTTACAGTTGATTATGGCACTGTGAGCAATGCATTTGCGCACGATTTCCACTCTAGGAAGTTTCAAAGCCTGCTCATGAACAGCATTCTGCACTTGCTTGATCTTCTCCTCGCTTATGTTGACACCAAGTAAGATAACTTGTGAGTCAACACCATGTTCAGCTTGTGATAGAAGGTCACTTGCGACAAAATCGACATCCGCTTGTTCATCACAGATGACAAGCACTTCACTTGGACCTGCTGGCATGTCAATAGAGCACAAAGCCTGTGTGTCATTTTGCACATACATCTTAGCAGCTGTAACAAATTGATTACCGGGACCCAAGATTTTGTCGACCTTGGGAACGGACTCAGTACCGTATGCCATGGCAGCCACTGCCTGTGCACCACCAGCCAGCACGATCTTGGAAGCACCTACTTTAGCGGCAACGTAAACGACTTCAGGAGAGACTTTACCGTCAGATTTACGTGGTGGGGAAGCGAAGATAATCTCCTTACAGTTGGCAACCTGTGCTGGAACCCCCAACATTAGTGCGGTACTTGGCAAGATAGCAGTACCACCAGGGATGTACAAACCGACTTTTTCAATCGGACGAGGGAATCTTGAGCATAGAACACCAGGTTGGGTCTCGACCCCTAGAACTTCAGTTTGCATCTGAGCAGCGTGAAACTTGCGGACATTCTCAATGGACAGGTCTAGAGACTCTTTCATTTCGTCTGTGAGACCTTCGAAGTACTCCTCAGGGAAAGGAGCGTTCAAAACAGGACTCGTTAGATTAACTCCATCAAATTTGGCTGTGTATTCGATAAGTGCCTTGTCACCCTTGCTTTTGACATTTTCGACTATTGGGTTGACCAAATTCATAATCTCTGAGGTTTTTTGGATTGGTCTCGACAAAGCTTTCTTAACGCCAGCAGTATCCTCTGAGGAGAGAACGTTTAGGAAAATTTGTTCATTAGATTGATCTTCAGGGGTCTTTGTAGCCTCCGCTTCTTTCTTCTCATTCATGAATTTTGGTTTAGCATCACCCTTCCGCCTGGTGACCTTCAAATGCTTTTTCTGCAAATTTTGTTCAACATCCGCTAAACTGACGCCATTAGCTACAAGTTTAGTCATGGCGAAGTAGAAAAGATCAGCTGCTTCCCATGCCAATTCAGATTTAGTCTTGGCCTCTGTCAGTTCCTCTGCTTCCTCCTTGACCTTTGCAGTCAAAAGCTCTGGATCAGAAAATAACCGACGGGTGTATGATCCCTCTGGTGCGTTGTTCAATCTATCTTTTAGTAGTTTTTCCAACTCAACCAGGCCATGGTTGAATTCTCCAAAACAAGATACGGTATCCAAGTGGCAGAAATCCGAGGTCTTGCCACAGGGATCAACAACAAATTTCAAAGCGTCTCCATCACAATCCAATTTGATAGAGATAAGCTTTTGAGTGTTTCCCGAGGTAAGGCCCTTTTCCCAGATCTCATTGCGGGAACGTGAGTAGTACACACCGGCCCCCTTTTCAATGGCTACCTTCACGGAAGCTGCAGAAGAGTATACTAATCCCAGACATCTTTCATTAGTGTCCACCACCAGCGTGGTATACAACTTATCTTCACGGTCTGTCTTGACACTAGAGATCACAGCTTCACTGAAAGAATCCACCGTAATCTGCTCAGCAGGAATAATATCGCCTAGACGGAAATCTGTCTTGATCGAAAACTTATTCTTGTACGCAGAATCTCTTAAAACAGTAAGTCTTTCCACTGGAATACCAACGTCTTGGCAAAGATGATCAGCATAATCCTGTTGATCGATGAACAAAGTAGAAATACCATTATTCAACAGATCAACTATCTTTTCATCATCAAATGCAAAAGAATCCTTCAACAGAACAGAGATAAATTTAATTCTTGACCCAAATTCATCGACAAATTTCTTGATTTCATCAACGCTTAAAACTGAGCTATCAATAAGGGCTTGATCAGCTAAAGTCAGGAATGGTTTAGCAGCTACAACGCTGCAAAAATCTCTGCCATAAAGAGGCAAAATTGGGAATACCATGATGGAATAAAATTCAAAATTATTTTCCCACTTTTCTAAAATCAAAATACAAGACCACGGGAGTAATTTGAAGATTCAATGGCCAATATATATATCAATTGGACTCGTTTGGAAAATCAACTAATTCTTACTGCAACTCCTTGCTTGACTCATCTTCATAACGTGGAAAAAAAATCACCATAGTAAGAGCAGTCATTTAGTACGTTCTGCAGCATTGGCCTTAAGAAGGTGTAGATTCATCTCGTTCCAGCTGTTTGACGGCTTGGAATGCCTTGGATGCAGTGCTGAGGGTTCCCTGTAACATTCCTTTATGGCTTGTTGCTTGCGCGAGCGAAGACGAAAGCTAAAAAAGAAGCTGGTCGTTCGTTGGAGAGCGCAGGCTATCTTGTCCGTCGGAGGCCAGAGGGAGTTCGTTGGGACACTCGATGCTTTGGTGGCCATCTTTTTCACATAACGCACACCATGCTTGTTTGCCGGTTGCAGCTTCTATCTTTGTCTTGGATCTTGAAAGTGGTAATGAGTCGTCGGTGTCTGAGCGGTAATTGTGAATATTTGTGTCCGAGCGGTAAGTTGGAGATCTCATATGTCTCTGCTGTTGTAAGAGGTCCTCAAGTTGTGCAATCTTCACATTTGCGTTGTAAAGCTTTTCTTGAAGAGTTTGTCTATCTGAGTTTGCATTCGTATTGTTAGTATCTTGTGCCCTTAACAAAGAGCTGTACTCTTTATTCAAAGATTCGTTTTGCAGTTTCAGTTGTTCTTTTTCCTTATACCATTTCATTTGAGCCGCCTCTAGAAAGTTGATTCTCTCCATTAGCTCGCTAATTGTCCTTTTAAGTTGCGGTACTGATTCGAAACTATTATTTTGGTTATTTTGAGCCATTATTACTCTTTCTTCATTAGCCTTAATTTCTTCGTGCAGCTCTTCTACAACTGCCAACAGTTGTTCGTGTTCGGTTTCGAAAAACTGCTTTTGTTTCTGTTGTTGTTCCTGTTCCATCTTCAGTCGGCGTCGCAGTGTGTCCATTTCGTTCTCCATTTCTCGCAGACTAGATTCGTATTGATCAATGGTGGGTTGAATATCCTCCAGTACCATTCTTTGATCGTCCAGCAATCTCTTGAACTGTAGAATTTCTCTATTCTGTATCTCGATCTTGTGTTCATACTCTTTTACAAGGCGAGACATAGAAGCTTCCGAGTCCATTCCACGACTCGGCACCGACGAAGTGTGAACCATGTCAAGATCCCGCTCATGATCTGCATTTTCGTCCAAGCCTGAGATCCCCCCATTTCTCGTTACAGCTCGTTGCTTCCGCCACCCGAGCTCACCACCGTTCTCTGGAACGCTGCTTCCAACCGGAGTTGGCGACAACGGGTCAGACGACATTTGTCGTCTGACAATCGTACTTTCCGTGCTCTCTGAGCTGCTCACCCGATTCCGCACGCGCGGAACAGAATCTAGTGTCAAATCGGGCACCATCGTGGTTCGCCGGGACGCCGTAGGCTGTCCCGGCTGTGCAGAATCCAACAACGAAGCTATTTTCTGCAATTGAATGAATAATCCGCTTTGCGGATACTCCGTATTGAAATATCGCTTGCTTCTAAAACTACCATCGTTCTTACCAATGTTAGCCAACAAATCAACACCCACATATATCCCCGGTTTCGTATCAACCGGCCCTATGTATTTCAACTGTCCTCGCCCAACATTCGGTATCTGAACAAAACATCCTATCTTATCCTGGTATCTATTCATCGTCTGCACGCCCTAGAGCGCTCAAATAGCCTGGTAACAACGCAATTGAACGATTCTAACCGTCGTTTCAGTAAGAATCTTGGTCTTAAAGGTGATCTTCCAGCGTAAATAAGCTTGATTCAGCGGGTTACCCGGTTCCAGTCTTAGAGAAGAAAAAAATAGAGATCGTTTAGTAAGGGACTAAGGGAACTTGAGAGGTCTTTAGAGGTCTTGAGATGGTATTGAAGATCTAAGGTCTTGAGCATCTTTCTGGAGTCATTGCAGGTTGTCAATTGTGAGAATGGATGTCGATAGGTTGATTTCAGATGCTGAAAGGTGTTTTAATGAAGGTAACCATGACGATGCGGTTGCAAAGTTGACTACGGCTGCCAGAAGTGATCCCACTCAAGAGCAACAGTCTTATATTGAGTCATTGATTCATCGGATCTCGCAGCATGTTGTTCAGAATGGTAACGAGGGCGAGGGTGAACGTGGGATCGGTAATACTTTGATGAACACGATGATGTCTAATAATAATGGATCTTCACAGTCGCAATTAGGGAAGTTGGCATTGCTTTCTACGATTCTTGGTAGCAGTAAGAACTCTAATGGGTTCAATTTGCAATCTGTTGTTTCTTTGCTTGGGAGCGGGAAGAATAACCAGCAGTCGAATCAAGGATCGATGGGTAGCTCTGGTCTTGCTTCTTTGGCTGCTCAATTCTTTGGATCGAGCTCGCGGCCCCAACAGCAGCAGCAATCGCATCAATCGGGATCTTTTTCAACTATTGCCTCTATGGCTTCGTCTTATCTGGGCAATTCTGGCTCTCAAGGAAGGCCTCAACAGCAATATCAGAACGAATACAATCAAGGTGGTCAGGGTGGCTACAATGAAGGGCACGGTCGCCCTCAATCGCAAGGATATCAAAACAGCCAAAACCAAGGCGGTTCCGGAACATTTTCGACTTTGGCCTCTATGGCTGGATCATATTTGAGTGGATCTCAGAAGCCTCAGGGACAGCACCAGGGGAATCAAGGACATCATAATCAAAGCGGTCAGAGCTATCAAAACAACCAGGGCCACCAAAACAGCCAGGGTTATCAAGGAGGCCAAGGCTATCAAACCAATCAGGGCTATCAAAACAGCCAAGGTTATCAAGGAGGTCAAGGCCATCAAAACAACCAAGGCTATGAAAGCAACCAAGGCTATCAAGGCAACCAAGGCTATCAAGGCAACCAAGGCTATCAAGGCAACCAAGGCTATCAAGGCAACCAAGGCTATCAAGGCAACCAAGGCTATCAAAGTGGTAGCGGTTCGCAAAATGATGGACAGTCTAAAATGTCCGGTCTTATGTCAATGGCTGGCTCACTGCTAGGCCATGATAGACCACAGAGTAACTCGAATTATCAAGGCGGCTCATCGCCTCAAGGTAGACCATCTCACAATGGCGAACAACAAGGCGGTGGTGATTTCCAGTTCTCTGGTAACTTTGTCCCAAATAGATACTGAGTTACATATTCGTTAATACAGTGTTGATTTCGTTGTCCTTATATCACTAAGTAGTATACTACAATCATAAAGTTGGCACATTACAGTTTAAAGTTAAGCTGTAGTCGTTTATTGCGGTATCAAAGGCAGAACATTCGTTGTGAACAGAGCAAAAATATCATCAGAATTGCCGATGTACACGTTACCAGCAGGCGTGTACTCACACAATAAGTACAATCCGTTGTTTGCAGGACATTCAATGGCTGCACAACCAACTTCAGTAGTAGAAGCCCATACCAGCTGGGTGAAGTGGCCAACATCGTAACCGTCATGAACAATACCGGTGACGTTGTTGTAATCATAATATCTGATTTCATTGTACCAATAATCCACTAATGCAGTTGCACTAGAGTAAGTACCGAAGGCAATGTTTTCACCCTGGTTATTTCTAGTAGTAGAGTGCAATAAGTTACCTGAGCATGGATCATAGAAGGTACCGCTCAAAGAGTTTGCATAGTTGTATGCCCAAGCGGAAAGATCATCACTCCAAGTCAATGGTGGGGTGTCAATGTGTAGAGCTCTCTTGGCGTTGTGCTCGGCCAAAATGAGGTTAGCTGTAGCACTATCTAACGTCTTTGGCTGAGGAGTTGAGCTAGAGGTGCTTGACGTTGCACTAGCGCTGGTGATCTGTGAACTTGAGACGGAGTCGGTGCTTGAAACTTGGCTTGAGTCTGTGCTTGAAGCTTGGCTTGAATCGGTGCTTGAAGCTTGGCTAGGGTCGGTGCTTGAAACTTGGGTTGAGTCGGTGCTTGAAACTTGGGTTGAGTCGGTGCTTGAAGCTTGGGTTGAGTCGGTGCTTGAAACTTGGCTAGAATCGGTGCTAGAAGCTTGGCTAGAATCGGTGCTTGAAGCTTGGGTTGAGTCGGTGCTTGAAACTTGGCTAGAATCGGTGCTTGAAACTTGGCTAGAATCGGTGCTAGAAACGGTGCTTGACGCATCGGTAGCGTCAGCGCTGGAAGTAGCTTGCACAGAATCAGTCGAGACAATTTCTACATAGCTCGAAGAACTGTAACCACTCCCCGTGTCGACGCTACTAGAGTTAGAATAGCGGAACGACAAGCTGCCCGTTGGCGCCTGGATAGAAGATTTACCAGACGAAGTAGTCGAAACTCCAGTAACTGAGCTGGTAATAACAGGTCCCGTGATCTCGGGACGACTCGATGAGCTTGGCAATGACGAACTAATCTGCGTAGAACTTAACTCTGCAGAAGTAGTCACCGCGTTTGACTTGAAAAAAGTATGACGCGTTACAGTAACAGTAAAATCTTCCCAAACAGTTGTTTGAACAGCAGCATTAGAAACAGCGGCTAGCAAAGACAATGAAATTGCTAAGGATTTCATTGTAAACAATTTTTTTCTCTCAAAATCTTGAACTTCAACCTCTTAACATCCCAACCAAACGTTTCATCTAAAATTCTCATCATATATACACTTTTTCCCACAAATCTCATACTAAACCAAACTCAGCTTCAAATGGCTTGTATAAACACCTAAATCTCACCACTTCATGAATTAAACCCAAAATACCTGGGAGTTAAACAATAGAGTCTCTCTAACAGTTAGCCCAAAACTCCTTCTTATTATCATAGCTATAACCAGCTCTTATCCCAATTAACTTTACTACTTGCCTTTATGCTTGTTTAGGATTTAAACTTTCTCGTTTAAATTTCCTATTTTGGCTAATCTTACATTGCACCTTCCCCAATTGGGAAATTTGCCCCTCCCCCACTAGGCACCCATATCTTTACTTCATGTCCCTTTCAGGAAAACCCAGCAAGTCAAAAATTCCTTGGCAAATTGTACTGCTCGGTGCCCCTGATATGCGAGATCGCAAGATGTTGCCACGGTTGCGCCGCACGGCAACGCAATGCGTAGTGAGACGCATCCTTAACAACCTTTGCTGGTAATGCGCGCGATTAGTTAGCTATCCAATCGGATAGCTAACTATGGTTTAGGTAAATTCAACAAAGTTTGTTGTATAACCCACAGGGATACGAGAACGGGGAGATCTTGGTCTTGGATCTCTGGAATAGATGACAAGCTCTTGGATCTTGCATCTTGGATCTTGGATCTTGAATCTTGGAGTGATCTTGTAAGGGTCTGTCACGTGACGGCGTCTTGAATCAACGTTTCATATAGAGGGTAGATGAAACATGGGATGGTAGGTCCTGAGGTGGTATTTAAGCTCTTGTGGACTGGTGTGATATGGTTTTTGAATGGGTTAATGTTGGTATAATGATCTGTATTAAATTTCTTGGTGTCTTTTATGACCACTTTTATCGCGACCACTGTGACTTTATATCCGTCTTTGACGAGTGCGAGCCTTAACGGCTCGCTGATTAGCCCGTCGAGGGCTCCTACTACTGTGACACATTTGGTGACGAGGACTTTGGCGTCTGATGAGCCGACGGGGGTTCCGTTGGGGGCTTTTAACTCGAATGCAAAGTCAGGTTCGGGACTCACTATTGGGCTGGCGATTGGACTGCCGGTGGGACTGTTTTGCCTTGGACTTGTGGTGTTTCTGTTCTATTTCTATTGGAGAGGTAGTGTACTGGAGTCGAGCGCGGTTAAGAGCGAGGCTCGGGACGGTGGAAATCACATGGATGAGAAAGGTTGGTTGCCCAATCTGATATACGGTGGCGACGATAATTCCAGCTATTTGAACGTTAAGCGTCTTCCTTCTGTGTCATCTAGGATACAATACAGGATATCGCGGCCTGCGCCGAAACATATTCTGACCCCGAAGGCGCCTTTTTGTCGAGAATCGCATGCGGATCAGCCGGTGGTGAACGACGATGTCGATACTTTCCTCTACTCGCGACCTCCCAACATTTACCACATCGATTCTAAGATGCCTTCTACCAACAATCTTGCCAACGGAAGCAAGGTTTCCGTCAATGGTTCGCAATCTATATCTTCGTCGACTGGAGAAGCGAACCCATTGCGGAGATCTTCGCGAAAATGGAGCTACCAGTCTCCTTTGTCCAGATGGTTTCTCAGAAGTTCGACTTATTTGCAAGATGGTTTGACACTTCCGATGTCTATAAAGACGCCAACTGTTCAATTAAAGCAGTTGAAAATCCTATCTCGCATCAATAAAGAGTATGCTAACTCATGGCAGTTCGTTGATGATGAAAAATCACCAATACTCGATAGAACGGACGATGGTTCTGACGATCAGGGCAGTGTCCCTTCGACTATGGGAGAAAAATGCGTTATTCAGAAGCCTTCTTCAGTATTTTACGGCACGATTGATCCGCAAACATTTGAAGTACGAGACGAGGCGATCACAGCCGATAGAACTCTAAAGTTGGGCCCAGCACCGAGTAATATCGAGAAAGGTGGGAAGAACCGGAGAAAGAGAAGGCAAAGCCGGCTCAGACAGCATCTGCAACAAATCTCAAATGTAAAGCCTTTGCCCGTTATCCCAAAGAGCAGGTCGGATTCCCATGGCAGGTTCCAGATTGGCCGTGTGTATAAGGTGGTTCAAGAGTACAAAGCAAGGCTTACGGACGAAATATGTATCCAAACTGGTGAATTTGTGAAGATGTTGGCGACTCACACTGACGGTTGGTGTCTCGTGGAAAAGTGCACAAAGGATGGAACCACGAGATCTAGTTGCGACGACAGGAAGGATATAAACGACAAAAGTTACTTAAATGACGATAGGGGCATAATACCAGGCGACTGCTTGCAGGAACTCTGACACGAACCGCTCGTCTAAGAATAGATTTTGACTGGGTTTTCATCAAAGATCTTCTCGCCGGGTTCGCCAGCGGGAACACCAAACACTAGTTGAGCGTGAACGTTCCAGGTTGTTGGGATTTCCTTAGGAAGAGCAGCCTTGACATATCCATTGTAGTGTTGCAAGTGTGCGCCCAGTCCCAATTCTCTGAGAGCGGTCCAGGTATGAATTTGAGCAGCACCAGACGAATGGTCTGCAAATTGAGGGAAAGCTGCCGCGAAAGCAGCAAACTTAGCTTGCAATTGTTCGGTTATTACATCGTCAGTGAAAAAAATGACTGAACCGTAAGCCTCGTCCCTGGCTGATTGAGGTCTTCTCTTCCCAGATTCGCCCGGGATACTATCAACTACATGGTTCCAAACTTCTTTATGGGCTTTACCGGTGAGGATGATTGCACGATTAACCTGCGAATTAAAACTAGTTGGAGTGTCTCTGATAATAGCTTGCACCACCGCCTGTACATCGTTGATATTAACACCCGAAGGTAATTCAGGCTTTAAAGCATAGATGGTACGACGGGAAGCAACGGCTTTCAGGTAATTTGCGGCACTCATAATTATTAAAACTTATATCGATTCGATGTATTTTTGAGAGATTCTCGCAGGATTTGGTCTCGAGAGAGAAACAGTATATACGTCCTTTATAGATTCGAAACCGGTTGCAACGTCGTCAAATTTGTCATCCCGATTCGTCAGCATCTTGATGTTCGCTTACATACAGCTTACTAAACTTGACACATTTAAGCGATGAGTTGATATTAAATAAGCTTATTTCACAAATAAACGACAAGTAAACAGTAAATAGACCATAATTGACTCTGTAAGAACATCAAGATAGAATAATTTCTGCTCTGATCGTTATTAAGACCCGAAAATATAATACTAATACACTTTTACATATCTGTGACCAGCAGCTGAATGATTTAGAGTGAAATAATGATGATTATATGATGCGAATGGTATGATGCTCTTGGTTTTAGCACCAGAAAGCAACAATACGTTTCCAAAATGGTCCATTTCTTAGCTTTTCCTTTGTCTCTTCGTCCTCTTGTCTTAGTAAATCTTCATCAAAAATCTGTCTATGTGAATCCACGTCGATATTCTTTGCTCTGATGAATAGTCTCCAATCTTTCTTCCAGATTCCGTAACCAATGTATAGTGCAATTAGGATTGGCATTGCGAGATAGTTTTCGAAGAAGTTTTGAACATCCAATTTACTGCTACCGATTGGTGCAATTGCGACCCAGAATTGAGCAATTAGTGCTAGCATTAACATCATGAATGAGTACCAAGACCCCCAAACACCGGTTTGAGATCTGAACCCAATTTCTCCTAGAGATCTGCCCTGGACTTTCATTGCTCTTCTGAATCTGATGTGAGATAAGCAGATACTTGCCCAAGTGAAGATTTGAGATAGACCAGAGATTGCAAGTAGCCAGGTGAAGACGTCTTCCTCCTTGGGGGATGCAGCACAGAATGCAATGACACCAAATAGAGCTGACATTAACATTGCTCTTCCCGGTCTACCGTTTCTGTCAATAAAATTGAAGAACTTTGGTGCGAGACCTTGCTGTGATAGCGACAGCAAGATACGAGAACTGGAATAGAAAGCCGAGTTACCGACTGATAGAACTGATAATAGAATAACCGCATTGATGAAATGAGGAACAACTCTAATACCATGAGAAGCGACAGCGATAACGTATGGAGATGCCTTCACTTTGCTACTTCCAGAACCCATCAATTCGCTGGAGTTGTAAGGCACCAGGAAACCAACCATGGCAATTGAACCCAAGAAAATGCATAAAATTCTGTAAATGACTTTCTTTGCAGCCGATGGAATAGATCTTCTGGGATTCGATTGTTCACTTGCAGTTAAAGCGATGAATTCACTACCACCAAAAGCGAAAGCGGCATTGACAAAAGTAGCAACGACACCTTTGAAACGATCGATAGCTTTATCACCTCTGAAAGCACCTGGATTATGCCAGTATTTGGCTCCAATGTAACCGTCTTTACCAGCACCACCAGAAGTAATGATGATACCCAAGATGAAGAAACCGGTCATCATTAGCACTTTACAACAGTTGAAGAAGAACTCAGCTTCAGCGTAACCACGAGCACCAAAGACGTTAATGACAATAATTAAGAAATAAAAGATGACAACAAAAACGTCAGAATTCACCTTGGTTGTCCAGTACTGAATTGTCATAGAAGCCGTGACTAACTCTAATGGACAAACACATAGCCATTGCAAACAATAGACCCAAGCAACAGAGAAACCAAACGCAGGACTCACTAACATAGAGGGATATGCATTGAATCCACCAATTAAATTACTGTAAACGACGGCCATTTCACCCGCAGATTGAATAATAGTATAGATACAAGTACCCATAATGGCAAATCCAACAAGCAAACCGGCAGGTCCAGCATTAACCAAAGCTCTACCGTTACCCACCAACAAACCGGTACCCACACCAGTCCCCAAAGAAATCATCACCACATGACGAGGTTTGATCGTTTTCTTCAAAGATTCCTTCTTTGCAGGCGCCAGCTCACTAGCCGAGTTAGAACCACTCTTCGTATACCCATTTAACGTTGCTGGTGAAATACAAGTGGTCAATTCATTTTCCAAATCCTCTACAGCAGAACTAGCATGCTGCTGTCTACGAAACGAGTCCACAAAACTCCTCAACAAGCCTCCACCTTCTCCTGAACCGCCATTCTTACCAACATCACCACTTTCATCGTCATCATTACCACCATTTTGGTCCATACCACTATCGAAATATTCAACTTCGTTGTCCAATTCTTTATTCGTTACCGCCTGGTCCCCAGTCTTCTTCATATCCTCCATCTCATATGGTGGAATCATATTTGAATTAAACGATGATGATGATGGCATCGCGATCAATGCCACTAATTTATATTCTACTCTGTTAACAAGTTTCCAAAGAAACCAACTAAACACCAAAAGTTTCAATTGCTATAATACCCAAGCTTTTATATATATAATAATCTATATAACAAGTGGAAACTTTCAGTAAAGCCGTAAAGAAACTTCCCCGACCTGATTACTGATTGCTTAATCAAATTTTTCTTTTCTATCCAGTAACTCATCCTTCCTGGATGATCTGATCTTGGCAAACCAATGATTTAACTCCATAATTGACTAATAAGACGGCATAAATCACCATGATCCATTATCAAGCGGCAAAAACTAGTATAAACTTGTCTCGATAACACTAATTTCTCTCTACGATTAGTTTCTCCGTCGTCTGTCGCGCCGAGCTTCCATGCGGCGAAAAAGCTTCGATAATGGAAATCGCACGGAAAAAAAGAAACTCAAGTGCCTTTCGAGATCGCCGTTCGGATAAACTAGTTTTTCCGCTAATCTAAAAGAAACGTGGGTTACCCGGACGGAGCTTGCCGATTCCTCTGTGGCGGGTAACGCTGGTTTTTTTTTCAACTCTTCAATTACCGGTCCCCTGGAAGGTAGGTGTGGTTATTAGATGCGGCTTACTGAAGAGTTTGGTTTAGGTTTGAAAAGACCCATCGTTTACAAGCTGTTATATCATGTCAGAGAGTCCATCAGAATCCAAACCAGAGTCCAAGTCAGAAGTTAAGCCGGAAACACATATTAATTTGAAAGTTACCGATGGTTCGTCCGAGATTTTTTTCAAGATTAAGAGGACAACGCCATTGAGAAGGCTGATGGATGCTTTTGCTAAGAGACAAGGTCGTGAAATGGATTCTTTGAGATTCTTGTACGACGGTGTGCGGATTCAACCGGATCAGACACCGGATGATCTGGATATGGAGGATAACGATATCATAGAGGCCCACAGGGAGCAAATTGGTGGCTGTTAGTCAATATATAAATATGCTTCTGGCTTTGTAATGTTGTACGGTGATAGTCACGTGTATGTCACGTGCCATTTTCGCTTCTTTTTTTGAAATTTGGCGTTTTGCCGTTTTGGGAAAGCCGCGGGAGGGTAACTGCATCGACGCGTAAGCAGCTGACGCTGACACGTACATTCTTTAAAGGTGAAAAGTTTGGTGTCGAGCATATATAAACATAAATGGGCCTGGTAGTGAGTGAGTAGGCGTGTGAAGTACCGTGGAAGGCAATGAGGATGAGTAATAGGAGTGTAGCGACTATCAAAGGCAACAAGATAGGACCTTGGAAGTTGGGGGAGACGCTTGGGTTAGGTAGTACGGGTAAAGTACAACTTGCTCATAATGAAGTTACTGATCAACAGGCTGCTATCAAGGTAATATCGAAAGCAATTTTCAATACAAAGGTTACGTCTAAGGAGAGTGCGCTTGCGTCAGCGACACCAGATTCTTTACCGTATGGTATCGAACGCGAAATTATTATAATGAAATTATTGAATCATCCGAATGTTTTGAGACTTTATGACGTTTGGGAGACAAATTCTAATCTATATATGGTACTTGAGTATGCTGAGAAAGGTGAGCTTTTCAATTTACTTGTAGAGCGTGGTCCGCTACCTGAAAACGAGGCTATCAGATTCTTTAGACAAATTGTTATTGGAATATCGTACTGTCATGCACTCGGAATTGTACATCGTGACTTGAAGCCTGAGAACTTACTATTAGATCATAAATTCAACATCAAGATTGCTGATTTTGGTATGGCCGCTTTGGAGACGGAGGATAAGCTTTTAGAGACATCATGCGGATCTCCACATTATGCGGCTCCGGAAATCGTGTCTGGTATACCGTATCATGGTTTTGCCAGTGATGTTTGGTCTTGTGGTGTCATTCTATTTGCTCTCTTAACCGGTAGACTTCCTTTCGATGACGAGGATGGTAATATCAGAAATTTGCTTCTACAGGTCCAAAGCGGTAAATTTCAGATGCCTGATGATGACGAGATCTCCAAAGATGCTCAGGATCTGATAGCAAAAATCCTCACAGTGGATCCGGAGAAGAGAATTAAAGCAAGAGATATCCTCAAACACCCGCTCCTGCAGAAATACCCAAGCATCAATGATTCGAAAAGTATTAGGAATCTACCTCGTGAAGATACGTATCTACATCCGCTTGCAGAGGGAGATTCTGCTCCAATAGACGAAACCATTTTGCAAAACTTGATTGTTCTGTGGCATGGTCGTAATGAAGCTGATATAGTTACAAAACTGAGAGAGCCAGGTGCTAATGCTGAGAAGACTTTATACGCATTGCTAGATCGATTCCGAAACGATTCTGAGAGAGATAGTTTGAAACAAACTCAAGTGAAGAAGAGACAATCTCAAACTTCGGCGGCTATTCATGCGACAAACAGAAAAGCCGCCCCTAAGCTTCACGCGAATAATTCACCAAAGAGAAGAAACCGCAACTCAGTGATAAGTGTATCTTCATCGCATAAAAGACCAGTTTCGTTCAATAGATTATCGAACGTTGTCAGCTCGAACAGCGTTCCTTCCAGCAATTCTAATACACCTTCCAAGAGAATATCAATGAATCTCTCCTCGAATAAAAGGTTATCGGCAGTTTATACCAATAACAGCTCTCCTACTCCGACATCCCGCCATAAGAGAGTCTCAGTGGTTGATTTTGAGAAAAGCGGTGATACTCCTCCCGTTCCAATAGAGATGTTGAAGGATTATAGCTCAAATGCAAAACCCAAAAAGCTGTCAAGAAACAGTATGAGACTATCTTTTAAGCCAACCAACAAGCGTGGCTCGATTACGACCAAGTTGATTTCCACCTACGCAAAGCTTTCGGAGGATGACGATTGGGAGTATATTGAACAGGAAACCAAGAGAACAAGTTCGGACTTCGCAACACTATGTGATCAAATCTTCGAGCATGAGAAGTTCGAACAGATTAGAAGAGAGAAGGAAGAATTGGAAAGAAAGGTCAGGGAGGCAAAGGAACGTGAAGAGAGGGAGCGAAAGGAGCGAGAAGAAGAGGAGAAGAGGAAGATTAAAGAAAAGCAAGAGATGGAGATGAGGCAACTTGAAATTCAGCAAGACATGGAGAAAGAAGTTGAAGCTTTGAAGAAGGAATTGCAAAATGAAACATTCAAAGACGAACACCTTGAAAGTAATAATGACGATGGAATTGCTAACGGTAGATCGGTTTCTGCTCCACTTGACAAAAAAATAGAAGACTCCTTTGCTGATATACAGACCAACATCGACGACTTGTTGCGTCAACGAACAATTTCTTTACAGACAAGACCAGTCTCCAGACTTGATCCTGGCGTGTTTTATTCTGATTCCACCAAAGGAAGTTACGGTAATACTGAAAGGCTCAACAGTGATAGGATCATATTGGAAACAATTAGGAGATCTAAGTTTTTGGGTTCTTCCTTTGACATCCAAGAGGAGTTAGAGTTAGCTAAGAAGGAAGAAGCCAAGAACCACAAGCACTCGGCTGAGGCATCTGAAAGGGTTATCTCTATGACAAATGAAAAATTTGAAACTCAAGTTTTGCCTAAGAATACCACCGCTACGGTCATCTTAGATGATCTTGATTACGAATCTCAGCCTAGAAAGATTTCAGACATTAAAGTTCCACAGTTCACGAGAAAGTCCCGTCATTTCAGTGATTCTAACAAAAGGCTTTCCGTCTTGTCGCTATACTCCACTAAGCAATCGTACAGCAACCTTGCAAATATTCTGAATGATGAAAAATCGAATTATAAAGGAACCCATGATTCACCAGCCGATAATAGCGGTCAAGAACCGGAATTTCTATTTGAGACAGCGCAAGAAGAAGGAGAGAACACTGGAGACAGTTCCAACGACGGGCGATTATATGAAGTTCCTGAGGAATCTATTGTTACAAAAGATAGATTAAAGCTGAATTTTGCAGATAGATTTAAGAGCTCAGAGCCCGAAAGCAAGCGTGCCAATGATGTGAACATTAAACTGCCGTCACTTCCACCGTTAAATTCAACGGAAGCCAGCGGGCTGGGAATTTATAAATCATCGAGCGAATCCGTTGAGGAACCTGTCAAATCAACGTCGTCAAATCAACAAGCAGTAGTGGAGCCTCAAGAGGAGTTGAAACCTGTTGCTTCAAACAAAGAGAAATTAGATTCTTTGAATAAAGTTATGCCAAAACTCCGGCCAGAAGAACCAAAGCGGGCCGATCAGTCACAAAGAAAGCCACTTACAGAAGTGCCTGAGAAGAAAAGAAACACTTCCTTCTTCCGGAAATTCTCGAAATCATCTAATTATGACAAGAAAGATACTGGCTATGACGCTGAACTATATGCAAACGTCTCTTCCAAGCAACTATTTAATGGTCTGCGAAACTTAATGCAAGGATGGACCAAATACGGTCTAAAAGATGTTAAGGTGATGCCTGAGAGACTAACACTCACAGGGAAACTTTCAAGCAACAATATTTTATCCCTAAGGTCTACACTGTTTGAGATGGTTGTATGGTCAAGAGGTAATGCCAGCGTTGTTGGTTTCAGAAAGAAAAGTGGATCTACGAAAACATTAAAAAGGCTCGTCAACGAAATCGAGAAGGTTCTGGTCAAGGAGGGAGTTTTAACAAAATAGGCTGCATAAACCGCTGAAATACTCTAATTGCATTGTTGTCTTTTATAAACTAGATATGAATTTTAATCAGTATCAAGCTGTAATATAAATCAATTCTCTATGAATCAGCAGCATATTCTACATTGAATATTGCTGAATCCTCCAGTTTGTACGATGTTAGTTTTTATGTTTTGGTGTTATAAGCTTACATTTAATGGCTACCAACGATAAGACAATTTAAACGATAGATAGCGTTTATAAGACTGATCTAGACGATAATTCAAGAGAGTATTGTAAGCACGGTTCCCTTTCTTGAGTTTAACTGAGCAATCAGCTAATCTTGCCCTCGACTCAAAGCCATTGGCAGAGTTGATTCCCTGACGTACTCGATATGCATCGAAAATTCTACAAGTTCGTACAGCCAGCTGGCTGGCTGCATAGAGGGCTCTGAATTGTTTACCATCCAAGAGGTATTTAAAATGTCGTAGATTTTGAATTATCTCTAACATTCCAGTTCTACCGCAGTATTAGAGACGATGAACACCGTTCATGTATTTTTGATGGCGATATTGACTGCAACTGCTCTAGCAATGAATATAACGGCTATCAACTCAGATGAGTTCCATGAGTGGGCAGATGCATTGCCTGGTGATACTTTCCACGACTATCCAGAACCGGCTTTAGACACTAATCTGCTCCAAGTTAATGCACATTATGTCAACGGGACACTTTATAGTAGCTTCACACTACAGCTTACCGGTCAAGCACACGACTGGTGGGAAGCTGCTTATGCAGACATGTATGGGGATACTGATAACATGGAAGGCTCGGGTATTACATCCAGTTTGTAGGTCGAGTGACTGGCGCGGAGGAATACAAGAACTACGATGGCGCCATCAAATGTAATAATACGTTCTAGTGACTAGACTCTTGTTTTTAGCTCAATTAATCGTGGTTCTTAGACTAGTTATTTAAATACTTAGCTCTGTCAAGCTGGTACCTTTATGGAGGTGATTCTCCCTTTTCCAGCGGGTATATTGAGATAATTATTTTTCCAGTTCATCAATAATATGGTTGTTTGGCCGAGCGGTCTAAGGCGCCTGATTCAAGAGTCGGTTCGATTCTTGTGTGCAGCAAAACTGTGCACCTTGGAATTCTCAGGTATCGTAAGATGCAAGAGTTCGAATCTCTTAGCAACCATTATTTTTTACATAAGCAACCTTTGGCTGCTTGTGTATCTTGATTAATGAAGCTGTCCCTTGTTGAGCTGGTTAGTCAATTGATGAGAGTGCTGCTATAATCTTTGATGATATTTCAACTGGTGTTTGTGATAGCAACACTGCTTCTGCACGTTACGGTAGCTGGATCCGGTACGGAGGACGGAAAATCGACTCAGTTGCTAGATTTCGATATCACAAGCTCTTTCAATGAGGCTGGTAGAAGGATAATCTCAATCAACGGTCATGACAATACTTATGGACCTACCATTAGGGTTAAGGCTGGAGAGACAATTAATCTTAAAGTACAGAACCATATTTGTACAGCCAAAGAGGCTCTATTAGGCGAACAAGACCTCTTATGGCGTGAATTTTGCGATACTGCTCTGCATTTCCATGGGCTGGTTCCTATTGGGAATGAAAATGATGGCGTACCTGGACTGGTTCAAGATGCCATCAAGACTGGGGATATCTACTGGTACAATTTCACTATACCTGCGAATGTCTGTGGCACATTTTGGTACCACTCACATTCTAGTGTTCAGTATGGTGATGGTCTCAGAGGTATCGTGATTGTGGAATGTCCTGAGTATGACTCCCTGGCAAGAGCGATTGCGAATAATGCTGGAATAGACGAGGTTGAAACGCCCGGCCCGTTCAAAATAGATGAAGCAGAGACTAACGACGTCGGCCCGGCGATGGAGGAGCAAATAATTAGTCTCTCAGATTGGTATTCCGAGTTTGATCTCGATGTTATGCGCGATAAAGTTATGGCATATGATGGAACCACTGATCCGCATATAGACGGCTCCCTAATCAATGGTTCCGAGGAACAAGACATTGAGTTCACACTCGCAGAGGATACAGAGGTCATAGTACTGAGGATAATCAATACGGGTATGTCTGGAACGCAGATTTTCCATCTGGAGGATCACAAAATGATCATTATGGAGACCGATGGGATACTGGTGAAACCATACGTTGTAGAGACATTGAGTATGGCGGTGGGCCAGAGGGTCACTGTAATGGTTCATCTGAATGAAGATGTCATAAGCGGCAATAGGGCTCTGAAAATTGTCAATGGTTGTAATAAGATGATGGGTTACATCACAAAGACAGCCTGGTTTGTGAAAGAAAAGGGTGCTAACGCTAAAAGTAGCACGAAAGCCAACATCAAGTATCTTCCTGGGCTCAATAAGCACGAATTGTACCGCGAACTCGAGCCCCACGACAGCACGGGAATCACTGGTCTCTGGGAAAGCGACGATATCCAGAGAATCGAATTGGAATACTCCTACCACTCCGACAAGGACACCAAGAACAAATTTTACACCGGAATGTACAAGGTCAACGGCAAAGTCTTTGACGAATACTACACAGACCCAATCATCCTGAATAACGGCCAAGTAGCAGAAATTACAATAAATGCCAAAGACCACATGAGACACCCATGGCATCTGCATGGCCAACCGTTCCAAGTTGTGTCCCTTGGTGCCGGCCGCGAGGGCCCTCTAAACTTACAGTCCCCGGACACTGACGCTGCCCGCAGATACCAACAAGATCTACAATTTTGGCGCGACAACAATCGCACCCCGATGACCAGAGACAGCATCAACATCCCAGGCAACTCCTACGCGGCCCTCAGAATAAAGTCCGAGTTTCAAGGCAAGTGGCTACTCCATTGTCATGTCGACTGGCACATCGCCAAAGGTCTCGGCGTCGTGCTAGAAATACTCCCAGAAAACGCAAAGAACACAGCTGAAATTTCTACAGATAAACAAGACCCATCGGCACAACCTACACAACCTACAAATCGACTCCAAGTCCTCCTGGTCTACTTCCTAGTCATGGTCGCCATCAATACTGCTCTCTATAAGCTATTGATGTGACTTTATACGTCAAGTCACGTGCCACCTCTTCACTCTCTTTTTTTTTTAAAGGTCCCCGCTAAAGAAAAAGTTTGTCCAAAGCAGGGGGATGGCCATTAGCATTTCACAAGGGGCAGAGTATAAGAAAGAACATCAAATTGGTTATTTCAACTATTGATGAACAGTTTACAACCTATTGAAGTGTTGTTTGCAAAGATCTCGTTCGAAATTTCCTATTAACCATTTTTGATTGCTGGAACCTTATACATTTTTTTTGATACAATTTTTGATACAGGGCTAAATTATAGAACTGGGCTTTCGACGTTCGTTCATTTGAGATAATCACGATGACAACTGAACTTCCATCGATCAATAGTACGACAAGTATTTCCGATAATGTTGATTTGAGAAATTATTATGACAATTTGTTGTTTAAAAATAGCAGTGGCAAATCATTGACTGATTTACCTAGGAAGGCGGCAGCCGCAGCCTCCGGCAGCGGCATGCCACCTTCTGGGAAGAATGCTCATGTTTTGAGTAATGAAGTAATGGGAGGCAGTGAGGCCGGGAACAACGAAAAGAGTGAGAAAAAAGTTGATTTTATAACTGGCTTCGAGAATACTCATGGAATGCGGTCTCATGGACCGCCTTTTACGTCTTTGCAGATGACTCCATCAAACTCCGAGCCTATACCGCTGTCGGCAACACCACCGCTGATGTCTTCGCATGGTTTGTTACGTCCTTCACAGCATAATTTTTTCAATCAGACTCCAATGGGGTATCAGTCTAACGAGTCTGCAAACATGCTGCCGTTCTCCTTTAATTTTGATAGAAATAATGAACAATCGGCCTACTACTCGAGCCCCTTGGCACAAGGTTTTACGTCAAGCTCAATGATGGGTTCTTCTCAGACACAGTTTGTGGAACAGCAACAGGCAAATTTACAAGGCGATATGTTGATGTCTCAAGGTCAGTTGCACTCTCAGCAGCCACTTTCGGGGGCAAGGAGATCGTCTTACATATCAGATACACTAATACATGGCCATTTGGGGTCGCTTCCAAACCCGGAGACGATGAATGTGATGAATGGCCAGGTGATGAAATCCGGTGGGTTTTCAGGTACTGCAAGTGAAATGGCTCCACCAACTACAGCACCCGCTGCACCATATAAGAATATGATACCTCAGAATTATCCACCTCGAAGAAATACTCAACCGGTAAGCTCCATAGGATCATCTGCAATGCCTTTTAACCCACCACATCTTGCCAACGGCAGCGTGAGAAACAGATATTTAAGCCATTCGAAGCAACCACAGCAACAACATCATGCCAAACCACTTGTAAGAGAAGATTCAAAGGGAGAAGTTCTTTTGGAAAACGGGTTACTTCTTGTCAATGCACATCAAATTGTTTCTTCCCCAGATTTGCAGGCGCTTTACGCAGATTGTGGTGGAAATTATTTTTCAAGTCGCCAAGTTTACGAATTTACCGATCACATTAAATCAATGATGCGACCTATCAATGGCTCTTATGAAAGCAAGAAATCTCAGGCGATTGCTAAATTTTTAACATTTTTGAAAAGCTGTAATTTGAACTATAATCCTCAATCCGATGCTTTTATGTCCGAGAAACGATTCTCCAAAAGTCCCATTGAGCGCAAGGCAGGACTACCTGACGACAGCAACCATGGTGGTAAGCAAACCTCTCCGGAGAAAAGGTCTGGTTCCACTTCATCATACTTACACTACAAACCGCTTGTATTAGTGGCTTTAAAAAACGGTAAATTAGAATTGCTTTCAACCCCACAAAACACCAATATTTTAATGAAGCGGGATGATTTGGTCATTATCGATGGTGATCGAGGCAAAGATCTAGCGCTTGTTGTGGAGCCCAGCGTCGACCTTGACCTAGCATTGTTTATCAATTTTTTGAAGAAAAAAATACATTTTGATTCATTAATAACCACTAAGTCGCAACATCATGCAAACGGTACGTTTATCGAGGCATTAATAGATTCTACCAAGGGCCAAAATGAAATATTAAACTCCAAGCTTTATGACGTGATAGAACTCACTCAATTGATAGTTCCCTCTAAGCAAGTTCTTCGGTTTGCCACCCCTTGGGAAGTCACAACCAATCTTCACAACAAGTTCCAAGACGAACTGAAAGCTCTACACATTGCACAACTCAAACTCAAGTCTTTGAACAGCGGATTCTCACACCACCATCACCACACCGGCACAAACAACGGCACCACACCCGCTGCCGCACCAACAAACCGACCTCAACTAAACATCAAGATCCTCAATGCAGAATTCCAATTCGACAGGAAAAAATTAACCTTTTACTACGTTTGCGAAGAGAGAAACGATTTCAGAGAGCTAATCAAAGAATTATTCAAATTTTACAAAACGAGAATCTGGTTATGTGCTATCCCGAACAACCTGGGAATCGACGCCAAATACTACGACGCACAACGTAAAGAACTAAAGATGTACCAGGACATGATGCAACATTACGCGACTGACGATCTCACGGACGCCAACCCGCAACAAGGCGGTGGTTTCATCATAGCTCCACCATTGAACAAAATAGAGCTTGATAATTTCCAAATTGGCGTCTACACAGAACTAGTTCAAGAATTGTTTAGTTCATAAATAATCATTTATTCTTGTAAGCTATCACATCAAGCTACGTACTCATTACTCATTTATGCTCTGCATAAAAGAAGTTGGCTGCAATGGGTTCTAGACCGTTTTCCGTGGCCCACCTACTGACGCCAGTAGCAGGTGTACCGTAACCCCAGTTTGGACGATCAGCGATACGCGTAAACCGGCTACTTGTTACGCCCTGCGGTTGTTTCAACAGCAGAAACACGTACCTGTGTTTGCCGGTACCCTTTGGGGGCCCTGGCGGAGCATACGGCTGTAACACTTTCCCCCCCTGAACCTCGGCGCATACAAATTGCGGTTCAACTTTACCCGTCGTCGTCTGTGACCGCTCCAGAATTCTTATATCCGATTCCACGTAGTGACAGTACTCCGACCATTTTTTATCCCCGCGCGAAGGAGCGTCCGGGTCAGTCATCACCAGTGTGAACAAGTCATTATCGGTGATCCGCGGAGCATCCCTTTCGGGGTTAAGATTAAATTGCACGGACGGTTTTGACTGCGTCTTTGCCACGGTCAGAGTGTTACCCATAGCAACGGGAGCATCACTACTGAATTGTACATTCAGTACACCCCATGGTTCGAACTTTTCGTCCTTAAGGACATCCTTGAGTATCTCGTGCTTAGCGAGCGCTTCACAGGTTGCCCCTGTAAAGCTGAAGGCGGAAACGGAACTCATCTTGGGTAACCCCCCTTTACAGTCGCGGCCCGCACAGGCCGCGACAGTGTCTCCTTATATACGTACCGGCCTGCAAAATAGCAAAAAACCTGGTAGACAGAGTATGTACCTACGCCAGTACACCGTCCATTACGTTGCGGTGGCAGCGGCGACTAAGTCTCCAAGGAACTACACAATTCTATACGATAAAGATTCATCACAACTTGACGACCGATCAGTATTCATCGAGTTGGCGTTGCTTGAAATGTGACTTGAGCACGTCCGGGTAATGATCATGGTAGCTTGTCTTGGCAACGATCTAGTTTTGATGTTGAGCAATAATAAACGATGAAACACAAAGCGACAAACACCCAATGTACTCGTTCGAGTATTTACGCCGGTTCACCATTCACTATTTGGCAGTAGCGGCTGCGACCCTGATCGCTGTCGCTACGGAGCTAATGCCACCACGAAGCTGGCTCGCCAGCTTCGATCGTCGCGATCACCGTATCTCGCGTAGTTTTGTAGCTCGCGAGATAGTCGGTAACCGGTGTTGTTTGGTGATCAGCGGCGTCGTTCCGCTGGCGTTGATCGTCGCCTACTGCACTGTTGCACGGAGCGCACTACGGCGGCGGCTGCTGCCGCCGCCAGAAGGTGTCTCCAAGGAACTACATCTGCTACATGCAAGCGGGGTATGTCTAGTGCTAGCACTTACGCTGGCAGCAGCCAGCACATGCGCCCTCAAGCACACAATTGGTAATCCAAGGCCCGATTTCATTGAGCGATGTGATCCGCCAGCGACAGCGACTCCACTGTTCTCTCTCGACGATTGCCGCCAACAAGACCGATACATGCTACTAGACGGGCTCAGAAGTACTCCAAGTGGCCACGCTAGCGTGGCCACTGCTGGTCTAACGTTTGCATTTCGCTGGCAAATGCGGTTCACCAGTACACCACGCTTATACCATTGGTGGTGCCCACTGCTTGCCCTAGTGGTGATGTTATCACGTATTCTGGACCACAAACATTTCTGGTCCGATGTGCTTGCTGGGTGCTCACTCGGCCTGGCAGCTGCTTTGATCGGATGGCATCTGCTAACGATGAACGAGGAAAAAGAACGCCAACGATTCCAATTACCAATCGGAGGAAAATGAAAATGATCTTGGGGATAATCTGTACTTGCCAAATTGAACGTGCCATCTTTGTTGGAGAGCTTTGAACATGATCCGGAAGAACAAGACGATGGCACATTGAATATTGGCAGGTTCCGATTTAATATTATCCCAGGATGTAAAGGTACCATGATAGGACTGGTACTGTCGGATACCTCTAACCGGACTTTGTCACGGATGATCAGATTGTATGTGATTACGAGGAGACTTGAGTCAAGACCGTATTTCAAAAGGAGTTACTTATCATGCCATACAAAAATGACATCATGTGGCACAAGGTTCCGTGGTTAGAGGATGGTTTTGACCGGCTATGCTCGATTTCTTATTCGAGCACTCATATGCGTTGTAGTAACGATCGTTGCAACAGAGTCTTCAAGCCACGAGATCTAAATCCAAAAATGCTCAGAGGCAAGAATAGAGAAGTTGCTCGATAGATTACTCTTCGGTGTGAGCGATGCGGAAGTAGTCCGTCACCGACACAGGATCATGATGGGTTTGTTAACGTTGATATTACGCCGAATGGTTCAAATGGTTATTTGCATCGACGGTACGGTCACCATTGACCAATTTAGTAGCATCACAGCCATATTCTGTATCGAATAGTCCCGAGAGCGTTGGATCAGAAGACCAAGCTGGACCAAGAAGGAGCCGCTGCCGGGGCAGCGGGTAGAGAGCCTGTCACTCACATGCCGGACTATTCAAATATACCGACATCGACTTTGGTAGCTTTGCTGCCGAGGCGCGGATCAAATCGATGCCATTGCAATGATCATAGCTCACCACGAGAAGGAGAAACAGAGCAGGAACGAGTGGATCGTGGAGCGGGAACGACGATCGAAAGAAGTGCATCGTTTTCGATGTACTGTCAATTACACAGTCGCAGAGGCCGGAACCTTCGTCGAACTCAAGATCGGCGCAGAAATTATTTAAAGAGGAAAGTCAAAGAAACACAGCTAGAGAGTTCGATTTAGGAGTTAAGTGAATTGATTACTTGTAATATCAAGCGCTGAGCTGAGGCTGAGAGCTCAAGACAAAGCTGCTTCGGCAGCTTAGTGAGACGAGCCAGACGGCGAGCCTGCCGCGTCACATCATACCATCATACGGCGTCGACTAAGATACGACATCACCAAGCACAGCCCGCTCGCGCAGCGGTCGCCAACCACCTCGCGTCTCGCAAGCTCCGTGAGATGCTACGGCCTGTCGATGCAGTACGGGGACGAATACGAATACAGTGGGCGAATACACGGCTACACGTTAAGTGAAAGCGGAACGCGAACGAGTTTATCACTCCCGTTGTACTGTAGGTTAAGTGACTTCGATCGATTTAAAGGTATATTCTCAGAACTACATTCAATTTACTCAGACAGCGAGTCAAGTGAGGAATGATTCCCTTTCGTAGCTCCTATGTACGATCATCCACATCATGAATAACTCATCAGCGGCTAAATATTATTGCGTGTAAAGTGATAATATTCACGAAATAAATGAATACGCGTATTCTGTATTCGTCGTATTCGCACCCCATGCTGCAGTGTCGCTGTCGCGGCGTACGACAGTGTCTCCTTATACGAAACCTTGCGCTCGGCCAAGCTTACCCGGCTTCGTTTTGGGAGCTCCCTGGCACGTGATCACAAACACAAATCGATAACGCCACAATTACCTCCGCCACAGTTGTGAAAAATTTTTTAAACGGTGAGAATTGACTTCTTGCTAGTGGTAGCTGTAGTGGTAGATGGTGGTAGGAATTGCACATGTACGAGATACCACGTTGGTAATGGATCTACAATGAGAAGGTGTATATATAGAGAGGAATGTGAGAGTTGTTTGGGTTGGATTGAGTTGTTTGGAGTTCACTGAGCATAGGTAGTTGGCAATGGCAGGTACTTTCCTTTTCACTTCAGAGTCCGTTGGTGAAGGACATCCAGATAAGATTTGTGATCAAGTTTCAGATGCGATCCTTGATGCTTGTTTAGCTGAAGATCCGTTGTCTAAAGTTGCGTGTGAAACAGCTGCCAAGACTGGTATGATTATGGTTTTTGGTGAAATTACCACTAGAGCGAAATTGGACTATCAAAAAATTGTTAGAGAGACAATTAAGAAGATTGGGTACGATTCCTCGGAGAAGGGGTTTGATTACAAGACTTGTAATGTTTTAGTTGCCGTGGAGCAACAATCTCCTGATATTGCGCAGGGTTTGCACTATGAGAAGGCGATTGAAGAGCTTGGAGCAGGTGATCAGGGTATTATGTTTGGATATGCTACTGATGAGACTCCGGAGCATTTGCCATTGACTATTTTGTTGGCTCATAAGCTTAATATGGCTATGGCAGACGCTCGTAGGGATGGGTCTTTGCCATGGTTGAGACCGGACACCAAGACTCAGGTTACCGTGGAGTATGAGGATGACCACGGGAGATGGATCCCCAAGAGGATTGATACTGTGGTTGTGTCCGCGCAGCACGCTGAGGAGATCTCCACTGAGGATCTAAGAGAGGCGATTAGAAGCGAGATTATCGAGAAAGTTATCCCAGCTGAGTTGCTTGACGATAAGACCAAGTACTACATTCAACCTTCTGGAAGATTCGTTATTGGTGGTCCACAGGGTGACGCTGGTTTGACCGGTAGAAAGATTATCGTGGACGCTTACGGTGGTGCTTCTGCTGTCGGTGGTGGTGCGTTCTCCGGTAAGGATTACTCCAAGGTGGACCGTTCTGCTGCTTACGCTGCCAGATGGGTTGCCAAATCCCTGGTTGAAGCCGGTTTGGTCAAGAGAGTGCAAGTGCAATTCTCTTACGCTATCGGTATCGCCGAGCCATTGTCTCTCCACGTGGACACCTACGGTACCGCTACCAAATCCGATGAAGAGATCATCGAGATCATCAAGAAGAACTTTGACTTGAGACCAGGTGTGTTGGTCAAAGAATTGGATTTGGCTAGACCTATTTACCTGCCAACTGCCTCCTACGGTCATTTCACCAACCAGGACTACCCATGGGAAAAGCCAAAGAAGTTGGTTCTATGATTCGACATCATTTCATTAAGTCAATTGTGTTGATTTGCTCAACTCAAATCATGTACATTATGCTTTCAACGATTATCTATCACAGATAATCTAGGTCATATTCTTCATTCAGATAAGATTAATATACGCATATAGAATTTCAAGAAATCCTTCAACGGTCTCGCTGTATTATTCTAAAGCATTTAATATTTCCAATGCCTTGATTAGTTCATCTTTAGCAGTTGCGATGTCATCATAATTTAGTGCACTGATTGCATACTTGGCCAGTTTTTGCACCTTTTCTATCTGGCTTGATTTTTCCATGATAGACCGTAGTTGATCCTGCGTGAACCTACGATTCTCGGTTCCTTTGTGCTTTTCAGGTACTTGGTCTTCTGGCTCAGAATCAATAAACTTGGGCTCACTCGCAGGTCCGTCACCAGGCTTTATACTTGGTGCTTCTGGCAGCACGTCACGACCAGGTGTTATACTGGGCGCTTGAGGCAGCGAGATAGACTCATCGGGTTCGTTCTCTGAGTCGGCTGTCCTCAGTTTTTTGAGCATCGCACTGATTTCATCGTCGGATGAACTTTCGGGCTCCTGCACAGACGAACCTTCGGACTCCTGGCGAGCTACAGCAGCCGCAGCTGCAGTTGCACTTGGAGTATCCCCCAACTCTCCCCTCGCCAGTTTCGTCAGATACACTTTACAATACTTTATCCGTTTCTCCAAAGACCCATCTCGGTCATCCCACAGCTTTAAAACACACGAAAACAAATCAATACAGCACCACAGCCCTCGTTGCAACGTGTAATCCCACGGTCCATCTTGAATCTGTTTCAACTTCCCATTATACAACGACATGGCAAAATTCAGCACATACGTTCTAGCCTTTTCCTGGTCCCGTATCAACTCCCCAACACTCCCATCACCCTCTACACCCTGCTTATACTCCTCCACACACTCCATCAGATCCGTAACCTGGCCCATAAACTCAGCTGTACCCTCTTCATCACCCAGTATCACCTCTATAGCATACAATCTCAAATAATACCCGATAATTCTCAGTCCAGTAACGTCGAAATCACCAGCAGTGGCAATCAACCGGTTAACAACACTTCTAGACACCATAACAGCGAGCTAAACCACCTTCTAGTAGCAGTCCTGGTCATTAGTAGTCGCCTCGGACGGTTGTATTGATCAATTGACAACTTTTCACTAGTTCACCACTAGTTCGCTATAAGTTGACCACAAGAGTCGTCGGTTCGAGTCGTTGAGGTGGTTGGTGATGTCTGTTGTGGAATCCACCAGGCCTATTGGTGAGAATGCGAGTTTAACGTTGAAGAAGAGTGTTGATACGGGGTACTTTCTATTGAGACCGTTTCTACCTCTGTTACAACATTGGAGTCGATTTAATGGTGATTGTAAGTTTGATAATGTTGATCTGAGTGGTGATGAGTTGGGATTGGATCAGGAAGATGCGCTTTTAGCGCAGTTTGGGATTTTAGTGGATACAAATGATGTTGGTGAAAGATGGATTACTGGTGAAAAGGCATTGGAATTACTGGAGATGTTGAATATGAAGCAGTTGTTTCAACATTTGTTCAAGAGCGGAGGGAGCGTTGCGACGGACGCTCTTGTGGAAGATTTAGAGACTCGCGATGATGAGACTCATGGAAATAGGTCTGTAAAGAGAGTTAGCAAGGATTTGGAGGTTGCACAGAAGGGATTGGGATCACCACTTAAGAAATTACGTCTTAATAGCGAAAGAAATGCGGATCCCGAAGGGAAAGTGGACGATAGAGTATTGGCAAGCAGGCCGATTTGTACGTTTCGTCACGATACAGACGAACTGCCTGAAAATCCAGTGATTCAGAGAGCTCAAGCGGCTGTGGTTGTCTCTGATAATAGTCAGAGGATAAAATTGGAGGCTTTCTTACAAAGATTATTGTTCCCAACGGCACAGGATATGGCGTCTCCAACGTCACCAAATCCTTCACAATCTGTGTCTTTTGAAGATTTACTGCATGAAGTTGATTTGGCACATCCACATGTACCGCTAAATCTTAATATTCCAGTAGATGAAAGAGGTAACACTCCACTTCATTGGCTGGCATCAATTGCCAATTTGGAATTAGTCAAGAAACTAGTGGAACACGGTTCTAATAGGCTTATAGGTGATAATATTGGTGAATCAGCATTGGTGAAAGCAGTTAAATCAGTTAATAACTATGATTCAGGGACTTTTGAAGAATTGTTAGATTATCTTTATCCCTGTCTTATTTTGGAAGATTCGATGAATAGAACCATCCTTCATCATATTGTCATAACGTCGGGCATGGCAGGTTGCTCTGCTGCGGCTAAATACTATTTGGATATTTTGATGGGTTGGATCGTGAAGAAACAATCAAGACCTCTAACGGGCACTGGAAACGACAAGATCCTAGAAGCTTTAGATTTGAAATGGGTGATTAATAATATGTTAAACGCGGTTGACTCTAACGGTGATACTTCTCTAAACATTGCTTCTCGGTTGGGTAACGTTGCAATTGTAGATGCTTTGCTAGACTACGGTGCAGATCCATATGTGGCTAATAAGTCGGGTCTAAGACCGGTGGATTTTGGTGCAGGTACGACAAAATTGCATTACAACGGAGTGTCAAACTTGAATCTGGAAAATCCTGCAGCAGATTCACTCTCCCATGACCAGAGCGGTAATAATCTGCCCGATACCATGTCTCTGATAAAAAGCATGCAATCTTTATTATCAACCGTTTCACAGGATTACAATGCTGAAGTAAAGGAATATCAGGAAAAGCTAAATAAGCTGCATAAGGAATTGAATGCCCAGCGTGAACTGCTGGCTTCGTCAAGAGATCGACTTGCGCATGCAAAACAACTAAAGGATGAGTATATTCTGTTAAAAGATCAACTTAACAACTTAAAGCAAGGTATTATCGAAGAAGGTGAAAAATTCCAAAAAGAATGTAAAAATCTCGGATTGAATTCAAATGATGCTGCCGGCGCTGATTGGGACTCTAGCGAATTTGACGCTGATGAGCCTTTTCGAGTTGATTTCATATATGATGTGCTCGAAAAGAAGCTTGGAACTCAGTACAACGGTGATATTGATAAACTTCTTGCTGCTGAATCTACTGATACTGTCCTGGAAGAAGTACGATCCCAATACTCTGCACAGCATGACCATGATAAACTAGATTCCTTACTACCGCCATCAGTCTTGCTTAAGGCAAGGATAAATGCATACAAGAGGAATGACAAGCAATTGGACAACACAATTGCCGAGATTCAACAAAAACAACAGGATTTAGAAGGTAAATTTCGACGGGTTCTATGCCTTTGCCTGAAAATTGATGAAGATAAAGTTGACGATATGCTTGATGGGCTATTGCAGGCAATATCTTCTGAGGATCCACAGGATGTGGATACGGATGAAATGCATGATTTTTTGAAGAAGCACAACGTTTGAAATCTGAACCATTTCATGACTACATATATATAATGATTTTAGTTTATCGATCTTCTGAGTTTTCGAGACTGTTATTATTTCGCTGGTTTTTTCCAAAAGTACTGTTTATGAGTTCTTCTGCAAGCTCTGAGACCAGATCTACCACCTTTTAGCGCTGTAACCAAGTTTCTCCTTTCGGTGTCAGGATCATTCTCCAGGTCATAGTAATATTCCTCATCCAAAGGTTTGCCGGCGGCATCTTTTCCTTCACGGTGGATGACACCAATGCAACGCTCGTTCTTAAGAAGGGCCCGTAGTTCATCTCGCGATAAGAGGCTGGTCTTTGAGTTTACCTGTTGGAGCTGGCACAACGGAGTCTGTTGGATATTGGCGAATGCTAAATGATTCGCCAATACGCGTTGCAGTTCTTTGCATCGAATGCCGCGTTCCTCCAAAGAAAGTAAGATTTCTGCAACAGTCCTGTCACTTTTACTGTTGGGCTTATGTTGCTTTCTCTTATGTTGTTCTTCCAGTTCATCGAGCGTTGGCTGGCTTGCCAAGACAGGGACAGCTTCATGTAAAATTGGCAAAGGTGTGAGCTGTCGTTCTCGATCCTCGATTTTCACATCCTTCTTAGCCTTTTTTGGAGTTGAAGGAGTGTTGGCGATCAATGAAGTAGACGGAGTTGTGCATGGCTCTTTTAATGATTCCTGCTCATGGAAAGCGGTCTTTGCCTGAACAGTGGGAGGAGATTGAGGTACTTTAATAAATTTCCTTGGGGTTTCTGTAATTGTAGTTTCACGAAGATCGCCATCCTGAGGTAGCAATGTGAGTCCTTCATCCTCTGTTTCGGTGCTGTTGATGTCGGTTTCATCGTATAGATCCATCAACGTCAGATGTGCTTCTGCTTGTCTGAAATCAACTATAGTGCCATCGACGTATGGCATGAACACAGACTCGCCCTTCAATAGAACAAACGACGTGAAGTCATTCAACGTCTCAACATCCTTGTCGCCAGTCCAGTCTGTAGAGTCGAACTGATCAGTAACTAGTTGATAACTGTTTTCCGTAGCTGCCTTTCTCAGACGACACTTCAATTGCTGCGGAACTACAACGACGATACCATTAACGCCGTTACATTCCAGTTTGACCTCATTCCGCTGGGGAATGTAAGTTATGAATGCATGTTGTCTGGAGATATGCTTCTTGCTTGGCAAAACGATATCGCAAACGGATTTTTTACGTCCAATTGCTAACCTAGTACATCCACGAGGATCTAACTCGATAGGGAAACTCTTTCTATGACTCCTTGGCGTGTCTTCCACGACTCTGACGGGGGACGAAGACCTCCCCGTGCTAGAAGAAGCAACCGGAGTGGGATAATGTTGATGTTCGTGATACAATTGATCAATACGTCTCTTTCCAGCAATTCGTTCGCTCTCAATAAGCTGAAAGTCATCAGATGACGGTTGATAAAATGGATTTTCAGTCTGTGTTGTGGAGCCCAACACCGGAGATGATGGTGGGAAACTACTAATCATTGTGGTACTCTCTTTGAACAAAATTTGCCAATCAAGAATAGTGAATTGTAAATTTGTTCTTCATTATAGTTTAATACTTCCAAGGTGACGCGTAAACCCTTGACGCGTCACCTCCAAACGTAAACATTCGTCCACCACGATCAACTGCTTTACGCGTCGCATTTTTGGGGACTTTTTTTAAAAACACCCAAACATCCAGAATTCAACAGTCACAACATCCGCACACCCAGATTTTCTTGGAAAAAAAGTTGCGTCGCTTTTTGATTTTCGCCGATTGGTGATGAAAAAAACAGACGCGGCCACGATGAGTAGCGCTGGAAGATACCGAACTTACAGTGTGGAATAGTCAACGATTGTAGTGCCAAATATGAGTGAATGAAGTGAAATATCTTGAATTTTGTAATATTGCATTAGGATAAGACAGTAGCATATCAGCAAAGATGGGTAGTATGTAATTGAGACATGCCAGAAACTGGGAATAGATGGATGATGAGGAAACTGCGAGGTAAGGCATAATGAGGGAAATTGATTCATGCAATTGAAATTTCAACCAATGTAATGGGAATAACAGATTTGGATGTTAATGTCATGACCTAGCAGAAGATCATCTAGATTGATTGAAAAAAGATATCTCATACTAACAAAGTTTTCAATTTTTGATTAGAGGGTACTCCTTCATTCGGTAAACGTCACAACAAGTCCCACACTTTGTGTAACAGATGTGGTCGTCGTTCGTTTCACATTCAAAAGAAGACGTGTGCTTCTTGTGGTTACCCAGCTGCTAAGACCAGATCTTACAACTGGGGTGCTAAGGCAAAGAGAAGAAAGACCACTGGTACTGGTAGAATGAGATACCTAAAGACCGTCTCTAGAAAATTCAAGAACGGTTTCCAAACTGGTGTCCCAAAGTCTGAATCTGCTTAAGTGCATTTTCCGGTAGGTACTTTTTTGTATGCAATCTAAATCATAATCTTTAAAGTTCATTTGCCCATAGCTACATATAGACTATCCATTCCATCGATTGAGATTATGCTGTCCAATTTGGTTTCCAGTATGGTTTGGGCCATTTGCTGATATATTTGGTCATATTTCACTTGCATGATCTTTGATGTTCGGTCGTTCATTTCATTAAGAATATCTTCTTCAACATATTCAGGTGCGTTTTCCAAAGCATCATCGTAGTATTTTCTTCGGTTTTCTAATGCCAGGGCTCCAAACTCATCTATCAGCTCTTGGTTCTCTAGAGCATCTCGCGAATCTGAGTTATTGTCGCTTGCCGCCAAAAATCTCCAGAGCGAAGTCACCAGTTCACTCTCGATCTCTTTGACATGCTGTGTGGTTATTTGCTCGGGATGATCCATCCACAAGCGATATATGAGGGCCATCGCATGTTCTATCAGCTGACAACGTATAGATAAGTTTGGTGACGATTGTCCGAGCAATCGATTCAGCATAAGCTCTTGTTCCATCGACATGAATCGTGTCAATTGAATCAGCATCTCGCCATTGGCCACAGCTGTCTCTTGCGGGTATAAAATCATCATATTCTCCAGGATATTCAAAATATTGGCCTTCAGCAGTAAGAACCACCTCTCCATGTTCATTGCCACGTCGTGATTATCGAGAAAGTTGGTGCTCTCCTCTATATCATCTTTCAGGATTACTCTCGGTAGGTCTTGTAACTTATCCTCATATATCAACCTTGATATTAGACATCCAATTGAGTTGGAGCCGATATTTCTGACCATGCTGTAAACGTCCTGAAACCTGGAGAAGCAAAAATTCCCTGGGTTTTCCTCGCTAAAAGGATTGAACGTATCAATGCTCTTTCCAAGCATGTGGTAAAGTCTTGTTATGCAGTCCTTCCACCATTGCGGGTCCGTCTGAATTGGTTTTGCGCTGGATGAATCTACCATTCCTGATAACATGTTGATGATCTCCACCGTATTGAAAACAACGCTCATTATTGGCTTGTAAGATATAGGAAGTGCGAGCTTGTAAACATATCCGATTGAATTTAATAACGACAGGGTCAATACTTCACCGTGCACTGAGCTGGGATTTGATTGAAGCACGCTTATGGAAGCCTCCAAAATATCATATGAATAGACAATCACTAAGAGCTCAATTATTTCATACTGGAAAATCTGCGGTTCCACGTCATCAGTAGTATTACTTTCATGCAGAGGTCGCTTTAAACATTTCTGAAATGCTTTTATGAGGTCACAAATAAAGCTAAGAATATGTTTTAAAACTGGCAGTCTGATTGCACTTGGCCTGAAGATTATCGTTTGATATATTATTACGAGCAGAAATGGAATTGCCAAATTAGAGCCATTGGAGACCATAATCTCCTGAATAAGCGCAGACAGCACACGAATCAAACTTTTCACAAATGTATCCAATGTCATTGCTTTCTTGCATTGCAATAAATATTCTGTCAGTTGTTTCCCAATCGATTCTCCCTCGCTAATCTCAAGCCCATCTAGGCTAAATCTTTTAGTACAGACCAATCTCAGACAGTTCAAAATCTGGATTGTTCGCAGATTCACACCGCTTATCTTGTGCAACATTAAGATATCAAACAGTTCGCCCGAGTCGTCATTGAATGGTCTATTGATAGCTTTAACTTGCTTTTTCTCATCGGACACCTCGACGATCTTACGTCTTTTACTGGAATGATCCACATTGTCTCTGTTGCTCTCTTGAATGTTCTCTGTAGCTGTTGTGTCGTCATTCAAAGATGAAAGACCTGTAGAAGGTGATTGACCCACTGTCTTGGTCTTATTGAAGCCGGAACCCTTCCGTACTTCCATAAGCAGAAATTTCTTGGCATCTTCAAGATTCTGCAGTTCGATCTTCAAACGTTCAAGCTCATCACGATGTGAAGCCTTCAATTTCTCTTCTTCCCTGATCTGTCGCTCTTTATCTCGTTTCCTTTCTTCCTCCAAGAATCGAAGCTTATCTCGAAGTATACCGACTTCACCTTGAGCTCTGGCTACTTCATTGCCAATATCATCACTGGTACTCTCCTTGCCCGGCACCTGTGTCGCCAATTGGTTTTGGGTCAGCTTAGGCGGACGTGTACTAAGCTCCAGCAGTATGTCATCATCATCATCGCTAAATATACCACTGTCATCGAACGACATCAGGAGACTCCAAAGGTCCGACTTGAAACTCTCGGCGAGAAATGTGTTTAACGCAAGTTAGAGGTATATCTTGTAGACGAGGCACAAAATATTGAAACAAAGGTAAAATCGGGACAGCAGATTGTGAATTCATCAGATCATAGCCAGTAGACCTTGCGAAGCAGCTTGCCTCTGGTTAACCTAGCCGTGCTAGCACTTCCCTCTGTGATTTTTATGTTTAGTTGATATTTCGCTACTTTCCAGACAGAACAAGAATTTAAAATTTAAATTCAAGTTTTAACAGATCCTTTGCAATTTAAACGTTGCCCTATACAGTAGAAATAAGACTTTATCTAAGACTTTATCTGGTACTAATTTTCCTGATCTCCAGAATTTGATCTGCTTAAATCCTCCAAAAAAGGTATTTAAGGAATCAAAAAATCGGCGAATTACGACTTCGCTATTCTGGCAGCCATGAGAGCCAACGACAATGGGAAATCTTCTAAATATTTACTCTAGAAGTGTCAGAAGTGTCAGTATTTACTGTCATTTTGAATCAAGTCGCCTCGTATAAAGGTACTTTTAGTAGATTTATAGAAAACTTTTCGAATCTGGTAGTTAAAGTGAGATGAGATGAGCATCGGAGACCATATTTAGAGTCATTGTGAGTGGAATAAGCATGGTTGAGGATTCTAGAGTGAGGGATGCCACTAAGGCTGGGGATCAGAAAGCGCTTCCAGCTTCTTTGGTTCCGGAAGCACCTCCTGTGCTAACTTCTAAGGACAAAACTACGCAAAGATTAATTGTTGTACTATCAATGGCATCTTTAGAGACACATAAGATTTCAAGTTCAGGTCCTGGAGGTGATAAATATGCACTTTTGAATTGTGATGACCACCAAGGTTTGTTGAAGAAAATGGGAAGAGATATTAGCGAGGCAAGACCCGATATTACACATCAGTGTCTGTTGACTCTTTTAGATTCACCAATAAATAAAGCTGGTAAATTACAGGTTTATATCCAGACCAGTCGAGGTGTTCTTATTGAAGTGAATCCTACTGTGCGTATACCAAGAACTTTTAAGAGATTTTCAGGTTTAATGGTTCAACTATTGCATAAATTGTCTATTAGGTCAGTCAATTCAGAGGAGAAATTGCTCAAAGTTATCAAGAATCCGATTACGGATCATTTACCCACCAAGTGCAGGAAAGTAACCTTGTCGTTCGATGCACCCGTGATCAGAGTACAGGACTACGTTGAGAAGTTAGATAAGGATGAGAGCATATGTGTGTTTGTTGGTGCTATGGCTAGAGGTAAGGATAATTTCGCAGACGAGTATGTTGACGAGAAAGTGGGTCTTTCAAATTATCCATTATCTGCGTCCGTGGCGTGTTCAAAATTCTGTCACGGTGCTGAAGACGCCTGGGGTATCCTATAGATTGGCATTGTAAATATACAAGCACTGCACGACCGATGATTTCGCTGTTGATACCATTTTGAAACTGACGACACCTGAAACACCCATTCGCAACGGTTTCAGTCCAGTTTGATCGTAGTGTTACTATAGATCCAAGAGAAAGTACTACAGGTGAACCCTGCGAGGATTGGTATGGTATTTAATCAGGTCTCACAACGAGAATTAAGTAGTAACACCGGTTCATAATGCTTGTTCTTTGTTCTATGCAATTGGTATAGACTAATGTTGAAAAGTTACCTGAGTTTAAGAGACCGAATATCGCAAGCATGGTTGAATACTTACACATTAGCACTTTTGCTAGCCGTCTTTAAGCTAGTCTTCTTCTCATCGTCACTTAGAAATGCTATTAACCAGTCTGAGACTTATATAGTCTCACATTGTGAGTCAATTGACGCAATATACAACAATGGATTGAAGAATACACCTCATTACCTGGGACTTTTTGGAAACTATCTGGTGAAGGAGGCTTTAGAACAGTCAGTGAAGGCATCTTTGAAAACTCTATCCTTTCTAGTACATGCAAGTGAAGTTTTAGTTACATTCTCGATCGATCTTTATTTGGGCACATATGCATGTCTAATAGTGAGTGCAATAGATGGATCTGTGGATGTAGCTACTAATGCAACTGAAAAAATCATTGATTTAGTTAATTCGACTGTTTCAACTTTTGCCAATGAGCTCGATGATGGGCTGGATAATGTGTCGAATGTTATCAATAAGATTATATCTGCAGCATCCAAAGTGGAAAGTTTATTCAAGGGAGGTAATTCTGATACCGTTAATCAAAATTTAGCCAAGGTCAATTTGACGATATCTTCTTTACGAGATTTCCATATACCTTCGTCAATCGATGACAAGCTACAACAGCTCTCAGATAGGACTCCAGATTTTGCAACAGTGAAGAATATGACCAAGAGCTTAATTTCCAAACCATTTGAACAAGTTAGAAGCGAAATAGATGGCATAAACACCAGCAATATCGTGCAAAACCCACAAATGCTTTATGTCCCGCCCATGAAAGACGCTAATGGAACTGGAATTTGCAGCAGAAATATCCCATCAATCGAAAAGGTATACGATTCTCTGGATCATGCGCTGATGGTGACAACAATTGTTTGCATAGTTTTACTCACTATTGGAGCAGTGTTGATGTTACTTCCTGCTGCATGGAGCGAGATCAGGTTTTGGAACCGGCTGAACTACATGGAACACCAGTTTCAGATGATTTCAACTAATGAAAAAGACCTTCCACCGGATCCCTTTCGAAACACCGATGAACAGCCCTCCTGGGATTTAATTGCAGCTGTTAATGCATGTCTGCACTACTGGAGCTTCAGAATAAGCAAGTGGATCATCAGTGGTTGCGATGCCATCCGCAGCAAAGGTGAAATGACAAATTTACAGAAAGTTAAAATCCAATGGGTGGTTTCATATGTTGCGTCGCCAAGAGCGCTCTGTGTTCTATGTGTAGGTACAATTGGCTTGGTCGTCTGTTTGCTGCAAATAATAACAGTAGCGGTGCTCAGAAGAACCTTACAGCACCAGGGAGGCAACTCAATGCAACAAATGCTGAACAGTACAGCACTGAGTTTTGATAGCGATATTAATACCTGGAGTGAAGAAACTAATGCATACATTAACTCCACAGAGAGCAACATGAACGACCAACTGTTTGGATGGCTACAAAAAACCACCGTTTCAGTGAACGACACTGTAACAAAGATGATGTCTGGAATAGACGAAACTCTCGCAGACGTTTTCAACGGCACAATACTGTATTCTCCCATGAACACAGTGGTCGACTGTGTCATCGGTAACAAACTTACAGCGGTAGAACAAGCCATGACATGGATCCACGATAATGTCCAATTCAAACTTCCACGAATTAACGGTTCTGATATCACCACTATTTTCCAACAACAGCAAAAAAACACCACAAACTCGGCAAATTCCCCTACACCATTCTCAACTGACGAAATTATCAATGAGTTACGTTCAGCATTAATCAAGATTCTCGACAGTTTCTACAATACTGCAATTTGGGAACTCACCGTCGCATTAGCCGTTCTAGGCATATGGCTAGGCCAAATCCCCATTGCCATCGCCATCGTATTATACCGGTCTCGAAGCCAGCCTGGCCAGCTAGAAGCAAATAAATCCTAAATAATTGTATAATATTTACTGTCAGTGCCAGTATTTACTGGCGCGACGCCGCGTCACCCGGCTTATCTGATACGATAGGCTTTATAATACAAAAGTTAGGCTAAAATGGTAGAAACTTTGATGTTTAAGCGTCAATTCAGGAAGGATAGTGGGTTAAAGGAAGTTTGAATTGTATTTTGAGCATTTATAAAGGAGTTTTGAGAGTTTCAGCGAAACGTTGGATGTCAAATTGAGTTTTTTAGTGGAAATAGGGACCAAAAATGAAAAGAATATTCTCCGGTGCGATGTCACCCGAGTTTCCGGCACCTCCTAAGTTCTTTCAGCGTGATTCTTCTGCTTCTGATCCTACTAGTCCCAAGAGTCTTCGGTCGAGATCGTCATCGATCTCGAAAATCCTTGGCGGTGACAATTCGCCCAAGGGAACTGCAGTGTTACCCCAGGAGACGTCTTCTACGGGCAACGTTTCGCCGGAATTGATTCCGATAGTGACTTTACTGTCGGCTCATGCACATCGGAGATATCACGAGGGAGTGTTCTTGATCTTGCAGGATTTGAAAGGCGATGGGACACCAGCTGCGAGAAAGTGGCAGGAGGTGTATGGGGTGCTGATTGGCACGCAATTGGCGTTGTGGGATGCGAAGGAGTTAGCAGAATGCGAGTCTGGAATGAATAATCCACGGTTAAAGGATGTGGCTACGAAGCCGCAGTATATTAACTTTACAGATGCAACCTTGAGAACGCTCAATGGGTCGGATGCCATTGTCACAGAGAGTAAGAAAAGATTACAGAACGCTTTAGTGGTGTCGACCACTTTGAAGAACAGATATTTTCTTCAATTTAGTGATAAAGAATCGTTTAATCGTTGGCATGCAGCTATTAGACTGAGTTTATTCGAAGAAGCAGCTCTACAGGAAGCGTATACGGGGGCTTTCCTTTCGAGCCGAGGTGCAAAACTGGGTGATATAAAGATTATTCTCAGTGACTCGAAATTCGATTATGAAGATTGGGTTAGTGTCAGATTTGGGGCTGGTATGCCGTGGAAACGTTGTTTTGCTGTGATATCCCAGAGTACAAGCAAGAAACAACAGTTTGGAAAGATCAGTTTTTATGAGAGCGATAAAAAGACGAAGAAGACCAACGTAATGGCCACTGTGGTATCGTCTGTGGCACTGTACGCGGTTTATCCTTCATCACCAATGTTGATAGATACTTCAACCATCATCAAATTAGAAGGTAGCATAGTTTTCAACAAGAAAGAAGATCCTCAAGATTCAAGCATATTCATAATGCCAGAAAAGCATCACGCGGTACCCGGTTATGATACCATTATAAGATTTTTGGTTCCTGCTATGAACGCTTTTAAACTTTATGGAAGGCCTAAAAAATTGATTGCAAACAAAGATGATCAAAATTCATTACTATTTGCTCTGCCTACGCTACCGCACGTTCATTATTTGAAAGTTGATGAATTGCTGCCATTGACTAATTCAGTTTCGAGTCTGCAATGGACAGCACATGAATGGAGAGACCATATCAGGGAGATCTTGCAGAAGAAGTTATCACATGGTTATACTGGCTGTGGATCAAGTTCAGGATTAACTGGTGCATTAGCGTCCCCTGTGATAGGTTCAGCTGAACTGTTTGACGGTATAACGAGCCCCATACCTTCATCATTTTTATCTCTTCAAAAACCTCTGCATGGGAGTAGCATATCCTCTAGAAGTTACAATTCAGAGAGCGTATCAACGATCACATCCAAGTCTGGTTCACCGAACAGAAAATTAAAACATCCTGCTACTCCTTCAAACAAGGGATCAAGCGACTCAGTTTCTGCTACCAGCAGTCATAGTGTAAAGGCAACTAACAAGTCCCTGACATCGCAAAGTTCCGGGTTAAGCATAAGCCAAGACAATAATGCAATCCCGCAGCTGAAGGTTGATATCCCTGATTCTAATTTCAGCCGATTGGGAGACAATCACGCAATGAAAAACTTGACCAATCCAGTCGAGAAGTTTTCGCATGCTTCCGATCTATCAGCCCTTTATGATAAATATTCAGCTTCACCCTTTGGGGAAAGTTCACCTGCAAGTCCAATTACCCAAACATTAGACATCGACGATCGCAGTCCTTATGAACTATATGTGGGTTCAAGTGGCGGCAGAACGCTTGAAATATCTAACATAAGAGACTCGAATAGTACCGCTGATACAGATGCTCATAACTCGGGTGGAAACTACTATCTTGGAAAAAGAGAAGGCCTCGAAGAAACAAAAGCTTCCGAAGAGCTATCGGATTTCGCTCGAAGGGTAGGTGAGATGAAAATTGAGAATGATACGTCATTGCAAAAGGCTTCAGCCGTAGCGAACATATCACCAATTGACATTGATCTTAATTTCAATGTCGCACATCCCCACAGCACTGAGCCGGAAGGATCAGAGGATGATAATGTGTTTGATCCAGATTTCATGGAACAGAACCAGATGTTAGAGAGCGAGAGCATATACACTTCGACTGATGGTAAGGCCAGCGAGTCCGAATCTTATTGTAACGATCGTAATGAGCCATATGAAGCAAAACCCAACCAGGCCGCCCAGCAAGGCCAGATACCAGCAATCACGTTACAGCAAGCTGATCAGCGTCTCCCCCATTCTGGTCCAGTAAGAAATTTTCAGCAGTACAGAGGACCGTCTGCTGGTCCAAATCCTTCAAATGGCTATAAAAACAATTATAGACAGGCACCACCACAGCAAACCGATATTAACAGGCAGAATCCATACCAGAGACAGGCATTTACCAACTCACCCCACAGACCGCCTGTTCAAAGAGGAAATTCACCCCAGTATGGTAACTTCCCCAACCAAAGTTTAAAGAGCAGCTCGTCACGTCCGATACCGCCGCAAATGTCTAACAAGGTTTCACCACAAATGCAGTCGCACCCACGACCATATCCCCCAATGTATCCTCAAAGCTCACAACAGCAGTATCCCGCCCATAGCGGACAATACAGCAAATTCCAAAATGGTCCTCCACCTCAGAATATAAATAGAATCGGTCCCTCGGCACCAATGAATCCAAATGGCGGTAGAGCAGGTCCCTATCCTCAACAAACAGCGCCAGTACCGCATCATAAACCTCGTCCAACAGCCAATGGTGGATTTTCGCAGTTTATGCCCAGTACAAGCACCAATCCGTATGCGCGGTAGAAATAAATCGAGAAGGATGTTGTCCTGAAGGTTGTAATCCCATTCCCGTCGTCAAGATCGCCATCAGCACAGCTTGAAATGTGTTTGTAGTATTATTCTTGTATTTTAGCAGTTCAATAACCGTATAGCTTTATTCAATTCACATCAGCTGACGGTCATCGAAGATATAAAGGCCTACAAGTAGTCAAGTTGACAGAGAATTGAGCTTTGAGCATTGAATTGAACCTGAAGTTGCTTGATCTGGGTTATGTGGCGAAGATCGCTGGTGTTACGGTCCCAATTCAGCTTTGGTTTGCGACGTACCAACAATATATGTTCTGGTAATCTTATTTTAAAGAGACAATGGATGCGACCAATGCTGTTTGAATTGTCTCTGGGAACTCAATATCAGTTTAGAGTTCAGTCAACGAAGAGTAATGCAATTGAGATTAATCCTGTAGAGAATGTACAAAAATCGAGACTGTCAGTGAGCGAGGCAAATGGATCAGGTTTCCGGGATGTGAGACGTCTTTTCCGACTAGCTAAACCAGAGACGTTACAGATTATACTGGCACTCGTTTTAATTTTAATATCGAGTTCTGTCAGTATGACTATTCCGACTATAGTGGGCAAACTTTTAGATATTGCGAAAGACAAGCATGATCAAGAGGCAATTGATGACGAAAAGGAGAGTCCTAAGATCTTTGGGATGACCACAAAGCAATTTTGCATAGCTATCATGGGGGTCTTTGTAGTTGGAGCAGCTGCGAATGCAGGACGAGTAGTGATATTGAAAATAACCGGTGAGAGGCTTGTGGCGAGACTGAGGACACGGACCATGAAGGCGGCGTTAGATCAAGATGCGACGTTCTTGGATGCCAATCGAGTAGGAGATTTGATCTCGAGGCTATCTTCAGATGCGTCTATAGTAGCGAAATCTGTGACACAAAATGTGTCAGACGGCACCAGGGCAATTATCCAGGGCTGTGTTGGATTTGGAATGATGAGTTACATTTCATGGCAACTAACGAGCGTGATGGTGTTAATGATACCGCCATTGGGCATAATGGCTGTCATTTACGGTAAGAAAATAAGAAACCTATCGAGGCAACTACAAACCGCTGTGGGAGGTCTCACTAAGGTGGCTGAAGAGCAGCTAGGGGCAACCAAGACTATACAGTCCTATGTTGGTGAGAAAAACGAAATTCATCGGTATGCATCTGAAGTGAGAAGTGTGTTCAATATTGGACTCAAAGAAGCGCTCGTTTCGGGCGCTTTCTTTGGATCTACGGGTCTAGTTGGTAATACTGCATTATTAGCATTACTCGTGGTCGGATCAAACATGATACAAAGCGGTTCGATGACTGTTGGTGATCTTTCGAGTTTTATGATGTATGCGGTATACACGGGATCTTCGATGTTCGGTTTATCCAGTTTCTATTCAGAGTTGATGAAAGGTGCCGGAGCGGCAGCGAGAGTTTTCGAGTTGAAAGACCGTAAACCTCTCATCCCACCTACAATTGGCGCTGATCCCATAACCTTGAGAAACAAACCAATAACCTTTGATCACGTCTCGTTCACGTACCCGACCAGACCAAACCATATGATCTTCCAAGACCTGAATCTCACGGTGCAGCCCGGAGAGCACGTCTGTTTTGTGGGTCCCTCAGGCAGCGGCAAGTCCACTGTAGCGTCGCTACTTTTGCGTTATTACGATCCGGATCGCGGAGCGGTCCTGATCGGTGATCAAAATATCAAGAGTTTCAATCTACGCAAATACCGCCGTCTCCTAGCAGTAGTACAACAAGAACCACTCCTATTCAATGGCACAATTCTCGACAATATTCTCTACTCTGTACCACCACAACTCGCCCAAGACCAACATCTGGTCTCACAAGCAATAGGACAAGCCAATTGTACCAAATTTCTCGCCAATTTCCCAGACGGACTACAAACACTCGTTGGACCACGCGGTACGCAACTATCTGGCGGTCAAAAGCAACGTATAGCGCTCGCTAGAGCGTTCCTTCTAAATCCATCATTACTGATTCTCGACGAAGCTACCAGCGCACTCGACTCGCAAAGCGAAGAAGTGGTCGCTCAAGCACTACACAAGAGAGTACAAACTGGCAAGACAACAATATCGATCGCTCACAGACTCTCTACAATAAAACACTGTACAAGAGTCATTGTACTGGGAAAGCACGGTTCAGTGATCGAATCTGGTTCGTTCCAAGAATTAACAAGAAACCCGCAAAGTGAGCTCAATATACTACTATCACAACAACAAGAAGACATACCAAGTCACAACAAGAAGACACTCAAGTACACGAAGTGATAAAGTGAGTACAAAGTGAGTAACTCAAATCCAGAAGTGAGTTACTCGAATTGACAAAAGTGAGTAACTCGAAAACGACAGATTGAGTAATAAAGTGAGTAACTCAAAATCACACTGAAATGTGGCTTTTATTCGGAGTTGTGAAAAATTAAAGACTTTTAAAGCCACAGTAGTATAAGGACCAATAAGATGGGTAAGATGAACAACTGATGAGTACAAGAGGTTGAATTGTATATAAGATGGCTTGGATTGAGCCTTGATGATGGTTGATGATGAGATCTGGTGGTTGAACGTTGAGTAGATTTGGTTGGCGTGCGATAATGTCTGGTGCTTTGCGGTCGGAAAGTTTAAAAGAGATTGATATTGATGAAATTAGTAAAGTGAATCCGTTTGTTAAGTTAGTGAATGATCAGAGGATTGTGGAGATACCAGAGATGGTATTAGAGTCAGAGATCAGGATAACGAATTTCCCCATTGCGTATAAATCTTGGGGAAAATTGAACGAGGCGGGAGATAATTGTGTTGTAGTGTGTCATGCGTTAACAGGGTCTGCTGATGTGGCAGATTGGTGGGGACCGTTATTGGGAGATGGTCTTGCTTTTGATCCGTCGAGATTTTTTGTTATATGTTTGAATTCTATGGGTTCGCCCTATGGATCTTTCTCGCCGTTGTATCAAAATGAGGAGACTGGCAGAGCTTATGGACCGGAATTCCCGCTTTGCACTGTGAGGGACGATGTGCGGGCGCATAGGATCGTGTTGGATTCATTGGGAGTGAAATCGATAGCGTGTGTTGTAGGTGGGTCTATGGGTGGTATGCTGGCGCTGGAATGGGCTACGATGTATGGCAAAGAGTATGTTAGAAATATGGTTGCGTTGGCCACGTCGGCGAGACATTCAGCTTGGTGTATTTCGTGGTCCGAAGCACAGAGACAATCTATCTATTCGGATCCTAAATATCAAGACGGGTATTACTCTTTACAGGATCCACCCGTGGCAGGTCTATCGGCTGCTCGTATGTCGGCGCTGTTGACGTACAGGTCGAGGAACAGTTTTGAAACGAAATTTGCCAGAAGAACCCCTTCAGCTGAGCAGGAGAATAAAGCTGGAAAACAGAGTTTACCACCTCCAGCTACTGTGAGCGAACATTCTTTACAAATTCATAACGATGGTAATAGAAGCCGTTACGAACCTTCCCGCATGAGCATCTCATCGTCCACTTCTTCATCATGTTCATTCCATTCATCATCTTCCATCACTTCTAACTGTTCCGCTGTGGGCGAAGTGAAAGAAGTGAAACCCGCACAGACATACTTCTCTGCTCAAAGTTATCTGCGATACCAGGGAGCTAAATTTGTTAACAGGTTCGATTCCAACTGTTATATCTCGATAACACGCAAGTTAGACACACACGACCTAGCTCGTGACAGGCTGGAATATGATGAGGATTTGACACAAGTTTTGCATTCAATAACTCAACCTTCGCTTATAATAGGAATAAAATCTGATGGATTATTCACCTATTCAGAACAGGAATTTCTAGCGGAAAATATACCGAACTCAACTTTGGAAAAGATTGAGTCGCCAGAAGGTCATGATGCCTTTCTGTTACAGTTCAAATTGATTAACAGCCTGATTGTCAATTTTCTACGTAAAAATTGTGAGGAGATCATGAATTCTCCTCCTCGTCTTTGGAAAGATCAAAATCATCTGCAAACTGTGACAGAATCTTTATTTGGAGAGGCGGAAGAAGTTACCAATTGGTAGAAGTACCGCCGACGCTTGGCGCCCGTTCAACTGAAATGTCCATATCATGCCGATAGAGTATTCAATACCTACGTATAGACAACACGGACAGGGGATATATACCTCTTGTATCTCTTATAAATGCAATTATTAAAGTAATAAGGCTTAAAGTGAAGGTGAATATCTGCTAGGATAGCTTAAACTAAAGTCCATCCCTCCCGCCCTTTCTCAGCATCTGCTTTGGACTGTACTTTCCCTATGTTTGTCACTCCGACCTTTGATCTTCTTCTCTTGGAAATAACCAAGCTTCTTGCATACTCTAGTTCACCGTAAAGACAATTGATTGCCGTCTGAACACCATCTTCAGCGGCTATTTGGTCTTTTATTAGTTGAGCCTTATCTAGCATCCTTTTATTCGTGGTAACTTCCTTCAAGGCATAAGCTAGAGAAGAGCTATTGAGTTTCTTCAAGGCGACGCCAGCGCCAATATCCTCGACTCGTAGAGCATAGAAAAATTGATCTCCAAAAAAAGGTTTAACTACGGTAGGCAGACCTGCCCTCAAAGTAGCACCAGTAGTCCCAGAGCCGCCATGATGAACTGCTGCGTCCATTTGGGGAAATAACCAGTCGTGCGGTACATTACCAGCATTAAAGACGCATTCAGGAAGTGGTACTTCGACCTCAGCAGAAGTTTTATCATTCAGTCTTTCAGACCAACCCTTGTTTAAAATACAATAGACGTCAGCATCCTTCACAGCTTTGCAGATAGCTTTTGTCATTTCTTTAGCATTTGAAACCACTATTGAGCCGAAGCCAATATAAACCAATTTTTTATTCAGATTCTTGGCTTTATTAATGAAATCAGTCAATCCTTGAGGTGGTTCATAGGTATGCTTTTCATCTAAAAACCAGTAACCGGTGACTTTGATCCATTCACTGAAATCCACAGATGGTGAAAAGACGGTTGGTGAAACGTTGTAGAAAAACGGGACTTTGCCTTGTTGTAGCATGTCTAGATTGGTCCTATTAAGCCCCAGAGACTCAAGTCTCCATTTGTTAACTTGTCCACTTATGCCTTTCCAAAACAGATTCTCGAAAAGCACATGAGTGAGATAATTATAGTTACCTCCACGCTTCTGATCTGGAACTATGAACGCATGAGGATAAGCTCTTGTTCTCGTCCAGGGCATAGTAAATGCTCTGAAATAGGGAATTTCAAGTGCCTCTGCTATGTGAATGCCTGCCATCGCCGAGGGAGATTCTATAAGGATATCAAGTTGAAGGTTCTTACAGGCCGCCCACGAAGTATCAAGCAGAGATGTTATCCATCCTCTAAATCGCGAAGAGGCGTCTCTTAGAAGACTAACATTCATGGACTCATGCTCAACCATTAGAGCCATAAGTTCAGCTGGGTCTCCAGCAATCTCCTCAAAATTGATTCCATGCATCATAACAAAAGAGCGAAACTCACTGTGCGTGATAATTGTAACTTGATGGCCTTCTTTGATCAGTCCTTTTCCCAGGGCAATATAGGGCTGAACATCACCACGGGAGCCTATGGTAAGTATGCCAATCTTGTAGCTTCGCGTGGGTTTTATCTTGGTCTTGAAGAAGGGACTCTCATCAAAAAGTAACGGTACTTCGAATCCTTCGGCATTAATCTTGTCTTCAAAGAATTTCAGCTTGGCATTATCAGTGTCAGTCTCTAAGATATTCGTTGTAGCCACCAACGGTAGTCTGTTTTTTGATTTGAATTCATCTAGTTGCTTCAAAATGATATATTCAGCGTCATCCCTTGCAAGTGAGGTACTGAACTCGAAAAAGAGCTCTTCATGTCCCCTGATAACTACTACCAGCCCAAAATATCCGAACCTGAAGCCTTTTTCTTTATAGCAGGTCTCAATGTCGCTCAATGGAAGAATCATTTTAGTATTAACCGTCGGGAGCAATGTACGAAAACACATTACAGTATTTGCAATGTAAAGTTTCCCATAAAGCGGAATGTTCCTCGTTAAATAAGTAAATGAGGCGCTTATGAGACATTCATCATTTGTTAGCTTGAAATGCCTTCGAAAACGATGAACAGCTGCTGATTTATGCTTATCCTTTATCAGGTACGGATCGTCCTCGCTAAATGGTATGAAATCGTTGGAATAATGCATCGGGTGAGCATTCCACATCTCAGCAACATTTTTGAAAGGCCTGGTTGTCCAGCCAGCCAATTTAGCTCTTCTCGACTCGCGGCCAGTTTCTTCCGATATCTCATCATCTGACATTTGACCACCTAAGTTGGCCTGCGACGGTTCATCCGTAATTAGCGAAGAAGATTTGGAATAGTATTCAATGACGGTATCTTCGGCACTATCGTTTGCAAAAGGCTTTACCGACAACCAGTTGCCACTTATTGCTCTGATTCTTCTTCTCCAAGACCTCTCACCCGTATCTTTAGCATCAGAGGCTGCCGGTTGCAACGTACCGTCAATAGACAATTCATGCGATGAAATTCTCTCCGCTTTAGTCACAGGAGAAGCATTCCGGGCGCCGTTATCAGCATCAGATTCATCTGCGGACTTGAGAGTAGGCGATCGGCTCCGCTGATCATCAATTATAACATTATCGAAAAGGGTCCGAACACCTGCCTCGCTAAGAGCAGAGATTTGATCTTTTACCACTTTTATAAGAGTAAAGCCTGTTCCGTCTAAGAACACGAAATGAAAATCATCAATAGCATATGAAGAGGTGCTCTCTAACGCACGTATTCGAACAGTCAACGCTTGTTTCACTATTGTTTGGTCATCAATATCAATAACATTTGCTAAAGGTATTTTGAGACTCACAGAATCATTATCTGAATTCTGCGCAGCAAATTGTTGTTTCTTCAGCGCATTGCACCATGTCCTTGCAGAATAATCTGTGTCAGCAGTGAACAGATAAGTTCTCTCATTACTGTTGATTTTAAAGGTCTTTTGAGAGCCATCAGTTGTTGATCCTTTATCGATTTTTACACTAGTAACGCTCCTCAAGTCAATAGTTAACACCGGAAAGTAAACTTCAGTAGGCGAAGTATAAAGCGTAAGAGTGTGATCTTTCAAAACACACCAGTACCGCGACGAAGCTCTGAGGGTCGATCGTATGTTTAAGTTGCCGCTAAGTTTCACCGTGCCAGGATTTTTAGGTAAATAGGCAAAGAAAAGAATATGTCTGCTGGTGATTAGTAGCTTGCCTTGCACAAGAACATCCTTCAGCAACCAAGCAAAGTACTCCTTCAACAAAGTCTCGCTTGGATCCAATTTGAAATGACTTAAAAGCTGTGTTATGATCTTCCGCCTTCCAGACACTTTTGCTGAATCGGAATTAGCCTCCAAATCATCTGTCGGCACTACTGAGAAGGAGAACAATGTAGGTTTTCTCACTGCTGGCGATGGTACCTTCTCAAAATTACTCGTCTGATTTTTCTCCGGCCCTTTTCCCACAAAATCTTCATCATTCTGACCACTAGAACTCTTTATTTTGCTCTTCCTTGCCTCTTCTTCTTCCTCATCATCCAATACAAGATCCTGAGCCAGTTCATCGGCCTCCTGAGCATCATCCATACCGGCATACATACTAGCCGTGGTCAAAAGTCCAACAATACTCTTCATCATAAACTTCGACTTGGCAAGATCATCATCTTCAATATCCTGGACCTTCTTAACGCATACTTCCTCCATAGGAGAACTAATTGAATTTGCCCTACTCTTCGCATATTTGCCCAACTTTGAAATCGGATTTACCACATATCTTGAAGGTGAAAGTGCTGAACGTAACTTACCGGGATTCCCAACAGGAGACAATGATCGCGCACTGCAATCTGATGATTTTCTTCCTCTTGTGGTAGGAGCCATTTCTCATCCTCGTCCTCTACCAACCAAATGATTCTTCTCACAACAACTTTTATCACTGATACCAGCTCAATGACTACCATAAAATAGTCCTTCAACTCTGCTTCATTCCATTGTGATCAATCATCGAGGTTCTTTACAGGACCCCTTCACTATGGCTTAGGGGACACAGCCAAAATCTAGCGACGTCGCGCCAGTAAATACTGACACTTGTAAAATAAAATAAATTAAAATAAAAAATTATCAAAGCAGTTTGATTTACCTATAAGAAGCTGATTTATCTATAAAAGGAGGGCATTTTATAACAGGTTATCATTTTTTTTTCTCTTTAAGAAGAGCTTTCAGGTATCTTTGAGCACATAAAACTTCCTCTTCGACCTCTTTGAGAGCTCTTAATTCCTTTCTGCCAAATAAGAAGGAGATAAAACCGTCAATGGTTCCTGTAATTGAGACCACTACAGCGAAAAGAACCCAGAAAATTGATGACCAACCGGCTTTGTTTGCGGTAAAAGTTGTCACAACCAGGGCACCGATAAGTAGTAGAATGGAAAAATAAAAATGCAAACACCTGAAAAGTTTTTGTCTCATTGCGACGATTCTGTAATTTGCGATACATTGTATCATTTCTTCGTAATTGGCGAATCTACGCAGTAAAAGTTCTCTGGATCCGCGATCGTTGGAATCGACCGTCGCAGATTCACGTTTGGGTAGCAATTTTAAAGTGCAAGTATAGGCAAAATGGTCTGAGAAACTTCCAACGTTGGGGATTCTGCCCGTGAACCTAGGGCCGGCGTCAATGGTCTGCAACCGTTCGGGATCTATCAGTGCGTAGTCGAGTCTGCAGGCTTCATCGGGCTTGCGCGAGGCTCTCCAAGTATTGAGCAAAGAATCGCAAGTCGTACAGCCATATTTCAATTGCTCCAAGGGTCTCTGTCTGGCAATCAGTTGCAGATCTTGCTTCCCGTTCAGTTGTTCCCACGAGTCGACTAAACCAGTCTCCATCGTAAGGAATTTGTGAGGAAGCGATCCCGGTCTCGAGTTAAGGTCACCGGAAATAATAACAGCATAACCGGCTTTCTTATAGAGGTTCGCCAATTTGCTGAAATCCCATGCCTGACAAGACCTATGACAAGCATACGCGGCATCGCCCGTTAAAGCGTAAGGTGCATGCATGTGGCTATTCAAAATCGCAACTGGATGAGTTTTATGATCCACTGGCTCAAGCAACGTGATAGCCACTGATTTCCCTACATACCAATCGCCACGATGAACTGCACTGGGCCTACCGTTAATAGGAAACCGATACAGAAATGTCGATTGAATCGGAATCTTCGAAAGAATAGCAAGACCAGGACCAGCTATAATCCCAGAGTAAAAAATCCTCTGGTAGGGGAACGCTTCGGAGCATCTTGCCGCTATATAATCCCAATCTTCCTTACACCAGATCTCTTGCAAAGCTACAACATCGTAACCACTAGCTCGTTCTTCAGGTGTACCAGGTAATGGCACAGAACATGATATCCCAGCCAATTCATCTGCAATAGCTCTCAATCTTTGTTTTCTATGTTTTGAAACCCATTTTAATCCCCAAGTATTGAAAGTTAAGAATCTTATACTGGTCTCTGGCTTTTTAAACTCATTTATACCACTGCCGTTAAGATCCTGACTCATCTATCAGAGATTCAAACCGTCCAGTCTCGAGATTATGCTGATCTATACTATTAATGCTTGTACTAATAGTATAGGGCATCGCGTTTCACTAACAAAGGCGTCACCACTATAAGCAACATAGAGAAGGGCAGGAAGTCCTCCCAGGGTTCTAAAATACTTCCCACACAGTCTGTGCAATGCAGGGGAAGATAAGCCAGTTTGCTGGATTACGATCGCGACTTGATGAGTTTGAGAAGAGAATAAACGATGCATTGACACAACGAATAGACTCAGTGCTTGAATATGTTCAAAAATACCGGGATGAAGTCAGCGAATTGCAGATCAAGCACCATGCAATCTCCGAGAGGTTCACCAAACTACAAAACGACGAAGAATCGCTTGAGATCGAACGATACACTTTCAAGAAGGATGCAGAAGACACAAGAAACAAACTAGAGACATATAATATGAGAAAACGTCAATTGGAGTCTCAACGAGCAGCTTTGCTGCAAGAATCAAGCGAACTAGACGCCATGCTAGAGCATAAAGAGCAAGAGATAAGAGAACAGAAGGAAAAGATGATCAAACAACGACAGCGCGATAATCCGGAGTTGCAACTTTACGAAAAGTTACTAGGAATGCAAATAGACGCATCACAACCCGGTACACTACATTTCAAATTCCAGCAGTTTGACGATAAAGACGTGGCACGCTCATGCGATCTAACTTTGGACGTCTCGAGCGAAGATTTCACAATAATTAGATCGAATCCCGAGCTTGATGATGATGAAGCCAAGAGGAAACTGCTGGAATCATTGAATAAACACGGTGATATAGCTACTTTCCTGGTGAACTCGAGGCATCTATTGGTTTCGCGTGCATTACGTCCACAATGATAGTCAGCTAGACTGTTAAATGCTGAGATCTTAAGCTAGTGAATGGCTTCCAGGTAGTTTGGCATCTGGTAGATCTGTGACTTTGAAATGCGCATTGGTGTGGTTGTGTTGGCGTCATTGGTATGTGTTGGGTTTGCGTCACCTGGCGATAACTTGTATGAATTTGATGAGTGCAAATATGCTTGTGAATACCAAAAATCGTGTCCCGGATCGCAAATTAATTACATTGATGCGTCCACTAATGAGTTCGGCGATTGGCGATTTGATCAATGTCCATTGGCGTTATCTACTTTGCTATTTTGGGATTGTATTTCAGACTGTGATTATCAATGTCAACAGATAATAACCAAAACTAGAATTGAAGCTGGCGAAGAGATTTTACAATTCCATGGTAAATGGCCATTTCTCAGACTTTTCGGTACTCAAGAACTGTTCTCGACACTATTTAGTATTGGAAATTTTATTCCGCATTATTATGGGTTTCAAAAACTGTGTGACAAGATCCGGAAGCTGGAAAATAGAGGAGATACTAGGAGATTGGCTCTTTTGCGGAACTACACTTACGTGGCCATTGCTGGCATGCTAGCGTGGTCTGCGAGCACCGTATTTCACTTGAGAGATCTACTGATCACTGAGAAATTAGACTATTTTTTCGCTGGCGGTACTGTTCTGACTGGATTTCACGCCATATTCGCTAGAATGACACGCCTTGATCAACACCCCAAAGTCGCTAAACTTTTTTCATTATCGGTGTTCTTCATCTTTGCTCTCCATCTGCTCAGGCTATACATCGACTGGTCGTACACCTACAACATGAGATTTAACGTTTTCTTCGGATTATTGCAATACGTGCTACTACTGCTTCTGGCCTATCAGAACTACTCATCCCTCAAAGCTCCAAGATACGCTACTCAAAGACGTCCCTACGATAAACGTGCAATTAATACGTTCAACTTATGTGTCGTTCCCGTACTGCTCGTGGGATCAACGGCTATGGCTATGTCATTCGAACTTTTTGATTTCTTTCTTTACAATTGGCAAATTGACGCACACGCTCTGTGGCACTTGTGCACGATCTGGCCATCATGGGTCTTGTACAAGTTTTTCCTTCATGATTTTGATTTCACTACCAAGGCTAACCTCCATTAGTTATTGCTACTACAACGCATGAAATAATCAAAGTTCGAAATTGATCGTCTATTCTAGAGTGTTCAAGAAAGAAATACGAGAGGACTAAAGAATAACTGCCAAGACAGCCATTGAGAATCATATATCGACTTGACCATGGATTTTCAATGGCTTAAAATCGTCTATTGTCTATCTTAAAGCAGAAGGCTACAATTTTTTTTTTCATCGATGCTTCGTGGGGGTTAATTATCGTATAGGCTGGGCAAAAGCAAGCGATGGGCTGATCGAAGAGCAAAGTAGAAATCACCAAGTAATCGAAGGGGGTATCAATTCGTGAGCTAGGGATTATACAAAAGTGTGTTCAGATCTCAAGGAGTTACTAAGAGGATTAATCACAGCGTTGATGTTGTTATAGAAACCGAAATGACGCTTGAAAGTTTAGATCATGACAAAAGCAGTGATGAGAGTTTGCAATATTTGGGTAAGAATGAAATATCACCGACTCCATTGGAGACAGTTCCCTGTGACAGCCATAAAGATGTAAGGAAACGGCGACGGATTCCGTTGCCCGGTGCTGGAATATGGCTGGATCTACAGGATAAGGTGCCTGTTTATTGGCAGGACTGGAAGGATGCGTGGGATTACCGGGTTATTCCTTCTGTTCTGAATACATATTTCAGCAATCTTTTACCAGCTTTGGCGTTTGCACAGGATATGTTTGATAGGACAGATCGCGCGTACGGAGTCAATGAGGTGTTATTGTCGTCGGGTTTCGCTGGTATGGTATTTGGTATCCTAGGCGGACAACCTTTGTGCATAGTGGGGGTTACGGGACCTATTTCTATATTCAATTACACCGTTTATGAGATCATCAAGCCGTTGAATACGAACTATTTTGGGTTTATGTTTTGGATTTACATATGGGCGATGATATTTCATCTTATTATGGCATTCAGCAACACTGTGGCTCTTCTGCAGTACGTTACGGCGTTCCCCTGCGATATATTTGGACTTTTCATCAACGTTGTTTATATCCAGAAAGGCATTCAAATTTTGTCCAGGCAGTTTCACAGTGAGGAACACGGCGAGGATATACCTGCAGGTTTTGCCAATATTGTGGTAAGTTTATGCATGGTTATCTTTGGACTCACTTTCAAAAACATAAGGCGAACGCCATTGCTCAATCATACGTTGCGTACTTTTATCTCTGATTATTCTATGCCACTGTCTGTCCTTTTCTGGTCAGCCTTTACCCATTTCGGTGGATATTTGAATGATATTCGCTTCCAAAAATTGCCCGTCACTAAATCATTTCGACCTACAAATAAGACTCTGCGAGATCCTTCTACTTGGTTGGCCTATGAACCGATTCCTGTTAAAGATGTCTTTATCGCATTACCTTTTGGGATTATTGTAACCATTCTGTTTTACTTTGATCACAATGTGTCATCCTTAATGGCTCAGAGAACTTTTTATAAACTGAAGAAAACCGCTTCATTCCATTTCGACTTTGCGCTTCTGGGACTCACGACCGGGGTGAGTGGAGTCTTGGGAATTCCTGCTCCCAACGGACTTATTCCACAAGCGCCATTGCATACAGAATCGCTGCTGGTTTACGACGAACAGGGCAACGTTGTCAGGTGTGTTGAGCAAAGATTTACCAATACCATGCAAGGTTTGATGGCCATCGGTACAATGACGAGGCCTCTTCTCGTCTGCCTGGGCGAAATCCCTCAAGCGGTCCTATCAGGGTTGTTCTTTATGATGGGGATTGACGGATTGATGAATAATGTGATTGTAGCCAGAGTTTTGTGGCTCTTCACTGAGAACAAGAGGAAAAATCCTGACCCTCTTGGCAAAGTTCCGTTGAAGAAATTACTAATTTTCCTGGCCTTCAGTCTTGCCGGCTTTGTTGGCGAATTTTCAATAACTAATACTGTAGCGGCTATCGGATTCCCGCTCATTTTACTGCTAACAGTTGCGGTAAGATTTGCATTTTTCAAAATCTTTACAGAGGAAGAGCTTGCAAATCTGGATCATGAAGCAGCCGAAGAATTTACCATGAAGAACCTTTTACTGGAGAACCTTCGACTGGTAGGTACCCACAGAGATTCCGATTAATCAAGCGAGATTTACTTAGTCATAAGCTAGTTAGAATAAGCATATCATATACAGATCAATTGATGTTCCTCAAAACTATCAAAGATCAAGTTACACAGGTATAGCGTCTTCAAACCTCTTATAGTCTTCATTCATGTATTACCCGGCCGCATTAGCCGCCCAATAAAGGGGCGGGTAACAGGCATGCAATGGCGGCTATTTCAACTCTTCCCCCGTAAAGAACAGTTATGGAAATACGATATCTTTCTCAACAAGAAGAATACACACGCCTTGTTCAACCATTTGGCTAGATTTCTACTTAGCCAGGAAAGTGAGAATTTCGACGTAAAATGAACCCTGGTGGAAAAGAGACAGTTCATTAAATCCTTCTACTGGCAACGACGGGGAAGCAGGCTGCTAAGGCTGGATCTAACTAACACTCTACAGCACAATCGCCTGGTGGGACAAGCAACTTACAGTAGTTACTGCAACTTTACTGAACTACGACTGTCACGATAGCACGAATGAAAGAATGATAGTACAATGAAAGCTTTAAGCCAATCCTACGGTTCAAACGATATCAAGTTGATCTATCATCAAGATTTCTCAGGATCTTCTCATGATAACAAACAGTCGTATCACGGCACCACGAGTATGCGCATCGCGGTTTCCCAGAATTAAGTTGATGAAAAAGATTCAGCCAGTGATTACTCCAGTGTTATCATATTATCCAGAACCTAGGGATTCCCCAGGCTGATTCGATGATCCCACCACCAGTTGACGCGGTGCTATTGCATGAACATGCATATCAGGATACTGGAGATCTAAGCTACGTGCTTAATTTAGAGACTTTTACCGACAACGGTGGGTACAAACCGATCCTGAAATACGGACTTGGTTTCTTCAATTACGACCTTGCTTTGAAAAATGAAATATACGATAAATCGTGGATTGAAATGCTAAGATTCCATATTTACGAACGTTTTGTTCTTTACCTCACCATCTTCCTGTTAATCTTTCTGGTATGGTCTTTTGTTGTGATTGTTCAACTGAATTATGCGGGTCATCTAATGTTTGATGAAGACAAAAGGCTGTACAAGAAGTTTGAGAAAGACAATGAGCTGGAATACCGCCACATTCAAGTGTAATATTATTTTACCAAACCGTTTACCGCCATTAGAGAGGAGAAAACAGCTCGTGTGAAGATTCCTTTCTAATTTGTATCTATATGCATATAATAACTACATGTAAAAGAAACCGTTCAATTAAACCAGAGGTTTGGCTTGCTCGATCCAGGGCTCGCCTTGCAATTCTGGTACAATAGTCAATCCTTTGCCGGATTTGATTATTGCTTCAACGTTCTCAACTATAAACTCTTCCATGTGCTTAATGGTTTCGAAACTGTTTGTTCCCATGTGTGGGAGTCCAAGAACTTGTGGCATGTCTAGCAGTTCCTGTGGTACATGCGGTTCGTCTTCGAACACATCCAGGCCCGCTGATCTAACTTTACCAGATTTCAAAGCATCGATCAGCGCCGACTCATCGATGACAGCACCACGAGCAGTATTAACGATAACGACACCATCTTTCATTTTCTCGAATGCATCATGGTTCAAGATGTGTCTAGTGTTACCATTTAGTGGAATATTGACAGATATGATATCAGAAAGCGCCAGTAGTTCATCAAATGAAACGTACTCGCAACCGTTCTCGAGTTCTGGAGACAGTCTTCTTCTGTTATGGTAGATGAATTTCGCAAATCCAAATGGTTTTAATCTCTCTACGACCGTACGACCGATACCACCCAAACCCAGGACCCCGACGACTTTACCTTCAGGATCATTACCAACAGGTGCACCGGCTGCAGCACCAGCTGATGGCCACTTCCCAGCTAGTAAAGCGCGGTTCCCGTATTCAAAGTTCCTGAGCGCTCCCAACAACAGGTAAACGTGGGTATCGGCAGTCGAATTGTTGACCAGTTCCGGAACATTGGTCACCTGGATCTTTCTCTCACTAAAGAATTTGGTATCAATTTGGTCATAACCAGCGCCCAAATGACAAACCGCAACTACAGAACTGGGCAAACTCTTGGCGATCTCTTCGTCGAATCTGCCCGTTTGTTGGACACTGGCAAAGGTTCTAGTGATGATTTGGGTCTTGGAGACTTCACTTTGAGGATCTTTCAACGCTTTTAAAAATTGTTCGCGAGTGGTGTTTTCTGGCATAGTAACCACATTAGCAATCTTTGCCAAATTCTTCCAAGCTTCATTAGCATATGCTACCTTACCCAATCTCAACACAACAGGTTTCACACTCATCGTTCTTCAGAGCTTACCGTCAACTAACACCAATTGAACATGGACCCTTGGTCGGTCCCTGTATATATACACATGACGAATACTACTGGAGCTAACCAATCTCCTAGTTTGCTCGGAATTTAGGAAACGGCTTGAGTTGCAAAGCTTATCTCCTGTCATAATCTGCACCAAGACGCTTGCTAGCCGGTAATCCGCGACAAGATGTGGGGGGAGAGAGACAACTGGCTGTCTAAGAGGGGAGATACACAAACAAGATTCTACAATTCCACTAAGAAGCCATTAGCATCGCTGATCTCTAAGAGATACTCTTTAATCATTATGGTTTAAAATCCAAGTAAAGCTTAATCTGCATTAGCTGAGGGGTTGAAAAAAAATCAGGAGTTAAGAATTTGAAAAAATCGCTTAAATCCGCTCCAGGACGGGTAACACTTTTTAGATGTTACCCTCACTTTGGAATGTGCCTAAACTGATGAAATAAGTTGACTATATTATGAAGGTTAAAGAGAATAGAACCATTGTGGGAAGAGGTTTGAGAGTCTATTAGTGCCATTGCTATGTCTTACTCGAGGGGTAACACCCCACGGGCGGCCCAGAGTTTTTCGAGCCATGCGGATTTGGGTGTTGGGCTACGTACTTTCAAAGTTGCTCATCAGCGGATTTCGTTGGACGTAGATCTGTCTAAACACAGCATAAGGGGTATTGCTGATATTATTTTGATACCATTGGTACAGAATTTGAGCTATGTTACATTGGATTGCAAAGAGATGAAAATTAAGAATGTTTGGGTAGAAAATAGAAGATGTGATAATTATATCCATGACGATCCTCTATCACAGTTCAGGAGAAGCAGTCGAAGCGATAGTGATACCTTGTACAAATTTAACGGAGTGGAACAATCGCATTTTCTGCGAGAGAAGTTTGCGGATTTAAATGAATTTCCGGAAGAGAGGACGCGGTCGCAACTTATTGTGAAGATTCCTTCTTCGATCAAGATAACTTTGCAAGATGCGAATTCGTTAACGAATTATACACCAATAACGCCTACCGTTCGAGGAACACCGGGATCCCAGGAAGCTGTATTTACTCCAATCAGCATTAGAATAGAGTACGAGCTTAATGAACCGACCACAGGAGTACGATTTGACACAGCAGTGGATTCACAGCCGCATTTATGGAATGCATTCACAACGAATTCGGAGATCTGTTGCACTGCTTCTTACTGGATGCCTTGCGTAAACACCTTAGACGAGAAATGTACTTGGGAAGTTGAAATCAGTGTTCCTAGACGAGTTAAAGATATTGATGGCTTTAAAACTGCAGGAAATCAAATTCAAGACTCTCGAAGATCGCATTCCAAAAGCTCTCATATCGCAGGGGATGATCTTAACAAGGAAACTGTGAAAGTGGAGTCTGAAGAATACGACGGTGCAAAACAGGAAACAGAGCCTGACGGAAAGAAGAAAAATCAAAGTAAAGGTGATGAGGAAGAAGAAGAAGGTTATGACATATTAGAAGACGAAGAAGCGGAAGAAGATGACACACTGAATAAAGAAATCTTAGTATGCTGCTCAGAGTACGCGACTGCTAAGGAAACAGAGCATGCGACATCTACATCAAAGAGAACTTTTGCATTTCAAATATTCAACCCTGTGGCACCTCACCATGTCGGATGGGCAGTTGGTGCGTTTGATATCTGGACCTTGCCCGCAATTCAAAGCCAGGATGATATTTTCGAGGATGAACGCGATGAATCAGAAGAGAGTAGAAAACCAAATCAAAAAGATACCAGTACAGCAATAGATGATATCGAGAACAACGATGTTATTCCGATTCAGGTATACACCTTACCACAAGGTGATATTGACGAAAAGACAGTGCTGAACTCTACTATTATCTGTCAAAAAATTATGGACTTTTACGCCAAAGAATTCGGCTCCTATCCATTTACATCATATTCTCTGGTTTTTTTACCGACGCTGGTTCCATCTACAATGGACTTCGCAAGCATGACTTTGTGCAACACAAGACTTCTCTATCCGCCAGATATGATCGATACCATGTTATCAACTACCAATGACTTAGCCTGGTCCCTCGCAGCTCAGTGGTCAGGAGTCAATATAACACCATTAGAAATAAATCATATATGGTGCTGCATAGGAATGGCGGGCTACATGGTTTTCCAACTAATGAGGAAGCTATTGGGTAATAATGAATTCAAATTTCGACTTAAAATGAACTGCGAGGCTATCGTGGATCAGGACTGGGAAAAACCACCTATCGGAAACACTTTTACTAATGCTTCCAGACCAATCTCTTGGACGAGCAATGATCTGAGTTTCATTAAACTGAAAGCTCCGATGGTACTATACATACTGGACAGAAGAATGGTAAAGACAGAAAGGTCATTTGGAATGTCTCGTGTGCTGCCCAAAATCTTTTTACAGGCCATGTCCGGCGACCTACCGAATAATTCGCTTTCTGCAGCACATTTCCAATACGTTTGTGAGCGTGTCAACAGGAACAAACTTGAATCCTTTTTCCAGCAATGGATTTATGGGTCCGGTGTACCAATATTTCGCGTCACTCAAAGGTTCAATAAAAAAAGAATGATGGTCGAAATGGGTATCAGACAGTGTCAGGATCAAGAATTGGGCCAGGAAAAGGTTGTAGGTAAAGATGGGTTTTGCTCTAGTTCCCTGGATTACATTCAACATCCAAACAAAAACATGACAAGTTGTTTCACGGGATCGATGACGATTAGAATACACGAATCTGATGGAACACCGTATGAACATATCGTGGAAGTCAAGGATGTGTTCACCAAGATAGATATCCAATACAATACCAAGTATAGGAAGATAAGAAATAAGAGACTTCAAGTAAACAAAACCACAAACAAGACAATGACACCAGATTCATTAGAAGATTCCCTTGAAGAAAGGCCTGATAGCGGTTCGGTGCAGAAACTCGGAACAGTATTGAGCAGCAGTGAAGATTGTCTTGAATGGAACTTAACTGGACTCTCCACAAAAACAGACGGAAATGAAGCCCAATTACAGAATGAAGTTTTTGAATGGATAAGGATCGATTCGGATTTTGAGTGGATTTGTAAACTTTACGTGAATCAACCTGATTACATGTTCGCATCGCAGTTACAGCAGGATAGCGATGTAGAGGCACAGTTTGAAAGTATCAGATATTTCGAAGATACGATCATACATTCTCCAGTGAGCTCACAGGTCTATTCCTCAATTTTGGTCAGAACGGCAATGGATAAGCGGTATTTCTATGGTATCAGAGCCGAGGCTTGCAAAGCGTTAGCGAGATATGTTGTTCGAGATTCTGAACCCAATAATTTTAGCGGCGGAGCACGACATCTAATCAAAATCTTCAGAGAGCTTTTTTGTTATGAAAACTCCAGCATTCCACTTAACAATGATTTCAGTAACTTTCAAGAGTATTTTCTACAAAAACAAATTCCCCAGAATTTAACATTGGTGAGAAATGAAAGGAATGAAACTCCCTATTTTGTTAAGCAGTTTCTATTAGATCTGCTTACATACAACGAAAATTCTGAGAATTTATATGATGATAGCCATTATCGCTGCATGCTAATCCAATCTGTTGTAGATTGCGTGTTGTCTAACCGTGATGATAAAGAGTACCTGAATAAAGTTCTGGAACAACTACGCAGACATCAAAATCTCGAAGAGTGGATGCCAACCTATCAACTACTGGTCAAAAATACGATTCTATTGGCTAAACTTCGTTTGGGAGTCGCTGGTCTTTATACAATGGAAGATCTCAACGATATCTTGTTAGAGCCATTTGAAGATGAACTAAAAATTCCAAATATCAATGTGGCTCGGTTAAGGGAAGGTTCCCAGGATTTAACTCTAACTACATTCAAAACGATATTCGTTGAAGGTGGATTAAAAAATAAGGAAGCTCTGAAATACCTCTTTCAAACTCTCTGCTTCACAGTCGATGTTTATATGAAAGAAAAATTGGTGGATGTCTTTATCAGTGCGGTCGATTTCGTTGCTTTGAATAAGTTACAGGATCTACTAGACGATGACATCGATTATATGGTCGAACAAATCAATTCAGAATCACTAGCATTGGAAGATGGAAGACGAGAATCAGGTGGTATCATTGAAGAGGATTACATGCATGAATTAAGAGAACGTAAGGAGCAAAAAATGCGGTCCACAGTTAGAGGTCTAATGCACCTCCTGAGAAAGCAGTTTAGAACCTACGAACCACTAAAAAAGATTCTCTGGGAAGCACTGCATACCTGTACTCTTTCTCTCTATCAGAGAAAGCGTCTTTTCGATATATCAAGAATCCTATACTGTCTACTCGACAGTTTTGACGTTGTTCTCACCATGCCTCGAGATAAAAAGTTAGTCGCCAAATATATCGATACGAACAAAGTTGTCATCAAGAGAGAAGGTCTATTAAAGGTTCATCTACCGACAAAGCTAACCACAAAACTCAAACCGTCATCGATTGACGCTATTCCAGATCAAATTCCATCACGAACTAATAAAGTGAAAATAAGTCTCGGAAGACAACCAATCAAGCTCAAGAAATCTACTTCAGCACCTGCTAAGGGTAAGCAAGCCAACGGAATAGTCAACAGAGTAGGAATTCTTCCACTACGATTCATCAAGATCACTACCTCGGACGAGAAGAAAGTCGATATCTCATCGGTGCCCTTCAGCGAGAACGTACAAATCATAAAGGCCAATAACAGATCGTTCACCGTGAAGATAAGAGTCCCCAGGAAGGATCCAGAAGCCTGAAGAGGCCTGATACGTGGCCTTTTATTCATCAATCATTTAATGTGTAATAGTATAGCATAATTAACGACAATCTCTAAGTAAGGCTGGTATTAAATGGGTCGATGAGCTTGAGATGATGAGATTTAAAGCTGTTATTTGAGCCTAATGAGGGCGTAATAGCGATTGAGATTGCCAATGGTATGGGGCTGGATACTGTTGTTGTCTTTGCTGAATTTTATTGTGGATTTTAGTGCTGCTGGTCAGCAAATATGTCCTGTGTTTGATGAAAGACGGTTGTTTACCGATGAGCTACCAGAGGATATGTCTTGTACCGATAAAATTGTACCGAAAATGACTTGTTCCATTTCTGCGTCTTCCAAGGTCAATTTACCGACTGCGATAAATAGTATAGCGGTTCAGAAGAAGAATTCAAGTGGTTCTGGTGCCATTGAGGCAGATGATAGAAACGAAACCAATGGTACGTTTATATCCTTTGATCAATGGAGGGAAGCAAAGTTACGGGAGGAAAATATCGACACTGGAGCTTCTAAATCGTGGGAAGCTAGTGATGGAGATGCAATAGGCGATGGAATGGAAGTTGAATTGGGATTTCTGTCCAATGCGGAGGAGAACGACTCGACTCAGATAGCCACACAAGCTGGGAAGCACAGATTCAATTTTGCATCGTTAGACTGTGCTGCTACGATTGTTAAGACGAATATTGAAGCATCTGGTGCCTCGTCAATTTTGATTGATAATAAGGACAAGTATTTGCTTAATCCCTGCTTTGTTCCCAATAAATTTATCGTTATTGAGTTATGCCAAGATATACTGGTTGAAGAAATTGCTATAGCTAATTTTGAATTTTTCTCTTCCACTTTCAAGAGACTAAGGTTCTCAGTTTCTGATAGATATCCAGTTGCTAGAAATGGTTGGACAGTGTTGGGCGAAGTTGAAGCAGAGAACTCGCGGAATTTACAAAAATTTCCAATCTCGAACCCTCAAATATGGGCCAGGTTCTTGCTGATTGAGATTTTATCTCATCATGATAATGAATACTACTGCCCGATTTCACTTGTGCAAGTTTATGGTAAAACAATGATGGATGAGTTCAAGATGGATAACTCTAGATCAACCGTACAAAAACCTGTCAAGGAAGAAGCGATCCAAGTAGATGGTAATCCAGAGTCCGAAACTGCAGAGGAATGCAGCCTTTGGCCGTCAATCGATTTCGAGCATATAAGCGTTCCATCCAAATCAAGTGAAATTCTTAAGAACTGCACATGCAGATTAGCGCCTCTCAAATTTGAAGAATTTCTGCGAGATCTGAATGAGACATATTGTCCAGCACCTTTGAAGGATTCAATCCATGCGTCCACGTCAACCACACCATCTGCCACCACTGAAGAGTCCATTTTCAAGAACATCGTGAAGCGACTAACATCTCTGGAGTCTAATACCACTTTGTCGATTCTTTACATGGAAGAGCAAGGTAGATTACTTTCAAATTCTTTCAATAATTTGGAGAAGGCTCAGATTGCCAAGTTTGACGGTCTTGTGTCCATGTTTAACGATACAATGACGGATAATTTGAGAGCTTTGAGGAATTTTGCAAACCAATTGAAGGATCAATCGATCAAGATTCTCGAGGAACAAAAATTGAACAGCGATAAGTTCACGACTCACACTTCTCAGAGACTTGAGATTTTGGAGCAAAAATTGAAAGTCCAAAGAAATTTGATTTATGCTGCAAACTGCACCGTTGTACTCACCTTGTTCTACCTTTTCCTAAGTCGTGAGTTCAAATATGACAACAAGTTTGATAATGCTGTAGAGAGGCAAACATCAGAAAGTTTTGAAAGACTACCGCCAAATGAAACTACCAATCTGAATAGCACTTCAGGCCTGCCGCTTTCACCAGTGTCATTATCGGGATCCTCGATAACATCTAAATGATCACAACCATCAATTGAATCATGCATCATCAATCATCGATACGAAAATCTATGTAATTGTAAATTCATTAATGCTTGGCACAGCATCCTGTGCAGATAGAGATCTTTTAAAGTTCACTGGCAGGCCCTTAGAGCTCGACGTCTTCAGAAGAAGCGAGCAGAAACTGCCTGACCTGCTTGTGATGCTTGCAGCGGTACTGAAGGATGAGCTTGCAGATGCAGGTGTTGTTGGACACACGGTGCAAGGCTTTACATGACCGGCAGTAAAGCTCACGTTGGGATTATTCTCGAACTGCGATAAGGAAGACCTTGATGATGTTGGAGTTGGAAGGCCCCAGCCAGTTGACATACTGAGATCAACCGAAGAAAAAGATGGCGATGGAGTAGACGGAGGGACACTCAGTTGGCTCTCAGAGGATGGCGAGATCTGTTGATCAGAATAAGTCTTGAAAATGTTCTTGAAACCAGCAATCTCATCTAGACATGAACGCACATAGTCTCTTAGGAGTGAGCTTCCGGAACCTGGGTAGGAAGCCAAGTTTGTCAATCTAATGGAGCCACTCAACGAAGATATTTGAGTGTAAAGATGTAAATTCTTCGATCTGTAATAATTCAACCAATTTTGAATTGGCAAATGTTTGTACTTCCTCAATAAAGTGGTTGATATGGATTCCCTAGCATTTCCCATCTTGTAGCCAAAGATATCATTAAGAAATAGTTGAAGACAAGCCCTTATATCATCAATTGATCTCTTGCCTAGAGACAAACAGATATCATTAGCGGTTGGATCAATCATAATGTGAAAACGGCCATCGTTGTTATCTGACGAGTTGACCATCAATTGACCCAAGATCTCTGGGAATCTGCCGACATTCAAAATCCGTGAGGCCAACAGAATCGCAGTAATTGCCTTGGTCGAAGAAGAATACAGCATGAAATCCCGTTGGTATAAGGTTAAATCAGCCAGGAAGTAACTCAAACCGGTAAAATCTGAGTCCTGTGGAATGGTATGATGTGATGAAATTGACATGAGGCATTGGACCATATCGAACGTCGACACTGAATTTCCCACTGACCATTCCAAAGTAATAAGTATATGTCTTTGCATCTGCAAGATCATTGCGGGATCATAACTGCGATAACACAGTTGATATAATTCCTTCAATGTCGGGACTTTTATCTTATTCTCGTGGTATTTAGCAGCGATCCAAAGTGACGTTGTGACCAACAACTGATAATGTCTCTTGTAAACTATCCTTCTGCTGCAATATTTATCAGCAATAAAGCAGGCCAGAAACAAAGTCTCTTGCGAAAGCTTAAAGATAAGATGCAATTCAATCAAAAAATCAATCAGATACGGTCTCATTTCCCATTTAATCTCCGGCTGATTGTCAATCATCACAGGATTAACAACCGAACTCTGCTCGAGATCTTGCAGGTACTGCAAGATCTCATTCTTGAACGGTTCAATGGCTAAATCACACGCTATTCTCTCAGATTCTATCAATTTATGATCCAATGCCACATGTCTTTTCATCTTCTTTCAAACCACCTTGCCAACACAAATTCCTAAGCACTTATTTCATAGATATTTTTGCAATTGCAATCAAATTCTATCCACACAATCCACTTGCGTTCGATTCAAATCAATTGTAGTTACACTGAAAATTCAATGACAATAAACCCTGTCTATATCTATAACTATATATAATCCTCTACATATAATCTAGCATGTTTTCCAGCTCAAATAACATCTTTCGTCATGCTCATAGTTCAACAACCATAACCAATCGCTCGCAAGACACTACAAAATTAAAGACTTCGAGATTCATCGATAAAAGTCATGGAAACAACACGTCAACGCCAAGAAACAAATTTACCCGATAGGGAAATTTCTTTAATTAACTGACGTGATTAATTTTCCCTTAATCTGCAATTAATATATTAGGTGGGGCCAATTATTACCCAATGGGGAAAAGTGGGTGCGGAGAAATGACGGAATTGCATCCGCCTGTCCTAAAAAGGAGATCGCTCAGTGCTCGACGCACAGCCCACTGTATGCCCTAATCGGGTAGTGACGCGTGAACGGCGCTCGGACGCGTCGGTGGGGCGCAACTGTTCCATTGAGCCAGAGGGAGGGATAAGCCACATGTGAAGCTCTGAATATCGGGTTATAGAAGGATGATTGGGTGTTTGAATTTGGGTGTCTGGGTGTTGGAATTGGGTGGCTGGGTTTTGAAATGTGCCGGCCCGGGTAACTTTAAAGTGACACAAAATGAAATGTCAGCGTTACGGATACTGACGCCAGTAGTATTAAAGAAGTGAATAGCCACATCCATGCCTGTTGAGATGGCCTTTGGAGCTGGATTAAATTTTGGCGATGCTTTACGTTTGTTTGGGATTTTTGGTGCAGCTTTCTGCTGTTTTGGCGTATAGTTTTATTGTACAACTTGCCGATAAGACGTCAATATCGGCAATTATTAGTGATTATTCGTTAGAAGCAAAGTCGGGAGGCATTGAAACCGTTGTGCTTGGTGATAGATTTCGAGCGTTGATGGGAGAATTTTCTGCCAAAGTACTGCGTGAATTGCAGAGCGATCCGCGGATAGCGGCGATTTCAATCGACCGTTGGTTGGAGGTTCAAGAATATGTGGTACAAGGTCAACCACCTTTGCATCTGTCTCGTCTGGCGTCTAGCTCTACGGGCGTTCATCGGCCGTTTATGTTTGATTCGATTTCAGGAAGCGGTGTCGATATGTACCTTTTTGACACAGGAATCGATTTCAAGCATCCAGGTTTGAGTAACGTTGACGTGCGGCGGTTGGACGATTTGAGCGATTCAGCTGTTCCAGAGGGTTGCGATCCACACGGTCACGGAACTGCTCTGGCGGGCCTTATAGCATCGGAAACCTTTGGTGTTTTGAAAAGATGCGATCTACTTGACGTCAGGATCGCCAACAAGCAGGGGAAAGCCAAGATTTCACAACTTCTTCGAGGATTAGATATAGCGGTGCAACGTGCTTCCAAATCAATGAAATCATCAGTATTTACTATACCAATGATTTCTGATGTGAAAAATTACGTTCTAAGAGCAGCTCTTGAAGCTATCCCAAGCGATATTGCAGTTGTCTTACCAGCAGGCAACCAAAAATCGGAAGCATGCGATTTTAGTTTGCTGGATAAAAGGAAAGCCCAAAACGTACTTGTAGTAGGATCCATAGACGATAAAAATCGTATCGCATCCTTTTCAAACTACGGAGACTGCGTCGATGTCTACACGTCAGGTATCGACGTCACAACGTTGCAATCCACCGATCTGAATCCTGCAAGTCTCGTAAAATCAATCAACGGAACCTCAGCAAGTTGTGCCATCGGTGCCGGTGTAGTTGGCTACTACATGTCGCTGGGACTGAAAAGCTACGAAGCTATCGCTAAGATTCATCAAGTATCTGAAGTGGTCTCTAAGTATCCGCACTGCTGCAAACTTCTTCAACTAAAGACCTGATACACGTTATAGATCCTTTCCAGCCTTCTTATAGCTAGTTGAGACCAGTTTTATATAGCGATGATTGTTTACGCGTCAGGCGATGCCCTGACGCGTCAGTGTATATCATAGAAATTCACATAGTTAACAGGATTGAACAACTTGATGAGAGTTTAGACATAGGAGAGACGTTCTGTGTGGAGCTGGATGATGAGTGAATTAGAGATTGTACATGGAACCAGTGAAGATTCGTCTTTGACCATTCTGAAGGCGAGAATTGCCTTACTAGCGACAGCTATTGGTGGTCCTGACTATACATCTCAATTGGAACCTCCGCCGTATAAGCTGGGAGATGATTGTTTAGCATGTTTGAAAGATCTGAAGAGATGGTTTAAATTAGTTGATGATCAGCAGAATAGATGGGACGTTGCGATGGCATGTGCGAAATACCGGATCTTGATAGATGATTTAGTGCCAATTCTGATAGATTGGGAGAATAAATGCTATTTAGCAGCTAAATTGTCGAAGAAGGAGGATTCCAAGGTTGATTCAGTGTTCAGAAATAAAGAATATCATGATAATATTGCATTAAACTGTTTACAATTAATGGTTTTGATGACCTGGCCTTTAATTCTAACAGAACAATCGCCAGCGCATCAAGTGGCACTTTATACCGATCTCAAGAAACACCAATTGAGCTACAAGAAGCAAATTTTATTGACTGATGATGGGAAAGTGCTCAAGGCGGCGAATAGACTGGCAGTTAATGTTCTTAAGATCAATAAACTGGATAGGACACCAAGAGAGAATATGGTACTACGATTAGTTCTACATTTCTTCAGAAATATCTTGGCAATTGAACCTGGTGAGTTGAGCATATGTGCCAAACAAAAATCCTCGTCTCGTGGTATCAGCTCCGCTGATATGCTGCCACCAGATGTTTCGATGGATGATATAAGCTTGAATGCCGCTATTTCAGCGTTTCATCGCAATAAGGTGTTTGGATTACTGCTAACCTTATCCAGTTCCCCGGCCGGTGAGTTTGATCAAGAGTTCATAAATTTACCTGTTATGGAGGTTCTCTTCTTCTTGATTAAAGATCTCGACCACAAGATTTTGATTACAACAAGGAAAGTTGGATCTCAAAGCTCTACAACTGATGAATACTCTACCGCTGGATTACAACTGACGCAATTATTAGAGAAAGAGCGTAAACTTAAAAAAATAGTGGTACAAAACACATCCAGTAGGCATTCAAGGTTCGGTTCGTTGTTATCCATTCAAACTCACAACAATGTACGTTTAACTGTGTCAGGAAGCCAAAATCTGCTGGATGATAGTTCTGCACTTAAGAAACTAGATAACAGGAAGAAGTGGAAGAAAAGAGTAAGCACAAGGCACGATGATATAGTAGACAAAGGATTGCCCAACAGTTTGCTGAATTCACAATTAAAATCCATCCATCTGCATAGCAGTACTTTGAAGGACTTTGTGAAGTTTCTGGAGAATTTTATCAAATCAGCATTTAACAATGTACTGCATCGGATAACAAATCACTTTACGACAGAATTAGACCAGATGACGATTCTTCAACAAGTCCAGTACCTTTTGTACTACTCATGGTTTTTGGGCTATAACAGAGAGCGGCGCACTGTGGATACTTCAGTTGATGCAACATCTGTATCTGAAGCAGTGGCAGAGACGACTTTTATTCTAGTTACATCGTTACTGAGGAAAGGCTATGAGGAAAAGAATTCGATTGTTACTCATGCGGCAATGATGGCATTTAATGAATTGTTACTGCTGATAGATGATGAGTCTTTTAAGTTTTCAGATGATGCAGATTTTATCCTTCCAAGACTGTTCAATAGCGAGAGGATCCAGCTCTTGGTAAACTTGCCAAAGAGTTCACATCGACACTCTTTACAATATATGAAAAGTTGCATCCAACTTACCCATACAGCACTTAAGACATTTGAATCATATGACAACGAGTCAAAGCACGCCATTTCAGGAAGTGGTAAGCATGAACGCAGAGCTAGCTTTTCAGAATCCGATATAGCGACTTTGATGCAGTCTGAAAATGTGGATAGAGACGAGGCCTTGGAGATTTTGAGTTCCCCAACAAAAGAATACACAATTGATTTTGAGAAGGTGCAAAGATGCTACATGAATGAACCTACTATTGATTCCTACATCAGCTTTTTGCAAAGATTTAAGGAATTGGATGACGAAGATCTTAAAAGAGGTTTATCTTTCCTTCACAGAGTGCTTACCCACAGTACTGAACAATCGTTACTCTTTCGAATTGATCTAATAGTACTTCTGAGAGATATACTCTCTCCTCAAGGGATTTCCAACGCATCGCGACTCAGAAAGCATTTCAAAGATTTCTCACACTACTTCCTGCAAAATTTGAAGAAAAAGCTCAAAAAATCACCAGCATGGTTCACTGGTTTACTTTTCCCTCTCTTGCATGACAGTGAGGTCGGATTTTATCAAAAATATGGTGAGACGAAGGTGGTAAGAAAGAGTGCGTTTTATGCTGTGCTACCTAGTAGATTTAAACCCATTGAATCAGAAGAAGAGCTTCCAAGCTCGCACTTATTGGATATTCGTTTTGGTATTCTCGTTTCCACACTTTTAGATGATGGAAAACAGGAATTGGTGGATAGTGTGGTAAAACATTTGGGAACAATCATAAAGGATGCTTCAACAAACTCGAGTCAAAAAATCTCAAGTAATACTGATTCCGTCAAGGAGTTGGTATTAGATCCGGACACTAATCATGATTCCTTGTACTTCGATAAAGATTTTAGAGCTCTGCTCGCCTTGGCAGGATACTGCCTGCCATCAACTATAAAGGAAAGATGTTGCATATCTGATGGTATGGAAATTGCAGAATTAGACCGAAATCTGCAAATAATAACAAAATATCTGACCACGCCATTTGAAACACCCAACGGTTTGCCCTCATCATCATATTTAATAAGGCCTAAAGTCAATAGAGATACTGGCCTCGAAGAGCAAGAGCAAGAAGATGGCGACGAGCCATATGACCATACTGATCCAGCGGTATTTTCCGATAATGAAGCAGATATGGTGGACGATAGCGGCTACTTTGATGGCTTGCAAGGAAGCATGGTGGACAAGCTTGATGGTCGAGAGACCACTAAAGGATTGGCGAAAACGAAGAGATCGAAGAAGAGTAAGAAAGGCACAACTGGCTCGAAGAAAACTTCGGAAGCAGGAAATAAGCATATCCGAAGAGAAAAGGTTTCACTCTCTAGTAAAGAGTTCATCGACGATTCCGATGATGAAGATTTTGTAAACCCTGTGTTTTTCGAGAATGAAATGTACATGAGATTCTTGATTGACAAGCATGGAGGACAGTTGCCCGATACAAAGTACGCTGAATTTGGTAAATTTGCAGCTGAAAGAATGGCAAATAGCGGTACAATAAAGTCCGATTTCCGCACTCTCTTTGGCGGTGCCATCCCGGAGATTTCAGATATTCGAAAAGGTACTTTCGCTGACGCTGAACCAGATAAGACGCTTGTCACACTATCAGGTCTCGTTTCAGCACAAATTGAAGCAAAACGGATCGAAAATGACCAAAAAGTATCAACTGCATCTTCTAGTACAGAGGTCAACGAAAGTGCTGAGGAACCTAACCTTCAATTAGCGACCGCAAATGAAGATCTCATATCAGAGACCATGACTCCGACTGACTTAGAGGACGACCATGAAATGGTTCTCGTCAGGAAGAAGAGAAGAATATTTGTAGAGGACGATGAAGACTAAACATCAAATAGCATTAATAGTACATATTCAGCATTAAAAAGGTTAAAAATTGCAATGCTTTTGCTCTCCGTCTCTGAGAGCCTCGGTTATCGTTTGAGTGCTACTGACAATCATGATAAGGAACCCAAAAGCGATTGAGATATAATGAGGAGCTTTCTCTTGCATAGTTTTGGCTTCTTTTGTCAAAATTAGATTTGTGTAAGGTGGTAAAATATATGCCATTGTTGAAGCCGTAGTTGCGCCGATTAATTCGAACAATGCACCCAAATTGCAAGTAGTCAGAGCTATCGACATCGTTGAGAAGACGCATATTGTTGTTATAACAAAATGTCTGACCGTTGACATGCGGTCAGGCTCAACATTATCCGTAGAATCTTGCGATGTAAAAAATGCTCCTATCACGTCTCTCAAAACAAATATCTCTAATGGGAATGTTGTAAGCATGTTAAATCCAAAACACAATCGAGCGATATTGATCATTATATCGTTTTCTGGGAAATTGTTAAGGATATTGCCTTTTGTTGCGTCTCTAAAAACAGAGTAACCAGAGTAACCTAGAATCATGCAAAAAATCATCGAGACGCAAACACTTATATGTGTTAACCTGGAAAATTTTTGTAAACTTCTGTTCTTCATTGAGAAGAAGATGAAACTGGTGTTATGATGGCACACCAATGCAAATGATATCACTGAGATACCACGAAAAATCCTAGGCGTAATGAAAATATCCTCCAAAGTAATCTTGGAGCCTTTCAACGTTGCTTCCACCATTGGCCCACGAATAATGACGCTAAAGACAATCATCGCCATGCTTAGGAGTGCTAATAATGATGCTCTGGAAAGTGCCTCGATATTCTTCTGCAAGGAAAGCGGGTACGAAATAAAGAGCGTAACAAGCGTTATGACAACATTTCTTCTCAGAAGAAAATGTGAAGAACCGAGGAAAGCTCTAAGAACCTGGGGAATAGTATCTCCAATAATGATGCAAAACCCAATACAACCACCAAATGCAAACAGTCCGTTCGAAAGAAGCACCAAATATTTCCCCTTTCGCCCCATAACATACTCTACAGTGTCCTGATACGTTTTCTTACTGGCTACCGTTAAATTAATAACAATAAGTCTCAAAGTCCAATCCACAAGAAAAGATAGAGCGATGAAAGCTACTAAACCACCAATAATACCACAATTCTTGATTGCAAATGGTTGTCCAATTACTCCTGCCCCTAAGATACTATTTGCCATATTCATAAAAGCCCATCGCATAGTAGATTTCTTTTCATTTTCTCGTATCAACTTGGTCACTATACTATGTTCATTAACACTTGACTCAATCCCATTTCCCTTCGATTCAACATCATTATCCTTCCTCATTGGCTCTAAATCAAAATCTGTCAATTCGAACTCCAATTCAGTCGGAACACTCTCATTATCATTCAATTTAGAGTAACCATTAATAGTAGGAATTCCACTCATAATCACACCCAATATCAACCTTCATAAAGCTTCCTTCCCTCATCGATTCACATAGATCTTCCCATAGTATTGAATCTGATAGAGAGGCTGCACCTTAGACACCTTGCGGTCACGTGACTTACGGGGACCAAACGCTCCAACTATCAAGGACCTCTTCAGTCGTCTTTTAATCGTCGGATGATCTGTCTATCGTGTCAGTTTGGCCATTGCAATCGCTTGGAGTCTTCTTATGTTCGGTCTTTAAAGCGTCAGACGATGTCGAGTTATTCGGCTGGGTTCGAATCTCATCAGCGGACAAAATATCTGATTGATCAATTCCTGCGTCAATGGGCTTTGAAGGGGACTGTTTGCCTATGTTTGAGCTTGTGACGTGTAGTTCTTGAGAGGATTGTTCGTCTTGTTGGTGTGTAACATTAGTCTCACTTTCCTGCGGTGTGTTTGTATTCGCGGGCTTGGTAATTTCAGCTTCAGGTTTATTCATCGATAGTTGCTCATCGGGGATACTTGCAGCTGGGGATGCGTCTTTGCTCTCGAAGTCAAAAGTTTCACCTTCTGTGGGCTCTCCTTCGTCGCCCTTCTTTATTGTGAAATCTTCTGAATCTGCTTTTCCAAGCGAAAAGTTACTTGTACCAACTAGGATCGACGAGATATCACCTGTATCGTTATCTTCGTTAATGGGAGTCACCAGAGGACCTATCTTTTGCCCTATCGAGTCATCAATTGACCAGATTCCAATGTGGGCCCAATGCAAAGCGGAACGTAGTTTACATAATTGCAACCATGCTCTTTGGATATTTGTCGTGGGGGCTCCCGCCAGGTCGATCTTTGCGTTAACCTGCGGTACGGTCTTAGTTGTACCTCCTATAACGCTCAATCTATGTGATGATTTCACTTCCTTTCTTGGGCTTCCCTCTTCTCTTGAAGCGTCGTTAGTCGCACGTCCTTCATCTTTAGTGGTCAAAGTCACTTTCTCGAGATTCCATGTACCAAGCTTTAAAGACCTTAAGAAAGCGAAGATCTCGCAGGTTTGCCTTATTTTCAGTAGGCAATACCGACAAAGCGGAAAGTTATTAGTAGTAACGAGCGAACCGTCGTCCAACTTATTCTGAGTCTTAAGAACGTACATCCTGGCATGTTCTAGCACGTCATCACGGGCTTCAGAACAAAATGAACATTTATCATGAACGGCAACTGGTGGAGAGTCAGAGGGGAAATTGAACAGATGGTTATCCTTTGTATTAACCTGTCTGAACTCTGAACTTCTCAAAGTCGGTGAGCCGTATTGGAAATTTTCATTTATTCCGCTCAGAGGCTCTACAACAACTAACCCTTCCATCATCAACGACATTAAAGTCCTTCTAACAATCCATCCCAGCCCGCTGGCATTATCTAGTCTCAAGATTGGTTGTATTTCATCATTTATCAACCTTCTCAGTAACTTCGAGCTCGACGAAGTTTCCTTCAATGTTTCACACCGAGGTGCAACGGCAATAAATTTCATAAATTCTTTGTACAACTCCAGATCATAACGAACAGATGTTATATTTGGCGAGTAAATTGGTCCCGACAATTGATCATGCAATTTATTGGAACTTGAAGTGGAAGCTCTGTTTAATTGTAATGTAGATCCATCTGTCATCGAAGATTTCACACTCGGTGCTGTCCTTGCCACACTTTCTTCTTCCACATTTTGCAATATCTTCTTAAGATTTTTCACTTGAAGATTCAAAATCTCAAGTATAGAGTCCTTTTCTCGCAATTGTTCCATTAATTTGCTATTCTCAATTTCAAGCGCATGCCCTTCTTTACGAGCTGTCGCTACCATTTTATTGGCTTCATCAAATAATGATGCTGTTAAATCTTCAATCTCAGTATTCAATCCTTCAACAGTCTTTTGAGCTGTAGATCGAAGCTCTTTCTCTGCTGCTAATCCTTCTTCCAACTTTCTTATTTCTTCAATTTGTAAATTATATTTATCCTCTAATTCACCAAATCTTAACTTAAATTCTTCATACTCATCAACAATACTCTTTTGTACTTGGATCGTTCTATTAGCTTTATTTAATCTCTCTTCTAGTTGCGACTGCTTTTCAATGCTCTCGATGAGTTGAGTTGATAACGAAGAGATCTGAACAGAAACTCTTTCAGACTCTTCAGGTTGGTCCCCCATTATCAATGATTAAACACAGCAAAGGTGACCTCAAAGTGACCTCTAAGTCGAAAGATTAATGCTTGATTCTTCTCGTAAAAGCTCTTCTTGGCATTTCTAAATGATCTACGGACATGAAGATCTCAGGCGGGGTAACCCCTGTAACTATATATCAACAACTTGACAGTCAAGATAGAACTGGAAGACCTGGCTAGTCAAGATGACTGTTAGCTTGGATGATAATCGATTAGGACTATTTAATGAACGTTTATAATAATGTCTCGCTAGTAGCAATATCTCTATCCTTTTCAGGATGGTTGGATTTCTTTAAAGACGTGAGATTGAGATTGTTTGTATCATTTGAATAATTAGTGTCAGCGGAACTAACAGTTTCTCTTATCTCTTCGCTGAAAGAAAAGGATTCATTGGGAGATATCTCTGTGTTTGTTTTCCGTCGACGTGCACGTAGTTTTTCCTTGTGACCGCTTAATGTAGTGTTTGGCTTGCTTGGGGATTCATCGCCTCTCAAGCCAAGTAGAAGTGCCTTTGCTCGATCTACAATAGGTTCAGCGCTTTGATGGTCATCGTTTTGATTTGTTGAAGGTGAGGCTGAGATTGCTGATCTTTCCTCGCCGGACTTTATTTCCTTGTCGTTATCCTTCTCGGGACTGTATATGATGCTGTCTTCATCGTTATCGATAAATTGTAATGCGTTAGATGTGGCCTCTTTGTCCGTGAGTAGTTTTTTCCTTATCATTGCCCTTTTTCTAGCTGAAGAAGGATCTGTTCTGGTCGGAGCTGCATTTTTCAATTGTTCAAGTAATTTATCCATTATTTCGCGCCTGTCCTCTGTTTCCGTATCGTTAGAACCTTGCTCCGAAGTGCCATTACTTGTGTTAGCTTTCGCTTCTGCCTTTCTTTGCTGTTCTTCTACCATTTTCTTATGTTTTTGATATAATCTCTCTTCTTCCTCAGCCTTGAGGTTCTGAGCTTGCGATTTCTTGTATTCATTGATGAAGTCAGCAAACTTTTTGAAAAACGAATTCTTGGCAAATTTATCAGCGGAATCTTCACCATATCGCTGCATCAAACTTTCGAACTCCATGAGGGAGAGTTTCACCTCCTCGTCGAGAAGCTCAACTTTCTTGCTAGCCTCTGACAAAACGGGCAAAACTTTAGTCAGTACTTTGTCGTGAGGATGAAACTTAGAGGAGTCGCTCAGGTTACCAATCTCCACGGATCTTTGGACATTTTTAACGGATTGACTGAAACTGTTACAATCATGCACTAATTGCTCTATGGATATTTTGACGACATCCAATACCGGCTGGAGCTCGATCAAAAATTCATTAAAGGATGGATAATTATCTCGAACAATCTTTTCGACATAGTTTAAAAATGTCATGTTATTATCGGAGTCCTTTATGAAGGTCAGTCTCTGTAACGTGGAAAGTTTGAACCCATGGGCTTGCTTAGATGCATCATTCATATAGTTTCCAACTGCCAGGATTACATTGAATATATTGCCCAAATTAGCTGATTTTTGAATAGCAGCAACCGCTTTATCGACTTTTCGCAGTTTCGACATAAGCTCTGAATACTCGCGCTCATAAGAAGTGACTACCTTAAGTGCTCTCATACGCGATCCCCAATATATCTGCAAATTGTATATTAATTGCAAATAAATTTGATCCGCTCTTTGTAACTCTGCTGGATCTTTCTCCGGAGACTTGGCGTCTTCTAATGAGGTAACTCCATCCCAATCAGTAGAATATGGAGCGAAATTCCGCGCCAGGTTATTTGTCACTTCAATAATTTCAGGCTTTGACAGAAATTCGATTACACTCGGCGTTCCTAAAAAATCTTTGTCACATTTGAGAATTCTTCTTACCACTTCTTCAACAGGCAATTGAGAGTACATATGAAGATTAATTCCAAACTGTTGTGAGATGTCCCGCGATAAAAATGTAATTTTATCGAGGTCGTCTTTCTTTTTAGCACGCAAAGATTTGATTTCTCGAGCAGCGAAGGCCTTCTCTAAATCCGCAAGGACACCTTTCTCGTATAAATCACCAGCAAATTTCTCTGCTTTACCAGATGACCAGATTGAATCATCGGTTGAGTCCAGTTTTTCCCAGTGAAGCTGCTTCAGCTTCTTCCGCGCACGCGGGTAGCTGTTAAATGGAGAAGGAGACTCCGGAAGTAAAGGTGAAGGCGACGCACTTCGGTCAATCTTTCCTATTGGCGGCGGAGGTGGTGGTGGAGGGGTTGTGCCAGATTTCGAGCTCCCGGGTGTGAAAGATGGGGGAAGAGGAGGTGGTGGTGGAGCGTGACCCTCATCAGTCTTTGATATAAAGTTGGGCGGTGGAGGAGGTGGGGGAGGTGGAGGAGGTGAGGGCACATGGCCCATTTTGTTCGCTGAGTTGAAAAGAGCCAGAGGAGGTGGTGGCGGAGGGGGGATAGCCGACGATTCAGATATCTTATTGCTCATCATCTCCGGTAATGGTGGTGCCACAGGTGGTAATGCGGCAGGCCTTTCCTCGTCAGACGCAGTTTTCTTAGGTGCATCGACCGAATTAGAATCATTCTCAGACTGAGGAAGTTCTAATGATTTTCCTTCTTTCATCAAACTTTCGGATGCAGAATCAGTCTCCTGTTCAGTCTCCTGTTCAGTTTCTTCTTCCAGTCCATCTGAAAGCTGGGAAATTGGCAAATTGGTTTTATTCTGCCTCTTCATTCGTTCGACAAAAGATCTTCTTTGATCCTTCTTCTTTTGAGCAATATCATCGTAGTTGCGAAGTGAAGAATCTCTATGATCAGTTCCTGTTGCATATTTCTGTGAAAGAGCTTCAAGGAAAGAACCGGTCACGAAATTTTGGGATTTCTCCCTAGGAATCTCGGATGCATCAACGCTTGTACTTTGAATCTCCTCGAGGGGAGACGAGACTGTTGTCTTTGCTCGTAGATCGGTAGTCTGCAGCTCATTTTTTAGTGCTGTTAATTCTGAAGTAATTCGATCCATTTCTGCAAGTTTTGATTCTGCCGCTTTGGGATCCAATGTTGGGAGTCCAAGATCTTGAACAGGATCTAAGCTGGTTGTATCTGACGCATCACCAAAGAATATCTCGGCATTACCATTAGCTCTGTAATCATCATACATAGCTTCCAGATCCTTAAGCCTTTGTAACGCAACAAGCCTTTTATTATTGAACAGTTCCTTGACTCTTTCATCGACATTGAATTTTGAGATACTATTGGATTCATTTTGAATTTCTGCGAGCGCTTTTCTTAGTTGACTTAGCTTGTTAGCTTTAATATTTTCTTCAATTTCGGGATCTCTCTTCTTATTTATTTGAACAGGCGCTTGCAGCGTCTTCTTTTCATGATCAGCAAAATTTGTCATTTCAAGTTGCCTAGCCTCTTGTTCTATATCCTCCATTCTGAGGCGTAGCATTCTCAGCCGCTTATTGGGCTGCACTGTTATGCCAAATCTTTTTGAATCGATGCTCAAGTCCTTTTCCGTCTTTCGCAAACCGTCTTGTAGAGCCTTTTGTATGCTATTTTTCTTATCAGGATCCAGGGTCCCAGGAGACATACGGGTCTCTAAAGCGCCAGAGACATTGATTTCTTCACTTTGCCGGGAATTGAGTATAGTCAACATCTTGCGCAGCTCTACTTCATGTTCATGTTTCTCTAATAGATGCTTTTTCTTCAGTTCTTCTAATTCGCTTTGAAGTTGCAACGTAACTCTTTGATTTTTATCCAGGATTCTATCTCTTTCTTTCAACTCCTCTTCCAACTTTCCTACCAAACCGTTTCCAGCCTTGTTTAGTTTTTCATTTAGATAGTCTCTTTCAGCTTCAATCTCCTCAAGTTTTTTGGTCAAAGTTCTACTTTCCAGAATTGCACGACGTGCAACTTCGTCAGTTTGCATTGAATCATAGAGACGTTGAATTGCCATGTTTATACTTGATGACTCGTCAACAGCAGATACCGAAACATTCGTCACTAGGGAATCCATCAATTTCAACTGCTTAGACAGTTTGGTAGGATCTTCTTTTTCCTCTAGCAGTCTTCTGCTGGAAAGAAATAGATGTTTAATTAGTGAGTTCAGCAGTTTTTCGTTTTCAGTACCTTTGCAGTGGTCCGTTAGTTGCCTTAGTAATGCTACAGGATCTTCCATATCAATATTCGGATCCGGTGCATTTGTCTCGAGTATTGAATTGAGGTCATCAAGTTTACTATTTTCATAATCTTCAATTTGTTCTGTAAGCTTGTCGTAATCCAAAAGCCTAAATTTGTTCATGATTCTCAGTCCACCGGCATTCTCAAGTCTAGATCTAAGCAAAATCCTTTGGTTAACAACATCAGTTCCATTACAAAAATGGTTTATGAATACCATTATCCATTGAGAGTACTCTAAGATAGCGTTCTCGCCACCAGATGCCTTATAATCCTCGGATGCTCCAACAAGCGACCCCATCTTTCCCCTACCTTCTAAAGTCTGTTCCACGGCAAATAACCATGATTGTATGACTTTAAAGTGGCTATCGGGACTGAAATGGATAAAATGCTGAGGCAGATTCTTTATGTAATGTACCATATGCAAATTCTCGCCAATCTTGAATTTCTTGTCTAGAGCATTGAGAACAGCTTCAAACCTAGCCTTATCTCTCCTCTCTAGCATACAGACCATAATTTCCGTCGCCATCTTTCTAGTCGCAAGTTTCACCGAAAACAGACCATTCGCGATCGTGTCGGTCATAATACTGTGCCTTGAAAGCTCATAAAGACCTTGAGATAGAACAGATAACACCCTGAAGCATCTGAAAAAAGCGATCTCCTTCTCCAATAGTTCAGGAGTCAGTGGTTGACTTGGATCCGTCTTATAGATAGATGTTATGAGTACGTTCGCCATTGCTATGTGACCTTGGAGCTCCAGAAAGGTATCTACCCAACCTAGCTGTTCTGTTCGTAATGTTATCCATAAATCACTTATATCATCGTTGGTAAGCTTGTCAGCAATTATCTTTTTGACATAGTAGATAGGTGGTAGGTTGACCTTTTCAGTTGTCGAACTAGAACCGTTCGATATCTTCTCAGACAATTGGTTCAGTTTGCTTTTATTACCGAGCTTAGATCCATGAGATGATGTGCTGTTTTTCTTGGAAGGTTTTGACCCATGTAACGAGGATTCGTAAGCCAAAGAAGATCGTGGAGATGTGTGATTAATGGATTGAGATTGAGTACTACCGTTAGCCGCTATTAACGAAGCATGTGTAGCCCCACCTGCGTTATTATGAACTTTTTTCAATTCATTCTGTAGATCTTGCTTCACGATCAACCATTTCTTCTCAACATCATAATCCATAAGATCTTGCTGTTTCTCAGGAGACAAATTTTGAAGAATATTCCGCTTATACATCATATCTTCGAATAAAGTCTCAATTTCTCGATGATCTTTGGGCATGTCCAACTTAATATTGCCATCCGATGTCATAAATTTTGCCAAATTCGAATGAGAACCCTGAGAATGCAGACTAGAAGATGCAAGACTCTGATTAGTTGGTTCTCTGGTTAACATAGATCCACCTGCTAACGTAGAGAGCTGTGCTGACGATCTTCTTGAATATGTGTATTTTGTGGCAGAATGAACAGAAGGTGCCCTAGAATGATCTGACGCTATTGACTCCCCGGAAGATTTGCCATTAACATAATGTGATAAATTCTGCGTATTCAAAGTCGATTTCTTATTCAAAGGCCTCAGATCCGTCGCATTGGATACCCTACTCGGTACACTAACTTTCTTTGGTGATGTAATATCTGAAGTTTCTATTCTATTATGACCCCCAGTTGAGTTAGTTAATCGTTTCAAATTGTTTAAAAGCCCAGAACTAGATGTATTATTTGAAGATCCTCCGCCGCCACTATGTTTCGACTGAGAACTTCTAAGCATCGTTTAATGCCTCTTTAAAGTAGCTTAAAAGCAATCAACTTTAAAGAATAGGCTTATACACAATGCTTCAAAACAAACGTCTGACTAAAGTCGACTCTTTTCTCTATTATCCTTTTTGTGTTCTGATCCTTATTGATGATACTTTCTTTGAGTTCTTTAAAGGACCCGAACCTACTAACAGCCTTGAAAGCGAACAACAAACAAGAGACACAATAACCAGCAATGAGATCTTGAATCTCGGAGCCAAGTGAGCTTAGTTCAATTAGTTCGATTAAATATTCATATAATACACCTTATAAATACGGAATTATGCGACAATGTCCCAAAATTTATCCCAGAATGTCTTTGGTCCCTCATCTTCCCAAACAACAGCCTCGATACCTCTTCTATCGGAGTCGATATCAATATCGTCGAGTTTTCTAATTAGTCTGCATCTAAACCACAGTTGATAGACTAACCAAATTCCAATAAATAGGAAAACTGAGATGTAGGCAGCGACAAAGTCAACACCATTGAATGCAGGTGCAAACGCTGTAAAGCCTTGAACTATGATTATGAGTACCATGAAGAAAAGCGCATAGTAGGCCAAATAGGGCATGAATTTTGCCTTGTATGGAAGATCATCACGGGAAATACCACGATGCTTTAATGCTTGCATGAATCGTATGTGACAGGCAGCGATGAGGACCCAGGCGAAAAAACCAGCGACACCTGTGATGTTTAATAACCAATTGAAGGCGGCTGCGCCGCCGGAAGAAAGTTCCATGTATCCCAAACCGCCCATTGCGGCGGTTATAAGAACAGCAACATAGGGAACACCTTGCTTTGTGGTACGTGATAGGAATCCGGGAGCCAGTTTGGTCTTAGAGAGTCCAAATAACACTCTTGACCCAACATAAACGTCCGAATTACCCGCGGATATGATGGTCGAAAGAATCACAGCATTGAATATGTGAGGAAGTACTTTAGTCCCGGAGTTCTCAATTGCGATAATGAAAGGAGAAGAAGCAACATACGATTCACCGCTCGATAGTTTGGGATCGTTATATGGTACCAACAATCCAATGAAGAAGAGTGACAAAATGTAAAAGAATAAGATACGGAATATCACTTTCTTAATTGCCCTGGGGACCGATTTTCTTGGGTTAGCAGCCTCGCCCGCAGTGATGCCAACCAATTCGGTACCTTGGAAAGTGAACGCAGCATTAATCAGAGAAGAAACCCAACCCAAGAACCTTCCCTCATTTTTGTCCATAGAGATGATACCAGGTCCCCAAGCGCCCGGATTCCTCCAATATCGAAATCCTACCGGTCCCGTGATGCCCGCACCGCATACCATGCACAGACAGTAGATGATGAATCCAACAATAGCTATCACTTTTATGAATGCAATCCAAAATTCAAATTCACCGTAAAATTTAACCGGGAACAAGTTCATCACTGTAAGTATAACCCAAAAAATGCTAATCCAAGCGGCCATCGGAACTGCCGATGTCCAAAAATCAATTATCTGTCCCACAACCGACAGCTCCAACGCGAACGTCACTGACCAGGAAAACCAGTACATGTACCCGTTAGCCGCGCCAAACGCTGGCGATAAAAATCTATCTGAAAACACTGCAAATGACGAAGTTACCGGGATAAACGTTGCCATCTCACCCAACGACTGCATAACCGCGTACGCCAATGTCCCCATAAACAAATACGCTATCAACGCTCCAACAGGTCCCGCATTGGTCAACGGCGTTGCAATACCAATAAATAACCCGGTCCCAATTGTCCCACCCAACGCAATCATCCCAATATGTCTCGGTTTTAACGCCCTTTTCACCTCGGCTTCATGGACTTGTCCCTCATGGATATAATCATCATCAAAACCAGCGCTACCATTACTTTCCTCCCCAATGAATCTCCCATCTTCATCTCCCTGGTCAATTACCTCTGTTTTCACGCTGTTCTTACGGTTCAATTCACTCTTTTTCAAATGCGCTGCAGTGCTCACCGATGTGGAATACTCATCTTTTGAACCTCCAAGATCCCCCAGTTCGTATTCCCCCATCTGCAAGTTTCTTTTCTGCTTCCACATCAGTGCCATCAATAGCACAAACAAGGATTCACTACAATGCAAGCTATATATGAATGATAAACTACAACACTTCACCCACAATTCACACCGTTATCATTTTTTTTCCTACATTTTTTCACTACTACCAGCTTAAAGCTATCAGTTTCCAATGCCTCCTACTGATACTATCAGCTACCTCAGTATTTCCCACAATATTCAACTGGCGCAAAACTCAACCGGAATAACTTGCCGTTCATGCCGTTTAAATTTGCCGTACTACCGGAAAAACTATTTTGCCAAGGCAAAAACAAATACAGTAGAAAACGCCGTTGAAAAAAAGTTTCTCCGAAGATTTCTCAGCCGAAGTGGGGGTTTCTCGAACGTCGATCATGACGTTTTATTTTTCCGAGGAGGAAAAAATTTGGAAGTCTCGAGCGTTTCTTTTGGCAGACCGAGGTTATACTAAGTCATCGGATTAATCGATAGTACTAATAGTGAAGTGGTTGAAGTTGTAGTGAGTTTTGGCATTGAAGTTGATCAATTGGTTGGGAAGGTGATTGGGATTACAGGATGTCGAAGTTTAGACATCTTTTATCGTCAAAGAATTTGTCGAATGAGGATGTAAGTTCAGTTATTGCAATGGAAAAGAATAAGAGCGATCTTGACCCGGTGACTCGTGCAGCTACGCTGTCGGTGCTTAATACTGAAGAGGTAGAGAACGCTGATGATGCAGAGGAAGCACAATATCACGATACGCAGGTGAAGAGGGCGTTAAAGCAGAGACATATTGGGATGATTGCGTTGGGTGGGACAATTGGGACTGGGTTGTTTGTTGGTATTGCAACGCCGTTAACGAACGCGGGACCTGTGGGAGCGTTGATTGCGTATCTGTTTATGGGATCGATTATCTATTTTGTGACGCAATCTTTGGGTGAGATGGCGACGTTTATCCCGGTGACGTCGTCGATCACGGTATTCGCGAAGAGATTTTTGTCTCCAGCGTTTGGTGTCGCAAATGGGTACATGTACTGGTTTAATTGGGCGATCACTTATGCGGTTGAAATTTCTGTGGTGGGGCAGGTGATCGAGTTCTGGACCACGGCTGTGCCGCTGGCGGCCTGGATTTCGATTTTCTGGGTGCTGGTATCGCTTATGAATTTTTTCCCTGTGCGGTTTTACGGTGAAGTGGAATTTTGGGTCGCATCTGTGAAAGTTATCGCGATAATGGGTTACCTGATTTATGCATTGATTATTGTATGTGGTGGTTCTTCTCAAGGGCCCATAGGATTCCGTTACTGGAGACACCCGGGACCCTGGGGTGCAGGTATCATCGCGAAGAGCAAGAGTGAGGCAAGATTTTTGGGCTGGGTCTCTTCTCTGATCAACGCCGCGTTCACGTATCAGGGCACTGAATTGGTCGGTATCACCGCGGGAGAGGCTGCCAACCCTAGAAAATCGGTCCCAAGGGCTATTAACAAAGTGGTGTTCAGAATCGCAATGTTCTATATCATGTCGCTATTTTTCGTGGGATTGTTGGTCCCATATAACGATCCTCGTTTGGCTAGCACCAGCGCTGTCATTGCATCATCGCCCTTTGTCATCTCCATCCAAAACGCGGGCACTAAAGTTCTACCGCACATTTTTAACGCAGTCGTTATGATCACTATCATTTCAGCCGCTAACTCGAACGTTTACGTCGGATCGCGTGTCCTATATTCGTTGGCCCTAAGCGGTAACGCTCCAAAACAGTTTGCCTACGTGACCAAACATGGAGTTCCTTACCTCGGCGTCATCGCTACAATGTTGCTTGGTTTGCTTGCATTTTTAGTGGTCAACAACAACGCCAATGTCGCTTTCAACTGGTTAATCAATATCTCGACACTTGCTGGACTATGCGCTTGGTTATTCATCTCCTTATCACACATCAGATTCATGCAAGCATTGAAATACCGTGGAATCTCAAGAAATGATTTACCGTTCAAGGCTAAATTGATGCCATGGGGTGCTTATTACGCTGCATTTTTCGTTACAATTATTATCTTTATCCAAGGTTTCCAATCATTCTCTCCAACTTTCAACGTTTCGGGTTTTTTCACTGCATACATTTCACTAATCATACTCGCCATCATATTTATTGGATGTCAACTATACTACAGGTGTCGATTCTTGACCAAGATTGAAGAACTAGATATTGACTCGGACAGGCGCGAAATTGAATGCGTCATTTGGGAAGAAGAAGAACCAAAGACTTGGTGGGATAAGTTCTGGGCTGCAGTAGCATAGAAACCCAGGCCAGAAACCAGGTCAGAATACTCTCTGTATAATGATTTAATGTCTTAAATATGCTAATTCTTGATAGATTTGGTATACTTGTCATTCTCCACGACAGAGTTTTTCAAGATGACAGTATAATACTAAGAATAAAGGCATTTGGTAGTGTATAATGGCATGTATAGTTGAATTCTTGACAGTGGTCAAGCAGTTAACGGTTGAATTAATCGTTCAAAGTATTTTACGGTGCTAATTGCATCTCCCTGCGCGTTGGCAGCGATTTTGGTACATTCTTACAGTTGATTTGGGACGAAATGAGTAAAGAATCGTTACCAAAAGATCAGGATCTGAAGAATCTGATAACAAATGGCAAAAATGAAGTTCTCCTGAAGTATATCAATTCATCACATTTGTCTGTTTACAATTGCATCGAATTGTTGTGCAAACATGCTGACAATATTGGGATTCATCACTATTTATGTCAGAAATTGCTGACATTTCCTCATGCTGAGCTACAATTTTATATTCCTCAATTAGTTCAAGTGCTATTGACTGTGGAGACAGAGTCAATGGCATTGGAAGAATTGATATTGGAGCTTAAGAATGAAAATCCACATTTTGCACTTTTAACTTTTTGGCAATTACAGGCTTTATTAGTTGATCTATCTACGGATCCAGAATCTTATGGATTCCAGGTCGCTAGGAGAGTACTGAACAATCTTCAATCTACACTGTTTAATACGGGAAAAGCGAGTGACGAATTAAAGGATGTTAAAATGCATGAAAACGTAGCACCTGGGCTGGTCCTGTGCTCGATGGTGATATCTTCAATTGGGTTGCCACAACTTGGCCAAATGGCGAAGCCGCTCGTACAATCTCAAGGTCGTCGACAAAAGGCTTTTGTCTTCAAGTTGGCTAAAAATGCTATGAGAGACTTAAGGAAAAACATAACATTGAAGAACACTCTTTTAAATACACGAGGAATGTCGAAGAAATCGAAAAACAGCGATGCACCTGTATCTCCGGTCGACATCGTGGATCCAGTGAGAACGAGGGAAGACGCATTGTTCCGAAAACCAAGGAAAGCAGAAACCAATCTAGACTTTGATATTGTCGATGATGTCGGTGAACAGTTGTTCCAAGATAGAATATCGAATTCTATCAAGATGCCAAAAAGGCGGACTAAGTTTCTGGATGACTCTTATGTGCACAGGACTTATGATGCAAATTCGCTGTCTTCCTCTCCTACAAAAAGTGTTAACTCGATGGGCTTAGGACCTTCAATCTCGAGCACTAATTTGGACGATGGTCTTGAACTGTCAGACAAGTTTACAAGCTCAATGCCAGATTTGCATTTTAACCAGCAAGATAAATCACGCACATCACTTTCTTCGGTAGATAGTGCATCCAATTTGGCTCCATCCCCTTCTCAGCAAGTACCGTCAAATCTGGAGTATCGAAACTCTGCCGAAATCGGATTAGAACCCAAAGGTCAGGAAATCGACCCTTCGCAGCTGAGTACGACAGCTAAGATAAAAATGCTAAAGGCAAACTATTTCCGCTGTGAGACTCAATTTGCTATCGCGCTAGAAACCATTTCACGAAGACTCACTCAGGTTCCAACAGAGGCACGTTTCAGTGCACTGCGAGCAGAGCTTTCTTTACTTAACAGGGACCTACCTGCGGAGGTTGATATTCCAACACTGCTACCACCAAATAAAAAGGGAAAGCTGCATAAGTTGGTTCTGATAACGGCTAACGAAGCTCAAGTATTGAATTCTGCCGAGAAGGTGCCATATCTATTATTGATTGAGTATCTACGTGATGAGTTTGATTTTGATCCATCAACTGAGGAAAACGAAGAGATTTTGAGACGTAAACCGAACGCTGGCAGCCTAATGTTTGACCTTAATGACATAAGCCGGCCTAACAATAAACAAGGCGATATGCACCAATCTTGGAATGCTGAATTACAGATGGCAAGCGAACTAATTCCAGGTACAGAAAGAGTTGTCTCGGGTGTATCCCTTGCTGGGTCAACGAGATCAAACCATTCCGAACGTTCTACTATCGTTGGAAAAGAAATGGATTTAGGCGATTTGTCAATGATCAGAGTTAAAAATCAAACAGATGCCGAAGCTTACCGGGAGACCCTTGTTTTGCAAAATGCAACAAAGGTACCTATAATTCCAACCGACTCAGACCATCGTGCTCCAGAACTAAACTTCGTGTCCAACCTGGAAGACGCAGTCATAGCCGGAAAATCGGGAACCCGTAACTTTCGTGATAGAACTGTGGAGTTGGCTGATGAAATGCGTATATCCGCACTGATGCTAGCTCAGTTGGATAAATCACCACAGGGACAGTCTGAAACGTCAAATCAAATTCGTGCCAAAATCATTGCCTCTATGAAAGAAGTGGAAGACAAGTTTGGCTATCGCGACCTAGAAGCTATCCATGGCTCGGCAGGTGAGCGTAAACTTGAAAACGATCTGAAAACTGGTGGTATCGATATATCTTATTTGGGAGAAGATTGGGCTAGCAAGAAGGAGCGGATACGTAAGACTTCGGAATATGGTCACTTGGAGAACTGGGACCTATGTTCAGTTATAGCAAAATCAGGAGACGATCTGAGACAAGAAGCGTTTGCCTGCCAATTGATTCAGGCCATGGCTCAGATATGGATAAAGGAGAAAGTAGATGTCTGGATAAAAAAGATGAAAATCTTGATAACAAGCGCCAATACCGGACTTGTCGAGACCATTACGAATGCCATCTCTGTCCATAGTATCAAGAAATCCCTAACCAAGAAAATGATCGAGGATGGAGATCTGGATGAAAAGGGAGGAATCGCAAGCCTGAAAGACCATTTCGTGAGAGCCTTTGGCGACCCCCAGGGCTTCAAATATAGGCGAGCTCAGGATAACTTCGCCTGCTCACTTGCCGCGTATTCAATCATTGGTTACATTCTACAAATAAAAGACAGACACAACGGTAATATCATGATCGATAACGAAGGTCATGTTGTGCATATCGATTTCGGTTTCATGCTCTCGAACTCACCGGGCTCAGTGGGGTTCGAAGCTGCTCCATTCAAGCTCACTTACGAATACATTGAGCTACTTGGCGGAATAGAAGGCGAACCTTTCAAGAAGTTCGTTCGGTTACTAAAAGACGCTTTTATGGCATTGAGAAAACACTCAGAACAACTAATCTCCATGTGTGAAGTTATGCAAAAGGATAATCTACAACCTTGCTTCAACGCAGGCGAAAACACAAGCGTTCAACTCAGGCAAAGGTTCCATCTAGAGCTTTCGGACTCAGAATGCGATGATTTTGTCGAGAACTATTTGGTCAACAAATCTCTCGGTAGTATATACACAAGGCTCTACGACCAGTTTCAACTCATAACGCAGGGCATATATAGTTGAATGCCCATATGAAAGCCAACAATACAAGGTGGTTCAACAGCTAGAGCTGGTTCAACGGCTTGAAGTGTTCATCAGCCATTAGCCTGCTAGCTTAGTCGCGTTGTTACCCGGCCTTTGGGTTTGTCGGTCAATGGTAGCCAGTACTTTATATGGAGGTTAGAGCTTAAAGATAGCGATCTAACCACTTTTAAGACTTATTGACTGGTCTGGGACTTCTGTTATAGCTTTTTATACTACTTGCCGAAGGATCCTTTAGTCAAGCTGAAAACTAGCGATCAAATAGTGAAGAAATGCTGCAAGTAAGAAATTCTAACGCCAAACTGTTTGCGAACAGGGGACTGAGGTTAGCTACAGGGTCTAGATCGTCAATTAGACTACAGAGTTCGTTGAATAAGAAAGATCACGATGCGTATGGCGATGAAAAGAACATACTGATAGGTAGTGTGATTTCTGAAAGTTCAGAATCATCAAAACCCTTTAAACAGATTCGAGATGATGATTTGAGTCTGCTGGAAAGGGGTATTAAGAGATCTGACGAGATGACTTCCAATTTTACCGATTATTTGTACAAATTTAACAAGTTACCTGCTGATTATGGATCAAATCAGCACCTCACAGTGGTTGCAGAGCTTCAACGAGAACTACAAGGCATTCTAACGTCTTTTAGAGCGCCTGTAAAGTACGCTTTTGGTTACGGATCTGGAGTTTTCCAACAGAGTGGTTATAATAAAGAAGATGCCAAGCCACAAATCGATCTCATATTTGGTGTAGATCATCCTGCTCATTTCCATTCGCTAAACATGAGACAAAACCCCCATCACTATTCGAGTTTACGTCATTTTGGTTCAACCTTCGTTTCCAAGTTCCAGGAAATTGGTGCAGGAGTTTATTTCAATCCGTTTGCAGAAATAAACGGTCATCAAGTTAAATATGGCGTTATATCAATGGAGAACCTTCTGAAAGATCTAGCAACTTGGAATACCTTCTATATCGCAGGAAGAATGCAGAAACCGGTTAAAATACTGAAAAATGACTTGAGAGCACAATATTGGAATCAACTGAATCTGAAAGCGGCAGCTACGATAGCCAAACATATGACCTTAAAGAAAAATAACGGAAAGTTTGATGAACTCGAATTTTACAAGGAAATTGCAGGTTTAAGCTACCTTGGAGATATCAGGTACGATCTCGGTGGTGAACATCCCAACAAAGTGAACAATATCGTTTCAAAAAATTTCGAAAATTTCCAGCGTTACTATAAACCCATCTACAAGGATGTTGTCCTGAACAATTCCCATTACTTACCGCAAGGTTTCACGCCAGAGAACGCTGGAAGTCTTCTGCAGAGCAGAATAGCTAAATCAAGTGTCGCACAAACTTTGAAGGGAATTTTCACAGCAGGTATCACTAAATCAGTGAAATATGCATGGGCTAAGAAATTGAAGACATTTAAAAACTAATACATATACCATCTCGCTTTTCCAGCATGACATTCTACATCGTCATTACCATTGCAGTTTATATCAAACGTATAGCACTTCGAATGCATGTAAGAACTAATCCTTACCGACGTAACGCGGCAAACCTCTTTCTAAGTGCATCTAAATCTTCTTCTGGCTTCTTGTGAATGATTTTCACATCTTTCTTTATAGCCTTGGGTATCTTGAGATCTTTTTCCACTGTTTCGCTACTCTTCTTGGGCTTCCTGATGGATATTGGATGCTCTGCATCCTCCGTAAACGTTTCATCGTTGTCAACCGCAACGATAGGCTTCTTTTCATCTTCATTCTTATCTCTGCCGTTATCTAGAGCTTTGCTGGCACTGTCACTTGAATCCTCCTCCATCTCCTGGTCTAGTTCACTAAAGGTGACGGCATAAGTTCGAGCAATCTCTTTCAAATATAAAGTCACTAGTTCTTGGCTCGGTAGCGCTGGTGAGCACTTTCTTAGGACCTTGTCTGGGACGCCAACATGGTCCTCCACGATAACACTGAGAAATTCCTGTCCAAACTTAAGAGCTAAGAGCTCTTTCGCTTGATTTAACTCTTTAACCTCTGGGCAATGAACTGTCGCATAAACAATCGATCTTACTGCTTCGTTAATACCATCGTTCATATGCTGAGATATCAAAATCTGCTCGTCTTGGATACTGGTCAGTATATTCACTCTAGCATGCAACAACTCACAGTACAATTCCAAAAGTTCCAGTAACTCATTGTGTATATCATCGTTGATCAAACTCTCGACTCGATAATGAGCCTTCTGGTCCTTACCATCTGCCAGCAACTTGGCAACCTCTCTACGATCTTGCTTGGCAAGTGCTTGTTGCTTCTCCTGAGCAAACCTTAACCTCTGGATACACATCTTCAAGCATGTCTTCAGTTTGGCCTATAGGTCGTTAGTAACAAGTCCCAAATAGAGTCGTACTACCATCAATACTTACACTATACGGTATTTGCTGACCCATTCTTACTCATCAATTCAAATCCTCAGCTTCTGGTCAATAAGAGCTAGTTCATAGGTATCTTTTACTGTATCGCAATCGCTTATGCTTACAAGTACTATACAAAGCCTAACTTCAAGAGGTCTTGCGATTCGGTCTATATGCTTAGATACTTCTCCATGATATGGTTTGCCAGTCTTGTATTCCCACTTTCCTGATATATTATGATACAGTTGTATGCAGCATGTTTCTTCAACTTATCATCTTGGTAGTCATTAAGCACTTTGTTGTAGTACTGGACTGCGATCGACACTAGACCGAGTAAGTGGAATGCGCGTCCAATGTTGTAGTCAGCTTCTTGTTTCTGTAAGATATCGTATGAGGATGATCTGATATCGTGGTAGCGGTACATGTATCTTAGCCCGTGGAGAATCTGGAAATGTCTGCTGGCCGTAAGTCTTTGCATGGACCGATGCAGGTGAGAGAGTCCCATAAGAAGGTTGACCATGGGATCATCGGGAATATCTTGTTCGAGTCTGACCAAATATTGTAAAGCGGATAAGAATCCTCGGCTTGAATATAGTAGCACGGCATAAATGTAGTGTAAGTAGGGAGAGTTTCGCTTTTCAGGATTTGATACCATCTTATTGGTGACAGATGCCTGTCCGCTAACTGTTTTCCCATATCGGACGCTGTCAAAGGCTTTCAGTTGTCGCAGGAAGAATTTTTGGTGAACAGTAGAGCTCAGTATGTCCAATGACCTTTGACCACGAATTAGCGAGAACATGAAAAGTTGTAGAACTTTACGGTTAAACTGGAATTGATTTAATAAATTTCTGAGATTTTCAATGAGAGCTTCTTCATCTTCGGTTCGCAGTGCAATGGCTAACTTGACGAATTTCATTATTTTAGCTCTTTCTGGGTCCTGAAAGAAAACATTAACTTCCTGAGCTGTCTCTATCACACTGAGTCCATCCTCCACATTTTGATATCGAGCAAGATTTAGAGCAAGTTCCATGAATAATTCGAACCATTGATCATAGGTTAATCCTCTTAATTCAGTGGCTGACGTGAGAGTGACTCTCTCTTCCATTAGTGGTAAACCATTCAAAAGATTATCACCTTCAGATAATTTGGATAACCTCTCGATCTTATAGTCTATCACTTTATTGAACTTCCTGGTTTTTCGAAATATGCCAACAAACTTCTTCGACTTACTCTTAACAAAAAAGTTCTTCACGCTTGAGAATACGTCAACCAAGTCCGAAGCTGTATCTATCCATAGGAATCTTTGGCTCTTGTCTCCATGATGCATTCCAGATCTGTAAATGGCTAATTGACCATACTTATCGAGAACTTTGGTCGTAATTCTTTTTTCACGTTCCTGCCTTTCTCTTTCAGCATCTTGTGGTGTCCTTTTCTTTCTGGGGCCAGATCTTCTGAATAAACTATCCTCTAGTAAAGGTTTGCCTGATGTATCCCTTGGTTCAGAGGATTCTTCTTTCTTTTCATTGTGTACTAATCCCTCGTTCGCCTGACTTTTGCGAAGCTTAATAACTTCAGCAAGTAATGCGTTAAATACTTCCGTGTTGCCCAGATGGTAGTTGATCTCCGCCAGAGCAAGTTTATTTTCCAGATCATCAGGCTCTAAGTCAATAATTTTCGAATAGTATTTCTCAGCCATAGCGTAATCTTCAATTTCCTTATAACATTTGGCAAGTGGTTTGAAAAGTTCTAGAGTGCAAAATTCCTCGACTGCCAATAACGGTGAGAAAAAATCGATGGCCTCCTTATACTTCTCCGCCTTCTGCAAAGCTAATGCCACTTCGAAATAAAGATCCGAGATATCTGAGAAGTTCTCATCATACAAGAACTGGAAATGATTTAAAGCTTCTACCACATTATCATTCTGTAATCTTAAAAGGCCGAGCCGTATTCTGATATCAATTGGAAGATCGTAACTCTTGATTTTTTCGCTTTCCTTTAAAGAGTCGAATTTACTGTTCTTGAATCTTCTATTGTCAAATTCTGAATCATCATTGAGATCATTCCAAAAGATTTGATTTTGACGGTTTTCAATCCATCTTGCACATCTCTTTATTGCTTTGATCCCAGATGCCTCACCGCCGGTGAGCTTTAGGAACAACTCTGCCAAGATGTTCAACGAGGACCAATCGAATATAATACACTTGTATTTTGCTCGTATTTTTTTCCAATTGATATTTGGATACAGTTTCATCTCCTCTAATAAGCCCTCATCTTCCACAACATCCGATGATGTTTGCTGCTCTTTTTCGTCCCCCTGGCTTTCCTCTTCTGAAGATTCGAGAGCATTTTCAGATGCTGCCAATATAGCCTCTCTGCGTTCGACGTTCTTTTCGAAGATCTTCATGTAAATGTCAATAGCGTCATTGATACGGTTGTACTCGACGTACAAGACAGCCAGTTCTCGCAGAATATTCCCATCCAGCGGGTTATGCGCATGCAGTTTCTGGAAACCTTCCAGGGCTCTTCCGATCTGACCTATCTCCTTGTACAGCAAAGATCTGCGATACACGCATTCCCATTCCTCGTGATTCAAATTTATTACCCTTGAATAACAATAAATTGCCTGTCTAATATGACCCAAATCAGCAGAAAGAATTGCCACAGTCTTCCAAAATGACCAATCTGATGAGTTTAAATGCGCCGCCAAGAACCACGAATTACAACAATCATTCAGTCGTCCCTCTAACTGATAAATTTCACCCAAAGTCTCATAAGCCGCAAAATTTCGCGCATCCTTCTTAATAACTTCATTATAAAGCCTCTCAGCAACCACCAAATCATTTCTCACAAACGCTTCATTCGCCTGTGATAACAACAAAGAAACTTCAGGATCCAACACTCGAGCCGCCAGACCTCTCGACGATTTCCCACCCTTATCCTTCCTTCTTCTCTTAACTTTAAAGTTATTTGCCTCCCTTATAGCATCCATAAAGTCCTGTTCATCATCTTCAGACATTTCCCCATAATCCGAAAACTCCGCAAGCAAAGAATCCGCTTCACTTACATACTCCTCGTTCTCAGAACTCGCTTCTCCAGACTCAATACTCACTTCCTGCTCACTATCATCATTACCTATCAGCATCTTAAGCTCATCAACATTATAAATCTTGTCATCCTCAACATCTTCCATTTCCTGGTCATAATTGGACTCATTCTGATCGTCTTCACCATTCAAATCCATTCCCCGCCCCTCAGATCCCATATCAAACCACCACAAGCCGCTATCTTCAATTAAATACCTTCAAGATCGATGCTCATCTCTACCTCTTCCTTATATATGCCTTAAACTATCGTGTCAAGTGACGTATCCTTAATAGCCAGTAGCCGGGTAACAAGCTTCAAATAACATGGTAGCGCCGTTCATTAAAAAAGTGAGTTACTCAAAAAACTCGTCAATAGCGAGAACAATTTTCGAGTTACTCGAAAATCGTTGATAACGATAACAAATTTCGGGTTACTCGAAAATCGTTGATAACGATAACAAATTTCGGGTTACTCAGTTTTCGTATATGATGATATTAATTGAACAAGGCTAAATACCCTTTAATGGCAGCTTAAAGATGTGCAAGTTGGAGTCTGAATGGTATATAAGAGGCGGTTGTTTGGGATTCCAGTGGTTTGGAACGGTAGTTAGTAGTGTGGTGTTGGTGTTGGTATCATGTTTTCCGGGTTTGGTGCATTTGGTGGTAGTGGATATGGGAACTTACCACAGAAATTTGAAGAGTTCTTTAGATGTTATCCAGTGGCGATGATGAATGATAGGATCAGGAAGGATGATGCTAATTTTGGGGGTAAGATTTTTTTACCGCCTAGTGCATTGAATAAATTGACTATGTTGAACATTCGATATCCGATGTTATTTGAGCTTACAGCGAACGAAAATGGACGAGTTACGCATTGTGGTGTGTTAGAATTTATTGCTGAGGAAGGTAGAGCTTATTTGCCACAGTGGATGTTGGAGACTTTGAAAGTACAGCCCGGATCGTTGTTGAAAATTGGGTCTACTGATGTGCCGTTGGGGAAATTTGTGAAATTGGAGCCGCAATCGGTGGACTTTCTGGATATTAGTGATCCCAAAGCTGTATTGGAGAATGTACTTCGGAAATTTTCGACCCTTACCGTAGATGATATTATCGAGATCAATTATAATGACAGAAGTTATAGGATCAGGATCCTTGAGGTGAAACCTGAGTCTGCTTCTAACAGCATTTGTGTGATTGAGACGGACCTGGTTACAGATTTTGCACCTCCGGTCGGATACGTGGAACCGGATTATCAGGCATTGCAGCAAAAGCAGTTAGAAGAGAGGCAGAGATTAAAGAAGAGTGGTAAATTTGATGTCTCGGCTCACCAAAATGGATCTATGGCAAGGAGAATCGAATATGCGTCGAAATTGAAAGAGAGTAAATTGGGGAAACAGAAATTTACCGGTGAGGGACAGAAACTTTCTGGAAGGACAGGAAGTAAAGAGGCTAGCGCAGTGAACCTTTCTGAGATTCAGATCTCTCTAGAGGGTGAACCGGCTAAGCTTTCGCTGCCGGATGGACAACTTTTCTTTGGATTTCCTATAGTACTCCCTCGTTCGACAACCGACGGAGAGGTCCCATCATCTAAGAATGTATTTAAAGGAGAGGGTCAATCGCTGCGAAAGAGTAACAAACGAAAAGGTAAATCTGATCATTCTTCTACGAAATCGAAAACGCCAAGAAGTCCGGATGTTATAGAGATCGATTGAGATACGCTTTGAACGTGGAATTACTTATAGGTTAAGATGCATGCTTAAAGTCTATCTTTCTTAAATTAGTTATTATTGATCAGAATCATGGACGGTTAATGTTTTTTAGATTTATGGCTCACGATTTTCTTTAACGCCAAGGGAAGCTCGTCATCCGATGTGTCTTCTTCATCAAAGTAACTTGAATCCGCATCTCCGAGAGTCTTCTTCCTCGATAGAGCGCTTAGTTGATTGACGGAGTCTCGATAGGATCCGATCGAGTACGTTCTGTTCTTGAAATTTATCGGCAAGTCTTGGTTATCATGGCCGATTTTATGAGAAGCAATGCGAGCGAGATTAAGTCCGCTGTTTTCTGTGTATTTTTTATTGAACGCGACTGGTTGTTCCCCTTCTGCTGTTGATATAGTGCTTCCAGATGATATTTCTTCTACCCTTGATATGGCAGAATTAACGTCGCCAGCTTCACTTCCGCTGACTGGTCTTTTACGTTTACCAGCCGTCTTGACAAAGTTGTCAAAACCAACCACCGCATCGGCGGCCCAGTCTTCGTATAGCGGTCTTGATAAGAATCCGTATTTGAATTCGTTTATTCCAACCAAGATCTTGGTCAAATCTAAAAGCTCTTCAACGTATTCTATCACCTCTTCAGTGGCAGCGCTGGACGCATTCCAACTCAAAAACTTCTCCTTTAATGCATACTCATGTGGCGGTAAGGTGCCGCGTGACTTTTCTCTATTGTTCTTAGTCTTCATCGTTAATCCGTCCTCTATGTCACTACTTTCATCATCGCGAAATTTATCAACCACAACTCTAGGTTTAAGCGCTTCTAGTTGACTCCTATACCTGTTGTGAAGAGCCCTACTCACCATGTTTATTAGCCTTCTATGAGCTATTCTAGCGCTGGGCAAAAACTGAGGCAGTGGTGTCTTGTTCAAGAAGGCTTCTTGGATTGCTCTCATGCAATTTGATAAACTTGCGACCATTTGTCTTCTATAAGGATAAACAACGCTGTTGAGCTCCTCTATCACTCCACTGCCATATTGTTTCCTCAACAAGGCCACATTATCCATGCGATCGACTATCTGTCTTTGAACAAAAATGATTTGCGTAAAAACGTTTTCAAGTTCCGTGTATTCACCCTTTAATCTAGGTTCTTGTCTAGTTAGACCTTTATATGCCTCTGCTCTGCTGAGGGCTGATTTGGCACTTTGTGAAATACGATTAAACTTTTGATATCGATCATCAGTCATGGAAGTTTTCAGTGATTCTCCTTCCAAACCCGATGCATATAGAAGCTCCATTTCTGAAATACATCCGCAGACAAAGGCAATTTCCTCGTTCAATTGATCTCGAGCTTTTATTGGGAAGAATGTTAACTGAACAACCAAAGCGATGACACCTCCATATCCAACTGCCAAACACCTTTTTGCAAAACTAATCAGGATACTGCCCCGATTAGAAGATGGCAGAATAGCTGCCAGCATCACAATGTAAATGCTGATAATTTGAATGATGGCAGCTTTAACATACGGAGTTCCCAGGAGAAAATAAAAGCCAGGAACGGCACCAAAAACTGTCACGACAGTCTCAAGATATGGATTGGTTTGGTTCACACCTGCAACATACGATAGGTAGCTCCATGCTGATCCTGCAATGACACCGACTGCACGCAAAAAGAAAACCCAGAAGGTTCCACCAACTGAGGGCTCTAAGCACAGAATGCAAACGAAACCTATCCATGTACCACGATACTCGACGTACCAATGACGAGTCTTCGGGATAAACATGGGAAATGACGCCAACATCAGTGCAATTGCTACTTGAAAACCAAATCTAAAATGAGCCTTAGATTTTCTGCAGAACTTATCAGCAGAGATCAAGGACATCTTGAAGTAATAGGATAAATGTCTGTATCCTTTCTTTTTACCTGCCTTATTTGAAATAAAAGATGAATCTCGGATATCTCTTGCCGTAACAGGGAGCTGCTTAGAATCCTCGTTATTTGATGGAGCAGCAGCAGTAGACGTTTTTTGTCCTAGCAGATCATCCTCTTCATTAGATGGTCGCCTGACCGCCAGTCCGCCCAGAGCATTGGATTGATCGTAGTCAAAAGTTCCCCTCAAACTTTCATTTTCGGTGACGACATTCGATGTTGAACGATTTCCTTTCAACCAGATTTTAAAAGATCGTCTGTTACTGAGGAATGTAGACCATAGAGATTTACCTCGAATCCATCCTTTTTTCTCTCTGGCCTTTCTGGTCGAATAAATGTCTTTAACATGTTCAAGGATAGAGATGACAGATTGTGTTGACTGTTTGAAGTTCATCAGAAATGAAGACAACAAAAACATCTCATCATTTGGATTAAGCAGATCAATATCGAGATGAATCATTTCTTCCCTGAAAGTCAAATCAAAATCTACCAGTGCTGCAGTCAGCTTATTAATGTGCTCCTCCACATTGAAGTCTTCAGGTAGCTCTTTCTTATGATTATATGTGGGAAAGTTCATGTCCGGAAATATGTCATTGAAATCAACCCGACTTAAGTCCACATCATACGCATAAGAAAGAATAAGTTTCGATATGTAAATGCACTCGCTCATATATCTGTGTAACCCATACACAGGTTCTTTCAATCTGTCCAATATCCTCAATAATTTTGCCGCATCCGCATACAGTATTTCTTTGTTCGTACCAATATCCATAACATCTCCTTCTATGTTCTGCTGGCTGCCTAGTAAAATGAACTCTAATTGACAGGCATTGACCAACCCATTGATATACATGTTTAGCGGTTTAAGCAAGTCGATGATAGGTTTCAATTGCAACGGCGAAAGATACGAGTATGAAATCTCATAGATGCACTCATCTAGCACCAGCAAGCAGTTTTGAACTTTCTTGGAAATCGTGGTCTTCGTCTTAAACAGCTTTGACAAAGTAATGGGTGGTCCACTGTAAAGGGTACCGCTTTCTCGTTCATCCATGGATATAAAAAACCTTACCGATTCGTCAATAGCTTTGTGGATTTCATTCAACGCATCAATGCTTGCATTACCGAGGAATGTGCTTCCAAACTCAGGAAACAAAATCAAATTCCAAAAAATTGACATCGCTATCCCCAAGTAGAAAGGAGAGCTAAATGATTGTGCAATAACTCCAGATGATTCCTTCAAAGGAGCCATAAACGTGAAATGGACAACGAGAAAAAGAGGGAAAACAATGCCAAAGTAATGATGCGAAACTGATCTCATCCAACCGTGAACGAAAAGCATCAGCGTTTCAAAAACCGCTAAAATTGCCAATGCCGCTTCAAACCTTTTGTAATGCATTGCATATTGTTCAAGCTCGGATAACGTACTCCATGTGCTACCCAAACATCGTTGAGCTAAAAATCTGCCAAATATTGCATATGCAAGTCCAAATACTAATCCTGTCATACAATAAATCGCACCTTGAATCGTTCCACTAACACGCCGTCCGGGATGTACCATTACGGAAATCAACGGAAGCATCGCCGGCTCTGTTCCAAGATGATTTCGCACTTTCGGTATCAAACAAAAAATAAACGCAACTGTAGAATTAACAGTCGATTTAGTTATCCTTTGAGCTAAGATTCTATCACATGGAAAATGACGCTGCCACCATTTGGTAAATTTTCTTATTCGATCCATCATCGCTCTTGAACGCATCCTTAAAGGACGATAATTACAACTTCAAATAACGTTTCGTAAAAGTTAAAGTCCCAGAGTAAACCTGAACAAATCAATACGATTTGAATTGGAAAATTTGAGTCCCATATTGATCATCTCAAGCTTTTATCAATACCTCTGCCCATCATATTAAAAGTTCTTTAAAGCGTACGGCTGTTGTTCCGATGTCGTCAGGTGACGACAAATTTTTTTCCGAATTTTTCCGATCCCAGATCACGTGCCAATTTCCCGTGAAAGATGATATTGAAATAGCCGCCGAGCATTTGAATATGCTAGTCTATAACTACTGTTGAGTTATCAACTAGACCAGCGATATGAGGACTTAGTTCCACTTTCTTGTTGTAGTTTTTGTAGTAACTAACTGGAATCCTGGGGGAAACATCTAGGATGTGTTCCCATTGGGGGGATTTGTAGCTGGATTTCCATGTCTCGTAAACTTGCTTTGAATCTGTAGTGGTTTCAAATACAGCGTAAGCAACTATAGCTGTATCATGGTCGTAGTCATTTCTTGACGAATAAAATAGATCGTATAATCGATTGACTTGGAACAGATCACACAAAATTGGGTTCAAAACAGTCTTATCAGATAGTTTTGCGTTTAAAAGATCGTTTTTGAGCTCTATCCTTAGGGTACAGGAATCGTAAAATCTGTGTTTATCAGTTTTGTGTTCAGTAGGCAAGCTAGTGGGATTCAGTGTCTTCCAGTCGCCGTATGGGATTTTGAAATGTTTCATTTTCCTTAAAATTGTACCATATTCTTGAATCTTGGTGAGATCCTTTGCTTGTTCAGCTGTTTCGTCCCTGCGTACCTTGGATTCAAGTTTGCTTAGTTTAGTTATCAGCTCATTGCGTTGTTCGTCGATCTTTGTCCTATCCAGGAGCGTTCTCTGCAGCCATTCATCATATGTGGCTCTGAGAGTTTCATCAGTAAGAACATGAGTTGCCAACGAAAGCATATGGAATTTGTGAATTGCATTTGGATCATCAGGTCTCTTGTCCGGGTGGTACAGGAGTGCTAATTTACGGTACTGTTTCTTTATAAGCGAAGTTGGTATTAGCTCTGGGGTTTCCGTAACTGGAATTCCCAGCTCATCATACAGATTTATCTTGCTCGAAAACACATTATCTAGATCCAAAGACATCTTATCGAGTCTTTAGTTGTACTTTTAGTTTGTAATTGAAATTTGATCGTCTCGCGGCGATAACTAAAGAACATACACTTGTAAGTTCTATTACGTAGGGCTCATCTATTGATCTTATATAAGCTCAAGCCATCAACCACATCAATACACTTTGCCAGAAGAAACCGTAAACGAACAAGAAATAGTTGCATTTCCTCACTGTAGATTTCTTGATGTTAGCCATATCATTATTAGCATTCATGAATAAATTGAACTTGACCGATCTCAAAAGGAAAACACCGAATGCGATAAAGAGGTATACCTTGACGGCCATCGATATGTAAAGTGGCCTATTGGGGGAAAACAGAACCAAGGAAAGCGGTACAAATTTGTAACCGACGTAGCATATTAACTCTGTTAAACTCGAAGTTGGAGAGTTGACATTCACCAGTAGATAAAGACCAAGCTTCAATATGACCAAATCCAGGCCAACAAATGCTAACGTCGAAGACAACTTGTAGTACAAGTTCTCGGGATTGAACGATCCCTGCAAACCCTTTTGCATATTCCAAACCAGGATATATGTGACCAGTCCCATGATGGGTATGTACAGATCCGGCGAGTTGACATCATCCTTGGGTGGTAAGAACGCTAATGAACCGCTCGCTTGCGATTGCGTATCCGGTATACGTTGCCAGCTAGTTTTCTTGAAAAAGGGAAGCAAAATGATTTGCAGCTTCCTCAAAACGTAAGATGTAGTCACTTGGAAATAGTGTGACAGGCTCGAAGAGCTTCCTGCGGCCTTTGTGACCGTTTCTTGGAATTGAGAGAAGTTCTCTTGACCGATAAAGCTTGTAAACGCATTTTGTCCAAGCTGATACGCCATCGACGTAGCTGGATTCTGAAATGGTATACTATCCTGATGACCTGGCCTGCCGCTAGATGTAAATTGACCCTGTGGAACAGCTTCCTGCATTACTGGTCGTTCTCGAGGCGATGCAAATTGTCCTCCCGCTTCATGCGAAAACCTATCATTAATAGAGACATCATTAGACGTGTATGCATATGGATTGTACGACATAGTACCACAAACCAATCACCTTGACTGGACCTTTCAATACGTCTTACAGCTGAATAACCTTCATCGCTTCAAGATGGTTAACCTTATAGCTTGTTTAAAGATCGTTTTGTACGAAACCTTACTTAACAGCCCTCCAAATACAAAGCATATAAAGTTATAGGCAGCTAGTAACTGTCTGAAAAGCTCTGAGACTTTCAAATGAGTCCTAGCAGGTTCATTATGGCTCTTCATTGAGCTAGGTAATCTTGGTGGACCTTATGGGTTGTTAGTCGTGTGACGTGACAAGACGCGTAAGGACCATAGTAAGCGAAGATCTGGTAATGGATGAGGAAGTTTAGAGACTTCTTGTGATTAAACGGACTGATAGGGCCGGTCAATCGTTCGTTTTGCATGTCATCTAGGTCAAGAGGGTCCAATACTGCACGAGTGGTGAAAAATGGGTGGTCTAATGGCGTTAATTCGAGTGCAAATTCATTGGCAGTTACAGCGAATCAGCTGATGCAGGCTGGTAAGATTGACGAGATTGATAGTATGATGGGATTTGAAAGGTATTTCCCACCTCAATATAGCGGTCGAAGAGATTCCGGTAAGCTGGATCAAATTCCAGGTCGTGTTGGATGGCTAACGAACATGCATGCGACACTTGTGTCACCTGTTTCTGTTTCTATGCCTGGTGGAAGTACGAGTGAACCATTGGGAATCGCTGGGGTTGATTTCTATTTTTTAGATGAAGAAGGTGGCAGTTTCAAATCCAGTATTACTTATGATCCGTATTTCTTTGTCAAATGTTCTGATGTGTCTAGGGTTAATGATGTGGAAGAATTTATCAAGAAATATCTTGATTCTTGTTTGAAAAGCGTTGCAGTGGTAGAGAAGGAAGATTTATCTCTAGACAATCATTTATTGGGACTTAAAAGTACTTTGATTAAGCTGACCTTTATCAATTCGAATAAACTATTTGAAGCGAGGAAACTACTTCGTCCTATACTAGCATTCAATGAAAATAATAACGCTCAGAAGCAGTTGTACTCGGCACAGGGAGCTGGGAATTCTTTCAGGGATGCCAAAAGCCTTATTGAGGAGGTAAGAGAATATGATGTACCTTACCATGTGCGGGTGTCGATTGATAAGAATATAAGAGTAGGTAAGTGGTACAAAGTCGCCTCTGATGGCCTTCATGAGATAACAGAAAAGGTTGCTTTCGCTGATCCAGTAGTTTTGGCGTTCGATATTGAGACCACGAAGGCGCCCTTGAAATTCCCAGATTCAGCCGTAGATCAAATTATGATGATTTCCTATATGATTGACGGAGATGGTTTTCTAATTACCAACAGAGAGATAATATCTGAAGATATCGAGGACTTTGAATATTCTCCGAAGCCAGAGTATCCTGGATTTTTCACGATTTTCAATGAATCTGATGAATTAGCATTGCTTCAGAGATTTTTCGAACATATCAGAGATGTCAGACCCACTGTTATCGCGACATTTAATGGTGACTTCTTCGATTGGCCCTTCATAGATAATCGATCAAAGATACATGGTTTAGATATGTTTGAAGAAATCGGATTTTTACCTGATTCTGAGGGTGAGTACAAATCGTCCTACTGCTCACATATGGATTGTTTCCGCTGGGTGAAAAGAGACTCATATCTTCCTCAGGGTTCACAAGGCCTGAAAGCTGTCACCCAGGTAAAGTTGGGATACAATCCTATTGAACTGGATCCCGAGCTTATGACGCCTTATGCATTCGAAAAGCCACAGCAATTATCAGAGTACTCTGTTTCTGATGCCGTGGCCACCTACTATCTTTACATGAAATATGTTCATCCATTCATTTTCTCCCTGTGCACAATCATTCCTTTAAATCCCGATGAAGTCCTTCGAAAAGGTACAGGTACCTTATGTGAAATGTTGTTAATGGTTCAGGCATATAACGGTAATATTCTACTGCCGAACAAATATACGGATCCACTAGAAAGATTTTATGACGGCCATCTGTTGGAGTCCGAGACATACGTTGGAGGACATGTGGAGTCCTTAGAAGCAGGAGTTTTCAGAAGCGATATAGAAACTGACTTCCAAATTGATTCCGATGCAATTGACGAGCTTCTGGACGATCTTCCTCACGCCCTTCAGTTCTGCATAGAAGTTGAGAATAATTCCAAGCTAGAAGATGTCACAAATTTCGAGGAAATAAGAGAAGTGATAGCTTCTTTGCTCCTTGACTTAAAGACAAACAACAAACGATGTGAACTGCCCCTTATATACCACGTCGATGTCGCATCAATGTATCCTAACATTATGACAACCAACCGACTGCAACCGGATAGCATGAAAACTGAAAGAGATTGCGCCAGCTGTGATTTCAATAGACCGGGAAAATCATGCGACCGAAGGCTTAAATGGTCTTGGAGAGGTGAATTCTTTCCGGCAAAGATGGATGAATACAATATGGTCAAAAGAGCACTTCAAAATGAAACTTTTCTAAATAAGAACAAGTTCTCCAAGAAAAAATATCTTACTTTTGATGAACTATCCTATGCTGAGCAAGTAAGTCATATAAAAAAACGTTTGACGGATTATAGTCGGAAAGTTTACCATAGAGTTAAAGTTTCGGAAGTTGTGGAAAGGGAATCAATCGTCTGCCAAAGAGAAAATCCTTTTTACGTCGACACAGTAAGATCTTTCCGTGATAGAAGGTATGAATTCAAAGGTCTGGCGAAGACTTGGAAGGGAAAGCTTTCTTCGATTCCATCTGCAGATAAACATGCGAGAGATGAGGCCAAGAAAATGATTGTACTTTACGACTCCTTACAACTGGCCCATAAAGTTATTTTGAATTCGTTTTACGGTTATGTTATGAGAAAAGGTTCCCGATGGTATTCGATGGAAATGGCTGGTATTACGTGTTTGACAGGAGCAACCATTATTCAAATGGCAAGGGCTTTAGTCGAGAGATTGGGAAGACCGCTTGAGTTGGATACTGATGGTATCTGGTGCATACTTCCGAAATCCTTTCCAGAAAACTTTTCGTTCACGCTGAAAAATGGTAAGCGATTGTTCTTATCTTATCCCTGCTCAATGCTCAATTACAGAGTTCATCAGAAGTTCACTAATACTCAATATCAAGAAATCATAGATCCCATCAAACACAAGTATCAAACACATAACGAAAATTCCATTTTTTTTGAAGTTGATGGGCCTTATAGGGCAATGATCTTACCAACGTCTAAGGAAGAAGGTAAGGGAATCAAGAAGCGATACGCAGTATTTAATGAAGATGGATCACTTGCCGAACTTAAAGGCTTTGAGTTAAAAAGGAGAGGTGAACTGCAGCTCATCAAAAATTTCCAAGGTGATTTATTCAAGGTTTTCCTGCAGGGCGATAACTTGCAAGGCTGCTACTCCGCAGTCGCTGATGTCGCGAATAGGTGGTTGGATATTTTGGATTCTAAAGGGTCAATGTTGGAGGACGAGGATTTAATTGAGTTGATTTGCGAGAACCGAAGTATGTCGAAGACCCTCAAGGAATATGAAGGGCAAAAATCAACCTCTATCACAACAGCAAAGCGATTGGGAGAGTTCTTGGGCGAAGATATGGTGAAAGATAAAGGTTTGCAATGTAAATATATCATCAGTAGCTTGCCAGCAGGCTCGCCGGTGACAGAACGTGCAATTCCAGTTGCTATATTTTCTGCAGATATAACTGTGAAGAGATCGTTCCTTAGAAGATGGACGTTGGATTCATCACTTGAGGATTTTGATCCTAGGACAATCATAGACTGGCTTTATTATAGAGAAAGAATAGCATCTGTCATTCAGAAAATCATTACTATTCCGGCTGCTTTGCAAAACATTCCTAATCCTGTTCCTAGAGTTGAGCATCCGCCATGGCTTAAAAAGAGGCTGGCTATAAAAGATGACAAATTTAAGCAAGGTTCACTGAATAAGTTTTTGACGAAAGCTTTGAAGGCGCCTGTCCCTGGGCAGATTCAAGATATAGAGGATCTTTTCGAGGATAAATCTGGCCCTCAGCTGAGAACCGTCAAAACCGCAAAGACTTCTGTTAGCGACAAAAGGTCCAAGAGAAAGAGATCGCAAAAAAATGAAGAAGAAGCATTGGTTCTGCCTTCAACCATGCCATCTTTGGATGAGGATTACGTGAAGTGGCTACAATATCAAAAGATCAAATGGAAAATTCAGCGAAGAGACAGGATGCGCAGAGCTCAACTTTTTGGAGACATGAACTCTTCCGCTGGTAGGAGTGCGCTTGGCGGTATGATTAGGAAGCAGGCCGAAACGTATGCCAACTCGTCCTGGGAAATTTTGCAATACAAGCCGTCTGCTCAACCAGGTATATTGAATGTTTTCGTTTCTATTCAAGGACACGTACAAATTCTGAAGTTTAAAATCCCCAAAACCATTTATGTCCATTTTAAAAGCATCCCAGATCTGTCATTGGAGCACCTTGTGATGGAACCCTGTCATGCTGCAATTCCTAATGGCTCACGCCTGACTCAAGGAACCTGCAGCAATTTGTACAAATGTACAATGCCAGAGAGTGTTTACTGCGACACAGTACAGAGGGAGTCAAATCCCTTCACAGACACCAATGTTATCGCTGTGTATGAGAGCAGTATCAGAGCAACTGAACGAGCTATTTTAGAGCTGGGATCATCTGTAATATTCAGATCAAATGTCATGGGATCTTTGGGGAAAGGTTTGCAAAACGGTTTCGAAATGAAAAATTTAAGCATGTCTGATACACAGAGGTATCTCAGCAGATTCTCCCTGCCTGTGGCATATCTGCTCCATATTCATAGTAGCATTGGCTATGAATTTTTCTGCCTCGTTAAATCCTGGAGCAAGATCATTACATTGCACGTCCTTAAGCCATCTTCCACTGCAAATGAACTTTCCCTTGGTCTGATGCAGCAAATTTACGCCCAGGCATATCAGCATAAAAAGTCATATGTGGACAAGTTTTCGCGGTTCATGGCTCTGGATGAGAACATGACCTTCGAACTTCAAAGTTTTGATGATCTTTCGAAGCTACACAACAAGCTCTCGCACAACGTTAGTAAATTGAAGGAGGAGAAAGGCCTACAGTTTCTATTAATGTTGCATTCACCATATCCTTTGAAGTTAAGAAAGAAAATAAAATTACTCGATCAGGTCCCCGTTCTGCAATTGTCAATGAATGAGATGGACTTGCCGCAGCTGCAATGGCAACCAATACTAGGTAAAAAGATGGTCAGTCACTTTCTATCTTGTGGAGCTTGGTTGTCTCATCTGGTTACGATTTCGCAGTTCAGCAGTATTCCGTTGTGTAACCTCAGATTAGACAATGCTGGTTACGTCATAGACATACTATATGCACGTCAATTGAAACAAGACGGCTTTATACTCTGGTGGAACGAAAATGAACCTCTCCCAGATCTCGGTGGTGTCCAGAAGGATTTTGATCTCAACACGCTATCGCTGATGACCGATGTTGCATTTCAGAATATAAATATTCCTTCGATTTTCGACCATGTTGTATTGGAAGTTGGAGTAGGGAACTTGACGGTCAACGCAGTTTTAGCATCAGCTCTAATCACTGAAGCCGACGGCGGCGAATCTATGGGAACTGACGGTGCCAATTTTTCCAATGGTGCCGATCGAAGCGCCAATGAAAACTTTGTGAAAGACGCCTTTTCTGCTGGATCTCTGATGATCCTGCGCAATTTGCTCAAGGAATGGTGGGATGGAGCTCTCACCGGTAATACCACCTCGGACTTATTGATCAATTCGTTTGTGACTTGGGTACAGAATCCTGATTCGAAACTGTTTGATGCTTCTCTCAGATACCATATACACAATCTGACTAAAAAATCATTACTTCAACTAATGAACGAATTTCAGAGCCTGGGATCAAATGTTACTTACGCAGGCAGAAACAAAATCCTAGTTAAGACTCCTAAGCTTACGCCTGAAACTTGTTATGCTTATGGTCAGTATATTGTCAAAGCTGTTCGGAAAAATCTAATCTTCACATACCTTGATCTGAGAATCGAGAAATACTGGGATCTATTGATTTGGATGGACAAACATAACTTTGGAGGTCTAGCCTGTACAGAAATACAAGAGAAAGAGACACAGGATTTAAGAGCTTTTTCCCAATGGCAAATCAGAGAGTTTTTACCACTAATATACCAATCTGAATTTGATGATTGGGTGATGATCATTCTTGATAGTTTGGCTAAAACGAAAAAGAACTACCTAGAAGCGAACGACAGTACGCAAAGACCCACCCAGATTTTCTCTGGTAAGGCAAAGAAAACCGACATGGATGAGGACGAAGGGAACGGACCGTTATCCGGGTTCACTAGTATTTTTTTCGAGCCTTTACTAAACAGAGTGCAGAAATTATATCGAAATGAGAAATCGTTCATCTTGGATCCCAAATATGCCGCTGAATATGCCTTTCCCTTCCTACCGGGTTCTTTCATTAAAATGAAGGCCCCGCTCCTAGAACTGGTTAAATATCTGTGCCATCTGATGTCGCTTTCCAAACCCAATATACTCGAAGTACGTCAACTTCGCAAAGAGCTCCTGAAGATATTCGAAGTTCGCGAGTTTGACAAAAGAGCAGAGTTCCAAAACCCAAGTGCAACTCTACCGATCAACGGATTTCTTTGCGAGTCATGTTTCTGCACCATCGATATCGATTTCTGTCGAGACAATCCCTCCACTATATTCCAATGTTCCAATTGCCATAAAGAACTCAATCGTGGGCTTCTTCAGGAGCGTCTGATTCACAATATTTACGTCGAGATCGAATCGTACTTGACTCAAGACCTGAAATGTTCCAGATGTAACAAGGTCAAGCAAGATAATATGAGCGATTACTGTGCTTGTTCGGGATCATGGGTAGGTTTAATCTCCAAGCACACGCTCATCGAAAAGATTCTACTGTTTCAACAGGTGTCTGAATATTACAATCTCGATCTGGTGATAGCAGCGCTGGCAGATATCTCCATGTGAGCATAACCTGTATTTAGTTAGTGCACTTTTTCAATAGCGATGATCTTAGATGTAAATCCTAAACTTTAAATCTTTAAAATAGGCAGAAAGTTGTCAAATTGAAGTCCCCATAGTCCATGTCGAGCTCATTAAACGATGTACTGTTCCGTGATTATCAGATAAATACTTTGACAGCTTTTTTGCATAGAGATCCAAGCATAACTCCACCAAATTTGATTATTCAAGGGCATAGTAGCACTGGGAAGACATTTACGTTGAAAAGGGTATTTGATGCGAGTCCCGAGTTAGTGAATGCTTGGTTGGAACCAATTGAATTAGTTACGTGGAAACCTTTAATGCAAGCAGTGTTTAGAACTGTTCAAAATGGTTTAAGATCTCTGTATCCCGAGGTAAGCATTCAAGAGAGTGATCCACTGGACGTTGAAGAGACATATTTATTGGTTAAATTGCTGACGAATTTATTCTCACAATACGATAATGTTTTACAAGAAGAGCTTAGTTTCTTCTTGGTGTTTGATGGATTGGACCAGTTGAACGATTTGGATGCAGTTCTCTTTAGGAAACTAATAAAGCTACATGAGTTACTGCCACCAAGCTCCAGGATCAAGCTTAAATTCATCTATACCATACAGGATATGACGTTTGTTGAGCGTTATTCGTCGCATTGTCTACCAGTGGTAGTGTTTCCCAGGTACACGGCCAAAGAAGTCACAGAGATATTGATAGCCACTAGAGCTGATGATCTAATTATGAGTGATGCTCTGCGAGAAAAAGTACTAAAAGAAGGTATTACCGAATGCACAGATGAGCAGTTTCTTGGTGTTGCAATAAATTTCATTAAACTAATTGTTCAGTCGTTCCATTCGTACACTGGAAACAATATAGCGGCGCTCAATGATCTGATTGATTTTAAGTGGGATTCCTTCGTAGACAAAGTCATGAAGGAGAATATATTCGAACCATTGGCGCTTTACAGAGCTGCAAATAAAGTATTCTCTACCACAGGCGATACTTTGAGCCCCGAGGACTCGGAAACTACAGAAATAACAAATGAAGTGGCTCAATCTTATGAACTTTCTGCAATCTCCAAATATCTCCTCATAGCTGCTTATATCTGTTCATATCTCGAACCGCGATATGACAGCAATGTATTCTCCAAGAAATCGCATATCAAGACTGGCAGAGCTTCCTACGGTAGAAGAAAGAAGATTGAGACAAATCCAAGATTTCTACAACCATCCATCTTCCCTCTAGAGAGATTACTGGCCGTTTTCCAAGCCATTTTTCCCGTCGAGCGTAAAGCTCAAAGTGGGTCTTTGGCCTTGTTGAAGGAAGAACCGCTTATGAGAGCTAATGTTGAAGTATTCCAGAATTTGGCAGAACTCCATTCTTTGAAACTGATATCGACAACTGTCGCAAGAAATATCGATTTTCTCAATTATAAAGTAAAGTGGAAAGTTAACGTACCTTGGGAAATCATCAACGAGATAGGCAGATCGGTAGATTTCGACGTGGGACTATATTTCGGTGGGCAATAAGAACAATCAGCATCTATAGACACTCCAATTGACATCTTAATAGGAACAATCATCATCATGTGATGGCAGAATTAACGTTTAGTACAGCTAAAAGAACATTCGGATCCAGCTTATTGAATAAGAATTGAACAATACTTTAAGACCTGATATGAAAGTTTAGAAGAACTTTACGAGTCTAGTATCTTTTGTGAAGGGTTCCCCATGTTGTACAATGATTCCAAGAGGGCCAAAATCGATCAAGAGACCATTAATGAAGCTGATTACGAGCAAGAATTTGAACCACTTAAGAAGAGACCAAAGATTGCAGTAACTGGCTATGAGTCTGATTCGTCTGATGATGAAGATAGTGATAACGAGACTGTGTCCAAGTTGGATGGGAAGGAAAAAGTGCCAGAGAACAATACTGAAGATGACATGTTTAAAATCGATCAGGGTTCCAGGAATATGAGCAATGATCAGTACGATGAAGATATTATTAATGATTCCCCCGACACACATTTGCCGGACGATGGAGATATTAAGGTCGAAGCTTTCAATTTAGAACAAGAAAGAGAAGAAGGTTGTCTAGATGAAGCTGGCAACTATATACCGACAAAAGAGCATGATGAGGATGCCCTGCAAGATCAAGATTTATGGATCAACGATTTCAAAGATGTACAGAAAGCAGCTGCTTCGCAAAAGCATGCGGAAACCAGCAGAAGAATTGAGAACCGAAAAGTTCAGCAAAGCAGTAGACATTACATGATAGATGAAGCATTGTTGCGATTCTACTTCTTTTTGTCCCACGACGGTACAATTATAGACTCTTTGGCGAAACTAAACAAAAGACGTAAAACGGGCCATCAATACGTTCTGAATTCGATCAACTACATCTCAGACCTGATCAATATCCTTGAGCAGAAGGGACTTGAAGATGTCTACTTGTTAAGTCGCTCTGAGGTCGCTACATCGTACAAGGAAGAATGTTTGAACGATTCTGCAGTTATTGATGATTGTAAATCGCTAATATGGTCGTTCAGATGGTTAAGCAAACCGACTGTAGTGTATGGACCATACACAAACTATCAGATGCAACGCTGGAAATCGTCGTACTTCAAGGATAACGTTGTAGTGCGATTTCATGATGATGAAGATAGGCCAGAAAACTGGCTAGATATAAACAGTGTAACATTCATGTAGCATTAATTCACCACTCCATAGCATGATCTTGACCATTCACAACGTCTTCTTCGTTCTCTTCTTCTACATAGGCCTTCAACTGTCCGGCCACTCTGGTGGAAGCTTCTTCAATGCTCTCCAAAGTCAATGGGTCCCCAGCTCTTCCACATTGTCTATGTAATGACAGTAACACATTCCTCAGCTTGTTTCTCACCTTGACTATCACCGATTCGTACTCGGCCACGGCATCATCATCATTACTCATCTGAATATCAGCCAAAAGACGTTCGATGCTCTCAACGTTCTTCAAAATACTGCTGCCATCGACGAGTGAACTCTTTAAGACTTCCACAATTCCCTGTATCTGTCCCAGAATAACGAATCTCTGAAATCCTACCTGAAGACCGAACTGTTTCCCTTCGATATAGTTCTCCTTTGCCTTCTCACTCAATCCCTGCTCATAGCCCTCCTGGTAGAACTGCTGCTCTAAATTCAGCAAATAATCAGTATCCATACTAAGGTCTTCCACTCTACTTCACCAACCTATTCCTTTTAAATACTCTATGAAGAACTGCAGTTAAACTACAAACCAACTACATAAACTCTACAACTGCTTCCCAGATTTTACTTCCTTGCCAGTTTTCTTAATCTTATCCAGTATAGTATCATAAGGAAGAGACGTGAAAACGTCAACTGTCTGAGTTTCCAGCGATATTTCTATCTTGGAAACTTCTGGTTCAAGCCTCGACAATACTCTGTTGATCGCATTTGAACATCCAGAGCAAGTCATTACGACGTTGAATTGATAGTGATTTGACATGGCGATAAAGCTCGATAATTCACTTCACAATTGGCCTTGTAAATCACAGTAATTGAACATCAAGACCTTTCTCTAAGCATAATGGACTGAACCATAGCTTAACCAAGCAACAAGAGAAAGTATCACGTGTGGGCGTCTTTCATGGTCAATTGGCTTGATGAGCTCGACTAGCGAGTCCTGTTGATGGACTATAGGTCGTCTGCGACATCAGCATTCCTGATATCAAATATCTCGTCGATTGCATTTCTTCTTAGTGGTGTTTCTGCGAATAATAGCATAATCCATTTGATCAGCTCATCGGTTGTGAAGAGATAAAAATCACCGTTGTAGAACATTTCCATGATATCCTTCAAGTGTAGTGGCAAGAACTTGCCGATGATTGCGAACTTTTCGCGGTACTCTCTGTAGCTGTTGTTAGCGTTTAGAGCTGGGACCTCTGTTCCGGAATATAAGAGTGAAATGAACTCGGATAGGTTTTCTGAACTTGTTTCTGATATTATCTGCCATTGTAGGATATTGTTGATGACACAGTCTTGGTATAGGAATTGTAGGAATGAACATAAAGCGCGTTCGTTATCGGTTTTGGCAAGCGGTTCGAGAATTTTAGTTTTGATGAATGGGAGCAATTGATCGATAGTTATGTTCCAGGAGCAATTTCTTTCGTTTTGTTTCAGTTCATTTAGCTGTTGGCAGACTAGCTTGTAGACAACGCTTTTGTTGGTATTGAGGTAGAGATCCAAATTATTGAAGGTCAGTTCTTGTAGTCGAGTTAGCGATGGGTGATGTTTGATAATTTGCTTCAAATCGATGTGCAATTGACACCAATTATCCCCGTACTGGCGACTGGCAATTGCCATGATAGTAGTTTGTAGCACATTTAGCTTATGGTTGTAGTAAGATTCGTCAATTTTTTGCCCTAGCTTATGACAGCCTTCGTCGAAGCCTTTCACCAAAACAGTAATCTCTGCTGGCAGTTGAGTCACTGTAATTTCGTCTGGACTATTATCAGTACTTTTTTGGTTCTCGTTTTCTTCATCTTCGATTTCTATGTTCCAGGCTTCGTCCCACGCATCGTCTGCGACATCACTAGCCGTGTCTTTCCTGGACTCGGCACTGGCTACCTCGCTCGCTAAATCTTTTTCGCCTAAATCGAGGTCCATATGCTCATCCCACCCTGTCTTCTCTTCCCACCCCCAATCGCTATTTATTGATCTTCTGGAAGACGATGGTAACCTCTTCCTTCGTGCTGGAGTTTGAGCGGGTGATGAAGGAGCTGCCATCGATACGACAACCTCCAGTCTTTGCCATGCCTTGTCGGTAAAAAATGCTCGTAGCTCAGTTATTTGTTCATGGAAAACCTTGTCTATATGGAGGTTCATAGGAATTTGGTCATTATTGAACAGATCGTTAATTGCGGTGCCATCGTAACTCCAGCTACTCGTTTCCGTTGATAACTTCACGAGATCTTGATTCACTTCTCCAATGATAACCCTAAGCTGAGCATTCTCTGGTCGAAATACAACAGACGAATTGACTTTTATGAACTCGAGCAACTGAGTGGCAATTAATGAACCCAACTTCTGCGCCAAGATTTTTTGATCCCGCAACCAAACAGTTTCCCGCATGAACAGTAAAAGATTCTTGAACGAATTCGCAGTTTCTTCAACCTTTTCATCTCCATCCTTGGTAGAATCTTCGAAAATGAGCTTACTATTGTCATTAGCCAACATAAACTGCTTATTCTCGGCAAATAAGCAAGATTTTATGAGACTAACGATATCAGAAAGTTTCACGTACTCGTTCAAGATAGTATTCAATCTATCTCGCAATGTTTCCTGTAACGTCCCCAAAACCATGTCTGAGATAATCCACAGTTTCTGATCCAATTGACCTGACGGGAAGTAAAGATTCTCCACAGAATCCATCAGATCAGCGTACTGTAGCTGCACCTGATCGTCACCGTGAGTGACAGTTGATTGAAACTCGATCGCATCCGCATTTATTTTCCAAAATCCATCTTTCAGCGTTGCAAAAAGCGTATTAACCAGTTCCAAATGCATATTATCGACATATGTCATTATGGACCTCTGAAGTCCAAAACTTCGGTTGATAATACTAAAATTCGCATGTAATTTCCTGCGTAATGCCTGTAATGAATAGAAGCAGTTTTCAAGCTCCAATAACTGTAAATTCGTCTTAAATTCCAATATAAGTCCTGGAATTGTCTTTAATGCCGTAAAATCATGCAATTCATTACTCAATTCCTTTTCTCGTCTTAATATCGCTTCCAAATCAATCTTTAAGGACTCACCATCTTCATTCTTCCTCAATAAAGGATCATTATCCAATCTTCGCGCAATTTCGTCCCTATTTCCCAATATTGAGCTTATTTTATCACTCACAGACACTGTATCAACGTTCATAGAGTCCCAAGATCCTCTTACGGGTCAAATATCTACTAATCAAACGATATTCACAGCATATCTCTTCTTTAAAGCACATTAGCACTCTATTATCGTCAAGAACGTCCAAGAATATTACTGCAAGACTATGCTAAATAGTAACGATTGTCAGTTCAGATATTTTGATGAATGTTGGATAGGAATCTTTTGTCGATCATTGGTTGATCTGAGTGAGCTGAGATATGGTTGTCATCATAAACAATCGAATAGTTAACGATATCAAGAGAAGAAAAGTCTAACTTGACGATATTGTTTGATCAATAACTATAGTAGCCTTACTAGCATTTTAATGATATACAATTCGTCGAGTTGTCTTGGTTATAAGTTTCAATAGTGAAGTAAAGATATCAAGAAGAGATTGTTCAGTTTTTCAACTTAACTTAAATGAGCTGGTGGTTACCCAGCTTATAGGGCTTATATTATTTTAGTTAGGGCTAGTTTCCCAGTTACCCGCCTTATAGGGTTTATATTTTTTAGTTAGGGCTAATCATGGTTACCCGCTTTATAGGGTTTACAATATTTCGGTTAGGGCAAGTTTATTGTTACCCGCCTTATAGGGTTATTTAGTTAGGGTTAGTTTAGTATAGTAGAACTGATTACCATGGTAACTGGCATACCGTTGTTCTATAATAGAAGACTTGTGAGCTTGTACAGCTCTTCTCGGCAACTGGAACAGTAATCACGTAGTTTTGCATCTTGTTCCCAAACATTGGAGATTTCCTTCTCTATGGCATGACATTTGTCTATTTCATTGAGCAGGAAATTTCTATAGTTTGATTGAAGTAATTCTTTCTCCATGTTTTGTAAAATCTTTAGTTCAACTAGTAATTCGTTTCTTCGTTGAGCGAGTTCTAGTCGGGTTTGAGTGAACTTGTGGTTTTCTGCTGAATAAGTTTGGTTAAATTTCTGGAATGGTAGATTATTCTGCTCGAAAGCCAAATTTTGTGATAGTAAATCGAGATCTTTGATGCTGATTGCACGTCGTACTAGTATATCTTTTTTACCTCTCATGTAGTCCTGGAATAGGTTGTCAGAACGTCTGGCAGACCAGTATGCGAAACTGGATTTGCCGGATAATAGGATATTGATTATGATGGATATGATTAATCCAATGAGTAGATTCTTGTTGATATGAGTGAGATTCGTAATTGCGATTAGGATTGACCCGAAAACCAGTCGAATAAGAAGAAGTGCGAGACCTGTTATCTTGTAGACAAGCACCTTCATCAGCAGTTTGAAAATGATCGAGACGCTGTAATTAACAACAGGCGGTTTGTTCACATCATTGGCGCCTTCTGCTTCTAATTTTTCTTGGGATACCCCCAACATACCGCAGAGTTTGATTGCTTTGATAACTTTGCCATGTTTCCCGATCTTCTCCAGATAATACCTAACCACTTTCCTTATCAGTAGAAATTCCTTGCTGGTTGCCTGTAAGGCTATCCTGAAGACGGCCTTCTCTGCAAAGCACCGTTCTTGTACGATCTCTCCAGTACTAGGCTCGAAAAATTCGAGGTTATAGTATGCCAATAAGAGAGATCCACTAGCAGAATGTAAGATATCTTGCGTTAACGATTCGTATGGTTCCGTCACCACATATTTGACTTTCACGCGCAGGGGACGACAAAATGGTACTTTAACGATTATAGGTTCCTGATCTACCTCACAGTACTTGTTTTCAATAAGTTCAACGATCGATTGTTCCATTTGTATGGTTGGCGGTCCACCTGTGCGTAAGCCATTCAAAAAGTTATTCGTTAAGTTCAAACGAAATTGAAGGGTACGCTTTAATTGCATTCTGCTTTCGCCATTAGTTTTGTCATACTTGATCCAGGGCCGGCTAATGTTCGAGCTGCCATCTTTATTGGATAGATATAAGCACCTGGGAAATGCACTGGATTGGTCTCCGAAGAGGATATGCATTAAACCTTTGGAAGGTATTTCATAAACGTGATGATACATCGCGGTGGATTGCGATTGAAATCCCTTCCGCCTATGTAAAAGCTCTGTAGCCGTTGCACTCATAGACCAAAAGGTATTAGTAGGATATAAACCAGAAACCGTTTCATGAGCGGTATGGCCAATGTCTTGGTCTAGGGATGACCGCATCTTTCTGACCTTTTCATCTTTCAGTGTTGATTGAAAATCGGACTCAATTGAATCTAATTGCTTCAGTATTTGTTCTTCATTCTTGGGATTAGCTAAGGCCATGTTTTCTAACAAACATTGAAGCTTGGTCGCAATAAGCCTGCGATCTGTAAAGAAAACGACCAACCTTAACTGAGTTCCGTCCACCCCGTACAGCTTTAAAGAGTGATCTGAATTGGCGTCCAACTCTACAGAGGTAATGTCAGTTAAATTTTTGCAAGTGAGGCAAATGAATCCCATTGAATTCATGTAACAAAAGATATGATCCACAGTAACGTAAATTGTAGTGCAAAATCGCTGTCTTTTATTCGGGCACCAGAATGAGCTGAAGCTAAAAAGTAGCAGATCCTCAGGAAATTTAGCCAGATTTTGATCGATGGAGAAGAAAAGACTTTTAAACTGAAGATCATTGATTCTCATCTTCTCGGAATAAAAACTAGGATAGTCAATCAGTGAATCTCGATCTTCGCGTGGTTTGTCTTTGTGCAAATTATCCCGCCACCCTTTCTGTGCTTTCTTAAGAGTTGCATAATCACTCCAATTGGTTGAACCCCATATATTTGCCAATAAAGCACTGGGCAAATAGGTATTCTGTTTAATTGAGCTACCGAATATTGCCAATTGTGTTAACTTGGTTGACATTGGAGTAAGTGCCATTTCATATTGAAAACCGCTTCGGCCGGGCATCGATGCTAGGTCAAAATTGGGCAGTTTCTCATTGAGAGTCTCTATAAGATTCAGGCTATTTTCATCATAGGTCGTAATAAGCTGATCTGTACTAGTTGTAGTACTTGATGCAAACTCAAAATACGCTGGCGAGATCCGGCTGCATGCACATTTATATTGAGGGTCATTACTGTCTAGCTTCGCCGCATAACGCTTTGCAGTTTCGAATGCAAGTAACCATTGCTTCAACTCCTTCAAACTTTCTGCTTGAAATACAATTCTCGTCAGTTTATCACCACTTACCTCGGGCGTTCTGCCATGAATTTTGACTTCGAAACAGAATTTGCGGTCCTCATCAGGATCATATCTAACATCGATTAAAAGAACACCAAATTTATCTGTCTCTTCGACGTACGTCTTTGAAGGCGATAGCAGAAGCAATCCGAAGACAGATCTAGTCAAAAAACACCATCGACGTACCCAGACTTGTCTGCTGGGGTTACCGACGGTTGTTTTCATATACAACCAGCCAAATATCTCAGGGGCCTTGAGGGCCGGCGAAGTCTTCTTAGCTAAAAGCTTTGACGAATTAATAACCTTGACGTTATAGTCAGATATTTCACGCGAAGGAGCCACTTGACCTAAGGTATATTCAATTACCTGCTGCTTTGCGCGTTCCATATCGTCTTGCAAGAGCTCCGAAGCTTCAACAGCATTGGTTACCCACTCGGAATACGCTGCGACGCTTTCAGTTAATGACATTGCAAGATCCACTCTTTTTCCCGCCTCTCGGAGTAGGAAACTGTTCTTATCGCTAATAAGCGACACTGCCCGCATTAGAAACTTATCCAAACCTACTTTCAGGCTCGAAATCGCTGCCATGAGTTCCAAGGAAACTTGTAGATACGATTTCCGTATCTCAAAAAGTTCTAACGCTTCATCTCTTATATTCACAGGCTCAATATTTGTGTTTGACACTTTTATTGCACAGTATTTGGCCAATGCTGCATCAAATTTACTTTGACAATATTCAAATTCCGCTCTCTTGGCCTTATAGGGTTCCAAATCATTATTCATCAATTCAAGCAATACATCGGGATATGAAGTGCCCTGATATGCTATAATTTTCAAAATTCTGCTGGCAAACTCAAAATATTCATTATTGAATGCTTCCACCATCATTGGAGTGCTAGCTTGATTCTCAACAAACCCATTACTGAGTATCAATGGAGATGGAAGTAATTGAGATAAAAACGTTTGCTGTGCCCTTTGGAAATTCTCAAAGCAACTTGTATATCGATTTTGGAAAAATGCTAAACTCTTGTCTATCCAATCTTCAAATGCTTCTAGCTTGAATTGAAAGAAATTGACTGATGCTCTAAACGATGGTGTATCCAAAGACGCTTCTTTAAATGCAACTGATATTAATTTAAGCCTCTTCCATTCAGCATCTTTATCCTTCTTTTCCATAGTATCCTAATTACAAGATCTTTTAAATATCAGAAGATTAACTTAAGTAGTCTCCAGGACATTCAATGATTTGATATTTGAATACATCTTGATCTTTTATTTGTTCACCTTATATATCTTTTATAGCGTCCGAGAACATCATCACCATAGTTAGTAGGCTTAACAAGATAGAACTTTCAAAAGACAAACAAAACTGATAAAAGCTTTATAATCAAGAACTATTTGGCCTAAAAGGCTGCCCTATAGCGTATCTGTTTAGTTTATAACTGTGATAACACAATGTGGTAAACTGACGGCGATATCTTGCACTAAAGCTCGAAGGCTTAGAACGCTGTTCCCATTTGAGAAGATTCCTTCTGTTTGCTTGTCTCATCAGGAATATCAGCGTCTGTCTTTTCATGCTTTCCTGAAGCAGAGAAATGTGTGGTAATAATTTTAAAAGCCCTTTCTTGCCAAGTCGTCAGCAATGCGTAGGTAAAAATTGAGTATATCAATTTCTGGTTTAACTGCCTTCCCAGCTGAATGGTTAGTATTATCAAAAAGCTTCCCAATATCCTTTTGTATTTTGTTTTTCCAATTGATCAGATCCAAGTGGTCCGTGTCCGCCAAAGTACCTTGGTACTGTCCCCATTTACTGCTTCGAACGGTGACCATGCCATCATTCGGTTGCCCATTTGTAGCGGTGTATATTATTTTCCATGGCATAACGAAAGCATTGTACCACTTGGGCTCGAAATAAGATCCATAAGAAAAGTACGAAACGTCAGGGTCATCTGGTGTTATCTTATTGAAGTAGCTCATGTACTGGGTAGTAAGCTCGTAAAAACTCGCTGGTAGAATTTGCTTGCTGGTATCGAATGGTGCATTTTGTTTCAAGTCTTCAAAAAGCGCTACAACATAATCAGCCATCTCTGAACCACGATGTGGCGTGGATACCGTAGTCAGACTTATAACCTTGTAGCTTTTATTAGGAATTCTCGATATCAGATATCGACAATCCAGACCTCCCATTGAATGTGCAATTAAATTAAGCTTTATACGTTCTTCCTCTTTGAAAGATGCATTAGAATCAACTTCTTCAGTATTGTAAACTTGTCCTTTACTAAGTGTCTCCTTAAGCTTTTTAGTCTCTCTCTCTAAAAATGCATTCAAAATCACTGCTCGCTCTTCGATACTACCAAACCCTGGAACTTTTGATGTTATCACAGTGCAGCCTTTTTCTTCAAGTTTCTTCTTCACCCCCATCCAATACTCAACTTCAAATATGCTTTTAGTCGTGTCTGCATCTATATCTTCCTCAATGAAATATTCATATCTATCACCCAGTATGAAATTATTCACTATCCGTGTTAATTGGAACACTGAAGGAATTAAAATCAGTTTGTCAAAACCTGATAGACCATGACATAACACAATTGGATTTTTCGGTGCCAAGAAATCATTCTTCGTGGGAAATTCTGTTAAAATCGGATCAATATCTCTCTTCAATTCTCTGTAAAGATAGGCCTTATATGTTTTGGCAAACAGTCGCATTAAGGGGCTACTACTAGACGCAGCAACTTGTGCCAATGAATGCTGGGCATAGTTTCCATTAACAGGTTTTTGAAGCATTTTAAACTGATCTTGATCTGTCTAGACCCTTTAAAGCTTTGCAGATCCTCTTGAATGCCAAGAAATCCTCAGCGCGCGCTGTTCAAATAGGACAAAGTAAAGTATCAAACCTTGGACTTGCAAACTTATAGCGTCTAAGCAGTCAGATGAAGCCTGCCATTCAGTTAAGCGGTGACCACAGGATAATTCTTGAACAATGTAGATTATTCTGCAAGAAGCAGCTTGATTTTCAGATCGAAAAATCGTCTTAACCCACTTGTTTTTTCTTGAGAGACTGGCTGAAGTCTACATGTATTCTTCTATCATCGATCAAAATGCCGTCCATGTTCTTGTATGCAGAGTCGCAAGATTTCTTGGTATCGAACTCAATGAAACCATAACCGAGTGAACGACCGGTCGACTTGTCTCTGACAATCTCGACCGACTTAACGTAGCCAAAGCGTTGAAATATCGTTGCTATATCTTTTGCTCTTGTCAATGGATTGAGTTTGCATATGAATAGAACTTTATCAGATGGCTTTATTCCGACTCCAGGTAAATCGCCCATTATTTCCAGGGACAGTTCCTTTCTTCTGATATCGATATGGATCTCCTGTCGCAGGGAATCTTGGCAGAACGCCAATTGGAGGTCTTCAGGTAAACGAATGTCTTTGAATGGTTGAGAGATGTTTGATGTTCGGAAGTTGGGCGGGTCAGGGAACGGGTCATGAATTAGATGCATTTTGCGAATTCTGATATCAACCAGCGGCCGTCCCGAGGTGTCAATGGCCGTAGCATTGATTCGATCCAAAGTTGAAAAGGTTTCCTTAATGATATTACCGAAAAATACCACGTTCTTGAGCTCTTGCGGTTCTTCGCTAAGGGTAATTATCATCCTAGATCCAATTAAACTGACTGAATCACCGGGTTTTACAACAACTCCAAGGCTCCCCTTCTGTGCCTGAATTGGAGTGTTATCTTCTTTACTGGGTCTGATCAATAACGGTTTGACTTCATCATTTGGTTGAAGAATCCCTTCAATGGAAGTATTATGCACTCGCAATTCTTTTCTATCTGCAAAACCGATAAGTGGATCACCAAACTCAAAAGATCGATTCTTCTTGATGTTGTAAAGGCATTGATACTCGTACAATTTGCATTTGCAAAGCTTAAGGAAGTTGTATGATTCAATCTTGAAGGTCTCGAAGTCCAAGTCAGCGATTATCTCTCCAACTGTAGTTTCAATTAACACGCTCATATCGAGATCGTCCACTTCAGCGTAATACAGTTTCAAGTACTTGACTATCTAATAAGGTTTAAACCTTCTAATGCTCAAGACTAGTATCGATTTCACGTGTTCGTATATAAACAGTATGACAGCTCTTGTAGATGCTGTCAAGTTGGCGTTGACTTGTCTCTTACCTGCCCGATTCACTCAGAGTTCCTCTTATCAGGTTCTTAATCGGCGGGAAGTTATTGATGAAATTGACGCCGATAGACCGTAGAGCGACCACTGGTGCGAAATCAGTTCCGTAGATTTTATGCAGCTTGTCAACCATTCCTAGAAGCATGTTATTGATCGGGTAGCGGTCCGCCCAGAAGGGTTGAAGGGCCAAAAGTGATCCAATATCAGAACCTCTGGAGACGGCATTCTCCAAAGCGTTGAGCAGGGCTTCGACATCACCTTGACCCATGTTCAAACCCTGACCCGCCAGCGGATGTGTTGTATGTGCTGCGTCACCGACGAGTGCGATACGCTCCGCACAGTATGTATCTGCATGAGACAGCTTCAATGGGAAGCGAGCTCTGGTGTGTCCTAAGATACTTTTCACCGTTGGTGGGTAAACTTCATCGACCAAGTCCTGAACCTGAAGTGATTCGTAAACCTGTTCTGTTCTGAATTCAATATCTGCAAGCAGCTCTTCAGTAGACATCTTCCCGTCTGAAAGCTGTTTATAATAGTACTGCATATCTGCATCTTCGAGAACAAATGCTGCGTTTACCAGTGCTGTGAACTGCTCAGGAGGCAAAGAGACAAGTAACCGGGACAAAGGTTCAGTCGTACTCCACACCAACGTAGCATTATCATCCGGAAGAGGCAGATGAGCGATGGGGCCCGTAGGCAGAAACCGCTGCCAACCTCTAATCTTGTATGGCGGATATTCCAATTTCATCGTCGCAACCACACCAAATCGGTCGTAAAACCAGCCGCGAGATGGGATCTTGGAGAATTTCCTAACGGGAGAGTTGAATCCATCGGCGCCCACCAACAGCCTTGTCTTATAAACGTCTCCGTTGTCCAAAGTGACTAAAGGCCAAGATCCCGTGTCATTCGGTGTACTATACTCGATCGATGCAACTTTAGTCTTATCCACAAGTTGAAACGAGTCTGCATCCAACTCCAGATCTGATAACCTCTTCAATAAAGATGACTGTACGTTTAAAATTTCAATCATACAAGACATTGAATCCTGTTCCATATCCAAAGTAGCCGTAGAACAACCGTCCGTCACATAAAGACCATCATATTTCTGAATTCTATCTTCCATTAAACTCACTCCAGCTTTATCCTGCAAGAACCTTTGAGACGGTCCCGTCAAGCTGATTACACGATTCGTATAATCCGCTGGTGGATTATCATAAAATGGAGCCACCTTCCCAGTGAGATCAGCACCATCAACCAAAGTAGTACGTAGATGTTGCAATTTAGGTGACGATTTAATAGCTGCAGCTAAAGTTAATCCAGCAGGTCCACCACCAACAATCAAAATATCGGTCAATTTAGCAACTTCGCTCGATTTAGTCGATATTCCTCTCGAACAAACTCTAGCAATCCCAATTGCTGACCTCGAAAGCATTCTAAACCAACTCTTTCGCACCTATCTCTGCCTACTCATCGCTGTGAAAGTCCTATCACTAGTTTCTTAACCAAAAATAATATACTTACTCGTTAAACTAACGGCATATCTTCTAGAAGGACAAGAATCTGACCCAGTAGCATCAATTGCAGACTATATAACGATAGACAAGTCGAATTCTTGACTAGTGCTGGATTTCGCTGTCAATTGCGGCCGTTTTGGGCTCGATCGAAGGATATAAAGATCTTAGAGGTTTATATCAATCATGTAGATAGAATCTGGAATCGAATATCGATTCCAAGGCATTGATCTTGAGCTTACAGTTAAAGAGACGATTTTTAGTGAAAAATTCTGGTTATCTTGGGCGAGGTGTAGGTTAATCGATAGTTATAGAGAGAAGTAGCGGAAAAGAGGCAGTCAAAGGTCTCTTGAATTGTGATACTGAGCCAAATTGTTTAACTTTAGCTTTATTCGCAGGTCTGTTGGACTTCAAAGACACTTTTATTCGACCGTTAGCTCTGTTAAGAGATACAAGCCATATATGATGAGGGATAAGGTCCATATAGAGGACCTACGATTGGAGACGACGATTGGACCAGATTCATGGAATCAGATTAATCCGCAGCAATGTTATTTGACGATGGAAATGGTGACAGACTTTAGTAAAGCTGCAAAGAACGATGAACTTACGCATACGCTGAATTATGCGGTGATATGCCGGGAAGTTGGCAAGTTTGTAGGCTCTAGGACAGACTGGGGGTCACTGGGTAATCTATCCAAGTGTGTGACTGGGTTTGTGATGTCAAACTTTGCTGGCGTTGATTCATTGAAGTTGAAGCTGCAGACAAGGACAGGACACATCAGAAGTGATGATATATCCTGTTTAATAGAGGAAAATCGAAGGAAAAGTGAAGAAATTAGTATACGGGGATATGATTTGCTTCATATATCCAATTTGAAGCTTCTTACGTTGATTGGCGTCTTCCCATTTGAACGACTACAAAAACAGTATGTGAGGTTGGGTTTAGAGTTGCCCTGGCCCAAGCAGGTGGTGTCTCATGCATCAGTGGGATCTCTAATTGAGAAAGTCGTTGAACATGTTGAACATTCGAAATTTTTAACTGTCGAGGCACTCGCTGAATCGGTTGCCAAGGTTATCTCCAGCGACAGCTATTTTACACAACACGGCGACCTTCCAATAGGCGTCAAAGTGATTAAATTAAATGCAATCACAGCGACTTCTGGGGTAGGCGTAAGTTGCGTGAGGAGCGTTAATGAATTGAAAAATCTCAAGAAACCGCTAATTCTACCTGAGGTTGGTGAATATGAAACTACAAACGGAAAGCCCGAGGTGATCCTGCATAATGGGCTTAGCGTGGCACCTTCTGATGCGTGGAATACAGCATATCTAGCTTTCGGATCTAACGTTGGAGACCGTTTGCAAAATATCAGAACCGCAATTGAACTATTAAATCAAAGGGAATCAATTAAAGTAAAAAGCACATCATCCTTGTTTGAGAGTGAGCCGATGTATTTCAAAGATCAGGAGTCTTTCCTGAATGGTTGTCTCAAGATACAAACGTCACTATCTCCGCATAAACTGCTGGAGTGCTGCAAAGAAATCGAATATGATGAGCTAAAAAGAGTTAAGAAGTTTGATAATGGACCACGGACAATTGATCTTGATATTATCCTGTTTTTGAACAAAGCAGGTGAACCAGTTTTGATAGATGATGAAAAATTGACAATTCCTCATAAGCGGTTGTTGGAGAGGTCGTTTGTGCTTGAGCCATTGTGCGAGTTAGTACCGCCTAACTTTGTGCATCCTCTCACTGCGGAGCCATTAATTGATCATTTAAGCCAGCTCTATAAGAAAGGAAATGATGAGGATCGGTTACTAAACCTCGTACCAGTAGGTCTAAGTGGTTCGACAGTTAATTTTTTAAAGTTTCAACATGTCACAGAAGAAGAAGTCTTCGGCTCTATGGTGGGCAGAGGCAGTAAGGCGGCGACTTTATTGATGGCTATCGTTAACACAACTCCGGATTCGTTCTCAGATGGTGGAAAGAATTACCTCGATATAAATAAGCAACTATCCTACGTTAAGGAGATCTGCTCGCAGACACTGAGACTACATGAGAAACTGATTATAGACGTGGGAGGTTGTTCGACGAGGCCTAATTCACCTCAGCCTTCGGAAGAAGAAGAACTACGAAGAGTTATCCCAACAATTCAAGCAATAAAATCGTGTTCAGACTTGCCGTCCGACAAAGTTATCATTTCTGTCGACACTTATCGCTCAAACGTCGCGCAACAAGCCATCAATGCTGGAGCAAGCATTGTCAATGACATATCTGGTGGCTCGTTTGATCCCATGATGTTTTCTGTCATTGCCGCAAATCCCAACGTAGCGTACGTGCTCTCCCACACAAGAGGTGATATAGGGACCATGACTAAACTAACGAACTATGAAGAAGGTCAGGACAGCAAGGCATGCGAGTATATTTTTGACAAGATCTGTAGGACAAGCGAAACCGTCACCACAAGGGCTATCGGAAGGGAGCTTGCTGAGAGATATTTTGCCGCCATTAACAACGGAGTTGCTCGCTGGCAAATTATAATGGATCCCGGTCTTGGTTTCGCCAAAAATGGAAACCAAAATTTACAAATCATAAGACAATTACCTTTACTCAAGAATTTCTCATGTATCTGGGAAAATGGAGACTATGTAAGCTTCCGGAACTTGCCCTGGCTAGTTGGGCCCTCGCGGAAGAAGTTCATCGGCAAAATCACCAAAGAGGATAACCCCAGCGACCGAGATTTCGCAACCGGTGCTGTAATAACTTCCTGCATAGGTTTTGGTGCCGACATAGTCAGGGTCCATAACGCACAGGACTGTGCTAAAGCTGTGAAAGTAGCTGATGCACTGTACAAGCAACTTCCATAGAAAAAACAAGAAAAATGAAATTAATCACTAATACTACATACTACAAGTTTTCTGTAAGACCAAATAAATGGAAAGCGCATAATGACCATGAAATACGATACTCTTTTTAACACTGGTTTAATCAGTTAACTGGGCAATCTCTCGAGATATGTCCAGTCTCGTTACAGTTATAGCACACTTTCTCATCGGGACCGTTTGGACATTCTTTCGACAAATGTCCAAACTTACCACAAGAGTAACACTTGGAACCACTTTGTAAACAGTCCTTAGCCATATGGTTAGGACCACCACATCTGTAACATGACACTTTAGAACTCTTTGGAGCCGTAGATGCAAATCTTGACTTCTTTGGTTCAACACATTCTCTAGAAATGTGACCAGTTTGGTTACAGTTAAAACAACGTTGAATTGCACACTCGGTCTTTACATGCCCAGTTTCACCACAATTGTAACATTGCTTATATTCAACAGTCCTTGGAAGAGTACACTCGGATTGAACATGGCCAGGTTGATTACAATTGTAACAAAGTCTCTCGGAATCACACTCTTCAGCCAAATGGCCAATCTTCCCGCAAACGTAACAAGCTTTCTGAGACATACTCACAACACCAAACCGCTAAACCTAAAGCACTTGACGAATAAAATCATCAATTCAACTAAAGTTCATCTAAAGTTGATTCCAATGCCTTTATGTCTTTGAAAAATTTTTAACGTCCAAAATGATCTTGCAGATCCCAAGCGATGGCCAAGCGATGGCCGGAGTTCTTTAAAAGCCAGCAAACTGAGCTAAGCGGTTCAGGTTTGGTCTTGTCGTTGGTTGGTTAGCGACGATGCTTCCCATTGTTCCAATGGTTCTGCGTCTGCGATCGCCAGACCGAATTCTGTAGTGTTTTGGAAAATATCGTAGGCCTTCTCTCTTGTGTCGCGATCGTAAATATTGTCGCCTAGTTGCATCTCTTGTATGCAGAAAGAAGCTAGAACTTCCGGTGCGAGAACGTAGTTGGCAAAATCTTCTATGCCCCACCATTTCATGGTCTTGCCCTGTCGTTTCAGCAGGAACGGACGAAACTGTCGCAATATCTCTTCACCGACGCTCAGTTGTCGCTTGAGACCGTAGTAACCGGCCAAGAATCTGCGGACGTCGATGGATCTGAATTCTTCGAGCGAAAGGAACGCGTTCTTGGAGGCTTTTGAAGCATTGGACGCTTCGTGCTTGTAGTATGACGATACTCGATTTTGGAATAGTTCTTCAATTACCTGTAAAAAAGGTTGTATCCTGATAATAAGCTCTGAACGGTACAGGATAGGCGGCAACGAGAATTTTTGCTGATATTTTAGACGTAAATCTGGCAATTCCTGTTCGTCAAACGATCTCAGGGGCTGACACTCTATCGATCGCTCTTCCATCTCAATAAGATCCTTGACAGATCGAAGACCTTTACTATTCTGTTTCTTGATCTCCTCGATATCCTCTGGCGCTATACTCTGTCTCAGATCTACCGTCTCTCGATCTGTATCTGAAGAATCACTGCTTTCTCCTGCTGCAATCGCCTTCAGAGCTCGTAATTTCGCACAACGTCCCGGTCTACCACTAGCAACGTTTGATACCTGCTCATCCCGCAATATCCTTGCTCTTCTACGTTTAATCACCTCTAGTTTCTTGTCTCGGTCTTCTCTCGTCGAGTATACCAAATTTCGTCTACACTTAAGAGCCTTTCTAGCCGTCATACCGACCTCCAAGATCCATCCAGCCCTCGCAAACCTGCTTCTCTCGACCTCTTGAGTTCCAAGATCTAAGATCTGGATTTTCCAACGCTAAGACACGAAACATGCCTCGATAAGCACAGACTAAAGGTAAAGATCAGCTAGGATCGATCCATCTGATCTAGATCCAGCCAGCAACTGGATTGGTATCTGTTAAAGTATTTGGCTTTATCGTTTTGCAGCTTTCGTACCTCGAGGGTACTGAGGAACATCAAACATAGAGGTACCAGAGGTGTCAATAGGGTTAAATCACCGTGTCAAGTTGATGACTGGCAAGATCCAGGATCGAATCCCAACGATAAGAGCTGCCTGGTGAGTCCAGTTAAGCTAGTTGCATTATCACGTGGAGTCGTTGGTCTAGTTAAGAAGGTCCATTAAGCTTAGTTAAAGGACTTAAAGACGGTTTAATAGTGGTCTAATTGGGCTGTTTAGGTTGGTTGAGGATGTCAATTGGTAAGCTGGATGTTTTAACCCCGGAGGTCGCTGTTTCTTTGACCGAGAAAGTGCTGAGTGGGTTGGTGAACAAGAATCAAACGGAGGAAATTGAAGATGATAGGTATGTTAATGTGGTTTCGAGGACACAATCACGATTTGCGTCACCACTTGGTCCCGATCCAATTGTTTCTTTGGAAATTCATCCTTCCGGGAAATCTTTGGCGTACAGTAGAGCTGACGGTTCATTGACCGTTTGGGTTATGAGCAGTGCGTCGTTTGCTCGATGCAAGAAATTGTATGTTGCGAATGCTGTTGGACGTGACAGGAGTGTATGTTGTGTCTCGTGGGATAGCAGTGAGATGGATCAGCTTGCCACGGTGTGTAACGGTTCTGAAGTGCACGTTTGGGCTGTTGACGAGAGAAAAAGAACACTGTCAAAGGTAAGAACTATATCTGTGGGCGCGAAATTGAAGCTACATACGTGTGCTTACGATCCGACTGGACGATGGTTGCTTGCGCTGGCGAAATCTGAGGAAGTATACTTGTTTGACGCGAGAAAGGACCACGAGTTGCACTCGGTGAGTGATTTGAAACAGATAATATCCAATGACTCGGTACAATGTCTTGCGTGGAACAATACGGGATCGCATCTTTTTCTAGGTCTCAGAAGCGGTAAACTCGCTTTGCTCGAGCTTGATGCGTCGAATGATTTCAAACTCCGCATGCTTGTGGATGCGCATAGGGGATTTGTCTCTTCCATAGCCGTAGATCCATGGGGCAGATTCGTTGTCACTGGTGGATCCGATGGGATTTGCGTTGTTTGGGACATCTCTTCTATGTGTTGTTCCGTGGTGATCGATGACTTAGGCTCTAACGTCGATTCATTGAGTATAGATCATTTGGGGAAGTGCTTAGCTCTCTGTACTGAAAAAGGTGATCTGCGATTTTACGACTTGAATTCGGGCAAAGCTTTACTCTCCCAAAAGATGAAAACTAGTGGCTCCGGTTTAATCGCCCGCTTTTATCCTGACCGAACTTGGTTCATTAGTAGTTCCAAATGGGACATCCTGGAAAGACATTTCACTCCCAGTGCTTACACTGATGTATTAGGTCTATGGAAAGTTGGAGATGAAAAGCCCAAAATGGAGCTACGCAACCGAAGCGTAGCGAGGAAGCCTCTCAAGAGAGGCCGTGAGAACGACAGGAATGATAGAGGCCGCATAGGCAAACGTGAGAGCTCCAGAAGCGGCAGGATTTTTGAAAGACGTTGAAATTGTCTCGTTGTTCTTGACTTGTGCTATTAACATATTTACAAGCGCGCATCGTAATATACTCTAATATTCAGTCAGTAAAAACCTTACCTCATTAAAATAGTCCTCGCTGACACGTTCACCCACTTCCTCCTTCGTCAGCCATGCAAAATCAGTGACATGCTTATTTTTCTGCAAGTCGAACCGACCCGCTAAGATATGAGATTTTATCAAAAATTCATGAGCTCCATTGTCCTTCTGAAGAACTGCAGTTGGAGTATTGGATACAGTCCACGTACTAATATTTTCACCTCCCAACGCTCTCAAACCCTCCTCCGCGCTGATGTGCAATGGTTTATCCTCGACGGGAAAAGATGGAAAAGACCAAACTCCCTCGTGGCTCTTTGTGACCAGATACAAAGTTCTGCTCAATTGTCTCTCTAGACTGGAAAAATCATTGTTTTTATCTGCTTCTGTTACTCTCGAATTGGGAACAACAGGTCTCGATATATCATCCTCTGTCGTATTACTGTTTTCTTGTCTAGGTAAATTAACCACTTGTTTCCTACTCCTCTCTCTATTATGCTTGATATCTGGTACACCTTTTGGGAACCATACGCCCGGTTGCTTACTGATTGGACCCTTTTGAGCCAGTAAAAAACGGCGTTCCGCTAAAGTACCTCTTTTGAAATAAAAATAATGGGGAAAAGTCCACATGAATCGTTCTTTCAACGCTGATTGATATTCATAGTAATGTTTCTCCAGTATTGTCATGTCTTTTGTCACTATAGGGATTCGAGACAGTATAAGACCCGCTAAAATCGCTTTTTTCGAAGAGCTTTGCGCTACACTGGCCATACCTCTACTAATGGGTAACATGGCGACCAATTGACCTTCTAAGCCAATGTCAACTAACTATAAACACTGATTTCTAGTGTCTTTTAATGTCAAAATTTTTCAGATTCCTTCAATAAGAGCTCCATCGCTTGAAACGAAGCCTTATAAGAACTATCAAAGCTTTAAAGATGCATGAACTTCAAGCATCAATCGAATGTGCAAGAGGATCAGCACCATGTAAGGCATTTGTAGATTATATATATAGTATTTAGTTTCGCTGTTGATTCAGCATGCTCATCAGAGAGTTTAGTTGAGCCGTAGGGTCGAATGACTGTTGTTGTGCGGGTTGCTGAGCGTATGTTGTTATGGGAGCCGGTACCTGAGGCTGTACGTATGCGGATGGAGCCGGTTGTGAAGGGTATGGTTGTTGGATTTGAGCGTACATTTGGCCCGGTGATGGGACTTGATTCGTTGCGTATGAAGCCATTGGAGGTGTACCCGTAGTAGTTTTGGTTGATTTTCCTGATCTTGGTCCGTTTCTGCCAGAATCTGTTGGCATTTTCTGTGAGATAGCTTTAGATGAGACGCCTTCACCAACGATTATATCGGGTTCTTCGAATACCACACCTCCTTGTAGCGGTTGGCCCCCTGTGCCGCCCCATTGAGCATGGACACACCATTTTTTATCGGCATCCGTTAACCTGTGTAGTGGGATAATGCTGAAACCATGCTGGTAATCGCAGCAATCTCTTGGACCGAAACCTACACCCCAACGGGTTCTCAGCGGGGAAGAGCCATCTTTGTTGAAGTTGAGTAGTACGTTCTCGGCTTCGCTTCTGGAGTAAACTTTCACGAATGCGTGTTTCCTAGCGTTATTCAATATAACGCTTTGTACTTCGGCAAAAGGTCTTAGGACATTTGCAATGTCCCATTCTTTCATATTCATGGGCACACCGCCGACGAATAGTGTGCGACTGAACACTTTTATGTGTTCAGGCGGAAGATTGGCTTCGTAGCTCACTGGTTTGGGTCTGAAATGTGGGTTGGATGGAACGTTCTGTTCGTCTGGGTATAGATGATGGTTATTTGTGCCAAGTGGGCCATTGGAGTTGGTATGTGGACCGCTGGCGATGCTGCGTTGATGGCTGTCTCGTCTAGGAGGTGATCTGGATCTGTTCCTTCTAGAAGAGTATCTTTCACGTTCACGCTCGCGTTCACGCCTACTGCCGTATTCTGTAGTAACGTGTCCATTGCGCATTGACGTTTCGCCGTATTGTCTTTGCAATTTAACTTGTTGCTGTTGCTGGCTGAATTGTTGTTGGATAGTTGCCAAGGCTTGGAGTAAGCCGGCTTGCTGTTGTGCAACATCTGGAGAGCTCAAGGCTGGTGGCAGTGTGACAGAAGGGAAGAACTTCAAAGGCTTCAGATCGTTGAGAATCTGAATGCACCTCTCCTTTGGATCTTCAGCAAGGTGGTTAGTTGTGCCAGCACTGGTGGCACACTGGCCCTCGTTAGTAACTACATCCATTGAAAAGCATTTTGCCCTAATGGCGTTCAAGTAGCCCTTCTGGAAAAGACCTGCTCGATCCCAGATATCGATTAAAGTTCGTATCTTCTCTCTGTGATCCTCATTACTCTTGGAAATGGCACTGGTTAAGAGTTCTTGTATAGACTCACCAAGCGTATAAACTGCGTGTGCACAAGTACCAGGTGTCGCAGTAGAATTTATATTCTCGTCGTTCGCTCTTGCTTCGTCCAAGTACGCCCTACCGATCGAATCGATAATATACAAAGAACCCAACTTGTGAGAATCCGAACAAGTTTTTGAGTAGTTAATGATCAAAGAAATTATCTTCTCTTCATCTTCAACATGCTCAAGCGCATTAGTGGTCAGTTTTTTAATACGAGACCCAGAAATCCCAGATTTCAGCTCCCTAAAGGATTCCAAGGTGGCTACAAAACTTTGGTGATCTTCTTCACTCATTTTTTCGGTAGTCTTGTGTTTTTCTGATTTTCCTTTACGTTATTCCTCTTGGATACTCACACTATCAATACAGAATTTAGAGGTGTTGAGTATATTCGAGAAGAATAATTTGTCAAATAAACTCGGCAAAAACAACAGAAGACTACAATTCCGTACTACTATCAGTAAGAAATTCTCTCTTGAAAGACAGATAAATTGGTGTCTCCCACTTGCAGGAAATTTCTACTGTCTATGGAAACTATTAGCACGGCACAAAATTGTATACTTCTCTAGTCTGCACAGAAACTAGTAGCCTAGCACAAAGGACTTTACTTCTAACTTGTACACAAAAGTACGCTATCGCGCTTAGTTATTTGTAAGGAAAGGAGAAGGGAATTTTTAGCATTTACTCTCCTCCTTATATAGCCCAGGAAAAAAAAAAAGGAACCGAAAATGCGCCCCAAAATTGCTGTTACCCGTCTTAGGGAGGGTAACCCGGTGAACTTGATAAACAAAGCAGTTGGGGGTTGAATTATTGTACACAAAAGGATGTTATGGAGTCGGTGTGGCAAATGTTACCACTTTATTTGGTATGTCAATAGGTGCTGGACTGTTCTTCGTGGAGTTGTTCCAATATAGTTTCGATTAGAGACCAAAATTTAGCATATTTGTTGATGTTGTGATGGGCGGCTATTTTCATAAGTCGAAGATTTTGTGAGTGCATTACCCTGTGGTGAAGGAACTTCATGGATGAGTAATTGGGTTTGATTCATTTCAATGACTAAAGATTTTTGTTTTAACTGGAAGTGCAAAAATCGGTTAAGCGGTTAACCAATGGAATAACATTCCAAAAGCCCCAAATAACAGAATTAGACCATGTAGACAAAGATTTGAGTCTTTGCGAGCAATTCTACCTTCTGATAAGTTTGAACATTTTTCACGTGACGTTTGTTTTATTCAAGTTGCTGGAAGAACCAGCTAATAAACTGGAGTTTGGTTTTAAGATGTCATTCAGCGGTCTTGCTGAAAGATTGAATTGATATGAGTGCAATTTACAAGCTCTCAATCCAAGGGATTCGTTCGTTTGACTCGAATGACAGGGAGACAATCGAATTTGGTAAACCACTTACGCTAATTGTAGGAGCGAACGGTTCAGGGAAAACAACAATTATCGAATGTTTGAAATACGCAACTTCTGGTGATCTTCCTCCAAACAGCAAGGGAGGTGCCTTTGTGCATGATCCCAAAATTACTGGTGAAAAGGACATCAGAGCTCAGGTGAAGTTGGCGTTCACGAGTGCGAATAACTTAAACATGATAGTTACACGGAATATTCAATTACTTGTGAAAAAGACAACTACTACCTTCAAAACACTCGAAGGTCAACTAGTTATAGTGAATGGTAATGGCAATAGAAACACTCTGAGCACCCGTTCTGTTGAGCTTGATACACAGGTGCCGCTGTATCTGGGGGTGCCAAAAGCGATCTTGGACTATGTGATTTTCTGCCACCAGGAGGACAGTTTATGGCCATTAAGCGAACCGGCCAATTTGAAGAAGAAGTTTGATGAGATTTTCCAGGCCATGAAATTCACGAAAGCTCTGGATAATTTGAAGGGAATCAAAAAAGACATGTCCGTTGACATAAAGTTGTTGAAACAATCGGTTGAACATCTACGAGTTGATCGAGACAGATCTAAAATGACTGAGATGAACATCAGCCAATTGGAAGCAAAAGTTGATGCCTATAAGGACGAAGTTAAACAGATAGAAAGCCAGTTAGTTGATGTCACTGAGCAATCAGATCACCTTTTCAAATCGAATCAGGATTTCCAAAAGATCCTATCTAGAGTTGAGAATCTGAAGAACAACCGCGAGTCCCTTAGTCAGCAAATCCAAAGGCTTTCAAAAGCAGTTGATATCATTGATTTGCCTAGAAAAGAAGTGGAAGAGCTGCTGAACAGCTTCTCCAGTACTTTGAAGGTGAAAGAGACGGAAATGAAGCAACTGGAGGAGGAAACAAAACAAATGAAGGAACGCGCCGCAAAATTACAGACAGATTGCAATAGACTGATGATAAGGCAAGGAGAATTGACGGCAGCGTGCGAAGTCAACGAGAAACGTAAACATAGATTGAACCAAATGGGGCAAGAGCTGGTGACTTTGTACAAGCTGACTGTCAATGATCAATTTACCAGCGATGTCATTTTATCGAAGCTCGAATCTGTTAGAGATAAGCTGAGGTTACAATCTGAAGAATTAGAAGAGGTTGCAAACCGAGAAATGAGAACTTTAGAACAAGAATTAAATGACATAAGACGCAGTGCGATTGTAAGGAACGAAAGATTGGAGTATGGTAAGCAGGATCGGGATAAGATATCTCGTGAAATAGGCCGCTTACAGAAAGAATTAACAACTCTCGATATAACAGGCGAGGATTTGGAAAAAGAGAGAGCTTCTCTTGAAAGGTTCACTGAGAAACTGAAAGAGTGGGAAAAAATGGACGTCATAGGAGCTATAAATAAACAGATAAAGGAGAAGAATGATCAAATGGTTATTCTGGAAAATGAGTTGGACACGCTACAGACTAGGATCTCGAAAACCAATGATCAGGCGGATCTGTACGCCAGGTTATCTATCGTCAAACAATCGCTTCAAGAAAAATCCGCAGAAATGAAGACGAAAATTCAAACCCTCGAAGATGATTCATTAGTTCACAGGTGGGAATTGAAATATGGACCCGACCTTGATATTGAGTTTAAGAGAAAATACATTGATGTTCAGAAGGAAGCAAGCAGCAAAAGACAGCTGTTACAAGACCTGAGTAAAAAATACACTGAGGCTACGCTAAACCTGAACAATACTGAAACTGAGCTTGGGAAGAATAGAAAATTAAAAGCAGACTTGGTTGCCAAGTTGCAAGAAGCGTTACCTGAGGACTGTTCTATCGAAGATTACGATGAAGTTGTTGCAGAATGTGAGTCATCGTACAGAACTGCTTTGGAGAATCTAAAAATGCATCAAACGACGATTGAATTTAATAAAAGGGCTCTAGAAGTAGCTGAGAAAGAAAGATCCTGTTACCTGTGCTCAAGAAAGTTTGAAAATGAAAAGTTCGCCAGCACTTTATTGGAAAAATTGAGGACAAGAACAGATAGCAAGTTTGAGGATACACTTAAAGAGACTGTTTCGAATGAAAAAGAGTACCTGGATACATTGAGGTCTTTGAAAGAAGATATTATTTCATTGGAGAGTGCTAAATCTAGGATAACAAACTTATCTGAAGCTGAAAGCAATCTTCGGGAAGAGGTAGAGCGGCTCAAAGTCGATAGGGATCAATATGAAGTCGGATTAAAAAAAGTGGAAGAAGACAGAAGTCATACCGAGCAAATTTTGCGTGCTATAGTTGATTACATCATTAGGAGTGCGAAAGAGATTAAGCAACTAGAAGATCAAACCAAAACGATAACAGATGAACTTGCATTGTATGGGACAACTGAAGATGGTGTTCGAACTGTTGACGAATTGCAAACATTGCAGCGTGGCAAAAACGATCTTCTGCGCTCGTGCAGGAAAGAGATAAATTATCTACAAGAAGAAAAACAGAGCAAATTAGGAGAATACACTAGACTGTCATCCGTCATCAAGGAAAGAGGTTCTAGAGTTACTGAACTTGAAAAGCAGTTGACGCTAAAAGAAAATATCGCAGCAGATATTAATGCGAAAAGCGAGCAACTGAATGACCTCGAATCGACTATCGAATCTCTCGGTAAGGAAGTGGATGCGCAAAATGAGAAAATGAAATATGCTGAAACACAATTGATGAAAAGAAAGGAAACTTTCGCTCAAGAACATACCGCTTCGCAAAAATCCTGCAAAGCTATCGATGACCATATCAGCGAACTATCGAAGTTGAAAGCAGACGTCGATAGCTTTGCAATAGATGGTCCCCAAGAACTTGAATCCTGTACTAAACAATTGGAGGAGCGTCAAAGAGAGGTTACAAGCTTAAGTGAAGCTATCGAAAGCAAATCCGAGAGCTTAATGAAACAAGCACAAAGAGTAAAAGATTCCAATAATGAGAAAAGAAATTTGGAACAGAACCTTGAGTTAACTAATCTAAAAGAATCATTAAGTTCAATTGAAAAAGAGATTAACGACCTTGATGTGCAAAATGCCGAGGCCGAGCGTGACAAATATCAACAGGAGTCTCTTCGTCTCAGAAATCTATACGAAAAATTGAGTTCAGAGAATGCGGGAAAGCTTGGTGAGATAAAGCAACTTCAAAATCAGATTGAGGCTTTCGCTCGACAATTGCAAACGGATTATAAAGATGTGGAGAATGCTTATCACAAGAAGTGGGTAGAGCTGCAGACAAGAACTTTTGTTGCTGACGACATTGACACATACTCGAAGGCTTTGGATAGTGCCATTATGAAGTATCATGGACTTAAAATGCAAGATATTAACAGAATTATAGACGAGCTTTGGAAGCGAACTTATAGTGGCACTGATGTGGACTCAATTCGAATTCGTTCCGATGAGGTCGGCAGTAGCGTGAAAGGCAAATCATATAACTATCGGGTTGTTATGTACAAACAGGATGCGGAATTGGACATGCGTGGTAGATGCTCAGCTGGCCAAAAAGTTTTGGCTTCGATCATTATTAGACTGGCATTGTCGGAGGCCTTTGGGGTTAATTGCGGCGTGATAGCTCTGGATGAACCTACCACAAACCTTGATGAGGAGAACATAGAAAGTCTGGCAAAATCACTCAGCAACATCATTGAAATGAGAAGACATCAGAAAAACTTCCAACTTATCGTTATCACGCATGATGAAAAGTTCCTAAATCATATGAATGCATCTGAATTCACCGACCATTTCTTTAGGGTTAAGAGGGATGACAGGCAGAAGTCTCAAATTGAGTGGGTTGACATAAGTAGAGTGAGCGATTAGACACTGACCTCTTAAGTGTATTTCAATATTAGAGTGGAGGGTGTTGCTTCGTCAAATGCAAATGATCTCATACTTGATTTCAAGCAGCTTTAAGATACATTCATATTGAAGATCTGTGGTAAAATTTTTGATACCTTTGTCAATGGCCTTTTCCTTTATTATTCCAATCATTGTTTATTTGACATGACACATTTACCAAAGAGATAAGCTTTGGTAACACTACTGCATCTATTGTTGCAAGCTTGACAGGTATCCCGTTGATCTGATAGATGACATCGAGTAGTCTCTGCTTTTTCATCTGGTCATCACTTCTAAACTCAACTATCTCCGTCTACTTATGATTACTATTCAAGGCGGACACCATATATTTGATGTGAAAAGCCTGAAACTGCAAAATGCAAACGTATTTGGAAGTCATGTTTGCAGATAATATGACTGTTGTTTCTGGTACGAAACTTCGGGACATTGCAAGGTCAGCGTAAGGTGTTCTATTGCCTTGAAGATCTACATAGAAGAGCATATATTTGGTTATGGATCCAGTATTCTGATTTAGATAGTTAAGACCAGTGTATGTAACAAATTTACCGAGCAGCTCTGCCTCTTCTCGTCATCTGCGGCAACTTGAATGGTACTTTGAGCGTGGCAATCTTATAAGTAGAAGCTGAGCTCTTTGGAATACCGAAAGCTTCGGCTTGTGCAACGGTGGCACCTTTGACAATGGCACCGATAACTCTGAATAAGTTTACGATCTTGGAGGGTTTCAAAGCCAATTCCTTGGCTAGTGGTGAGACTTCAACGATGAAATTTTTTAGATGCATTATGATGATTAGAATGTAGCAAAGTAGCTTGTCTTCGTTTTGAGGGTCGATAACGAAGGATCTGTCCTTGGATCTTCCCACTTGACTAGCTTTGCTAACAGTGAATCTCTCAAGCACACCATCCAAAAGCATTTCTGGTGGGGAATTCAATCTCTCGAGCAATTTTGTCTTGTTATTGACTCTTCTGTTCTCGTACACTCCCAGGAGAAGAGATAGATAGTAGAGCAATTGCAGTTTCGTCGACTGGGCAACCTGCGTTAGATTAGCTAGTTGATCGCTAACATATTGCGACTTCGAGTAAGGCAACATTTCCAATCTTTTCTCATGATCATTCTCCTTAAAGAATGCACCGACACGAATGAACTGCATCTCTCTTTTCGGTATTATATTCTCAATTGGATAGATTTGTTCAACGTCAGTTGCATCAACATTAGCAACTGGAGTTGGTCTATCCAGCGTAATTTTATCTTCTAACTCTTGTCTTGTTGGAAGACCCTTTGCAGCAGATCTAACAGAATCCACAATATCAATAGCTGCATCAACTAGTTTATCTGAATCGACACGATTTCTTTCCAAATCAGCAATAGCTTTCTTAGCTTTTTTAGTACCAAAAGCTTCTCCCAACGCATTCCTCATCACAGAATTCCTAACATTCGATTCGCTCTTAATTTTGGGTCCAGATAAACTCTTACAACTCTTTGAGATAACTTTTGAATCGATTAATGGTGCCTTATAAAGCCTAATCGCCTTCTTATTAGGGTTATAAACCCCAACAACGTATTGGTTCGATGAAGAAACATTCGAATCACCTTCATATTCTAATCTATCATTTTCCCCATGCAATACAAACTCATCTTTACAACTTTTATTCTTATAAAGTTCAAAACTAGTCTCTTTTGGCACTCTTACTCCTTTGAAAAAACTTCCAACAACTACACTTGGATGATCCTGATATTCTTCGATCTCAACCTCGGTAAAATTCCTCTTAGAGCTCATTATACCGATCTATTCAACTGTTTCTTGTGAATATTTGACTTTTATTCTCTGTTAATGTAGCTCATCGCATAAAATTTTTCAAATTTAACTGATTTTTTCTAAGACAAAAAATCACCACTATAAAATACAGCAAAACTGCCAGCCTTATTGGCCATCAAGAATTCTAGTCTGTTAGCGTTCAAGCCTAGCTTCAAACGTGTGAAATCTACGAGTCCATAGCTTGCCTGTAGCGGTATATAATTACTGGGACGTGCAATGGAAAATTCTTGTTGCAAGTAAAATAGAACGAGTCTTGCAGATAATCCTATTCTAGTTACTGCTCACTAAACCTGCTCTTTATGCCTTTTTTTCTTTATATTTTGTTCAAGAATTGCGAATTGTTCAAAATTTCAACTAAACATAAAAAAGATGAAATGTTCAAAGATCTTGAGAAAAACCGTTAGAATTGCTAGCTAAAAGCTGGAATTCAGGACGAAGTTGTGAGTGTGCAAGATGTTGGGATGTTGGATTGAACGCTCAGCGTTCTAGTGTATATATATGTTATAGAATATTCAAGTTTATCTGAAGAGATGCTTGGAGGGGCCTGTCAGGCTTGTATAGTAGCAACTGTCACGGTGAAGTAGCATCTTTTGAAGCGAGTCTTAGTTTGTCCTCGCGCTGGACGGAAAGAGAGTTTAATCAATGCTGATCAGAGCTTAGGTTATCGTTATAGTTAAAGAAATCTATGCGAATGGGTATGAAGAGCACGCATTATCAAGTTCTTGGACTAAATTGTGACTCTAGCTTGCAATGTATCAAAAAAGCTTATAAAGAGAGACTTCTCAGTAGCCATCCCGATAAAACAGGTAATGATTCTTCAAATGATGAGGTTAATAAGATCCAAGAGGCCTATAAAGTGCTTAGCGATCCAGCGTTACGTGAGATTTATGACAAGTCATTGAGAGATGAGCACAAGAAGCAGGGACTTCATAGTAGTGGTGATGGACTTGATGAATATTCTTTAGATGAATTTAATTTCGATCGAATAATAGGTGAGTATTGTATGAATTGTCCTCGCTGTCATGGTAAGGATGGTTTCCATTTCAGTGAAGAAACGTTAGAAGAACATTGTGAGGAAAGACCTAATGGTGGATTTATAGTTGTTGCGCAATGTTCTGCCTGCAGTCTGTGGATTAAAGTTAATTTTGATCTTGCCGATGAGTATGAACAGGCTGATGTATAATATAGTGCTTATTTACAAGCTTGTTGTGTGTTTCTTCTCTTTTCGTCGTCCACTAAAGATATTAGTGCTTTGGCCATTGAGTCCAGGTCTGAAAGTAGACTCACATGTCCGCAGTTAGACTCAACTTTAGCAGCCAGCGGGAAGCCTCTTTGTTCTGGTAGTAGCCATTTATGGTGTACTACGCCGTCACCAGGTCCGTAGTAAAAATTATTGTAGTTACCTTTCTTTATGTCGTCCAAACCATTGATTTTAACTCCTTTAACGGTGGGAACAGATTTGCTGTATACTATCACTAGTGGGGGATAAGCTTTGTCCTTAATATGTTCGAGGCTATTCAGGTAGTTTTTGGCCCTGCGCAGAGTTCTGTTGAGATATTGTAGACATTCGTCATATGGAGTTACGAAAGTTAGTGCTCCGTTATCCTGGTCATACTCTCTTCCGTCTTTGAGCCCAATCGCATCGCTTGTCGCTGATGAAATCTTTGAAAGCAAAGGAGCTGGATTTAGCACTTTTAGCGTCTTTGGTGTGCTGGAAGTGAATGCACTAGAACCAGATAGTGACCTTAGTATAGGTACCGGATTGATAAGTCCTAAAAGATCCTTCACGTCTGCTGATATACCAGGTTGTGGCTGCTTTTCTTTGGACTCTGTTTTGGCCATTTTTTGTACTTGATCCTTACTCTCTGTCATGGTAGCTTTTCCCTCTCCGTCTTCCTTTTGCATTTGTTTCCTCTCCAGTTTCTTTCTATCTTCATCAACCACAGGAGACAATCCCAATTTGACCCATACTGTGGGATCAAAGAAATCTATATTGTACTTCTTGTAAGTGGTCTTGTTCACGAAGCAAGTACCTTCTGTGGGCAGAAAATAAAAACTTGATCTCATGAAGAAATTGGCTTCCTTACTGAGAATTGTTTTATTCATAATTACCTCATCACCGAATTTCAATGGACCTAAGATATTCGGACATTCACTTGGCGATCCAACATAAACAATACCTCTGATCAAATGAGTTTGATCTTGTAGAACCTTGTGAGCTATCATGCCTCCCATTGAATGAGCAATAATAAATGTGCCTTTCTTTATTTTTTGAGAATCATAGATGTCTTGCAGCTTTTGACGAAGTTTGTCGGCGGATATATCTAAAGAGAGTCGCCAGTCATATCCATAGTTTTCCACCGTTACGTTAGGGTTTGATTTGAGTTTTTTGATTAGTCGTTTTGAAACGTCAACAGGACCTATATGCGTCAACATTCCGTCGGGTTTAATCATTCTTTGGGCCTCAGCTTCATCTTCATCTGTTGGACCTATTAGCAGATCAACTTTCCTAAAATTGAGACCAGCTCTGATTGGGATCCACACTCTCCTGTTCGTTTTGGCATCCCTTAGGACACTTCCTCTGTAACCACCCATAACGAGAAAGTTTCCCTCCAATTCATTCCATATTGTATCTAGACGCGATATTTCGTATCCATCGGTTGTCACATCACCTGTAGAAGAAGTCATGTTTTTAAGTGTTTGTTTCAATGATTCGAGTTCAAAAGTTTTCTTCAAAGCTCTGGCTCTTACATTATCAATCCCCTTTGTGTTCTTGAAAAGTGCTAGTTCTTCTAACGTTGTGATTGATTCTGATCTTTTCAGTTTCTCTTTTATCTTATATCTATTGGTAGCGGCACTTTTATCGACAGATTCGTTAGATATCATTGAACTGACGATGCTAGAGATGGGAGATGATGGAAGGATGGATTTCCCACCAAAGGGTAACGCAAATGTGAATATTTTATGAGTAGCTGTCTTTTCTTGTGTATCGTATTCTCTTTTGTCACTATCTGATTGTGTTTTCCCACTGTCATAAAGTTGGTCAACTTGTGATGTTGTGTTTGGTGACTGAAATACATCACTATCGTCTTCCTCTGGTTCTTCATCGTATATCGACTTGCCTCTGTAAAGCGACTCATAACTCTTGTTATTTGTTCGAACTTTTGCACCACCTATGAAAAAATCTGGTCCTGAGTTTTCACTAACCGCATCACAGGACGATTCTAGTTTAGTTTCATCCACTGTGACAGGTTCTTCTGCCTGATCTCGTCGTAAATCGGAGTCGATCTCGCTGTTGGATAAACTATAATAGGATAATTCGTCTGAGCTTGGATTTGCATGGTTCATTGTGAATTTGTCAATGGGTGTAATTGAGAGGCCTTTGTACTTGTATTTATAGTATTTGATTCAAAGATTTAGCATACAAGGGGAAATAGTAGCAGAATTAGACGAAAAAACTTGGTTCAATTGGAATCAATTGGAAGCATAGCCTGAATTGTTTAGGCTCCTCTATTGCCCTTGGATTTGTCTAAACTTTCTATCCAAATTGTATAGTTCTCTAAATAATAAGCCTTGTATTGTCGTCCCACAGTGGATGAAATAATCTGTTGAAAATCTTTAAAGGTTGCAAACGATTGGTTTTGAATCCTGAACCTGATCAATGAGGTATGATCTTTCTTATCTATACTAATTATTGTTTATAGCATTATGCTATTGTACCAGTCTAGTTCCTGGATGTTCATTTTGATATACCCTTGTTGTTTTTCGATCTTTTCCGAAGAACTCATCCTTGTTAGCTCAGTTGGTAGAGCGTTCGGCTTTTAAGCATCGCTTAAACCAAGGATAACCGAAATGTCAGGGGTTCGAGCCCCCTATGAGGAGTTCTTATTTATTTTTTTCATGTTTTCGTTTTTGTTCGTTTGAAGTGATTATGAAATTAACAATTGAAGATTCGTTAGTTAGATGAAAAATCTGGTAATAAGGTGATGAGTTGGCAATATGTAAGGTGTCTGTTTGTTGATTTAGTGGCCCTTTGAGTTGTTTCGAGTTGTTCGAAACGTTGAATGAAGAGGTTTGGAACCTGTGTACGAAAATTCATGTCAACGGGTAAAGTTTCACGACCAAAATGGTTTGAACCAAAGGTTCAAAAAGAAAGATCGTGTTTGAAATTGTACAACAGTTTAACTCGTGAGAAGGAAATATTTGTACCAAAATCTGGAGGCAGACTTGTTACTTGGTATTCCTGTGGACCTACCGTTTATGATGCTTCTCATATGGGACATGCGAGAAACTATGTGTCTATTGATATCAATAGAAGGTTACTGAGTGATTACTTTGGATACAATGTGAAATTTGTTCAAAATGTGACTGATATTGATGATAAGATTATTCTTAGAGCTAGGCAAAATTATCTTTTTGATAAGTTTGTTGAGAGTAAGGACAAAGATGTGAATGATATTATTGATGCTTTGTGCATTTATGTGGAGAAGAATATGAATTTAAGTGGTCTAAGAACAGTTGAAAGTATTCGTTCAGCTGTTGATGCAGTTAATTTGGATGAGAAGAAATTGGAAAATCCAAAATTTGGCATGTATTATAATGCTGTTAGAAGCGCTTTAAAGGCTTTGGAAGATCCTGAAAAAGAAGGCTTTAATGATGGGATGAAAGATATTTATATGCCATATCTTGATTCAAAGTTTGGATCATCTGTGATTGATCCGGAGATTTTTAGAAAGCTTCCTGCTTTTTGGGAAGAACAGTTCGACAATGATATGAAACGGCTTAATGTACTACCTCCTACGGTTACTACTAGAGTTTCTGAGTATGTTCCTGAAATTATCGAATTTGTGAAGAGGATTATTGACAATGGTTATGGTTATGCTACTGATGACGGTTCTGTTTATTTTGATACAGTAAAGTTTGATTCATCGGAGAAGCATGCTTATGCAAAAAATCAACCGTGGAATAAAGGTCAACTTGATTTGATCAAAGAAGGTGAAGGTAGTTTAACCTCATCTAGTAGTGGAAAAAGGTCAGCGAATGATTTTGCATTATGGAAGGCTTCAAAACCTGGTGAGCCACGTTGGGATTCTCCTTGGGGACAAGGTAGACCTGGTTGGCATATAGAATGTTCTGTGATGGCTAGTGATATCTTGGGTGAATCTATGGATATTCACTCTGGTGGAATTGACTTGGCCTTTCCTCATCACGATAACGAGATGGCTCAATCAGAAGCGTGCTTTGAGAATGAACAATGGGTTAATTACTTCTTGCATACTGGTCATCTTCATATTGAAGGCCAAAAGATGTCTAAATCATTAAAGAATTTCATTACAATCGATGAAGCATTGGAAAAATACACTTCGAGACAGTTGAGGTTGGCGTTTTTGCTGACACAGTGGAACAATCAGCTTGACTTTAAGGAAAGCCTTTTGCAAGAAGTTAGAAGTCTTGAGAACATGTTGTCCAATTTTTTCAAGAATACCAGGGCTTTGAAGTCTGATGATTGCCCCCATGTTAGTAAGAAACTAGGAACCCGTGAGAAGGATCTGTTAAGTTACCTTGAAAGGATAGAAGAAGACATAGATTCTGCTCTTTGTGATAATTTTTCCACTCCCGTGTGCATGAAATTATTAAGCGATCTGGTCAACAAGAGCAACAGTTACATATCTGAAGCAGCTGTCGATGTTCGAACAGAGGTTCTAATTGCTGTGTGCAAATTTATTTCCAAGTTTCTTGGAATAACAGGTATTCCTATTCGAGAAGACTACCTAGGATGGTACGAAGGTGACGTGAGACAGGAGAGCAACAAAGAGGAGTTGATACTGCCATATGTTCAATGTTTGGGCAAATTTAGAGATCAAGTGAGACAATTTGCAATTAACAATACTGACCCCAAGAAGTTCTTAGAATTAACCGATAAACTTAGAAACGAAGAGTTATTGAAACTAAATGTATTGCTTGATGATAGAAGTGGCCAAGGAGCGTTAGTGAAATTAATAAGTGAAGAAGAGAAGGCCCGTATAATTGAAGAAGCGAGACTGGAAGAACAGCGGAAACAAGCTAAAAAGGCAAGTGAAGAGTTAAAGAAACGAGAAAGAGAAGCGAAAGAGAGAGAAAGACTAGAGAAAGCTAAAATCCCACCACAGGACCTATTTAAACAACCAGATCTCTACTCTGAGTGGGACGAAGATGGTATCCCAACAAAGGATAAAGACGGAAATGCCATAACAAAGAGTATGACAAAGAAACTAAAGAAATTATGGTTACAACAGGAAAAACTATATAAATCTGTAAACTAATTATTTCCTGTTTAATCTTTTCTTTGCCACTTTAAACTTATTCATCGGATCATCATCGTATTTTTTCTTACCACCAACTTTCGGTTTACTCTTCACCGTAGACTTCTCACTCTCCCTCTTCTTATCCAAACTTTTCCTCTCTACCTGTTTCGGAACATCGTACATCCATTCCAACCCAGTTCTCGACTTACCCGCTGCCAAATCACTCAGTTCCCTCTCCTTCGCCGCCTGTCGTATCTTCTTCTCCTCCTCCAACACCTCCTCCTCCTTCCTCTTCACCTTCTCCCGGTTCTTAGCCAACTTTGGGTTCCATGACTTTAACAAATTCAAATCATTTGAGCCTGCCATCGGTTTCAACAGCTCTATACAATCTTACTATAACTATAAGAAACTATAAACTTTTAAAAACCGTGAATCTTGATGTTTTTCTTCTGCATACCCAGCTGCGTGGTCAAGAATTCACACACTTTGGCTCTTTGATCACCCTGCAGTTGGATAATCTCACCCATATCGGAATCCTTAACGATATTACCGTTACAGGCAAAGTCCTTCTTTAAAACCTTTAAGATACGCTTTAAATCATATTCTTCTGGTACACCTTGAACCGTAGTTAATGTCTTTCTACCATTTCTTTGTTGAATACGAATATGAATATAATTAGCAGTTGTTGTTTCGTCGTCACCGGTATCAGCAAATGGATCGAAGGATTTTAGGTTTTCAATTGACATAAAACGATTAAAAGGTTAGCTATAGCTTGATATCTTGTTCGATGAACCAGTCTTCTACTACTAATAGTGTTAAAATTTTCATTAGTTTTCTTATAATGGATAAATCTGGAATCACCGTGTACGAAGGGCAGTTTTAAGTTGAAACTTTTATAGGGGACCATCAGTCTGTAAGATGAGTATATAGGTAGGTCTGTGAGTTGGTTGTGAAGATGTCTGCTGTTGATCTTGCTAGGTCAATTAAGAAGGCTTGCTCTATCGAAGAAGTTGAGCCGAAACGGAAACATGTTAGAGCTTGTATTTTGTATACTTGGGATCATCAGTCTGGAACACAGTTCTTCTCGATCGTGAAAAGCGTTCCTATGGTTGTGAGTGAGATTCAAGTGTTTAAATGTTTGATTTTGGTTCATAAAGTTGTACAGGAAGGACATCCAAGTGTGTTGAAGGAAGCAATTAGGAATATTGAATGGATAAGATCACTTGGAAGGGTGCCTAGTAATGATTATGGAAGATTGATTCAGAGATACGCAGATTGTATTTGTGAGAAATTGATGTTTCAAAGTTCACATCGTGGATTTTCAAGTGGTATGTTTGAATATAAGGAATACACTTCGTTAGCGGTTGTTTCTGATCCGGATCGTGGATATGATACTTTGTGGAGTTTAATGGATTTATTAGATGACGTGGTGGAGACTGGTAAGTTGATGTTAGCGTCAATGGGACGTAGACGCAGAACTGAGCTTATTGATGCGGCAATTATACCATTAGTCACTGAATCATATGGAATTTACAAATTTGTTGTCGCGATGTTAAAGGGATTAGTTAATGAAGTCGATGATCAATCTGCATTGGAACAACTATGTGAACGTTACCGTACGCAACACAGAAATGCTTTTAAGCTTTATGCTGATTGTTCTTCAATCAAGCCACTTATTTCATTGATCATCTTGCCAAAATTACCGCCGGAAGCAGAGTCGTTTGATATGCCTGACAAGATACCCTTGGAGAGACCAAAGATGCTTTCCACAGATCAGAGACTTGCCATTCATCTTGCTCTTCAATCAATTAATCATAGCCGAGAGTCAGTTTCGTTTTACTCCGTTTCGCAGCTTGCCAATGAGATAGCTGTTTCGGCAGAGCCCTCAATTCCTGCCATCATCCGGTTGACACATCAAGTAACAACACTGCTACAGCGCAACCCGTCCCCACTCCTGGCCCAAGCTTCTCAACTCTACTTCCAAGCATTACTTTCCCCCTCCCAACAAGACATCATCAATGCAAATACAAATCTACAAAATCTTTTAATTAACTCTCCCGCTCATATCTTTGATCCACCCACTCCACAAACCCACACTTCGGCTTGACAAAATTAAACTGCTGCGCAAAAGTGTCCCATATCTGTTGTTGTTCAGGATGCGAATGCCACGCGGATGCAAGCAGCGGAGATAAAATGTTCTGTTTCAGACCATAACCGAATTGGGAATAGTAAGCCCTAAATGCCATAAAGGAATTGAGCGGCTTTGCGGGGGCACCTCTCCTAGCGGGTTTTTTATATATGTTATCTAATACATCGTTTGCTATGGAAAATAGCAGTTCTTCACTATCCCAGGGGATTGGAGAATCCCATAATGATCCACTTTCCGCCATACTCTCGGACTGTAATTTCTGCTTCTCTTCCTCAATCTTCCGGAGCAAGGTATTAGGAGGAGGAGGAATCTTTATGGGTCTCAATTTTGCCATGAAAGTTTTTGTATTTTTCTCCTTCGTATAGCCAGGTGTATGAGAATAACTCCCATCCACACACTTAGCTTTGGCTGGTCTACACCGACCAGCCTTCGGCTTGAGCTGAACTTTGAATAGAGGTCTGTTAGCCTTGAACCCACGAAAAGATTTCTCGCGCATGGTAGTGGTCTGCGGATCCATTAACAAGATGGTTTTAACGAACATTAGGTGGCTACTCTTTATACTCGAGAGCTAAGTTAATTAAACCCTAAAATCCTCACTGTTTCATATTGATTTTTTCTGTTTCGCATTGAGGGCCATCAATACCCATAGAACCTCAAAACAAAGCTATTTACCGTACACCATACGGCTGAAGCACTCATAGACTTATTCCAAACACGGTATTGAAACGAGGGAGTTACTTGAGGAGATGGAAATCAAATACTGAAAGCGATAGATTTATCTTGACAGATTATTCTTACAGCGGCTATTAATCCTTCAGAGTATATTCCTGCTATAGCTCTGCAATCACTTCACAACTATGGGGGAAGAATGATGGAATATTTCAGCTATACTTTGAGCTTCTTTCACAATTAGAAGAGCACTGGCATCTAAACATTTATCCTGAGTATCGTTACCATAAAGTCAATAAAATAAGTCGGCAACTGGAGAATAAGCTCGTGTATCAGAATATGTTAAATCGGATGCGCTTTTTTACAGCATCTTCGCTGTCATCGAAATTGGAAGGTATTCTAAGCTCCGCACGTGCTTCTGCTGCGGATACTGCCGCTGATGCCACTGCTGCTCCAGGTGTTCCCCTTGCCGCCGATCCGGTCGGTTCCACCTATGCCTACTCTTCGTTGTCCTCTTATCAAGATGGCCTAAACCATCAACTTCCTTCTCGCCAACAAAACCGCACGGTGACAAGTAATGTCGAGCCAGCTACAAATCGACAGCTCGGGCAACAACAAGATCCAGCAAACGTCCGAGACCGCAATCCCTTCAAAACACATCACGACAGATGCTTCAGGCCCAAGAGCATGAAGAGTGATACTAAGAGAGTCCGCAAGCAGAGGTGTACGGCGAAGATGCAGGGTAACATGTGTGATCGGATCAAACTTGATCTGCAAAAGAAAGAACGCCGTGCTACCGCGCGGCCTTCCAAGAGATTGAAAATATCTGGGGTTACCGGAACCGGAAACTGCAGATCACAGAAGACGGATACGGAATCTCTATGTCCTAAAACCAGTACACGGAACAAAGACCTTTGTGAGATGGCAGTGGATCCTTCTTTATCGGTCGAGAACTACGGCTCATTCATTTCCCAGCACAACCATGGCACCGGTTCGCCTCTTCGAGGCGACCCGAGTGGTTGCGACGCCCCACCCACAGCTTTGAACTCTGTTCATGCCAGTGCCAGGAACATGAGTTCCATCGGCTTCGAGTCCAGTTCATTGCACTCGAAGTTGCGGTGTATGGTTAGTACCAAACAGCATCTGGAAGTTCAAGATCTTTATGTTTAGACTGCGTGCAAAGCCAGTTCGCTCTGTTCTTCTATCTTCTTTTTTGGAGCTCTTTCGATCGCCAAAAGAGGAAAGATTCGAAAGTGTTGCCCGGTCCAGAACGATACAGCTCTCAGCCGTTCGAGACCATATCACAAAGAGGAGAGATCAATTCCTGTTGCTAAGTTACAAAGAGATAGAGCAGTACCGAGCACTCAGGGCTACTCATATCAGTGAGAAGAGGCGTGACGCAAGAAATAAATCGCCAGGGTAGCTGTTCTAACTGCGCTTGTTTTGCGTCCCACCTTCTGGATCACGGATCTAAAAAGTCTACTTGGCTTGGCCTTGTTATCACAAGCTTTTCCGTTCCATATTGTTGCCGCCATTTCCTTTTCTTATTTTTTTTTTTTCCGTGGGCTTTCTCGTTTTAATGACTGTCTTTATCCTCACCGTAAAAGCTTCAAGATTTCGTAATATGTAAAATATAAGCTGAGGCGCTTTCATCTTCCTAATGTCAGATAATCTGACTTAGGAGAGCGATAACACACATTCATCACTATTTAAGGCTCATGACCGACAAAGCGGCGAGAATAGAGAAGCCAATCAAGTATCCCTGGTGGTATGGAGGTGCGGGTGGCATTTTTGCTTGTGTCGTCACTCATCCTCTCGATCTAGCGAAAGTTCGCCTTCAGACCGCTCCTTCGCCAAAACCAACACTCCTAGACATGATTCGAAGAATCTTACAACAAGAGGGTCCTCGTGGACTTTATGCAGGATTGAGCGCCTCTGTTCTTCGGCAGTGTACTTATACCACTGCGAGATTTGGATGTTACGACATCATTAAAGAGAATTTAATCCCCGTGAGCGAGACTAATAATAGCTTTTACCTTTTGCCATGTTCAATGTTGAGTGGGGCAATTGGTGGCCTTGTAGGAAATCCAGCAGATGTCGTCAATATCAGGATGCAAAATGACTCTGCACACGAGGCACATCTAAGAAGAGGTTACAAAAATGCAATTGATGGGCTAAACAATATTATTAAGGAAGAAGGTTTTCATAAGCTTTTTACAGGACTCGGACCAAACTTAGTAAGAGGCATCTTGATGACGGCAAGCCAAGTAGTCTCTTATGATGTATTTAAGTATCAGTTAACAACGCGATTTGGGATGGATCCTGTGGAGAAAAAGACACATTTTAGTGCTTCGCTCTTGGCGGGTCTTGTAGCGACAACGGTTTGTTCACCCGCGGATGTTATCAAGACGCGGATTATGAACGCGCAACAACACCATGAAAGTGCCATGAAAGTGCTTTTGCAGTCGGTGAAGAATGAAGGTGTGTTGTTTATGTTCCGTGGATGGCTACCGAGCTTTGCACGGCTTGGGCCCAACACTATACTGATCTTCCTCGCGGTTGAACAATTGCGTAAGTACAGGATCGGTATGCGGGACTAATCCAGTACGCCGTGAATCTTGCGTAGAACGTCGTCGGCGCTTTCGTTCATCCAGTCAACGTTGTTCAGGATCCGATCGATGCCAGCATCGGGTTTTGCGCTCTTGGTCCGCTTAGCGCGGGCACGATGATCGTTGTGTTGACATTTAAGACCACTGGTCTCGAGCAACAGCTGCGCGTTCCACTCAAACGGAACGTAGTATAGAACGCGGTTCAACATCTCGTAGTATATAACGTGTTCATACAGCGACCATATTAATAGACAGCTCGATTTCAGGATCTTCAACGACATGTCGTCGCCGTTCCGGTAGGCGTCCAGATCGTTCTCAACAATGTGGATCAGACTTTTGTCACTCAGTCGGCACTTATGTTTCCCCACAGGTGGACCCGCCAGCTTTAATGCATAGTCGCTGTCGTTTCCGTTATAATTTGAGAAAATTTCGTACTCTGCTTGACACGAATACGGGGGCCCGATCTCTTTGTCTCCCACCTCGACGTAGATTTCATGGTTAAATCCATTAACTTGTTGATCATCAAAATCAGATGCAAAGTGGTTATTCATGCACAACAGTTTGTTAAGACTCAGTAATTGCGAGAATACTAGTTCCAAAAACGACGGTCTCTCAGAACCACCAAAATCGATAACCAAAACTTTCCCTATTCTTTCGCATATTCGAGCTAAAACCGATTTAGAGAAATTACCAAGCGGCCAAACCCGCTTCTCCACAAGGTACTGGTCGATATTAACCAGGCAAATAAAACAACTTAAAAGGTCACCTTTTTCATAAACATCATTAAGCATAACTTCTAAAACAACTTCATCAACAATGTGTCCCTCTTCCTTCGACGGACTACTCTCCACAAGATTCAATAATCGAATATAAAAATTAACCCATTTAACTTCCCAATTCTTGTCGAAATTAATCTTCTTCCTTAACGACTCTAGGATACGAATATACCTATCCATAAAACATCCCATAAAATGTTGCGGACCATAGAGCACAATATGCAAGAATAAATAAACCGTAAAATGCTTGATAAACATCTCACTGTGGAAATGCCAACCATACGAATCTCCAATAATCAATTTCGCCAACAGAGTCTTGTTTAAAAACTTTAAACTTGCCGAACCATTCTTGGAAGCTCCATGACAATAACTATCCACAACATGATCGTATATTTTCAAATAATCCAAACCAGGAATATCAAAATAAAAATTCAATATGCAAATCAACAACAATAATTGATTATTATCCACCATAGATTCCAAACTAAACTGAGAAACAAATAATTCCATCTCTTTTGCCTCTATGTCTCGCACATTCTCCCAAGTAACATAAATCTCCAAGGATTTCGACATCAATTTCCTAAAATGCCCAAACGACTCTTCTAACAGTCTCAAATCAATCCTATAGTTATTAACAAAGAATGATCCAGCATCTTTGTCAATACTAAATAAATAAAATTTATCCAAAATCTTCAAAATCCTTGTCGGACTCCCCAATTTCTTCAATTTAAACTCATCTATACCCACTTGGGCATCTTCCAACAGCTTATCATACACAACACATAACGTTGATATCCTTTCCTTGGCAAATTTAATATTATCAAACAATACTTTCATCTCTTGCGATCTCTGAGGCGGACTAACATAATCAACATGACACTCAACACCTTTCTTGACACAACTAGAACACGGTTCGGGCCTTCTAACGAATGAATCACACTTGATCTTATTTTTTCGACATCTTGTACAGGATCTCAAAGGTTTCTTATCACAACGAACAACCATCTAACCATCAATCAACCTTGTTTGAACCCAAGTATTAAACCAGTGGAAGTGGTGCTAAAACCTTAAAATGCCAAGAACCAGGTCCTGTGGTGTCTTGTTATATGAAGACATCACTCACCAAGGCACTTTTCACTATATAATAGCTTGGAAAACTAACGGTATTAGATCAATTCTGATAGGACTTTAAGCTAAAAGGTCAAGTTATGGTCTGTTAAGTAAGCAATGTCAAGGGTAGCTCAGCTGGACTCAACTGCCTTGGATCAGGAACTTCACAGTTTATTCAGAAACGAACTATCACAGAATTTAGAAATTGATAAGAATGAGGAAGAATGGAATTTGATTTTAGATACTTTGGTGTTCTTCTTTGGGTCGAGATTCATTGGAAAACAGACCAGGACTTACGGTTCAGAATTGAGCGGAGTAACATATAATTGCAAAAGACGCACACTTTATATTGTGGCCATTTTAACAAACTACCTAGGGTCAAGAATCTCCAAGAAAGTTTATTCTGAAGGTTCGTTTTGGAGCAGATTTACCACATTATACCACTATTTGAATCAGTTTTACTCGGCAATAGATTTGATTAATTTTGCCAGTTTCCTACTATCTACAAGCCCAAGTGATTCGAAATATCTAACACCGATTCACAGGCTACTCGGGGCTTCGTCCTCGACAGAGACCCATAATCCCGTCAGTTTCTACCACAACACTGTGTATGCTGGAATAGAGTTCCAAAACAGACAACTATTGTGGAATGCAATTCTAGAGTTTTTCAACGCTACGCTCCTAAACAACGCCAGATGGCTTAACGGAAGACGACAACGTCCTACGACAACACTACCCCCAACACAATCTCCAGAAACGTGCGCCAGGTGCAAAGAACTTCCTACAAACCCATTCAAGATCCAATGTTGTCAAGCGAATTATTGCTACATTTGTGTCATACGGGCTATGGACTCAAACTACTGCGATAATTGCAACTCCAAGACAAATCTACGAGCACAACCGATCTACTAGACCAACTGGCAACGCTCTAGCAGCTATAAACCGGTATAAACCGCTATTTGTAGGATATATCACATGATAGTAGCTTATACAGTTAGTATGGAAAATCTGCTAGTATAAAGCTAAGTAACTTCAACAACTTCGGTTCAAAGCTCAAAGAGTAGGGCGTTTAAGCTCTCGTATACCTCTGGGTTCATTGGCAATGCTGCCGAGATTCTTAATATCACCTTCACTTCGAAATATTCGCAGAACATTAGTAGTTGTACCGAGAACTAGATCATTTAGTGATTCAACGGACCATTCTGTTGAGAAAGTTTTGAATATAGTACGAAATTCCAAGAGACTTGTTAATGATGAGAAACCTTTATTTCGAGATTATTGGAAATATGTGTCCAACAGTAAGAAAACCGAGGAATCAGTGTTAAGAAGATTATCAACTGAGTTTATAGCTCAGTTTGTTAATGAAAATAAGTTGAATTCTTCCACTGTAAGAGGATTTTATAGACGAGAATTGATTTACAATATTGATTACGATCAAAGAATCCAAGAATTAGCTGAAAAATTGCATATTGACACCGAGTTGGTCAATTCAAGGAATGATATTCTGACATTTTGCATTATGGACTCTTTAAAAACAAAGGATATTATGATCGCGGTTGATTTATATCTACTTTACTATGAATTGTATGAAAAAGAGCCATTAAACAAAGAACTGTGTCGATCAATAATATCGGCATTGGCATTTGAAAACCCACGGTATGATCATATACATTTACTGAAATTTTTGGAATTGGACCGTTTGCATGAAAGAATGAATACTACGATGACTTTAACGCGAACTCAAATTGCAACGATATGTAATAAGGCATTGGCGTTGGAACAATCACCGATTTTAACGAAAAATGTTTTGAATAGAGTTATGAACATTGAGTTGACACCGATTTCTGATTTCAGAAACGATAAAATAATTGCAGCTTATCATCTAATAGAGAGAGATTGTGCAATTAACAATGCTGCGGGTGTGTTTCTTACTTGGACAACTATCAAGAATTATTATACATCAATCGACAAGCATGATCCGCGGATTCTTTACAAGTTGATCAACAATTTCACCCAGCATAAAGCTTATAGAAATGCATGCAAGGAATTAATCATAAGTCTTGATCCATGTTTTTATTCCAATAACCCACTTCTATTGCCAAGTTTGATCGATTACGCGACCAAGACGAATAATTTATCCTTAGCAAAGGAACTAATGAATAATGTTAATGAGCATCTGCACAAAAATAACACGCAGGTTGTTTTATTCAGTAAACGATGTCTATCATCAATGTTACGAATGCATTTGAAATTCAAAGATTCAAGCGGTGTAGACCGAGTGCTCAAATATATTCAGGAAACATTTGGGAAACATTCAGAAGAGAACCTTTCTTCGATAGTATCACATTTGGTTGAAATCAAATCATTCGAGAGCTTGAAAAAAGCTGTGCAATTGGTGGAAGGATTTCCTATAAAGAGGTCTCTTTTAGCTTATGCCTCGATCATCAATAAAATCGTCGAATGGCAAATAGCTTCAGATGACAGATTTACCGCAACATCCTTACCAATAATAGATAAACTGCTTCGAAGAGCCCACATTCAAGATCCAAATCACAAAAGCTCACTGTGGAATATCATAGCATCGTTATTCATTAAAAAGATAGTACATTATCGAAACTTTCAACGCAAAACAGCAAATTCCAACCGAAACTCTAGTGAGAAACACTTAGACACTAGAAATCTGGATCTTGCTAAACTACTATATCTACGAAGCAAGAGAATCCAAGGCGATTTTACCAAGATTGATGTCAATCCATTCATAAGATCAAGTCCGCATAAAATTATCTTAAAGATTACAGATGGCAACAGATTTGTCATACTTAGAAATACTGCATTGAATGCTATCAAGGGAAGACGCAAAGATATCTTTCTTTGGTGTTGTTCAGAATTATATCAACATGGTATGCCTGTGAAGGAATTACTACTCGATTGGAATATGATGCTCGACTATCAGATGAGAAGAGCGAGCTTTCCAGAGAGAAAACAAATAGAGGAGAAGCTGTCAATCGGGAAATTGGCCTTCATAAGTAAAAGCTTGAAATAAAAGTCATCTCTGCACTTCAAGTTTTATAGATTGTGTAGTAAGTTTTCCAACCATCATTTTGATGGACCAGGCAACGACAAAACTTCTTTTGCTGGTGGAAGAGCTTTTTGAAACTCTCTGACTGTAATTTGGCAATTAACTTCTTTACAAAGTTCCTTCTTCTTATTAGGTGGTACCTTTTGCAAGAATTGCAGGCCTGAACTTCTCTCTAAAGCATCAATTGGTACCTGAAAGTCCGTCAACTTGGTCTCATTAGGAATAACATCGTTAGGAAGAACGAATGCAGCCACAGATATGTTATCACTGTTTAAATTCCCAACTGGCTTTTCACCTACAATTAATTTAAAGAAATGTGTAGGAACTGCAATGTTAGGTGGATTTCCAATCACTTCATAACAAACTTTGGATTTACCATCCACAGGATCTACTTTTGGTAGATAAAGAGGGCCAGTAACCACTCTCACGCTGCTATATTTCTTGGTCAATTGACGGCAAAAGTATTCCAGATGAGCCCAATAATCTCTATTAAATCCATCTCCAACCTGGGGGCTAATATTAGTTAAAAAGAATGTCTCATCCATAGCCTTTTGCGTGAACTTAGCATTCGCTGCAGGTGCCTGATGACCTCTATCATATCCAGATCTAAAGTAATCCTTCAATTTACCACGAAATTTCTCAGGAATAGCTTCATCCTCTTTAAAGAACGAATATTTCCTATCAGCATTCCTTGCTGCTAATGATTCACTTGTAATATGTTCCACAACCCAGTATGGATTCCTAGTCTGTCTATTATAGCAGGAAACAAACTCATCTCTGCCCTGTAAATCATGAATTGGTCCCGGGAAACCGTATTGGAAGAATGCAGACGGATTTATATTTGATCCAACCAAACTAACACTTCCATCTGGACCACCAGGTGTAATCTGCGATGGAACAGTCTGTACATCCGTTGGAGCTTTAGACGATCTGCCAAGGAAATAATTGGCAATCCCACCACCAATGGCTGCACTGCCAAGAATACTCGCTATATTCTTGTAACTCATTGATATAAAATGCTAAATAGATCCTTAGACTATCTTTAATTGATGATTTACGTTGATTTACAAGCGATGAGTTCAAGATTTTTCATCTAAGATTCCTTAACCGAGGCTCTATTGGCAACTGAAAATCTCAACTACAAGATACATCAAGATTCCAGCTTTCTTAGCTTGGCTAACCGTTGATGGTTCTGAGACCAGTAACTCAGTCTTTCTGTAGAATTCTTGTTTCTGTAGACGCCTTTGATGCGGTGTTATAGGCCAGTAATCTAGCGACGATCCGATGCCATCGAGAACGACATTCATTTCAGATATGCATTGATTCTTGGAGTACAATGCCTGGTAATGCTCTTGATTGCAATTCCAACTTTAGTGACTGGGCTTTATTGGGTTCAGACAAAGTTTTTAAGTAATAGATCAGCTTTTCGATTAGAACGGTCGTTGTTGCCAAATTGTGGAGATTTTTCTATGATCTGCTCGATACGGGCTCTTTGGTTTTCATCTAGAAGCTTGCTAGAGGCAATCTTGAAGCTTTCCTTGTCCATCTCTATAAGTGCGATAATTCTGCCTGCGACATTCTCATTTGACATCTCATCCTCGCAGCACGAGAGCTCCAGAGATAGCATTACAGCCATGGCTGTTGGTGCTGATTTTGGATCAGTGTCTAGGACTTGCTTGACGAAACGTTGAATAAACTCCAACATCAGATTTACGGTCTGAGTGTCCTCTGTGCCGATAGATTTGAAAATCTCCAGTATTAAGTTTTTAATCACGTACCGACAGGCATTCTGACTTATTCCTTTGTTAACAAGTGATTTCAAACCATGTATAGTTATTGTTTGAGTATCGCAGTTGCGCAGGCCCGATAGAATCCAACCAATGAATATATTCAAATCACTTCCACTGAAATGAGGATAGTTATTTGCTAGGAGGATGAAACAGGTCGCCAGTTGATTAGTTAGTTGTACCTTCTCAAACAAGACTTTCTTTATCGAATCGAAAAAGATCTTCATCAGATGGCTATTCAGGTTTCCAGATAGTAGGTTTTGTGAAACAGACTTTAAAAGCGGTAAAACGATGGGAATCACCTCTTCCCTGTAATCTGACTCAAAGATTTCCCCCATCATGAATAACAAACAGGAATACAAGTCGATTTTGAAAAGGTCGTCAAATTTACCCACATTTGACTCTAGCGCTGAGAAGGACGCTTGCAGTAAAAGCACTTCATCTTCAGCTAAGACTGCTGTTCTCGAAACATCATTCTCCAAACTGCTATACTTAATAAAGGGTAGAAGCTGTGAAATGGGTTTTATGAGAAGCCTTAGTAATTCATACAGCTTGTCGATGCCTTGCAAAAAAGTGTCATGAGTATTATTCTTCTTGACATATCTGGCGATCAAGTCATTGATTATCTTAACAATCATGAACTTTTCATGATTATTTCCCATTGTCATGATTCGATCCAGAACGCCCACTATTTCCTCGTTTGTGCCGTCTTCGAACAGGAGATCCAATGGAACGCAACACTTCAATAAGTTATGAAGTGCAGGTAAAATCTTCATCATCACCTCATGATCATCTGAAAATTTGACCACTATCTCCATGCATTGTATAAACAGAATTAAAATGAAGCTCTCTGTCTCTGTTTTACTCAACCGCTGCAAAACCATATCAGAATTCACTTCAAGAACACAAGTTATTGCCACAACCATATTCCGCCAGGCACCTTCAAAAAGCTCCAGTTTACTTTTCTCAAAAAAGGATTCCTTGATATGTCCTTCCGTTAATTCATCCATCTGTTTCCCCTCATATTTTACCATTGCATACTCCCTCAACGATATTATCCAAAGTGGCACTAATATATCCCAATAGTTCTCTGTAAACTCCCTGAGCTCCGCTCCATCAGTACTAACAGACTTCTCTGTCAACTCAGCCCAAGCGCTTAAAACTGAAAGCTCAATCTTCTTCTTCGACTTTTGAGTGACAATCAGCACATCTCCCAACCGCACAGATGATTTGTTATCATTGAAAATGCCAAGACAGTCGACGAGCAATTGAGAAACCCTGTGCAATTCTTGTACCGTAGATATGCCGGAAGTTAGAATTTCCGCTGAAAGGTCTATGGCAGATACCACAATGTCAGGCGGAGTACCTGAGTTAAATGCTGGCATCATCGCACTCACGATCTGGGCCTCCTGCTGCCGTAGCTCTGAGGGTCCGCTCTGACTGCTTCGTGAAGACGAGCTAGCTTTCAAAAGAAGTCTCAGGATATCCAAACCTAAAAATTTCACTGATGCTACACTGCTGGTAGAAGCTTGAAAAGCCAGTTTAATCAATTCTGGGATTTTTCGAATTAACAGTACGGGTTTGCCCTCTTTTTGGAGAGAAGCTAAACATAAATGCATCACCATGCGAAGTATGAGTAGTCTTGCACGCCAGGGAAGCGAATCAGAGTTCCGCGAGCCGCCTAAATCAGCAAACTGGATCTGTGCAATAGATTTCTCCTCCTCGGAGGGAATTTCTTCGTCAGCTTCATTTGCAAACCTTGTCTTCTTTAGCAAACCATTTAAAGTTTTGTAATAACTAGCAAAGAGTCGCCATTTGCTAATATGGAAAATCACGTACAGTTTATCAAACCACTTGATCTCATCATCTGGAGATTGTCCCATCCAAGTGAACAGATAATCCTGCAGGCTTTTCGATGAAGGGGATAAGAAAAGCCATCTCCAGCTGGAATTTTCAAGATCCTGGGCAAATAGATGTCCTTTTTGAAGCTTTGTTAGCAAAGAAAAGAGATCAAAACACTTCATAACACTGAGGGAGCTGAATGAGTTTGGACTATTTCCATTCTTTGTCATAAAATGGCAGCTACAACAATCAGAAGAGAAACCAACAAGGATAGCGCCATTTACAATTGATTCGGCCAGCTTTATAAAGATTTTATCATCCAAGCTGTTCTGATTCTTGAAGATTGCCAAATTCTCGTAAATTTTCAATGCCAACAATTGGTGTGCCGGAGAATTTGAGATCACAAGCCCATAAGTCAAATATTTGAACCTTTCGCATACGTTAGTAGGGAGTTCCGAGATGCAAGCGCCAAACATCTCGCTCAAACTTCGGAGAATGAGTCCAACAGTTAAATATGAATCGTTTTCCATGCAGTAGTTGTATCTGAGCACTGATGATCCATACATCCCATATGACGGACTGGTGGAGATATCTTCCAAGCATCCAAGTAAGGTAGAAATAGTTGTGTGATCAATAGCACCATGCTTATCTATGAGAAAGTGCATTGCTTTCAGAGACCAACAATGAACAACAGGATGAGGATCCTTCATGAGATTTAAAATGACATCAAATATTCGGCAAAACGACGAACTTGCTGGACGATACCTATAAATGTTGACCAACGATAAAGCTTCAAGCACCCGTTTGAAAGGTTCGTCTTCTTTTATCAGTCCGTTTATCAGAATATTGACTCGCTCGCTAACCATGTCTTTTCCTGCTCTATCCTCATCGCTATTTCCATTAATAATCCCACAAACAAGCCCTATACATCTAGCCTTCATCTCCGTCAGCAGATGGTCATTATCAAACTTGATTTTATCCACCGACTTTAGCAGCAATTCACCAACAGCATACTCCAAAGTAATTCCTTCTTCACGCATAACATCAAGTGCTCTGTTTATAGATATCAGCGTGTTAGCAGCAATAGCGACATTTCGTAAAGTTGAAGTGGTTCTGCAAAACATCGAAGAATTCAAAGTCTCAATGATGGAATATTGTATCTTGTCATTCAGGAACGGAAACTTTAACGAAAAAACCTCCATCGATGCATCAATCAATGCAGTCGTGATCTTAGGGCTGTATTTGTCCGATGACGAATATCCTTCAGCGCTATAAAGCGTTATCAGATAATCTTGGGAAAGTGTGCAGGAAATTGGCTTTGTAATTTCATTCTCAAAATCAAAATTCCAACTCCATTGTTTAGATTCAAAGTTCGTAGACTGTTTGACCTCACCGTAGCTTTTTACATGAAGCTCTGAGATATTTGTTCCAGAAAGCTTGCTTGAAAGCCCATAGGCGAAACCGTCGTTCTGACGTAGCAGAGTACCGACCGATGGTTCTCCAAAATTTCTTGCTTGCTCTGAGCTCGATTTCTTCCCATCTCCCACAGAAATCAGGGATTCAATTAGAGAATGGGTACCTTCGCTGTAAAGATTGGGATCCGAGAAGTTCTTCATGATTAAAATTAGCAAAGAGCTATTAAAGTCATCTTTGATGTATTTGTGAAGCCGGAGGTGGATCTGAAGCAATCTAAGTTCATTTGTGAGCAACGCTTTTTCTATTTTATCAGATTTTTCAGTTATGGAATGATTAAAGTTGGAGCATTTCGTCAATAAGTAAGAAACTTGTTTTGCAACAGCCTTATTTCCAACGCTATCATTACCCAAGAAAGCCAACAGACATGTCAGAGCATGATTTCTTATCTCTAGGTTTCTGTACAAATCGTCTTCCTCACGGGAACTGTAGTTGTGTGTAAGCAGTACCTTCCAAAAGAGAAAAAGCTGAGAGGACTGCATCTGTAAATATTGATCATCCTTGTAGTTCATGCACCCTATTAACAGGATCCAGCAAAGCAGATTTTTGGAATACAGAGGTGTGGTTGTCGTCGTCGTATGGTTTTTGATGAATGAGGTAGCAAATACAGTAATCCTCATAATTAGCTCGAATGGAACGTAATCTTTATCAGCGCAGGCAATCAAATTAGCAATGACGAGGGCATGACCATGATTCGCAGTATAGAGAAAGTTATCATCCTGCTTGAAGTTCTTTGAAAGGGCGTTTAGAGAACCTTCTATTGTTCCACTAAGATATTGTGGGAACTTAGATAAAAAAAGCTTGAGAACTTCACTGGCTTGTATCCGAAGAGTGAAATTATCACAAGTGCTTAACCTTATGAGAGTCTTTTTAACCTGGTCAACAAGGTGCTTTTCATTCCCAAAAGAGGACGAAAGCTCGGACAGTAGCAATTGTGCCAGATCTAGGAGGGCTAAATTGAACCACAGATGCTGAGGATCACTGTCTATCGTATGATCATTAGTTGCGTCAGCTGCACTAAGGCTCGGGCTCAGCAGTTGTAGAACGATTAAATTCTTGGAGGACTCTTCAATCTTTGGCAGCAAGAGCGTATGCATATAGACAAAATACCGTAAACTCCGCGACAGAGAATCTACCCTGTGATTGACGATTCGTGAGTGACTGAATATAGAGCTTGCTAAAGTCCTGACAATCTTCAAATATTGTGAGCCTTCGAAAAAGTTCACGTCGTCTGATGAGCATAGCCCAAGAAGGTGCACAATTGACTCAAAAATTCCAGCTTCCGCATCTCGAGTAAGGGATTGCTGAAATAATCTAGCGTAGAATTGAAGAATTTGTTCAACATCTAAAACCTCAGATATCTTGAAATAATCGAACATAACCTCGGCCAGGGTTCTCGCGACCACGGGGCGCGAGAAATCATTGACGAATCCAAGCGTTCCCAATTCGCCTTCGGAATAGTTAGCTATTATAGCGTTTTCTAAATTATGCTTGTTATCCTTCACAAAAGATTCTCGCCGAAAATGGTACGACCATATTTCCATTATAGCTGAAACCATATCAATTGAGTACTCCTTTCTATCTGAGCATATCGCTTCGAATACTTTCTTGGACAGTTTCGCGAATTTAGGAAAATACTCGTTGTGAAAGGAAGAACCGCTCACGTTCCTTAAAATTACCTTGAGAAGCTGCATCAACGAGGTACCGAAAGTTGCGTGAGCATACTTGCTTTTCTCCATTATCTTCTTGAGATTTTTAAAGATAGTTCCAAAAAGAAGCGGAGCCAAAGATGCTAATTGCTGATTGAACGTTTCGTAAAGCTGTATCAGACCAATACATGCCATTTCCTTGGCAGCTGATCGAACATAACTGGGTTTCTTGCTTGATTTTTTCTTCTTCTTCTCCGTCACTTCGATTGTAACGTCCTCCTCTGCTAAAACTCTTGCTAGCAATTCTGCTGAATCATGGATCCTACCAGGTCTAATCTTTTCTACTCGTATCAAACACAGGCTGTACAAATGACACAGATTTTGGAACACGTAATAGGAATCAAGCTGTTCGTCCTCTTGTAAACCAGCATTGTATCTAATAAACGCATCTATTTCATCACAAACGCTTGAAATTTCTTCACAATGACTATCATCATGCAAAGTCTCCTTTGCATTCACTTCTTCAAATCTTAATGCAATCCATGAAAGAAGAACATGTTTCTTGTCAACTGATAACTCAAGGCTTTCAATCAGCTTACTTTCACTCATTCAACAAGAGCAGATAATTCAGTTCAACTTTACTACTCTTATTACCACCAATAGTTCTTGAACTATAGCTGCAGTTTTATATAGTCAACGCGAAGTTCGCTTGCATAAGGTTACATAGAGATAATCGAAATAATCGTAGCAAGGATTTTATCACTCTTAAAGAGATCTCTACGTTCTGATACCTCTACGTTCTGGCTTACAGTCAGGAATTCATTGATATTCGAACTTTGGTATCTTTAGATCATTGATTCCTGTAGAATATAGATTCTCAATTCATCTTCTATGCCATAGTGCTCTCTTTCAACTAGTTTATAGTGACATTTAAGAGATGCAAAAAGATGCGCAAGCCCGGAATCGAACCGGGGGCCCAACGATGGCAACGTTGGATTTTACCACTAAACCACTTGCGCTAATAATTTTTAAAATTTGGGGAAAACGAATCGACTATAGTGCTTTATTCTGTAGGCATTATCATTTAATAGTAAAGTAAGCATTTTAGCCCAATTTCAATGCATGCATTTCTCTTTAATGTATTTGACCATCGCTTACTGAACTTTTATTAATATGGTCGATTTAATGTTTCGTTTGTGAGATTTAGCTTTAGATTTAAGAAATCTCATCGGTTACGATGTCACTTTCGATACAAAATGTTATCTATGCTGTCCATGTTGCCTGCAGGTCGTTTCTTCGTATGACATTGAAGCTCATTCCTTAGCGGTTCGATCTGACAGATTTGTAGGGAAGAACGAGGTCATTTGGAAATCTGGCAAAATGTTATTAATCGGAATATCAAAATCCTGTAAAAGTTGGTCAAGTATCTGATCCTGTTCAGATTGCCCAAAGAATTCGACACTCATTTCAACAGATGCTTCACTGGTTGGATCTTTCATCAATTGTGCAACGCTTTCATTGACTTGGGAATAAAGTTCCATAGTTTTCTTATTAAACTCTTTGAAAATGGAGTTCAAGACACTAAAAGATTTTTCACCTACAGGTGAGGAATTTTTCAGCTTTAACAGGATGTTTATACCCAACTCACAGTCCTTTTCAACATCAATATGCTTTTCAGATATTAAACCCAGGTTAATTTGATGTTGGTAAAACATCAAACATGTAACGCTGAAAAAGATGGTGTGAATTGAAAACCAATAGCTAGCACTGAGTAAATCATTTTTCAACATTTCATCCGAAAGAGATATAACTTTGTGAGCCACCTGAATGCATTTGTTAGCCATTGAAATTTGAAAATCAAATAGAGGTGAAGTGATCGCCAGATAGTGAATAAATGGTTTGTAGAGAATAATCTTGGCCAACAGATAATCCAAATACAGAAGCTTTGCAGGTTTCAAATAATATGCTCTTTCACCATCGTTAAAGAACGACGAATCAGGCTTAAGCTGATAGGGTAGCTCTTGGAACCATTTCTCGAGTTGCTCCTCCAACGTGAGTATATTGATATAGGTAGCCTGGTCCCACGTCAAGACGGGATACAGACTTTCATGAATCCTTGCCATAACTAACATGAGCTTCGTATGTTGGTTGTTCATGCCGCAACTACTGATTTTCCCCCATTCCTGCTCCAGAATTCCTTCACGGGTAATTTTCTCGTCATCAACATCGCAAGGCAGTTCCTGGTTAACCGCAGTCTCGGCAAGTGCTCTAGGCAGACCTAAGATGCAACTCATATACAAATCAACTTTGTAAACACTCCAAAACAACCTCTTCTTGGTTTCATCTTCTATCACGGTCGGACCAACCGATGAAGTCCTCTTATGCAGTCCTTCACTAATGGCTGCCCGCAGCGCAATCCCGATATATGAATAACAAGTGTTCAAATTTGCAGAACATTGCAAAAACATCGTCAACATGAACATAGTTTGAATCGCATAGATATCTCGCACATTGGTAACATCAATTAAAGATTTTGCCATATCAAAATATTTGTAACCCGCTTCCCTATAAACATCTCGAGTCGCAATATCGCTTTTCTCCAACTCTTCCTTCTCAAACAGAGCCCCCACTGCTATCACAGAGTAAATCAACGGTAGCGATTTAAGCTGCCGCTCACTAAATTGATCCGTATCCTTTGCATCATACAATGAAATCAAATCTTCAATAACAGACGGACGATATAAAAACCTGAAAAGAACACAAACGTTATCCCAAGTCTTGTGAATCAATTGAATAGCAACCTCTCTATCGGGCAAATCCTGCAAAACACGTCTTGGCAATGGAGATTCCCGCGTCTTTCGCCGCACTGGACGAACACTCTTTCTATCCTGATAAACGCAATTGGTATTACCAAAAGACTGGCACAGTGAACATGGTTGTTGACCATCACATTTTTTCTTCCTTAATCTACAAAAATCGCATGCCCTGGAAGCTCTAAAGCTTCCAGTTTTCAATTCTCTTGTTGTTGAATCAATTGAAAGAACCAACATTTTCGAATGTGATCGTGCCATTGCCACTGGATAGATCCAATCTGTATCAAACAATTCAAGATAAATCCTCACTAATCAACATTCAATTCCAGACTTACCACTAGTTAGTCAGTTACGCACCAAACATACACTGAAAAAACATCAAACTCAAAACTTCCCAACTAACCACTATATCAGCAACGGTAACGAATTCAACTCAACCAGAACAGTCTAATACTCTCACTTTGTTGTCAATCTTTACCGTTCTTATAAGCACAGTAATTTTCAATTAGCTAAGCTAGCGAGCTAGAAAGCACATCTTACTAACATTTGTAGCTATTCAATGGATCTTACTAACATTTGTAGCATTCAATGGATCTTATTGATATCATTAAGCAATCATTGAATATTTAAACGTATCCTTATATACTGCGAAGAACTGTAGGATTGCGACTCACAGACGGCAGCTGTTGGGTCTCAGTTGTTGCGTCTCAGCTAGCGATGGCTAGTTCTTAGAGAATCGTCTGTATTTCTTGATGATAAGTTCATTCAGATGATGACCATCGGGTCTTCCTGCCTTTCTTTCGTACATATAATAGCTTAAAGTACCGATCATGATAGCATAAAGAGGATCCAGGTAACGGCCTAGAAGGTACGGAGCTTGATTTGACATTGAGCTGGGATCAAGGCTCTTTGCTTCGCTTAGTAGAGCTTTTCTGGCTAGTCTTATGTGTAGACAGCTTGTTGAAAAGCCCATCGAACTTGCAAGACAAGCGATACATGGAGAGGAAAGTAGACATGTCGGGAGATGATGAAACGTTACCAGTTTACACGGCACATCTGGTACCTTGCAAAGTTAGGTATTCGGGACCCACTGCAGAGTTTCAGGACAATTTCCATATGGACAGCGAACACGACAAGTCGTTGAGGAAAGAAGTTGAACAGACCGATGTATCGCATGTAACGTACATTAGAGGTAGAAAGATTGTTGGAAGACAGGTATTTGGTTCCAACGAGTACAGAGCGTTTTTGATGAATAGCTCATCGGACGCGTCCGATGAGCTTACAATGAAACCGATAGCCACGGTCTCGGAGGTTGTCAACTACGAACGAGACGGTAACGAATCCAGACTACAGGAAGAAATAACCAGACTCGATGAGTTGCTGGAGCTCATCGAGGTGATTCATGGTTAGAAGGTCACGTGATCATGGGATTGGCAACCAGCTATACAGTGATAGTTCTTGGAAGTGTCATTGAATGGTAGTTGAAGTGGTCCAATTGGTTGTTATGTTGATGGGATTGATGTGATTCTTGGGACACTGATACTACAGTTTAATTTGAGATGGGGATAAAGAGAACTTGTGCTGAAAAATCTCGAGAAAGAGATATGAAAATGGTTAAATCTGGGGTCAAGATACGATTTTTTGAGAGTTTACCGCATGAAATTGTTATTAGGATACTTTGTCTTATCTCTAGAAGGGATTTGATTGCAGTTTCGAGCGCTAGTCGTGAATTGCGGCGGATATTTTTGCCTTATTTGTTTGCATACACTAAAGTTTGCTGGAACGATCTGATATCTAACTGGAACAAGCATCAGAAACCATTTCCGATCGAGGCATTACAACTTGTAGAGTCTTTGAGATTGACGGGATGTTGTTCGAAAAACGAATGGACGTTTCCGTTTGCAGAGTTGTACTCATCCCCGAGACTTCCGAATTTGAATAGCCTTGTAATACCCACTTCAGGGTCTACGAATTTTTTCAAGTATTCATCGGAGGGATCACATTTGCAGAAACTGAGAATTACAGCTACCAAGCCGGGATCTGTCTTTAGCCTTGAGCATCTCAGACCTTTTGAACAGCTGAAAAAACTTAGTTTGCAAGACTATGAAATCGAATCTTTTGATGAGGATCCAAGTTGTTGCAGATTTTTAGACTCTCTAGAGCTAATAAATTGCAGTTGGTGTTATCCATTCGAATTGGAAAATTTCGGTCGTAGTAAGATTCACAAAATCGAACTTTGCTATTCTAATGCATTTATTATCAGTGAAAGGTTCAAGATGTTTCTGAGTGATCCTGATTTTGAAAATTTGAACCATCTGAGCATTACCAACAATGCTTCAAATTTGAAATTGACGTTGTCGGTGCAAGCTGTGAAATTAATCGAATCTAATCCATCTTTAGTGACGTTGAAATTAAGTGGTAACATTCATGATGAGACTTTGCAACAGTTCACTGCATCTGATATTGATAACTGTATCAACCATGTGGCACTAAACAACGTCAAAATTTTTTATTCCAGTTTTTTCAAAAAGCATCAAGCTGTTTAAAATGCATTTCATTCGGTTACATAGACTACATAATAGTACAATCCTTCACGCCTAAACCGTAAATCACCTTTTCAACGTCTCTCTTGACTTTAACCCAATCACTACGTCTTTCGACAAACTCATAGATCTCTTCTTGAGAAAAAATACCGTGGAATCTTCCGGCATCAGATATCATTTTGCCGAGTTCCTTAGAGTCCTTACCTGAGATGAGATAGAGCTGAGCGACATTCTTCAGCGCAGCGAAAAGCGGTACAATATTCTTCTGCTTCAGCTTGTATGCAACAAAGTCGTAGTAGCAATTAAGATCACAGATCAAGAAGATGGCGCCATCAGATGAGATGAAATTTTTCTTGATATGTTTCACAATCTCGTTGAAGAACCTCTCGCCTATCTCTTGTTGGTAAACATCAATCGTGCCTTTATCTGTTGCACCTGTCAACAGAAAGGAATGATTAGATAGAAGCTCCACAATTTTCTCAGCACATTGTGTTGGCTTAATTTCTTTACAGTTGCGGTCCTTCGAATCAGGATTGAAATCTGTGGGGATTTGAACCGTGTTGAAGACGAATTCAACTTCATCCATCAATTTATTGATACCAATGTTTAAGCCCTCGGCAACATAGTCATCTAATAGATTTTCGAAATTCTTCTTTGCTTGCACAACATCGTTGAGAAAGTCTCGATTTTTGTCTATAATGTTCTTATGCAACAATTCATCTCGATAGAAAATTGATATCATCTGCAGAATGATATCACCTATGTTAATCAACTCGGTGAATTGAACGAGCGGTTCTACTTGAGTTTCAACACCTTCTAGCTTCAGTTCTACTCTTTGAATTTCGTTGGAATCATACCGTTTTAATAAAGTCATTGCTTTGTCAAAGGCAGGTTTAATGTGGTTAGTGCTTAGTTGATCAATGAGTATCTTGAAAAGCTCCTGACACCGAATCTTCACTATCTGCGTCACATTTTCAACAGCGTAAAAACTGCACATTTGGTCCGTTCTGTCTTGTGCTTTTTTCACAATCTTATAACAGAGATCCAAGCTCACCAATGTCCTGATATTTTGTAAATTGTTCGTTATGAGGTTTAAATTGTACGCCAGTTGTAGTTGTTCCTCTGTCTTTTGCCTTTCATTGTTAGGAAGCTTGAAGATTCTTGTAAATGAGCTGAGGAAATCATTCTTATCGTCAACTATGTTCTTTTCCTCAAAGCTTTGATCTCGAAGAGAGTTGTATATGTATTCGCTGGCTTCCTTTTCTTTAATGGCGGCTTCCTTCTTATAGTCTAGAAACTCTTCAGAAACTTCTTTCTCAAATACTTGTGGTTGCATATCCAGATATTTTGTGATCATCGGTTCCAAATACATATCAAGGAACTCCTTCATCACTTCATGGAAAGATGGCCCCGCATTCTTGGATTCTATCAGTTCATAGCATAGGTTTTTCGTTATCGAAGAGTATACGACAGGCATAAAGTTTAATCGTGCTTCATTTGGGCTGAATAGATTATTAAGAAAATCCAAAACAGTATCTTGAATAAAGCTCTCGATGAACTGCAAGGCAACAGGATACCTATCTTCAAAAAGCAGATCAATAAGCTTTATTTTGGAATTTAAGAAATCACGCATCTCTACCAGGGTATCGACCATCAAACTTGTCTCTAAAACGCCAGAATCGTCAAAGAACGATTCAAACGATACTGATTTTCCTGCATAATCAGCCTTTGACCTAAAGAATTCCACAGCATTTTTCTCCTCATGACATAGTAACAATACTAAAATAAACTTGTTAACCGCTTCGTAATTCCCAATATTATAATTATCCTCCATTTCCTGCAGAACAGAATTAGTGAAAATCTCTTTCAATATCGCAAGATTCTGTTCGATAGTTTGAAATTCCTCCACATCATTATAGTTAGACTTGTTGTATCGACTAATATAGTTAAAGATCTTCACCTGCATGACGGGATCATTATCGTAATCCTCTGGGAAGAAATGAGCCAGATTATTCTGTTCCAATTTGACACAATATGAATTAAAACAACGATAAAATCGTCTATACGTTTGCTTAGCATTCTTGGCTGAAAAGTTCCTCACAACATCAAATATCGTTGCTGAATCCACAGTAATTTCACTCGAACCATCTTCTAAATCTACATCTTTCTTCAATCCCATCTTTAATAACTTCTCACACCAATATCTATCATCATCATAGCCACATAGATGGGCATCGTGAACTTTCTTATTGATTTGTTGGAAACTTAAGTAATCTCTAGTATTCAAATTCGCAGCAATATTTATCACAATGCCTTTAACCTTCAACAAATCCTCCATATCATAAGCCAACCTTTTTTATACAATCTTGATCTCTTGCTTCTTTGTGCTACGTTAAACCTTTTCCTACAAGTACTTCCACCTTATAGAATCGACTACTTTCAAAAGCTTATAAAGAGATCGTAATCCAGCTAGTTTCAACATTTAGAATGAATGATATAAAAGGATTGAATGGATCGGTACGAGATGGTGAGTTATTGAGAGAAGTAATCGAGAAGACAGCGAAATATGTGGTTGAAAATGGTACCAACTTTGAAGATAAGTTGAAAGATGAGCCCAAATTCTCGTTTGTGATACCTGGAGATGAGAACTATGAACTTTATCAGCAAATTTTGAGTCGAGAGCGAAGTTCTCGAAGTTTAGAGGTCGGGACTTTTGAGCAGTCCAATGGAAGGGGAAACCCAGAAGAACCATATGTGTTTTCGTTTTCTAATTACGATGAGAATATAACTCAGAGAGATTTGGAGATCATTAAACTGGCGGCAGCTTATTGTGTGGCTAATGAGAATAATAATTACTTGGAGAAAATGAGAGATGAGTTTAGAGACGATGAATTGCTTGGATTTCTAAAGCCTGACCATGCTTTAAACTATACATTTGTTCAGTTTGTGAATCAGTACAAGCAAGTTAAGGAGAATTCACTTGGACTACCTTTCTTTGAATGGAGGAAAAATGATTATAAGTACGAGATCTTGCAGAGGAGTTTCCAAAGGGCAGAGTTTAATGTTTATAATGAGGAATCGAGAGCGAAACAAGACAAATTTCGAAGTTTGCAAAAGATCCAATTTGCTGCATTTGACTGGACACGTTTTAAAGTGGTGAACAAAGTTACTGTTCCGACGTCAGATGCTGGGGATCTTCCAGCGCCGCTGGACTTCGATAAATTGGCTTTGAAAAGGTTGGAAAAATCAGAGGTGTTGAATATATTCGATAAATTTGAAGCAGACGAAGCTAAAAAGGGTTCCAAGTCAAAGAAGAGGAAACTCCGGGCAGCGGGTGCGACAAGGCTGAAGGTGGGTAAAACGACAACCGATACAGAAGTCAAGGCAGATTTTAGATACATTAAATGTCCTATTACAAACAAGTTAATCCCAGAGGATAAATTCGATAAGCATTTACAAGTTCTACTAGCGGACCCGCACTATAAGATAGAGCGAGAAAAGTTTGAAGCCAAGCACAAACTTTCAAATTTAAGCTCGACGGAAGTCTATGAGAACATTAAGAAAGTGGCTAAGGCTTCGAGCCCACCAATATGACCTGAGGCATCTGGCGTCACGAGGAAAAGGCGAACTGGGCATTGATTATGAGAATGTGTGAGAAGAGATAGTTAGTTACCAAATAAAATACAGCAAGCACATGGACCGTTTTGTGAATGTATTCTACTATCATGAGTGGGGAAAGATCATAATCCAAGAGACAGATGTCGAGTACTGAAATGCTAGACTTTGAAAGAACAAAATTGAGCTTAGGGAGCCCGAAGACAGCACTTGAAATCATATGCCATTAATACTGACATGTTTTTATACCAAAACGTTAATTAAGTAATATTCGATTTGCGATGCCTTACTCCCTTGGGACCTCAAGCTGACTCTCAGTTGGTCCATACAAACTATGAAGCTGAGTATTTGCTCTAATGGCACGGTTCACTGCGATGCTGGTTAGTATCTGTCCATAATTCACCCGCATATAGAGATCACATTTTCTTTCAAATTTCGAGAACTCATCCTTGTTAGCTCAGTTGGTAGAGCGTTCGGCTTTTAAGCATTGCTTAAACCAAGGATAACCGAAATGTCAGGGGTTCGAGCCCCCTATGAGGAGTTCTTATTTATTTTTTTGCCCGCTTAACCAAATAAACGCTTTGTTTACCTTTAATCGAACAGGTCTTCAAGTTTGGCAGGCAGATGAATGCCTATCAAATCAACCAAGTCCGCTCAGGGATCATCATAGGAATCACGTTTGGATACGACCTGTCATATTTCGCAAATACTGAGCCATGTTGCATGTTAATGTAAATAGGATTTTTTTCAAATCATATTCTATTGATCCCATCTCTGGACACAGCATATATGTGTTCGATTCAACTTTCCTTCCTGAGCCAGATGAAGTTGGCAATAAACAGATATACGACATGCTCATTGATGAGCTCACCGACAAACTGATAGAACGAATACCATGCGCTCCCTTTTCGCTTGTGGTTTTCTCATCAGGGTTCATTCAGAAGAAGATAAGCTGGGTATATGGCGTCAAGATGTTTTCAAAACTACCCCAAGAGCTGCGAAACCTTTTACAAAAGACTTTTATCGTTCATGAGTCGTTTTTCGTTAGAACTGTTTATCAGGTTTTGTCCAATGCGATGAGTATCAAGATCTTAGGTGCATACAACTCGCAAAACATAAAGGCTTCAGAGTCTTTTTCGATGGTTCATGTGTCGAATTTAACAGAACTCTCACAGATGATGGATATAACACGACTGAGGATTTCGCTGAATGTTTACCTGCACGATTATCAGATAAACGATTACATCGAGTTGCCACAGCGATATCATTCCAATCTATCATCAGTTGGTAGTCGGCAATACAGGCAGCTAATTTTTGATAAGATTTTCAAGAGATTGACATTGGAAGCAGTCACTAATGAGCTTATTTTCCAGAAGCCTGGATCTTACAAAAAAGTTAACATCCTTCTTGATGTGATCGAAAGAAACAATTACGTTGATCTTTCTCAGTGGGATATTTATTCGTTGGCCTCTGTGTTTTTACATTTTCTGAGAAATAAATCGCAACCTTTAATACCTATCGATTTGGTACCGCTGCCAATTAAGGACGATTTTCAGTATACGTTTCAAACCTTTCACACTATCATCGAGCATAATCATTATTTCGAACTCTTAAAGGCTATCTTTCCGCTGTTCATTTCAATTTTAGAATGTTCTGATGTTACCAAGCATAATAAAGCAAGCCTGAGCAAAGCATTGACGCCAACCTTATGTAAGGAAAAAATGTCTATGATGAGTGCTGATCGACTGGCGTTGGGTGGTCGCTTTATCAGAAACCTTTTCGAATATTTCCCCGCAATTGTAGACAAACTACAGAATCAACGAACCGCATTGGCTGCCCCTGTACCTCCTGTCGTCGAGCAGCCTCAGAGACCGCCAAAACTCACAACTTCAGTGGCTTTACTGCCGCCTAACATACCCCGAGCAAGAAAATCGAGCCCTTCGAGATATGGAGATCTGAAGTCCACCAATGCGTCTAGATCTTCTTCTCAACAATCTGACAACAGTCGCGTCGTTAGTTCTGCTTCAACTTTCATAAGCGAAGGAGCTCCAGTACCCAAAAGCAGAGAACTGAGCGTTTCCTTGCGCGTCAATAGCGACTCAGTTACAACCCTAACTGATGAGTCAACTGAATCAAGATCAACATCGCCAGTGAGAACAGCCGAGACCATAAGACAAATGGTCACGGATGACACAGCAGATGATAAATCGATCGAAAATACAAACAATAAAGTAACCACAGAGTCTACTAACATTTCAACCGAAAAATACAACAAGATTGTTCAATTCGATAGAGATCTTCTCAAACAAAAACAGCTAAGCAACAAAGCGAATTTAAACGCAAAATTCTCCTTAGAAGGTTACTCAGATATCAAAGTCGGTAATAAAGTGAGCAAACTAGCGGCTCTTTACGAGGAAAGACTACAAGGACTTCAAATTCTCAATCAAATCAACAAGACTGAAGATCATTCTTAAGCAATCGAAGATTGCGCAAATCAAAGACCTTCAAACAAGGAGTATAAGAGAGACACACTCTACATGAGAAATGAACCCTCAAAGCCAGACAAGCTCAGAATGATCATTATAATGAACATCTTATAGCCATTTGGTATTCGATCAGTCGCGGTTAAATTATCAATCCATACGAAAATTTGAAGAATGGGATAACGCGCTCCTAAAACGCGTCAACAAGCATAGAGATTGAACAGGAATATGACTGAAACATGTTAGAAATAATTTAGAATGGTGTCTACTTTTGGAGTGTGAGGTAGATCAAGGATTAGTAACCAAGCAACGTAACCGGAAACGCGTTCAATTGAATTTATTGCGAATAATCCCAATCAGATTTAGCTCCTGACGGTGATGGATTCCGGAATCAGTGCAACTACTCCGTTATTTCATCATCAGGATGATGACTTTGTTTCGCCGACGAGATCTCTTCAAATCAATTATGAAAATTTAGAGGAAAGTACGTTAGATGTACCAGATCGACAAGATAAGTTAACTCCTGGACATTGGAAGGATCAATCGTTGAAATCTTTAAGCAGTGTTAGCGACACGTCTTTCCAAACAGCGTCTTCGGGACATTCTGAAGTGAGACTCGATACTGATGATGAAAAAGATGTAACGTTAATGAGCAATAATGAATTGATTGGTTTCCGGGAAGAATTAGCCGATAATACGCCTGTTGTAGGACATATTTCACCTAATGAGGAAGATGTTATGACACCTAGATATATTCGAGACTACAATGCAGAGTTAGAGGAAGATCGGATACCGTATTATAAAGAGCCTCAGAGCGGCCTTGGGATAGCCAAGACAGGGAGTAGTATTACGATCAGCTCCTACATTAAAACAGCAAATTCGACAAAGATAGCCTCCGCAACGACATCACCTATCAGAGCTATACGAGCGTCTACAATTATTAGCAAACGCGCCGAAAAGAAGAAATTGGAGGGAAGATTACAGAAGGAAAGCCCGTCAGATAATAGCCGATCAAACAGCGTTTCAAGCGCCAATGTATCATCAGCTCCTGATTTGGATAAACGACCAGTGGGGCTTTCAAAGGCAGCTACGCTTAAAAAAAATTCTGAAATAAGCCTGTATGACGACAGCTTCGCCTATCTATTTATCATTGCGATTCATTCCTTCAATGCCGAGTCTTTGGAAAACCCAGAAGATATTTCTATATGCTTATCATTTGAGAAAAACGACATTGCATTTGTGCATACAGTAGACGAATCAGGATGGGGTGAGGTGACATTAATCCGCAATCGAAAACGAGGATGGGTACCTTTTAACTATTTTTCTGACACTGTGAAGCCAATTGAATCCCCAGGTTCAACTTTAAGCACACATGAACTTATAAAATCCAGACTTCCCTTGCAGGAGTTACTCTCAGCATGTGCAAAATTCTTGCTACATCCTCAAGAGAGTCCTTTAGGCGACTCCAAAGAAGCCACTTTCAACGTTGAATATATAAACCAGATCAGGGATGGTGTGAAAACTGTTTTGGAGATGACCGGTTGTGTTTCTCGATCGAACGACCTGGTCAAACAAAAACCAGAGCTACGAAAGGCCAGGAAGATTTTACTTGCAAATTGGTATAACTTGATGATCAAAGCAGATTACCACAAGCATTCGACCAATCCAGCCAACATCCAGAAACTGATAGATTTAACACTGGAAGTCCTAAACGGAGCATTTGCATTTTTTAAAATTTGGTCTACGGAGACGATGACTGTTACTATCGAAGATTCAGAGCAAAAAGCGGAAGATATACACCAAGCCACAAAATCTGCCCAATTGCCATCTGCTAGTGATCGTCAAATGCCACATTTGGTGAAACCTCCAACCGCTATGGCACGTTTGCATGAGATTCACGATCTTTTGATTCTGTATGTTGGCTTGATTCTAGGCCGATTAGATTTGATTGAACATAACCCGAGTGGAGTGGAGGCGCTAGAGTATATTGTTCACCAAATTATCGTACTACTGAGGGAGCTGTTATACATCAGCAAATCCTGTTCTGCCATAATTCAAGAGAAGTTTCAATACGCTTACGAAAATACTCTTCACAAAAATCTCGACCCACTTTTCTCATTAGTGTCGGAACTCGTTTCTTGCGTTAAAGCTTTAGTCACGGAAACTTTGAAGGAGGACTTTGGACATGCAGCGAGACAACTCTCGATAAAGGAAGAAACTTACCACTATACTGATCAGGGGCAAAGATTATGCGATGTTGTAGCTAACATGACTGGTCTGATTTCGGATTCCATCAGCGGTTGCAGTAGCTACCTTCGCCTTATCGGAGATTTTCAACTTCCCGCTGACAGACAGAATTTAGATTTCCAAAAGATTAAGATGACGCCTACAAAATTCTTCGAAAGATGTTCTGTGGGATTAGTAAAGCATATCGACAAAGGATTGTTGAAAGAGAAATTATTTGAAGCTGAAACTGACCAAGATCTAAATTCATGGAAATCAGTTAATAGATATTCTTGTATTCGCTCGGGCGCTATGGACAATCCTGGAATAACGCGTCGTGGAACTCAGTTTTTACAGGATTATCTGCAAGATCAGAAACCTTTTGGAAGGGACTCAACTTTCGAAGCATTCCGACCAGATGAATTAGAGCAAGAAAAACAAGATTCTAAATGGGATAACATAAATGACAAACAACTAATGCTTGATGAACTAGTGTTTGATAATGGTGGTACCATTGTTGCTGGATCTCTCCGCGCTTTAGTATACAAATTGACCGACGAGATAGATAAGCCAAATGATTTCTTTATCGCAACTTGTCTATACAACTTCCGCTCTTTCGGTACTGCAATTGACTTCATCGATATACTGATTTCACGCGCCGACCTAAATGATAGCACTTCGCAATTTGATTGTTCAACAAGCAACGGACCATATTCCTCAAGATCTTCGAGAATCAAAAATAGAAGAAAACTCGTGTCTTTCATATTTCAAACTTGGATGGAAAGTTTCTGGGATTCTAGCTCAGACTATAAGGTATTGTCCACCATGATAAACTTCTTTAATGAAGGTTTGTCATTACATCTGCCTATCGAGTCCAAAAGACTTATTGAGACTGCTGCGAAATTATCATCTTGGAAGCCCGCGTCGAAAGCTTATAAGAGGGGACAGAAGATACGCCCGCAGCTGAAGCCTAAAAAAATTCAATCAAGGTGTAATTCAATCTACTCCGATATTTCATCGACTAGCTTGAGCAGTCGCCTCTCTGTGTTTTCCTTGGATGAAAAGATCATTGAAGAATACGAGTTGAATCACCTACAGTCACGGAGTACTAGTTCCATATCTTTGCCGTTACCGGTGCTCAATTTGGGTACTTCATCTCTTCTCAGTAAGCGAAATGTACAAGACATGGAAAGATTGGTAAATCGCTACAGATCGATAGTAAAAAAATCGATTCCAGCACCCACACCAAATGCTTTCGTGCCCAAAAGTGAGATCTCTCTTTTAATTATGGAATGGAATGATCTTGTTAACAGATCAGGAGAGGTTCCTAGAAATCTGATCCATAATGATATGAGTTTAGTCGACTTGAATGCTATGGAGCTGGCGAAGCAACTTACACTAATCGAATCACGGTTATATCTGAATATCCACTCTTTTGAGTTACTTGATGACAAGCTTCTGGAAAAGAATCTTGATCAAAAGTCATCTCCGAATGTTACAACGCTTTTGGGCTTTACGAACAGGCTATCCAATTATGTCTTCGAAACCATTCTGAGTCCTCAAATTTCACTCAAAGCCCGTATTTCACGGTTAAAAGTCTGGCTCAAAGTAGCTTTATCGTGCTCTTTTTTCAGGAACTACAATTCAATCGCCTCAATCATGACTGCTCTTCAAAACCATGCTATAACGAGATTGAGCGCTCTTTGGGCTGATTTACGCAAGAAAGACATTGAGCTTTATGAATATCTTTCAAGAATTGTGCACCCGAATAGCAACTTCAAAGTTTACAGAAAGAAATTGAAGCGATACATGAAAGAGGATGCTGCGGGAACGTTGTCACAAGATAGATCGTCAGTGCCTGTGGTTCCTTTTTTCAACCTATTCTTGCAGGATCTTACCTTCATCTCTGAAGGAAACAACACGTTTAGGAATCCAGAATCTTTCAGGCCTCATAAACTGATAAACCTTGATAAATTTTACAAGATTACAAAGACTTTGAACATAATAGCATACTTTCAGGTTGATTACGACGTTCAAGAAGAGCGAACCGAGAACTTGAGCTCTTTTTTTAATTTGAACGATCAAGTTGATGGTGACACTAAAAGCATTAAACCGATACCGTTGTTACAAGAATTTATTCTTTATGAGATCTGGAGAGTCGACACTTTATACAAGGAAACCCCTGATCGTGCATATCAATTGAGCTTACAGTTATCTCCCAGAAAGTAAATATACATAGCTTATAATAAACATCAACATTTCTCGATACATACGGATACTTCAGGCCTTCATGGATGCTTAGTATTCTCTCCAAGCACAGAGGATACTTGTCTAAATGATTAATAAATAGGTCGCATTGGATAGTCTAGTTCAAATAGTCTACTGATGCGTCTTGCGCAAGTTACCAATATAATTTATGGCTGATCCAGCTTTGAAAAATTCGATCTGATCCTTTGACATTGTATGTTTGGTCTTGATGATGAACGATTCACCAGAACGCTTAGTAACTTTAATGTCGAGTTGTCCACCATTGTCTCCGCCCTTGGCGATCATGTCAATTAAACCAACAGTTTGTAGAACGTCACCCGATGCGAGTTTATCATAGTCCGCTTCATCAGCAAATGTTAACGGTAGCATACCTTGCTTCTTCAAATTAGTTTCATGAATTCTAGCGAATGACTTGACCAAGATAATTTGACCACCTAGGAATCTAGGTGATAAAGCAGCATGTTCTCTGGCAGAACCTTCACCATAATTGTGCTCTGCAACGACGGTCCAAGGTCTATTTTCTAGCTTCCATTTCATCATCAGTTCTGGAATGCCGTAAGCAGTACCGTCAAAATCATAGGCCTTGTTAACTTCATGAGTCTCTTTATTTTGAGCTCCAATCAGAGTATTATAGGAGATATTTTCCAAATGTCCCTTGTATTTCAGCCAGACACCTGCTGCTGAGATGTGGTCAGTAGTACACTTACCTTCGACTTTCATCAGGATGTTTGTTTGAAGCTCTTTACCATTCCAAGGTTCGAATGGTTCCAAAAGCTGTAAACGGTCGGAGCTAGGGCTAACTTTAACCTGAACTCCAGGTTCTGGTTTTGGATCGTTAGCGGGATAGAACTCGTCTCTGCCATGTTCGAAACCTTTTGATGGCAGATCTTGACCTTTAGGTGGTTGGAAAGTAAACTTTTTACCATTTTCCAACTCAATGCTGTCAGTAACTGGGTTGAACTGGGCGCTACCAGAATATATCATGGCAGTAACTATTTCCGGAGAGGTCAGGAAATTCATTGTATTCCTATTTCCATCGTTTCTGGCTCTGAAATTCCTGTTAAAAGAAGTGAAGATAGAATTCGTTTGGTTGGAACTCTTTGGGATGTCTTCTCTTGCCCATTGTCCGATACATGGTCCACATGCATTGGCCAAAACAACGGCACCATTTTTGGTAAAAGTTTCGATCAAGCCATCTCTTTCAAGAGTAGCACGAATTTGCTCTGAACCAGGAGTAACGAAAAATGGAATCTTTGGTTTCAAACCAGCTTTTGCAGCTTGAGAAACCAATTCCGCCGCACGGGTCATATCTTGGTATGAAGAGTTGGTACAGGAACCAATCAAACCCGCTGAGATATTCTGGGGCCAGTTTTCATTCAAACTCTTTTCACCATACTGAGAGATTGGGGTAGATAGATCAGGAGTAAATGGACCATTAACATGTGGTTCAAGCTCTGATAAATTGATTTCAATAACCTTATCGTAATGAGCGCCTTCATCAGCTCTCAGGAAACCATATTCATGAAGGGCAACATCAGCATGCTCGGCGATTACGCCTCTACCTGTGGCTTGTAGATAGAGTTTATGTGCTTCTTGGTAGGGAAAAGTAGAAGTTGTAGCACCAATTTCAGCACCCATATTACAGATGGTGGCCATACCAGTACATGACAACGTTTTGACACCTTCGCCAAAATATTCGACAATATAGCCAGTACCGCCTCTGACAGTCAAAAGGCCCGCAAGCTTAGTGATGACATCCTTTGGAGAGCTCCAACCGTTGAGTTGGCCGGTCAATTTAACACCAAGTATCTTGGGAGCTTTCAGCTCCCATGGCGTACCGGTCAGTGCGTCAACAGCATCGGCACCACCGACACCGATGGCGATCGCACCTAGACCGCCAGCGTTAGGAGTATGGGAATCAGTCCCGAGCATCATCAGACCTGGAGCGGAAAAGTTTTCCAAGACAATCTGATGGATAATACCGGAACCTGGACCCCAGAATTGAATGCCATATTTCTTACCACAACTTTGCAAGAAATCGAAAACCTCTTTATTCGTTGCGATCGAAGATTTCAAATCCTCACTCTCACCTTTCTTACCGACGATAAGATGATCACAATGAATAGATGCAGGAACAGCAGTTTCTGAAAGTCCAGTAGTCATAAACTGTAAAAGAGCCATCTGTGCAGACGCATCTTGCATCGCAACACGGTCTGGATGAAGCTTCAAATATTGTAACCCACGAATATCTTCCAGCTTGGAAGATGTAATCGATTCTTCTGGATCGCAAAGATGTGAATATAGGATCTTTTCAGCTAATGTCAATGGCGCATTATTCGTCAACTCTTTAACCTTACCTAACTTTGACAATAATTTGGCATATGGTGGAATGCGAGTGGTAAAATCTTTTGGCGTCGCTGGGAACTTGGCGTGAGTCGCCAGGCTTCTCTTAAGGTTTACTCTCGAGACTGCTGAAAGCATCTTTAATTGACCAGGAAAGCGATTTGATGTATGGTGATACCGCACCGAATTGAAACCGGTAGCTTTGTAGTCAAGCTGAACAACCTGTAGTAGCACAATGGATCATACTAGCTTGAATTTGCAACAGTCAAGTTCATATACTTGTAGATTTAACAGAGCTCATCGACAATCTGCTGTAAATTCCCCCGGAATTTTCAATCTTCACGGTGAAAAAAAAAATAAATGCTTCCAACCAGAGTCGAACTGATGATCTCCACATTACTAGTGTGGCGCCTTACCAACTTGGCCATAGAAGCTCTAATTTGATGGTGAAAAAATTGAAAAAAACAGGTAAGTACACCGTCCTAAGTCACATGACCACAACTAATAAACTACCATTATAATGCTTTAAACTTGTTGTAGTCGCTATAAGAGCCTATTGTAACGATATTAGACCTTGTAGACTCGATTTCAATCATCTATCAGCAATCTGGATGATGTTTCCATCACATGACTGTTTTATGGTTGATGCGTTAAGAGCTTCGAGAAGTGCAAGAGAGTGAAAAATTGTATAAAAAGATTGGAAATATAGTTGTATTTGAGATCTTTTGGTCTACGTTCGTTTGTTTAAGTGGTTCACGAGGAGGTTGTCATAGTTTAGAGTGTTGACGATGCGATTTTCGCATTTCTTAAAGTATAATGCAGTGCCAGAATGGCAAAGTCATTATATGGACTATAGTGATTTGAAAAATCTGATTTATACTTTACAGACTGATGAATTGAAGTTGAATAGTGAAGTTGGTGATATTGGAGATAATGGTGAAGTTAAGGGAACGTCATCGCCGAGACATATGGCGAGAAAACTGTTTAGGAGTAAGTTATTTAACAAAGGTAATGGTGGGAATGATGTTAAGAATGATGAGAATGTTCAAGAAGAGACATTTGAATTGGAAGAATTACCTTCACCGAAACTTGGACCAAGTAATCAGTTGAAAAATGCATCTTTCAGGAAAGTAAAGGAGAAATTCTTTGAATCTAGACGATCTTCTTTATCCAGCGAGGGTAAGACGTTGTTGAGTCCTCAGGATACGTTTGTGAGAAGTTTAGAAGAGGAGAAATTGAAAGTTGATGATTTTTACAAGAGAATGGAATCGAAATTTTATGAAAAATTCGATAATTTAGTGAAAGATTTGGAGAAAAACGGCGTTTATGGGTTGAATGATGATTCGAGGTCTCTTAATAATGCTTCCAGTTTTGTTCAGGATGATGAGAGATCGCAGGAGCCATCTTTCAGGGCACAAAATGATTTTTATTCGGAAGAAGAACTCGATGAAGAGGACGATTACGACGTTCAAGATAATACTGCATTATTGAATTACTCTCAATTCAATGTCAAATCTCAGAAAACTTCTCTTTTAAAGCAATCGACGGTTAATCTGTATATTGATCTTTGCCAATTGAAGTCTTTTATTGAATTGAACCGTATAGGCTTCAGCAAGATAACTAAAAAATTTGATAAAGTGATGCATCAAAATACCAGACGAGATCTGATTCAATCAGAGGAGTTTTACAAGGATACGTATATTTTCCAACATGCTACACTTAGAGTGCTAAATGCGAAGATATCGAAAGCTATTGAATTTTACGCAATTCTGAAAGGCCAGCCTTCCAACATTGAGGTATGCAAACATGAGTTGAAGTCGTTCCTTCATGATCATATCGTTTGGGAGAGAAGTAACACATGGAAAGATATGTTGGGATTACTTTCCCAAGAAAAAGATCTTCAAGGTGAAGTTACAGGCTCTGATTTTAGCCGTAGTAAGCTGGAGCTAGAATACTATGAGTATTATATGCCAAGACCGCTGAATTTCAAGTTTTTCCGAATCAGCAAACTAATGGTTCCAAAATTATTCTTTACTTGGAAGGCGTTCAAAATTGGGTTTATCATTACTGTTACCGGTGTTCTTTTAGGAGTGAAAACTTTCAATGATGAAGCTCAACATCGCTGCATGGCTCTCGTGGAATGCGTAGCATTTTTGTGGGCCAGTGAAGCGCTTCCTTTATATGCGACAGCTTTGTTGGTCCCATTACTTGTGGTCTTATTCCGAGTCTTAAAGGATTCAGATGGTCATGTCCTTGGTGCTGCTGCAGCTTCCTCACAGATTTTATCTCAAATGTGGTCGTCTACAATCATGATTTTACTTGCAGGTTTCACTTTGGGTGAAGCTCTCGCTCAATATGACATTGCCAGGGTGCTTGCATCTTGGCTCTTGGCTATTGCAGGAACGAAGCCTAGAAATGTGCTTTTGATGGCAATGGGTGTGGTTTTTTTCTTATCGATGTGGATTTCAAACGTTGCCGCACCGGTATTAACCTATTCACTACTATCACCTCTGCTAGATCCTCTAGAAGCATCATCACCGTTTGCAAAAGCATTGGTCATGGGTGTCGCTTTGGCAGCTGATATTGGTGGTATGGCATCTCCAATTTCCTCTCCACAAAATGTTATATCCATGAACTTTCTCAAACCCTATGGCGTCGGTTGGGGTCAGTTCTTTGCTGTGGCACTACCGACCGGTATAATCGCCATGTTCTGCGCATGGGGTGTAATATGCTTCACCTTCAAATTTCACAAGACACAATTACAAAAGTTCACACCTATCAAAACTCGTTTTACATTAAAGCAATATTTTGTCATCGTGGTTAGCATTGGCACAATCTTGTTATGGTGTGTTGAATCCAAAATTGAGAGTGCATTTGGCTCGTCCGGTCAAATCGCAGCTATACCCATTGTCCTATTTTTCGGTACTGGTTTACTCACAACACATGATTTAAACTCATTCCCATGGTCAATCGTGGTTCTGGCTATGGGTGGTATTGCCCTGGGGAAAGCCGTATCAAGTTCTGGTCTTTTAGGAACAATAGCTCGTTCCCTCCAGAGAAGAATCGCAAACGATGGACTGTTCGCTATCCTGTGCATCTTTGGTATCTTAATGCTTGTCGTCGGTACATTTGTTTCCCACACGGTCTCCGCTATCATCATCATTCCACTAGTCCAAGAAGTTGGCGATAGAATGACTGCAAAGAACAGTGCTCCAGTCCTAATCTTCGGTTGTGCTCTACTTGCGTCCTGTGGTATGGGCCTGGCATCCTCTGGTTTCCCCAACGTCACAGCCATATCAATGACTGATAAAAAGGGCCAAAGATATCTAAACGTCAGCACTTTCATTACAAGAGGTGTGCCAGCTTCACTCCTGGCATTCCTATGTGTCATCACCATAGGATACGGTATTTCAATTTCTGTCATCAAAGGCGTCTAAGCTATAAAAGCTTTGTATTTTCTACATGATATACACTAGATATAAACACATTGTTTCTCACTGTTATCAATGCTTCAGGATACGTTACGGAAGCCTGGATCTAGCCAATCCAGATGGACCAACTGGCCTGGCTTATGGCTTATATAGAGACTCTTAGTTAGTTGAAAATTTTCAGTTAAGCGCGACAGTTACTAGTTAAACTGTTAAAGGTCATTGTTAATAAAAAGATCAAGATTATAGACATTGAACCGCCCAAAAGTGCGGATTTGTGATCTTTAAAGTTGGTTAAATATTATCAATGACCAGCAATGATGAATCTTGTTCAAAAATTGAAACATCTGACGATATAATGGTCGATATTTCGACTAAAGATGATATAGAAAGTGAAAATAAAGAGGGATCTGCTGAAATGTTGAATTTGAATAGTCAACGTGAAGTTATATCTGAGATTTTGGAAAATCATTCGAAATTGGCCCGAGAAGGCGATGAAATGTGCATTATACCGCAATTTTGGTACGATAAATTCCGAGATGAAGCAATTACTGATTTAAATGAATTGGGACCTTTAGATACATCGTCAATTTGTCGAGATTATAAGAATTTTATCCTGGAAGATTATGAAAAGTGTCCCTATATGTCAATTCCCAGTTCAGCGTTTGAAAAATTAGTTGAATGGTATGGATTGACTGCACGTTCGAAGCCAGTGACTACTGTATTAGTATATGATTCAGAAACCGGGACCCTAGTCACCGAGTACAATAAATGCATTTTAAAAATTCATTATTTGGTGTTAAACAGTAATGAACGGCGGTACGCTAATGAACATCCAATATACATTACAACATCACGGCTATCTACTGTGGGAGAAGTGTTAAAAGAGATATACCGAGCGTTTTATGTGAAAGAATCACATCTAAGCGTAGACACTAAAGCCAAAGTGTGGTATGTTAAGAATTCAAGCACAAGCAATCGAGATAGCGTTCTTTCTTCACGTTATAAGTTGAATCCCCTGCAATTCATGGAGTTGCCAGTCAAGACCTTGGTGACTCAGCAGCTTGAAAAGTACACGTTGAAGAAATTGGCAATAACGACAGGCGATTTTGTGGTAGAAGTTAAACAAAGGGGACAAAACTATCACTGGTTGTCGAACTATTTTATTTATAATAAGCTTACTCCCTCTGAAGGAATTATCGGGCTAAACAATTTGGGTAATAGCTGCTACATGAACTCGGCATTACAATGTCTCGTGCACATCCCCGAAGTACGCGATTATTTCCTTTACAACGGTTTCGAGAGTGAAATAAACGTTGAAAACCCACTTGGTTATCAAGGGCATATCGCTAAGGCATTTTCGATGCTTGTACAGGCGCTTTTTATGGATTCCATTGTGGCGCGTAATACTGCATTCTCTCCATCATCTTTTAAATCCACAATTGGGCATTTTAACAGTATGTTCTTCGGCTACATGCAGCAGGATTCACAAGAATTCTTAGCTTTCATATTAGATGGACTCCATGAAGATTTGAACAGAATTCATGATAAACCGTATCTCGAAAAACCGTCGCTGACGCCGGAAATGGATGCCGATGATCCACAAACTGTTAAGAAACTTGCTGACGATACGTGGAAGATGCATCTCCTGCGAAATGATTCCATTGTGACTGATCTTTTCGTTGGGCTTTATAAATCCACACTTGAATGCCCACAGTGCGAAACAGTCTCTATCACATTCGATCCGTATAACGATCTCACGTTGCCATTGCCAGTCAATGCAACATGCTGCATGAATATCAAGGTATTCCCACAGAACTCTCCGCCATGTATGATCAAAATCGAGATAAACAAAACTGCTTCTTACCAGCAGCTCAAAACATACGTTGCAGAATATGCAAAGATTGATCCAAGCAACCTTTATGGTTGCGAAATATTCAATCATCAGTTCTGCAGCTATTACGAATCTCCAGAAACGATGTCACATTTCCTTTCAGTACAAGAACTGTTATCAGATCCAGAGGACGTTATATTTTATGAGTTGGTAGCCTCTCCTACTGATATCATAGTTCCAGTTCTAAACACAAGGATAGAAGAAGGTTTTAGAACCCCCAGCTTGTTTGGAGTACCATTTTTCCTTGTCCTCTCACCCGACGAGGCTAGAAACCCGGGACTCATTAGATTAAAGCTGGAGAAGTGCTATACAAACCTAAGTGGAGGCTTTATAGAGTTTCCTCTATCGACCATGGACGAAGTGCCATCAATAGAGTCTCGTCCTCTGCTTCAACAGAAATACAACAGAGACGATTTATGCGCTCAGGAAGAAATATTCAGGTATTCTGCCGCTGGTACTGCGGACCTCGATGGGTATTTCTCGATTAAGGTGCTCCAAAACAAGTTGAAACCGTTGACGAAAGTATCATCAATTGAAAGCGATTCGCAATTTTACGCTCCCACCGCTCGTTTGAATCTAAAAGAGGCAAGCAATATCACTGAGCTTTTAGATCCTATTGTTAGAGACATCTACGACTACGCCAACTTTGAGAAACATTCCATAAGCTGTGATGAAAGTGAAAATAATCTTCAACAGACCAATAACGATTACTTAACTGAGACTGCTTGCGATCAGCAAATTGGTTCTGATATAGAGATCGATAGCGTAAGCACTGGAGAAGATATGACTGAATCTAGTGAAGATAAGAAGGATGAGATTAGCGCTAAGCCCGATGCAAAAACAAAAGTCATTATTAAACCTCGAGATATCATCGTATGTGAATGGACTGCTTCCGGTATCGAAGAGGCCTTCTCTCAAGATAAAGATATTGATTGGGAACATCCTGCAGAATTGCTCAACAAGGATGTTACTTATGTAGGAACGAATGAAGGTAAAGTGAAGAAAGAAAATATTAGTTTGGATGATTGCTTAAAGCTCTTCTCAAAGAAGGAGGTACTTTCAATGGACGATTTATGGTATTGTCCAACATGCAAGGAACATAGACAAGCAAGCAAGCAAATTCAGCTGTGGAATACTCCTGATATCCTGCTCATACATTTGAAAAGGTTTGAAAGTCAGAGATCTTTCAGCGACAAGATTGATGACGTTGTTTATTTCCCAATTGAAGGACTTGACATGAGTGAGTATATTGTTGAACGGGACTCAAAAGGTTCCATATATGACTTGATTGCAGTTGACAATCATTATGGTGGGATTGGCGGTGGCCACTATACGGCGTATGTTAAACAAGGCGACAAGTGGTATTACTTTGATGATTCTAGGGTTACCGAAACGGACCCCCAGCATAGCATTGCAGGTTCTGCCTATCTTTTGTTCTATATGCGCCGTACAGAGAACGGGAAGCTCGGTGGTGAGAAACTGCAAGCAGTGTTAAACGAATCTCGCAGAGAGCATGATTTTAAAATGCAGCAGATGCAAGAGCAGCAGAATGCGCTATATGTTATTAACAAAACCGATGAGGAAGATGAAACAGACGATGGCAGCAGCGATTCTGATCAGTCAAATGATATTGGCTTCAGTGATGCCTGTTCCAATGCACTCCCAGGTTCTGATAACCCACCAAGAGATCTTAATTTAAAGCCCAGTCAGTGCAGCACAGCAACCTTGGAAGTTGGGTCGGTGAATAGAGAGCTCGGTGAAGGCCTAGAGAACAATCTTGGGCGACGCAAACTGCGCAAAACGTATACAGCACCTTCAATAAGCAATTCGCCTGCTTCATCAGTTTCCTCGGATGGTGCTGATAGCATTAGCGCTGTGTTCACGGGATCCAAAATTAGTGATGGAGCCATAGCTCGATCACCAGCAAAAGACTGATGGGCCTTCGTAAGACTTACATACCACTTTAATGCTGAAGCCTCAGTCTAAGCTTCACGCTTTGACACGCTTGACCTCAAGTTGTCCTTCTGTCATCTTAGCACTTAGCAATCTCAGCAGAGGCATCGCTTATATTCGATAGATGAGGAGACGACTCGATGAACAACCATATTTTGCATCGTATCCTGAAGATATGAACGCTGTGCTTTATTCTATCTCAGCGACATGACCTCGGAAAATGTTGGTATGCTTTCAGCGGCTCCTTTCTTCTGGATTGTGAGTGAACTGGCCCTTGTAGAAAACTTGATCGCATCCTCGAGGCTTGCTCCAGTATGTAGTTGACTAACCAAAGAGCCTAGAAAAGTATCACCAGCGCCCGTAGTGTCCACAACATTGATTCCCGTGATGGAAGGGGCGTATCCAACTTGAGGATGGTCCTTAGAGCAGAACAAAGATCCCTGTGATCCCAGCGTAATCACCACGGTGGCAGAATTCGTTTGACTAACTACCTTGCGCTGAAATTCAAGACACAGTTTCCGGTAACTACCAATAAAATCATTTGCAATCATGTCCCTATACGATTCAAATTCTTGTTCAGGGAATACGGCCTCCACGATCTGCAGTGCTTCTATTTCATTTACAATCAAAATATCCACTTTCTTCCAAGCTTCCAGCTCGAGACGTTTGAAAGGCGACGGGTTGAACACTATTTGAAACTCGGGCCGATTTACCTTCAACCAAGACATCACAGAACAGGGATCCGGTATTTCATGTTGGAAAACCACATAATGCTTTTCACCTTCACAGCTCGTACCGCTAAAGATACGCGAAAGCTCATCCGGCCCATAAACAGTCTTCCCATTAGCTCCTTCGCTCAACAATATTCTATTCTGACCCCCATCCCTCTCTTCTACCAAAATCGTTGCCACACCAGTACTTACTCCTCTTACTTTCTTAACTTCTTTGCAATCCACACCATTTTCCACAAGTAAATCCACCAATTCTTGACCAAACATATCCTCGCCCACATTTCCCACCATTCTTAACACACTCTCCGATCCAGGCTCTCTCAATCTCGCAATAGCTACCGTTTGATTCAATCCCTTACCACCTGCATGTGTCTCGAAACTGTTAGCTCTAAACGTCTCACCAGCTTCAGGCAAACGATCTGTGTATGTGACTAAGTCATAATTCAACGATCCAACAACAGTAATGCTCATATCTACTCAATCCTGACCCATGTCCATCCTACAAGTAACGTCTAACTAGTTAACTAGCTTTATAGCTTATTATACTTGAATTTAAAGATTTTTCCTATTTAGTCACTTTTACCAATTTGGGTCCAGGGTGTCCCAAATAGGAAAATTCGTGTTTTTACCTACTTTGGCTAACTGAAAAATTGCAAGATGAGCTTGTAAGGACCAGTTTAATGGACACTTTAAGCAGAGTAAGAAGGTCTATTAGATCGTTAGAAAGGGTTTAGGATGGCTGATACGGAACCTGATAGTTTAGAGATTCACCCCATTACTTTTCCGCCACAAGTTTTGGCAAGAATTGAGCCAGAATTGTCCCTTCAAAGACATTTATCGTTAGGAATAAGACCATGTTTAAGGAAATTTGAAGAGTTCCGAGAAGTTCATGTTGATCAAGGAAGTTTATCACGTTATAGTTCAAGTTCTGTTGCGACGAGTAATAATATTTTGGGCTCGAACGTTTTAAAATGTGGTTCAACGTTTGTAATAACGTCAATTACTGGAGGGATTATAGAAGAAACTGTACCGTTGAGAAGTGAAGATATAGGTGAGGAGGAACTTATGGATTTGACAAAACAGAGAGATGAAGTGGGGAAATATGCGACCGTTTTTCCCTTGGTTGAAGTTGAAAGAGGCAGAGTTGGAGCACCAACTGATGAAGAAATGACATTGTCACAGAGATTGCACGATTGTATACTGCATGCGGGGATTATTCCAAAGACGGCTCTTGATGTCAAGTGTGGTGTTCGTATAACGGGCAAAGATGGTGATGTAAAGATTGTATATCCAGATGAGCAAGCTGATGATGTGACGGTGTCGCATTTGCAACAGCAAAAGAAGTGGAGTTACGTGTTATATGCAAAAGTGGTAGTTTTCAGTCGAACAGGACCAGTGTTCGATTTGTGCTGGAACTCTCTCATATATGCGCTGAAAGATACCAAGCTTCCAAGAGCTTTCATCGATGAACGTGCGACAGATTTCAAAATGACTGTGAGAACTCGCGGTAGAAGCGCTACGATAAGAGAGACTTATGATGTGAAATGCGATCCCGAGGCGTGGATCCCATTGAATCTCGTGGAATCGAAGATCGGGTACGCTTCCAGTTTTGGAATCATTGATCTGGATCCGGAGGCGCAATTGAATGACGATGAGGATGAGAATATGGAATTACCGAGCTCTCTATTACTGGCAGATATCGATACAGAGGCTGAAGAAACATGTATTCGATCAACGATATCGGTCATTGGAGATTCCAGCGGAAATTTCAGTAGCGTATTGCTCGTGGGCGGTGGTGCTAAGATAACACTTGACGCCATAAGAAATGCATTATCGCTATCAAAGAAGAGATCTGCAGATTTGAGCAGTAAGCTTGCTAGGGCCTAGTTTGGTCAATCTACCAGCGGGCTCACTGGTTATTAATACATAGTACAATCTTTTTTCTTTGACAGGCTACTCTACAAACGACGTAAACACAAGGCCTATCAGGTCTAGTTCTTCCTTCTTCTGACAGGGGAAGGCGATGGAGTGGAAACGTTCTTTAGATCAACGTTAACGTATTCATTGACCTTAGCGGCGACACCACCGCGTGCACGCTTGATGACTCTACTCTTCTTCGTACCCTTGTTTCTGTAGACTTCGATGTAAAAGGAGATGAAAAGAACCAAATATGAAGATATGATGGCGAAACCGGATAAAGTAGCTGGAGTAGAACCGACACAGTCACCACAATGTGGCAAAGATGGGAAGAAAAGGTGAGAAACTTTCTGGTACACGGCAAAATAGATAAATCCAATATCCAAGATAAATTGCAGGATCTGAAACCTTGTAACCCATTCCTTCCACCAGACTCTGATACCTCTAGCAGCTAAAAAGTAATAGAAATACATCACAACATGCACCCCCAAGTTTAAACCGATAACAACCCAGGAGATCGCAGTGGTACCTATCAGTTGCGTGTAGCACAACAGTGCAGTGGCACCGTGATGGTACGTATGCAAAAATGTGAGATTTTTGTGCTTTAATACCAAAAACAGTGTATCAATGAACTCAACAAACTTAATCAAATAATTCAAATAGTACAATGTGACCATTGGCTGAGTCCAAGCTCCAATATTACAAATTGCAAAGTATAATCCATTGCGTGAAATCATTGGAATCAATTGCTCGATCATAAGTAATAATAACAACAAAGAAGCACTTGTGAGGAAAATATTATGCAATTGAAATAAAAAATTCAATTTCAACGGTTTGCTTCCCTTCAGTACTGCTCTGCCACCAAAGATTACAACATAATATGTGACAATTGCACCAATAACTGTGGGCAAAGTACTCAAAGGTAATTCACCTTCAATAAATTCAAATTCATTTGGCACAAACCGTCCTGAAGTAACTTTAGAAGCAACACAATTAAAATGATCCCATAATGAAATATTAAAAAATGGACGATCTAAAGTTGGCATAAATTCCCGTAATTTCGGATATTCTTCCATCAATTGAACTGAATATTCTTCTAACCATTGAATTCCATATTCTTGACTTTTCATATTTCCTGATTCCTTACAAACCGTCACAAACAACTACAAGAATCTACAACAACCTTCTAACCTTCTTATCTTTAAATAATTCAAGAGAAAGTTGATGAGTTTCTCGAGTTTTTTCACCAGATTTCTTAATACCGACTAACTTTTGGCGTTGTTGAAAACAGTACGGCGCTACCAAACAACATTTAACCAGCATATAAGAACTCAGCAAGCTAAGACTATTGAAGCTAATAGGTGTATAAGATATAGTATATAGTCTGATAGAGAGCTAAGTATTTGATTAGGCTGCGCCAGAAATACCCACAGCCTTGGCGTAAGCTTCGAGGTCGAGCGGTTGATATTCAACGTTTAGACGTTTAGCGAGAGTAGCACCGAGATCTCTGTTTAGTAGGCCGAAATATTGGGTAACTCTGGTCTTGATTGCAGGATCAAGACATAACGAGACGTGGTCAACGACGTTATCGATGAATATCTTCTTGGTTTCGTTGTCAAATACTTTTTCATATAGGGCTCGAGGTTGTTCGAGATCCAACTCGCTTACGCCGCTCTTGAAATGGTAGTTGTTTATCTTGGCGTTGATAATCTTTTCGTCTCTTGTTCTTTCAGCTTCTTGTTTGGCTAGACTTGTCTTGGCTTCGTCGTCCAACACAATGCCGGTAAACTTCTTGGATAGGCTGTCATCGGTTGAATCCTTGAAGTTTATAGATGCCTTAGAAAGAGTAGAGATGTAGTTTGGCTCTGCTCCCTTGTTGTACAGACATTGGGGGCCGTCGCGTTGGAAATTAGAAAGTGTGTGGGGACATGCAGTTGGTTGCGGCTTGGTGCCGGTGGAGAAGAGACTAGCGTAGGGACAGCCCGCGTTTCTTGGTCTGTTAACTGGTAATTGAGCGTAGTTAGCGCCTAATCTGTGGCGTTGAGTATCGGGGTAGGAGAATAAACGAGCTTGTAACACGCTGTCATTGGATGGCTCGATACCGGGAATACAAGTATTGCTTGGACTGAAGGCAATCTGTTCGATTTCTTCAAAGAAATTGTCAACATTTTCAGTGAGAGTGATTTCACCAAACTTCCTCAAGGGGAACTGCGAATGGGGCCAGATCTTGGTTATATCATTAATCGAGTACCTAAATTCCTCTGCCTGTTTTGGAGTCATAGTCTGCACATAGCAGTTGTACTTAGACTTCTCGCCTTTTTCCAGCTGACGGAACAGTTTGGCTTGATTGTAGTCAGGATTCGATCCAGCAAGCTTCTTAGCTTCCTCGGAACTCAAGCATTTGAACCCATTAACAGGACGTACATGGATTTTCACGTACGTTAGTTCATTCTTTTTATTGATGAACTTGAACGTATGACCGGAGTAAGAAGACATGTCACCCCAGTGGGCTGGTGTACCTCTAGGCCCAAACATGTACACTATCTGGTGAATGGATTCCACATTTTGCGTCAAAAAGTCCCAAAATGTCGAAGTGTCTGTGTCCTGATTTAAATGCGATTGAGGATCTCTTTTCTGAGTGTGAATAAAATGTGGGAACTGCAGACCATCTCTGATAAAGAAAACTGGCGTATTGTTGAAAACCCAGTCATGATTACCCCAATTGGTATAGAACTTCCAGGAAGCTCCTCGTGGATCTCTGAGAGTATCGGCAGAACCTTGCTCGCGACCTACTGTAGAAAAGCGAACCACACCTGGACACTTGTAACCCACTTCCTGGTAAGGTGCGGCATAAGTAATATCACTTAAAGAGTCAGTTAACTCGAATTCAAAACGGCAACCGCCACCTTTAGCATGGACAACTCTCTCGGGAATCCTTTCTCTATCGAAATGGGCCATATTCTCGATGTGATGCACATCCTGCATCAAGAGAGGACCATCAGGTCTGGCAATTTGCGACCCATAGGGATGATGGCTGTAGGCGAATCCATTTTCTAGCGAGTAGACTTGAGGTGGAAGATCTTTGTCCATTTCGACTTTGTATTAAACAACAGGTAGTTTGTTGCTACTTCTCTATCCCTTCCCATTATGCACCAATGCCTAAAACCAGGTACTTTTTATATCACGATTACCGCTGGCTTCTCAAGGTTTGCTAGTACCCTTTTATGATACAATTCAGTCTTCTGATACCGATCAATAGACCTTAAGCATAGCTATGCTTACTTTTTTCGAACCGATATGCCCGTAAGCTGTAGTCTAGCAACCAACCTTACCTTGTAAAGCAACCTTAAGGATACTTTATCCTTTGGAGTTCCCGACAAATTTGAGCAAACCGCAATCAATGACAGTATGCTTTCGTGTCAAGATACTATGAGGCCAGCGGGCCCGCGATGTAGGCAGGAATGCATATTATTAGTCGTATTTATATCTTGGATCCCATTAAGCGACCCGCTCCGATCCGGTAAGTCTTACAGCTGCACCATACTTCTGAAGCTTGGTTAGCAGTCCATCGCCTTGCTTGATGAGCAGATGGTACTGGGCGTTCTTGTTATCAGGTCTGTTTGTCTCGACGATCCCATTAACTCTATCAATGACGCAGTTCAGTTGTTTATTTGGGATGAACTTACCTAGATCGTTGTCCAGAAACTCAACCGATACGCCGAAGGCGCCCGCCATTGATTTTAGAGATAATGTCTTGTAGGAATCAAGTAGCTGGGCGTAGACTTTCCGTCTCATTTCTCTGACAAAGAAGTCTGAATGAGCGTTTAGGTATTTGCATGGCAACAGAACGTTTTCGTACGTTTCTAGCAGAAAGGGGAAGAAACTGGCATAATCGGAAGTGTACAAGGAGATTGTGAGCGAAGAGATGGACTGAAGTGCGGAAGTGGTATTGAGCAGAGAAAGCAGCTCGGAAGAATCAATCACTTTAGATTTAAGCTCTGTTCTTTCCAATGTAAATAGACCTGCAACAGAAGCGTAAGTGGCGATGCTTTCATACGACGCCAATTCAACCGATGTGAATGTAGCCAAAGAATCTACCAGCAATTTAGCTGCCTCTTTGAAATTTCTTACCGCTAGGCAATGAATACCTTTGTAGGTCTTAAATCTGTTTCTTCTTTCCCAATCACCGCCCTTTTCGATCATAACGTTTATTTGCTCCAGTTTCTCCTTGACGAAAAATTGATCATTGAAGAAAAAACCAATTCTTGTAATGGTGAACATGACATCTATCTTGGCTCCCGTAGAGATAGCTTTCCCCAAAGCTTTTTCAAGCGTATCTAATGCGTTTGCGCGATCACCGATTTGCGTGTAATACTCTCCAAGTTCGATCCAGCATTGCGCCTTCTCCAATTCCCCTTCATCGTTCTCCTCGACTTCTGTGAGCTTATTTTTCAAACTGGCAATCTTTTCTTCATTCTTCTTCACTAATTCTTGATATATACCTTCATCAAATTTCAAAATACCATTTGGAAGGTATTCATCGCATAAATATTTGTAATATGGGGCCATCTCGTCTTTCTTTATCAACTCAATGATTGATTCAACTAAACTCTGCTTATCTGCATTCACTTTAGGTTGAGTAAGGATGAATGCCTTTTCAGAAACTTCATAGTTTGGAACTCGGTGAACCGCTGGATCCACAAACCGCGTCTCATCGCCATTTTCATCGCTATCATTACTGACCATATTGATATCCTTTGACATGACACTATTCAATCACTAACTTCAACAATCCTTGCCTCGTTGAAGTACTATTAGCGGTGGCAAATAGTCTTCCTAGCCTTAGATATAGCTTATAGGTTACATATTCGTATCCCGTGATATTGAGTCCTATATAGTAAAGCTCAAATGCTATGGCAATTAGTAAATCAATCTTTAGTATATAAGTGATAAAGCCATTCAACGTGTATCGCCCATATCGTTAATGTCATTAGCTCATCCCGACACGTCAAATTACCCATTCAAATTTGAACCTTTTTTGAGACAGGAGTATTCCTTTTCATTTGATCCAGATCGACCCATTTGTGAGTTTTATAACCCAAAAGAGGGCCCCAGTTCATGTCCTCGTGGTGTATCATGTCCTAAGAAACATGTTCTTCCTATATTTCAGAATAAAATTGTTTGCAAGCATTGGCTGCGAGGGCTCTGCAAGAAAAACGATCAATGCGAGTATTTGCACGAATACAACCTGAGAAGAATGCCCGAATGCGTTTTTTACTCCAAGAATGGCTATTGTACTCAGACGCCGGAATGTCAATATCTTCATATCGATCCACAATCGAAGATTGCACTTTGCGAAGATTATACTATGGGATTTTGTCCACTGGGAGCCCAGTGTAAGAAAAGACATATAAAGAAAGTGATATGTCCCAGATACATTACCGGATTCTGTCCCTTGGGACGCAAAGAGTGCGATATGGCGCATCCAGAATTTGTGGTACCGAGCAAGATCAGCAGACTATGGATCAAGAAGGACGAAGAGATCAATACAAGAAAATCTGACGCGGAGAAGGAAAGAAGGTTAAATGCAATCATTAACGGCGAAATCGAGATATAGCGATTATACAATCTTCCACTGGAACTCTCTCTACAAGGATCAACGACAAAAACGATAGCTCATCGACCCACTGACAATGAAGCGATCTGTCCAAGACGTTCAAATTTATCGGGTCATTCTTTAGCACGGCGTTCACCAGCCATTGCGACTGTTGAACAGAGTATGTTCCATGGTTTTTCGCCTGCTGCAATTCACGAAACGGTTCCTGTCGAGTGATCAACGCTAGTAAACAGAGCCCCAGAGAATAAAGATCAGTGTCAAACGATTCAATTGATCCTCGTAGCAATTCTGGAGCACAGTATTCCGTTGTCAAAGCGCCGCGCATCGCGCGACCGCTTCGCGGTACTTTCTTCGCGGTGCTAAAATCTGCCAAGAAAAAATTAGGCTCTGATTCAAAATCAACCAATATGTTAGCGGTCTTTATATCGCCATGAATGAAACCCTGCAACTTGAGTGATTGCAAACAACGCAGCATCTGTTCCACTGCTCTCCACCAAATTCGACGTACCGCCACGTGATCATGGTTTGTATAAAATTGTTGCAAATCCATCTTCATCCTGGGCATCAGAATACCAGGTACACATTCGTTAGCCCTTAGTCCCAGAAACTGCTTCTTACTGAGATATGATATACCAATAACAGGCGTCACGTGACAACATTTCAATGCGATCTCGCATTGTACTGCGGCCTCTCGCAGTACCGTTTTCGCGTGTCTCTTCGACCGAGCAAACTTTATCACTATTCCGGTGTCCAGCACCTCGTACACATAGCAATAAGGTCCGCGTCCCACGGGCATCGAGCCCAAATTCCTCTTTACATCCGCGATAAGATCCACACCGCGTCCCACTAACGAAAAAAGCAAACTTCCATCCTCATCACTATCTCCTCCCACAGAACAGGGAGACTCAGGACATTCAAGATCTCTAACCAAACATTGTATCGAAGAACCGCTACCACCAACTTCCGTGCCACATACCAACAATGGTGATGTCGGTGGAGTATTCATAACCACCCAATCCCTGCCCCAACCGACCACCACCATTCACTCTACCACAAGCACCTATTATACTAATGATATCAGTAACCATGAACAACCGGGTAACCCCACCTTGCCATTTCGAGCAATCAATCCGGTCCAGCTCCCCTTTTGGGTCATCGCGACCAATTGCTTTTTTTTGCTCTCACTAAACCCCTAAAAGGGTAGCTTTTTGAAAAAGCTTGGCTGAATTTCTTCCGTTCACGGGTATAAAGGCCCTGAAGCGAGAACAGGGGGGACGTAAGTCAGATTAAACATATAAGTATAGCATAGCAAGACACGGTTTGTTGTAAGATCGTTAGATTAAAGACAAAGTAATTGAAATGCATAGAACATATTCATTGAGAAATACTAGAGCACCAACTGCTTCGGATCTACAAAATCCTCCACCACCACCTGCTTCAACTAGAGGTAGATTTTTTGGTAAAGGTGGTATAGCTTATTCGTTTAGAAAAAATGCAGCTGGATCCTGGGGACCCGAGCTTTCGAGAAAGCTTTCTCAGTTGGTTAAGATTGAGAAAAATGTATTAAGGTCTATGGAGATCGCTTCGAACGAGAGACGTGATGCAGCTAAGCAATTATCTATCTGGGGATTGGAGAATGATGATGATGTTTCTGATATCACGGACAAGCTGGGGGTTTTGATTTATGAAATTAGTGAATTGGATGATCAGTTTATTGATCGTTATGATCAATATCGTTTGACTTTGAAATCGATTAGGGATATTGAAGGTTCCGTTCAGCCTTCTAGAGACCGTAAGGATAAGATTACCGATAAGATTGCTTATTTGAAGTATAAGGATCCACAATCGCCCAAGATTGAGGTTTTGGAGCAGGAATTGGTTCGTGCGGAAGCAGAATCGCTTGTTGCCGAGGCACAATTGTCTAATATCACGAGATCGAAGCTAAGAGCTGCGTTTAATTATCAATTTGATTCTATTATTGAACATTCTGAGAAGATTGCATTAATTGCCGGGTACGGTAAGGCATTGCTTGAACTTTTGGACGATTCTCCTGTGACACCAGGTGAAACTAGACCTGCTTACGATGGTTATGAAGCTTCCAAGCAGATCATCATCGACGCCGAGACCGCGCTAAACGAATGGACATTGGATTCTGCTCAGGTTAAACCAACTTTGAGCTTCAAACCCGAGGAATACGAAAACTATGAAGACCAGGTCGAAGAAGAAGAGGAGGAAGAAGTCGAAGGTGGTCAGGAAGGCGCTGAGGAGAGCGACAGATGGGCTCAACACGAAGAAGTTCAAGAAGTTACCAGTGAGCAGAACCAAGAACGTCACAACCCTGAAAAGCACGTCCATGAAGTGCATGAAACGACTAACACAACTGTGGTTTAGTCCCTTTCTTTATGAAACAATCAAAAGAGACTTTTTATCGTTTTCACCATTCTTCAGCATCTTCTTTATAAGTCAAAGAGATGCTCATTTTTTTTTTTCTCAGTGTAATCTTTTAATATTAGTTAGACTATGTTAAATTAATATCTGTATCTATCTATCTTTTCGAGTTTAACCTTCAACTCTTGAGTGATGAAAAAATAGGTAAACGATCATTCAGCCCTAGTAGGCTTTTAATTGGCAACGATTTGCCTTATTATGAACTCTAATATGTCATCTTCATGGGACACTGATGTTCTTGAAGGCCAACTGTTCAAGAAATTAACAAAGTACTCACTGTATCTGCAGAAACTATCTACTGCTTCACAAGTTAAGAAACTTTTGCAAATCATTGAAAAGGACCATGTGGAACAATTGAGATCACTTGATCAGTTTATCCAAGAATCACAGACAAGACATAATAAAGCGGTACGAAGTTTGGAATTGCAGAGAACTGATTTGACTACTACCCTTTCAAAATACCATACTTCTTTGACGGCAATATCAAATTCCAATATTACAGCTAAAGCGATTCATGATGATATTGTTACAGTTGAACGTGAAGATTTACTAATCAAGAAAACTTTCCAATTCGTGCAATCCGTTAGTATCTTAAAGAATAATATCTCCGTTATTCATAGTGCTATTGAAGCCAGGGACCATCAACTTGCGGCGAAGTCGATACATGAAGTTAGGAGCTTACCAAAAGAAATCGTTGACTCCGAATTTGCCAAGAAAATGATTCCAACCAGTGATATACCTGAGGAGCCGGCTGTTCTGATAGAGAAATGGTGTAATGATCTGACTGAGATCTTCCAAGCTAGCTTTTTGGAAGCTGCCAAAGCGCAGGATATCCCACAATTAACGTCGATTTTTAAAATGTTTCCGCTAATAGGCCAGAATTCATTGGGACTTGACTTGTATTCCAAGTATGTTCGTGGTATTATCGCTGAAGAAAGTCGTAAAATCATGACAGTGGAAACTAAAAAGAGAGGAGTTTTTGCACAAGCTTTGCTGCATCTTTTCAAGATTGTATCTACCATTATAAATGACCATTCAAAAGTTATCTCGGCTTGCTATGGTGATAATTTTATGATCCATGTCATGGAAAAGGTTCAAAAGGAGGCCGATCTGCAAGCAGGTCTGATATTAGACACATTTAATGAAACAAGAAAGGTCGATCGCATAATAAAAGCTATGAATACTTTGAATTCAAATCGCCAAGATTTCCCTAATGATCGCGTTGCCGAGCCTGAGACTATTCGCATTCGAACCCACAAAATAAATGATCAGGTATCGGAACGTGATGGTGGCTTGAAGGACATCGGTGATATAACGGATCTGCTCAATGAATTCTCTCAAATGTTGCAAAACTGGTCAATGTATTCGAGATTTTTCTCGGTGAGATGGTACGAGTTTCTGAATGTCACAAACTTGGAAATGCTTACGCCGCCACCACCAATTGCTGATAGTCAATACTTTAGCAAGCTACAGAAGGACGGTTTTTACATGAATTTTGAGATTTTGGTGACTCAATGTCTGGAGAAATCTTTCAAGCAGAGCTTGTCGATCGAAGAATTGCCCTCCATAAATGATTTAGTACTTTTCAAGCGCGTGGAGCACACCGATGTGTTTTCCTATCCAATTTCATCAATCCTGGATGACCTTTCATTGCTTATCAGGAAGAATCTTATTCTGACGCTCAACACAGGTCAAACCCAGATCTTCTCCCGATTCTTGGATCAGATTGCAAAATTTTATCAGAATGAATACTTAGTGAGATACATGCAAACACAGCTCAAAAATTTGCAATCGAGATTAAACTCTTCACTGGTATTGAAAAAATATGTACCCAAAACAGGCCCCGATGGATCGCTGGGTTCCCGAGCTTCTTCCCCCTCCACTATGGAAAATTATGCCACAAATAAATTATCACAGTTTGGTTTCAATTTTAGAGGAGCTGCTGCGAATGCTCTAACCAACTTTCAATCGAATCTACAGGCAGTAGTTTCTGATGAGGACGCAGTCCTATCATTGCACCACTACCTAATTTACGTCAACACACTTTACATGAATCCCAAGGTTGCACACAAGTTATTTATCACAGAAATTTTGGAAGAAAACCCCAGACTATTACACGATAACTTCCCATTCGGCAACGATGCAGAAACTTTAGCTAAGAAAGTGATCTCATGCGAAGCACTTCTCGCCAAACAAACCACTAAATTGCAAAAATGGTCCATAAAATTTCTCTTTGAAAATGTACTTGCCCATAAGATACGCACAATTTTGACTAATATCCTGGTTAATGGTAACGATAATCATTATATCTCCGGTGCAGACGATTACGATGATCTATCAACAATGCATGAATTCGTCACAAAATGGAATACCCAAATGATACCATACGAAAATATTCTACTCAAAGACGCCTTCTTCGACCTACTTTCACTAATAGTCGGCTGCATTATCGAAAAGCTTGAAAAGACAATTTGGACTCTACAAGTCAATGAACTTGGTGCTACCAAGCTCGACCGCGAATTAAGCCTCCTCATTGCCACTGTATGCCAGCAAAATTACATGCTGCGAGAGAGATTCGCCAAATTGACTCAAATAGTCCTAATCTTGGGATTTGACGACGATGATTTCGATGTTGACAGCGGAGATCTAAAAGAGGAAATCTCTAACGATATCAACTGGGTTATCAGCCCACAAGAACGTGTCAAAGCAAGAAGTTTAAAGATCGATCGCAGGCATTAACCACTTCTTAGGCTGAGTTTAAATACTTTGATGAGATGGTGAAGATCCATCTTATATAGCATTATCGAGGTCACTATAGACGAACTTTTCGGTGTTGTCTAAAATAAAGGTGAAAATAACCAAACTTTACAGACATCATCATGTAAACAATGAAGGTAAATAATTGCTAACCGCAGTAGAAGTGGCTTTCCCTTTCAATACGGTAACGCCGTTACTGATAGGAGCTTTAAGTCGCGTAAGCAAGACTTTTATTTGCTCTTTATCGCGTTGCTTAGAGCTTTGCTTTGAAGAAGGACTAAGAGGAAGAAATTTGGAACAATTTAAAGATTATTATCTCGATTTTGCTTGTACCGAATCTGTTTTGTTTTTTGTTAAGGTTTTTTTTACTTATAATGAGTTCAGAAAGTTTATTGAGTGACAATGGATCATTGGAAGTAACTAAACCAGCTATAATTGATCGTACAAATTCGTCAAATGAATCACCGAGTCAAGACATACCGCGGATTTCCGATGAATCGCCTCATGCGGTTTCTCCGGGGCATAGACAGTCACAGAGAGATGAAGATTATTTGAGTACTAGTGGCGAATTGAAATTAGAGCTTCCTGATACACTAGAGCATGAAGATTTTTCGAAACTGTTGGAGTTTAGCGAGAAAAATGATGATGATCTATTCACAACACAAGAAATTTTACAGCATGCGATTCATGAAGCAAGAGACGAGGATCAAAGTGTGGAAAATTTAAGTACTGATTTGCAAGAGAAATCTCAAATAAACGGTAGCCCGAAAGATATTCAGAATAGCGATCAAGACTATGGTGATAAAGATGAGAAAGCGGTAAATGCGATTAAAGAAGAGACGATCTCACCAAGGCGAACGTCCTTTGAAGTGGGGCATTCTGAGAGCTCTAAAGAGGGAAATAGTCATGGTTTTGACGACGATGCCAAAGGCACAACAAGTGCTCCTCTTAATAGCAGGGAAGAAAGCCCGAAAAGTGAGCAAGAGCCCTCAGCGACTATAATACTCGAAAAGGGTAGTTTACTGCAATCCAAAAGACATGATTCATTGGCACCTGTCATGTTTCAGCAACACGAATTATTAACGACACAAGCGGACCCTCAGCGGGATAATGGTAACCTTATGATGCTTTCCGATGAACAACCGACTATTTCTGCGTATGCAAGACTAGACTTCCAGAGCTTTACTTTCTATGTGCAGACTTTACATGTGATAATAGGAAGACGGTCAGAGAACGATTTTTCGCATAAAGTGGATGTAAACTTGGGGCCATCTAAATCAATCTCTAGGCGACATGCCCAGATATTTTATAACTTTGGAACCGGTAGATTCGAAGTATCTGTCATAGGGAAAAACGGGGCCTTCGTGGATGACATTTTTGTCGAGAGAGGAAATACAGTGCCATTGAAGAATAAGACTAAGATTCAAATAGGACAAATACCGTTTCAATTTGTTTTACCAGAACAGGAGAAAGCAGAGAAAGCAGAACAAGCCGATGCGATGGAGGAGGAAAAAAGAAGCTACGATTTACACAAGTTATCTGATACCCAAAAATCGCACTCACCAGTAAAATTGGAACCAGTATTATCCAAATCTTCGGAAGCCCAGCCAGTGAAGAAGCAAGTACTTAAGAAACAAGCGCCGAAAAAAGAGAAAAAACCCGTCAAGGTTCCCAAAAAGGTGTATACACTCGAGGAGATTCCCCAAGAGTACAGAACTAAGCCAACTCTTTCATATTCAGCGCTTCTAACCACATGCATACGGAAATATTCAAGCCCGAAAGGTATGACCTTATCGGAAATCTATAATGGGATCAGAGAGCTGTTTCCCTACTACAAATATTGTCCGGATGGTTGGCAAAGCTCGGTGCGTCACAACTTATCCTTGAACAAATCTTTCCGTAAAGTATCGAAGGAGGGGAAAGGTTGGCTATGGGGACTAGACGAGGAGTACATAGCGGAAAGAGAGCGTCAAAAGAAAAAACAAGCAGAGGCTGCCGCTGCCAAGGCTGCCGCTGCACAGCGAAGGCTTGAACAACAGCAGCAACAAAGAGCGAAGAAAGCCACTATAGCTGGCACAATGAGTAGTGTGAATGGTAGCAATGCGCTGCCGAAACCCAGTAATGGAAAACCACAAAATATCTCACAGACGTTGGCGGCAAATAGGGCGGCCGATAAGAACTCGAGTATGGATGACCATCAAAGGACCATGAAATATCTGCAAGAACAGTTAATGGTGCTTACAAGAGATAGGAAAGATCTTTCTAAGCAGACGATCGCCAGTATTTTGACTCAAGCGCTCGCGATGACGATCAATCAGGTTTCACAAGCTGCAAAGAGTAAAGGGATTACTGGTAATCCTTTGACAGCTTTAATGGACAAGAATCCCCAGCATTTAAATCTAATCTTGGCGGCGGCAGTCAACGCTGCCACTTCAAAAGTAACCAATGGCACGGTCAAACAATTGGTTGATATGTCTCGGATCAGTGACATCACAAAACAAGTGAAACCAGCCTCTACAGTTAGGAAACCTACATCTGCGGGCCCAACTTACAATGCAAGCTATGGAAATGGTAATTTGAGCCCAAGCTCAAAGGGCGGTAGTTCATTTGACCCAACTTCGCTGTCCAGATTCTTCCAACCCAGGCAACCCAGTCGAGTGACAGCTTCGCCCGCCCTGGAACCTACAGTTCCTCAAAAGCGGTTCCTAGAAGATAACGATGAGGAGGAGGAATCGAGTGATTCGGATGAGTCTTCCAGTAGCGAAGAGGAAAATAGTGACAACAGTGATGACACAGATGACACTGATGACACGGACGACACTGATGACACTGCTGACAACGAGGACCCGGATGACGAACCGAGAGGCAATGATACGAACCGAGACGACGAGCATGATTCAGAGCACCGCGGGGATATAACTAATGATAATTCCGAGTGACGACATTAACTTCCAAGAAAGAGGTCTATTTTACAACTAATGAGGGGATTACAAATGGGTGTAACTTTATTCTTATAGAAACATGTACCAACATATTTAAGCATTTGGCAAATTTGCGCCTATTGAACCGGTGTCAATCAACCCACAACATTGTTGAACGAACCTTCCTTTTCTTTGACCTCCCAGAACAAATCTCCAATATCGTAGTTACCGTGATATACCCATCCCTTCTCCGTTACATGGTAAAGATTAACTGAACCACCGGAATAAGCGTCTCTATGAGTGGCCGCTAGAATCGATCGTTTACCGAGATATAGCGCTTCTTCCACGGTTAGATCCCATTTATAATTGGCGTCCAGCACACCGTATGCAAACGTCTGACCAGATCCCACACAAAACAGGTCACCTTTCAATCTGGTCCCATCGGAATCCACATAGTATACGGTTGGACCTTCTTTTTTCGTGTATCCACATATCATTGTCCCCATCGATAAACCTGCTCCTTTATACTGATACACTAAATTGCTCAAAATCTTCGAAGCTGCCGCCACCGAGATCCGCTCCTTCTCTTTCAACTCATGTAGTCTACATTGTGCTCCCAACCACGTTTCCCAAAACTGACAATCTGCCGCACCACCAGCCATTGTCCCCAACAGAAAAGGGTTAATCTCAATCACTTTCTTAACCGTTTGAGATGCAATCCAAGATCCAGCTGTCGCACGAGAATCAACCGCCACTACAATACCGCCTTGAAATCTAAACGCTAACGTCGTAGTACCGTGAGCGATCTTGATCTTACAATCCGGGTTCTTAGAATCATCTGTATGTGCTCTTAGAAACTCTTGCGGCGTAGAAATCGGTGGCAATGCAATTGATGGTGCCAATCTTTGAAACTGTGACCTTCCCGTTATAAAGTCCCTCTCCAATTCTTCTTCTCTATCATACTGCAATTCCTTAACCAATGCGTTACTAGCGGTAAACCTATCGGCAATAGCTTCCATCTCAACTGATCTCCAGACTAAATGGTCGATACCAGACTATCCAACCACCTATATCCTTTCGCCACCGGTTACTTATAGTTCTTTAACCAGCGTCCTTAAGATTTCAATCGTTCTAAGACATGAGGCGGGTAACTTTCATTTCGTGAGACTGCTGCATCCGTACATCCTCGTCACCCTCTTGCGGGTGTCTGGGTGCTAAATTTTTTTAAAAAAAATTCTTGAAAACTTCGTTTTCTTGAAAAGCGTCGAGAGGAAGCGACGCAACTTTTTTGACGCGAAATGGAAATTTTTCAAACTTAGTGTAGTTTGCACGTGACGGTTAGGCGTAATAGCAGTAGTGGATACGGTTGGGATGGGATAGGTTAGTCTTGCAAAAGTCTTGTTAAGTATAGAGTATCAATTGATTTGTGGTTTGGTTAGTATTGTAATCCCAAGGAAGCACAGGACCAAATAGCCAAAGATGTCTGACAAATCTCAAAACCCTATGCGTGAATTGAAGATCGAGAAGTTGGTGTTGAACATCTCTGTTGGTGAATCTGGTGACAGATTGACCAGAGCTTCCAAGGTTTTGGAACAATTGTCTGGTCAAACTCCAGTGCACTCCAAGGCCAGATACACTGTTAGAACTTTTGGTATCAGAAGAAACGAAAAGATTGCCGTTCACGTTACTGTGAGAGGTCCAAAGGCTGAAGAGATCTTGGAGAGAGGTTTGAAGGTCAAGGAATACCAATTGAGAAGCAAGAACTTTTCTTCTACTGGTAACTTTGGTTTTGGTATTCAAGAACACATCGATTTGGGTATCAAATACGATCCATCTATTGGTATTTTCGGTATGGATTTCTACGTTGTTGTTGGTAGACCAGGTAACAGAGTCGCTAGAAGAAAGAGATGTAAATCTGTTGTTGGTAACTCTCACAAGACTTCCAAGGAGGATACCATTGCTTGGTTTAAGCAAAGATACGATGCTGAAGTGTTGGATAAATAAGCTGTTGTGTAGTATCTAATTAAACCAATTATTCTATACCGAGTCTCTCAATCAGGGTTTTCTTCCACTGATCTTCGAGTCCCGCGAACACAGACGCATTCTGCAGTTGTAGGTTCCTTCTGTAGTGGTTCAACTGGTATATATTTGTTTCCTGGTCTTGGATAACCTTCTTTAGCGTAGCACTGCTAGCGCTGAGAAAGTCGTTATTCACAGCCCATTGATTCAACAATGTCTTGGGCATCAATCTAGCCAATACAAGCTCCTGGTGTCGCAGATAACTGTCAATCACACATAAAATATCAACATTATCTTGGTCCTCTGTAGTGTATCTTTCCAGCTCTATTCGAGGAATTGATCCTCTATATTCCTGCAACAGTCTCTCGCCGTCATATGACGTCTCACAGTGTACTGAATAAACAGGATACGATCGTATCTGCTTTAATCTCATATCTTGAGCCTCGGGATGAATCTGATCCCGGTTTTTTCGCAATTCTTGCTGAATTTCACTCTCTATACCATTTATATACTCTTTTAAGCCTGATTCATCATCAATAAAGGGCAAATAATCCATCTTGATGCTCAAATCAGCCATTATACTTGGTCTTGAACAACTCATCGCTATTATCTTAGTAGCCATTCCGGGTAAAAGTGGTGAACTTATAGTGAAAAATCGATGAATAAACTAGATCTTTAAGTATCAAGAATTGTTGGCTTGAATTGGTGTCTAACGGTGGTCTTTGTTCAACCATATGCTAGTATTTAAGAGGTTTGCTTCCAGCACGGGAGCCAAGACTGTTTTGGATGAATTTTTCACTTATCATACAACGAATGCTGCATTGAAACCATGGATATATCGTCCCAAGAATGCCAATATCCTCTTAACGATGGATCTTAAGGATCCAGTGACGAAAACGCCGATTAAGCCACGTAAAGCGGTACCAACGGTGGCTCAAAAAGTTTTGAATGATTATATCGCATCAGTACAACCGGGATCAAAAGAATTATTAGACTGGTTGAGAGATTGGACCTGTGTTACAACGAGGAAAAAAGCGTTGTGGAATTATATTTCCGGTCAACATATTGAGAATTTACTTGTGAGTTCTTTCTTTCGTGTTGGGTTTTATTCGCAGATTTTGGGTCTTTTATATTCTCGCAGACGCGATTTTATCAAAGCTGGTAATAAATCAGCGTTTGATGTGGAACATTTCTTTAATGCTGTTATAATGTGCAGTGTGCAGAGGAACGCTTACAAGTGCTTGCGCGATAAGGAAATTGCCAGGAAAAAGCTTGAAAATGCCTGGAGACAAGTCTCCAACCAGGATAACCAAACCGGTCTCACCAATGCCTTGGTAAAGGCGTATTGCAACCAGCAAGGTCTTGACACCGTTCCCGTGCTGAACGGGTTAGCGGAAACCGAGATTAAATTAGACCGACCTGCGGACATCGCAACCGCAAGCGATGGCGAACTGGCGGCGTTCGTGTTTGCAAACAAAAACAGATACTTGATCGCTAGAACGATTCAGGAGTTCAGCGAAGCTCAAGACGTCGACCCCAAGATTTCTCAGTTTATCCAGGATTACCAGGCTGTATGCCAAAAACTTGACAAAGACGACCTCTACGATCTGTACAAGAGTTCTATGGCACAGATATACGCTGCAAACAGCGACACAGCCAAACAGGATGCTCCTGAAACGGCTAATCCATGATTAAACCCATATAAAATCGTGTATATACTTTGAAATTTTCATTTTTACGTTTAGTTCTCGCAAAGCGACATTAAAAATTCCCAGACAAAGAACAATTGGAAAACGTAAGATTACGGTGACAGAATGAATTTTCAAGAATACTACATGATACATCACCATTAAAGAAGCATATACTTCGATTTCAGGCTCATTCTGCGGTGGAAAACGCTTTCAAGGCGGAGAAAAAGCTACAAGCTCCAGAAAAATTTCGCAACACCACCATCGATACCACACGATCACCAGAAACCGATTCATTATAGAAATACAGCACATTAAAGAATTAATTATTTACTGTCGCCGCTTATTTTGTGTCGTCGCCAGGTTACCCGGCTCAAGACCCGATTAGTACCTGTAGTGAAAAAAGCTTGTAAGGCATTAGGTTATATCGATGAGTTGATGAAGAACTGACTGAAGAGGGTACAATTGTGGTCTTTCTGAGTGGTCTGATTAGTTGATAATGAGCCAGAACGAAGGAGATATCCCGAGGAAAGCTTCTGAAGAAGCAGCGAGTTCATCTGATGTTTCTACGCCTGCGGAAGGGACCAAGAAGTTATCGAATAAGGAATTGAAAGAGCTAAAGAAGCGTGAGAAGGCTGCTAAACGGTCTGCAAAGAAGCAGGAAAGTGGTATTTCAATTGAACAACAACAGCAGCAGGCTCAAGCAAAGAGAGAGAAGAAACAACAGCAGCGTGAGCAACAATTGCAACAGCAGAAGGAACAACAGAGGAAACAGGAGGAGAAGACGAGAAAAGTGAAGCAGAATTTGAAGAAAAATACGTTATTTGGGCATTTAGAGACTACGGCTGAAAGAAGGGCGACAATTTTAGCTGTAACGAGTGCAATAAGTTCTTCAAAGGCATCGCGAATCACGGCTGCCGGTTTGATGTTACCAGCGGTTACCAGCGCATTAACTGGCTCTCAAGTTCCAATTAGTGGTGGCTCGACCGCAAGCTCAGCTGCCGTTGCAGCGAATGGTTCTGGCGGTGATGCGAAAAATGATATTTCCAAGGGATTAGCTTCGATGAGCTTAGAGAACGAGGAGTTTTCGGTCGTGCCAGGTATTGGGTCAGTTATCCCGAATGTGATCGACCAGTCATTCGATAGCCAGCAATTAGTTTCATCTGTTAAGGAACTTTTGTTAAACAAAGAGTTCATTCATCCGGCCGTTTCATTACTGACTTCGCGTATAGCCAATTACATGATCGTTGGTTCCATACCTCGATGCATAGCAATGCTAGAAGCTTTCCAAACCGTGATAAGAGATTATCAAACTCCTTCTGGCACAACGTTATCACGTAACTTGACAAGTTATTTATCCCATCAGATAGACATTTTGAAAAAAGCGAGACCTTTAAGCGTTACGATGGGTAACGCAATCAGATGGTTAAAGCAGGAAATTTCGCTCATTGATCCATCCACGCCTGACAAGGAAGCCAAGAAAGACTTATGTGAGAAGATTGCACAGTTTGCCCGGGAGAAGATCGAACTTGCCGATCAACTAATCATTGGATCCGCTTCAGATCATGTGGAGAACAATTCCACCATTGTCACCTACGGTTCTTCCAAGGTTTTGACTGATCTTTTACTTCACAATGCCGTGGACTTGCAGAAGAAGTTCAAAGTAATCGTGGTGGATTCCAGACCTTTGTTTGAAGGTAGGAAAATGGCTGACATTTTGAGAAGCCATGGCGTTGACGTGACCTATGCTTTAATAACCAGTTTAGATGGCATCCTCAATATGTCAGTAGATTACGTTTTCCTGGGTGCGCACTCAATTTTATCCAACGGTTTCCTGTATTCAAGAGTAGGTACCGCCATGTTGGCAATGAGCGCAAAGAGACGTAACATCCCAGTGCTGGTGTGTTGCGAGAGTCTAAAATTCTCTCAAAGGGTACAACTCGATAGCGTCACTTTCAATGAGCTTGCTGATCCGGAAGATCTCACCACAATAGATTCTCGAAACCTGGTAGACAGGAACAATGTAAGAGGAACGCTTTTGAGACAATTCTCCAAGGAACGCAAAGAAGAGAAGAAGAAAATGGCATTAGAGAATAAGACTAACAACAAGTCCACAAATGGTGCCTCGTCGGCAAGGGCCAACTCCGATTCGCCGGAAGATGATAAAACTGACCGGAATATCCTAGATGGATGGCAGGATATACCAAGTCTGAACATCGTAAACATCCTGTATGATCTCACACCACCAGAATACATCAAAAAGATTATCACCGAGTTTGGAGCTCTGCCACCGTCATCAGTGCCGGTTATACTCAGGGAATACAAAAGCTCAGCCTGAAATTTTGCATCAAACTACCTCATGCCCTGCCTTCATTGGCAACAGTATTTACAAGTTACTTACGCCTACGTCGCTACACTCTGTATCTCATAGACGAATGAATTGGTGACCAAACACCTCTTACGCTCTTGTTCAAACTCTCCACATTGTCATTCTGCGCTCTCCTACGCAATATATCACCACTTGAGTCCTTTAACAACTTCAATTTGTTCTCAACATTATCGATATTCAAGTTCTTCACGCAAATAACCTTTTCCCGTCCATTATTGTACTGTGCTCTGAGCAAAGGATGCCCCGATTTCCTCAGAACTTCGAACTGGATAAATGGGTACTGAGTCCCCAATTTCTCAAGCCTCTTTGACGTCAAAAACTCTCGCATTCCTTGCGACGATCCTCCCCAATTGCAGTATTGTAACGTAATCTTCTTGCAGGGAAATACAAACGCTCCAACACCATTTCGTGCGATAGAAACCTGTCTAACTGCCTTTACAACCATCCCAAACGTTCCTCGATCCTACCAACTAGCTCCCACTTCTATAACGATGCTAGTCTTGGGCTCAGTTATACAAGATGTCTTTGAATTGAAACTTATTAGTCCTTCGTTTACAGTGACACAAGAACCTCCATCATCATAACATACGAAAAAATGAGTAACCCGATTTACATCATTTAGTACGGTATCATTATTTACGGTCTCGTTTGAGTCATTTTTAACGAACAAATTCATGATGGTAAACACTCGTGTAAAGTTACAGAGATGAACGGCGCTACCAAGTTGAACCGGGGCCGTTACCCGGTTAATGGCTGGATAAGGCTGATCCTCCATAGTTAAAGGGGATAACATGTTATATAAAGGCCTGATCAGAAGGACAAGTGTCTTGTCAGCTCCAGTTTGCTGGTATTCGGTCAATTCAGTGGTTGGAATAATGTTATTGAAGCCTGCTTCTCATCTTTTGTTTTATTCGTTTGTGTATGTAGGATGAATGTTGTGTGTGAAGGTCTTTAACGGATGGTACTAACAATGGGATTTACAGCTTTGGTGGTACAACGTTCTACTCGTATGTGGCTTCTCCGCTAGCGTTCAAAGTATTGGGCAAGGAAAATTTCTCTGCGTTACAGAATAAGGTGTTTCCGTACTTTTTCCAGATGCAATCGTTCTCACCAGCGGTGTTGGCGTTGACGGCACCTTTTGTGCTCACCAGCGGACCGATGGCTGCGCTGGCTACCGCCTCGGTTGGCGGTCTGGCCAATCTGTGCTGGTTGCTTCCGCTAACGCGCAAAATCAAGGAGGAAAGAAGAGCTGTGGCAGACAGGCTGAAGGGCGATGAATTGGAAGCTGCCGATGAGCCCCTACGCAAACAATTTGGCAAATATCACGGCATGAGTCTGCTATGTAACTTGACCAACGTATGTGGTATGCTCGTCTACGGCGTTTACCTATGCAGAGGACTCATCACCCACATCCCAAAGTAGACGATTCCAATGGATCAAATCTAGGACTTGTTTCGCATATATGCCTATGTACAAAAAAAAGGTTAACGATCAGAACCTGGAGCGTCGACAAAATGTGAAAGAATAACAGCAAGGGCTTGTATCAGGGGAATGGATCAAAAGATGCAAATTATTCATCAATTTCATTAGCTTCTGCCATAGCAGCACTCTCAGCCTGTTGCGCAGCGACTTGATCCTTGGCTCCACTTAGGAAAGTTGAAATGTTAGCAGGTGGTAGAATTGCAATCATCATAACGATGTACTCATAAACGGCCTCTGGCACACTTCTTTGATATATGCCTAACAAATCAGCTGGATTGGGATAAACGCTCAAAGCTTTGTAAAACTTGGATGCTGACTCTAATTCTTTACCTGCTGCCATAGACAGCCTTTCACCTAGTTCCACATTTGTCGTAAATGTACTCTCTCTTTGCGATGGATCACTTGGAATAGGATCAGTAACTAATTCTTGAGTCAAAAATTCACGTACATTTTGTAATTTAACCTGTTTTGCCTCTTCTTGTTCCTTCTTCTCCAATTCTGCTTGTTTCTTCACTTTTTGTCTCAATTGCTTCCTAAATTCGGGATTTGTTCTTCTCTTATGATCAAAATACAATGCATAACCGGTTAATGAAACCGCTGCAAGTACACCACTAATTGTTAAAGCCCTGGTAATAGAATTCCCTTGTGACATCTTCCAAATATCTCACCTTTATCAGATCAAGTCCATTCTTACTATTCCTTCAACTTACTACTCTTCTTGCACCTTATAAGCTTTAATACTGCAAAGTGTTGAAAAATTTTCACGCCGGGTGACCCCCATCGACAAGAACATAGAAAGCTCATCTCATCTCATCGCTAGTCGATTAGAAGAAGTTGAGTGTTGTTGAGCATTTGTTGTGGGTTTGTAGAGTTGTCAGATGGTAGCCAAGAGTAGGACGAGGCTCAGAGATAAAGCAGCAGCAGCAGCAGCAGCGAGAAACCATGAGGAAGTGGAGTTGCCAGAGGTGGATGTGAGTTCGAGATCTTTTTTGCACCAGCCGAGAGAATCTAAGAAGGAAAAACAGTTGAACAAGCAGCAGATGTTTCTGAATCGAGTATTGGAGAAGTCCTTGGGACGTGATGATTTTGCAGGGGTATCGAAATCGGCAGTACGGCGTCGGAAACGGAAACTTAGAGATGAATTGAAACCGAAGATGGGAGATCTTTTGAATTCGCTTCGCGAAGAGGATGATTTGAAGGAGCATGTAATTGAGGGCATGGATAATGAGGATTCTGGGGATTCCATAGCTAGGAGAAAGGTGGTTAAAGTGATTTCGAATGTGGAACGTGGAACTAGTGAATTGGGCTATGTTCATATAAGGAAAAATGAGCCCAATATCAGGAACCAAAAGGGGGCCAAGGCATTGTCGATAAGAGAAACGTCCAGAATGAACGATATACTGCACAATAGTAGCTTCCAACAGAATCCGTTTGGCGCTTTGCGCGAAGCCATAATGATGAAGCAGCAGGATCGGGGAGTATAAAATGTATAGCTGTGTTAAACGTGAGCCGAGGAAAGCATCTTTCTTAATTCACCTTCGAAAACTTGGGCGCCGAATTTCATGATTTCGCTCTCGTCAACCTTCTTATTCAGTAATGTTTGATATTCTTTTTCCAAATCATCTTCATTTTCATCGAAAAGAGCTCCATAGTCCGCGACGTCGAGATCCAGATCGACCAGATCTCCATCCTGCAAGCCCAATGTCTCGGTGTTAGAGGGCATGACAAAGGAATTCAGCTGCTTCCATTTCTGTTCAAGAACCTTCGACGCGTGCCGATTGATTTTAATATCGTCTTTTTTCCGCTTCTTATCCAGAAGCTTACTATAGGCCTTGCGTGCAATTTGCTTCTTTTCAATGACATTGTCCAATTGTTTGATCAACAGAGAGATGTCTATGTCGGAGGATTGCAGTAAACAATCAAAATCAATCCTACTCTCGGCTGGTCCATATTTGCTTTGTTGTAGAAATTTCACAACGTCCACAATCCATGTGACGAAACCTTCAAATATTCCTTCTGTATCATGGACGTATACATCATGAATAAATTCGAGGAAAGAGTCTTCATGCTTTGTAACCAGGTCGTTAATGCTTTCGACAACATTAAAACGTGTTGACGCCCCTAACTGTCCTTCAAGGACACTATCAATGAGTTTTATCAAATCATTCATGAACTTTTCGAAATTTCTCAGCGCAATATCCACCCTGGCGACCTTGAAAATTCGAACCATAGGTTCGTAAAGAAGTGTCATGATTGATTTGAGCAATTGTGACAGTTCTGGGTCTTGCCATAGCTTTTTCATTAGCCTCTTGTCCCGCTCTCTAATGTAAAGGTGCAAGAGTTCTTTGATGCGAGAGAATAGGGCACCTCCGTCATTTGACCCATCTGGATGTTCCTCATCAAAACTGTTCTGTCTTGACTTCCATACTGAATATGACTCGATAACTTCTCCCACGACCTCATGGGAAATGCTTCCGGACTCAGCCTTTCTTAACAAAATTACCAATGATATGGGAGTTTTGGTGGTTTCCGATTCCTCTTGAGCACTTTCCATGTCCAAAACTCCTCCGTCATCATTTTCGAAGATGACAGCTTTCAAGCATTTGATAATCTCAGCATTGAGAGCTGATACCTCGATTATCTTGGCTTCCAGTTCTTGTATCACTTTTTCCTGGTTCCTCAAATCATCCGATAGGACGGTAGCGAACATAGTTTGAAGCAGAGACTGGCTTCCAAATGGTTGAGCCATGAACAAATCTATCATCGCCTTCATAATACCCATTGGGTTCGTCAATTTCAGTATCTGTCCCATCACTGCATAAGGCATTAGCCTATGTAGTTTTCTAACCTGGTTGAAAAGTTCGTAACCGCCATCGTTACCCAAAAACATTTGATAAATTGTTGAAGACACATAAATTTTGCACCACTCGACAAAACTCAATAACAGAGGAGATAGATCGCGCATTCTAGTTTTTACCTTCAATTCTTGCATCAAACTCAGAAGGTAGCCCTCATCTCGTAGAAGGGATGTTTTAAATTCCTTCATCGACTCCTGCAATTTTAGCGACTTCTCCAAAGCGAGTTTTTGGAACTTTACTTGAATCTCCAAATTTCGCACGTCAACCAAGTTTCGTTGCGTAATATCTTCACGTATTTCTCGAGACAACATGTCATACTTAATCGGTGAAGCAGTAAAAAATTTCCAAAGGATAGAGCTCGAAGCGATCTCTTTATCAGAGCATAATGTCCGTAGGTACTGTCTCAGCGAAGTTCTCATTCTTTCGCAGACAAGTTTGCTATCTCTGAATTCCCGTGCGTCATGGAACTCCTCCATAGCTTCAGTATCCTCATCTTCATCTGAATTTTCGGCAGAGTTAGTTTTATCAACACCTTCTGTCGAATTATCCTGTGTTGAATCATCAGGAAAGGTAGAAATAATTCTTTCCTTAGGAGTACAAGGAACGTCCGATGTAGCTACGGCTTGTACACTTTTTTTTGTCCTATATGGTAAACGGGCAAGCCTTTTTCCTGGGAAGTCTGTCTTCAGCGAATGTGATAGTTGCTTGAAGTCATCATAGTTTTTAGCAGTGTAGTACTGTTGCGTAGGTTCTGTCTCTCGTGAGGCTTTCAGTATAAAGTAATGCGGGTTCTTAGATGACTTTGTCGAATCACCGGAATCCATAATGTTGAGTTTTGAGAATAGCGCTGCTGATGAGGATGCCATGCTAAAAGTACTCTTCATCCATCTTGGAGATAAAGGGGTGCTTTTTGGAGAGGTTATTTTCTTTCTTTCCGGGAATAAATCAGTCTCATGCACCACCGCTATGATGTTTAGATCCCATCCGCCTATAAAGATTGGTTCATTAGCCATCAAATATTGTAAATTTTCTCTGCTCGGCATGGTAAATTGTTCTATCGCTGTGCTCTTCTTTGCTTCGTTTTGCTTTAACATAAACTTGTCTTGAGAATAATATTCTGTTTCCTGAGAGGTCCCAATTCCGGAATTGAATAATAACAACAAAGCTTTACTCAATTTTGTTGAGATCTTCTTGCGTTTCGTAGATTCCTCCCTGTTATAACTGTCACTGAAACCCAGTTCCATGAAGTGTTCAAAGAATACCTGAACCTTCCTCTGCCAAAATGATTCATCAGATGCTAAATCTTTCGACAACAGCGGAAATGGTATGACAAACCGCTGCAATACGTAACTCAACATCGGGAATTCTGTTTCAACTTGCAGCGCGACAGAAGCATTGTCGCTCTTTTCTTCCAAAGGGCTTTTATTTGTACTGGATCTTGGTGATATGGTGCCCTTAGCATGCTTCAAGGCTCGCTTCACAGACGACGTTTTGGCCTTCGGATCATCACTCGTCAAGGGAAATCCGAACTTTCTCAATGCATACTGATCGTTCAGAGCGGCGAATTCGCGGTCAAGTTGATATTTGAGTAATTCCCTCTTAAGATAATGCTCTTCCGTTGGGTTTAATGTCCTAATCATTTTGAAGGCAAAATCGGCTGTTGCCCTTGTCAGCTATCCAGTAGGTGTTCGAGAAATCGACAGATATCGTAGATCAAAGTTCAAAACGTTGTGGCCTTTTAATTAACCCTCCATTGTTTGGGTTAATCCGCTAATGAGCCTTTTTTCGTCCAGAGTTAGCGATGACCGAAATGCTTGGCATAATGAGATCAACAGACTCTCTTCAATAAGAGCAGGTAAAGCTAATGATTCCCAACAACAAAATTCGTAGCCATCCCTCTAAGTTCGAGTTCAGTGAAGGCTGTCCTGCCGATGCCCTGAAGAGAAAAGAAAATCAATTGAAGGCGGAGTTTGAAGAATACAGCAAGAGAAGCAAACTTCTCAAGGCTTTCATTTCAAAAGTGACTTAATCATACGATCTGAAACTAAACGGCGACGGCCGTTCGCAAAATTCTTCGAGTGTTGCCTGAACTTCAACCGGCGGCTCAGAGAAAGACCACTTATCAGCCGTAACTGTCTGAACATGCTCCATTGACTATTACTAAACGCTCTAACCTTTGGTGTCCACAACGAGGCAGTCAATCTTGAACAACAACTAGGACCATAACTGGAACCTTACTCTTCTACTTTCAAAACCAGATCTTTCAGGGCAACCTGATAGCCAACAAGACAAATACCAAGTATATTTCCATACTTTCAAAACATAAATCATAATACCAAAAGCTATTTGCCGCCGAACTATATGCTATTAAGGGGGAAACCGCCTGCTCAACCGGCATCAGTATAGTCCCCAATTGGGCTCAAATCTCCAACAACAATTCATTGGTTTCGTGGTCTAGTTGGTTATGGCATCTGCTTAACACGCAGAACGTCCCCAGTTCGATCCTGGGCGAAATCATTTTTTATTTTTTTAATTTGTTAGCCGCCGCTTCGGACAATTGAAATATATAAGGTACTGAGAACCGTTGAATTCTCCATGCTACAGGGACATGAGTCATCACAATCGAGGTCCACGTTGTCTGGATTCTGTTGTATCGTAACTTGACTTGTAACTTGAACGATGAAACTATCTAGAGCTTGCCTTATTCTTGTAGTTGATTGCTGAGCAATTGACCTCTTTTCACCAAACGACGTGGTAACACGAATTAAAGGAGAGACACATCCGGATAGGGAACTTTAAAGTAAGTAATAGTGTTGTTTTCAGTGCATTGAGGTTTGAATTGTCCTCCCAATTGAAGGGAAAAGGTTCAGAAGGAATAGCGATTTTGAAGTTTTACTATAGGTTGGTAGCATTCCGCATTCCCTTACAGAAAGAGTAGTGAGATCCATGCGATCTAATTATTAGATATGAATCAATCATTAGCTATGTTGATGAAACTGAAGCTATTTCAAGGAAGTCATCCCGATAGTTCTGATGAGAGGGAGGGCCATAAGAAAGACAAGAAGCACAAACTTTGGGGCAAATCAAGACATAATGGTAAGAGTTTATCGGAAATGTCCAGTGGGAATTCTCATAGATCACCGCAGTTGAAGTCTATTGGCGAAGAAGAGAGCGCAAAAGCTCGGGAGAACGAATCTGATTTAGAGGGAAGCCATAGTAGTACAGTGAGTTCTGGGAGAAGAAATGGGAAGCTACGAAATTTGAAGCCTAAAATTAGCATACATGATATTAAATCTTTCAGATCATCATCTTCGCAAAATGTTAAGCAGTTGGATGCGGATCAGGAGGAACGAGCTCGCGATGGTGCGAGTTCTGAAGACGACGAATCGAACCATGCGGTAGATGTCGAGATGAATAAACGACTGAGTGACGAATTTGCTCGTGCCCCTATGTTTTCTACTAGCTCGGTTTGGTCTACGAAATCTTCAGGTTCTGCTGCAAAGATCGAGTACCGTGGTCATACTCCCACGGCGTCGTCGGTTCGCTTTCCAAGCAACATGCCTGGCAACAGGTCATTCGCTTCGATTGCATTTCATCATTCAAGAAGCGGTTCGGTGGAGATCAAAGGATCAAAATTCAGATCAGCACCGATAGGCCGCCGAAGAAGTCGGACGGTTGGCGGTTCTGACTATGTGGAATCAACTAGAGATAGTCCAGTGGCTGAAGCCGGAAGTGGCGACTTTATGTCATCGATAACCACCCATTTGAGAAGGTCTCGTAGCAGCTCGCAGGCTAGCCGATCGCCACTAATGAGCTCACAAAACAATTCGCATATACAATTTCCTAACATCGCCGCGGTTCGTGCAGCAACACCGCCAACGCCGCCCAGGTTATCGAATAGTACTATCCCCTTCCCCACGGTTGGTTCTCAGCAAGCTGTTAGCCAGCAACCTATATCAAGGAGAAGCAGCTCATTGGTTAATGCATTCAATAGCTTTGTCAACTTGAGGTCATCCAGTGCATCGTCGATGAAAGGTTCATCTATTAAAACACTCACTCCCAAATTTGACATCTCTTTGGATGATTTCTCAGAACCTCCAGAACCTACACCGGGTGAATCGCCAAAAGAGTATTTACTCAAGCTAGGGCAGTTTGGTAAATTCATCGGGATTATTCTTTGTAACGAGAATGATCCGTTCAAACTTCAGTCACTGAAATACTTCCTAACGCATTACTTCGATTTTGAGCACGATCCATTGGATATATCACTGCGAAAATTGCTAATGTTCCTGGACTTGCCAAAAGAGACCCAGCAGATTGATAGGCTACTCTCAGTCTTCAGTCAAGTTTACTACGAAGTCCAACTTGCGACCGAGGTTCTTTGTCCCTGGAGTTGCAGTGATCAAGTATACTTCGTGGCTTTCTCTCTCTTAATGTTACACACTGATTATTTCAATCCAAAAAACCGATTCAAGATGACGAAAAGTGAGTTCATCGGCTTAGTTCATGATGATCGACAGTCAGACGGCTTCAAAATACCGAAAGAAATACTTGCATACTATTATGATAACATCGTCGCTAAAGAATCACCAAAATTCGATTTTTTTTCTCTCCAGCAAACATTAAACAGCTCTGATCTTCGAGCTCAGGACGAGACACCAGGTTCTCAATCCTCGCCCGTTTATTCTCCCATTGAAATCATCAATGCAGCTGGATCAATGGCATATCAGGATCAAATTCCCGTAACATACGCATTACGTGGTCGTGTTTCTTCGAATTCCTACTCCTCGTATTTTCCTCATGTCCCAATCTCAACTTCAAGCAGCAGTGCTTCAGTTTTACAAGATGATGTCGATATATATTCGCACATCTTAGAAAAATCTCTTTCCGAAATGAATATGAGTGGGGATGTTAACAGATATTGGGACGACAACTGCATTTCACGGCCCTTAACTAGTGCTAGCAACAGATATGCCAAGTACTTTTCAATCCTGCAGGACATAAAAGGTGGTTATTTGAAGATACACAAAGACATTCTGGCAAAAATTGCATTACCAAATTTCGAGATCTTGAACGAATCTGACGACGATTATAGATATCTTAAGATTGTTCAGATGGGTGAAATTCAACACCTTACTATCAATAAGAAGTTTTCCATTGTTGGAGCAGTGCATAAGATCTTTTGGAGGAAAGAGTATGCGATTCTTACGCCATCTGGGCTACTGATATTTGATTGCATGGATTGGGTTAGTCCAGAACTTGTGAAAGATGAAAAGACAGGTACATCTAACTACATCATTGAGTACAAATATGATGCACCTACTATATCTGAGTCTCCGATTTGCTGTAATGGTCTTCTCGCTATTCGAAAAGAGGACGAAACGGCCAAAACTGGTATTTTTTATTGTCAAGCGTCCGAAGAGCATAATATCGACGCTGAGTTGGCAGGAATCCCGGCAAATTGCCTAATGCATCTGCATGGTTCACAGAAGGTCAACGTATGGAAATGTTCCAGTCAGTATGAGCGAGACAATTGGATCGATGCTATTAATTTAATGGCCGCATATGACGGTTGTTACTACAAGCCAGGTTGTTTGGACAATAGTATCATAACCATGAGAAAGCATTCCATGAAAGAACGAATAACTAAACTGGAACATTCAAGCGAGGAGAAAGCTGCCAAACTACGAGAATTGCAAACACTAATCCCGCTTTATCGCCAATGTATGCCACTAAGCTATAAAACTAAAAATGAATTGACAGCCCATATCAAACAGCTGGCTGTAAGAATGGACTGGCTAGTTTATGAAACAAAACGAAACCAAGTGTATTTGGATGTCATTCGACAAGTGGACGCCAGCTTCGAACAATGTTTAAAGAAACCTTCCGAAACAGAAGATTTTGACTCGCGGAACAACGTTAATTCCATCAATGAAAGCTTTATTTTCAATGAAGAACTCATACCAGCACGTAACGCAGATGAAAGCTCAAAGTTTAACGACAGTTTGGAGTTCGATACCAATGATTTTTTCTTACAAGGCTATGATGATGCCATGAATTATACATGACAACCCAAACAGTTTCATAAAGTCTTCATAAATTTATCCATATTGGTCAAGATCTTCATCTATTACTCAATGTCTTCTTCTCAAAGTGCTTGTCAATTCTGTTACTACCAATATTTATAATTCTGGGACAACCATCACGGCTCTTTTCAAGTCTACAGCACTCCCAACAGTAAAATGCTTCTGTGACACCAGTTGATCCACATATTATACAACTCATACCACTTCTACCGGAAGCACAATGCTCGCAAATTCTCACTTTACTTCTTGGTCTCTCTAAGGTATCGCATATGGGACATTTACCGTCGCATTTCTCACAAAGCATACCAATATGGGTACCAGGCTGCTTCATACACATAACCAGATCCAGTTGATGGCGCGACATGCTTAATATGATGTCCTTATTCGAGATTTGCTTGCTTAATAATGTGAAGGTCCAAGGCTATATGCTTTAAAGTTCAGATCAAGACTACTTTAAGATAAGAAACTAGGTAAGTGAAAGCCAAGGTGGTTGCTTGGAGCGATACCATCGTTCTAAAGAACCTTGGGGAATGGCTGAATTGCTACAGTCGGTATGCTCTATATGTTTAACAGAGATAGACGGGGAATTCGGTGAACTTAGTCCTTGCAAGCACAAATTCCATCAAGAATGTATCAGACATTGGCACAGCTGTGCTCCGGACCTGAGATGTCCTGCTTGTCGAGTCGAATCTGATTCTTTTATTGTTGCGGGACGACATAAGATTGACCTGACGACGGGATTCAAGGTAAAGACGCTAGTTGATGCCCAGCAGAGCGGATTGCTTGACCGTTTAAACCGTACCGGGGTTGATAGTACCTAGAATCAATAATCTGGATGAGGAAGCTTGACGGAACCGATTCTATGAGTTGCGCAAGGTTACAAGATGGAATAACTGACCACTGAGCAAAGTACGAATAGACTTTAAACTTAACGCTTTCATGCTTTGAACTGCTTAAAGATTACATGATTTAGGTTCTTCTCTTTCTTGTGGGTCCCTTAGGCTTGCTGAATTTGATGTCTGGGGCAGCTTTCGACTGTGCATCTTCCGCTGCCAGTTCTTCCAGATTGGAGGATGAAAGAGATGAAAGCTCCAACTCTTGTGGATCGCCGATTTCTATAATCCTAGCGAGCTCTATATGGTCCTCGTCTTTCAAATGTTTGATAAATCCAGCCCTGTTTGAAGCATACACCATGCGATCTTTCACTTTGCTGCCTGAGGGACAACAATAGATAAAGTAATACAGACTTCCGTTTCTGTAGATAACGTAACTGGGACCATCTTCCGATATTTCCAACTTACGAGGCGAATCGATGTTATCCTTCGCCGCTACCTGGATCAGCTCGCTCGTTAGATCTATTCTGAACGAAATGACGTTATAACTCTTCATTAGTTCCGCGATACTTCCGTCTCCAGTTTTAACCTGAAAAGCCAAAGATTTTGGCACTCCATCCGTCTGAGACACGAGCTTTCTTCCATTGGGATAGTATTCACAAGATTTCAACCGTTGCTGTTGCTGGGTGATCTCAATATCCGCTTTCTCGGACTCAGTTAAAACAGACACTTCTTGAGCGTTCCGCTCTTCAACGAGTGCCACTAGTTCGCTTGTATCTGTAAGTAAAGATTGTCTACCGATACTGCTGGTACCAATTTGCCTAACCAATGTGTTTTTTGTCGCTGCATAAAGCATTTTAGATCTAACGGGCGAATTATCTGGCACATAAGAAATGAAATGATATTGTTCTGGGTCTTCAAGCGTTCCTCTAATGAAAATATACAACGGCTCATCGGCCAAATCATTTAAAATCTGTCCAATTGAATTATATTTCGCATTAATTTGAACCGCAGTGGCATCCTTGGATATTTGAGCTGTAACAGCAAAGATTTCGTTCGAGTCAGGGTTGCTCAACAAATCCAGCAGGCTTTGATCAGCTATAATACCAGATTGATTCGACATCGTGCAGCTCTTAAACTTCTTCTTACTTATACCATCACTAGTTTAACCTAGTTCCCCCATATCTAGTAGCTATAGTAGCTTCACGGCCCTTACACCGCATACAAATTTAAAGAAAATACATAGATTTACACTATAAAAGTGAATAGAATTGAATAGAACTTGAAGACCAGTATGACCTTGGATTAAAATGACTGAATATACTATAACATGAATTCTCCTATCCCAACACCTGTTGAGACCATTTCCCTAACGCCACTTTTCCTTCTAATGGCGTTCTTTAAGAGTTTACTCTTATTTCCCTTACGAATCTTGTTGATCCTGTGATTCGCGCATCCCATAACTGCGGTTCTTGACCCCTTACAATTTTCCTCCTGTGTTCTGAGCCTCAGGTTGCCCGTTGTGTCTCTGTAGCACAACAATTTGATCTTGTAATTGTCGTCCCATTGTGCGGTTGAAAGTGTCGAAGTTGACGGTGCAGTGGCATCCTCTTTGATAAACTCATCTAACGATGTGGTGGATTGATCCTGAACAGAGGGTGACTCTACTGGTGGTTCTGAAGGCTGCGATGCAAAGATCGCCTCTTCATTGGTCGTTCCAACTTCTTTCCAAAAATCGTCGTTTGTTGGGTTCCCAAGAAGATCTTTTAAAAACTGCTGGCACACGCTGTCCTTGCGAGACTCCACTATACTGTCATCGTGAGCGTTGCTTACATGATGAAATCTCTTTGGATAAGTAGCTCCAAAATACACGGGATTTAACAATTCATGGTCGTATTCATCCTCGTCTTCTGCGTCGTCTACAACGCTACCTATGGGAGAAAATAACAGATCAGATTCCATCGTCGTACTGGTTGAACTTTCGTCATCGGAATTCATCGCAGAATTCTGCGATGATTTAGCTAACGGTGTAATATCATCCTTTGTTATCACACCATTCACAAGCTGGAATAGCTTACTTCCACCATTCGAACTACCCTTTCCACTCTTCTTATGAGCCTGTTTTTTAACGGCCATTTGGTTCCAAATTGTACCAATTCACCAAAGTTAACCTTACCAAACGGGAACTGGTCTTTGAATACTGGCAATCGTCCCAGCAAGATCTCAAGTCTGCTAGACTTGGCTATCTCTATATACTTTGGCCACCATGCTTAACAACTTTCCAATGAGGGAGCCAAGAAAAAAAAAAAAAAAAAAAAAAAAAAAAAAAAAAAAAAAAGCGATGAGCTTGACAAAAAGAAACTTTCGTAAAACTTCCCTTTTAGGAAGTCCCTGTCGATCGTCAAAAAAAGAAACGGGCTAAACTGTCGCGGCTTGGAATCGAACGGAGGACTAGGGTGTGAGGATGTAGTTTTTACCCGGACCGCTGGAGCGTCGCGGCTTGGAATCGAACAGAGGACGTGGGTGTAAGGATGTGTTGTTACCCGGTCACTTATGAAAAATTTGTCAGATATAAAAAGTATATAAATACCTGTCTTGATGAGTTTATACAACGTTTAACAAGTATCTTTTCTTTCTTCTGTTTCAATTTATTGAACCAATGTTCTCCCAATCGTGTATAACCAGTTGGTTATGCCATGGAAGATAAAGTTTCTTTCTTTTTTTCATTCTCCCTCTTTGCCAGTGATTATACATTTTCCAATATACCAATTGTTCCGACTGAATAGTGTATACTGCATGTCGACAACCTTTATATCGTTAAGTTTCAGCCTTGTATGAGGCAGCAGGGGAGAAATAAGATAGAACCAGTCTTCCATGGTATGGAAAATAACGATGTTAACCTTCTATGATGACTTTTTGTCGACCGGGCGGACATACCAAGTATCGAAGGCGAAGTGGTCCTAATAAACTGTTTCTCTGTGTACAAATTTTTAAGGGAGACAGGAAGGACAACATCGCTTCGCCCTCGAGAAGTGATGATTGGTCACAAGATAGCTGATTTCATTGTTAACTTCGTTTTTTCTTCGCAGACGACCCGATAAAAATACGGTATCATCAGTAGATGAAACCGATTTTCTTGAATTCTTCAATGATGAGTACCATTCACACTGTGTGAAACTTGTTTCATTACTTGTTAATGATCACACAAACCCAAAAAACTGATTTAATGACTCTGAGAATTTTAAATTTTATTATTTTATTTATTTGGCGTCAAGAATTTGTGTCGCTGACGCCGGTTTCTAGTAGCGACGGTTACCCGGCCATGTAAGCAAGGCTGAGTTTGAAACTAGAGGCTTAAAGGTAAGGGAATTAGTGTAACTAAGTGAAGTTTTAGGTGGTTGTTGGCTCGATTAGATCGAGTTATATCTATGAATACGTTTCAATGGTTCTTATTGATCTATGTGATCGGCGGAGTCACTTTTTTCCCGTTGGTTTTGTGCATTTTTTGGTTCTTTAAGCAGAAGATCGATCAGTTAAGTGATAGAAATGAAGTGGGTTTCGATGGCGATTCGTTAGTTATTAGTGGTATAGATCGTAAGTTTACCGCTGGGGAAATTGAGGAGGAAAAAGGTGTCAAAGCGATGAGACAGGGATGGCTGACAGTGACAAGAAAATATTACTATCATCATACTGAGTTACCAGCTCAGGACATTGCAGAAGCTGGGGATATTCCTCAGAGATCGCAGATGAAAAAGAAACACAAGTTTTACGCAATTTTAAGGCATGGGAATTTATTTCTTTACAGAGACAGCGCTCCGAAGAGTAATTTGGTTCATGCGATATCGCTGCAGGACAGTTTTATAACGATTTGGCCTCGAAAATCCGGAGAAGAGCTTGCAGAAGGTGCTTTATTTACAAAAAAGACTTGCATATCGATTTTGCGTAAGGGAACCACTTCATTGGAAGACGGGGTATTGAAATTTGATACTACACAAGTGGAAAATGAGGAATCCCAAACTACAAATCAGTTCTTTCTTTATATCGACAATAATATTGAGAAGGAGGACTGGTATTTTAGTTTAATTAGTGCTTCTAAAAGTGAAGCACCTCAGTCCCAACATTCAGCAAATTTGCTGAACCCAAATGTGAGTGCAAGGACTGCTCACTTAAGAACTGCAGATTCTCTGTTTCTAATTCAAACCATTAATTCAACAGAAAATCAGTTAACAACAAAATGGATAAATGCATTAATCGGAAGGCTGTTTTTAGCCGTACAGGAATCGGATAGATTGAAGGATTATCTTTACACAAGATTGTACCAAAAACTCTCCAAGATTAATAAACCGGATTTCCTTAGTGATTTTGTTGTGGAGGAAGTGGACGTTGGAAGAAGCGCTCCCTTGATAACTGCTCCAAAGCTTTTGGATTTAACACCAGAGGGTCTCACCAAAATATCGATGAATTTCATGTACAAGGGAGATCTTTCAGTCATAGTTTCTACAAAGGCAACTATTAGCTTGGGCTCGCGTTTCAAACAGAGAGAGGTGCCGATTCAGCTGTCGATCAAACTCAAAGAGCTATCGGGACCGCTATTGATACTATTGAAGCCACCCCCTTCTACTAGATTCTGGTATACATTTGAAACTGAACCTGTTTTATCACTTGAGATCGAACCTATAGTGAGCTCTAGCAAACTGTCATATACTATGATAACTAATGCCATCAAAGGTAAGTTTGCGGAAGCCATTAGGGAATCACTAGTACAGCCGTTCTGGGATGATATAGTCTTCTATGACACTGAGAAAGAATTATACCGCGGCGGCATCTGGGAACAATATGATCGGTCCGGTAGCCCTGACCAGTCCAAAGTGGATCAGATGCATTCTATACCGAGCGAGGCTACTTTATCATCAAAGGACAAGAAATCGGTAAATGAAAAGAATGAGATAACCGCTGCTGAAAGGCGGATGTCTGCGGATGCCGCAGGCTCAGACGACGAAGAAGATTTGAACACATTAAGGACCCAGGAGGGAACTTTGAAGCGCCGAACATTTGCGAAAGTAGAGAGCATAAGAAGAGCTTTGAAGAACAAAAGTAGAGAAACTGTTAATGACGATAAATCTTCTGTAGAGTCTCTTGGTGGTTCACCTGTAGTATTGGGAGACAGTACAGATTCAGAAGAATTAGGTTCATCCAACAAACTTTTGAAAAGCTCTATCAAGAAATTTGGTAAATGGTACAAAGACGCTGTCAATCTAGGCGCTGAAGACCCGATATCTCAAGAACTTTCTAGCGCGAATCCAGCTAGCCCGGAAATGATCTCTAATAGAAGAAAGTCTCTACCTAGAAAACAACTTCCTTCGACAATTCCATCGTCATCAGTCTTTGGCTCTGATTCTCTTTTACTCACTTCCAGTGCCACTGAAATGTTCGCTAATAAAGATCAGAAAAAGGCAAGATCATCAACAGCATCTAGTGGGAAGAGTTTTAATTCCAATCTGGTTCCAAACCTGAAGCAAGTACGTAACCAAGCATTTGTGAAAACCACTTCGGATGAAATATCAGAGGAAATATTCCATGAAGACTTTGTGAGGAAAATTTCCGCCAAGAGCACGGCACTCTCAGGCCATGTAGACGGTGTTACATATGAAAAAGAGAACAAACAAACCGTCGAAAGAGGTGAAGATGTCATTTAAGAGTGGTACTATATATTCTTCCTTTCTCAACCAGGCTTTAAATATTCACCATCATAGCACATTTTATATTGTGTTAATAGTGTATCGCATATTTAATCATTACATCTTATTTACCAAAATGCAAGCCATCCTATGTACATCTTACTCAGGTTTTCCTCTGATGTAGATTCCTGTATCAGCGTCTCAACCTGTCCAGGGACGCTCAATACAAGCCCATCGCGCGCATCAATACCACGAATCTTGTTTCTCAGTATTTTAAGAGCTTTCTGGATAGTGCTATCCATGTTCCTGTCATACATTATAGTTTCAATCACGTTCACTAGCGACACTTCGTTATCTCTCATCAGCGAGACTGTCACTTCGCTAGATCTTTTGAAAGTTCCCTCAGTGCCAATGATGCCAAGAGCGTCATATAAATTCTGTGTCAAACGAAATGGAACAATCTCTGGAACTGGCAATCTTCTGCCTTTTTCGAATAAGCAGTCAAAATCTACATGCAGTATTTTGCCGCTTTCAACATCCAAGAGAATGTTCTCGCAATGTCTATCACCAAGTCCGAGGATATGTCCCACCATTGCCATGACAGCGTATGACCTTGCATAAGTGTTCCTAGCGTTGAACCAGACTATTGGATCGGGAAAGGTCTCCAGGAACCATTGATATAAAATAGGCGGGAATGTTTCAAGCTGCTGACGATAAAAGCTCAATTTTGAACTATCTGGAGAATTCTGCCACTTTTCATACAGATTTTTCAAACTGTATTTAACCTTAAGGCTCTCATATTTGGTTACGAATATGGATCGTAAAGTTACAACATTCGGGACTATTTCAAGAAGTCCACAATCTTCTCTCAGAGGCAATACCGAGTATGTTGTAATGCCTAGATTCCTTTTCATGGATTCAACGTCCTTTTTAAGCAAAAAATCCATCGTTGTCGCAAATTGCATGTATTGATTATCCTGACGGACATCCTCTTTCTTGCACATAATACCGTAGACTTTCCCATCCGATCCAATCACATTAAGTTTCTTCGGTTTCTTCAAAGAAGAGAAGACCTTATAAGTTGTTCCAAACTTTGCAATTGTAATGACTTCGCCAAACGGCGTGTACTTCTGGTTTGATTGTGATGAAAGTGGAGATATCATATCCAAATTGATTTGTACAGGAACAGCCAGCTTTGAAGGAGCCATTGACATATCAAATCTGAAATCTTTCTCCAACGATCTTCCAGATCTACTAACTGCATTTTTTACTTCTTTCAGGCAAACCTTAGTAAAAGCCTGAGTCAGATCGATCGTATTGGTTATCATTTCTTGGACGCAATCACTTGTTTTCCTGTAGCTGTCGATAATATAACGTCCACGATTTGCTCTTGCAGTCGACGTCGAGTTAAGCAGAGTTGAAATGTACCAAAGTATGTGTGAAGGGTATTCTGATGTCAGATTGAGCAAAATCTGCGAGATGAGTTCCTCGGTTGGTTGATGTACGTGTAGCAATCTGGAAAGCAATTGCGTTAATACTGGATACCAAATAAAAGCTGGACTTTTCCTCAATGATTCCTCGACGTGCCTGCAAATGTCTTCTGTAGCCTGCTTTAGTGGTTCACGTCTACTAGCAGATTTCTCTTTCACCGATTCAGCAGCAATATCAAGCCAAAAAGTAACCACTTTGGGCAATGTCTCTCGAATTTTGACAGTGTTCTTTTCGAAGGCCAACAGGAAATACGAAATCGACATATATTCCAGCTTTCCATTGGTAATATATCCCTCGGCCTTTTTCCTTTCTAACAGCCTGCTATAGTAAAGTCCAATGGAATAGTAAGGTTTGTCCCATTTTGGATCTAATTGGAAAATGTTCTGGTATTGTTCAATAATCTGTTCAGATGCAGAGTTATTAGTGAGATCAAGCCATTCTGTATATTTCAGTAAAACAGCAGCTTTATCCCGTGGCTTCATGACCGGATCATTTTTGTATTTCTCATTTATTTCTTTAACAAGCTTTATTGCTCTATCGTTCTCACCTTGCTTTAATAAGATCTCTGCAAACTCCAGTTCAGCTTGAGGATGATTGAATGATAGACATCTCATCAAGGAATCAGATGCTATATCTAATCTGCCATTGTCTCTGCACAACTTAGATATCTCAAAGAAGATGCCTTGGATATCTTTCTCAGTATACGGCTTTTTAGCGAGAAGTTCATATGACTTTCTCACAGACAACAGGTAATGATTCGATTCAAAATTTGGGCCAATTCTTGTCATACGGAAGTCAAGCGTCTCAGCATTGCTTTGAAATTGCGCACTGTCAGTGCTCGATGACAACAGGATGATATCATACAGGCTATGAAGCTTCACAAGTAGAGTCTGTTTCTTGAGCAATGTTGTGGCAACTGTCGACGCCATCAAATGCGTTCCCATAATCTTCAAACACTTGTTCAGGTATTGGTTCACTTTAATTCCATTGCCAGCCCTGACATTTCCAAGTGCTCTAGCCATATTATATTGGAAGAGAAGCTCTGGGTCCTTAACTTCTTGTAGACATTCCACGCGTTCAAGCCAGCTATCAAGCGATCTAGGATTCCCTTCCAAGTTGGCAGCTTCTATTCCCATTCTGTACCATTGTGTACTTTCAGCATCAAGCTGACAAATTCTGGGTGCTAAGAACTCCAGACGAAGAAGAAGCTCTGAATATAACTGGTGATCATGCATTGATGTCAACATTTTGGTAGTGGCGAATGACCAGTCAGCAAAAGATCCAAGTGTATTATAACAGTCCTGAGCCAATTTCCAGCTTTCTGAGTATTGCAGCTCCTCAATTTTTGACTTCAGATTACCTTTACTGAACATTTTTAGCAGGCCATCAAGTGAATCTAAATCACCAATCTCTTCGTAAGTTCGTTGAAGCGGCAAAATTAGATTCTTATGTTCAACGTCTCCCAAGCCTTTGGCAGACTCCTGTCTAAAGCTTTGTTCCAAGTATAGCGCCGACCTTTCGAAAGAATCGGTTTCCAATGACCTTTGCGCTAACAGAGCAGGAGAAAAAGACCCAAGAAATTCATCTATTCGTTTGAGCATATCATTCAACTCCTTTTCTCTTATTATGTAGGACCCTTTGGTATGATAATAGTCCTGTTTGAATTGAGTCATCCACTTTTTACAGTATTCGAAGATACGGAATATCGCCTGATAGCACATTCGAAGAGAGTCGATTTGTAAATGATTGAGCCCATCTAGATCACATTCAAATATACTTTTAAATTCTTCAATCATGCTTCTCATTAACGTTGCTTTGGAGCTTGAGGAATCCGCATTGATAATGATATCCATCGAGATATAAGGAAGAAGAAAATTCGATAGGCTCCCGTCGTCTTCCCTTATTAGAGACGAGAATACATGTAAAGGATGGTTCTCTTCCGTACCTGTCTTCAACAAATCTAAGCAGAAGCTTTTGATCCATATTATATACCCTTCCTTAAAGGTAAAAGATGGATAACTTAACGGTTCATATTCCTTCCACGATTGTGCTAAGTAAAGTGAAGACAGAAGCGGGTATAGCGTAGTCTTCGCTACACTGTCGAATTTGTCCCAAAGTTTTGATTCATTCGGATAAAGATCCTTTCTGTTGATGTCCCAAGAAGCACTGTTAAGCCCACAATATTTGAGTGATTCTTGCATAACTAAAGCCACGAAAAGTTGTTTATTAGGATTTTCACTTTGCCAGAAAGCGGGAACCAATAGATCGTTCATTACCCATATTAAAAAGTTTCTTGTCTGAGCTTCATCATTTAAATCATAGACTTCCCTGATCGCAGCAGTTTTCCGAAGAGCCTTTTGTCTTGTCGCATCAACTGCTCCAATAATACTGATACACTTAGCGCATTTGGTGCATATCAACGCATCGCTTTTGAATCTGTGTGAAGTATCGAGTAAAGATCCCAGTAGTAAAGAGATATCAGAGATTTGTTCATTTCTTTGAAAGAAATCCGCCGAACGTTTGGTCTCCTTACGCTTCATGTAAACTTCCAAATCGTCAAGGCTCTGGTTGATAACATATTTGTTAGTGCTTTGCAAATTATGAGCGAAAACAGTTATCCAATCTGTACTGCTGATAACGTGGCCCGCAGCTCGAGCAAAGTTACCGTCTCGTGAAAGTATATCAATCTCGGATTTTTCAATTAGAGCCAAAGTGAGATATGGCTTTATTCTTAGCAAAAGTTCTTTCCTTTCTTTGACGAGAAAAGTTAGTATTTCGCTAATTAGCAGGCCTAGCTTGATATTAAACTGGCTCCACTTTTGTAGGATGTAACAGAGAAATCCGTCGATGATGGCGGCTAGTTCCTCGTCGTTGAGGTTGAAAATAAGCAGCCTCCAGCACTTGAGCGCGCTAAAACTGACTTCTTCAATTTCAAGTGCCGTTTGTAAGCAGATGCTAACCTGTGCCAAAGATGCAATGATAGATTTTTTACAGGCCCGCCTGATCAAAAATGCTATACCATTCACCACACGGAGCTTTTCGTAATATGTTGTTCTTCCCTCAGCATCGTGAACATCACTGGAGAATACCTGAAAAATACCCAGAATATGCTCTTGCAGCCTTTCTTGGAACCGAGCTTCTCGTTCGTGAGTCCAATCAGAAATATTCTTATACTTTGAACCATGCCTTTTATCCTTCTCGAAATTCGTTACAAGATATCTCAAGGATACGAGTACCATAGTCTCATTGTCGGAAGTTTGAGATTCATCATCAGCATCGTTCTTGTACAGTTTTAAAATCTCGGCCAAAGTTTTGTAGTCTGGCAAGTAAGCAACGACGTATCTCTTATCAAAAGATGGAACTCTATTAGAGAAAAGTGATTCCATAGTATCCAGCGACAGTAGCCCATGCTTCACGAGGGCAACGGCAAAGATTTGCCTACTGTTCTTTTCCAACAGGGCCTTCTTGGCCTCGCCTATTTGAGCGCTGTCATCATCGCACATTATCCGAGCTATTTCACTGAATACATCGCTCTTGTATTGAGTGATAGCATGTGGGATGATATACCTCTGATAGATGTCGAGTATGGTTTTGGCCGAATATCCTAGCAACCAGATTAAGCGCTGAAATGATACTCTTCTTTCCAACAAATTCTTGCCAATACGTCGTAAAAGGATGGGCAATATGGGAGATAATAGTTGATATGACGTTTTTCGAAGGGTTCCTGCAGTATTTTTGATTTGAAATGCCATCATTATATGCAAAGCATAGTTCGTGGAATTGAAGATATCTATCAATTTCAGTAGCAGTGTGTCAAAAACTTCCCCGGTTGCAGTTAGAGCTAATTGTGCCCAAGACATAGCTGACGTCTCGATGGCATAGGGGAAGTCATTTTCTTGTAAGAAACGAATAAGCACTGCCGTGTGTTGATCCTCGGAATTATACAAGTTCGTGATATTCCACAAGGGGATAAGTCTGGCTGCGAGTATTCGTAAATACCTGCTCGGGCTGCTAAAACACCTCTGAACAAAAGCAAACGGTCTATTGTTATATGCCGAATCGCTTACGTCGAGGGAAAGTTTTGGTGGTTGATGGTGGGTGAAAATCCTTTGCAGAGCCAGTAATATATCAGCCAATAAAGGTTCTGGAAATTCCTCAAGCTTAGTACTTGATAGAATGTAAGTGTCAAGCAATCGAAATGAAGCACTTTTTTGAGCCGTTGGTCTATCGGGATCCACGAAATGATACAAGGTTCCAGAACGAATGCTATCACAGATATTACAGGCATCAAAAGCTCGCAAATCGTATTTAGCCTCCTTCCTTTGAGATTCTAAGCACGCTAGGCGGCCAAGAACTCGACTAACACCAAAAAAAGCATTTATATCTTTTGATGAACCCTTCTCCTTTGAAAGCCTTGTCAACATAGTTACAGCTTGGTCCGGACGGCTATGATACAGAGATGCCGCCTGTTTACCAATTCTGGCCATCTCTGAGTTAGGATTTAGTTCATTTCCTGAAGAGCGAAATCTCTTCAAGATTGACAGGCACAATGCATCCAACTGCTGGCTCGGAGGTTCAGACGGTATAAGAACAGTTTTCAGCACATCACGGCCTTCCGGTTTGCAGTACCATATTTTCGTCTCTTGATCAAATTCTAAATTGTCTTGGGAAACTGAACGCCTCCTTCTGTCCAAATGAATGAGTAACAAAGCTTTGCTAGTGAGTGGGTCAAAGGCGAGTATATCCAACTTATTCCTAGCCCCTTCGTTGCCATCCAACCAGTTGGTCAGGGAAAAGTCATCGTCAAATTCTGCAAACAGATCATTGACGGCGGTATCTTCCACAGTAATGCAAAACAAATAAACTCGAAGTAGACACTTGGCGACAATAGCATCATCCCTCAAACAGCCAAATCTTTCTCTCAAAAATTGTTTCAGTATCCTCAAAGTGAATTTGAGATGATCTGTCGAGTACAACTGTCTCCTCGACGAGTATAAAGGTAGTTTGTTGATGAAATGTTCCACATTTAATGAAAGAAACTTGGCATGAATTGTACTCACATCGGCGTAAGATCTGGACAGTTTTAATGAGCTGAACACATAAAACACAAATCTGATAATTTTCTGGAACTGTGAATCCCATTTAGTAACTCCCAGCCACGAGTTAAGCATTGCCAGTGAATATCCAAACGTCTCTGGAGGCCCGCAAAGCCAGTAACAAATAACATACAACGACTTCAAATCAAGCACTACCGCTTCCGGATCTCGTCCCGTTTCGAAGATCTGAGCCAGGCTTTCCTCGAAACGTGCTAGTAGATCCAAAATAACATTCGAAATAACCATCTTATGTACGCCTCCGTAGAGTTGAGCAAATATTTTGCACCAACAGCCCAATTTCCGGCGTATAAACCACATTCGATGCGTTTGCTCATAGTTAATCACAGATATATCCACTAGATCTGAAATCAGAGTACCAAGATCCACATTCCCATTACGCTGAACCAATAAACCCGGTCTCGATCGAATCAAAGCATCCATAACTTGTATAGATTTCGCAAAAACTGCATTATTCTTCATCATATCGTTCTTTTGAGGATTCTTAAGGTTTCGTATCATCGTCGTAAGGATCTTAACAGGAACTTCTCTGCCCTCATCTTCCTCCACTCTTGTACTACTACCACTGCTAAACTCATCCGTTCCGCTACCTGAAAGGGGTATTCGCGATCCATTAATCGCTTCTTTCAACTCATCCAAGTACTTGATATGTGATTCCATTACCACAGGACCTGAACTGGACTTGACATCTCGTCTTTATGCCTGCTCTTAACAGCAGTTTTCAAGCTTAACTACTATAAGAACGCGGCGCTACCATCACATCACCAAAGATGCTTAGCTAGCGACTCGCTAGCGACTCATCAAGCTTACTATCCCGGTGCCATTGAAGCCTTCCCAGGCTTCCCAGGCTTCCCAGGCTTCCCAGGCTTCCCAGGCTTCCCAGGCTTCCCAGGCTTCCCAGGCTTCCAGACTAAGAAGTTTTATCTCTTGCACTCGTATGTATCTTGCGGCGCTAAGTAAAACACTTTGACCACTATATAAAAGTGTAGATGACTGATTCGTTGTCTAAACACCGACCTGAGTCTCGGTCTGCTGCTGTTCGTGTTGCTGTGCCGCTACCGCAGCAGCGGCGGCCCTGAGTTCCGCTTCGTAATTGAGTGGTCTCTTGAACAGAAGGATATGTGGTTCTGGAGCATGACACTCGTAATGTTCCCAACCCAATGATTGTGTCACTCCAAGTCCTCTCCATTCGTCTTCTGTCAATATACGTAAAGTTCCAGTCTCTGAGTTGAAATAATCCGATGGAATCACTTTCAGCATTGCCTTGGGAAGCATTACGTGTCTGTATTCGTGGGTATCATCAGAGTAACGTGGTGAATAATGAATTGATTCCTGGAACTCCAGTACTCTGGCACGTTCTTGTTCTGTGAGCTTTCTTCCTTGGAATGCATGGTGATGGTGATACATGGTGATGGTCCCAGTCAATGTGGATTCTCAATGCTTTTATAGTGCTGATCAATGGATTGAATGAACGATTTGGAGTTGATGGTTCCTCTATATGTTTGACTGTAAGAGAATAAAGAGCGAAGGACGCGTATAGTTACAACTTTGTAGTACAAATCAGTAGTGATAAACCGTATTGGAAAGGTCAATTGGGATCGTTGGAACGGTGGGATAGAGCCTAGAAAGGTTATGGGTAGTAACGTATTTGTTGGTGTAAAACTTTTAGGGAATTCTAGCGGTGAATTGGGTGAAAGATACGCAATTGATGGATCTAGAGATGGTAAACTAGCGAGTAATTACGATTATGTGTTAGTTCCGATTACTAATGGAAGATATAGAGAGAATGTGAGGAACCAGTTTGAAAAGTTTCAAAAACAGCGAAAGTTGATCTGTGAAAGTGTTTTAAAGATCAAGGAACCGCAATTACAAGAGCTGTGCATTCCTCCGTTCAATTCTGGCCGTAAGGATGATGGACCAGCGTTTATTGGGCTGTTGTCGTCGTGGTTGGAGCTTGAAAGTGCCGATAATTCGGTCAGAGAACTTTGTTATCAAGTTTTACGCAATGAATGCAGATATGCAAGGTTTGTGGGCATTGACAAGCTTATAGTGGCGCCACCACGGAGACTTTCTGAACTACAGAGATACTCTCAGGTGATTTCGAGGTTGTTGAACGATGATACTGTGAGTGCATATCCTCCATTGACGCTTTCGGTGTCGCTACCGTTGTATGAGGATAGCGATCCATTAGCGACTTGGGAGCTTTGGCATACTGTGCGTAAACTGTGCAACTATCATCCCTCGTTGAATATCTCACTGGCGATCCCGCGAATAAGGACTCCATCGCATGTGGTAAACAGGTGGTTGTCCGAACCAGTTTCCTGTTTGCTGTTGTCGTCTTCCATTTTTGCTACAAATCAGTACGGTTATCCAGTTCTACACAAGTTTAATCAGAATTTGATAACCAAGTTTCAAAACGTCAATGGGAATTCGCTACCGAATGCGAATGGTGAGCTTTGTATCATCATACATGGTATGGAAAAGTATCTTGACCAAATAAAAGGTGGTGAGGGATCATACCTGGAGTACATCAATTTTTTACTGAAGAAAGGTGACAAGCAGCTTTTCTCATCGCATGAAGATTCTTCTAATAGATCGATTAATCAATTTGGTCACAAAATAACACCACAGGATAATAGCAATAATAATAATAATAATAATATCAACACTAATCATAATCCAATTGATAGTAATGGACCGGCGAGTCCTGATTTCCACACACCAAGATTGATGAAGCCGCTGAAACCACACTCTGAGCCATTGTCAAACTACGTTTACTCCATATTTGAGAAGGATCTCGCGAAATACAACATGTATCAAGCAGCTATTGAACAAGCATTGACCGCCCTCCTTTTGGAACATAGAACCAGTCCCTTGACCATCCTTATCGCAGGTGCAGGAAGAGGACCATTGGTTGATAGAACTGTACTTCTTTTGAAGAAGTTCAATGTGTTAAATCAGGTTAGAGTAATCGCAGTGGAAAAGAATCCTCAAGCTGGCTTGTATCTGCAGAAACGCAATTTCGATCTCTGGCATAATAAAGTAGAGATAATAATAGAAGATATGAGGCAATGGAAGGATGAATCGATTAAAGCAGATCTTTGTATTAGTGAACTGCTAGGTTCCTTTGGATGCAACGAGCTCTCTCCCGAGTGCTTATTTGCAATTGAACAACATCACTCGAAACCAAGCACCATATTCATTCCACAATCCTATACATCCTATATCGCACCGATAGCATGCCCTTTGATCTATCAAAATCTGAGAGAGAAAGAGGGAGGTCAAGAATCTCCTTGGGTCATGCACGATATTCCTTATTGTATTTTATCCTCCAAGATTAACGAGTTATGGTCATTTCATCATCCTCTGAGGAAGAGACACACTGACGACGACTTGTTTTCAAGGAATGCGGTGACAGAATTCAAGATAAAGCATAGAGGAGAGATCCATGGTATTTTAGGGTTCTTCACTGCCCAGTTATACAACGATATTACTCTTTCGACAGTTCCTGATGATTCGATGGTCAAAGTGCCGAAAGCTCGAAATGGTGCCATTGGTGTACATTTGCACAAGGAAGTGCGCAACTCTCAAGAAGACAGCGGCGTCGACTCTACTGAATCGAAGGATCAGTTCAAAAAACTGGATCACACACCTAATATGCATTCCTGGTCCCCGCTGGTGTTTCCTTTGAATCAACCATTCGCAGTGACGGATGATACAGAGTTGGCTGTGTTTCTCTCTAGGAATCACGCACCATTGAATAGTGCAACTTGGTATGAATGGTCCATCGAGAGCTATGTTTATCTAGTAGCGTCAGATGCATCTTTATCGAGGTCAACTCCTAAACAGACGGTCGATCCAAGAAATCATTCCTCCAGAAATCGCCAAAATATATCAGCCAGGAATAGCAGAGCCTCTAAGAAGAATGAATCTATGGCCTTTGATAACTCCATATCGGATAATAATTTCTCACCACACCAAGAAAGTGTATGGCAGAGTGTCAGCGATATACATGGTTTAACCAACATGCAAAAAACGACAGAGCCGATGTTCAACCTTGAAGATGCCTATTTAGAATGTACCGAAGACGAGGATGAAGAAGAGGAAGAAGTCCACATAAGGGTCAAAACTGGCGTCTCAACTATTCATAATGCCAATGGAAAATTCTTCTCGGTTGCTCTATAAGCAATGGATATTCTCAGCATTGGGTACTGCTTAGTAGTCTGTCAAAAAACTTCATATCAATTCTGTTGTTGTGGATCATGATTAGCTTGAGCGCTAATGCTTAACCGTTAGATTTCAAAGCTTTCATGCAGTGTTTGTTTCGTGTCATTAGAATAGTACATTACCTAAATGTTTATAATTAAATGTAGTAGCATGACAGCGGGATAATTCGTTGACCTCTCAACTTGTATGAATATGGTCTAATCACCAAGGATTGGCCTCTATCTCATCGTCAGCCGCCCATGCAGGACGTTGGACGGATGCCAGAGGAGTATCCAATTCCTGAAAATACTCGTCAGCTTTATGTCCGTCCTGCTGATTGCCGTTACTTGTATCTTTGAGCTCTTTTCCAGCTTCGTCTTGCTCATCAGCTTTTAGTCCTTGGAGATTATATGAGCTATCAGTTCTGCGCAATGATGAATTGTGTTCATGAATTTCATATACTGAATCCTGGATGTCCATTGGTAGTAGAGGTTGGAAAGACCTGCTATTACTATTGCGAGTGTAAGCATCTGTCAGTTCGGCAACCGTTGGCAATACCAAAGCAGGTGATTGTCGCTCTGGCAAATATGCTTCTTCTCTTACGGCACGGATTTTCGCTGCGTTTGATATTTTTTTCCTCAGAGAAGAGTTGAACTTATTCTCGTTAACCTCATAGTTGTACTTATCTATCGATTTCAACAGCTGAACGGGTGTTAAACGTGGCAAGAGAACCAGGGTTGCATCCAAAGATTCCTCATTCGTCAACGTGGTGGCAACTTGCAGCCATTGCAAAAGCTGGAAGACCGGATCTAAATGAATTTTTGTAATTTCATGAAAAGGTTGATAATAAAATAAGGAATTCGAAGTATCTGACACGATCGAAATATCTTCAGTCGAAGGATTGGTGTCGATTGGTTTATAAGTCGCAACGTTCCTTATTGGAGGATTGGAAAGGTCAATGTTCTTGAGATCGCATACTAAAGTGAACGGAAATCTTTGCCACATAAAACTGTCTATAAGCATTGGTTTAGGCACTGTTAAGTCGTTATTACGGATCCATGTTTCCAAACTGGATAAATTTAGCCTTATCTGAATGGCATGAGCCCGCGACAAAGCTCTCTTTTTCTTATCTTTCATAATCTTATTGAAAAGTGTCGAAGAAAACCAGTTGATGACTGTGGATAGGCATTGTTGTTGGAAGAGAGGATGTATTTGATGCAGATCGAGTACGTAGGACAAGGCACCAAATATTTGTACGATCTTCATAGGTGAGAGTTTCATTTGTTCTTCCAGAGAAGGCGGATATAGGTGTCTCAACACTTCGTCATCATAAAATCGTGGAGTATTCCTCTTTTTTTCCAGCAGCGCTAATTGTTTCGCTTGTTTCCTCTTCTTAAAGAAGTTCCAATCTCTCTTGTATAGTGTTTGTTTGACATCCTCAATTGTAGTGTATGACAGCAGAGTTGGCTCTATCAATGGCACCAATCTTGAATGAGTTGCCGAGACTATTTCTGTCATCAGCGTATGCAGAGTATTGACAATATCCTGTAGGGCAGAAGGGTATTTCTTGAAGAACCCTTCATCTCTGCAGAGGTAATAGTACAAAAACGATACTGCGCTCAGCCAGTAGGATTGAATCACAATATCGCCCTGTGTTTCACTTTCGGGATTCATTTCCACAGAGGCGGTCGCTATAATTCGCGTCAAAGAGAGGTGAATCAGCGATTCCACTAGCGGAGCTGACTCTAGTTTATGGTCTGCATACTTAATGCATTGGAAAAGCAGAGCTGCAGGGTATGTGGTGACATGCTGATGGGTTCGTGATAAAGATATCAGTAAATCTAGTATCTGTGGGATATCGTAATCTGCAAACTCCAAGTACTGATTCTTAGAGTATTTATCGAACTCAGACTCCTCATATTCACCAAATGTTCCAATATTATCCCTTCTATCGAGCTTCCCGGATGCTGTATTCAAACTGACTCCATCCACTGGTAAATCTATCGAACCGGACGACCCGCGTTCGTACTGCGAGAAGTTATTTTGATCCAGAAAAGCTGCCATTGCAGATCCCGGTACCACCATATCTGCGGCTTTCAAACCGTCACTGCTGCATTTACCAAAATCTATCTCATCAATAAAAGAGAACAATTCTACGCAGCAATCCTGCCGGTTCAATTGCACACACCACATAAGCGGCGTATACCCGACCAATGAGTCTAAAACATTCAAAATAGGCTGCCTACTTTGCTCATGAAGCAACTCAATGTACGGAGCATGATCGTAGACGATAGCATAATGAATCAATGCCACACCGGTGCGCGTCAAATCGTTTATATCTTCCACAGTCTCGAGCAACGCTCTAAACGCTACCAATTCTTCATCTCCCGGCTCATTATCGGCCATTAGAAGCACCAACTTGGCCCAGGAATCATTTTCCAAGGCCTCCGAATCGATTTTCCTAAGCTCATCCACTGTACCTTTCACCAGAGCAGATTTTTCACACGGAGCACCACCAACCACAACTGACGACGTACCTTGACTCCAAATATCATCCATTCTCCACTCGTTACCCACCAACTGCCTCTACAATCCTGACCTTAAAGCCTATACTAGCTGTATTTCAACTGTATTTACAACTAAATGCCCTCTGTTACCCGGCATTTGTCTAAATCCACACCCATACACCCTTCGTTACCCGGACTTTTCTGATTTTCGTATCCCATGATCCGCCCTCTAACTGCATCGACGTTCAAAACGACATTCGTATGCATTTAAAGGGCGTATCGCCAAGCTATTACCCCTCGCTGCAAGCCCCGCATTAAACCCCTAGAAAATTCCGTACGACCGATGGCCCTCAGTTAAACTCCGTGCAAGTGAGGGGCATCGATTGCCAAATTAAACGTTCTCGAAGTTTTGAAGGAAAAATGACGTTAAGGAGCCTATTGATTGCACAGGGCCCAGTTGATGAAAAAAAGCTGGAAAGCTGGAATAGGCTGACTATCATGCTGTTTAATCGAGAGTTAAGTAGTTTAGTTTAGTTCAGTTTACGATCTCTTGGTTTGTTGATAAGTGTTAAAAGGAACTCTGTCTTGATTTTGTCATTAGTAGCTCTTGCAGCCTGGTGATGATGAGTGGCTCAAAGAAACAGAGTGAAGTAAAGTTGCAACAGGTTGAGGGCGATGAATTGGAAAGTATTCGTACTAATGGTGGTATTGCAATAAAGAATGATTATGAAGATGAGCAATTGGAAGATAATGTAGTGGAAACGCAGTATACGTATTCGACGCAGACATTTCGAAGATTGAAGAATAGACATGTACAATTGATTGCGATTTCAGGTGTTATTGGTACTGCATTGTTTGTTGCTATTGGTAAAGCGCTTTATAAAGGTGGTGCTGGATCTTTATTGATTGCGTTTGCCGTTTGGTGTATTCCGATACTGTGTATTACTGTTTCTACTGCGGAAATGGTATGTTTCTTACCCGTGAGCTCGCCATTTCTGAGATTAGCGGCGAAATGTGTGGACGATTCTTTAGCTGTGATGGCAAATTGGAATTTTTGGTTCTTGCAATGCGTGCAGATTCCGTTTGAGATCGTGTCTGTGAATACGATTATTCACTATTGGCGTGATGATTATTCGGCAGCGATTCCATTGGTGGTGCAAATCGTGCTTTATTTGTTGATCTCGATCTGTACGGTCAAATACTACGGGGAGCTGGAATTCTGGCTAGCGTCTTTTAAGATCATTCTTGCCCTGGGTCTCTTCCTGTTTACTTTCATCACAATGCTGGGTGGTAATCCCAAGCATGACCGCTACGGGTTCAGGTATTGGGGGGAGAATCCATTCAAGAAATACTACCCAGATGGTAACACATCTGCAGGTGCATCTGTTGGGTATCTGCAAGGGTTCCTGGCTTGTCTGATCCAGGCATCCTTCACCATCGCCGGTGGAGAATATATCTCAATGCTGGCCGGTGAAGTGGAATTACCGCGCAAAGTTATGCCCAAGGCGTTCAGACAGGTTTTTATGAGACTTACATTTCTGTTTTTGGGCAGCTGTCTCTGTGTCGGTATCGTATGTTCCTCGAACGATCCCGATCTCACAGCGGCGATCAACGAATCAAGACCTGGTGCCGGTTCTTCGCCCTACGTGATCGCGATGACTAACCTCGGCATCAAAGTGCTGCCTGACATCGTCAACGCAGCTTTAATAACAGCAGCATTCTCCTCCGGTAACGCCTACACTTACTGTTCGTCCCGTACACTCTACGGTATGGCTCTGGACGGCTATGCGCCCAGTATCTTTGCCAGATGCAACAAATTCGGCGTGCCGATATACGCCGTGGCCGTTTCGCTATTATGGGGTCTTATCAGCTTACTACAGCTGAATGAGAACAGTGCTGTCGTGTTAAACTGGCTAATTAACCTGATAACTGCGTCTCAATTGATCAATTTCGCCGTACTCTGCATAACATACCTATTTTTCAGAAGAGTTTACCTGCTCCATCAAAATTCGCTGCCACCTCTGCCTTTCAAATCCTGGTGGCAACCCTACACTGCCATATTCGGTCTCGTCTCATCCATTGCAATGATTCTACTACAAGGTTATACCGTTTTCTTCCCCAGTCTATGGACAGTCAAGGATTTCCTATTTTGCTACCTCATGGTATTTATCGATATCGGTATCTACGTTGGCTACAAGTTCCTATGGAAACGTGGTTTAGACAAGTTCAAAGATCCCAAAACGGTCGATTTTACACAAGAATTAAAAGAAGTTGAACTACATGAGATGAACCACTCATACAAAAAATTCCGTCACTACCATACAGCATAGAAGGTCTTACTAATCTAACTACATACACACTTAAACTACTAGTATCGACACTATCGACCGCTAGTGATCAACAGTTTGCTCATCACGGCGACTTTTCCATAATCAAGCGGAAAGGCATCGCCTATAGAGCGGCGCGTCTAGTTCGACGACAGAGATAAGATTGTGCCAATTAGCTTGCTAGAAGCGTATCTGGCAAGTTAACGAGTAATATGAGCTTGCTAAACTCTTATCATAGTATGTACGGCCCAATATCAAATTCTTGTCATGTCTTTAAAACGTGCTGACCGCAGTTCAAGAGGAAGTCTGAACTGTGGGGCCATTTAATCAAAGTCATTCTTTGTTGATTTCGGTCCCAGCCGACTTTTGCACTATCTTATTGCTTCTCTGGCTGAACTGTCGTATCTGGGCTCAAAAGGCTTGGTTTATATAAGTGTGTTAGTTTAGTAGTTTAGCATTAGTGATGTGATTGAAGGTAGCTGGTGGCTTTGGTATGAAGTCAGTTTGTAGACGTAATGGATTGAAGAAGTATAGGTGCCAAAAACATACCTGGGAAGAAGAACGGGAATTGTATGACAAATCGACCATCGAGAAACTAGCGGAAATCTTTGATTTCAATTATTATGCGAGTAAGGAAGTTCTGCACGCGAAACAGCTGTTTGGGAGTTGTGCGAGTAGCTCGAAATACGATTGTAGTGATTGCAGTCGAAATTCAGATTTAGATGAATTGTGGTATACCCCTTTGGAGACGTTCAACAGTCCGTCGTACCCACTTTCGCTGCCGCCACCAAGATCAGACGATGAAATTCAGCCTGTTCCCTCGAAAAGGCGACATGAGAACTTGCGATCTCTTCAGGAAAATGTTTCTGGATCCGTAAGCGATGAAAGGCGGTTACTATTGCATGATTTGCTTTCTGGTGACATCTATGATAGCTGACAATTAAACTGGAATTTTACCAAAATCGCTTAGTCGTTTGTGGTTCTCGAAAACTTCCCTGTGGTCAAACCAGTTCCTGATCATCACGGAAACACCCTCATCGTCATGTTTTATATAACATAGCAATCCATTGTTTAGTTTGGATAGCCTTTCCTCGACAAGACCGGAGGCTTTGTTCGAGTTCTTAATGCTTGTCAGGAATTGGATGATTTGTACTTGTAATCCCCATAGCTTTTCTTGAGTCATGCCATCTAAGAAGTTCTCATATGTTCTGTCGAAATGCGGATATTGCTCTACTGCCACTTTTTGATTGGTACTGTCGTTTCTGAAACCCAAAAGACTGCCCATAATGTCGAGACCCCATGGATTGCGGCTAGTGTTTTGAAGCTCAGAGGGATCTTGGGAGTTTAGCCCAAAAAGATGATCAACCCCATCGACCACAAGCTTCATTGGATTCGAGTCGCTATTGTCGCTCTTTGAATCGAACCAAGCTGGAATCGAGCATTTAATCTCTTTTGAGATCTTGTTATAAGTTGTGTATGCGAACGATTCCCGCTTTAAAGAGCCTTTCACCTTTGATTCAACTTGTTGATAAGCAGTCTCGTAGAATCTGGTTATGCTCTCACAGAACTTATAACTCAGGTCTTCTAAGTATTGCGAATCCCAAATCTTGGTGAATTCAGGCTCGCAAACTGTGACGACAAGCACATCATCATAAAACCAAAATAGTAAATTAAAACTCTTCAGATGACCATCACTCGATTCGTACACGACTTTCTTCACTTGGTAACTCATCGGCAACATATCAGAACAGAGAGGAGAGATAAGGTAACCGTACCGAGACTTCTGATGGTCATTTTTCCTCTCTTGCGAACTGTCGCGATCCCATCTAGGTACATAGTCCATAATTAGCGACATGCTTTTAGAGATTCCAGTGGTACTTCCCACTTCATGTGCCGCATCGTAAGCAAAGGAAAGCGGCAGCATTAAATTATGAAGAAACGCCCTTCCCTGGGCCTGTAGATTACTTGAAACGGTAGAATTTACCTCTGCGGAACCGCTGACCGCATTTTCCGCTCCATCACTACCGGATGGCGCTTCCTCATAGTGAGCATTCCCTGCCAAGACGTGGCTCGACAGTTCCCCATGGACTGCATGCAGATGATATATCCAATTGGACAGCTGCGTAACAATGCTGATATCATCTGAAAAATGCCTTACCAGACCATAAGTCTTGTATCCCAGCCTTTGTCCCGCCAATTGCGCCTTTTCGTCGTTATAACTGGGGAGATGGTACACCAAAACGTCTTTCACCGCCATATAGTTCTCCGGCGCAAGTAAAACCTTCTGATTGATCAAAGATTCCCACGATTCTCCGCTATTTTCAAATTCAAGTTCCGAAACCTTACAACCATCAGCCCAAACCCCACTAATCCCTCGTCGTACAATCGTCTCCGGTTTCAACTGTATCTGGTGCCAAAACGGCACCATCTGCTCATTCAGCAGATCCGTCAACTCGTTCATATTTTCAAATCTCGAGAATCGCCCATATTGCAACACAAAAACTTGATAACAATACCACAATTGCGAAATATACAACTCATATGGTACCACAGGCTTTATCGCACCCTCCAACGAAACACAAACACTAATAAAGAACCTTGACTCCACTTTTATAATCAATATACGTTCCCCATGCAACTCCACAATCTTCTCCCGACCTCCCTCCAACTCACCAAATGAATCAATAAGTGACCACATCCCCTGTATCATTCCAATCCTCCCCAACTTCTCATTCAACGAAATTTCACCATCTTCAAACGAATGGTACAACAATAACTGCTTGTAAACGTCCTCCTCTCCATCGCTTTGACTCGGATCAAAAACAGTAACATACTGCAGCATAACCAACACTCCCAGCACTCTCAACTAGCATCCCAACGACCTCCAGGACTCCATCAAGGCCATCTTTCTTATATACTGCTGATATCTTGAACTTAGCTAGTCATCGTACCTTCGTTTGTAATGATATTTTTTAAAGATGGTCCAGTAACTGAAAGATACCAGGTATATAAGAAGATCAACAGTGTTATTTGATGGTATATAAGGTCAAGAGGGTCGTTTGGTTGAGTTTGTTGGGCTGTTTAGGTTAGTATGGTATTAGCAGATTTGGGGAAAAGGATTAATAGTGCTGTTAATGGAGCTTTGTCAAATAGTCAGGATGATTATGCAAGTACGGTGGATCATATGTTGAAAGGGATTGTGACGGCTTTATTGGAGTCAGATGTTAATGTTAAGTTAGTTTCCAAGTTGAAAAATAATTTAAAGAGTAAACTTTTGGACTCCAAGGGTGATAATAGATCAATTTCTAATGGACAAACGAAAAAAATGATTCAAAAAGCTGTATTTGACGAGTTATGTGATCTTGTGGATTGTAGAACGGGGGAATCGTTCCAGCCGAAGAAGAAGAAATGCAATGTTATTATGTTTGTTGGTTTGCAAGGGTCCGGTAAGACGACTTCTTGTACAAAACTTGCGGTTTATTATTCTAGAAGAGGTTATAAAGTGGGACTTATATGTGCGGATACCTTTCGTGCTGGTGCGTTTGATCAGTTGAAACAGAATGCTATTAAGGCACATATTCCGTTTTATGGGTCCTATACAGAGACTAATCCCGTGAAAGTAGCGGCAGAGGGTGTTGCCAAGTTTAAGAAGGAAAAATTTGAGATTATTATTGTGGATACTTCTGGTAGACATCAGCAGGAACAGGCTTTGTTCCAGGAAATGGTTGAAATATCGAATGTGGTAAAACCAAATCAAACTATTATGGTTCTTGATGCGTCTATTGGTCAAGCGGCGGAACAGCAGTCTAAGGCGTTTAAGGAATCGGCAGATTTTGGTGCTATTATATTGACGAAAATGGACGGTCACGCTAAAGGTGGTGGTGCCATTTCAGCGGTGGCGGCAACTAATACGCCGATTATTTTCATCGGTACTGGTGAACATATGCACGACTTGGAGAAATTCTCACCAAAATCGTTTGTATCCAAGCTGTTGGGGATTGGTGATATTGAGAGTTTATTAGAACAGTTTCAAACTGTCTCTAATAAGGAAGATACTAAAGCGACGATGGAAAATCTTCAACAGGGAAAATTTACTTTGCTGGATTTTAAGAAGCAGATGCAGACAATTATGAAAATGGGACCGCTATCGAATATAGCACAGATGATCCCCGGGATGGGAAATATGATGAGCCAAGTGGGTGAGGAGGAAACTTCAAAAAAGATGAAAAAAATGATTTATGTACTTGATTCTATGACAAAAGAAGAACTGGAGTCCGATGGACGGCTGTTTATTGACCAGCCTAGTCGTATGGTGAGGGTGGCTGCGGGTTCAGGAACTTCTGTCTTTGAAGTGGAAATGATCTTAATGCAGCAACAAATGATGGCCAGGATGGCACAATCTACCAAAGCTGCTCAACAAGGTGGGAATATGCCTGGGATGCCCGGAATTCCTGGAATGCCAAAAATACCTGGAATGCCTAGAATGACGCCACAAATGATGCAACAAGCGCAACAAAGGTTAAAACAAAATCCTAGCCTGATGAAGAATATGCAGAATATGCTGGGAGGCAGTGGTTTCCCCGGTGCTGGCGGTATGCCCGACATGAATGAAATGATGAAGATGATGCAAGATCCTCAGATGCAACAGATGGCCAGGCAATTCGGCATGGGCATGTGAGTTCTGTTCTTCAGCGAGCAATTGTACACTAGATATTTGAAATCCTACAACAAAGAGATTGTAACATAAGAGTGAACGACAAACGCTAGTCATTAAATCATTGTATAAATCTAGAATATGATAAACGAAGATTAACTAAACCGCGCTTCTGCAAAACTGTGCAGTGTATGCTATTCTATTTTCTTTTCTTGTCAATTTTGGATCTATCTTTATCAACTTTCGGTAGATTATCTAAGGACACCGTACCAGAAGCAATCAGTTGTGGATCAACTATCTTTTCTCTATGCTCGTAAAGAATCTTGTAACCAGATTTGATGGTACCCTCGGTGACCTGTAAAATCTTTCCTACTTTTGCTGCAGAAACAGGCAGTTTGAATAACAAAATATTCAAATAGATCGACACAACAGCAATGGTGATTGGAGATTTGCCCGCAATTTCCTCTATCTCCTTGCACTTCTTCGCCGTATACTCAGCAGCCGTTGTAACTTGCATTGGAAGACCCAAATGAGAACAGAATCTTGGTATATACGTCAAATTCTGCGCTCCGCTCATATTATCTGTATCAATCTTGATAAATCCATCAGAACTCTTTTCCCGCAGAATACCTCTCATAATAGCCAAAGTCTTGAAAAATTCCTTCGTCTTGACATGAATTATCGACTGAATCTCCTTAAAGGTTCTCGCCACTGAAGCACGTCTGCATCCAAAATGGATCGCAGCTGCCATTATACTCTCTGCAGATTTACCTTTCAATGCCTTCTCGTCATGACAAAGCTTATAAGCTTCCTTAGCACAATCTTTAACTATCTTGGGCAGTTCTGCCGCATCACAAAGCATTGTAATCTTTGCAAACACAGCTTGTAACTCGTTGTCCTTCTTATCCATAACATTCTTCCCCTGTGCTCTGTTCAAATCCCTAGTAGCACGAAGATCACCCCCTTCACCTTGTCCTATCCTAGTAGACAAGCTATTACCGTCCAATAAAGGATTAGAAGCTTCACCAACACGACTGGGATCATCACCATTTTGATCATCGTTAGAGAAAGTACGCCATTCAGACCGTGTGTCAACTAACCTATCTGACAAAACTAATCCACATAACGCACATACAATATCTCCCTCACTGAATCTTTCCGCCACTTTTGGTGGATAAACCTTACACTCTGGACATGTTAACACAATATTCAAGTTGGGACCTCTCTTACTGTTTCTTTCACGAGCTAACACTGATGCGGGAGCTGACATCTTTAATAACTGTTCTTTGTATGATAAACGATCAATCGAGACCCCAGTTGGCAATTCCCAGGCTCTTATATGGCTGATTCTTCAACTTTTCATGTAAAGAGTTGATTTCTAAGATTTTTCACTACTAGCCTTTCTCTTATAACTTGACAAAATATGGTCATGGCGACTCAAAGCGGCTTATTCCAGGTCAATTGAAGCCTGTTGGCGTTGGCAATTTCACTGAGCCTGTTGCTCTTGTTGTAGACCTTTTCGTAGCGACTTCAACGGGCTCCGTAGCTGCCATAACGGTCGAAATAACTTGTGAGTCCAAACGCAAAGCTTATTCGATCTCGTGTGGCTCGTGTTTCGAGCTGCCCGTCTCGTATGGTCGTATGCCACCTCTGGGGCTCCGGTAAAAGTCTTAATCCACTCTTTCAGTTCCTCAGTGAGCTTTGAACCGGCGAAACACTAAGGCCTCGCAGTTCTCGCGATAAGAGATCCAAAAGCTCGTGCTTCGAGCAGTTCGTCTTGGCTGGCCAGCATTTCTGCGCGTACACCGGCCTTTGCCTAACTTAACCGCGGTTTTGATGCTGTAAGCCAGCGAACCATCGGATTCTTGCGGGAGAAATTGGGACCTGATGGTACCAACGATCGTGGGTGGTCAATCACAGCTCAATGAGCTGGCTAGAGGTCTGATTTGGCCTTGTAGAGCGACTTCACGTGATGGTTGTTGTTGATCTAGTAGAATAGGCGAAGTTTCACTGTATTTAACCTTGCGATGAGCTAGTGAATTTTAACCATAATAGCGTTCATCAGTGGTTTCTACGTTGGTTGAGAGGTTGGTAGGTGTAGTTTCAAGATGGTAGACTATGAGAATGAGTTCAATGGGTCACCAGTGGCTTCTTTTGGTCCAGAGATGCGATCTCCGTTAAAATCGCCTGCAAGAACGCCCAAGGTCAAGACACCGGGAGTATCACCGGCTAAATTGGCTCCAAATCATACAATATTCATGGCCAATATCGATAATTCTCCCAGTAGGCGAAAAGAGGATCGCAATGGAGGTGGATTGTCATCGACAAGAGTTATAGAGAGTTTACACGAGCAGATAGATACTTTGACCAGCACGAATTTGCAACTCACTGTTCAATCGAATAATCTTTTGGGCAGATTGGAGTCAGCACAGGTCAGGGAAGCCAAATTACTGGAGACAACAGCTTCTTTAAAACATGAGAACGAGAATATTACGTCTATGTTGAACAGGAAGTCTAGGAAGTTGAAGGATTTAGAAGAGGAATTTAGTCAATTGGAACAGAAATATCATAGCTTATTGGAGGATAAAACAGCATTGGAGGATAGAGTTCGAGATACGTGCGAGAAAGAAGTTAAATTAAAGCAAGAGATTGATATGGTGAAAGCTCAATACGATGCCTTGGTAGACTCGCAGGATTACTACAGGAAGTATTACGCTTCAGAATTGGATACATTGAGAGGCCAACTAGATTCGCTTAAACAGGAACAGAAGCGGCATCTCGAGCAATCAAAGGCGGAAGAAGCGCTCTTGGATACAAAGCTGTCGGAATTTGAGACAAAATATGAGAATTGGAAAGGATTGGACGATGCTCGATGGGTACATTTGGATACTAAATGTAATGATATTGTGGGTCAATTGGACCTTCCTTCATGGATTAACCTATATGAAGAAAGTAAGAAGATACTTCTAAAGTGTGCGCAGGATATGAATATCAAAATTCCAGAAGAACTCGAGCGGACTATTCAAGACCCCAGCATGAACTCGTCGCAGCTCACATCACAGCAAAGAAATATTTCACCAGGTCTGTCACTCAAGATGGCTAAAGTTAGAAGTGGGAGACCAGCTTCGTCGTCTACTGTTAACACAAATGCTACTCACACAAAGAGAACCAGTTTCTATGGCGGTGCCAAACAGATACCGCCGTCAGTAACGGCATCTTTACCAGGTCTGAAAAGATCGTCATCGAGACGGGCAAACAGCGGTAGAACAGAACAGATCAACTCGTCTGCTGAGGCATCGCCAGTGTTGCGACAGGCAGCTCGAAATGCCTCGTCCCCATCGCCAAGGATGATATCGCCGGCAACTTTCCGGAAAAGCTGATACACGGACTTCTTGTGTCCTCCACCAATTCATTGGCAGAGTCTCTACCAGCAGTGTTTGTTAGACGATCATCGCCACGGCTACCCATTAGTAAGAGGCTCTAAATGTGCATAGAATATAACGTCTATAAAGGTAGCTAGTTTCCGTCTAAAACTGGCTATTTCACTGGCAAACCAGCCCAGCTGTCGCAGCTGGATCGCCGGTACTAAGATGGCTCAACTAGCAAGGCTCTAAAGTTCTGCTTTCATCGCTTTCGCTCAAGTTTATCGTGAGATCAGGTAAGCTTTTAAAGCTTTAAATACCATCAAGTAAGTGAAGATAATCTATTCAAGAAGTGAATGAAAGAGAATCATTTGAATGATATCCTATTGCCCGATTATTCATTGAGATGCCACAAATCCAGCGTTACAGCTTCAACTTTTATTGAATGGCCAGCTAGATCAAATATACCAATTCTCATCACTGGAGACTCTTCAGGTTTGATTGTTCTTTGGGATCTACTCATCAGAAGACCACTGGTTACGCATACGTTACCTTGGGGTGCCCAGGTTGTTGCTGTGCAAGATCTAGGGAATAGACTCATAGCTGTCCTGTCAAAGGACCACAAGTTGCGTTTATTTGAAATGAGGGCGAAAGAATTGAATTCACTAGTTGAGAGTAGTACTTCCTTTGAAGCTACGCAACAGCAGCTTCATCAGATCTACGAGGTTCCGGTAAATACTCTCAATTTTGCAAACTTTTTGGTTCAGAAATTGAATAAAGGTTATTACCGGTTGATTTGTACCAATACGCAAGACTCTGAAGCAATTGATGTCTATCAGTTCCATCTGTCAAACATACACTCACTACGAAGGGTCTTTAAGGGCGTTACTTTTGGAGGAATCATCCAAAAGCTCCAGACTGATCCAGAGAGCGTCAAAGCCAAGAAATTAGGAATCGTTATGAGATTCCTGGAGCATCAAGGGACTATATACTGTGGCTTTGAAAGTGGTCTGGTAGTGGGCTTCAAGATTTATGAATCAAATAGTGAAGGGACAAATATTGATGAAGATACTGACAGCAGTCATGACATGTGCATTGAGATTGTATACGTTTCTTCGGTTCACTATCCAGAGCCTGTTCTCGCTCTAGAATTGAATGATGCCACTGGCGAGATTTTAACCAGCTCTACTAAAAATGTAATCGGGGTACATCCAATAATCTCTAGTCAGGAGACGATTGGCTGTTGTCAATCCAACTTCCTGCAGGATAAGGACAGTTCAGTGCTGATACGACGTGACTTGAAGATCTGCAGCACAAACTTTAAGGAAGTTCCCGCTTCAAGTATTGGCCACCTAACAGTTGTGGATGGAAATATAGTGGCTAGCGCTTGGACAGGCATAACTTACGTTCTGAGCCGCGATTATCGAGTTCTTGCAATGATGTCGAAGTCCGGATCTAACGTCTTGGTGAGTGATTCATCGCAAGGTAGTCTACAGGGAGCAGGCGAAGAAAAGACCCAAAAAAGACATATCAAAGTTTCGTCGTTGACTGGAATTTCGTCTGCACTAATACAACGATTCTCCTCAGTAGATCATCAATTGACTCGTTGGCAAGGTCAAGACCGTCGAATGAGAGCTTTTGCTGCGAAATCTTGGTGCATCATAGGATATGATGATGGGTCCATTGCTGTGCACCAGATTCAATGAAAAGTGGTCACTCAAAGGGCTGCGCTTATTTCAGTCAGTTAAACACCGACAGTTTATGGTTTCATAAGCTTCCTGAGCGAACTGGCACCGGCGGAGAAATTTTTTGATCTTCCTTTGGCCACAAGCTTGTTCTTTTCAACTATTTCTCGAATAATCAGGCTCATCGCAATATCGACGTTGTAATTATCCATGCTGTCGACTGCAACGAAGCCGCATCGCCATTCGGATGCCAACTTCTGTCCCAGCTCTATAAGTCTCGGGCTACTCATTGGGTCATGCGCATGCGTGCACAGTATTAAGCAGGGTGGTGGTGAATCCGGCGAAGACGGATCAAGGTCTAGTGATTTAAGCTTACTATTTGAGTTTCTCAACTCTGCCAGCTTGGCGCGTCTCTGTTTTTCAGTCTTCCACATACTTTTGAAAGCGTATGCTAATGAGTATACATCGCCCTCCTTACCATCTTCTCGCCTCTTTCTATAGTCTCCAAATTCCGTCCAGGCCTCCATAATACAATTTCTTATAACTTGCAACAGCGAGAAGCCACCATCGGTCCTCCTTGAGTTTGCAGACCAAAAGTCACCACCCATAGTCATTTGTATCTCGTCATTGTCAGTTTTCTGAGCATCGCCATAGTTTGGCGGACTGATATCGTTGTTGAGCTCTGGGACAGCGCTGTATACAAAGAGGTATCCGTCGATTTTGCCGTTCAGCTCTGAAGCGCCAGAGGCAACCAACATCGAAGTCGTAGAAACTGGCATCCTAGGCTCGTCTGCCAATCCATGCAGTACTCGTTTGTCCAATCGCGAGAAGAGCGACACCTCAAGGAACGGCACTACCATTTCTGGATTAAACCCCGGTGTGTCTATTATATCTATCGCTACTGGCGTGTACTCCGGTGGCATGTAATTCTCCAAAGGCATCATGACGTCCGGGTTGGTCGCAGTATTGAGAGATCTCGTCTCTTCCAAATGATTCTCTTGTGAGGGCAAATATTCATAAAACGGATTATCTTGTCGCTTCAACTCAACATGCTTGATGTGATTTGCAGATCTATTCCCATATTGGCTCTTGACTCGTGTGTAATCTTCACAGAATGCCTGGTAAACCAGTGGTGACAGCATCAAATGGTCAGATAAACATGGCGATAGAAATAACGGTTTAGGTTCTTGACTACCTTGAGTACGCAATAGTATCCTCTCATGAGCTTGATTATCCAAAAGAGCCTTAGCAAATACACTATGTGGTAAATAGTCAAATAACCAGTTCGTCTGTTGTCGTGTAGGATAGTAAACTTCATGAACCATATTAACCGTCACCCTGGAGGTGAACGACGTCTTACCCGTGAGTTCACCACCAAGAACTGCAAGTCTAATGGGTCGTTGATCACTCATCTGTCTCTTTATCCACTATAAGGTAACATTCCCCTGATACTTGTAGCCTTAAAGATGAGAAGAACGCGACAACTTGCACTCAGTCAAGGTTCAAAGGTGGGATCCGATGAATAATGAGATGTCCATTATGTATGAACAGTTCAAGACCGATGTACTGTAGTCATTGCGTGAATACGAGTCCCAATATACTGGCACGATTGAAGATTGACCTGTTAATGCTGAGAGATGAGAATTGCAAGCTTAAGAATCGTGTAGAGAGCATCCTGGAGTATGGATTGGGTCTAATGGAGGGCTCAAAGGGTGTCACTAATGCGGAAACGATTGAGGAAGGGAACCAGGACGTAGAGGGCGAGATATTGGGTCAAAGACTGTTAAAATTGAATCAATTGAGGGCCAAGAGGAGATATAATAGAATCAGATACAGAACCACTCAGCTGTTGAGCAGTTTGGAAGCCAAGAGGCGAACCATTGAACGGCTGGAGCAGGAGAACGAGACGGTATCTGTGCTGGATGCGAGCGTCGAAGAGCAACTATCAAGGGTCAGGACCGCTGTTATGGTCGAGAAAACGGGTCAAATTGCACAGATACAGAGGGTACTTTTAAATAGCCAAGAATCAAAGCTAAACTCACTTCGAAAATGGTTTATCATCCGAAAGCGCGATTCTTACGAGTTTCCTTACTCAATTGCGTTCCAACCTATCATCTCATTGAAAAACTTCTACAGGCTGCCGCCTGTAGTTGCCTGGAGCTCTATCTCAAAGATGTCAGAGTTTACACTCCTGATGTCAGAAGTATTGCAGTACACATTGCCCTGTGAACTGCCAGATACATCTTCCAAGACACTACGACTCGCAGACAACACGGTCGAAGATGGCTACGATGACGACAACAACGTCGCCGACTACCTCACTAAGCTACTAATCAATATTATACAGCTCGCGAGGCGAGCAGGTCTCATCTCCAAGAGTCCCGTCGATCTAACCTGGATGCTGGATCAACTAGACATCGATACGCTCTTCTACAACATGGCAACGTCCACCAAGATCCCTACAAAATCTGTCGCCCAACATTGGACTTACGATAAACTTCTATCAGTGGTTTCCGAAGCTCTACAACTCTCGGTCTATGCCGCATCGCCGCCATCGCGACAAACGTTGACAGGGACCATCGCCAACAACAGCGACCACTGGTTCCTGGTTGGATAGACCCAACAGACCTCAGGAAACGGCCAAACAGACCACATCTAGAGCTTTTAAGCGGTTGATTTAAAGCTTCACTATGAGAATCGGTGAGGTTACCCGGAATATCGAATTTTCACAGCATTTTTGCAGCCATAGTGTTAAGACCCCCCTAAGAGTGATGAAGATCAACAACTAACAGATCATAGGACTGGAATCTATCAGTCTAGCTGGTTAGGTGGTGTTTGGAACGAATTTGTGAGTTAGAATTGTGTTGGATTTGTGATGGTATTGTCTGACAAGGAATTATTTGAATTGAACAAGAAGGCTGCGAGCCAAGGTTATAAGATTAAGCCTAGATTGAATTATAATACTGTTCGTGGTGTTAATGGACCGTTAGTTATCCTGGAGAATGTTAAATTTCCCCGTTTTAACGAAATTGTTAATTTGACTTTACCGGATGGATCAGTTAGACAAGGTCAAGTGTTAGAAATTAGAGGTGATAGAGCAATAGTGCAAGTTTTTGAAGGAACTTCTGGTATTGATGTAAAGAAGACGACCGTGGAGTTTACAGGGCAAAATTTGAAGATTCCTGTGTCTGAAGATACACTGGGGAGAATTTTTGATGGTTCTGGTAGGCCGATTGATAATGGTCCTAAAGTTTTTGCAGAGGATTATTTGGATATCAATGGTTCACCAATTAATCCGTATGCACGTATTTATCCCGAGGAAATGATTTCTACTGGTATTTCAGCGATTGATACAATGAATTCTATTGCTCGTGGTCAAAAGATTCCTATCTTTTCGGCGTCTGGTTTGCCACACAATGAAATTGCGGCGCAGATTTGTAGACAGGCTGGTCTGGTTAGACCAACAAAAGATGTTCATGACGGTCATGAAGAGAATTTCTCCATTGTGTTTGCCGCCATGGGTGTCAATTTGGAGACTGCAAGATTTTTCAAACAAGATTTTGAAGAAAATGGTTCTCTGGAAAGAACGTCTTTGTTCTTAAATTTGGCCAACGACCCAACTATTGAAAGAATTATCACACCAAGATTGGCTTTAACTACGGCAGAATATTTAGCCTACCAAACGGAACGTCATGTTTTGACCATCTTAACAGATATGTCGTCGTATGCGGATGCCCTAAGAGAAGTTTCTGCCGCAAGAGAAGAAGTGCCAGGTAGAAGAGGTTATCCAGGTTACATGTACACAGATTTGTCCACAATTTACGAGAGAGCAGGTAGAGTGGAGGGACGTAATGGTTCTATCACGCAAATTCCAATCTTGACTATGCCAAACGACGATATCACACATCCAATCCCGGATTTAACCGGTTATATTACTGAGGGCCAAATCTTTGTGGATCGTCAATTGAACAACAAGGGTGTATATCCTCCAATCAACGTCTTACCTTCTTTGAGTAGATTGATGAAATCAGCTATCGGTGAAGGAATGACAAGAAAGGATCATGGTGATGTTTCCAATCAATTATATGCAAAATACGCTATTGGTAGAGATGCTGCCGCCATGAAGGCTGTCGTCGGTGAAGAAGCCCTTTCCATCGAGGATAAACTTTCGCTTGAGTTTTTGGAAAAATTTGAAAAGACTTTTATCTCTCAAGGTGCATATGAGAATAGAACTGTTTTCGAAAGTTTGGACCAAGCTTGGAGTTTACTGAGAATTTATCCAAAGGAAATGCTTAACAGAATTTCGCCAAAAATTTTGGATGAATTTTATGATAGATCCAGAGATGAAGACGAAGATGCTGAGGATGAGGATGAGGAGGAATCTGACAAGAGCAAGGGCAAGGACTAAAGCATATCTGCTTAGATTTGAATTGTGATCATTAATAAATTTTGACTTTAGATATATCAACGATATGCAGGATAAGTATCAATTTCATTTACGATAATGCCTTATTCACGTTCCATCAACGTCTGTTTGCCCCGCTTCCTGTTCTGCAGAGGCCTTTGGCGATATCAGCACTATTATTGACGGCTTGAGAGTTGCCAGCTGAAGAGATAAAACTCCGAAGAAAGTCTTGCTGCTGATTCATCATGTATAGCTTGGATCTGAAAAGGTTGAACGAGGGCGTGAACTGCTGTTCATGATACGAAATGCTATGCGGTAATCGAGCTCCCAATGGTGCGGTACGTACGTTCTCAATCTCCTGTTCCATTTTCTTGGCGTTGTTGAAAGCAGTCAATAAAGATGGCAATTCCTTGGCTAAGTTCGTACGATCCATCATCATGGAAAAGGAACTAGATCCTGATAATGAAGAAGTCCTCGAATGATCATTGACAATATTTCTTGATGTCGAAGACCATAGATTAGATTCCTGTCCATTGTAATTGTTGTCGAAGTTTGTCTCGGATTGCGACGATATCATTAACGAATCTTGAAGGGTTTCATTATCATCCAAAATCAAATTAAAGTTGAGAGCGTTGTACATTGCCTCAATATCGAGAAATACCTGCAGGCATTCGCTAAAAAGGGATTGATCAAAAGAGATCTCAGAATCCTGCAGTTGCTCTATCAATATCTTCATGAAAGACCTATATGAGCTCAATATAGTAGTATCCGACAATCGATGTTCGAAAGATTCAAGCTCATGGTCGATCATCAAAGCTTTTGAACGTATGAAAATAGCAGCTACTCTGTCTCTCATCAAGCACAGCTTCTGGCGGCAAGTAAACCACAGTTCCAGCAGAAACGTCGAAGAATCTTCCAAAATGGTTTCCCTCTTGGATGACAAATATCTACGGATCTCGTCCAATCTGTTTTGCTTCTTTTGTAAGCTATTCGACAGTTTATCACAATCATGAATGCACTTTAACGCAATATCCCTATAGAAATAATCATCGTGAACTTGCTCGACCGTTGGGTCCAGATTGGTTTCTGCGAGCTCAAATTTTACCGCTACACTCTGAATCAGTGTCCTAATATCCCATGATTTGGCAATATAAAACTCCAATTTCAAGAGATCTGTATAGATCTCCAGCGCTTCCTCGCAATTCTTGATATCTTCGTGCGATTGCGACTGTTGCTCAACCCACAATCGTATCGCACCTTCGTCCAAATTCCCCTCGACATTTCTTTCGCAAAACAAAGACACTATAGGGTCGTTATACCTTTGATTTTCATTCATTACAGCTCAAGATCTCATCTGGACCGCAACGCTCGATAAAACCCTGTTCTGATCGGATCTTGCTAACGCTTCGCGATATCTGTAACCTCAGTACACTCCAAGTCCTGGAATTCATGCTTCAACGTAGACTGGTCCTGAACGAGCAGTTCAATGACAATCCATCAGTAGATCTTTGGCACTATTCGGATTGGCCGTCCTGAATGACTCTTATCGACACTTATCCTATAAGTTCCTTATGGCTACCTCTTCTAACTGATCCATCTAGTTGTCATGATAGCTAGACGTCTTCTTGTTGCTGCATTATCTTGCCATCTAGAATACCAGCGGCTTCTGCCGCGAATAGTAATGATTTAACGTAACCCGATAACATTTTGACTGTCATTTCATTGCAACTCGATTCCCAGTGTAGATGAAGCTCTTTCGAATTGCACATTCGTTTGTGAATTTAGCCGCTGACAAGTACCGTCCTTGTATGATCTCAATTTAACACTTCCGATGGTACCAGCGCTCTCTCGGTCATTCTGGGCCATTCCTCTCTTATTTGTACTAGATCTTCTCTATCAGTTGTCTGCTAAGTTTTGTCGAGTTCTTAAAACCCGGGCCTTATATACCCATACGTATATATATAAGGGGTTCCGCTCGGCGGCTAACTTGTATCAAAACAATACACTTGAGAATACAAGAGAGAGCCATAGAGAGGAAGGAGGGTCTGGAATGGATACGAACAAGATGTTGCAAGCGTGCTAGATGGCAGACGAGAGGTCTCAGGGAGTTTCCGGTGCTTTGGAGGTTATTTGCCTCTCATGGTGTTTAACAGGTCTCGAAAGACACTTAGGAGCAGTTCGGTAAAGATCTGTTGTGTTTCAGGTCTGCTACAATTGATTACCAGAGTGTATGTACTTGAGAGTGATGGCGGTACAAGGTATTGGCGACGATTGTATGTCTCGAGGACGTTGTCTCAAAGATGTTGCAAGAAATTCTGATGGCAATGGTTTATTGCTCAAGGACGCTAATTTAGGGCTTATAGAGAGCAACAGTCGAACAATGCTGTCAGATTCGCAACTTTAGGTTTGCTTTACCTGGAAAACTATCGAAATTCGTCGCGTGGTGAACGCGGAAAGGGGCAAGCAGGGGCCTCGTTAGTCGCTGTTTGGAATTTTTGCGAGAAAGAAGAAGGGGGAATTGCTCAAGCCGTATATAAGCTTCTGAGAGGATCGAATTTTGGGTTTGAAGCCATAATTTGTGGTTCAAAAGGACGATTACGAAGATATGACTGAACTAGCGAAGAGCAAGGAGTTGCGTACGACCAATACGGAATCTCATAGTGATAAACCTGCTCCCGGTAATATCATTGTAGTGTCGAACAGGTTACCTGTGACCATCAACAAGAACCAGAAAACTGGTAAATATGAGTACAAAATGTCGTCCGGTGGGCTGGTAACAGCGTTGCAGGGGTTGAAAAAGACCTCAACATTCCAATGGTACGGTTGGCCAGGTCTTGAAATTCCAGATGATGAGAAAGAAGTGGTGAAAAAGGATTTGCTCGAAAAATTCAACGCCATACCAATCTTTTTAAGTGATGAAATTGCAGATTTGCATTACAATGGGTTCAGTAATTCTATTTTATGGCCCTTGTTCCATTACCATCCCGGTGAGATCAACTTTGATGAAAATGCATGGTTAGCTTATAATGAGGCAAATTTGACGTTTGCAGAAGAGATCTTTAAGAATATACACGACAATGACGTTGTTTGGGTTCACGATTACCATTTGATGTTGTTACCCGAGATGATCAGGGAGAGGATCTCTCAAACAAAATTACAAAATATCAAGCTTGGCTGGTTCTTGCACACACCATTCCCCTCAAGCGAAATTTACAGAATATTACCAGTGAGACAAGAGATCTTGAAAGGTGTGTTAAGTTGTAACCTCATTGGGTTCCACACCTACGATTACGCCAGACATTTCCTTTCCGCGGTGCAGAGGATCTTGAACGTGAATACGTTACCGAATGGTGTCGAATACCAAGGCAGATTCGTCAACGTCGGAGCCTTCCCGATCGGTATCGATGTCGAAACTTTCACAGATGGTTTACGTAAACCTGAAGTCAAGGAAAGAATCAGCAAACTCAAAGAAACTTTCAAAGGATGCAAGATAATTGTCGGAGTCGATAGACTCGATTACATCAAGGGTGTCCCACAAAAGCTTCATGCCCTCGAAGTGTTTCTAAACGAACACCCTGAATGGATCGGTAAAGTGGTGCTCGTGCAAGTTGCCGTGCCAAGTCGTGGAGACGTAGAAGAATATCAGTACCTCAGATCCGTCGTCAACGAATTAGTCGGCAGAATAAACGGTCAGTTCGGTACTGTAGAATTCGTCCCGATCCATTTCATGCACAAGAGCGTTCCCTTCGAAGAACTTATTTCCCTGTACGCAGTCAGTGACGTGTGTCTAGTCTCCTCCACTCGTGACGGTATGAACTTGGTCTCGTACGAATACATTGCATGTCAAGAGGAGAAAAAGGGCTCCTTGATTCTAAGTGAATTTACAGGCGCCGCTCAATCCCTAAACGGAGCATTGATAGTGAATCCTTGGAACACCGACGAACTCTCGGACGCTATCAACGAAGCATTGACTTTGCCAGAGGAGAAAAGAGACGCAAACTGGGAAAAATTGTACAAGTACATCTCCAAATACACTTCCGCCTTCTGGGGTGAAAACTTCGTTCACGAGCTATTCAGCACTTCGGACAACGCAGAGTAAGATCCATCCCAGGATTCTCAATGCTTAAATAGACCATGATATAGACAACGTCTTGTGTATTCGATATAAGTTTTCGTTCAATAGCACATCGTTGGTGTTGTCGTTCCGGCACCTCCTTGGTGAAACCAAAGTTGTTGAAGTAGTTGAGAGTATCGATCTAAGATAGTTGTTAATTGTTGATTTTCTTGAAGCTTGGCACAGAGTTATAGTCTTAATAGAACAGACCTTAAGGTAACAGGTTGTAGAGACAACAGCATGGGACAACTTCTTTCCCATCCGCTGACTGAGAAGGAGATAGAGTATAACGATTATAAGCATAGTAATCAAGGACATTCATCGGGATCTAAAAATGATCGTATTGGTATACCACACTATTATAATTGTGTGGGATCTATGCAAGGTTATAGACTGACTCAAGAGGATGCTCACTTGGTGTTAAATGAAGATAAATCATTGTTGGTGAAGTTTTATAATCCATTTGAGAAGAAATCTGATCAATTGAAGTTGAGTGTGTTTGCATTGTTTGATGGCCATGGTGGTGATGAATGTTCAAGTTTCCTGAGTGGTGCTCATCAGAAAAGCTCCAAGAACGGGATTGCCAGATGGATTGCATATTCATTTGAGAATCATCAATATGGGGCAATATTGGACGAATCTGTTGATGGGTCTGTTGAAGATAAAGATACCGATACTAGTCCGCCAAAGGTGAAACGAAGTTTCCGAACTTTGGTAGGTTTAATAAGCCAAATATTGAAGGATGCATTCATTCTGCAAGATCAAGAGCTTTACAAGCATTTTTCAAACAGTTCATGTGGTTCAACAGCTGTGGTCGCGGTAATAATCAATCAGGAAAGTCTTTATGTGGCCAATTGCGGTGATTCTCGTTGTATTCTTTCATCCAAGGCCCTGGGGATCAAGACAATGTCATTTGATCATAAACCTCAACATATCGGTGAGCTATTGCGTATTAACGACAACGGCGGTACCGTTTCCCTGGGCAGAGTCGGTGGAGTATTAGCACTGAGTAGAGCTTTCAGTGACTTTCAATTCAAGAGAGGCGTTTCCTATACTCGCAAATCAGCTAAATCACATCACAATACAGGTATACCTCCAGAAGAATCACAGGTAACCGTTGAGCCTGACGTTTTAATGCACAAGATAAATTACTCCAAGGACGAATTCCTAGTGCTCGGTTGCGACGGTATATGGGATATCTACAGCAACAAACAATTGATACAATTTATCAAATATCATTTGACCTTAGGTGTTAACTTGGAAGGTATAGTAACAAAATTACTCGACCATGGAATTGCACAGGCAAACAGTAACACTGGCGTTGGTTTCGACAACATGACTGCGATAATCGTTGTCCTGAATAAACCAGGTGAAACTTTGAACGATTGGTACAACAAGATGAAAATACGCTTAGAACGTGAACGAGGACTAAACTGATCTCATTGCATTTATACTAATGATGTATTTTGATGAATGATGCATACAAATAGGCCATCTCTGCCTTCTACAATCGTGGCACATTGCCACGATCTTGAATGTTCGGCGTCAGAAGAGCCATCTCTGACACGGAATTAAATACTGTTGGCTTCCTATGAAGCCAACAGTTATCAACAGAAATACGTAGCATTGATGCCAACAGAATCACTACAAGTTGTGTTATGTAGATTTTCCAGTACTGTCTTGCTTGTAATGGCCAACCAGTAGTGAAAAATTGACCAAAATTAGTTGTTAAACTTGACTGTAGAGCCATAGGATTAATCCGTCTAGACGTGGTTAGTTCAGTGATGTCCTCTCAAGGTGTCAGAGAAGCTGCAAAGCAGTTAGTTTCAGTATTGGAAAGGTTCCCAGCACAACGTATAAGACATATAGTTTCGTTCAAGGATTCACAAATTGAAAGGTTTAAGAGAGTTGCTGGTGTGTCAGTTAATGATAGTTGTGGCAATGGCAAGAAGGCTTCAATTGAAGAGATCAAGGATATTATCAATCGAACTTCTGGACCTTTAGGTTTGCAGAAGGATCTGTTGAAGAAGATGCAGGCAGCATTACCAGACGATGAATTGAGTGTTCAGAGTATTGAAGAACAGATAAGAGCACTCAATTCTTTAATGAGCAATAAATTCAAGAATTACTATGAAGTGGGCGATAAATTGTACAAACCTGCTGGAAATCCGCAGTATTATCAGAGAATTCTTGATGAAATAGAGGGTAAAAAGAAGGAAACCTTCTTGAGTGCATTCAGAACAGTTGTATTCGGTAAGTGAGAGTGGAAATACGTGTATATAGGCTATCTGGCGAATTTTATATTTATTTGATGATTATTCCAGCTATGGTTAGCACCAAGCTTGTCTCTGATCGAAGCAGCTGCCTCGATCGATTCGTACTCTACGAAAGCTAACCTGCGTACCGCAACAAGTCGAACTTCGACGAGCGCTGTTGATTGAAATAATTCTGTGATTGCACCGTGAGTGGTGTCTTGCGGCAGGTTCTGCACTAATAGGATCTTGTTGGGTGGATTATCTCTTAACGTAACGGGCTTTTCGCTGGCCAGTTTCTTTCTCGGCTCTGAAACCTGTGGTTTCTGATCCTTCACGGTCTCTACGATCTTGTCGATCTCCTCAACGGAGAGTCCCTTCTTTCGTAGCTTACATCTCAATCTTCTCAGTCTTCTCTGCAACCGATGGGTTCTCTTTAGATTCTCATCTGTAGAGATTTTGCGCTGAAACTGTCGTTTCTTCAATACATGATGTAGTAATCCCTGGTCTGTTACGGCTAGTCCCATAAGTGAATTCTTAGTGGCAAATTGTACCTCGATCAGACGTCCTTTCACTTTCCAATCATGTTCAAACTTAGTTTTGAAGCTAGTAGCGGATTCATGGTTCATGAAAGTGATAAAACACTGGTTTTGTAATCGAATTGACCTCGAAATCTGTATAATACCAAACTTTTCATCCAGCAATCGTAATGGACCATTACCAAAAGTTTCATTCACAGGAAGTGGTAACGAAGGATCAATAACGAACTTGTTGTCAGGATTTATATGCTTTAAAAGTAACCCGGTGAAGTTGGCATTACTTCCTGGACGTCGTGGTAGATTAGTCAGGTAAAGACAATTATATTCAACCATATCTTGATAACTTCAATAGTGGAATTAAATTTGAAATAGTAAAATCTTGATATAACCACACTAAATAAGGACAAGGACTATAAATTAACTAATACATAAAGTGACAAAAGTTTTAGGAACTTTTAATCAGCTTATTTCTTAGCAGCCTTTTGAGCAGCCTTGGTAACCTTACCAGCCTTGTCGGTCTTGACAACGGATTTGATGACACCAACAGCAACGGTTTGTCTCATGTCTCTGACGGCGAATCTACCCAATGGTGGGTATTCAGAGAAAGCTTCAACACACATTGGCTTAGATGGAACAAATTTAACCAAAGCAGCGTCACCAGATTTGATGAATTTTGGAGAATCTTCCAATTTCTTACCAGATCTTCTGTCGTTCTTTTCCAACAATTCGTCGAATCTACAAGCAATGTGAGCAGTGTGACAATCCAAGACTGGAGAGTAACCAGCAGAGATTTGACCTGGATGGTTCAAGACGATAACGGTAGCGTTGAAAGATTCAGTAGCCTTTGGTGGATCGTTCTTAGAGTCACCACAAACGTTACCTCTTCTAATTTCCTTAACGGAAACGTTCTTAACGTTGAAACCAACGTTGTCACCTGGCAAACCTTCTTCCAATTGTTCGTGGTGCATTTCGACAGATTTGACTTCAGTGGTGACACCAGCTGGGGCAAAAGTGACAACCATACCTGGCTTAATGACACCGGTTTCGACTCTACCGACTGGCACAGTACCAATACCACCGATCTTGTAAACATCTTGCAATGGCAATCTCAATGGCTTGTCAGTTGGTCTGCTTGGTGGTTCAATAGCATCAATGGCTTCCAACAAAGTCTTACCCTTGACAACACCAGATGCCTTGGTCTCCTTTTCCCAACCCTTGTACCATGGAGCATTAGTGGTTGGTTCAATCATGTTGTCACCGTTCCAACCAGAAATTGGAACAAATGGAACAGTCTTTGGGTTGTAACCAACCTTCTTAATAAAGTTAGAAGTCTCCTTGACAATTTCTTGGAATCTGGATTCATCCCATTTAACAGAGTCCATCTTGTTGACAGCAACAATCAATTGTCTAACACCCAAAGTGAAAGCCAACAAAGCATGTTCTCTAGTTTGACCATCCTTGGAGATACCAGCTTCAAATTCACCAACACCACCAGCAATAATCAAAATAGCACAATCAGCTTGAGATGTACCAGTAATCATATTCTTGATGAAATCTCTGTGACCTGGTGCATCAATAACGGTAACATGGTATTTTGGTGTCTCAAATTTCCACAAAGCAATATCAATAGTGATACCTCTTTCTCTTTCTGCCTTCAATTTATCCAAAACCCAAGCATATTTGAAAGAACCTTTACCCAATTCAGCAGCTTCCTTCTCAAACTTTTCAATAGTTCTCTTGTCAATACCACCACACTTGTAAATCAAGTGACCAGTAGTAGTAGATTTACCAGAATCCACGTGACCAATAACAACAACGTTAACGTGAGACTTCTCCTTACCCATCTTTAAATTTGTATTAGTGCAGTTGGCTGTACTCTTAGAAAAACTAAAGAGAAAGAAGTTGAGAACTAGAAACTAAACCAACAACTAGAAATTTATATACTTGAAAACTTTTATACAAGACGATCAAAAAATGAAGTTTTTTCCATCTCTCTTATATGATTTTTGTCTCTAAAGACGACCACTCAAATTTTTCATCAAACACGAATAAAAAGCAATTACCAGGGGTCCCACGTTATGTGGTGTTCGGGTTGCGGTATCCCGCGTCGTCACAGATTCGTGCAGAATCTCGTAGAACTGTGCGCCACTCAGTGCGTGCATTTTTTCTCGACGGGTTGGATGTCGAGACGCGCGAGGGTGTACAGATTTTGGTGATGAGGGAGTGGGGGATTGGGTGTTTTGTAAAAACAGTCCTCTATTCTAGATTGGCGTCGTTTGCGTTATCGGTTTCGTTACTTCGTACTTCTAGCGCATCAAGCATCTCGTTTTGTCGTTCCATGTCCCGGAGAAACGCTTCACGGCTACCGCCGGAGCGTAGACTGATCGGACCCGTTGTCCCAGAAACATGCCTCAGTAATCGCTTCCACGCCGGTGGCGTGGAAGAACCGGGCATTTCCCAACCGGCGGCAGCAGCGGAGCTGCCGCCCGATTGGAAATGGGTCTTAACTTTCCCGTACAGCCAGCGTCTTCCGCCAAATTCGACCAGGAAGAACACGGCAAAGATCCCAATAAAGATCCCCAGTACATTCACTTCGTTTGACCTTGCAGAAGCGGGGCATGCATAAACACTGCGTATTTCAAAGAAATACGCACAGTCATGCACACTGGCAACAAACGAGATCTGCGCGTTCGTCGCGACGTCTCGATCGCATATAAAACTTAAAACCGCGGACTTACGGTCAACGCCGTTCGGACACATTGCCCCATTATCGTACTGTAATGTAAGCTTCTTAGCGCGCGACAACGTAGGGCGGGTAGCAAAGTCTCCAATAGATACGGGTTTCTGAGTGCGGGGATCGATATAGTAAGCGCCCGTAGTATTGCTTAATTCAGGTTCTTCTTCGGCGGTTACGGGACTCGAACAAACGCCGAGAGTAAAATTCGTATAGTAACCGAACCCTGGAACGAGCCAACGGGTTTTACCGCGGTCACCGCGGGGATTATTAGGAGTAGATGATAGTTGTGAAAGGTCAATGTAAGTACCCGTAGTTGGATTCATTACAGCACAAAATAGATCAGTTTCAACATAATCATCGTTTCGCGAAGGGTTCGTGTTCGTAGTGTCATGGTAGTTTATTAGACACGTTACCGCAGTGATCGATGTAAGTAAGAGCAATACCAGATTTCTTTTCAGCATCGTTTGCTCTTGGCTCTTGATGTGTTACTTGTTAAGTAGAGATGTGTCGCGCTGTGAAAAAGGGCGGTCGTAGATAGGATATATAAGGGTTGGTCGGTATAATGGGTTGAAGTGTGGAATGTGAAGTAAGTAGGACAACGATGATTGTTGATTTAGTTGTTATGAGTTCAGAGACGTGTGCCGCTACGTGCAAATGCGGATCGAGCTGTCAATGTAGGGAGAAAGATCATGCTAACTGCGGTTGTGCAACTGGGAAATGCACGTGCTCTTCTTCTAGTAGTACATAGTTTAGGTTTGTTTAGTGTTTAAGAAATTGAATAGGAATGGTACGTCCTTGGCGACTGTCTTTGCGATCGTTGCGTTTTGTATCCATTTGGGTACGTTACCACCAGCGTCGCTGGTGGTACACATTAACCATTCTAGTTGTTTGGTGTTGCGGTCGTAGCTAAGCCGTTCAACGCTGGCGTAGTAAGCCGCGGTGTGGTTTTTCTCAACGGAGCTTTGTTTCATGGGTACTTGCGCGTTGAGCGAGACCACTATGGAGACTTCGAGACCAGTGTTGTCGATATAGGGAGCGATAGGGTAAACCCATTCGCTGAAATCTCGTATCGAGAGCGGTTTACCGAGATTGTACTCGAGATTCACGAGCGTCCAGCCGGAATCTGTGAGTTTCAGGATCTCGCAGTCGCTCAATACTTCGATATACTCCTTTTCCAGTCGCGATCGGCGCGTTCGATCGGGCATAATCCATTCTCCCGTCTCGGTTCTTTCGCTGCCGTTGAGGTAGTATACAATTTTCTCGTAAAGCGTTTCGTCTATCGTGTGTTTGGAAAGCCGACTTAGCCAGTACTCTGGTCCGTGGTACGTGTGGAACGTTTGGACTTGGAAATCTTGGCCGTTTGGGTTCTTGAAACTGTACAGTTTACCCCTTTTCCAGTTCTGTAGCACATCACTTGCTATTTGGTGACCCGCATCCAGGATTTCTTCCCTGTCGGTCGGAAGGTCTTTCTCAGCCCAGGGCTCCGCATTAAGATGGAAACCCATGGTCTGCAGTACCGTAGAATGCTTATGAACTGTTGATCTGAGACAGATACTCCAGATATAATGGAGTTTCGCGGTGTGCGCCGGGTAACCCGTGGCTTAGGCTTAGCTATAAGATACGCGTAGCCAGATCCGATGGCCAGATCTGGTGTTGGTTATGCTGTGAATCAGGAAGGATGAGTGTTGCTAGTATATCGAGTAGTGGTGCTGGGACTTTATATTCTGTGGTGAGTTCTACTGGGCTGGTTTTCGCCGCTTCAACTACGTCAAGTTGTGTCGAATGCGGGACACCACCGCCTTGTCCGCAGTGTGCGAGCGACGAGTACTGTCTGCAGACCGCGCAGACATGTTCCGAGTGTTCTACGACCCGCTGTGTCAAGAAAGATGGTTCATCAACCAGCAGTTTGAACGGGAGTCAGTCCGGGAACGGGAAAGTGGTCGGTGGGATAGTCGGTGGTGTTGTCGGAGGCATTGTATTAGTGGCAGCATTGCTGCTGTTCTATTTGTATCACAGATACTGGAAAAAAGCGCTACGTAAAAGAGCAGAGGCGGCTAAAGCCGGTACAGAGTCGTATTTCATGGATGATAACGAACTGGACGACGCCGAGCAGTTCACAGATAGCGAAAGCGAAGAAGAAAATACACACTATCCGGAGCGCGAAGCGCTCGCCGCCAAGAGACCACCAACAATAGACCATTCCGACCGACACAGTACCGTGACAGTGCAGACGAGAGCCTCCAATATCCTACCCATTGCATATATCCCTGGTGTCACCAGCGGTTTCCGCGGACTCAACACCGCAGGCGATGTCAGATCCCACATCACACTCGGCTCATCTATCCTGGGCGGCATCGAAGACGAAGAAGACACAACAGACCATAACTCTAACAAGCAAGAAAACTTGACAACAGCTATAAGAGCCAGACCAAAATTAGTCCAAATACAAGAAGAAGAAATACAAGAGAAACAAACTACACACGTTGACAACCAGCCAACGGAACAAACAGAAGACGATGATAATGGTAGTTTTATCCTAAACGTCGCTATCGGTGATGCAACTTCACCTTTCCAGGACAAATACAGAATACCATAACGAGATCATTGCAAACGAAAGTAACCCTGCTTTCCCGGATCACTGCAAACGAAAGAGAAACCTAATTTTCCACGTTTCTTTTGCCAAAATGAAAAATTTACCCAACAAGCTGCCAGCTAGTAGCATCAGCTGGCTTATCGTCGTGTTTCTGCAATTGTCGCATTGGATCAGTGGTGTCGTAACGTCTAAGATTGCTTATGCACGGTGTAGTCAGTCGGGATACACTGTGTTGTACGAAGAATCAGTGGCTTTATTGGTGTTTGCCCAGTGAATGACAAAGTGCTGACTATTAGTGCCGAATTTGAGTTATACGCGAAACCGCGCCGCTTATTCAGGTACCGATTATCATTCTCGGATATATATAACGGGAGGAGATTATTGAAGTTTATTAACGGGGTTCGAACGGTTATTTGTTAAGAGAGTTGTGTTATTTGATCTAATAGCATTGAAGATAGTAAAAATGGTTGAATTTACTGATATTGACAAGTTAGCGATCTCGACGATTAGATTATTGGCAGTTGATGCAGTTTCTAAGGCAAATTCTGGACATCCCGGTGCACCATTGGGTATGGCACCAGCAGCACATGTTTTGTTGAGACATATGCGTATGAATCCAAAGAATCCAGATTGGATTAATAGAGATAGATTTGTTTTATCGAATGGACATGCATGTGCATTGTTGTACACTATGTTGCATTTGACTGGGTACGATTATTCTATTGAAGATTTGAAGCAATTTAGACATTTGAATTCAAAGACTCCCGGTCACCCAGAGTTTGAGTTGCCTGGTGTTGAAGTGACCACGGGTCCTTTGGGTCAAGGTATTTCGAATGCGGTTGGTTTGGCTATTGCACAGGCTAATTTGGCAGCTACTTATAATAAGCCTGGTTACACGATTTCTGATTCGTACACTTATTCGTTCTTGGGTGATGGTTGTTTGCAAGAAGGTGTTTCTTCTGAGGCTTGTTCCTTGGCAGGTCATTTGAAATTGGGTAACTTGATTGCTATTTACGATGACAACAAGATTACGATTGATGGTGATACCGATGTGTCATTCACTGAGGATGTCTTGAAGAGATACGAAGCTTACGGTTGGGAAGTTTTGACCGTGGAAAACGGTAACGAAGACTTGGATTCCATTTCCAAGGCTATTGAAAAGGCACAGCAATCCAAGGACAAGCCAACTTTGATCAAGATGAGCACAGTAATTGGTTTCGGTTCTCTACACGCCGGTTCCCACTCCGTTCATGGAGCTCCATTGAAGGCCGATGATGTTAAGCAATTGAAGAAAAAGTTCGGTTTCGATCCTGAACAGTCGTTCGTTGTCCCACAGGAAGTGTACGATTTTTACCAACAAAATGTTGCTGAACCAGGTGCCAAGTTGAACGCTCAATGGGATAAACTATTTGAAGAATATCAACAAAAGCATCAAAAATTGGGTCAGGAATTGGCTAGAAGATTGAGCGGTAAATTGCCAGAAAACTGGTGTTCTAAGTTACCAATTTATGCTCCAAAAGATGGCGCTATCGCTACCAGAAAGTTGTCCGAAATTACCTTGGAAAACATCTACGCTGAATTGCCAGAATTGATCGGTGGTTCCGCTGATTTGACTCCATCTAACTTGACCAGGTGGAAGGAAGCCGTTGATTTCCAACCACCTTCCTCCGGTTTGGGTGACTACTCAGGTAGATACATCAGATATGGTATCAGAGAACACGGTATGGGTGCTATCATGAACGGTATCTCCGCATTTGGTGCTAATTACAAGCCATTTGGCGGTACCTTTTTGAACTTTGTTTCTTACGCTGCTGGTGCCGTTAGATTGGCCGCTCTTTCTGGTCATCCAGTCATCTGGGTTGCCACTCACGACTCTATCGGTTTGGGTGAAGACGGTCCAACCCACCAACCTATCGAAACTTTGGCTCATTTCAGAGCTATTCCAAATTTGGGTGTTTGGAGACCAGCTGACGGTAACGAAGTTTCCGCTGCTTACAAGAGCGCCTTGGAATCTAAACACACACCACACATCATCGCTCTCTCCAGACAAAACTTGCCACAACTTGAAGGCTCTAGTGTTGAAAAGGCTTTGAAAGGTGGTTATGTTCTACAGGATGTTGCCAACCCAGATATCGTTCTTGTAGCCACTGGTTCCGAAGTCTCCTTGTGTGTTGAAGCTGCCAAGATCTTGAAGGACAAGAACGTCAACGCTCGTATCGTGTCCTTACCTGACACTTTGACTTTCGACAACCAATCCGAAGAATACAAATTGTCTGTTCTACCTGACCGTATCCCAATTATGTCTGTCGAAGTCCTAAGTACTGCTGGCTGGTCCAAATACGCTCATCAATCCTTTGGTCTAAACAGATTTGGTGCCTCCGGTAAGGCCGCAGACGTTTTCAAGATGCTAGATTTCGTTCCAGAAGGTGTTGCCTCCAGAGCTGAAAAGACTATCGCCTTCTACAAGGGCAGGGAAGTCGACTCCCCATTGAGAACCGCTTTCTAAGAAGATGCTGAGAAAATATTCCTATGCTATAATGAATTATATTTGATAGAAAGTGTCTCGGATGTCGATATAGACTACTCCAACTAAGTAAGTTATATCAGAATGACTTTTGCTTTTCTAACTATCTTTGTAGCTATGCTTTTGTTACTTGTACAGATCTTAATAGCTTCTAAAAGGTAAGCTTGATCAACTTAACAATAAATTCAAGATCTGAATAAACATCAAGATAATACTCTAACGATAATGACAGTGGATTCTGAACCGAAGATCTCTGTAGCTTTTGTATGTCTAGGTAACATTTGTCGTTCACCTATGGCTGAAGCGGTCTTTAAGCATGTTGTCACTCAAAAAGGTCTGCAAGATCGTTTCGATGTGATTGATTCGTTCGGTACTGGAGGTTGGCACGTTGGATCAGACCCAGATCCTCGTAGTGCTGCTTGTTGTCGTTCACATAAGGTTCCGATAAATCACAAAGCACAACAGATCCGAGGCTCACACTTTGACAGATTCGACTATATTATATGTATGGATGAATCGAATCTGAGGAACTTACAGAGATTGAAACCAAAGAATTCTAGGGCAAATATACATTTATTTGGCGAATGGAACACTGATGGAAAATTTAGAAAGATAGTGGATGATCCTTACTATGGTGGAAATGATGGATTTGAATATAACTTCAAGCAGATCTCATACTTTAGCGAACAATTCTTGGAAAGTGAACTATGAGCTAGAAGCGATTCGCTATTGAACATTAAGATCATTAGAATGAAAAATTATTCATATACGTAATGTATAATGAGTGATAGATAGGCTTTACTAGAAGATTTTTTCAAAATCTTCTTCGCTGGGGACCATATCATTGTTACAACGTCTCGCTAACCAGCTTCCCTGGTAATCGAAATATCTCCAAGACTCTTCTTCTGATTGAGGTAGCCCTGGAGGCAGTTTTTCAACTTCTTTATAGTACCAACAACGGTCTTTCTTACTGAATCTCCATTTTCGATTCTTGGACAGTTCTCTTGCGGCAAGAAACTGGTCGTATGTTCCCTGGTAATGATAAAAGATGAAAAATAATGTGTCAAGGTCGAATTTGGTAAATATTCTGGCCAATGATGTCCTGGAATATATGTCCTCGCTTGATTTTTGATCTAGCTTCTTGTTTTGACCTTGACCTGATTGATCGCTTTCTCCGTTCTTGCTATTTTGTAGTTGCTCTCCTGATTGACTTTGAGCTTGGAATGGTCCATTATCGCTTGGGTACACAAATCTGATGGGCTCATTGGGGAAGAAAATTGAAGTCGGATGCGGCAACGAAAGAGGCTTTCTATAAAAATGCGGCGAATCTGCGTCTAATGAATCTGGGCAGTTCAACAAAGATGACTCCAATTGCGATACCATTTGTTCCGGCATATCATTATATGGCTGCATTAGCGGTCTCTTGGAATTGAGCCAGTACCTCAAACCTTCGCCAAACAGCGGATTTTTGAAAGCATCGTTTTCTCTGATGTCGCGTTCAATTTGCTGGGTGATTTGCTCGGATTTGTCTGGCGGAAATGGAAGCTCTTCCCGAGGTTGTGCGCCATCCGTCTCGCTCTTCTTATCGATATTGCTTGTACCATTATTGGGATGCGATAAACCAGCAGTTTCGGGACTAGGTGACTGTGGACTAACTGGAACCGGAGTTCCTCTAGTCGGTGTGCTGGCGGTGGATGTGACTACCTGATGCTGTGCTTTCTTTTTTGGAGAACGCTCTGTCTTTTTAACTTGCTTCAATGAAGCGCTGTTGTTTCCAGTTGTTGTAGTAGTAGTTGATATAGTGGTAGCCACAGTGCCGGTGTTTGCGGATGACGAAATGGCAATAGATGATGAAACTTCCTTATTATTATCTTGACTTGGCTTGCTCTCGCACCCCATATCCTCATACAGTGTATCGTACTCTATGAAATCCGGTTCATCGTTGTTCTCGATGTAATATTTTATATCGTCCTGATATTCTTCCACAGTTTCCGGTTCCATTTCATTATTCTGCAGAAGCTTCAAAACATTCTCCAAATTGTGAATATGAAATTCATGTCTCTCAACCTGCTCGTGTTGCTCCTGTGCTTCGTAACTCTCGAGTTGTCTCTGTAACTCATCTAAACAATCCTGAATGAAAATAAACTGATCTCTTTTCTTCAACTCACGCGGATCTTTAATAATATCGGGATTCGTCAACGCCTCCGTCGAAAACTGCTTCGTCTTCATCAATTTCTCCACACTTTTAAATCTTTCCATCCCATTTTCAATAGCCCGACGATTTTCCTTCAACGCATCCTGCTTATCCTTAACATCTTCTTTACTCAACCACGTCTTAATTTGATCCCGATGCTTCTGTAACTTCTTAATCTCCCGTTTAAGGTCCGATTCAAGCTTTTCCCTATGAGAAGAATTCTCAGGATCCGTAGATTGAAACTTATCATAAACTTCTTCAAACTCAACAAGTCCTTCCTTAACTTTCTTAAGCAATTTATCAATATCCTGCTGCAGTTTCCTCTGTGACATCTCTTATTATTATACCAGCATAAGTATATTATGCTTAAACAACTCCTAACCACTGCAAATGATCAAAACTCCAACGCTATTGACCTTTAACTCTCTAAAGTACATACTAACTCTCTTCTTCAAGATATGAGACTTTGTAGAAGTTCGTTTAAGATGACCACTCACGAATTTTTCGTCAAGAGTGATTTTTCATTTTAGTCAAAAGTTGATCAACTTTTAAAGACTTTTAAAGGCTAAAAACATCAACACTTTTAAAGAGACTGGTATGTGTTGAAGCAGAGTTGTGCTGTTAAAATTGTGTAATTCTTGATATATAATACTTGATATCGTAGTGACTGATTCGTATTTTGTACGGATTTGAATGTAAACTTGTTTTTGATCGGGATTATAGTATTTCCTCGGGATTTTCTGGTAGTAGTAGTTCGAACAGCATTAAGTGGTGACGATTTAGTCATAGTATCGATTATTGTGGGACTTTTTGTGGTATTAAAGCTTTGGGATTGACAGCTCGCTAGTTGCAGAACAGACGACTAAGGAACCAAGTTTTCGATGTCAGAACAAAGATGGATTGAGAAGTTGGACAATCCAACACTTAGTGTTCTTCCACAGGATTATATAACACCTCAACAAGAACCTTTTGTTGAGCAAGGGTCGTATTCGGTTTCTGTACCGCAGCTCGACACGCTGTCAGAGAGTTTACAGAATAAGTATGCAGTGGCATTAAGCATTTGGAGTGCTCTGGTTTATAGATTGACCGGAGACGATGATATTGTGCTGTATGTTGCACAGAATAAGGTATTGAGATTCACGATACAACCCACTTTTACGTTCCAAGATTTGTACAACACAGTGATGAAAGAGCTGGATGGTTTGCCCGATTCGGATGGGATTTCATTCGACTCATTGGCTGAAAAAGTTGCCCAGGATAGGGATTTGGATAGACCGCCATGTTTATTCCGTTTGGCGTTTTTACAGGATCAACGGGATTTCAGACTCGATCAGTTCAAGCACCATCTTTGCGATATGGCGTTTAATCTAACAACTGAGCAAGGCTGTTCCGTCTTGGAGATCATTTACAATTCATTTCTGTACTCGAATGAGAGAATCACCATTTTAGCGGATCAATACGTGCAATTCGCTTCCGCGGTAGTAAGCAACCCACTTGCATGCATTACAAAGGTCTCGTTGATGCTGCCATCTTCAACAAAGGTTCTGTTTGATCCCAAGGCAGAGCTGGGTTGGTGTGATTTTGTGGGTTGCATTCACGATATTTTCCAGGATAATGCAGAGAAGTTTCCAGAGAGAACCTGTGTGGTTGAGACGCCTTCTACGAGCTCCGCAATGTGTCGTTCTTTCACATACCGAGATATAAATTGTGCTTCTAATATTGTGGCACACTATCTGATCGATACTGGGATCAAGAGAGGTGATGTGGTAATGATATATTCTTCTCGTGGTGTAGATCTGATGGTATGTGTGATGGGTGTATTGAAAGCCGGCGCGACTTTCTCTGTCATCGATCCAGCATATCCACCTGCAAGACAAACTATCTACCTTGGGGTCGCTAAACCTCGTGGTTTGATCGTTATCAGATCAGCTGGCGAACTTGATCAATTGGTGGAAGATTATATTAGCAAAGAACTTGACGTTATATCGCGTATACCTTCGATTGCCATTCAAGACGATGGTTCTTTACAGGGATCTGTGGAGGGCTCGGCGGATGTTCTAGCGCCTTACGAGAAATTGAAAGACACTCGCACCGGAGTTGTTGTCGGTCCGGATTCGAATCCAACACTGTCATTTACCTCTGGTTCGGAAGGTATTCCTAAAGGTGTTCTCGGTAGACATTTCTCATTAGCTTATTATTTCAACTGGATGGCTAAGAAGTTCAATCTTTCTGAAAAGGACAAATTCACCATGTTGAGTGGTATTGCGCATGACCCCATTCAAAGAGATATGTTCACACCATTATTTCTAGGTGCTCAATTATATGTTCCTTCACAGGACGATATCGGAACACCTGGGAAATTAGCCGAATGGATGAGTAAATATGGTTGCACAGTGACACATCTGACCCCAGCCATGGGCCAACTACTAGCCGCTCAAGCTACTACGCCATTCCCAAAGCTTCACCATGCATTCTTTGTGGGTGACATTTTAACCAAACGTGACTGTCTGAGACTGCAGACGTTAGCTGAGAACTGTCGTATTGTTAACATGTATGGTACAACAGAGACCCAACGAGCAGTTTCCTATTTTGAAATCAAGTCTAGAACTGAGGATCCAAATTTCTTGAAGAAACTGAAGGATGTCATGCCAGCTGGTAAAGGTATGTTAAATGTTCAACTTTTGATCGTGAATAGAAATGATCGTAGTCAAATCTGTGGTATCGGTGAAATTGGTGAGATTTACGTTCGTGCAGGCGGTTTAGCTGAAGGTTACCGAGGCCTACCAGACCTGAATAAAGAAAAATTCGTCAACAACTGGTTTGTTGAACCAAACCACTGGGATTATCTGAATAAGGATCAAGGCGAACCCTGGAGGCAGTTTTGGTTCGGTCCTAGAGATAGACTTTACAGAACTGGTGACCTGGGTCGTTACTTACCAGACGGGAATTGCGAATGTTGTGGTCGCGCTGATGATCAGGTAAAGATTCGTGGTTTCAGAATTGAACTGGGTGAAATTGATACACATATATCTCAGCATCCACTTGTTAGAGAGAATATCACTCTGGTGCGTAAGAATAATGAAAACGAACCCACATTGATAACATTCATGGTCCCAAGGTTTGACAAAGCAGATGAGTTGTCCTCTTTCCAAAGTGAAATCCCTGAAGAGATCAAATCTGACCCAACGGTGAGTGGACTAGTGGGTTATCACTTGCTGGCCAAGAACATTAAAGAATTCCTAAAGAAGAGGTTGGCAAGCTATGCTATTCCCTCCCTCATTGTGGTCCTGAATAAACTACCGCTAAATCCTAACGGTAAAGTCGACAAGCCAAAATTACAGTTTCCAACTAATAAGCAGCTAAATTTGGTGGCTCAAAGCTCTATGACTGATATGGACGATTCGGCTTTCACTGAAGTTGAACGTCAAGTCCGAGATGTGTGGTTGAATGTCCTTCCAACCAAACCTGCTTCCGTATCTCCAGAGGATTCTTTTTTCGACTTGGGAGGTCATTCTATCCTTGCCACTCGTATGATCTTTTCGTTAAAGAAAGAGCTACAGGTTGAATTACCTTTAGGTACAATCTTCAAATTCCCTACTATTAAGGCCTTTGCAGCAGAGATTTCAAGAATCAAGAGCTCTCGCGAAAACGCTAGTCAATCCGCTGATACATTCGACTATGCGAATGACGCTAAGCAGTTAGCTGAGACATTACCTTCGTCTTACCCATCACGCAGTCCATTCATCAGACCCTCTGAAGCCACTGGTAAATCGACCATAAACGTTTTTGTGACGGGTGTGACTGGTTTCCTGGGATCTTACATCTTAGCAGATCTCTTGAACCGTAACACTCCTCATTATGATGTCAAGGTGTACGCTCACGTCCGCGCCAAGGATGAGAGTGCCGGATTGGAGAGACTACAAAAGGCTGGTATAGTCTACAATACCTGGTCATCTGATTTTGAGAACCGAATTCAAATTGTGCTTGGTGATCTATCGAAACCGGCATTTGGGTTGAGCGACGATAAATGGTCTAGATTATCTGAAGAAATTGATGTTATCATTCATAATGGTGCTTTGGTTCACTGGGTTTATCCATATTCAAAGTTGAGAGATGCAAATGTTATTTCAACTATAAATGTTATGAATCTCGCGGCTACTGGTAAAGCAAAGTACTTTAATTTCGTGTCTTCTACTTCAACTTTGGATACTGATTACTATTTTTCATTGTCAGATAAATCAGAAGCTGAAGGCAAGACTGGTGTTCAGGAATCGGATGATCTGATGGGGTCCGCTAAAGGACTCGGTGGAGGCTATGGACAATCCAAGTGGGCTGCTGAGTATATCATCAGACGTGCTGGTGAACGAGGACTTCGCGGCTGCATAGTAAGACCCGGCTACGTTACCGGTGCCTCTAAGAATGGTTCCTGTAATACGGATGATTTTTTGTTGAGATTCTTGAAAGGTTGTCTGCAGCTGGGGAAAGTCCCACAGATTGACAATACTGTCAATATGGTTCCAGTGGATCATGTTGCTCGTGTGGTAATCGCTACAGCTTTAAATCCGCCAAACGAAAGTGAATTTACTGTTGCACAGGTCAACGGTCATCCACGTATTGTCCTAACAGATTATGTGCTTGAACTGAGGAAATATGGTTATGATGTTACGGTGGAAAGCTATGATGCATGGAAGAAAACACTAGAAAAATCGGTTGTAGAAGAAGGCCAAGATAATGCATTGTATCCGCTATTGCATATGGTATTAGAGAACCTGCCTGAAAACACAAAAGCTCCAAATCTTGATGATAAGAATGCCGTGACATCCTTGAAGAAGGACATTGAATGGTCAGGAGAAGATGTTTCTAGTGGGAAGGGTGCTACAAGCGAACAAGTTGGAATTTACATTTCTTTCCTACGCAAAGTCGGCTTCTTGCCAGCACCAACACAGGAAGGAGAACTCAACTTACCTATCGTTGAACTCTCGCAGCAGCAGCTAGAATTGGTTGCTTCCGGAGCGGGCGCTCGTGGTAGCTCAGCATCCGCTTAGCACAACGAACAACCAAATGATTTTATAATCGTACACAATTTAATTATTAAACAGAAATTGTAAATCATCAGGCGTCAATCTATTGATAGCAGCTTCATCTTGATTGATTGTGGCATTGATCATAGTTGCCTTCTTTTCCTGTAGCTCGATAATTCTTGATTCAATGCTATCTTCGATACAAAATCTTGTAATCTTCACCGGTCGATGTTGACCAATTCTGTGAACTCTATCTCCACTTTGCCATTCAACACTGGGATTCCACCAAGGGTCCAGTATGAATACTTGAGAAGCTTCGCAAAGATTCAGGGCCACACCACCCGCCTTCAAACTGACCAAAAACACTTCACAATGAATATTATCCATGAAGTACTTGATCGTTTCATCTCTTTGTGTTGGTGACATGCTACCTTGCAACTTTACGGTTTGGAAGCCAGCTCTTTTCAATCTCCATTCGACTAGATCCAACATACTGGTAAACTGAGAGAAAACGATGGATTTGATCGTCCTCCTGTCGCTTCGGAGATGATATAATTCTTCCACAAGTGCTTCAATCTTTGTTGAAGATCTCCAGTTCCCCTGCATGTCCAGACGACTGACAATGCTCTGTTTTCGAAATGACTCCATGTCAACCTCTAAAGCCGCTTGCGAAAGATCGATACTGAGGCCAATGTGGCACACGGGACAGATTAGCCTGCTATTTTCCTCCATGAACGACTCGACATATTCCTTGATACAGAGTCGACAAAACCGGTGATGACATTTGGACTCAATAGGTTCTTCAGCTACGTCGTCACACAACTGACAAACAATAACGCTGGAATCGTTGGATCCTGAGCTTATTTTTTTCAACACAAGATCTGGATGATCAGCTAGCTGTCTCATTCTTGTGATTAGCGTGAAGATATTGGCATAATTGTTCAAAACCACACCTTCCTCCACGTAGGAGTTATATTTCCTCTTAACGTCTGTGTAGAGACTCCGATACAGGTCCTTTTCGTGTTCGTTGAAGTAATCCCTACGCACAGTGACGATTCTGGGTGGCAACCCCAGGTCATCCGCTCTCTCTACCTTGGTTCTGCGCAACATGACGTCCTTCAGCAACAGCTGAATGTTATTGAGCGAATCGAGCCCCAGGCCCTGAGCACCGAACGTCTGTATGTTCTTGAGCATAAAGTGGTTGAAAAAACTCCGGTGTTGCATAAAGACATGTCCGCAATGGTCGCAATGCATATTATCTGTGAATTTCCACTGCTCTGAGCTGCATTCACAGGCAAAACAGTAGTATCGCGAGAAAGGCTCAACGTTAAGGAACCGAATCAACGAGTACATCTCGCCGATACGATTTTGAAGCGGTGTTCCTGTTAGACACCATCGCTTCTCAGTATTTAGATCGTTAACAGCCTTTGCCGTGTTACTTGTCCTATCCTTGATGTTATGCGCTTCATCGAGTATCACTCTGTGAAAGCGCATGTTGTGCAACAACGATCGTTCCTTCACCAGTCCGCTCTTACGCCGGAACCCGTAGACCTGTTTCCGGTAAACGGACTCGAGCACCGAGTAAGTTGTCAACACGACGTCTACATCCTTCAATTCCTCTACCTGCGCGGTTCGCGCGGCCCCATGGTACAGATACGTTCTGAGCTTCCCGCCCGTATGTTGAGCGATCTCATTCTTCCATTGCATCAGCGCAACCGTTGGCGCTACCACGAGCGATGGTGTCTTGGACAAATCGTGCATCAACAGCGCGATCGTCTGGATCGTCTTACCCATCCCCATCTCGTCCGACAGAACACCGCCGTTGTACTTGCTGTTCTCCTGCTGCACCAGCCAATACAGTCCCTCGAGCTGGAACGGCAGTAATCGCACCGACATGCCGTCTGGCTGCGGAGCCCTCACGGGCTTTGCCCGTGGGGTCTCCCGCAGCCGTTTGAACACATCTGCAAGTTCCGGATGGTGCTGGAACATCCGTTGAGTACTCCGCTCAAATCTCGATATCTTTTTCTCTTCATCGGTCATCTTCGGCTTACGCTGCGTCTTGCGCTGCGTCTTGCGTTTCGCAACATTCCGTTTCTTACTCAATGGCTCATCATCATCGCTCTCCACCTCATCACTCTCCTTCACCACCTCACTCTCCTTCACCTCATCACCACTTTCCCCCGCCCTCTCATTATAATCAACTTTCCTACGACTTGCCCTCTTCTTACGAATGAAACCACCTTCTGACATCCCAGCACTCATCTACCAACTCACCAACCTCACCACTACCATCTCATCTCACTTTCACCATCTCTTCATATTGCCAAGCTTTCAATTATGACGACATTTTTAAGTTTTTCTTTTTTTGGCAACTTGCCCCTCAAAAAGAAACGCGGTTTTGCAAAACCCCTCTCTCGTTTAACCGTTACCTAATCGGGTAAGTTTTCCGTACGAGATGAATATCGGTCGTTAAATAATGCAATTCAGCTTGTAAATGCCATTCAGTGTGTCGCAACAAAGAGATGAAGTAGTTGGTTGTTAAGTTAGGACGAATTTTAATGCAAAGGGATTGATAGGTGTAGAATTTTCTTTTTAATCCTGTTTTTGCTTCTTTGGTGTTGAGTCCCTATTTGATCGGAGAAGAGAAGGTATTAGTTGTATTGTTTAGTTGAGTAAGAGTGGTAAGTGTAATGAACGTTGGGATTGAGAGGATGTTAGTTACTCCTGGTCAGGAACAACAACAGCAGCAGCAGCCTGCGGCTGCTGTTGCTGTTCAGGAGCCACAGATGGATCCTTTAACACAGTCAACTGCTGAGACTTGGTTGTCGATAGCTTCTTTAGCGGAGACGCTTGGTGACGCGGATCGCGCGGCGATGGCGTATGATGCGACTTTACAGTATAATCAGTCTTCCACAAAGGCGCTTACTTCGTTAGCGCATCTTTATAGGTCGCGGGATATGTTTCAGAACGCTGCGGAACTGTATGAGAGGGCTTTGGCGGTGAATCCCGAGCTTTCGGACGTTTGGGCGACTCTGGGACACTGTTATTTGATGTTGGATGATTTACAGCGTGCGTATAATGCGTATCAACAGGCGTTGTATCATTTGAGCAATCCGAATGTGCCGAAGTTGTGGCACGGGATCGGGATCCTGTACGATCGGTACGGATCGCTGGATTATGCGGAGGAAGCGTTTGCCAAGGTTTTGGAGCTGGATCCGCATTTTGAGAAGGCTAACGAGATTTATTTCCGGCTTGGGATCATATATAAGCACCAGGGCAAGTGGAATCAGGCGTTGGAGTGCTTTAGATACATCTTGGCGCAGCCACCGGCGCCATTGCAGGAATGGGACATTTGGTTTCAACTGGGCAGCGTCCTGGAAAATATGGGTGAGTGGCAGGGCGCCAGAGAGGCGTACGAACACGTTTTGTTGCAAAACGAGCACCATGCAAAGGTACTACAACAGTTGGGTTGTTTATATGGGATGAATAACGTGCAATTCTACGACTCACAAAAGGCGCTAAATTTCCTGCTGAAATCGCTGGAAGTGGACCCTTCAGATGCGACTACGTGGTACCATTTGGGTCGTGTTTACATGTTAAGAAGCGATTATACCGCAGCGTACGATGCGTTCCAACAGGCGGTTAATAGAGACTCGAGAAATCCTATCTTCTGGTGTTCCATCGGCGTGTTGTACTATCAAATTTCACAATATAGAGACGCTTTGGATGCATACACCAGAGCCATTAGGCTCAATCCTTACATCAGTGAGGTTTGGTACGATTTGGGGACTTTATACGAGACATGCAACAATCAATTGACAGATGCTTTGGACGCGTATAAACAGGCTGCTAGATTGGACCCAAATAACGGCCATATCAGGGAAAGACTCGAAGCTTTAACGCAGCAGCTTGCCGATAGCAGTCACGTTATGGGAAATGCTAATCAATCAACAGGTCCCGAAGTATCTAGCTCTCAAAGTGGTGCACAGAACCTTGGCTCGTCTTCAGCACCTCCTCCCATCATGCTACAACCAACGCTGCAATCCACTGATCAGAGTAATCCGCTAAATGTCAGACCCCCCACGGCTACCTTGTATGCCAACGGTCCGTTGGCTCATCAGCCCCAGCAACAACAGCAGCCGCAGCAGCAACAAATCCCAATTCACGTATTGGCTCAGGCGCAGCCTCAAATCTCCCAGTACGCAATGGCAGTTCCTCAACAATCTCCCTTGACAATGTTACCACCTCCGTCACAACATGCGCAGATGAAGCCATTGGCTGGCATTCAGCAGGCGGGTTCTGCGTACCCACAAACTCAAACTATTTACCATCAACCGATAATGCACGCCAACCAGCAAGGACCAGTGCGCAATGCTGACGGTCAGAATCAAATTAGCCCCGTCCTACCGCAAAAGAGGCATACGGACAGCTCAATACATACATTAGTCGATGCTGCTGTTTCATCCAATGCCAGTGAAAACGAGAAATCAGCACCAGTTAGCTCCGTTTCGCCATCGCAGGTGCCAACTTTACCGGCATCCCAGAGGAATCCTACTGAGCATCAGCACAAGAAATTGAAGACCAAGACATCACCAAAAACAACGGCAGCTCATTTGAGAATACGGTCAACCACTGTGAAGGATAGGGAGAAGGAAAAAGGCAAAGATAAGGCTACTACAGCTAAGCAGCGGAAAAATTCAGTTAGTAACGGTAAAGAGTCTAAGGATCAAAATAACAGTCTTAAAGCAAAACCATCACAGGAAAAGAAATCTGTCGAGAGCAATAGCTTGCCTGAGCTGAAGAAGGCCACCACAGCCGATAGTGCAGCTACAATCACAGCTCCAGCATCCGCTAATGTATCAGTAGTTGCCCTTGGCACCGAGGTACCGACGGCATCGAACAAAGCAGAACAAGATACCCGACCTATCGTGGAACCGGTACAAGTCTCAGACGGAAATCTCGCTTCGGTCGAGGCAAGAGAATCTGTGAAGCATTCGGCAATTGAAGCTGTGGCTGAAGCAACTACTACAGGAAAGGACGTAAAGCAAGTGGATAACATATCTGATAAGACATTTATGTCAAAGACATCACCTACGGGTGAAACCGAAGTGCCAACCGAACTCGCTGCCACGGATAAAACCATTAAGCATGAAAGTGGTGACAACAAGGGTAATGAACAGACAACCGAAATTGTAAATAAACCTGTCATTTCCGATTCTCCAAAGAACACGGTCGAGACTGCAGTGGAGCAAGTACAACTTGCAACAGAGACTACTGATGAACCAGAGACTATAATCAAACCCAGTGCAGAGGCGATGGAGAAATTACAAGAGGAAGCTAAAATTCGCGAAGAAGAGGAAAGGGAAAGGCTAGAGAGTCAGAACAATAACAAAACTCAATCTGATCTAACCAACATAGCGAGGGAAAACGTAGTTAGAGAGATAGAGGAAGATGAAAATTATGATGATTAAAATTGAGTTCCATCCATTAGTGCTCTAAATGTCAAATAGATATGTTATATAATGTAAAAATAACACAAGAAATAGCCAAATCTATCTCTTGTCAACGATTTCATCTAGAAATGTCTCTATTTGGCTTAATACTTGGTCTTTTATTGGTTGAGACACCATCTCTGCGAAATATCATAAAGTTAGTCAAGTTATCAATCAAATCAGATCAATATTATAAACATACCAACAGCCTTGGGTTCAACTTTTGCCAATATTTCTGTATAATTCGATGAATTCGAATTACGCATCTCAGATGCTATAAGTTCCCTAACTGCATCTATCCAACCATCTTGAAGTAATCTCTCACTCAATTGATTAGAAATCCTGTAAATATCTACAAGTTAGTAGTCTATTGAGAATCGACTGGTAGGCCTGTCTCATACAATTGATAATTACCTGTTTCTACAAGGTATCGTTGAATTTCGGTCTTTAGCAGCGAAGGATCGCCATTATCAGTAGTCTCATCCATACTAACGTACTACTGATGACTATAAAGCTGTTTCTCTGTATGTATGTTGAAATTTGCAAGACAAGCCCATTACATCGCAAGTTCTTGAACGCTTTGACTTGAACGAACGTTGCTAAAACCTGTATAGCAACCGTCGTCAACTGCCATCTTGTTACAAGCTGTCAATTGCGACAGCATAATACAGATTACTTGCTACAAGAACTACATACTGTCAAGAGCGTTTGATCTTGAAGCAACATACATAGAGCTGTGATACATACTGTGAAACGCAAAGATCTGGCAAGATTGAGACTCATTAGGTTGCTGTGATTGCATTTCACGTGTGTTAAGAGTCTTGATTGATAGTATAGTCTTGCTTGTAAGGTCTTGTTGAGCAAAGTTACAGTTTAAAGACAAAAACGTTAAATTGTATGATATCAAGAGCAGTTAAGCAGATTGTACCATCGATTGGAGTGTCTAGAGTACTGGTTAGGAGTATGTGTGCAGTTAAAGGAAAACCAGAGCAAGCCAAGTTGTTGAAATCTCGTAAGGCAGAGTCTGATGAGTGTAAATGGATTGGTTTGGAGAAATTGACTTACTTGGATCCCAATGGTAACGAGAGAGAGTGGGACAGTGCTGTTCGTTTGACTAGAGGCAAGGGAGATGTTGATGGGATTGGAATTCTTGCGATTTTAAAGTATAAAGATGGTACTCCCGATGAGATTTTACTTCAGAAACAATTTAGGCCACCAGTTGAAGGTGTTTGCATTGAAATGCCAGCTGGATTGATTGACGAAGGTGAGAGTATCGCTACAGCTGCTTTGAGAGAATTGAAAGAGGAAACAGGGTATGTGGGGAAGATTGTAGCTCAAGGTCCCGTTGCGTTTAACGATCCCGGTTTCACCAATACCAATTTATCGCTGGTGACTATTGAGATTGATATGAGTGCTAAGGAGAATATTGATCCTCAACCGAGTTTGGAAGATGGTGAATTCATAGAATGTTTTAAAGTGCCATTGAAGGATTTTGCAGAAGAGATGGCATCTCTTGACAGACAGGGATATAAACTGGATGCAAGAGTTCAGAATGTTGCACAAGGTATTCAATTGGCTAAAATATACAATATAGTTTAATACATCTGAAGTCTTGTCTTTATTGAAGATTTAAAAAAAAAATTACGACACCAGCAGGATTTGAACCAGCGCGGGCAGAGCCCAACAGATTTCAAGTCTGTCGCCTTAACCACTCGGCCATAGTGCCTTATACTCTTATTTGAATTTTCAGGAAAAGATCCGTAGTATCGGCAGGGAAAGCTCCATAGTATCGCAATTATGGCACCTCTCAAGCTCGCACTGGAAGATAGTTTACCAGTTATGCAGTATGCTGTTATTATTTAGGTGTATATTTTTGAATTATATCTATGAATGTCTTCCATTTCTCTGATGAATCATATAATGAGCAATGAGCGATATCAGCTAATGAGACATGATCTTCACTTACCACAAGTTGTATTGGATGTTTGCTCTCATCAACTGGGTGATCTACATCCATCTTGTCTTGCGACGCAACATCAGAAATCGATTCCGCGGATTGCTGGCTAGTGACTGGTTTTGAATTAGTTAAGATTTCATTCAAAGTGAACTGCTGAAATCCTTCATCTCTAAGCATTGTTGATTCCGTGATACTAGGTCGCCTATTCCCAGAGAAACGACGCCTTTTATGACCACTAGACGCACTAGAACGTCTTGGTCGTGCGCTACCGATAATTGCTTGACCATCTTGCTGTTTCGTCTCGTTTGCTATCTCAGAAGGTCCAAACAAACGATTGAGAACTGGTTGTAGTACTTTTTGGGACCATTGTAACCAGTTTAAAATTTCCAAAATCAGATTCAAATTATCATTGCTTATATCGAAACTTCGGAGGTTAATTAATTTACCGTTAAAGTCATTAACAAGTTCAAAATTTGTATTGAAAGCTGCATTATTCTTACTGCTCTGAATAAGTTCGTTTAAATCGAATTTTGCAGAAGTTCTCTGTTCGTCCCCCGCTGTGCCACTGTTAACCTGGAGCAGATCATCTGGAATAAAATCTTGCGGAAACCAAGTTGAAAGTTCATCACATAGTATTTCCATCACCAAGGAAACACCACAAGTATAATTTTCCGCTGACTCATTGATCCAATCTTGACTATCTTTCTTGTACGTAAATTCGTAAAGTCTCTGTCGTGGATCCTTAGCCCTGGCCAAGTATATCTTGGCTAGAAATTCACCATCATGATCCAGGATGTAAATTCCAAACCTATTGTTCAGATTGGTACAAACTTTAAATGGACTCGAATTCGCTTCAAAATAATAACGAATAAACTGTGCCAACTCCGTGTGATATTTAAACAAATCCATCTTACCACCATACGCACCCTGCCCACCAGCATCAACACCAGTCCCATTACCACTGGTGCTTCCATTGGAAGCATCAATGTCAATATTGGAAAAACTATCCAACAAATGCAGATATTTCAAATTATGATGGAACTCATGTAAATCATCGTATTGAACCAATGAATTCAATAAAATATTACCATTACCATTATCCACATAATAGTTAAAATTATCAAAATTCGATGCCAACACTAATTTAACATCTGTAACTTTACCTTTATCCTTGGCAAAATCAATATCAATAACAATGATCTTAGATGCAGCAGAAAGCCTTGAAACCTGTGATTCAACATCTTCAATAAACGATTCAAGTCCAAGCGTTTGACACAACTTTGTTATATTATCTAACTTAACAGAACCAGATTTATAATCTTGAAATAGTCGAATAATCTCATCTAATCGTTCACCATACGAATCAGAGCTCATCTTGAACTGTATTATGTCAAAGTTTCTAGTGATATGTTTTATTGATTGACGATGATTTACATTGCGCATCTTACCTTTAAAGCAAGATAAGATACAATAAGACTTGTAGATCTCAATGGTCGTATTATCAGCCTATATAAACTACAACTTCAAGACACTTTGATTGCTAGCGAAGTATCGCTAACGAAGTATCGCTAGGAAGTATCGCTAGGAAGTATCGCTAACGAAGTCAAGAAAGCTCTGGGAAACGAGCTTTGTGATCTGTAGCTGATCAGGATCATTCTAGTGGTAAATAGAGGGACTCTTGGAGATCGTTTTGTTGCAGTAGTTGATTTACTGAATTTTATCAATATAAATAGTACTAGTATTGAAGAAATTTTACAATCACTAACAGAATCACTTCAAATAGCGAAAGTAGCGTTAGTTAGCCCATGTCTGGTCAGGAAATTACTCATCCCACTATTGTTGATGGCTGGTTCAGAGAGATCTCTGATACTATGTGGCCTGGTCAAGCTATGACTTTGAAAGTGGATAAAGTGTTGCACCATGAGAAATCAAAGTATCAGGATGTTTTAGTATTCAAGTCTACTGATTATGGTAACGTTTTGGTGTTGGATAATGTTATCCAGGCTACTGAACGTGATGAGTTTTCATACCAAGAGATGATTTCACATTTGGCATTGAACAGTCATCCAAATCCAAAGAAAGTACTTGTTATTGGTGGTGGTGACGGTGGTGTTTTGAGAGAGATTGTGAAACATGATGTTGTTGAAGAAGCTTGGTTGTGTGACATTGACGAGGCTGTTATTAATGTCTCGAAGAAATATTTGCCTGAAATGTCAGCTTCGTACTCTCACCCTAAGGTCAAGACCTATATTGGTGATGGATTTCAATTCTTGAGGGACTATCAAAACACTTTTGATGTTATTATTACTGATTCTTCTGATCCAGAAGGTCCTGCTGAAACTTTATTCCAAGAAGAATACTTCAAGTTACTCAATAGCGCTTTAACTGAAAAAGGTGTTATCACTACTCAGGCTGAAAGTATGTGGATTCACTTGCCCATCATTAAGGATCTAAAGAAAGCTTGTAACTCTGTCTTCCCAGTCGCTGAGTACGCTTACACCACTATCCCAACTTATCCAACAGGTCAAATTGGGTTCATGGTATGCTCTAAGGATAAACAGGCTAACGTTAAGAAGCCATTGCGTCAATTGTCTGACGAAGAAGAATCCAAGTTGTACAAATACTACAACAAGAGGATTCATGAAGCTTCATTCGTGCTACCAACCTGGGTTGCCAAGGAATTGAACAACTAGAGATCTTCGTAAGTAGCAAGTAGCGTCTAGTACAAGAAGTTGATAGTTAGTTGATCCAGATTACATTCCAGTTTGGAAAACTGAAAAGATACCATTTAAGATGCCGATTGATGGTAAAGACAGTGATTTCAACGTCTGAATTCCAGGCACAAGTTTCAGATCTTCTACCTTGCAATAAATATCGAAAATCGCAGCTAATTCATGCTTTGATTAAGAGCTTTTCGTTACTTGATGGATTCGATAAGATAATTGGCAATCCAATCTGTTCAAAGAAGGATATTATTCAATTCCACACGACTGATTACGTTGATACAATTCTCAGTGATCGATGGAATACGGTTTTACCATTAGATGACGACGAATCAGAATGGAATCAACTTTTGGAGTTAGCCAGTTGCTGGAATGGCAAGGAAACTTACAAAAGTGCTTGGATAGAATCAAGATTGAAGTTATATGGCAAGTTCAAAGCTATTAGACAGACTGCAACAGTAGTCTCAAGAAAGCGGTCCGCTTGGGATGCTTTACTGGGGGAAGATAGCCTTGGGGAAGACTATGAAGAGAATAAAGGAATTGATTCAGAAGATTTGAAAAAATATAACCTGGAGGGAGACTGTCCAGTGTTCTCATACCTACCGATGTATTGTCAAGTCGTTACAGGAGCCACGTTAGCTCTTGCAGACGAAACTGTCAGAGGAGAGAAATCGATTTGTATCAATTGGGATGGCGGCAGACATCATGCATTCAAGCAGAAAGCCAGTGGTTTCTGCTACGTGAATGACATTGTTCTACTCATACAGAAGCTCAGGAGCAAAGGCTTTAAAACCATAAGTTATGTGGATTTCGATTTGCATCATGGCGACGGCGTTGAGAAGGCTTTGCAGTACTCCAAGCATGTACAAACAATATCTTTGCATATGTTTGAGGCTGGGTTCTTCCCCGGGACGGGCTCCTTGGAGAGCAGTTCGACGGGAAATAATGTGGTGAATATACCTCTTCTACATGGATTGGATGACATGCTCTTGGATCAGTTGGTTGGGAAGCTAATCAACCCGCTACTGAAGAAACATAGACCTGAGGCCTTAATTATTCAGTGCGGTGGCGACGGTCTCATGGGTGATGGATTCAACGAGTGGCAGCTTTCTGTTCGGCAATTAACCAAATGCATTGTAGATTTGACGGGCTTATTTGACAACATTCCTGTGTTTCTGCTTGGCGGTGGAGGGTACAATGAGACCTTAATGAGTCGATTCTACGCTTACTTGACTTATGAGATTTTGATAAAGTTCAGCTCGAAACAGATACCGAATTTTGAGTTTGATAATTATGCACTGATTCCAGAGCATGAGTTCGCAGACGCTTATGCCCATGAGGACTACAAATTTTGGGCATACGAACATGAGGGCGGCCTAAGGAAGAAACATTTGAAGAATGATAATAACCCAGAACTAGTAACGTTACTGCAAAATCATTATAATGTCTCGGAGAATTCATAACTCCAACGATTGCATACCTAATTTTCTTGAATGATTTTCAACTCCATCATTGCTGATTTCCAGCTCGAATCCCATCTATTCTCTGCTTCTATTAGTGCTCCTTTCCTTAAAGTTTTATAAATTTCAGCATCCTTCAACGCAAATATCAAACTTTCATGCAATTCTCTCCTGTCGATAAATTTTAGCCCATTAACATTATGTTGAAGTAGCTCATCTAACACTGGATAATTTGAAGCAATCACTGGAAGACCGGATCCAAGCATGTCGAGTATTTTCATCGGAAGATCAAGTCCTGAGCTGGAAGTATGTAGCGAGATCCCATAATCGCAAAGTCGAAGAAGTTTGGGATAATCTTCCGCGGTTAACCACAGAAACTCAATTTTACAGCGTTGCCACTTATAATCCATCACTTGCTTTACGTACTTTTCTTTCAAAGGTCCCTTGCCGGTTATAAAGCACATAATTTTTGGAAGCTCTTGATCGAACTTCTCGTAAGAATTCTCGTAGATCTTGAGCGCTCCCAAAAGAACACCGATATCTTCATCCGCGGTGAACGAAGTGGAAGTCACGATGATCTTGTCACCCTTCTTAATGTCGAATTCAGCGGGAAGATGATCTTTAATAAACGACTCTGTCTTCAACATGCTATCTCTATCGCAAGTTTCCGATAAAGGTTGAAATTGAGCCGCGGGACGATCATACAGCACCGCTATCCTCTTTGGATTCAATCCAAAACTCTTCACCAAATAATCTTTCATCGCTTTCGTCACAGTTAAGTTATAAGTTGCAAACTTGGCAAACAAACGCTCCACGATATAATGAACCACTACGATGGGATGCCAAAATGACCCACCAAACTTCATTTGCAAGATAGAATAACCCAAATTATGCCAATCTATTATCAATTTACAACCGGTAAACCGATAAAACACGGCTAATGGCAAGATCGGGATCGTTGGCGGATTTTGCATCAACAGATAATCGCTTCCTCGCAGTTCCCACAACTGTTTACCAATAGCAAATATCTGTAAAATCACCTTACGAAACATCAAGACAACTTTAGAACCACTTTGTCCTCGATACGTTGGAATCGCATGCACTGTGATATTAGGATCATCCACTATTGCCCTCGGTAACGAATCTTCAACGTATCCGCAAAATTCAACCTGCCAACCACGTTCGCTAAAGCTCAATGCATGGTAACACATCCGAGGAGAATGACCAATGTCTCCAAGCACATACAAAACTATCCTTTTCTTCGTAGATCGGTTACCATAAAGTAAATACGGGATCAAAATGTACCCAAGCAGAGGTACCGTCAGATAAACAGCAATCAAAATCGATATCCATTTAAGATGTCCTTCTTCTATCATCAAACAACTCCAATAGCTCCCAACGAGCTCCCAATGAGCTCCCAAAGACCTTCAATTGGCCTTCTCAAGTTGGATCTCCTTTATATATAGCAGCGATGAGCTGATGAAGAACGTATAAAGTGATGAGCTTACCGACCCCTCTATCAGTAGCCGGGTAACTGACCTATTCTAACGATGGTAGCGCCGTTCCATAACACCGTCGATAACGATCACAAAATTTGAGTAACTCATTTCGTGAAAAGTGAGTTACTCAAAAGAGGCCGTCGGTAACGATGTGAGTTACTCAGTTTGTTCGTATGTGATGATACTCATCAGCCCTAAAAGAAGATCAAACTATAAGTAAGCTTAACAACGTTTAAGATTTCAGTTTAAAGAGCAGTGATAAGGTCATTTAGGTTCGATATTGAAGTGGTAATCATCAGTATGTCTTCCAATTTGACTGAGGAACAGATAGCTGAGTTTAAAGAAGCTTTTGCCTTGTTTGATAAGGACAACAATGGATCGATTTCATCGAGCGAATTAGCCACTGTTATGAGATCGTTAGGTCTTTCGCCTAGTGAAGCTGAAGTGGCAGATCTAATGAATGAGATTGATATTGATGGTAACCATAAGATCGAGTTTAGCGAATTTTTAGCGTTAATGTCACGTCAATTGAAATCTAATGATAGTGAACAAGAGTTATTGGAAGCGTTTAAAGTGTTTGATAAGAATGGAGATGGTCTGATTTCTGCAGCAGAGCTTAAACATGTTTTGACGTCGATTGGTGAAAAATTAACCGATGCCGAGGTAGATGATATGTTGAGGGAAGTGAGCGATGGATCTGGAGAGATTAACATCCAGCAATTTGCAGCTTTGCTATCCAAATGATTTCGTTGGCATTATTGTCATGTCTTCGGTGAAGAACCGTGGTGAATGTTCGGCTTACCTGTAATATGTGATCCGAGCTTGCGGTTAGTAAAGTCATCAATAAATAGATGTTTTTACGGTATAATTCTAATCTGTTGGCTATTTATGAAAGCGGTCCTCTTCGGAAGGTACTGCGTCCTTGAGGTAGAGCTCGAATGGATTGGATGAGTCTGTTCGGCCGCTGTTGCCTGCTGTGGGCTTGTCGGGCGACGGAACATGCTTCAATGATGATCTCTTGGGAGGAACAGCTGGACGAGCGGTCGGTTTTGCAGCCTGATCATGATCTTGTCTTTCCCGCACCGCATCGCTGTGCAGTAAAGTAGAACCTGACTTTCTTAACTTGATATGAGCAAGTTCGTCCGCTATAGCAGACACAGCAGACGCATTTGGGTGCTCGCGACTTTCGCTTCCTGGGTGCGATACTGCAGTAGAGCTTCTGCTCAATAGCCCTTTTGGTTTGGGTTTAACCACAGGAGGTGCCTTCTTTCTACCAGTTATTGAATCGCTGCCTTCATCAATCGAGTGCTGTCGCTCAGTTGGCAGATAATCACTAGACAAGCGACCTCTAGGATTGATTGGTGGTACACGACCGTCGCCTGTATCATCAGTTGAAATAGTTGGCTGGATAGAGGGTCTTGATCGAACGGGTGGCGGCGGGAAAGACGATACATCTCTTCTTTGGTTGCTATCTTCATTTGTATTTGCAATTGGAAGTGAAGACGTGGATGAATAGCTTGTATGCTGGCTAGACTGCGGCCGCCTAAAAGGCTTAGGTGGCGGTTCAAAAGTGGTTATTGCTGTCCTATTAGAGTTTACCGCGGTACTCGTCGACTGGCGTTCTGGAAGCGCTGGTGAAGATGAGGTAGAAATGGATCCGTTAGACTTCGCATTTTGTGTCAAAGGGGCAGAGGTCCTAGCGATGGACGGTTTTGAGCTCACATCCGGAACGCTTCTGTGTGGTTTTGGTGGTGGAGCATAGTCAACTTTCACTTCGTAATCGAATCTCCCGGTAATACCGCGAGCTTCTTCATCTGTATTCTTGGCAGAAGCTTCATTCATAAAAGGAGGATTTGCTTGAGAACTCACCGCACTTTGCTGAACAGCTTGCCTTGATCGGATTGGCGGTGGTGGTCCTGCCGGAGACTTTGTGGCCCGCGTCTCAGCCTCGGCTGTTCCAGCTCTAGTCGGCGGACCAGGCTTGACTGCTGATTCAATGCCTCTTGAAGAAGGACTCTCCCTATCCTGGTTTTCCGCCTGTTTGGAGGTATTACCAGCGCTACTTGTAAGGTCAGGTGTGCTTCTGTCCTTATGGGTGGGCGGAGGCGGTAAAGCCGTTAGGTCAACCGCATTTATTGGAAGACGTGAAGCCAAAGCTTTAGCTTCTGCGCTACCGTATTCATATGGCTTGACCCCAGGAACCGAGCTCCCTGAGCCGCCGCTGGTGCTAGTAGCAGATACCAAGTCAGCTTGGGCCTCTCTGCCGGCCAAAGGAGGGCTGGGAAACCCAGCTCTGCTGTATACCGGTCTCATACTGTCGGCTGGCGCAGGCGGATCATGTACTGGTCGATGCACCATGTCATGAGCTGAGGCTGCCACGGCAATATGACTAGCTTGAGGGTCAGAATGTGATGATGCCACCACGCTGCCGCCAGATGGTACAGTAGATGTGATTTCATATGTCGGTGCTGCGCCATACGCAGCAACGCCTTGTGGTCCTTGGCTGCTCGTCGATCTTGGTGGAGGATGAGGAGGTTCTGTACTGACTGGCGCTTGCTGCCATGCCGGTGACGGAGCTTCGAAGCTCTGAGAGGAAACTTGTTGCGGCTGTTGGTAAGGCTGCTGATACTGAGGTTGTTGATACGCAGGTTGCTGAGGTGGAGGTTGCTGATACGGAGGTTGTTGCTGAGGTGGAGGTTGCTGATACGCAGGTTGCTGGTACGGAGGTTGTTGATATGCGGGTTGTTGATACGCCGGTTGCTGATACGCGGGTTGATAGGCCGGTTGTTGATACGGAGGTCCCTGGGGCTGAGGTTGCTGATACGCGGGTTGATAGGCCGGTTGTTGATACGGAGGTTGCTGCGGCTGAGATTGCTGAAGCTGAGGTTGCTGATATTGATACTGTTGCTCGGCTCCTCTTACCGGCGGTGGTGGAAACGCACTGGGGTCTCTATATCTATTGTTGTCATGCTTTGCGTGACCCTCATCTTCCTCTTCCTCCTCCTCCTCTCCGTCCTTCTTGCCATGTGAATCCTTCTTCCTGCTGTTAAAGTTCTTCTTACCTGCTTTATAACCGGTCTTGGCAATATACTTAGTACCCTGGTAACTGTACTTCCCAGCGGTCTTCAATCCTGAAGTGATCGATCCTTTATTCTTGTCCCAAAAGTCACTCATTATCTCAACATCATAAGCTCTAAAATCACTTGCTTTGCCCTCTTTACAGTATAAATCTAAAGACCTCCTATTTTCAATGTTGGTTCCTAACGGTCTTGTTAAATACTCAACTAAAGATGGTCAAACTAGATCTTATAAAAACTTGATGTCCCATATCTGGTTCTTCTACACTCTAAGTGGTTCAGTTGATGTGGTAAAGAGCCATCCCAGTCTTGAAGAGGCTTTACGTGGTTCGCTGCGACTAGAGATACGAGATGACAGTGATCTGCCCTGGAGAGCACAGTTTATACAGGATCTGAATGAGTCTTCAAACGTATTCATATTGCTGAACGATGATGGGTTATGTATTCCGACGATATTGGCGTACAGTGGTGAGAGTGCTGCAATTGGTACTTTCAATGAATGGGTTAAATCATCTCTGGGATTGATCGTTACACCGATAGTGCTGGATACAATAACAATGTTGCAAGTTGCCGATGCACTCACTGAGAGGGGCAACATGTATGACACTAGGCTTTTCTTTGAGTTTGTCACAGAGACGAAGAATCTAACAAAGATGGAAATGGAGATCGATAAAAGCTCACTGCGAGCACTGTCACATTCCAGCGAGGGTTCTTATTCTGACGGGTTGGTATCATTTTTATATAACGAGACTGGTATGCGGCTGGAACGACTGCCTTTGAGCTCGATATCTATGTCAGGCAATGCTAAGATCGGAAAAAACCAAATAACAACCATGGAAGCTGATCTGCAGGACGATCTGCTGCGAGTGCTGCTGAAATCCAACCAGTACCAAATATCATAAAAGGTATGTACACGAATTCATTGTTCTGTGTCAACGTCAAAGCTACTGCCACAACCGCAACTGCTTTTCAAATTGCCACCGGTTATCTTGAACGTCGACCCGATCAGTTCAGTACTGTAGGTTAAAGTAGTCTTATTCAGTATCTTGAGCGAGTTTTCATCCACTAAGACCTTCCCGCCTTTTTCAGGCAAAACAAAGATCACATCTTTGTTATCCTTAAAATCGTCATCAAATTCGTCCTCTTCATTCTCAACAGCTCCCGTCTCAACTTCTCCAACCCGTTTTTCCACTTCAACGTCCGGTATCAGTGACATATTATACTGGAATCCATGACAACCGCCGCTTTCCACCGCAATCTTCAAAACTTCGTTGCTCGTACGGTATATCTCACTCAGTCTTTTGAATGCCCGCTCTGAAATGTACATATCAGACCCTGCTGGCTGATTTATAACTCGTAATGGCTTGATAATCTGTTCTCCAGATGAGTACCATCTGCGACCTCCGCTCCCCAGAAAACTTCCCTTCAAAAAGCTCCTAGACACAGAACCAACTAACCTCCACGACATGCTACCAACAGCACCGCTAAACCCTCAAGTTGAACCAAGATCTCAGCTCTTCAACTGCCCAATCCTTACTAAGTCCCGGTCTTTTAGCCCTACAAGAGCCGTTACCCGGCTTCACCACTTAAGCTTATAAGCCCTGGCATACTAAGCAATGGGCATCTCTTTGGTACTGGAAACTATGCGTAAAGAGTCCATTTGATCCATTGAATATGGTGAACGTGGGCATTGTATCGTAGTCAACCAGATCGTAGTATATCGAGATTATCCGAGAACTGCAAGCCGCGGCTACAATTGAGTTTGTACTGCTGCAACTGGGGATAATATGCTTTACCACACCGACTAGGTAATCAATTGTGAGATCTTTTGTGTCAATATTGAACGTCTTGGCTCTCTCTAGGGAAAGATCAAATAGTCTTTGTATATCTTGTGGATTATCGAGGTTTGCCTGTGGGAAACTGACTGTGATAGCGTAGCTTATAACATGTTGGAGGTTTCTTGGATTGTTGGCGATTGTACAGAGCGGGAACGTGTCCTGTTGTACTGGGACTGTATCCAGAGAGCATTCCCAGCAAGCTGTGATACCTGGGATCACAGTCTTGACGTGGCCCTTGAGTCCCTCAGTACCGCCGTCGATAAGCGGTATGCAGATGTCAAAATTTGAGTCCCTAGCGATCCCAACGACCATCTCATTGGCGTATCTGCGGGGGGCTATCGCATCTAGCCCAGAGACCACAAACTGGAACTGTTTGAAGAACGCAGCCGGTAGAAGTGTCAAATCCTGGACGTGTGGGACAACTATTACTTCGGGAGCTTCAGGGTTTAGTGCTTTTCGACGCTGACTCCATCGATTAATGTAGCTGGCAGCTACTTCTGCCTTGGGTTTACCAATATCACTCTCATGGAAGAGGAACTGTCTGTTAAGGTTGGTTAGTTCAATCGTGTCGATATCAACAACATGAATTTCACGAACGTTTGACATAGCAAGGTTCTTCAGCACTTCACATCCCAGACCACCAGCACCCAGGACCAGTATTTTGCAATCCATCGTCTTGGTGGTCAAACTCGCAAGAGTTCTTCAATCTCTAAACCTACAAGCTATAAGGCATAAAACATTGTACAATAAACATCAAGAAAACTAGATTAGGTATCATTGGATGTTGGGAACTAGTAGCTGCTGCTCAGCTTCCTAAATGGAGTTTTGTCAGGTCTTTGGGACTATTGTTGCTACCAGAGATGGATCTTTGAAAGTCGAGATTGATTAGAATCGATTGATGCAAGATAACTTCCAGTTTCCTAGCTACGGCATTCATTGCCGTTGCTGGAGTGGCAGAGTTGTGAATTGGTCTCGTCACAATGCGCCTTCCGACTAACATGCCGGACTGCTCATTAGTCAGACAATGATTAGTAAGAAGGGGGTTACGAGGTTATACGTTTGCCATTGGTGGTAGTTCTCACGTATTGACAATGTCTTCAGTACTAACTGGGTTGCTTTCAAGTTTAGAACTTTGAGTTGTTAGCCATTGGATCAGTTGTTAGACCAGATGTCATGCTGTTGCTACTACTACTGCTAGAGATTCCACTGTTATGTCCAAGAGGCACTTCCAGAATGTACATTACCAGATGGCCAATTGTTGTTATATAAAGGGCAACGAATATCGTCAAGATTGCATGAATCTATTACCATTCTCATCTCAGATCCTCAGGAACAGTATTAGTTCATTCAATACACGTTAAACAGTTTCGAAATGGTTAGAATTGCTATCAATGGTTTTGGTAGGATCGGTAGAGTGGTTCTGAGAGTGGCTTTATCCAGAAAAAACCTAGAAGTGGTTGCAATCAATGACCCATTCATCTCTACGGACTATGCTGCCTATATGTTCAAGTACGACACAGTACATGGCAGATACTCTGGTGAAGTCACCCATGATGACTCGCACATCATCGTCGATGGACACAAGATTGCTGTCTATCAGGAGAGAGATCCATCTTCCCTGCCATGGGGTAAGCTGAACATCGATATTGTTGTAGACTCTACTGGTGTGTTCAAAGAATTGGATACCTGTCAAAAGCATATCGACGCAGGTGCCAAGAAGGTCGTTATTACTGCTCCTTCTTCTACAGCTCCAATGTTTGTTATGGGTGTGAACGAGGACAAATACACTCCAGATGTGAAGATCGTGTCCAACGCTTCGTGTACTACCAACTGCTTGGCTCCATTGGCTAAAGTCATCAACGATGCTTTCGGTATCAAGGAAGGTCTGATGAGCGCTGTCCACTCTGTGACCGCCAGCCAGAAAACTGTCGATGGTCCATCCCATAAAAACTGGAGAGGTGGCAGAACCGCTTCCAGTAACATCGTCCCATTCTCCACCGGTGCCGCCAAGGCTGTCGGTAAAGTTCTACCAGAATTGCAAGGTAGATTGACCGGTATGTCTTTCAGAGTCCCAACCGTTGATGTTTCCGTGGTTGACTTGACTGTCAATCTGAAGAAGGAAACCACCTACGAAGAGATCAAAAAAGTTGTCAAGGCTGCTGCTGAGGGTCCATTGAAGGGTATTATGGGCTACACAGAGGACTCTGTTGTCTCCTCAGACTTTTTGGGCGATTCGCACTCGTCCACTTTTGATGCCAGTGCTGGTATCCAATTGACTCCAACCTTCGTCAAGTTGGTTTCGTGGTACGACAACGAATACGGTTATTCTACCAGAGTTGTCGACTTGGTTGAACACATTGCCAATGCTTAAGGAATCTTCCTAAGAACCGTTCTTTTTTACATTTTCGATGATAATATGACCTGTGAAGATTTTACAATTTATATACTTGGAACCTTGAATTGATTTTCGTTTGTGAATTTGGCCGCAGGACCGCTGCTAATCCGCTCCAGCTTCTCTTAGCTTTCCTGGCTTGTATCGACAGTGGAACCTTGCCATGACGTTATTTAATCGTGTAGGATCTTCAGCGTCAGCATAGGGTTTAACAGCAACCGACGCAGCGGTAATTTCCGGATGGTCCAAGAAGTTGAGGGCGACTTTAACCCAGCCATCCATATCCAGCGACATGGGTGTCTTGTAGATCTTTATTCTCCCCACCTGGCATGGGAGCCAATCCAGAATTTGATGCTATAGATCCCTCCGCAGTTTCTTACGTCTAGCCTCAAGAGGCTCATCAAGATCTGGATGATCTGCCAGGTATTCAGCTAATCCCGCCACTTGTTCCTCTTGTTCTCTTTCTAAATGCCACTTTCAGAGCTGTGGAATAATCTATGATATCTGTTGGCTGTTGGCGGCTAAACCGGCAATTAAGCTCTATGCTAACATCATGTTCGCCCCAGTAGTGTGAATCTGGTGGTCTAAACAGACTTGAGAAGAACTCAAACACATCTTTGTCTAGAATATAGCTATTCGGGAAAGTAAACGTTCTCTTAGCGGTTTCTTGTCTCTCCTGGCTTGAAGTCTCAAGTACAACATTCTCACAGCCCTTTGGAACAACAACATCCTTTGCAAGCCCGCTCATTAACTTCCTGAGAAGCTCTTTCTTCTCCTCAGGTGCATTTTTCAGGTACTTATGGGCTCTCATCTTCTTTACTATGGTGTTGTATACAACATAGGGCTCTGGCCAGGTTATATCATCACTCAAGTAATCGTATGGGTACTTCTGCATCCTGTACTTGGCGAAGAAGACCGCCAACATGGGATACCTCCAATAGCTCTCGGGAACCTTCATAGAACCTCTTAATCCTTTCACAACATGTCTGAACGGAAGATAGATCACCCTATGAGGTATGATGGCGAAGCTTTCCAGTATAAAGTTGCGTAAATCCGGTGGAGCACGAGGCAGCTCACGTCGGAGAGTTTCAGCTCCGTTTATAGCTTCTTTAGACTCAGAACTAGACATCAGTATCTTAGTACAATCTACCGGCAGCCCAATACACCACTAAACGTCAATAGTCCGACTCTAACGACCATTTCCCTGTCTTTATCTGCAACATACGCTTCAGGCCCTTATTGCGGAAGCCCGCACAGTACAAAGCATAAAGGACTGAACAACGTATATAAGAAACTAGCGTAGAAATCATTCTGCCTTGACACCACCAGTACCTGCTCTTTCAGCTTCTTCAATTGACTTCTTATCGGTCTTTGGTCCGCTACTGCCACCAAATCCACCAAATAGCGATGGTGCAGTGAAAGGTCTCTTGAGATCGCCCGACGCAGCCTTACCAAACAAGTGAATCTTAACCTCGTTGGACTCAAGAGCCGTCTTGATTGGAGAAATCGATTGCATAAACAATGGATTAGTGTAATGCATATAAAAATGCATAAATCCCATCATTGCAAGTCCCGTATAGATAGATTTAATCGAACTATCAATCTCTTTCAAATCATAATCTCTAACAGTAGTAACTTCCAATTTCTCGCCCTCACCACTCATGGGACTAGCTGGAGTAACATATTTCAAAGTAGTTAAATCATTCTTGGCCACAATTATCCTTCTAACCAATTGGTAAATGATCCATGCTAAACCAACAGATGCTCCATATGCAATTCTAATGTACATGATATTTTTTTCATCTTCCATATCAATTCGACGTGCTAATTGCATCATCACTAACATGATGACCAAATTACTAATTTGTGGATTCATTTTGAACAATTTAATCTCACTATCACAGTCACTATACTACAATCCACCAACTAACAGATTAAATCCACACAGTTGCGCTATTCAAACCTCACTATATATACGTAAATCTTCACATATAATGCGATCTAACATCGTTAAGCTTCTGATTACGTGGCGAAAGATGAAAAAATTTAAGAAAAACAAGAAAATCACCTTTGACGAAATTTTCAGAGAGTATCATCTTTGACGAAAACCGAAAGGATTATCACGCTTGACGAGAAACACGTGTGTATCATCTTTTACGAAAGCGGGGCAGGAATATCACTTTCGACGATGGAATCACCTTGCACGAAGGTTAAAGATTCATTATATATGGTGGATAGGTCTATCAAATGCAATGTAGCTGATGGTGATGATTGATGGTGATGATGATGACGATGACGATGACAATGATGATAATGATGATGATGATGATGATAGTTGGTTAATGCGAGTTTGAGTCCTGATTTTGTGATGGACTTGGATTGTTGATGCTGTTTTGATAATCGTGAATCACTGGTGTGGTTACAACGGGATGCGGTTTTGTATTTGTTGTCTGTGGTGTATTCCATGGACGATGTTGTTGTTGTTGTTGATAAGCGGCATGATATGAAAAATCCGAGTGTTGATCACGATTTAATGGGATCTCTTGAGACGATTTTGTATGTTGTATGGGCATTTGCACAGGTGTTTGAAATGGTATACCAGCCGGGTATACCTGTGGAGTCGCAGGTGTATTGGGTGTCTTGGTGTAGTAATTGTAAGGATACGGCTGTTGCATATAGTAAGGTGGCCAGTAGTATGGAGCATGATAGACGCCGCGGTACGCGGCGTCAACGTGATGTTGCTCGTTGAGTTGTGGCCTTGTATAGTTATTGAAGGGAAGGAGACCCGGCGTTGGACGGTGAGTTATCGGTGGATGATGTTGATATTGTGGTTGTAATTGTAATGGTTGTTGCGGCGGCGTTACCGCCGCAACAACCTCTTTCTTCTTACGCTGTTTTCTTACTGGTTTGTATCTGTAGTCCGGGTATTTTTTCTCATGATCGTTCTTTTCCTTCTCTGCCAACTGTTTCCAATGAACTTTCTCCTCATTCGAAAGTTCTTTCCATTTAACACCTAATAATTTTGAGATCTTCGAATTATGTGGGATCTCCACACCCTTTGCAGTCCATTCATCGATCAATAACTTATGATTATGTTGTCTAAACAATATAAACGCATTACGCGGTCTTGGAATCTTTTCCTTTTCACCATATCTACCCGTCTCACGCGGTGAGTCATCCATCCTTCTAACAACAACTTCAGATCAATTAAATCTTATTATAATCGATCTTTTTATTTTTTTCTTTGTTTTCCTATTATATAGGCACTAGAAAAAGATTCAATTGCTTATATTGACACAACATACAAAGATTTATCAAATAATGATACACTAAAGCTATGATGATGACCTGACTGACGTCAAAATTTATGGTGAAAAAACCTTTTGTCTCGCAATAATTCTTTAACGATACAGTTTTTTTAACTTGGTAATATACCATAAAGAACTTTCCAGCAGGGAAAGTTAAACTGCGATCGTATAATGAACTCACTGAACAAATGGCTGAATAGAATATTAAGCACAAACAAGAGAATCGGATACGAGAAAAAGGAAAGTCTAAGTACCGGATTCTTCGAAAAAAGTAATTTAAAAAGTTTAATTTGAAATGTGATAAACGCGTATGCTTGCCTAAAGAGGGGTATTTTGTTTCCCTAGCGGGATATAAAGTTTTTATTATTGAGCGAATTGTACCCGTTTAGGATAAACTCCGCCGGCCTCCGACGGAGTCACTGTACACGAAAACTAGCCGCTGAGCTTTTTTTGATTTCTTTTTTCTGATCTGATTTTTTTCTCCGAGATTTTCCGCTGGAAGAATTATTGATAATTGTTCCGTTCCGGTCTTCGACCGGAACAATTTTTTAATATGCGCTCTTGCAATGCGATGCGGAAAAATTAAAGAGGAACCGGAGAATAAAGCTGCAGGAGACAATTAATCCGATCTGCGGAATGGTTTCTTTTCACGCGATAATCCGTTCCTTTTTAATCGTTAGTACTAGCAAGGTTGGTTAGTATGAGTCTTTATATATATGTATTGTCAATGTGTGCGAGTGATAGGGTTCTGTAATAACAGTGAGTAGCACGGGAGTGTGATCATGATTAATGAAGTAACGAAAGGTTTGACCAGGGCTCGTTGCTCTAAGAAGGAATGGAACGATACGGTGGTTGAAGAGACGGTTATTCGGGAACCCGGTGTTGGTTTTGGTTCACTTGCGTTGGAGAAACAGCAGTATTTGCTGTCGAATGAACTTTATAAATGTACTTCTAGAGATTCGTTGTCTTCTTTGCAACAGCTCGCGGACAAGTCCGCGAGCGATTCGCCTCCGAGGAAAAAATTCATACTGGAGGATCACTCCACATACACGTATGGCGCCGTGGGGCGTTCACTGTGGCCATCTGCGTGCTGCTCGTCGACCACCACGAACTTTCTGCGGCCTCGTATGGAGTTTTCAGGGTACCAGATATCGGGATACAAGAAATACCAGATCGAAGTGGCTTTGAAAACTGTGGATTTGCCCTTGAACCGTTGCAGCTCGCTGACACCGCATCTGACCGGATTTTTGACCATCTGCGGCCTGACAAACCAGCATCCCGAAATAACCACATATTTCGAAGCGTTCGCGGTCACCCACAAGGAACTCGGGTTTTTGTCGTCCAGCTGGCCCGATAATTCATCCATGAGCCCCTACAGGGCGGACGATCAGACCGACCTGGAGCATTGGCTGAATTTTCCCGCGTTCAAACAGCTTTTCCTGCCAGCGCTGGGCGATTCGCCCAGCGCACGTCCAACGCTGAACGACGTGATAGAAGGCGATTACGATTTTGGAGACTATCTGGAACAGAGATTCATCTTCATGAGATGGAAGGAAAAATTCCTGGTACCGGACGCTCAAGTTGACGGGATCGCCGGCGCGTCGTACGACGGATTTTACTATATCCTTCATGACCAATTTACTGGTAACATACAAGGTTTCTACTACCACAAGGACGCTGAAAAATTCCAGCAATTAGAATTAATACCTTCCTACAAATCGTTGTCGAGCTGCACCGATTGTACTTTTGAATTTGCATAAACATAATACTGGCCCGGGCAGCCAACAATAAAGTAGAGCTCATAATGGTGATATTTAATGGTTTCTAGATAGATAATGGAAGTGATGAGTTTATGATAGTTAATAGGTATGGATCATGTGATAGAAGCTTACAATGAGTATTAAAGATAGCTTATAAGAAAGGTATTCTTTAGTCGATACAAGACGGTAAAGTCGATTTACAATGGCTTTGAATAATCTTAAGAGATCAGATCTATGTGTACAGTAAGTTTAAGCCTTTTTTCCGTTTCAATTTTGAGTTCTGTTGGCTAACTTTTCAATCGATAGATATAAACATGTTGCACCACCAAAGAGTCCCTATGCTACTAATACGGGACTATCTGGTCTTGTTAATCAGTCAATGCCCATGGTAGCAATGTTTTTAAGAAATAAATTTATTGGTTGGTTTGCATTGATTCAAAGTGTACATTACTATTTTAACACAGATCCTGAAGCAGCTAGCGTTGCAGCTGCTTCGAATAAGGGTTCAATGGATCAACCACCATTGATGAAAGTATTACTAAGTGTTGTTGGTTTACTTGTTTGTTATATGAATCTAGTGATCCCGCAGCCTCCGATGGCGCCATCAAGAAAGGCGGAAACCGCTTAAAGCGTCTATATAGGTTATTCACCAATATCTTCAAACCAATCGTGTGGTCTCTCAGTGATAAATTTCTTCATTATCTTCTTACATCTTTCATCGTCGACTACAACGACCTGGTGACCTCTGGAACGAAGGTATTCCTCGCCAGGGCTCTTGAAATTAACGTTCTCACCAACAACACAGCGTGGGATTCCATACATTATGATTGCACCAGTACACATATCGCAGGGCGAAAGCGTTGTGTACAGCGTAGTATGCTTGTAAACGTGTCCCGGAAGTCTGCCGCAGTTCTCAAGCGTAGATATCTCACCGTGTAGAGTCGCAGATCCTTTCTGGAATCTCATGTTATGGCCACGACCTAGCACTGTCCCATCCTCATCGTTGATCAAACACCCACCGATTGGTACTCCTCCCTCGGAAAGACCCTTAGCAGCCTCTTCGTAGGCTATATCCATACCAATCTGATCATACTTAGACATCTTAGCGTTCGAGCAATCCACTAGTTTTTTACCAAGAGTTTAATCTGAGAAGAGATGCTTAATATTCAAGCGAACCAAGAACTAGTGGAGTTACTAGAGCGAACCGACGATTGCAATCGAGCCAACAGACCATTGAATCTGGCGGTCACGGACTGAACGTGAAACAGTTCAAGAGAGCTACATCGCAGTTCAGTGAGATAAGATCGATTACAGCTTCACATCTTGACCTGCTAATCCATTGAATTTAGTCTCACTTGCGTATTCGACCAATCAGAATGGTTTCTGAGTGAAGACGTCGCCACAACGGAGGCCTTTCTTTGACCAGATTTTGCTCAATAACGCTTCTTATTGGCCGATACTTCCAACGGTTACGGTTTATCATCAGGTCTAAAGGATGAAGAACATACAAGAAGTCGTTCATCCAGTGCATCCAGTTTGGATACTAGCTCTACAGCAAGATGGTTACTAGCTGTTGCGAGAACTTAGCGTGGAGAAAGGTGGTTGCGTCAAGGTTTGCGAGCTTCTCTGGTTTGACCAAGTCAACTGGTCTTAGATCGTATGCTACTACTTTGAATCAAGCTGAAGACAATTCTGATATCTACTACGATTTGAAATGGCCTAAAAATAAGTTCCCCACGCCATATGAACTTTTTGGTATAGACAAGACCGATGGTCGGAATATTGATCCCAAATTGATGAAGAAAAGGTATCATGAATATGCAAGACTTTACCATCCTGATGTATCACAGAATATCAGGATAATCAGGTCGCCGATAGACCAGATGCAACTGGATAAAAATCTACTTACCGTGGACGAGAAATCACACAGATTTAAAGTAACCACGCAGGCGTACCAGATCTTAACGGATCCCAAGAAGAAACGGCTGTACGATTTCACGCAAAGCGGATGGCCATACGGACCCACTGGAGCAACGTCTACGACTCCAGCAGCGCAGTACCCGGGATCACACGGTTACAGATCAGATAACGTTTACGCCTATTGGAATGCAGGAACTTGGGAAGACGCAAATCATATGAACTCCGAAAAGCAGCCTTTTGATGCCTGGGTTCTATTCATGTGGTTATGCGGATTCGTGATATGTATCCAGGCAACCGCTTTACTGACACGCATAGAGGACTCTCTAACGAGACAGAACTACACTCACGAAGAAACCGAACACGATTTACTACAAAGCTACACGAACTACGGGCTGGATACCGATAAAATTTCGCGATGGCGAAGGTTTCTCTGGTTCAGAACATACGGACTCTACCGTTCAAACACAGACCTGGACAGAGAGGCTAGGAGAAACGAAGAGATGGTACAAGATATCTTGAAGAAAAGCGAGCAGAGCATAAAACCGGTTTCTGAAATAAAACGGCCTGAATAAAGCAGGACAAATTTCTATTAAATATTCTTATATGTAGGCTAACAAGTTGGCAATTGGGTGGGTAAAGATAGGTTACAACGATTCTACTTAGTTTGTTGAATAGTGTGTATCTGCTTTGATAAGTGAAGAGTTGAAGATAAAAAAGTTGAAGAACGATTTAAAGTCTTGTTGTAACCAGAAAGAAGGTTCAAATTAGTCGATTGCAATCTGTTGACCATGAATTTCAAGAAGGCTGACACTGTTTTAAATCTCAATAATATTAGAGATGAGCTAGTTCGAATGGAAGACACGATTATCTTCAATTTTATAGAGAGATCACATTTCCCCAGTTGTCCAGTAGTGTATGCAAAGGATCATCCTGGATTACCGATTCCAGATTTCGATGGATCATTCCTAGATTGGGCATTATTGCATATGGAGAAAGTTCAATCACAGCTAAGAAGATTCGAATCGCCAGATGAGACTCCATTCTTCCCCGAAGAGATCTTAAAACCCATTTTACCAAGTATTAATTATCCTCAGGTTCTGGCTTCCTATGCACCATTGATTAATTATAATGATAAGATCAAGCACATCTATGAGGAAGAAATTGTACCATTGATCTCGAAATATGAAGGGAACCAGTCTGAAAATTACGGTTCAGTGGCCACCACGGATATTGCATGCTTGCAAAGCTTGAGTAGACGTATCCATTTTGGCAAATTTGTCGCTGAAGCTAAATATCAGAATGACAAGGAATTATATGCTAAACTAATCAGAGCTAAGGATGTTAATGGCATAACGGAAAATATTACCAATGCTGCTGTCGAGGAGAAGATCTTGGAGAGATTGACTCTCAAAGCAGACGTTTACGGTGTTGATCCTACCAACAAGGAAGGTGAAAGAAGAATTACTCCGGAATATCTCGTCAAGATTTATAAGGAAATAGTTATTCCTTTGACAAAGGAGGTTGAAGTGGAATATCTCCTGAGAAGACTTGGCGATGATGCCTGAATGTAGCCTAGGCCTATAGATTTCATAACAATTAATTTTTAATGCAATAGCATTCTTTACTAGAAATCACTGTAGAAGTCTCATTGCAAATTCGAAAGATGCAAAAGTAGCTGCGTTAGCTGGCGCAGCCCTCAGCATCGTGGGACCGAATCCTTTGAAAAAGGATAGCAGACCGCCTTTCGCATACAACGTCCTAGCCACTTGGACAATAGAGTTTCCTGATTTGGGATTCGTCAAACTGTCTGTCTGTATCACTGATTTGATGACATCTAGTGGATAGACCATTAACCACAGAGCGGTACCGGACATTGCACCAAAACTACACAATTTCCAGGCCGGTATTTCAGTTCTCACCACTCCTGCTTTGATCTCACGAGCTATAAGTGCTTCATAAACCAGGAAATAGGTACCGCAACCATGACCTTCTCTGAGAAGAGTCGGGGACAAACCGCGCATTAACTTCCCGTGTTTCTTCAATTTTCTAATACAGTCCAACGGACCTTTAAATTCTGCATTAGATCCTGAACCAGTCTGCGTTTGCAGACGTATCCTAACATGTTCTATTGGCGACGCCAAAAACGAGTTTGTCAACCCACTAACGAGTCCACACACATAATACTGCTGAAGAGTTAACGTAGACAACTTTCCAGAACCATTACTATGGAAAAATCTCTTCATTGCTTCATTAACACCAAATTGAATCGAAACACAAGCACCAATTCCCACCAGGGGAGTTAAAGTACCTTTGTAAAATGCCAAAAGCCCTTCATTTTTCACCAAACTTCTAATCACTTCAGTCGCTGTGGTTGAACTGGGCGATGTCTGTAATCTAACTTTAGTAGTATCAAATGGCTGTCCCACAAGAACTTGAGCTATTCCACCTGTAGTACCAGCTAAGATATCTTTCAATACTCTAGCTTTATCTTGCTTCGGATGCAGCTCAAGGTCATCGATCAACTGAGGTGGTTGGGCTTCTTCGGACATCCTTCTAATTCAATTCCTATTGTAGTCTTAGAACCAATACCAACGGTAACATAGATAGAGCAACTGGGTCTCTTAGCGGTTTCGAACTGACGATAACTTGGATTTTTCACTCAATTTTTCAACCTAGCTTTTTCTTATAGAAACTGACCTTATCGTATGGCTTAAAGCTTAGAGAACTGCTCAAGCTTGAACTATCAAGCTTGATCATCTTTGATGGTCCAATCGATAAGATCTCTTTGTCCGTAAATGACTGCTATTACAGATAGCGTCAATTGGATAATATCTAGACCTTCGGGAGGTGATGGGATGCGTAATTCCGTTAGCTCGTGAGGATATATCGATTTGATCGATGGTACCTTGATCTCTTGGATTTCTCTGATAGCTTTTCTGCATTTTTTACCCAGATTTCGTAGATTGCTTGTGTACTCTGCTGTCAGCTTGTCGGGAATATTGAATAGGATGTAGAGTAGCCAGTTACTGAATCGTGAAGTTTGTGCTGGTTTTTTGCCCTTGGATATGTTCTTGATCCATTCCTGTGCCATGTACTGGACGAGAACCCAGATATTTCTTTGATCGATTGTAGTGTTGAATGCTGATTGTGTGGGTTCAGTTCGTTGCAAATAGTGGTACCATTGTTTGAATCCCATTGGTTTGGAAGAATTGGTTTCAATAATAGTTTTTATATCTGTGATATTATTGATGTGTCTGGTGTGGAGTTTCTTGACTACAGATTCAGCCCATTCTTCGTCCAATTCGTATTCGTCGTCTCGATCTTGTGCTTTTGGTGGTAGATCCTCTAGTATATTAAGAAGATGCGACGTTTGCTCATCTTGGCTCAGTTTTCCAAGGTATTCCCTGAGGAAATGCAACAGTAGATTTAGAGATTCCTCGGTATGATCCTGGCAAACTGTTCTATTGTTCAGAACAACTCTCTTGACGTTCTCAAACCATTGGACACCAATATGCACTTGCGAATCGACATATTTTAAACAAACGGGCAATTCTTTCTGTGATCTCGATTTCTTGACAATAACCTCGTCATCTTCGTCATATATATCAGCCGTATGGCGCTTGAGTTCTGATCTCTTGATGACATTGGTCCTCAGGGCTTCTTGTCGAACATCGCTAAGGTACTTTATAACAGCTGGATCGACTTCGGGATCAGTTAACGAGAATGCTGGTGTTTGGCCAAACGTTGAATCCACCGATTGATCATCCTTACGATTCATTCCTGCTATAATTCACTACCACATTTAACAACCACACTGAAAAGTGTTGATTTACATTGCATTTGAACTTCTATAAACTTCATCACTAAGAAAAGGTTACCAAATCTTCATCAACCAAGAAATCTAGCAGCTTCAGAAAACATCATGAAGAGATCTTTTGAAGCATCCCATGATGATCGACCCGAATCCAGCTTTAAAACCGCTGAACTCGGCGTTACTTGTCGGGAACCGCCATGTATGAACGTCTACCTACCTATAGAGTTATATCAGTGCCATATCGAGCAGTATCACGATAACCGTTGTGTTGAGTGTGGCAAGAATCTTGTGACAGAAAGTTTCCTGCGTCTACACCTTGAAGAAATGCATAATCCCTTCAATAGCGGTAATGGTGTCCGATATAGCTGCTTTGAAGACCAATGTGATGAAAAGTTCTGTTCCCATCAGGAGAGAATCAGTCATGCAGTAAAATGTCACCAATATCCTGAGAATTTTCATTTTGACATTGTGCAAAATGGACAACCATTCAATTGAATCATCTGTTGCTCTTCTTCAGCTTAGCGATAACCTTCTCGTCAAACTCGGAATCGCAGGCAGGACATTTGTTACCAGGCGGTAATATCGATAAGACGCAGAGACAGACGGAGCAAACATATCCAATGGCAACGACTTTCCCCGTCAGATAGCATGATGTTCTGAAATCAACAGATCCCTGGTTTGGTTTCACTATAATGGGCCTGAGTGAAGGATCAATGAACATCGCCGTGGATAAATATTGTACTAGACCCTGAGTTGAGTTGACATGTAAGTAGACACCGTTTGTGGCGTCTGTGGTTTGTTGAAGAAACGTACTTTCTTTATGACCACCAATCTTTACAACGTCAATGGGACATTTCAACTTAGTAGCTGCAAATATGCAATTCATTATCGGGATATACTGGAATATTTCATCTCTGCCACCACCACTGCCGCAAGTGATGACTAAAAGCCTGGATTTGAACGATATCGTAGCCAATTCTTTGGAAATTCTATTGATATAAGTAAGACCCGCAGATATCCCTCCAGCAAGAGTACTCTTTTGCGTTGTCTTTTCGACCTGTTCTTTCTCTTGTTGAAATAACTTGTACAACTCTTCTACCAGAGTCTCATCAACGTTTCTAAACTGTCGATACATGTCATTGTTGATAATCGACAGATCTTTGCCAGGCAGTAAATTGGTCGTAACCTTGTCTTGATTCACATTACTCTTGGGATAAAGATACTTGATGCCCTGCGAATGAGCTGCAATGACAGCAACTTGATTTGAACTATTAAACGCCAAATGTGCATTAAGGAACACTATAATGGATTCTAAAACACTTATTATATTAGCATCTTGATTCCGTTCGTTATTCAATTCTGCCCAAAGTTTAGGTGCAGTATCAATGACTAAAGTAAGCAATGATGGTGTCTCTTCAGCATATTGAGATCTCAGCTTAGTCGAATGGAAAGCTGGATCCGAAATAGCATCCATTCTATGTGCTAGTTCTTAAATAGTTGTTTCTTTATAAGATCAAGAGATGAGTTAACTTACATATGAACGATAAATGCTATATTGTTGATAATACACTAGTAAAGTTTTAACCGTCAATTACAAACTTAAGATGGATCCCTGTCCAGTCGAATAAGCAACAGCGATTTTATCACTCTTGTAGGACCAGGAAAGGTCAAATACGTTATCACCATTAGTCGGGCTTTGATGAGTACCGTAGATGGGAAAAGATAATGGAGTAGAATATTTCTTGGATGTATCCAAACTGGTCAGCAAAGGTTTGATGTCATAAACGATGACTTGGCCGTCAACGAAGCCCACAGCGTATTTGTTTCTGTCTTGCGATAGTTTAGCTGAAAATATAGGTACTCCATCAGCTACTGAAATAGCGAGTAAAGTGTTATCTGTTAATGACCATAATCGAACTGAGCCATCCATGGATGCGGATAAAATTCTCTTGTCGTCGACCCAATCAACGGATACCACACTTTGTGAATGTCCTAGTAGACAGCTAGATGGGTTGGTACTACCGCCGCGCCAAACTCTGACGGTATGATCGTCAGAAGCACTGATAAGCATCTTATTGTCTGGATTGAACTGCAGGGCACTTATTGCACCTTGGTGACCTATCAGACGACCCACAGGCTTGCTTTCTCCTATTTGATGCACGATTAAAGAGCCCTGAGGACCGGGGATTATGAACTTGTCAATTTCTACCCATTCAACGTCCACTCCTAGGGAATCATTAGAACTCTCGGAAGCCTTTTCAAAATGTTGAATTGCTGTACCGGTAGTGGCATCCCATACCATTGTCACATTATCCACATCAGCTGTGATGAAATGCGTGGAATCTTTGTTCCATTTTATGCATACTATCGGCGATCGATGAAAGTTAAACACATTCTGTAAGCTGCCAGTCTTATTCCACAGACGTAGTTCGCCGTTCTCGACTCCAGTAACAATTTCCATACCGTTTGGCGACCACGCCAGACAGGACAACTCGTTGTTCACCTTGCCCGCCGAACTGGTCGGTGCAAAGGGATGTTTAAGCTCTATCTCATTCAACAAAGCACCATTATTTTCATCAAACAAGTAAACTCTAGCCTGTGAATGTTTTTCCCCAACTGCAAGCATCGATTTCTCAACCGGATTCCAGCAAGTACTCACAATATGTCCCAATTTATAAAATTCTTTCAAAGTCTTGATAAATCCGCTATCTTCAACACTCTTCTGTATCTCCTCTTGTCTTTGATCTTCCTCTTTCGCCCGCTCATCTACAGACTCATTCTCTAAAGCAAATCTCCCGTCCATCAATCGATCAGGACCTTTCTCCTTCTCAACCTGAAGAGCTTGAGCCAAGTTAAAGTCCTGTATAAAGTGTTTCTCATCAGTTTTCTTCATCTCACCGTTATACTCAACCAATAAATCGCATTCAGTATACAATATACCCTTTTGAACCAAATTTACAAGCGTTCCAAACGGAATATCCTTACTATATTTCTGATCAAATTCCAATACTCGAGTTTCATCTTGCATTGCCAACGCACTAACTTCCTTCCCATTCTCTTGAAGATATCTCCAAATTAAATAGTTAAGCTCTTCACTACTTATACTCATCGTTTCACTGAACCACCATTAACACACCCTGGCAACAATACCCAACTAACGAGATCCCAAGTACCTTTGTTAGTTATAGCGATTTTTCACCTGTATAAGGTGTAGTAAGTTGGTTAAAACTACAAGAACTTTGTAAGAAATACAACTGTTGACAGTCCAAGGGGATTTCAAGGGTGGTTGATTCGATTTCAGTGGTCCTGATTGATATATAAATGGTGGATTTTTCGTTCAAGAACCGGAACCATGATAAACATCATCGCAGGTTATCACCAAAGGGTAAGAATCTGACCAAGAGTGAAGTGAAGCCAGGTAAGGGTAGTAATCCCTATAGTGAGATGAATATAGCTGCTGAGTATTCACAGTTACCTACAATTAATGCTAAAGACAAAAATAAGGTTGCCAGTTCGATGCAAAGAAGATTATCGGTGCATAATGCGAATTATATACCGCCGAAATTGGACTATTCGATGCCACTTCCATCTAGTGTGGTTAAGGAAGCTCAGATTGATCGGTCCAGGGACGAATCGAGGGCAAAAGCTGTGGATCGAGCGGTGACAAGTGTAGAGAGGAGGGATCGAGTAGAAGGATCTTTTAGATCGACAATTCCTGCCACAGTTAACTCAGCTGCGTTGCGGAAGATGCTGGCGGATCCCAAGTTCAATGCAAAGACTTTTGTGCGAGAGTCGTTGGGGGATGCGAGTGCAATTGAAATTGACAAGTTTACTTCTAATCTGGGTGAGCTGGCAGCTGAAATACAGGAGGAGGCTAAAGAGAATGTTAATAAGTCCTATAACGAGATTTTGACCGTCAACCGAGATTTAAACGTTGCCAGCCTTGAGTTGAAACAGCTAAGATCGAGCGTAGGAGAGCTAAGCGAGATGATGCAGGAGTTCTTTGTGATGGCGGAAAAGAGATTACAGATGGAGGAACATAAGGATCGATTTCAACGATCAAACTCGTCTGCAAAACTTTTACCACCTGTTGGAGCGGACAGTTTGTCGAATAAGAAGCGGGATCGAAGCAGTGTTGCAATATTGGAAAAGATTTGGGATACACAGCTAAGTACGCTGTTTAGAAACGTGGAAGGTGCTCAGAAATACGTGGGGACTGCACCAGGAAGACACATTTTGACGGAATCCAGTGAGTGGATTGAATTGAACATCGCTACACTAAAGCCATTGCAAAGCGTTCATATTTTCATATTAAGCGATATGGTTCTTGTCGCAAGTCGGCCGAAGGAAAAGCAGAAGGAACTCGTAGTTGCCCAATGTAGCCATTTGAGGGATGTGAGCGTCTCATTTGAAGGATCTTCCTCCAGAAGGTTGTCTTTTACATTTGGTCCCAGTACAAGATGCATCTACGAGAGCCGGGATCAACATGAAGCTGCACATCTGCTAAACACTGTGAGGAAAGCCAAAGATGACTTCCATGATATACTGCACGCTGAAGAAGAAAACGCAAAGAAAATCAAAGAGTCTTTCAACTACCTACAATATTCGCAACAAACTCCGGTGAGAGACGGTACAAAAAGTCCAGTGAAAAGTGTCAGAAGAAGTATGGGAAGTGCTACGCCCGGCAAAAATAGCGGAGAAGAAATGGACAACTTTTTATTCCAAAAGCTCAGTATGACAATGCACTCAAGGAATCATTCTCGCGATGGGAATTTTCTTGCTCCCAAACTGAAATCACTAAGTAATGGAGTGGAAGAAATTGATATTGAACTGGGCAGATTGAAATTCGACAAAGCCGTTAGTGCTTTGAACGCCTTGGAAGCGCAACTGAAGAGACTTGCTGATCAGGGACAGGATGACGATATGATACTACACGGCTTGATAACCTTGAAACTAGACCAAAGACGAGAAGCGGTAGCTTCCAAACTCTCCCAAACAATCTCCAGCACGTCAGAAACTGCACCATTACTACATGCTGTGAAAAACATGATAAAACTAGGACTTCCAGAAGATGGACTAGATCTATTCCTGCAAAACAGATCGAATCTCATAAAGAGTCTCATTCTACAGACAGGATCTCTCGATAATCCAACTAATTATCTGATACAGATAGCCGTGATCCGTTTCCAAATTATCAGGAAAACCGTGGTAAGCTTCCAAGATATTTTCCAAGAAGATAAAGATAGATTTTCATCCATCTTGGTTAACTGGTGTCGAGAAGAAGTTGACAGACATTTTGAACTAATTGAAAAATCGCTACCCAGTGATGACACCATCTCACCTGCATCGATAAGATCCTCCAGAAGGCAGATCGACGCGCTCAGATCGGTCGGAATTGATTTTGTTTACAAACTTGACGAATTTATCAAGAAGAACAGCCATAAGATACATTGAACAAGACATGAAGTGAAACGATCAAGCACAAATCATCCAGAAATCCTAGAATATCAACGAATTCAAGCATTTTAACCGTATTATCCTGACAACGGATCACGTGACTAGCGAATCTCGTCTATGATGATTTCTAGGATCACGTGACTCCAAGACTCGTGTATGATGATATTCGGATTTTGATCACGTGATACTGAAGTTCGTGTATGATGATTTTCCGGGCTAGAAGATTCGAGTAAAATCATCAAATTCAAACAGTCGATGGGTAGAGTGGATTTAAAGCTATGAGATCTTAGGAATTGGTTCATTCGAGTTTAACTGTGGTTGTACCATTTATCCTTATCGTATTTGCAAAATGGAAAAGCTACTTCATTGGTCTATTGCTAACGCTCAGGGTGATAAAGAAGCGATAGAAAAGGCTGGTCAACCGGATCCCAAGTTATTGCAGCAATTGTTTGGCGGAGGAGGTCCTGATGATCCCACGCTAATGAAAGAAGCGATTGCCGTTGTGAGAAATCCCGAGGCAGAGATGGAGAGTAAGCTAATTGCGATGGATAATTTTGAGATGCTGATAGAGAATTTGGATAATGCCAATAATATTGAGAATTTGAAGCTTTGGACCCCTTTATTAGAGACATTATCGGATCCAGACGAGGAATTGCGGGCTTCTGTGCTGTCTGTGATCGGTACAGCTGCGCAAAACAACCTTCCAACACAGAATAGCTTCTTAAAGCAGGAAAAGGGGTTATCGAGACTTATAAAAATTGCTGGCTGTGACAGCGAGTGTCTGAATGTTAGATGTAAGGCCCTTTACGCGCTCTCCAACCTGGTAAGAAACCATCCCGAGCTCGCTGATGAATTTGTGAAACTCAACGGACTCGATATCATAGCGCCTATTCTGACGGATTTGAATGTGAAAAGCAAATTGAAAACGAGAGCGCTTTCTTTGCTGACAGCGTACTTAACGGCTGTTCAGATCTCAGAAGGCTTGGTGTCAACACTGAGAAAGGACAATGTCTTACCATCTGCCATATCTTCTCTGAAGCTGGAGGACGATATTGCTATACTTGATAGAGTGCTGAATTTCCTATCTCATTTGATATCAGCAGGTGTAAAGTTTACGGAACAAGAGACTGTTGAACTGAGAAACAACATTGGGCGCATTAAAATTTTTAAAGACAGGTTGAACGAAGAAGATTACTCAACAGTAGAGCGTGCTATATAGTTGAGATTTTCAATATCCCCGTCCTCATATAAAACTGTGCATAGTAAATCCTTTCTTACTATTCAACTTTCAACAAGATAACCAGTCACTGTATCGATTCGTTTGGATTCTCACACGTAAACAGTTTATAAAGCCTTGTTTCCATGGCCTCTGTCATAAGGTGTTGCCCATCAAGTCCTGATTTTAATTCGCCTTTCTTAAAATCGGTGAAGAGAGCTTGAAACGTAGAATAGGCAGCTATAACACTGTTGGCCTTCAATTCGGGCATTTTGTTGATTTGTTGCAGAGTCTGTCGCAGTACATCTGTCTTGTCTTTACCTGACCTTGCATTGATGTGAGAATAACGCATGTACCTTATAGCAGGGTCCATACGCTGCTTGGCGATTAAAGACACCAAATTCGGCAGTGATTCGGTAAACTCTGCATGGGACGAGACAACGTGTATTTTGATGCCCCAGAGACGGTCTATAAATCTTAGTCTTTGTTCAATATCGAATCTCTTCATGCTCAAATCCTCCAAAACACTGGTTTTCTTTTTGGAATTAAAACCTCTGGTTGTTTGGGAACCAGTCAATTCGTCCTGAACCCTTGCTTTGTATTTCTTATCTTCCAGGGCTTCCAGGGCTCTTGCCAGTTTTTTCAGATTGCTTAACACCACGATGAGATACTTTCCAGATTTCGTGAGAGATCTAAATCTTTTGAACAGATACTCTTTATCGGTTCTGTAAAGTTCAAAAAAGGTCTGAGCATCATAGTAAAGAATGGAGAGTGCCTCTTCAACAGCTATCTTTTCACAGGGAAAGAAAATGTCATGAGCAAAATCATACTCACTATCACACGTTCGCAAGAAGCCAATTCTAGGAAGTTCCTCTTCGACGCTAGCCTGTAATGTTGCCGGTTTGATCCCATTCTCAAGATCGCATCCCGAGCTTTCAAACAGTTTAATCAAGCGACTTGACATTGTCACTGTTATGCAAGATCTAGCTTTTTCATTGCTTCTGTATATCTGGTTGCTCTCCTTGAAAGCACGTCGATTGCTTCCCAACCAGGTTTGCACTAATCGTACCGCTTCATCGTCGCTGTAGCATCTGCCGTGAACAATGTACGGAGTCAGCCTGCTCACTTCTCTAGCTTTCGATATTTCATTAAATGCTTCTTTGCTCTCATTGCTATCGTTTTTGGCAGATTGGGCAGGTTTTGATAAATCATCAGCGAAACTAGGCTTCTTGTTCGAAGGAAACTTTCTGACGTTCAGCTCTAGAATTTCGGATTGCCTGCAATCGCTTAAGCCCTGCTGATCACTTACATTGGTTTTCTCTGAGTTATTGAAGACATCAGTCATATGCTTATCACGCCAGTTTGATGAAGCAATAGGTAAAATTGGTAAACGTTTTGCCTTGCCGCTTGCTAGGACCGAATTTCGTAGAATTTCGCTCTCAGAAATCGAGCCTTGACTCAGCACATCATTCTCGCTAACCTCTCCAGTATTAAAAGACCAATCACTGTTTTGAATAAAAAGTTGACGAGATTCGCTCCTTTTCAACCTCTTGGACCCGGTCAAATCCGCAGCAGGAGAAGATATTGGATATGATTCCAAAATATCAGCCACGACGGCTCCCGACACATCTGCATTCACGTTTTTGGTAACACCATGACGTGTGTCCTCTTTGATGCCAAACTCAGTTTGCAAATGCTCCTGTTCCACATCTCTTAATCTTTTCAATCCATTTTGCACCTTTTCTTCGATGCTACTAACTCTCGAGTTGCAAACAGAAGACTCCTCGTTAAGTATCTCCTCTAATATTCGCTTCCCACTTCTTGGTCGAGGTTCAAACTCCCCATCTATTGAGCTTCCATCTCCCACGGTAGTGCATAAATCTTGACAAAATGGTGCCGATATCTCAATAGATCCTATCCCAGGTTGAATACTACTATCTGTAATGATTTCTATCTCTTTAGGTGACGATGGATACTGTGTTTGAGACTGTCTTTTGGGAAGTTGAATACTATCATCACTTGTCAGCGTAAAAACCTCTGGGTTTAACTTCTGTGGTGAATCTGCCAACCCTGATTCTGCAGCATCATCCAGCAATTCAATAACATCACCCATTGCGGATAAAGAGTCCTCAAACAACAGATCTTGGTGATGTTTTATCGTTATATTTAGTTTACTATGGCGCGACGCAACGTCAGCGACACTAAATACTGTCACTTTTAAAATTTATACAAAAATCTCACCAATTCGCCCAAATCGATGATGAACGAGCTCATCCTGAAGTCTGTTCATTGTTGCCGAATATGTCAAAGTTTTATCGTGATACGAGTGGATGCGAGGTTGGTTATGAACGACGACCAAACGACTCCAATCGCTTGATCGATTCATCATATCTTTTCATGAGGGGCATAGAATTGATTCTCTTGGGATTGTTGCTATTTCTCCTGGTTTGGTGTTGAATTTCTTCGCTGAATTGTAGTCTCAAGATATTCTTTAGATCATTTTTGGAAGAGATGACCAATTTGCCTTGTTCAAGTTGTTGGAAGAGATCTGATTCAGTGGAACCACATAGTGAGAAAAATTGCATTGAGGCGGTTATATCGATCATTGAAGGATTGGAAACGAGATTTTGACAAGCGTTTTGTAAAACTTTAGCATTTTTCAACATTCTTTTAACACCAGTTTTGTTGATAACGGGGACTGAACGCATACCGAGTAAGAATGCCTTATTAATCATTGAATCAATACCAATGAAAACTTTATCTGTGTTGCCCTCCGGTAGCTGTTGTTGTCTTACTTTATTTTCTATTGTTTCTAGGTCTGTTATCAGAGCTGCTATGTGTTCGTTTAGTTCGCTGCTACCGGCGTCAAAACCCCAAGCATCTGGACTGCGGAACATGAAGCCTATGTGATAAATGCATCTAGCTCTCGTATCAAATCTGATTGCCGTTAGTAAATTTGAATGTAAAGTTGAAAAGCCTTCAATTATTTCGTCAAATCTAGCGGCCGCTTGCGAATCCATCGATATTTTGAGATTATCCAGCTTATCAATCGCTGTCCAGTCATTCGATTCGAAAAAGCACCATTCAATTTTCAACATTTCAATGTTTCCCTCGTTTGATGTATCGTCTGAAGTTCGAACGACCTTCCGTAACCTAGGAAGCCATGACAGGATCCAGTTAGCTGTTCCTAAGAAATGAACCACTCCATTTAAGGTCACTGTGTTCAGTATGTCATCTTTGTGTAAAACACCGTCCTTATTTGGATAATTTGCACAGTGACGAATCATGAGATTAGCCTCAGCATTCGCATCAGTGCCACTACCATCCAGAAATTCTTTTTCATGTTTCATTATTTCATCATCAGTAAGCCAGACTGAGATTATTCTTTTCTGAACATTAGAAGCCTTTGTTCCAAAAAGTCCTTCGAACAGGTTTAAGTGATATCTGTAAAATTTGCGCAGAAGCTCTAATAGAGCGTCAAACACCCTGCTTCTGAATTTATGCGTAGTATTCATGATGAATAAGAGCTTCTTCAAAAGGATTCGAAAATCTGCAGCTGCTTTGAAAATGTACTTGCTTCCTTCTATAGCTTCCAATGCATAGGGATTATTTGACCCTACCCTTAGCTCGAACAGATATGCTAGGGTCTTGTCAAGCTTTGGGAAAAATTGTTCGCTCATAAAGGTTGTGAGGAAGGTCATCGAAGTAATATGTTTACCCTCGAATTCGGTGGGTATCAGACCAGAGGCGGCTTGGCAGAAAAATAGGAACGGCTCAAGGAGCATCTTGACGTTGAATACGGTAGGCGGGACTAGAGGTTCTTCTTGTTCAAAAGATTCTTCTTCAATATAAATGGATCCCAGTTCTGTAGTAGCTGAGATTGTGATGCCCGGAAATAGATCCTTTAGTAACGCTTTCAGTTCATTTGCGTGACGTTTGGCTGCCGAACTGTCTTCGATATTATGCTGCAAAGTAAACAATGGGGTATTTGACTTACCAGGTTTCGTCGGTGTGCTAATATTTCGATTTAATGCAGACTGAACCGAAGTCACTTGCGGATTCTCCAAATATTTTACCAGAAGCGTCTCTATCTCGCTAAGGATTTTTAACCAAACCTGACCAAATTGGTATGAATTAACTGCAGTCGATTGAAGGATTTTGTTAATGGATTCAAAAACAACGCGATGTCCTTGAGCTGCAATGAGAAATTTCACAAATATTTTCCAAAAGCATTCCTTCACTGGAACTGCTAAAACGTCCTTTACTGACATTCCCAGATCATCGTCAATATTAGGAGTTACAGCTACCTTTAAAAGTGAAGGACGATTTGCGCGAACTTCTTCTGTGCATTTCAGGACGATATTGTGTAACTCTTCTCTTGCCCTATTTGTTAGAATACTTAAAGCAGTCGGAAGTTTGTTTATGTCATTGATTATGGATAACAGGAAAAATACACGCTGGAAATCATTCCCTGGTCCAGAGCTAGTGATGATCGCTTTTAATGAAAATGGAGCTTCGTTGATCTTTTGCATGAATACTGTGAATGGGCTCTTCATAGTGATAGAATCTCTCAATACGTCCACGTTGGCAACGTTGTAAAGGTAATTCTCCAAATTTGTAAAATCATCCTGTTTAAGTCCAATATCTTTCAAAATATCTCGACCGGACGAAAATGGTCCTTTCTTGGAGTAAATTATATTGTGTATCTCTTCCACCAAAGTGTTGAACAAAACGTGCTCCTGTAACTCAAGCTGCTGCTTCAAAATTTGCAATGGACCGAGGCTCCATAAATCGTGATTTGCTGCGCAAAGAAACCCACGCGCCAGCAAGGTCTGAGCTTTCTTATAATCCTGACTTCTAATCGAATCCTCAATTTTCTCCGGTAATTGAACCAAATACTCTATCGAAGAGAGAGCTTCGATAATATCATTTTGTTTCTTAACGTTCTCATTAAGTTCCTTGAGAGAGCCCTTCTCAATCGTGATATTGCTGACAGATTCACTTACTTGATTTTTAAGTTCCTTGATATTATCCTGAGCTGCAGTTATAGAATCCACGGCAATACCATAAGAGGCCACATTCGTATTAAGAACTTGGAAATGTTCATTAACAGCCTCTTGTAGGTCAAATCCTATTCGCGTTTTCAATTGCTTAAAGTCATGGTATCTATGTCCCAATCCAACTGATGTATCATCTAAAAACGATAGAGCCAGCTCTAATGGATTTGATTTTTCATTCAGAATTCGATTCCATTGCGTCTCTACATGAGTAAGGTCACCTTGTAAATTATCTAGCGAATTATTCATAGCTTTTTGCTGAGCATCAGAAATACTATTGACCGATAGGCCACGTCTACGACCTTGCACAGGTTTGAGATGCATCATCGTGACGTTAGATCGGGCAATTATGCCGATTTAAACTTCTCTTAATCAACACCATCAGCTTAAAGCTATAATAGCTAGTAACTTAACTACTATTAAGGCTTGTTCACCAAGTATCATAATATACGAATAAAACGAGTAACCCGATTTTCATCAATTGAGTTACTCGGAATTTGTATCGTTATTGACGGTTTTCGTTTGAGGAATGGCGCTACCAAGTTACTCCGAGCCGGTTACCCGACTACTCATTTGATATGCCCTGGCTACTCATTAGATGAGTCATTAAATACGAAAATCGATTAAATATAAAGTGTCACTAATTAAAGACGCTTATAATACCAGAATTATCAGCAGTGATCAGGAAGGACCTGCCTTCCAAGTTGGTTGATGCTAGAGCATTGATATTATCATTGAAATATGATGATCGCTTTAGTTGTGTAGAATCTGATGTAGTTCTCAGTAAAAGGTATGTTAGATTAGCGGTCACTTGAACTGGAATTACTTGGAAATTCTTTGGTCTCGATAGAGCAGTAGAACAATTCAAATTTTTCACATCCATTATAAGAATGTCACTTGAAGTTTCAGTTGAAATCATAATTTTTGAACCTGAAATATGAAGAGATGTGATCCTTTGAGATGCATCGATATCGGAGAAATTTAATTGTTCAAAGGACTTCTTCTTGGGTACGAAATTTTCAATCGATGGTTGCTCATCAGAATTTATTAGTGCCTGTTGACATGCCATTTTGCAATAGTTCCAAATTGTCAGGATAGCTTTAGAGCAACCTCCTGCCACAGCGATACAATTTTTACCCATTGCATCGCATTTTTCGAGATGAGTTATTGGAGTATGATCACCGAACCACCAACTGTTTATCAAGATTTGAATTCGCATGTCCCAAACGTCAATTACGCCTTTGGTCGTCCCCAGGATTAGTACAGATCCTTGTTCATCAACACAAAAGCTCGAAACTGCTCCATGGCTTGGTGGATTGTCAATTGTTTGGATACATTCCATATTTCTCACGTCATAAACGAGTATTTGCGAAGTGTTGGTTAATGCCACCAATAGAGAAGTATTATCTGAGATCACAGATTTCAAGCCAATTGCATAAATTTCGCCCGTTGATTTTTGCTTAATCATGGTTTTTCTTATGCGATGAAGAGTTGAGAACACCAAATTACCTTCGATGGATTGGTACAAGGTTCTTAGCACACTGATGTTACCATTTTTGGTTGAGACACCAAAACACTCGTATCTATCTAACATTGCGATCCCAGTTATTGTTGAAGCGAAATCATAATTCAATGTAGATGCAAAAACTCCACCGGAAGTCACATCAGAGAAATTCCAGAGTTTCAGTTGACCTCGCACAGAGCCGCTAATGACGTAAGGTACAGGCCCACTAGACACAGCGAGCGATGTGATTGGGTTGGGCTCATTTTCCGTCAGGGTCGTTAGCAAGGTTCCCTTCAGATTGCCAATAGCTCTATTGCTTTGAGTAAAACCTAAGATGGCTCCAAACTCCTTGTAATCACGCAGCGGCGGAATTATTTTGATTCCTTGAAGAAAGGTTTTGATACTGCTAACATCACCTTCATAACTGCTTCTTACGAAAAATTTCGCTGCACTGTCGTCTTCTCTTTGTAGATCATCCGCTGGGCTGTTGGCTTGGCGTAAGAAGTCTAATTGGACGTAAATATTTTCCAGGTTTGAAGTTGTAGTAGCAGCAGCCTTTGAAGCTAATAATAGGGAGCCATCCATATCTTTTACGCTGGGCAATTGATTTGGTGCCATTTCATTGCTATGATTCACTTTCAACATTGCAGCAGCTGGCACGAATCTTTGTATCCTGTCAATGTCGTCAGTGAATTCGATATCGAAGAAGACATTTTTGGGCATAACGTGCGCTAGGCTGTGATCGAACTGGCTTTTACGCCTGAGAGTGTCAGTCTCAGCGATTTTCAAAATATCGTCCTTTCTTGATATCATCTTAGCAGTCCGCAAAACATAACCTCGCAAAGCAGCTATTTTCCACAGATCACCTTCCGCGAGACCAACTGCTTTGAACTTATCAATCCAATTCTTATCCTCACTTGTTAGCGGAATCTCTTCGTTGTTGAAAGATAGCACAACGCACTTAGAGGCTTTTATTCCACTAAATCCATAGTTCTTCTTAGAAAACTCTTTAGTTATGAAGGAGATGTTATTATTTCCAAAGGCGCCCACATGCTTATTGGGTATTTGCTGCCAAAACAATGACTTGGATGCTCTTAAGGACCAAGTGCAGAGCAAGTTATACACTGTCCTTGAAACAGGTTGCTTGCAACTGGAAAGGATGAGATTATGGGTAAATTCAACATCAAACTCGAAGAAAGGTTTAACAATTGGGTAAAGGACGCAATAAACCTCAGCTTTAGATAGCCGCATAGCGATCTCAACGATAAGCAATAAACAAACCTGCCTTATCCATACATTTGGGTGCAGAAGCAATGAGCAGACAGAATTACAGATATCGTAGAAAAACCTCTTTTGTACCAGCCCTATCTGGCATAAGTTCTTCAGGCCTTGAAGCACACTTACGACAACAAGCTCCTCTGAATCACCCGTTGTCTGCATCAACAAAGGCAGGATATATTGCTCCAGGGTAATCGGTCCCAAAAGGATGGCAATGCCACAAATGGTTCGGATAAGTTTTATGCGAAGCGATGCATCTTTATCGTTCAGATAAGTGATGAGATGACTTAAAATGACGTCGTTAGTCTTCTCGCGACCAAAAAATCTGCATAACGGCAGAACATTACTCAACAATGTCGTCTTAACAAAAGTATCATTGTCAGTCAATAATGCTACTGTCAATTCTTCAACCTGCTGTGCCAACCTTTTGTTGTGCTTATTGGAAACTTCCAAGTTACCAGTCTCTACAGCCCCCACTAACTTAGGTGAATTGAGAGCATTCAGAAGCTCCTGGAATCGATAAGCTATGGGCACGAGATGACCAAGACAACTAGCGATAACTGCACGGACGTAAGGGTTTTGCTTGCTCTGAATAAGTAGCCTTTTTATTTGTGGCAGCAAATAATCCATGAAAACGTTTTCATTTATAGCACTTAACTTGTCAACCATGCCAAGAACTTGTGTAAGGGCTTGAATAGCTGTTGCCTGAACATTAGGAAATTCGTCTTCGAAACAGGCCACGAGATATGGTATAACACGATCGATTTTATTCTCATCCGAAATATACTGTGAGAAGAACACTAGCATCTCTAAACATCGGAGTCTCGCATTGCTAGACGTTACATTCCGCACATTGTGTGACAAAAACGATATAAACAACAGTGCGCTTTCGTCCTTCACTTCTTTTGATCCGTAATTCTTAAGCTCTAATTCTCCCAGATCGGAAACTTTCAAAAAAGATATTACGCCAAAATCTTCGAGACCACGGCTCTTGTTCGTATCCTGTTTTAATGTTGATGGGTAGTTCAGCTCCTGGCAAATCTTGCCAAGATCGTGGTACATCTTCATACAGCAATCATCGGCTAAATTAATTTGATCTTCCAGCGTGCTGTGGGCATACGTCACGCCAGCTATTGGTATGCTCGTTCTCATGGTAGCCATGGTTCTGAAAAATTCATAAGTGTAGGTGTAGAAATGCTCCGGGAAGAAAGAACCACGATATTTTTCAAGCAATTTTTTGCATGACAGTCTTTTCTTTGGATTCTGATGTATCATATCACATATTAGATTCTTCAAAGCATCACCTTTCATCTCTTCCTCCAAAAAGCTTCTTACATCGTACTCGTTATTCTTATACTTGAAAAGCTGTGATAGATTGAACAATGGTCGCCCTTCAGCATATATTTCAGCTATACAGCATCCTAAGCTGAAAATATCCATCTCTTTTGTCACATTTCCCGTCGCATCCCCGGTTTTCTCATGAAGCCTGGTATTAAACCTCTCAGGCGCCAAATAACATGTCCTTCTGTTCGATGTATCAAAATAAAACGAAAATTCTCCCGGATTATCCTCTGGTAGATACGTTGGCTTGATCTTATTGGCAAAATCAGTCAGAACGATCCAATCCCAACTCATGATCAAAATATTTTCAGTCTTGATGTCGCCATGACAGATGTTCAACTCATGAATGTCATTAACTGCTTGTAAAAGTTGGAAAGTAATGAATTTCATTTCAATTTCACGCAAATATGGTCTGTAACTAAGTCGATCGTAAAGGTTACTCATTAAATGTTGTCGCATTAGATATCCTGCTCGGTTCGACTCAACAATTTTGCTGTAATTTAACGTTGTCGGTAGTGGCGCCAATAACATCGCCTCAGTGTCTATCTGTTTCTTCTTCTCCTTCAAATCATACTCCTCATTAGGCTTTATAAATACTTTAATAATGATCTTGCCATTAGGGTCTAAAGCTCTGCAAGTCTTTAGAAATCTTGATGAGTTCAATTGAGAAACATAATGAACTTCATTTAGTACATCGATATACGAAAATATTGCAATTGATGGGGAAGTCTGAGCTGAAAGTGAAAGCTGAGCACCCATTTCGACTCAAATCTCTCTGTTCGAATTGGCTTCTTCATAGTGAACATATCTTAAACCTTGATTTTTCACCTTAAAGAACCCTTTAAAGAGTAAGAAATCAACGTTAAGCATCAAGAGTACTGTCTATACGAGTCAATGGTTGGTTGTAACACCAGATTTGTTATCAAATATGAATTAGAATGAACTATACGAAAGGGAAAGGGTTTTATAAGATCTGTGGCTATTGCATCGCTTATCCCATCATGATCACCGTAGCCTTTGAGTAATCTGGCTTAGATGCGATGCGTTTGACCCTTTGGTCTCTGAACGTGGAGACTTCATTGATAAGAAACTCCCTTAACCTTGGCATGGAATAAAGTTGATACTCATAGGAGAAATCAAAGGGTCCCCAAGGACAAACGGGTTCATCCTCGAGATTTCTTACCGTACTCAAAAAAGGGTGATCGAGAGCTTGTCCAATGGACAGTCTTCTCTTAGGATCCCATTTTAATAGACCTTCAATCAAATCTAGGGCCTCTGGTGTCGCAGTGGGATACACATCTGTCCAGTCAGCCTTTGCAGAGATAGCACCAGTTACACTATGGCAGGAATTCCACGCCTTTAAAGACCCATAATCGAGTAGTACTTCCTTTGATGGGGGTCCTAGAATTTTTATTATTTCATGAATCTGGTGGATTGAATCCTTACCCATGAAGAGAGGTTTCCTGCCGTAGAATTCTCCCAGTATACATCCGATGGACCACATATCGATGGATTTGCCGTAAGTATTTTCCGATAGTATCAATTCTGGAGCTCTATACCAACGAGTGGCCACATAGTTGGTTATATCATGATAGTTATCTTTGCTTGTAAAGAACTGTGGGGCTAGACCTCTGGCTAATCCAAAATCACATATTTTCAAGCAACCATTCAAAGTACACAGAATATTTCCAGGTTTAAGGTCTCGATGGATAACTTCTGCACTGTGAATATATTTCAATCCACAAAGAATTTGATAGAACAGATGTTTGATATGAAATTCCGATAACTGTACCGATGAATGAATAACTTTGGCCAAATCATAATCAATTAATTCCTGATAACAATAGAGACCATCATAGGGCTTTTCAGACACAATTTCACAATCAATAAGGCTCACAATATTTTTATGCCCTTTGAAAAATGTCATAAACTTCAATTCTCTAATGGCTCTTTTCAATAATATTTCTCGATAAAAAATATTGGTTATCTTCTTCACAGCGATCGGATACACATTATCGGGATTAATCTTATCGTTAACAGAGCAAACAGTCCCATACGATCCCTTTCCCAAGATTTGAACTACTTCATACCTGCTGGGCAATGAAAACTTTGCTGGCTCAAAGATCGTCCTGGGCTCGAATTCCTTTTGTTTTCTCGGGTTATCCGTCTGTAACAAATGTTTAATTCTATCTGAAGACGGTTTGTATCGATAATATCTCCAATCTTGTTTGGATATTTTTTGCTGTCTATTCGCAGTGTCATCATTATTGTTTAAAACATTGGGCATGCTCATCGAATTTCCGATCTCAAAATTTATTCTTATTCAATATTGGACCCTCGACAAATCTGAATTCCAATAACCAAACAGATGGTATCTGCGTCTGCTAAATCTTTATACAAAAACTCATCTTAGATTTGATTTTTATTTTCCGTCCTGCTTATTTTGTGTCATCGCATCGACTGTGACGTTTTGTCAAAATATCACTTATAATTGTAAATAAAGTTCATCCAATGCTTCCAATTGACGTGTTTCATGGAATCCAGAATCCTCAGTGAGTAATTTCAAATTATTGGCAGAAATCTGTGCTACTTCCTCATTGTACAAATCACAAAATTCTAACGCTTCTTTAGGCGGAATCGTCTTTCTGCCATCTTTCAAAACGTATTTGGTAAGAGACAAAGAACACAGCGTTTTCCCCTTATTTTTCGTAAACCTACTCATAACATAGATCCATTTCTCATCCCAACAAAGAATCCGTGAACTAACATCATATCTTTCAAATGGCTTAATCTCTTTTAAAAAATTCGTGAAAACGTTTGCCACCGGTATATATGGCCAACGTTTTGATTTCAAGAACAATTTCTGGAAAACTCTGGTCATCAATCCACTTCTACAAATATCCAATTCTTCAAAATAGGTACTATTACTCTTGTGCAAATAAAAATCGCATTCAAAAGGTGAAGTATAAGTGGCAATCGTAAAAGTTCCAAAACAACCATGCTTATTAGAAGCCAATTTCTTAAGATTTTTAGTCTTTAACCCACTGAAATACGGGAAGATAATATTCGGAATAATAATTGCATAAAATCTAACAAAATAAGCTCCAGGTAAAGATTTATAAGAAGATAACAAATACAATGCCACAATCCATTTCAATGATCCCATATAACCCATCTTAATCGGCGGAACTCTTCACCTTTACCTGCTTTCATAGATCTCAGATCCGTCTTCTTTAGCTGGCGATCTCGAAAGAAGATAGCGAGGAGTGTCACGTGACAAAAGGAAGTAAAATGGTCACGTGACAATTTTCGGTCAAAACATTCAAACAACTACTCTTTAGTACGCGATCATAACCAGACTTTCTGATCTCCTGGGAAATGCTCATAGAATGCAATTCGTGTGTTCATCTAAGAAGACTCGTCACGTGACTGTCACGTGATCATCTGATTTGATACAACCGTCTTACAACAACTCAATCTGTTTCTAAAAGGTATCGAACTCAGCGCGGATGAAGCCATGAAATTCTGGGCTAAAAACTTAATCAAGGATGGTCACATTGTCACGTGACCTTTTTCTTGTCAGAGAATAAATTTAAAGGTTTAAAGGTATATAGAATATATATGAGTGAGTTATGATGGTATGGTGAGTATAGTGGTATAGGAGTAGTTGAGTTATTTGGATGTCATTGGATAATTTAGTACAGTCAGAAGATGAAGCCAGTTATATTCAAGCGTTTTGTAGGCATGTTATAAAGGAACAGAGCGGGAATTATCCGGTGTTGAAGAAATCAGCCGATGGGACAGAGGTTTATCCTGGGGCTGCTGGAATAACTTCTAATAGGGGCAATAAACTTTTACAGAGATCTGAGCTTGTTACGCGTCAATTTATGAATAATTCTAGGCCATTGAATGAAGAACGCGTTTACTATAATGGTTCTGAGCACAGTCTTTTGAAGAGAAGGAAAAAAATTGAGTCAGTAGATGAAGATGATGATGAGGAAGAAGTTGATTTATCCAAGTTGGTGGATGTGAGGAAAATTTTGACTCCGATATCGTCATTGGCGGACGTGACAAGGCATGACGCTGTTAGACGAACTTTTGAAAGCGGTACGTTACGTGATTTGTCTTTCCAGACAAGTATATTGATTGAAAAAGAGCAGAATTCTGTAATACGGTACGCTAGACTGCTGGAACTTTTCCTTGGGGAGCATCCAGAACCGCTGCGAGAAGATGTTCTCAAGCTTCCTATGTATGATCACAATTTGAAGCTTCCAGACGAAGATAACGCTGAAGAGGAGGGGAAAGAGGATGCGGAGGAGCAGCGGGATACAACAGAGCGCGATATTGACGGTGAAGATCCGTTTTTTGCACTTCCGCGCGTTGGAGGACCGGAAGCGCTGCTGAAGCTCTTGCCATCAATTAACAGCCCTGAGGTGGCGGAAGAAGCTGAAACAACCAGACAGCTAGCTCAGATTGCGCTCCAAAGAAATCAGGAATTCATTCGTAATCTTCAAACGATCAGGTCTGCGCTGGTGAAGGCTAACAGAGTTAAGGAACGTATACTGTCCTGGAGCCGCGAATATACAGGTTACGCAGAGGACGATGTCACTGTACCGAACGCCCTTCGTGCGGTGAAGCGAGGACTGATAAGTGCCACGACGAATATGTCAATGGGAGGTGGCGTTCGCCAGCAAGAAGAGTTCTTGGAGGATGATATTGAGGGAAGCTAGGATCGCTTCAAGAAGAATTAACGGACAAAATGGTTACAAAGCTAAATATACGTTTAGCGCCAAGCATTAGGGGAATAATCAAGGACTTGGACGAAATCGCTATGGGGTGTTCTGCTTGCTGATTCTTTCCGTTGTAACAATGGAAGAACCAAGTTCGCGATAGTGTGGTCGAACAGGCCGTCAATCAATTCCTTCAAATCATCTCCGGTTTGTTTAAAGTCAGGATAAGCGTTGATTTCCAGTAGCTTAACTTCAAGATTTTCGTCTACGAGGAAGTCAACGCCAAAAGTCTCAAAAGCATTCGGTAACGGTTGGAAATTGAAGCTGTTGACCTGTAATGCTGCCAAAAAGATGTCGTGTGCTATCTCGTGTATTTGTTGTTTAATTTTCAGTTTATCATCGAGGGTTAGATCATTCAGCGAATCGAATTCAACTACTGAAACATCCTTATGAGCTCTTTTGGATTGTAAACAGGTGTTAGTCAGATGGCAAGCGAGATCATCGACGCTTGTTGGTGAATATCGATCCTGATCAAGAGTTTCAAACTTATTTGGTGCAAAAAGAGCTAACATTCTGTCATAAACGTACACTTTCAAAGCTCCTTTGCAACTGATGTAGCATCTTATATGAAACTTTCGATTGTTCATTGACGGAAGTAGTAATGGTCTTTCCAGGTAGCGTTGTATAACGAAGTGACGCAGTTGCGAGATGACGACTTTATTGTTATCGTTGACATTACCTTCATCATCAATATCATCATCATCGAAAGAATCGAAAATAGCTTGCAGATCCTCAATGGTTTTAAATACTCTTATTCCCTGTCCCTTATCACTCATACTCGGTTTAACAATCCACCAATATTGTTCAGATTCTAGTTCCTGTCTTAGTTCCCAGTTTTCATCCAGGGCATCATCCAGGAACTCTGCATAATCTAGATCAATGATGAATGACTCCAGATAAGCTCTCGATAGGATGGAACCAGGATTCTTGGCAACAAAATGGTTAATCGTTTGCGTCAGATAATGCTTCCTTATAAGAGCCTTTCGGTAAATGTATGAATTTGCAAAATAACTTTCTGTATCCGAGGCAAGCCTTTCCATGCCAAGGTCTTCATAATCTCCATAATGGAAAATCCGTTGGCCTTCTCCATTTTCCGCTGGTAATGTCGTCACAATCTGCGCATTAGGTATCCATTTGGCAATTGCATTCTTTAGCGGGCCGTGTATATAATCATTTGGATTGATGGTAATTACAAATGATACGTCCGAGACGTCCTTGTCCGGTGCTTGCAAAGGTAATTCACCACAGAGATGAACACTGTGTAGATAAGTTGATCTTACACCAGTGACACTGATCTTACCATCTTCGACAACGTCTTTATCGACCACGTCATCGCTTGTGTGATGTTTCGAGTTTGTATGTGACTTGAAATTCGGTGCCCAGTCAAACGATATCATTTGATTCTCGCTGCCGTCCTCGATTTCATCGTTCGCGGGACCGTATTCAATATGCGGACCACTAAAGATGGGACCCCATCTATTATCCCAAATAGATGTATAAATAGCCTTGGTCTCGTAGGACAGGCTTTCCACCAGCGGGACATTGATGCTATAGAAATCAGTGCGCGGATCCCAATTTTGGTATAAATGATCAATAATTTGTAAAGATCTCTTAGAAGCCATTTCCATCAAAGAACCACTAACATTCTTCATACCATCGAAATAAGCCCAAGACACAGCGACAGATTTTACATTTCCCGCTATAACAGCCTCCATAGCGGCACCAACGGTGCCGCTAGAAGTGATATACGCGGCGCTAGTGTTTCTTCCCACATTAGGACCCGAGATAACAAGATCAAACTGCTCAGTAGACAGATGATGAAGCCCAACGTTCACACAGGACGCTGGTGTACCATCAATCAATATCCATTCAATATCGTCACGTGACACCTCTTGATTTACCACACCTCTAGGTAACCTGGAGTTACTAGCCGGGATTTGCGGTTGAATAAAAGGTCCCAGATAACTATTATCTTGGGAATCCAACTTGGAGTATAAAAACTGTGCTGATAATTTCTTACCGGCCAAATGTGCTTTACCTATCCACGATTTTTGCACATGCGGCACACATACAGTCAATTCCCAATGCGGATAAAGTCTCTTCAACACTTGAACAAACGGTCTAATATAACCCGAGAACTGATCATTCAATGGACCATCATCATTAGTCAATAACACACGCATCGTATACCAATTTTCCCTCCTTTTGTCGATGCGATGCATATAAGCGATGATCAATTTTCTTTACTAAATACGCTGATCAGAAAAACTATACCAACAAGAATCAACTAAGAACAAGAATAGCCAACTATGTCGCTATTTGTCAACCCATATAGTGCTCAAGAAGTACGTCAGGAAAAGATTGACATTGCCGAGGTACAATTCAATGCGATGAACGTGACATTCAACAATATCTTACAAACGTGTCTCGAGAAATGCATTCCACACGATATCTATAGTGAAAGCGATCTGAATAAAGGTGAAATGTGTTGTATAGATCGATGTGTTGCAAAGATGCACTACAGTAACCGTTTAATAGGTGCGTTAGTTCAGGCAAGAGGATTTGCTCCAGATACTCATTTACCACATTACGATAATTTCAAACAGAACAATGAACCATAATCGTGTATATAATACGTATTAACAACAGGCATGTCCAATGGGTAGTGGTAGCGCCATTTTGAGTACTCATCGTGAGAAGTGCGGGTAATTCTGAGCATATCATTATATACTAACTGAGTAGTTTATCACTTTAGACGTCCATTACCCGGCCTTCCAAATGCGTATCACCCTGAACGAGCGGATTGGTGAAGTTTTTCGCAACCCTTCTATGGCAGTATACGCTCACATACTTAAGATTTTCCCTCATACAGTGAACACTAAACTATGGCTATGTAGTACATTTTACTTAGAAGCTGGCATATAGTGACAATTTTCGCTGTTGTGCGTAAAGAGAAAAATAGTAACCGTTTTTTGTAAGTATATGTTGAATACAACAGATACACAGACAAAGAGAAAGTTGAATGAAAAGAGATTGTTTGAGGAAGCAGTTGGTTGATAGGTGGCTGAGTGATATGAGTTGTGAAGTTTGATACGATTTGTTTTATGGTTATGACCGAAAATTGTATCTTTCTTGAAGTGTTTGATGTGATTACTGGGATTCTAGTATTCGTATTATCTAGGCTCAATCCTGTGGTTTCTGGCACCTTATTTGCTTCTTAGGGTGTTAAAGGACACGCGAATGAAAAGGGCGGTTACCCGCAGAACGCGACGCGTTCTGCGTAAGCGTATATTGAATACGCTACTTTACATAAGAACCTTTCTGTCTGTTGTTCTGTCACGGCGTGGAATTCATTTACTAACAGTGTTGAGTTATAGCAAATATGGCAGCTCCAAGAGAACCAAAGAAGAGAACCACCAGAAGAAAGAAGGATCCAAATGCTCCCAAGAGAGCTTTATCCGCTTACATGTTCTTTGCGAATGAAAACAGAGATATTGTACGTGCAGAGAATCCAGATGTCACTTTTGGTCAAGTCGGTAGAATTCTTGGAGAAAAATGGAAAGCTTTAACACCTGATGAAAAGAGTCCCTACGAAGCCAAAGCCGAGGCTGATAAGAAGAGATACGAGTCTGAAAAGGAACTGTATAACGCGACTCGCGCTTGAAAGATTACAAATTTTTATCTTATGAATACGATTTTTGTGATGTCCCGTTTTCCTGCCGTGGTCGCTATTCCTTTCTATTACTGCTATTAACACTAGCACAATTTTTTTCTACTGTTCTACTTTACTCGTTTGTATAACCTTATCCTAGTCGTTGCAGGCAAACTTTGTATTATAACTATCAATCTTCTATAAGATCATCTCTATCTCTTTCAAATAGCCTTATAGCTCTAATTTTTCAGTTTGCGACGCGTAAAGGTTGTGCGACGCGTAAAGTTGACCCATCAGTCTGTTCAGTATAAAAAGAGAGGCTAGTTAAGAAGGAACATCCTTCTTAGTTGTTGTTTGAGACAGCGAAGTTGGGTGAATTAATATGTTGGAAGCTAAGTTTGAAGAAGCATCTCTTTTCAAGAGAATCATTGACGGTTTTAAAGATTGTGTTCAGTTGGTTAATTTTCAATGTAAGGAAGATGGTATTATTGCACAAGCTGTTGACGATTCTCGTGTGTTATTAGTGTCACTTGAGATCGGTATTGAAGCGTTTCAAAATTACAGATGTGATCATCCTGTAACTTTAGGTATAGATTTAACGTCTTTGAGCAAAATTTTGCGTTGCGGGAACAACACTGATAATTTGACATTAATTGCAGATGACACTCCAGACTCTGTTCTGTTGCTCTTTGAAGACACGAAGAAAGATCGTATAGCTGAATATTCTTTGAAACTGATGGATATCGACGCAGAATTTTTAAAGATTGAAGATTTAGCCTACGATTGTACTTTGAAGATGCCATCACCTGAATTTTCCAAGATTGTACGTGATCTAAGCCAATTGAGTGATTCAATCAATATTATGATCACAAAGGAGACCATTAAATTCGTCGCAGACGGTGATATCGGATCCGGTTCTGTCATATTGAAACCCTTTGTCAACATGGATAAACCACAAGAAAGCATCAATCTGAACATGGATCAACCAGTTGATTTGACTTTCGGATCCAAATACTTGTTGGATATCGTAAAAGGTTCCGCATTGTCCGATAACGTCGGTGTCAGACTCTCAAGCGAAGCTCCAGCACTTTTCCAATTCGACTTAAAGAGCGGTTACTTACAATTCTTCCTAGCTCCAAAATTTAATGACGAAGAATAATGTCCCTTTCAAACAAAAACTGTAGATTACAACGTATTTCTGATATTTACAAGATATCAATTCCATTTACATCATCTAAGAACGTAGTTCTTACACAACTTCGTTGTGTAAGCGGTAAGATAAGTTTAAATGCATCACCTTCGTTCAAATAATATCGAAACATTCTCTTCATTCTAATAAATCCCATATTCTCGTAAAGATTCAATGCAGCTACATTCTCTACTTCAGTCTCCAACATAATCTCATCACAACCATCTTGGTGCATCTTCTCTATAGCTTTCTTAACTAAACTCTTTGCAATACCGCGACCACGATAATCGCTTTGAACTGCAAGCATACCAATATAACCTCTCATTCGGCGACCACGATGTAATTCACTCTTACATATTACACATCCAATAGGTTCATCACTAGTTTCACTCTCACTATCAAACGCTAAGAAGGTCAATTCAGGCCATCGATTCAAAAAATATCGATAAACGTATACAGAATATGGTTCTGAAAGGTCAGCATCAATAAGTCTCTTTAAACTTTGGAAATGTGAAAGATTATTGATCAATGGCTGGTAAATGATCATCAATTGGCTTTATATCTAAGCTATTTATCTTATACTGGTCTTTGAAGCTGTAATTTTTCAATAGTCTTTCTTAGTGGAAAAAAGGTAAGGTAGTCTAGTATATAAAAGATCAAGAAAGGTGTCAAGAAAGGTGTTGTTAAAGAGTCCAAGAGCATCGGTCACCTTGTGTAATGATTGTTGGACGTGATCCAGAAGAAATAGTGATTTTTCAGTTTTAAATTGCAAAATGACTGACACATATTTAATAAACGCTATTACCGGGGAAAAGATAACCACAGATATCAAGTATTTTATGTCATTGGATGAATTTAGAGGATTTATTAGTCAGAAATGGAATATATCACAGGAACAACTACTTATTTTATTACCATTTGGTAATAAATTAAAGAACTCCGCCTTTAAGGAATGTGTTAGGACGAGTTTAAGTGAAACAGAGTTTTACATATATGATAGGAGACTATTTTCGATAATGAATGAACCTGTAAGTGGACAGCCAGCTGGATTGGCGGAACGAAGCGCGGTTCTTGTTGAAGATTTGATGAAAAATGGGATACCGAAGGAGGAAACGTCGTTACTTAAACCGATAAATTCACCATTAACTGATACTGATATTAAAATCGAGAATTTGACGAGTCGAGTAATAACGAGTCTTTTAACTACGAATTTGGGATGGTTAAGCGCTTTAGAGATTGATGTGCATTATTTTAAAGTATTGATTGCCAAATATGTGGAACAGATATCTGAAATTTTAAAATGTCTTTCAATTTGTGAACAGTATTTGAAGCTTTATTGTTATGATGTTGAAAAATTGTACAATTCAAATGTCGAATTTCTCAATCAGTTGTCACAAAATAGTCAGTCCTGCAAATGGAGATCGTGCTATAATGATGTTTTAACTAGGCTTAACGGTAGTGAGGGTCCATTGAGTCAGTATGTGGATTTGCAACGACTGGAAGAGAACGAAAAGGATCTCAAATCACTCGATAAAGCCGTAAATGGGAAGTTGAAGAAAGTAAAGATTGAATTGGACACAAATGCAAACTTTCGGGTTAAAGTTTCTGATGGTATTCAGTCGATTCAAAAAGATTTCGATCCTGAGACCATGAAAGATAGATTGGAAAGGACAATGCTTGAAAAATTCGATGAATTAGTAGGGGAAGTGAGAGATCGCAGTCGCGAGATCCTTGATCATGATCTTTCCGACTCACCTGAAGCTTTTGTGGATGAAATACGTCTTTTTTTACTGAAGGTTAAAAATGAGACAAGTAGTAGATTATTTACTATTGCTCAAGCGTTGTTTGCACAGATTGAGCGTGTCCTCGAGCGCAAATCGGCTCTTCAGGCAAGAGCTGTTTTACTATATGGTCAAATTGCATACGTTCAAATGGAGACGATCGGCATTAAAAGAAATTTGCTAACAGAGTGTGGTAAAGATTTAAATCGATACCAAGAGAAAGAACTCCAATTCGCACAAGTCGAAGATATTCCGCTAATTTACGGTCTTTTCCTCATCGAAAGATATCGTCGCGAATCCTGGTCTTTTCAGCTGTTCTCGCAGACTAAAGCTACAGCTCATGAATTCAAGCAAGCTAAAGAAAAGGAAATAAATTATCAAGCTGAATGGGTTCGTAATTTTGGCACTACAGCGTCGCTATTCTGCTCTGATCTCAATAATATTTCAGAAATTGGAAATCTTGACGCCTTTAAAATTATTGACGAATTTAATGGACAGATAATACCTGAGAAACAACTTTCTGCTGTGCAGACGTCCTTGAACGAAACGCTCAAAATTATTGATGGTTACATCGGGCAGCTGGCCCAAGTGGGAGTTAGCAAAAATGTTTCCGAGATAATTTTACAAACGTTATCGGAGACCAAGAATTACCAATTGTCAATACTTCGTACTCAAGAGTTGCCAGAAAAATCAGCCTTCGTGAAAGATCAAGTCAATGGATATCGTGCTAGAATAAAAATACTGGAATCCTTGTTACACGAAGCGAGATTCTCAAATCCAGGTCACTGGCCCTCTGGCATTCTGAATCCGATCCATGTAACGCCATTTCATAATAACGTCGCTACAGTGGGACCAAAGGACTCTCTCAGCTCTTCGTCGCTGATAGAAGCCAATAATTGCTTAAATGTGGTGAAATTCTTGGAAATGGACAACAACTATCAGGGTCTACAAGAAAAGATTAATAAACTTCAAGCTGCATTGGAAGTCAAAGAGTCTCTTCTGCAAGACGCAGGAAGAAAAATCAGTGATCTAGAGCTGGAGATTATGGCCTTTAAAGAATCGATGAGCCACCTGAATCAAGGGCTTGCAAGAATATCTGAAAAGGAGGAAAAGGCGCAACAGGAGGTCAGGGCACAGAAGAACGATTTCAAAACTCAACTTACGGATATTGCAGAGGAGAATGCATCTCTATTGAAAGAGCTAAAGAAGATGAAAGATGAGCTTAGTCACAAGGAAATTCAAAAGAAGGAAGCTTCTGATCGAATTGCAGAATTGCAGCAGTTGCTTGAAGAAGAAAGAGCACATTCACGAGAAAAAATTGTCCTACTTGAGAGTGATCTGAGCACTATGAAGACTCAGACTCAAGAGCTCGAGAGGGAAAACCAAGAACTGACGACCAAGTTACAAGAGCAGGACTCTGAAAAACTACAAAAACAGGAAGAAGTACGGATAGAAGCTTCCACCGAACAGGCCAACGATGAAGTCTCTGCAACTCTTAAGGAACTTCAGGTTTATAGCACAGATGTGGAACGTTTAATGTTCGATGTTTTCGCATCAGATGTGTTCATATTGGAGAATATTGGCTTACTTCTTTCTCTCGATGATAAAGATAGAACTGTTATACGACGGGTGAAAGGTTTACGCAGAGTACAAAGTCAAGGTCTTTTAGATGATAGCATCCACATACCTCAACCAGAAATGGTTGTTAAAAGTTCGGTGTTCAAAGAAGTAAAGGAAATCTATGAGACCTTAGCCACAACGCAGGACATAGATAAGCACAAAATGTTAGTCTCCAAATTAAAAGTGCTGTATGATAATAAGCTATATGAATCAGCGGTTATACGACGATTTAAAGACATCGAAACCTTAGCGAAAAAACTGACGAAAGAAAACAAGAAGAAACGTTCACTACTCGATTCCTATCATAATGAAAGAGTAACTCTGAGAAATTTCCAGATTGGCGACCTCGCTTTGTTTTTGCCCACGAGAGAGAATAAATCGCTTACTGAGTCCTCGGTTTCATCACTTAATTCTTCCTTCTCATCTGTTGACCTTTCAACTCCACCTCCATTTGAGATAACTTCGGCTCATCCTCCTCACGCCAGTAAAGAAAAGCCTAAGAAGATCTGCAAGCATCGTCCATGGGCAGCTTTTACTGCCTTCGACAACAATACTAGATATTTCCTGAAAGATGATGAAGAATTCACAAGAGGAAAGGACTGGTTTGTTGGAAAGATACTTACTATGGAAAGATTTCTCGCAGAAGATGGTAATAATCCCTATAAACTTGCCAAGGGCTCACAATGGTTTGAAGTGACTGCCAAAATTGTCTCATGCCTAGCATAGGTCTTCATAAGTCCAATGATTAAATCACAATCTATGAAATGCGCCTGACCAAGGCGATCGCACAGACTTAAATGGATCATGAATAGTTCAATCGGGCCTTGCGCTATTGGACCCTCAGTGTTGTCTCAAGCTGATTGCTGTCAATGCTATTTAATAGGTTTGAAAGTGTTTTAAATCATTACTGATTTGATTATGTTTGCTTCATGCCAGATAAGCGAATATGTTCTCTGGCATAGGAAGCATGCTAGGTATGACATTTGCCGGTTTAAATCCTGTTAAGAGGATGAATACACTAATTGAGATTTAATCCAATTTACAGATCTATAATACAGCCTACCAAGTTTCTTGCAGGTATCTATCATTTTTCTCTAAAAGCTTTAAGTAATCACACGCTGCTTTATCAGTCTCAAAGTTTCCCCATTTCTTCAGGATCTCCAGCAAAGTGATTCTGACTTGGGTAGGCATCTTCCCAGAAGAACCACAAAGGTAAATTATAGCATCTTTTTCAACCAACAATTTAGCGATAGTATCACCAATGGCCCAAAGACGGTCCTGAACGTATTTGAATTCTGGAGAATTCTCTCTATCTCTAGAGAAGCAACTGAAAAGCTTTATTTTGTTGGTTCTCTCCCACTCTTGAAGAAGGTCTCTATAAAGAAAGTCCTTTTCCATAAACCTATTTCCAAAGAATAGCATAATTCTTTGGGAGATTTTTGCTTTGATGAGACACATCATTGGCGCAATACCGACCCCAGGGCTGATTAATATCATTGGCCTGTCATGCATTTGCTTATTCTCAAATAAATGATTATTTTGAACTTTGTATCGAAACTCATCACCTGGCGATAGATTCGCAATGAAATCTGTACAAATTCCCTTTCTAATCTTTCTTAATATGGTCTTGTATCTTACGATGGCGACGGTTAGCTCAATACTGGTGCAGTTTGGTTCGCTAGATATGGAAAAGTATCGCGGTTTGATCGTTGGAAGGAAGTCCAAAGCAAATTCCCATGGTAATTTCAAAGACATAAAATCTAGTAGAACTTCAAGTATGGACCTTCTGGGCCTGTTGCAATAGTCAAAAAGATCTTGCATATCCTCATCTGCTCCGAACTGCTGCAACTTTTCACGCTGTTGGTTCATTTGTTCAATACCGCGCTCCAAACGGCTCATATCAGTTGCAAAAGTCCAAACCTTCTTGAAAAAACTGGCTCTTGGGATACTCATAATGTCACAATGGTACTTGAGCAGATTTCGTAGTGTCACGGGTTGCACCAACCCACCCTCTATGCTTGGAGTCTTGTCACTGAAAACCAGAGGTTTATCAGCGATTGGTTTCCAATGCGGTTGAACTTCCAAAAATTGCTCCACTGATTGATCACTGTTGCATGGAAAGATGCCAACGGTATCACCTGGACCGTAGTCCTGCGCTTCAGCACATTTGAAAACGAACTGTCTTACATCCTGGAAGTGCTCAGCATGAGTAATCCTCTGATTCCTCTCTACAGATCCAACTCTAACAAATTCATCTCCATTGAAAGACACCTCTCTTGACTGAATATCATCATCACGCTCAATCAACAACGAGGAATCTGGTCTGAGATAAACATCCGCTGGCAGTTCTTCACGTTTGATAATATCACCATTAACCTTCCTCGTGGGATAAGTTTTACACAGATTATCGAGCGCTTTCCTCTCAAACTCAAAATAAACACTCTCTATCCCAGCTCCGGTGTCCTTGTTGCTGCCAAGCATGCATTGCTCATCAGCTTCTAATCTCTTATAGGGTTCCTGGGCACCTAGTTGATTAACAATTCTTTCATGAAGCTTTCTTATTGCGTAATTGAACTTTGGATAAGAAGAATCGCCTAATCCCAAAAACGATACGTTAACATGGTTTAATAGATCCGCTGGAAGATCCTTCCTTCTCAAGAACGACCAAAGTGTACTGCTCCTGTTCTTACCATGAGAAGTTTCCAAAGCATTTCTCGGTAATTCACCTTGACCAGTAGTAGAGCAAATAATGAACAAATGTCGACATGCAAGGATGTCTGATGTATTGTAATCCCCCAATGAACTCAAAGTATGTGCAAAATGTAACCTGTGAAGTCTATGTGACAAAATAAAGGCGAAATCTTGTGCGTTTCCAGTCTCTGAACCATACAAAATTGCAATTCTCTTGGATACTTTAGTCATCACACTCTTCTAGCCTTACTCAATCCAATGGCAGCCCAATCCACGATTACTGGATCTCTTAAACGGGTTCTTAGGAGCTTTTATTCGCTAGCGAAGTAACTAGTCGTTAATTAGTGCGAGATGATCTACACTAGGTAGGTCTTATAGAAGGCCTCGATAGAGACATCGATTCTATGATATTTATTTACATGAGATGGTCATCGGGTGCTGGATAATGATCATATATGTACAACTTGAAGTATCCCACTTTACCGTACTTCAACACCGTACGTTTCTGCCAATTGGTTGCGAACTTGTTCTTGAAGTTTGTTAATCTCGCTGTTAGTGATATTTCTATCCATAGATTGATAATTTATGCGGTAGCATTGCGATATTCTGCCAGTCTTGGGATGCTCGAATTGGTCAACTAGCTTAACACTCTCGATGAGATCTCCAGCAACGTTTCGCACGATCTCCATCACATCATTCTCATGAATTTTGTTCAATTGGTTGTCCTTGGTGAGCCAAAAAGCTACGTCTCTCACTGTACCAGGGTATTTGGAATACGGTTTGAAAGTATTTATCACTTGTTTTTGAAATTGGTCATGAAATCGATTATCGTTTGTCCAAAATAGTCTTATGTCTGGAATCTCGAAAAGAAGCATGGCGATACGATCTAATCCAAGACCGAATGCCCAGGAGATGGTTGATGCTGGTTCAAATCCTGCCCTTTGTAGAACTTCTTCGCGTACAAGTCCACATCCGCATAGCTCTAACCAATCGCCCTGCCACCAAACTTCTATCTCCCACGATGGTGCTGTCCAGGGGAAATATGCCTTAATCCATCGTACTCTGAGCTCACTGGGGATCTCGCTCGTATTGTTCTCTAGTTTTTTCATACTTTCAATTTTCCTTTGGAATACTTCGGTCATAACCAATTCGATGGACCTTTTCAAGTGTCTTGAACATAGATCCACTTCGATATCTGTCATATATTCTTGTTTAGGATTATCTTCAAGAGAAGTATCATCTTCTACCACAACCTTAGTCGCTTGCCTGGACAATTGCTCTTCTAAATTGGCCAATTCAGCACGAAGTCGAGTAATATGAGCCGGTTCTTTGCCCGAAACCTCGCTACGATCTCGTTTCCAAACGCGACACCCCTCCATCTGATGGAAAACAGGATAATGAGTTCGATCAATCTCATCCCTTCTGTAAACATCTGCAGATATCAAAAAACCTGGTTTCCCGCTCTTTCCACTCTTAATCCTATTAAAACATTCCATCTCGTGTGCAGAAGTATGTGTACGCAACAAATATTCCCCATTGACGTAATAAGTATCTGATTTAGATCTTCCCGGATGATCTTCAGGAAACCCCAACGAATCAAAGTTCTCAAATCTTGTAACCACGGGCTTAAATTCATTGTAAACCGTAAATGCAGAGTCTATCGAATTCAATTTCTTCTCAATGGCTTCCCGCAGGATACCAACAGGATGGCATTCCTTCAAATGTAACGATCGACCCGTTAATCCTATTATTGACGGAGTAACATTCGTATAACTGCTATCAGTAACGTATTTTTGACCATTAATCTCAACAGCTTTAACGGCTTGCGAATAAAACCGGACTGTACCGCATCTACCGACCACTAGCCGACTAACAACCATCACAATCAACTCCCAATTGACCACCAAACCGTCTTAAAATGCTAAAGATTCGAGTATCTCATCTCTTATATAGGCTTACCTGGGTTCTTATAAGAAGACACCCATACATCACGGTAACAGGGTAATAAGACATCTATAAGTTAAGCTCGAAGTACAGAAGCTTTGAGCTTTAAAGTCACCATTAGGCATCTTTCCTCTGGTTTGATCGTATGGTGTTGTGTCTATATGTGATTAGCTACTAGCTTTTATACTAGTAGAACTTTTCCCAGCAGATTACAGGTTAAAACGGTACGGTTTTGTAGTGGATACAGAAAACAGGTTTCGATCGAGTCAAATTTATCAAATTGAGCTTTACAATTACTGCCGTTTTGTTACGTTTTAACGGTCGATTTCGGGCAAGTAACGTTGTTATAACAAGATCACTGTCATTTCGAAAGTGGAGAAAAGGGTATAGATTACCTTTGAAACTGTTCAATAAGAATAGTATGTATAGCCCAGGTGTTAACTCTACGTCAGTTGAAAATGGTACTGAGGGTTCTACGATGAATAAGAGACAGCGACTTTTCAATTTGGTGAGAAATACGAAAAATACGTATATGCAGGGCTGGACTTCTAGCTTTTACCAAAGGGATAGTTTGGGCAACGATGAGAACCAAGGTTATGGGAATTTACCATTAAATATGGAGATTTTGTTTTATCCAACTTACACAACAAAGATTATGAATGGGTATGAAACGATTGTTAGATTGGCTGTATGTGCACCTGGGAATCCAGCTGGTCGTAGAAATAGGTTTTTACTTTCCTTGTGCAAACAGTTTTTGAAACCTATGAATTCGGATGATTTTGAGAATAAATTCGATTCTTTGAATCGGGACGATCAGTCGAGTCTGAGTCAGACGACCAGTAGTTCAAATTCGAGTTTGAGCAGTTTCTCTGCTCGAAGCAGCCCCGGGCAGGATGAGGTAGAAGTACTGAAAAGCAGAATATCAGGATTTATGCTGCGAAAAGTGCCCAATCTACCGATAATTGTAGATCTGGTATCTCATGAACAAGATGCGCAATATGAAACGGCTTTTGCCAATACGGATAATTTGGGTAATGTGTCACTTCGTATGTTCTCCAGTTTTTTACCCAAGAAATTGCGAATAACTTTAGATACCCCAACCGATTTTCCAAAAGTTATAACACAGCAGTTCCCCTGTGATTATATCGAGCCTACTGGATACGGAGTGATCAGTGATATTGACGATACTATCAAACACACAGGTGTTACGGGCGATAAGAGATCCATGTTTCGGAGCGTTTTTCTTAACGACATTGATTCGTGGCTTATTCATGGGGTCTCACGATGGTATAATTCTTTGAAAGAAATCTTTGGCGCTGATTTTTTCTATGTATCGAATTCACCGGTTCAGACGTATCCAGCTTTGAAAGAGTATGTTACTCGACATTTCCCCAAGGGTCCGTTGTTTCTTAAGCAGTATTCTGGGAATCTGCTTGCAAGTATAATGACCTCGAGCTCCAACAGAAAGATGGGCGCTATCACTCAAATTTTCAAGGATTTCCCGCACAAGAAGTTTATATTAATTGGAGACTCTGGAGAACTAGATTTCGAAACCTATGTGTCTGTCAGCCTTCATTATCCTGAACAGGTGACGGCGATTTATATTCGATGTTGCAAAGACTCCATGAGTGATCTCGGTTTGCGGGAAGCAGAGGTAATGCAAGAATTGAATGAAATCATAAATGAAGAATATCTAATGACATCAGTGGTCCAGGAAACTGAGAATAGTGAAAGTCGAAAATCTGGACCACCTGTGCCGTCTCGGAAACCAAAGTTGACACCGGAACAAGAAAGAGAAATTTTTGAATCTCGTAAAATTTCGCTGGCGGCGCCAGCGTTACCGCCAAGACCAAGACCTACCAACACTCAAGATTCTGATACATTATTTTATTATACCCCTTCAACCCAGAACGATTATGGTACATACAGCTCGTTTTTCGACAAACGAGGTGATAATTGGAGGAACCGAGTGAAAAGTGGTGTCAGAAAGCTAAAAGATTTGCAGAAAGAAACAGCCATAAGGGTAATGTTCTTCACGGATCCTGAACTACCTTTGGAGGATTATATAAGACATGTGAAGCATGAGTAAAATCCCAGAAATAGTTATCTCTGGATATAGATTACGTAGAATTTTACGTTAATGAATGGTCAAGTTAGCCGATGGCTTGACTCAAGCAGATGCAGTATTAGTTTCCTTTTGAACCTTGATTTCAAAAGTTGGATTACTACCGTCACCGTAATCCTTTATATTGTCAGTCTCGTCTAGAGCCTTTGTGAACTCAGAAAGATCCCATTCGGAACCTTGAGATGCGTCATTCAAGTCATTCTCATCGAACTTCTTGTTTTCCACGTAGAGCTTGAGCAGAACTTCACGACCGGTAGGTTTTTTCTTACCGTTTTCTTTATTCTGTGCATTTTGCTTATCCATTATATGATTCTGCTTCCATTTAGCAAAATTTTCCACGGTAATTGGTGTCAATTTAGATTTATCCAGCTTCTCCCTTTCGGTCTCAATAAACTCTTCCAGCGTAATCTTTGGTTGATTAGCCAGAGCCTCTCTTTCCAATCTCTTTTGCTCGTTGGTCTTCAGTACAAACCCTTCGGGCAAAGAATGTCTATACATGCACTTATCACCACCGTTCGGACACGTCCAAAACCATCCGTACTTGCCGTTCTCCACGGCTTCGATGAAATATTTGCAAACTTTATCAGTTGTAGTCTTTGGATTCCCATGTTTCGACAAAATAACGGTCCTCAATTTCTCCTCATCCCATTGATCCATCGTATCCTCCTCTTTCTCCTTCCTCACGTCCTGGTACAGATCTCTCTTTTCCACTTTCCTTCCTACGTTTAGATCGTGTGAGAACTTACACTTGGCTCCCTTGTTACAATTTCCAATCTTAAACATCGCACATAACACTGTCTTGGGATCCACACCTGCTCTCACTCTTTGATCCACCGTAGGATTGAAAAGTGCTCTTCGTTCTGCCTCTTCCGCTTCCTTTCTCTTTTTCTCCTCCAATTTTTGACGCCTTAAATCTTCCTTCCCGGGATCACTCTGCGATTGAACCTGTTTGATATACTTCTGGACTTTGGTCGATCTATTCTTATTTTTCATCCCAAACGTCTTGTCGACATTATCCTTTTTCTTGGCCGGCTGCTGTTGCTTCTTTTTAGGTGGCATATTTGATTGGATACGTAGCTTCACAGTCAGATACACTAAAACTCACTGAACTGATGCTTCAATAAAGTAGCTTGACTAGACCTCTCTATAAGCTCATCTCATCGAGTTCGAACCGAGAAACCTGTAAATTTTGATGAAAAAAAAGAGGTCCCTTTGTACGATCATCAAAGTCACGTGAATCAAACAAAGGTCGTTTTGTACGGTAGTCACGTGAACATAAGTTAAATCGTTCTGTACGACTGTCACGTGCTAAATAACTCTGTACGAAAATTGATAGTCACATGAAATTCACGTGGCTCACTTCATTTTGCAACCTTCAACACTACCAATCTTGAGAAAGTAGCCTTTTAGTAGCTTGATGGCCATTGATGGTGGTTTATCATCTCCATTGTTGTTCCAATGCTCAATTCTGTTCAGATCTCGTGAATTTTTTTATTTCTTTGAGGGTCCGGGGTCTTTAAACCTGTGGAATGCAACCAGATGATTAACGAACACGAGAAAGTAAAAGATTTGATGAAAGGTCTGTTGGTCGGTTTCTAAAGTGTTTGTTTAGCTAGGATCGATGTCACTCATTGTGCGGTCTGCTCCGTTGAGACGCACTTCGAGGACTTTGCTGAAATGTCTCTCCAAGAAGAACTTTGAACGGCTTATCTATCGGACGTACTTTGTGGGTCGTAACGATGGTAAAGTGTCTAGCAGTCCTTTGAAGAAATCTAGTACTGTTTCATACGGTAGGGATTTGAATTTTGCACTTTTAGGCGGAGGAGTACTGGTTTTAACGTATTCATACTTTTCATCAAAGAGTGTAGTGTCATTGGACACTGTTAAAGGTCTTAGATATTATTCGAATGGGGCCAATGGCGAGAATTTTGTACCAAATGCGGGAACTTCCAAGGAGGAGTCCTCACAGAATGGTTCTCGTGGTGATTCTATTGTGTTATTGACGGAGCAGCAAATCAATGCAAAGCTAAGAGATCGTGAAAAGAGTTTTATAGTGAACAGAGGCAAGGGAATTGTGCGGTACGATGTGTCGCAATTGCCGTCTAATCATCCGATTGAGGATAACCACGTCGAGCAGGTGATTACCGTGCCAGTGTCTGGCGAGACAGATCGGCAAGAAGAGCTGTATTTTTTTGGGATTTTTGATGGACACAGTGGTTCTTTCACATCTGCAAAGCTTTCGCAAGAATTGGTCCCCTATGTGGCTCGAAAATTGGGCCAGTTCTATCGGGAGGGAACCGATGCTCTGGCGTCATCGTCTAAGATGGATGAAGCACTCATTCAGACGTTCGAGCAACTGGATAACGATATCGTTTATGGATCGTTGGAGAAGTTACTGCGTGATCCGACTAAGGACAATATGGTCGGCTGTTTGCCAGCAATATCGGGCTCCTGTGCGCTTTTGACGGCTTATAATTCGTTTGACTCTACGGTTAAAGTGGCTGTCAGCGGGGACTCGAGAGCCTTGATCGCTGGCGTCGATAGCAAGGGACAATGGGTGGTTAAATCTCTTTCGACCGACCAAACGGGTGACAATCCCGACGAAGTTCGGAGAATTCGTTCCGAACATCCGGGAGAACCCAACGTTGTCCGCAACGGCAGAATCCTGGGCTCATTACAACCCTCGAGAGCGTTTGGTGATTGTCGCTACAAAGTGGGCGAAGTTGACGGTCAATCACTCGCGAACCTTCCTGATCACCTTCGAATCTACTTCAGATCCAAACCGCGCCACTTTTTAACACCACCCTACGTGACAGCAAGACCTGAGATAACAACTACCAAGATAGAACCCAACACAAAATTCATGGTACTGGGATCCGACGGACTCTTTGAACTGCTAACCAACGAAGAAATCGCAGGGCTCGTCATCAGTTGGCTACAATGCAACGGCACACCGGACACTACTACTACCGCTTCAAAAACCAAGTTACCACACGTTACAGATCTTTCCGCCCATAAAGAATTCCTAAGACCCGCTTTCAGATACCAAAGCACTAAGGAAAATTCCGAAGGATACCTAATGGAGGACAAGAACGTTGCCACGCACTTAATAAGAAACGCACTCAGCGCTGGTGGCAGCAAAGAATATGTGTCTACATTGGTTAGCATACCGTCGCCCATGAGCCGGAAATACAGAGATGATTTAACTGTCACGGTAGTTTTCTTCGGGGACAAAACAGACAAAACCCAGACTATCAAAGGTACCATAGAGCCCAATCTAGAGGCCACAACGATGCCCAAACCCAAGCTTTGAACCATCAAATTGACCATCTTTAGTTCATTGAACTGTATATCAGTATGAAATATCACGCTGTACGTCATCTACCTAAGAGATGGCTGAATATAAAGAGGATCCCCCAGCCTAAAGGCAGTAGATCTTGATGTATATGGCAAGGAGATTGAGTTATCCGATGAATTCGTCAGTTATTTCGATCAAGTTGGTATTGCTAGGTGAAGCTGCGGTAGGTAAATCATCTATTGTTCTTAGGTTTGTGTCTGATGATTTTACAGAGAACAAAGAACCGACGATTGGGGCAGCGTTCTTAACTCAAAGGGTTAATATTGGTGATGAGACCGTGAAGTTTGAAATATGGGATACTGCTGGACAAGAGAGATTTGCATCTTTGGCACCGATGTATTATAGGAATGCACAAGCTGCGTTGGTTGTGTATGATGTTACTAAACCGCAGTCGTTTATTAAAGCACGTCATTGGGTGAAAGAATTACATGAACAGGCTAGCAAAGGTATTATAATTGCACTTGTTGGTAATAAGATCGATGTTTTAGAGAATGGTGAAGAAAGGAAAGTTGCACGCGAGGAAGCTGAAAGATTAGCAGAAGAGGAATCACTTCTTTATTTTGAGACTAGTGCAAAGACTGGTGAAAATGTTAATGAAGTTTTCGTTGCCATTGGTGAGAAGATTCCGTTGAAAAAAGCTGATGAGTCAGTTAATCAGTCTAATGGCGTGAGAATTGCGGATGATCAAAGGATAGATTTGACATCGTCTGTTAATGGACCTGTCAGGGCCGCTGGTTGCAATTGCTAAGTTATTTTGGTTTCTGTAGAGCATTCGAGCAATAATGCTGGAGTTTTGGGATTGAACTTGGGAAACGTCTGCTTGTTGGCAATTGCAATGTCGGTAAGCTTGTCGTAAGCTCTTTGGAGCTTATTTAGCGATTAAGTAGACGGTTGAAATCCTTCAAGTGGACAAATGGTCTATGGATATGAGCTCCTGGCTGTTAATGACAGTCTGCACAATACTGGTTATTGGCGAGGTGGCTTCAACGTCTTGAAGGTATAACAACCTTTACATAATTAACACAAGAAAGGTCAAACCAGAACGCGCCTCCTCTCGGTACCAGCCAACAGAGGAGTATCATATAGCGAAGCTTTATTCCTGCTTTTCCAATTTCAATTCCTTAAGTGATTCGACAAGCTCTTTGAGAGTATTGCTCAATTCTTCGATTTTCTGCTCTGATTTCTCGTATCTTGACTGCACTTCACTGTAGAGCTTGTAGGTTTCCCATCCAATACCAGTTTGAAAACCTTCTTGAACAGGCTGAACAGATTTTTTAACCTTTCCATACCAGTCCTTCGGTACAGAAAAGTGTGGATCAGCACTCTCTGCTTCACGCTGCTTCTTTAAAGATTCTTCATTCTTTTTACGTGTGGCATGAACACCAGAATTTGGATCTTGGAAGAATAAATCATGTCCGGTTTCCACAAATCCATCAGTCAAATCCCATGCTTGATCACTTTCATTGGCATCATCTTGCAGATGCCTCATTCGATTATATTGGATACGTCTCGCAATGCGTACCTCTTTCACCGCCACAATGAATAGAACGGGACTGTATAGAATTGACATTATGATATGATTCCACTTTTTACCACTTTTCGCAGACATCAAGCTTAAGATTGGATGAACAAACACCTCGATAATATTCAAAGGCGGTACATAAACTTCTTCATCAGGTGCACGGATAAATCGTAAGGTCTTTTGACACATAAGAGCCATGTATTCATCACCGCTATTATCCACTACTCGCTGATAAGCATTTGCATACAAAGCAATCAAAACGTTCAGCAAAATGACAGTGACGATAAACCGATATCCATAATAAAGAATGGCCGCATAAGGAGGAGCAAAATCTTGGAAAGTCTCGAAACTACCGTCACCGAGCACAGTTATCACTAGATTGGTCAGAATACTCTTGGTAATATCATTGTTACCATCGGAAGAATCAAGCCCAATAAATCCTTGTAAGAAACCAAACATCATCAAAAACAACAGGACGAAGAATACCAAAGATTCTGCCATCATATGCTTGATAATTATCAACATTAAACCCACAAATTGAACAGATTCGAGGAAAAGCAGCAATCTTGACCAAACGAAAGGCGCTGCACACGACAATATTCTATAAGATATCATGTCCCAGTATTCTGCAGGCTTTTCCGTTTGAATTGGGCCAAGACTGACGAAACGCAGTATCATAGACATCCCAATGATGGTATATAAGGTGTCATTGAAGGCATTCCAAAACGAGAAATAAGCTGTTCCAACGTAGTATAGTTTGAAAGCCTCGTCGATAACGTAGCCCAAAGTGAACAGATAAAATATAATCTCCTTTGCATCTAAATTTTCCACTCGAGCAGAGTCCTTATCGTTAACCACCATGGTGTATAGAAACAGAAACAAGAAGGAGAAGATTATCTGCAAAATATTCTGATACCTTGGGGTTTTAATTCTTTCAGGATCAAAATGGTCTTTAAAACAGATAGAAGCGATAGACTCGTCTTTCACAAATATTGTTGCGTCTTTTCGGGACTGTATAATCCAACCTCTCCAAAGCCATTTCAAACAGCGTTGAAATCCGCTAGAACCTATCACCACGGTAGCATGCATATCTGCAGCCAATTCCAAAACACTTGCAGGTTCGCTATCCCGGTCATTCTCATTAATAACATATCTTCTCAGTAACATCTGCATAAACAGAAACTGCAGATCCACCTTCTCTTCATGTTCGATTATAACCTTGCATAGATGCTGAGCCGCAAGCGAACGCAGCTCATAAAGAGGAGCACTGTACAGCTCTTCTGCAGCCAAATCCGCGTACCAGGAAGAAACCTTTAGCAATGCAAACAAGAGTACAGACCTGTATTTTTGCAAACTCTTCTTATCCCTGGGATTACCACCGCAAGCCTCCCGTACCAACTTGATAACATCCTGATTGATAATTCTAGAGTGAGGACACGTTACTTCCTCTACATCATAAACCGTTGGTATAACTTTATCGACCAGATATTTAAGGTTCGAAGCTATCTTTAAGATCTGTCTGGGAGAAGGAGGTGTTAACCCCAAACTGGGATCATGACCAGAACAATCTTCCTGAAACCTTGGAAGCCTAGTACCACGAGCCATCGTGAACATACCTACTTTCAAACCACTTTTCTGCAAGACAATACAGTTGAAGAAACGTCTCTCTTATAACAACAGTAAAACACTACAACACCAAAACACTACAATGCCAATACTAATCAGAAACTACTCTACTACATCTATGTTGTACTGAACCTCTCTAATTTCATATATAAACTAAACCAAGACAACAAGACGACCCAGTCTCGCTGAACATCAAGACAAGACTACTGGTACAGACTACTGGTACTATGTCAAGCTTTAAGATCAAGAATGACAGCTCTCATAGTCTCTTTAGACTAGCTAGATAACTTCTCTTATACTGAACCTGTTGAACTACGAAAAATTTCTCGCTTCTACAAGGTAGGTTTTAAAGCTGTTTGAAATCTTTCAACAAGCTTTAACAGAATTTTGGAAAATTGTGATAATAAAGAAGTTAAAGGCTTCAAATTGATTGATAATCGTTGATTTTTGTTGAAAAGGCAGTTGAAAGTGTCTATAAGTGTTTCCAAGGAATTTTCTGGGGATTTTAAGTGTAAATTTAGTGAAACTATGCCATCAAATTCAAAGAAAGGGAAGAAGAAGAGTAAAACAAAGCAACAATCGAAGAAGAATGGTTCTTTAATGCAAACGAAATTGTATCAAGAATCAGAAGAGTATCCTAGTTCACGAATAATAAAAAGAGCACCAAATGGTGATGTTATTGTAGAATCGATAGCCAATGAGGGACCAATTGAAGAGATTAATGGAAGTTCGGGGACCGTGGCATCTCCAATGGCGTTTACTTTGGATTCACATTGGGAATCGTTGAGTGCGGAAGAGAAAAAGAGTATACTGAGGATTGAAAAAGATGAAGTGTTTGATATTATTCGAAATTACCAAAATAGTCATAATTGTAACTGTTCAGTGTGCGGTCGTCGCCATATGGCGATGGATCAGGAGATGGAAAGGATTTACAATACTTTGTATGATATTGATAAAGAGCGGGATCCAGAAATTAATCCTGTGAAATTTCATCTCAGCATAATCAAGGAATTGCAAACGTCGAGGGCGGTTGAGCGGGAGGGGAGTGTTCCGGTGGATGCGGTTGAACAGGAGAATGTTAAGGACGATGTAGTAAAGTATTTTTTGTCGCCCAGCGCAGTGGGGTCGCTCAAGGAAGAGGTAATGCATTTTAAACAGAGTAAGCAGCAACAGCAATTGCGGGAGGAGATGGTGGCGAATGGTGAGACGTCTACGAGTGCCGATACAGCAGAGACAAACGTTGTACGATCGCCGTTGGAGGACAGAGAGTGCATTGACGAAACTTTTGTTGAGAATGAACAACCGCCGGATATCGAGGTCGATGATCAGGGGTTGCAATCAAAATATTTGAAATTTGCCAAGACGTTTGTGTCGTCACATCCGAAGATAGCTCAAGAATATGTGAACCGTATGATGAGGTACCCTGATATGCGAGCTTTGACTGATGATCTGATGAACAATAATGGACAAGGGTTTGTTAAAGCCATTGAAAACTTTGTGGCTCAAAAGCAGAAACCGCTTTCGAAAGACGGCGCAGATAGCTCGGGAAACCTTCCGACAAGTCTCAATTGTCAAGCTGAAGCAAGTGGTATAAATTTGCGAAATCTTGGGGGTGCCAAAGAATTTACAACTATGCTGCACAACGGACAGCCGTTAACCTCCGAGGAGTACGCCAATCTACAACGACATGTGGCCGACAGGATGACAAACTCTTATGATGCGCAGAAAAAGGAGTTCAAAGAGGTTTCACAACTTGAGCGCGAGCTTTTCACAAGGTTTATGTTTGGTGAGGATCGAAAGAGGTTCGGTGACATGATAATGCAGTCTTTTCGCGAAAAATTCGATGATCAATATAGTACTGCCGCTATAGGTGCTTCATTGGCGGCGGCAGCTGTGACAACTGTTTCTCCAGTTGAGATGCCTGGCCATGATGAAATTAGCGAGGAATATGATATGGATTTCACTGACAAAGAGGTCGACAAAGCAGAATTCCATGACAATGAGTTTGAAGAGTCTTACGATGAATATTCGGATTATGATGGCGATGAAGACGAAGAAGACGAAATTGGTGCTGATGATGACTTGAGATCGCAGCTCGATGAAGACGAGGAGGATTCCACCTCAATTAATGACGTAAATCATCATACGTGCCGACATATCGCGCATGTTGAAGATCATCATGGATGCTACGAGCATAAAGAGAGTATGCAAAGTGATTCTCAAGAGCACCACCGCGGCCATTATCATTCTCATCATGATCATGACGACGAGTATAATGACGAAAATGACAGGTACGAGAACAGCGGGGATGAGGCAGATCGCCTAGAAGAAGGTCGTAAGCTAATTCAAATCGCTATCACTAAGCTCCTACAAGGCAGGATCATGGAATCATACCATGAAAAGCAGGCTGAAAATAACAGATTGAAACTACTTCAAGAACTAGAAGCTGAAGAGGTGAAGAGAAAGGCTAAGGAAGAAAAGAAGCTGAAGAAAAGAGAGAAAGAGAAGGAGAAGAAGAAAGCTCAGCAACTGGCTAAAGAGGAAGAAAGGCAAAAGAAGGAAGAGGAAGCTGAAATGATGAAAAAAGAGGCTGAAGAACGAGAGAAACAAAGAAGAGAGGCTCAGAGATTGAAGGTTGAAGAGACGAAGCGTAAAAAGGACGAGGAAAAGAGACGTAAGTTAGAAGAACAGCGTAGGAGGGAAGAAGAGCAAGAACGTCACAGGAAACTGAAAGAAGAGCAGAAACGGAAGCGAGAGGAGGAAAAGCGATTAAAGGAAGAGGAGAGAAAGCGTCGGGAAGAGGAACGGCGGCAAATGGAAGAATTAAAAGCCCAAAAAGCCTTTAAGCAGAATGAAGAAGAACAAATGAGATCCAACAGCGCAAAGGAAATCAGGCAACTGAATAACCCACAAGATTTATTCTTGGAGCAGCCTTTGAAGGCACCTGAGAGAAATGCATCCAGTTTTACTCCTACTCAATATCCTAGTATGTCACCTAACGTCCCTTACGGAAATCCTGATCATTTGCCTCCTTCTCACAGATCAAGCATCAATGACGATATATTAAACATGGTCAGCTCAGCAACTGCATCGAAGCCGCCACCTAACTCCGCAGGAATGCACAAATTGTTGGAAATGAATGGTAAGGTTCCACAAGAAGCCGGTCAAATAATGCCCAACGATATTTCAATGTTTCCGTCATCGAACTTCATGCGACCTAACACCGCTGGAGACGGATTAGCTTTTAACAATCTTCCCTGCATGTTACCACCAGCATCAAGCTCTCAGAATTCGGTTTCTAATGGTCTCGGTAGTCAGCATTTTGGTTTGTCGTCTTGGAATTCATTTGGAAGTAATTCCAGCCTGTTAAAGAGTTTCCAAACAAATCCATTGGATATTCCTAGAGAGCAACGTCACCACTCGGGCTCTTCATATGGTATAAATAACACACAGCCCCCCGATGAGGAATATTTGGCAAAGGAAATGAACAATATCGCCAGTATGCTTTCATCTGCTGGTCTGGATGATCCTTCTTCGATCGCCCGTGCAGATCTATTGGGCCCGGATGCCGTTTGGGGACCTCGGAGAGACATTACCAATAACATGGCAGCTGGCATTGCTCATGCGCATATCAATGATATGCATCTTGGTTCAAATCGTTCCTCTGTACAGGCTTCAACTTCCGATAGCCCTGCTCTGCGAGGTTCACGACAGCATAGCTCTATTTGGGATAACGACAATGACGGTTTGATTCAAGGCAAGGTCCCCAAGACTACGAACCTGACTACTAACGGATCAACTAATTCAAGCAAATTCCCAAGAAATATCTGGGGTCAATCAATGCATTCAAGTGCATCTTTTTTGGCTGAGACAAACAATCCCTCAAATTTGCTGTTGTCTAACATCAAAACTGAAGGTGAAATGATGAATAACGGACCGAACGCCGACGATGATGCCTGTATGGATTGCATCTACAGAGCTTATTTAGCTTCATGTCCTCCAGGTTCAAAGGACTTTATGCTTACCAGCATGATCCATCAGAACGGTCTATGTCGCAATATGAGCTATGCCTCGTTTATTAGCTATTTGGTGAAAATGCACCATAATTACGGTTGCGAAGTATTGACCGACGCAACAGGTTCAATAACGCATGCGAGAATGACTGGAATAACTAATCAATCAAGGAAGCTCTCTAAAGATGTTTCAAATGGCGGATTCTTCAGCGAACCAACCGGGCCTATACTATCACCTCTCAATGACCGCCCAATTTCTACCGCCGTCCCGGAAAATGTTCCAAATTTCAGCCACCAGTTTTTTGGTGTAACACAACCTACTACTCATTCCTCGCTAGCAGGTAACATATGGGGTTGAAAGCATGATTAGTGTCATCCATTTCTGGAAAAATTAGTTCACCTAGTCACATAAATGGTTATGAAAGATATGTAAATGGTAAGTCGAATTGCATAACAATTGTGCTGATGCTATAAATGGTCGAAACTAATCGTCCTGATCGTCTTGGTTGCCCATGGCAACCAAGGCACCTTCCCTTCTGGAAACCGAAGCCTTTTTCCTTATTTGGTTGTATAGTGGGGCTTACCTTTTGAAAAATTTCCGTATTTGTCGATTTTTGATGCACCGAAAACACTATCGATTCCACTATATTGAGCTTCATCGCTTGGGTTGTCAAGAGCATATCAAGGTATTCATGGTCATTATTGCTCTTCATCAAGGTATAGACATGTTAATTGAGTATCTCTACTGTTAATTCTATTCCTTTGATCACATAAAGCGATGTCACCACAGAAATCCAAAAACCAAATAGTTTCGCCCATTTGTCGGCCGGCCAATTCGATCGCTGATGGCCCTCAGACCTTTTGATTGCAGACTTCTCAGTAGCAGATCTCCTAACTCGGTGACACTCTCGGGGTAGAGAATCTATATTTCATGAAAGAACCTTTTGATACAACAAACTAGAATCGATCGCTTGTGAAATGCATCCACTTGGCCTTAATCTTGATGCCTCTTTCTTCTCCAGCAGGTTGTATCTGTCTTACATATTTAAGCCAGCTCGATATCTCAAGCAGGCTTCTTGACCAGGGATATAAAGAATTGCAAGCGATTGAGATTATGAAATTTACAGTCTGCAGAGCTGAGATCGATTAATCAGCTCTTTGTCATAGTATACTGATCTTTAATCCAAGGAAGTTATAGCTAGATCTCGTTCATAGTTATTCAAGGTAGCAACAGCAATTACCTTAGTTAACTACCATCCAGGAACAAGCTAACGGGACCAGCAGCAGGCAGAATAACCGTTTAGCGGTGGGTTGATCATCGGTTCAGATTATAATCAAAGTGTTCTATTCTTTTGCAAATAAACGCTATAAAATTTACTCTGAAGAAGGTGTGATAATGTCTGAAAAATCCATTAGAAGGAAACTAGTCATAATTGGCGATGGTGCTTGTGGTAAGACTTCACTTCTGTATGTCTTCACACTGGGAAAATTCCCTGAAGAATACCATCCTACCGTGTTTGAGAATTATGTGACGGATTGTCGAGTTGATGGCATTAAAGTATCGCTCACGCTGTGGGACACAGCTGGTCAGGAGGAATATGAACGATTACGACCCTTCTCGTATTCAAAAGCCGATATAATACTGATAGGATTTGCTGTTAATGATCCGGAATCATTATTAAACGCTAGAACTAAATGGGCAGAAGAAGCACTTCGATATTGTCCTGATGCCCCCATAATACTTGTTGGACTTAAGAAAGATCTTAGAAAGGCATCGGAAGATAGCTCAAAGGCGGAAGAATTCGTGCGTGTAGAAGATGCTCAGCAAATGGCCAAACAGATAGGTGCTAAGAAATATTTGGAATGTAGCGCACTCACCGGAGAGGGAGTTGACGATGTTTTCGAATTAGCAACAAGGACCAGTTTGTTGGTGAACAAAGAACCCGGCCGACAATGTTGTCACATCACTTAGATATATAGAATTGCAAATAATGAACTTCATCCAACTAATATAGTTTCGCTCTGAATAACTCATAGATGCTCAATGTGACCAGCTGGGGTCTCAATGTATGTAGAAGTTACTGTTATATTGAGTAAAAAATAAATCGACCCCGGTGAGGATTGAACTCACGATCTTGCGATTAACAGTCGCACGCCTTAACCAGCTTGGCCACGGAGTCTCTTTTTTGATGAAAAATTAAAAATACTTATTGATCATACCCCACCGTAATATCCATACATAAGCACTCAAGATTGGCTGATTGGCCTAGATATTACATTGTATGTTACTCTGGGATAATGAACTCGTTAAAGAAGCTGGATTCATCGTCTGCTTTTATATTTGATCGATTTGTTGAATAATACGCTTTAAAGCGCTTTTCTAGGCTCATCGGTAAACAAGACGCGGTTGTTGATATTCTTACACTTTAAAACACGTAAACAAACTAAGAAAACTTGAGTTCTGAGCTACTAAGAGGTGTTAAACTAGCTGAGTATCTCATGACGGTTGAGGTGAAGTCTGCCTCTGAGAGGTATCAAAAGATTTCGCAATTAGAACATATTTTAAAGAGACCTGATACGTATATTGGATCTGTGGAATCTCAGGAGCAACAGCAATGGATTCATGAGGAAGAAACCGATCAGATGATTGAGAAGACAGTACAGATTGTGCCAGGCTTGTATAAGATTTTTGACGAAATTTTGGTTAATGCTGCCGATAACAAGGTTCGTGATCCATCAATGAAGAAGATTGAAGTTAACATTCAGCAAGAAGAGAATTTTATTGAAGTTAAAAATGATGGGAAAGGTATTCCTATCGAGATTCATGAGAAGGAAAAGATATATATTCCTGAGCTGATCTTTGGTCATTTACTAACGTCGTCGAATTATGACGATAACGAAAAAAAGGTAACTGGTGGAAGAAACGGTTATGGTGCCAAGCTTTGTAACATTTTTTCGACTGAATTTACGTTGGAGACAGCAGATCCTGTGATGGGCAAGAAGTACGTTCAAAAATGGGAAAATAATATGGGGACTTGCAATCCTCCTAAGATAACTTCGTATAAGAAAGGTCCTTCTTATACAAAAGTTTCGTTCAGGCCAGATCTTAAAAGGTTTGGAATGGACAGGCTTGATGATGACATAATCGGTGTGCTACGACGCCGTGTTTATGATATTAACGGATCAGTTCGGGATATCAGCGTGTATTTGAATGGAAAATGTCTGAAGATAAGAAACTTCAAAAATTATGTGGAGCTGTACATTAGATCTCTCGAGAAAAGACGATTAGCGAAAACGAGTGAATCAAGCGATGAGCAGATGAAAATGCCAACCATTTTATATGAGCGGGTGAATAACAGTTGGGAAATAGCGTTTGCTGTATCAGATATATCATTTCAGCAAATTTCATTTGTTAACTCCATTGCGACCACTTCAGGAGGAACCCACATTAACTACATTTCTGACCAAATAATTAAGAAGGTTTCTGAGCTTCTCAAGAAGCAGAAAAAATCGATTAAACCATTTCAAATCAAGAATCATATGTTCCTCTTTGTCAATTGTCTAATCGAGAATCCGGCATTTACGTCTCAGACGAAAGAACAATTGACCACAAGAGTGAGAGACTTTGGATCTCGTTGCGAAATTTCTGATGATTACATCAAGAAAATCATGAAGACTGATCTTCAAGCTAGAATCTTAGAGATAGCTACTGAAAACGAAAACAATGCTCTGAAAAAATCAGATGGCTCTCGCAAAAATAGAATCACGGATTATCCCAAACTAGAAGACGCGAATAAGGCCGGCACGAAAGATGGTCACAAGTGCACTCTTGTCTTGACAGAAGGAGATTCCGCTTTGTCGCTGGCTGTTGCAGGATTATCTGTTGTCGGTAGAGATTACTACGGTTGCTATCCATTACGAGGAAAGATATTGAATGTCCGAGAGGCTACGGCGGATCAGATTTTAAAGAATGCTGAAATTCAAGCAATAAAAAAGATTATGGGTCTGCAACATCGGAAAAGATATGAAAATACCACCTCTTTAAGGTACGGCCATCTGATGATTATGACAGATCAAGATCACGATGGTTCGCATATCAAAGGTTTGATAATAAACTTTCTTGACAGCTCTTTTCCGGGGCTTTTGGATATTCCAGGTTTCCTTGTCGAATTCATCACACCTATTGTAAAGGTCACAATCACAAGGCCTCGCAAGGAAGTTATCTCCTTCTACAACATGCCAGATTATGAAAAATGGAGAGCAGAAGAATCCCATAGATATACTTGGAAACAGAAGTATTACAAAGGTCTGGGAACATCTTCGAGTCAAGAGGTTCGTGCTTACTTCTCTGATCTAGATCGACATCTCAAGAAATTCCATGCTTTAGAATCTGGAGACAAGGAACTCATAGAGTTGGCTTTTGCAAAGAAAAAAGCTGACGATCGAAAGGAGTGGCTAAGACAGTACGAACCTGGTACAGTTTTGGATCCGGAACTGACAGAAATTCCGATTAGTGATTTTATCAACAAAGAATTAATTTTGTTTTCGCTAGCCGATAATGTAAGATCTATTCCAAACGTTTTAGATGGTTTCAAGCCTGGTCAAAGAAAAGTTCTTTTCGGTGTCTTCAGGCGTAAGATGCAGACAGATATCAAAGTTGCCCAGCTTGCTGCTTATGTTGCCGAAAAAACGGCTTATCATCATGGTGAAACAGCCCTAGCTCAAACGATCATTGGCCTAGCCCAGAACTTTGTCGGATCTAACAATATCAATTTACTAAAACCGAATGGTGCTTTCGGTACCAGAGCTACAGGTGGTAAAGATGCCGCCGCAGCCAGATACCTTTACACAGAGCTAAGCAAGATCACAAAGAAGATCTTTCACCCCTCTGATGATCCGTTGTACCAGTATGTTCAAGAGGATGAGGCTACTGTGGAGCCAGTATGGTATCTTCCTATCATACCGATGGTGTTGGTAAATGGAGCAGAAGGTATTGGAACTGGTTGGAGCACCAATATTCCTCCCTTCAATCCGCTGGATATTGTGAAGAACTTGAAACACTTAATGAATAAAGAACCACTCGAAGAAATGCATCCATGGTTCAAAGGCTGGGGAGGAACGTTAGAGAAGCTTGATTCTCAGAGATACCGTATGTACGGGAAGATCGAGCAGATAGGAGAAACGACTCTGCAGATCACCGAGTTACCAGCGAGGACTTGGACTTCAACTATAAAGGAATACTTGCTACTAGGTTTGAGCGGTAATCAGAAAACTAAACCGTGGATTAAAGATATGGAAGAACAGCATGGAGATACTATAAAATTTATTATTGAACTTACCCAGGAAGAAATGGAGAAAACGAGGAAGATAGGATTCTACGAGAGGTTTAAACTGACCTCCTCTATTAGCCTTAACAACATGGTCGCCTTCAGTCCACAAAGTAAAATCAAAAAATATGACAGTGTCGCAGAGATCCTGGAGGAGTTCTTCTATGTCAGGTTAGAGTACTATCAGAAGCGTAAAGATTACATGGCTAACAGGTTGCAGTGGGAAGTTGAGAAGTTTTCACATCAAGTTCGATTCATTAAGATGATTATTGAAAAGGAGCTCATTGTCACAAACAGGCCACATAAGCTTATCATTTCCGAACTAGAGTCGCTTGGGTTTCCAAGAATCAATAAAGAGGGAAGACCTTCTTATGGGAAGCCCGAGGAGCAGATCAAGGAAATTGCTGATGAAGAGCTAACTGAGGAAGCGGACGACGAAGCGGACGACGAAGCTGCAGTAACTGACGGCGACATCATTAACGGACCAGAAGAAGTATATGGTTCCTACGAATATCTGCTGGGTATGAGAATTTGGTCTTTGACGAAGGAAAGATACGAAAAGCTCTTGAAGCAAAAACAAGAGAAGGAAGTAGAATTGGAAATGCTATTGAAACTTTCAGCACAACAGCTATGGGAAAATGATCTAGATGAATTTGCAACAGCCTATGATGAATTTTTAGCTCTCGACGAAGAAATACGTCGTGGTGATGTGGCCCCCGCTGCCGGCAAGGCAAAGGGCAAGCGTAAGAGAAACGCGGCAAAGGACGACGATGACTACAACCCGGCAAAGAAACCCAAGAAGACCAAAAAACCAATCAACAAAGTAAAGGAGGATACCGATTTCCAGAAAATCGTCCTTGAACCAAAGCTAATACAAAAACCGAAACAAATCAAAGTAAAAGCGGAAGGAAGATCTCAATCACCAACACCGTCTCTCGACAAAAACAAACAAATCGAAACCAACGGCAGACAACCCACTATTTTTGACGCAATTGTCAAATCTGAGGCAAAGACCAACGATAACAAGATCAGTACGTTTTCTTCAAAATTCAAACAATTAAGCGAGTCTTTTGACGCCGAAGCAGAGACGACACCATCTGAAGATGCTCCTAAAAAGCAAAAAGCTACTAAATCCAAGGCCAAATCAACCAAGACTGCTGCAACATCCGATGAAAGCGATTTCGCTCATTCGGACAGCGAAGAAACAATTTCGATCAAAAGATCACCAAGAGCTGCAAGGTCCAGACGTGCACCCAAGATTTCTGCACCAGATCTCATCGAGCTATCGGACGATAGCTTTATAGAAGCCAATGATGATGAAGGCTCAGACGATTCCTTCCATGACGACGATGAATAAGACGCTTTATTTTTCAGCTTTCTTGGCAACGAAGCATTTTGCGAAGTTCTCTGCATGAAGGGGACATATCCCTTCTGATGCATGAAAAATAATGAAAAAAAAAAGCCAAATACTTTAAAGAGTCCATTTTTGAAACCAAGAGGTGGGAGCAACAACGTTGAGAAGCTTCAACAGATCATTGAACGGTAGCGTAGTAACGCTAGATCCAAATTAAAGATTTTCCCGTGAAATAGCTACATTGAAGCGAAAATTTCAATGTCAGGTCAACTAACTGGAAGAGAAGTGATCGAAGAACCGAAGAAAGATCAAACTGTTACTGAGGATGGTCTTGACAAGCTTGCACCAGTTAATTTGAAGGGTGATAAAGAGCATGGAACGAGCGAGGACATTTCTCCTGAGAAGGCCGCGCATATTGATAGTGGTGAATCGGCTAGAAAGCCTGTGAATCCATCGTATATTGGATGGAAGCAGATTGGTGGATGGCAGGAAGGCGATGCTTTAACCGAAGCGGATGAACTGATTGATTTGAGCAGAGATACTTATTTGAACAATGTGATTCCAGATAAGTTCTACGGGGATTGGTATCATCAACTTGGATTAATTGTTATCACGGGTATTTTGTCGTTTGCTGTTGGGTATTTCAAATTTTCTTTTGCTCCAGTGTTTTTCATCGGGCTGGTGAGTTCTCTCTTGTATAGGACGTCAGCGATTAAGTACAGATCGCGGATCAGAGATCAATTGCAGAAAGAGCTGACTGTGCAGAAAATTGAAGACGATTATGAGAGTTTGGAATGGTTAAATACATTTTTGGACAAGTATTGGCCCAGACTGGAACCTGCGGTTTCGCAAATGATTGTGCAACAGGTCAACGAGATACTTGCTACTAATCCATCAGTTCCGTCATTCATTAAAGCACTTTGGATTGACCAATTTACCCTGGGGGTGAAACCACCAAGAATTGACACCGTCAAGACTTTCCAAAATACTGAATCTGACATAGTTGTAATGGACTGGGGTGTTTCGCTCACACCGCATGTTCTGTGCGATATGAACGCTAAGCAACTGAGAAATTACGTTAATCAGAAAGTTGTCGTGAAAGCCAAGCTATTCGGACTCACCATCCCGCTTCACGTTTCCGAGTTTTCGCTGAGAGCAAATGCGAGAATTCGCTTCAAGCTCATGACTCCATTTCCTCATGTGGAAACAATCAACATTCAGCTTTTGGAGGTTCCTAACATAGACTTTATTGCACGTCCTCTAGGGGACTTCATATTCAACTGGGAAGTCATGTCCCTCCCAGGGCTGTTTCCTGCTATTAGAAAACTGGCCGAGGTATACGCGGGACCTATGCTGCTTCCTCCTTTCTCCTTGCAGCTAAATATCCCTCAGCTCCTTTCTGGTTCCGCTGTCGCAGTTGGTGTTTTAGAAATAACGGTAAAAAATGCTAAAGGTCTAAGTCGTTCCACAGGGTTGCTCGCTAAATCTATCGATCCATATTTGACATTCGAAGTTGGAGGGAAAGTTGTCGCCAAGACTAGAACTGTCAGAGATTCGTTGAACCCTGTATGGGATGAAAATTTGTACATTCTAGTGAAAGCGTTTACGGATCCCTTCACGATCACCATTCTTGATAAGCGGGAAGGAATGAAGGATAAGGTTCTGGGCAGAATTGAACATAATTTGACATCGCTTCATGATAAAGGTCATCAGAAGAACCTTAAAGCCAACTTCTTGAGGAATTCCAAACCAATTGGGACGCTTACATTTGATTTGAAATTCTTTCCTACTATTGAGCCTAAGAAATTGCCAGACGGCACAGTCGAAGAGCAGCCAGAGTTCAATACAGGTATTACGAGGATCACAGTTGAGGAGCTCATTGGTCCAGGCTTTGCTAAGGAGAATGTTACCGGGTTTGTTGAGTTGTATCTAAATGCTAAACTAGTTTTGACAACAAGTAAAGCGTCTGGAAAGGATAGTTTGATTTGGAATCAAGACTATGAGGCAGTCATTTCTGATCGCCGTAAAACACGGTGCAGGTTGGTTGTGAAGGATTCGAAGGGCCAAGTGGTCTCGAAAACAGTACAGTCACTAAATGACATCATCGATAGAACTCAGATTGATAAGAAAGCCATTCCATTGAAGGATATTAAGGCTGAATTGAAGGTCGCAGCTATCTGGAAACCTGTTGATCTCGACATGGGAACTAATGCCATTGGATACACGCCGCCAGTCGGGGTCGTAAGAATTCTCTTAAACAAGGCCGAAGACTTGAAAAACTTGGAAAAAGTGGGCAAGATCGATCCCTATGCGAGGGTGTTGGTGAATGGCATTCCAAGGGCCAGAACGAATGCCAAATCGCAAACCTTGAATCCAGTATGGAATCAGGCCATCTATGTTGCAATCTCATCTACCAATCAAAAGCTCTCTATCGAAGTGATGGATGTGGAAACTGTTAAGAAGGATCGCTCTGTGGGATCATTTGATATCAAGCTTGACAACATGTTCCAGAAGGGACCTGATGATAGATATATTGAGAAAGTCGATAACGAACCAAGGACAGGACGTTTAGTCCTAAAAAAGGGAACGAAAGGTACAGTAACCTATTATGTCTCGTTCTATCCTGCTTTGCCTGTTCTAAGTTTGGAGGAACTACAAGAATTTGACCAATTAAAAGAGAAGAAGGCTGTACTAGCCAAAAAGAAGACAGAGAGCTTGCCTAAGTCGGAGAAAGAGCAATTAGAGCAAGAGGAGGTAGATATCGAGGATATTGAAACCATGTACAGCAACAAGATGAAGCTCGATTTCAATGAGCTGTTGCAGTATAACGCTGGTGTTTTCTCTTTGTCTGTTTTAAGCGGAGAAATGCCTCAAGTTGGTCTGTACGTTCAGTCCTTTTTTGATCAAAGTGGCGAACCTCGTTTCGTTAGTCCCAAAATACCTACGAGAAGTATCACTACTGGATGGACTGGTGATGTGATGATTAAAGAGCTTGAATATTCAGTAGCTACATTCAGAGTGACTAAAAATAAAAATGCAAACAAAGCGGAGGACTGCATTTGTGAAGTTGTCATACCAACTATAGAACTGATCAAAAATTGCTACTTTAAACCATCTATATTAACCTTATCAGGAGATCATAGTGCCAAATTGATGATTCAAGCTTCATGGTTTCCAATCGCTGTTTCACAGCTTCCACAGGCAGATCTAATTACCAACTCTGGAGATTTGACCGTGACAGCTCTGAGTGCTGAACATTTAGCTTCCGCAGACTTAAACGGATATTCCGATCCATTCCTAAAGTTCTATCTAAACGATAATAAGGAGCCAATTTTCAAAACTCACCATCAGAGAAAGACATTAGATCCCGTTTGGAACCAATCGGCAACCATAGAGATTCATAACCGAGTCAATGACTATCTACGCATCAAAGTCATGGATTGGGATGCGGCAAACGCAGATGATTTGATTGGCAGAGCAGTGGTTCCCCTCTCAAAGATCGATCCAGAAAACACAACTGAGCTCGATGTCCCCGTCGTCGCTGAAGATGGAGGCGATGGTGGTGTGCTTCATCTTTCCTTCCAATTTTCTCCCAGGTATACGTTGAATGTTAAGAAAACAGAAAAGAAGGTTGGTGATATCGCACAGAAGGGATTAGGTACAGGTTTGAAGGTTGGTACCACCGTTGTTGGCGCCGGTTTTGGCACCATCGGCAAGCTGGGCCGAACGATGTTTGGTGGTAAGAAGAATCATTATGTGGCCCAAGGCGTTTACAATGCTACCGTCTAGATGATCAGCGTAAAGCTCACCTCTCTTTAGTTTTAGTATGTATCATTGGTTTTTTTGGTCTAGAACTTATGATATCAGCTTAGTTCATGAAGGTTTCTTAAGACCTTTAAAGAATAAGGAACTGCAAATTCAGGTAGCTAGTGTTCATTACATGGATGCAATCAGATCCTGAGAATCCAGAAGGTAATGGTATCCACGCGGTAGAATTATGTGTATATTCTATCTTATCAACGGACCTCGATGGAATTTATCAATCGATCAATAAACTACGAGAATCTCAAGCTCTGCTGGTGCTATTACTACGTAGATGCCGAAACTCATTGAAATGCGAGAATGAACTTCTTTATGATAAGGAAGATATAGCCAAATCTGCGTTGAAAGTAAAAGAACTGGAGAAACGACTGAATAAAGTTACCGAACGATTGAATGAGGTCAAATTGAGGGCTGAAAGGTTAGTTAATCAGAATTAGTCCCTATGCTTTCGCTTACTGGTTAAACTACAGTTTACAGATATAACGAAATAGTGGTATTTGAGTTTTGGGCTTCTCATTTGAAGATTGAAGAGAGTTTCATGAGTTGAAAAGGATATCCTTGCTGTTTGATACTGAAGATAGATGTGAGACCAGTGAAGAAGGCGTAAACGATCGCCGCTAGTAAGATATTCGAAGCCACTTCAAGTAACGTCATTGATGAAGAATCCTGATACTGAGCCCGCAATTTTGGAATGCCAATTATGAGAGCTAACAGCGAAGCTGTCAACGAGGCATATATTACGCCCACAACCTGCGTTTCAATCTTGAATTGATGCTGCGATTGACCCGGTAGGAAATACATTATCTCACCCTTAGAGCCAACACCTGCAAGTTGTGCGTTTCTGATGTTATTGTACATATAGCCACCGAGCATCAAAATAACGAAAAATGTCCACGAAACAGCCCACAGAGGCTTCAAGCTGAAAAGTTTCGACACGAACCCTGAGTGTCTCTTGAAAAGATACACCAGAGTGAACGTGACAAATGCAACGGCAATGGATAACGACCAGTCGACGGGCAGGTGAAGTACGAAATCTTCAATCTTTGTCTCTGCTTTCAACGAACTGACCAACTGCAAGGCACGGTCTTTGCCCGGGTTTCCTGTCAGATCGATGATCTGGTAACTCTGCATATCTCCGCCAGGAGCAAACAAAAACAGACGTGGCACATGCTGTAACGAGTAAAACTGGAAGATCTCAGGAATATGTTGCGGATCCTTCAAATCAGATTTCGCAAAGAACATACTTTTCGCCTCGCGACCTTTCGTGGAAACCGCATCGGGATGATCCTTAAACCACGAATTGGTAATCATCTTGAACTCATCTGCCGCTTCTAAACAAATGGAACATCCAACTTGAGGAGCTGATGCCGTCAGAAACACTAAAATATACGAATCCCGTGGTGTCCCCAATATACGCTTATAATTTCCATCTGTCAGCTCAATAACATTACCAGAATTTTTCCTCGACTCTTCCAACAGCTTATCATAACTCAATGCCACACAAAACCATTCAAACACAGTGACAAACGCAACCAGTACCTGTATTTTCATGACTCAACTATCCTTAACCGCAATTTCTCCGAACTTTCTCTTCAACACCAGTTCTCAACCACTTCAATGGCTAATTGCAACGGTAAAATAATCCAATTGAGCTCCCAATCTGGTCCTAATCGCTGGTTAATCGACCATCTCTGCTTAAACCAGAGGTCAAATCCATAGAACCTTGTAGCTGGTAGGCTTGTTCATCTATCATCATATACGAACAAATGAGTAACCCGATTTTCATGATCGCTATTGACGGTCGTTACTGGTATCATCATATACGAATATGAGTAACCCGATTTTCATAATTGAGTTACTCACTTTTTAGTATCGTCATATACGAATATGAGTAACCCGATTTTCGAATGAGTAACTCGAAAATTAGTGATCGTTCTTGACGGTCTCTTAAGGAACGGCGCTATCAAGTTAGATCAAGCCCCCCTTCCCGTTACCCGGCTACTGATGGGATCTGCCCGCCTTGTAGTTTGTATCCCCTTATACGGCAGTATTAGGGCAACGAATTGACTGACAAAAATCACCAAGTTAAACATATAAAGTAGTAAATCTACATAAGTACGCTAGTTATCTAGCTTGTTGTTTAGCTCATTGAGTGTTTCAATTGGATTGCTCGTTGTTTAGAGTGCTTGGTTGGGAAAAACTGGATTTTCTTGGTTGTTAACTGGTTTTATCTACGGCAAAGTGTTTTATCGAGTGAAAGTGTTGGGGTAATAGTGGCAAAACGAGATTGAGAGGAGTTTTGTGGTTATCTTTACACTTATTGGAATAATGGCAATTAAATCTTTGGAATCGTATCTTTTTGAAAGAGGATTAGTGGGATCATATCCGATTGAAGCCCTTAAGAACGCTGCTTTAGGGATCGATGTGAACCATTATGTGTCTAGATTGTTGACTAGTAAGAGGGAACAATATTTGGATGCGATTGGAGGGTTTCCGACCAGTTTGAAGATGTATTTGGAGAGTGATTTGAAGATATTTAAGGAGTATAACATAACCCCCGTGTTTGTGTTTAATGGGAGTATGGTTAGCAATCAATTGGAGAACTCGGATTATCTTAATGGGTATGCAGCCGAGGCTGCAGCTGTTGTGATGAGTTCTCCTGGATCGAAGACTTCGACATCGAGCAGTGCTGCTATGTACTCGGCGAATTCAGCGGTCAGTACTAATAAGGAGGCTATTTTCATTCAAAGACATAGAGGTTGGACGCAATGGAACAATTTGCGGAGCAGTAATCAGTCGTCATACATTGATCAACCAATTCAACCGCAGGAACCTTTCAGATATAATACGATGATCGAGTCCAAGAGATTTTATTCCGATTTGATTGCCTATTTTATTGATAACGACATAATCTATCAAGTTGCACCGTATACTTCGTGGTCGCAGTTGTCGTACCTGATGAATAGCGGTTATGTCGATGCAATCTATGGGCCTACTGATTGTCTCATGCTATCGGATGTCGATAAGTTCATCCTCGGGATGGAATTTCCAAATAAAGAGTTCAGGTTTATCGATAAAACGAGGATCTTAAGAGAATTCAATTGTTCTCATGAAGAGTTTGTTGACATCGCAATGACAGTAGGTAATGATTTGCAACCAGTGACTTTACCGCCTTTACAGATTTATCCCGTATCGCAAGTCTTTGAGATTGCACTAGAAATGGTTGTGACCACAGGTACAAATTTTTATGCGTATCAATTCTCCAATCCAATAAAGACAGAGAGCGTGGAGTTTGTTGACAAATATCAGAAGGGTGTCTCCGCCCTTAGATACATGCCTGTTTTGAAAGATTCCGGGAAGGTTGAACTGTATGTTGAAGCAGAAAATATTAGAGATTACCTTGAGAGCGATCAAGCCGATGAAGAGAGCTATGGTATCAGCGATAAGGGGATCACCTCTAAAACTCCAAAAGCCGCAAGTTCAGCTCGAAAGCCAGTTCCTTCCGATGTTCATGCTTTTATCGCCCAACAACTTCCCTCTGAGTACTATTTCTACAAATCCCTCGGTTTGGTTACTGGTAAATTGTTTGACGCTATCACTACAGGTGTTTATCCTGAAGAGCCGCCATTAGATGGTGGATCTACTAATTCATACAGAGATTTGGTCAGAAAATCTGTTGACCTCTTTAAAAATAAGGAGATTAATCTTTTGACGCAACCAATCAATAGATACTATCAAATCAAACCAATAAAGCAAGTAAATTGGTTTGCTCCTGAAGATGGGACAGTCCTGGTCAACAGAGTCATGCCACCACTATTTGATAAGCTGAATAGACTGATAATCAAGACCGATGATGTTGAAAGACAGTTCAGCATGGAAAGTTTTATTACATTGATTAACAATTCAGATGATCTTGCGAAGGACTTTATTAGTGACAATGTTATCTTCCCCAACTCAGTACCTGCAGGGAAAAAGCTGTTCGCGCCTTTTGATCTGCTATGCACCAGTTTCCTCAGATTTCTGTGCCAGCTGGATTTCTTTGATCTTGACCTGGAGAAAAAAGTTCTGAAACCAACTGAATGGGGTTCAGTATTCTTAAGATTGAATGAAATGTCAGTTGATCCCAAATTCCACGAATCTATCCTAGTTCTGCTTGTATTCTTGAAGCTGAACGTTTTGTCTCTGTCTCAAGATACTGTGCCTTCTGCTCAATCGGCCTTATCGCAAGCCACTCTGCGTTCATACCCTCAGGAATCTCTCTATGTGCTTCTTTTGACTCGTCTATTGACCCTGTACCAAATCGAACAAAAACCATCTAATTACCACGGTCCAGTGGATAAAAAGACTTTAATCTTTAGAGATCACTTGGACTACGTCAAGGAGAACATGAATGAGATGTACGAATCTGTTCTCGTGTCGTCATTAACCTCTGGCGAGTTTAACCGAGTCTCACTCGAAGCAGAAGCATGGCACAAGAAAATAGTGAGAAAAATGCCCTTCAAATTAACTACACCAAATACCGTTATGGCAATGATGTGGCAATTTTATCTGCAAAAATATCTGCATAACGGCAACGCAAAGGCAGATGCATTAACTCTGATCGCCACCGAGTTCAGTACTTATAAATCCACGCCAAATTTGGAACAACAATTTTCCAATTCGCATGATTTTTTGCAACAATGTTCTCGTGTTCTAACAGCCTTAGCGTCAAACAATTTGATAAAGAAAGATGATGCATTGTTGTTCGAAAAAGCCGTCAAATTTAGTGGAGAAGCTTTCACAGGCTAATCCTTAATAGAGGTATCCTTATGTAACTAACGAAACGAAAGAGAACAAGAACTTTACCACTGTGATCGCGCCCGATGGCAGTTTTTTTTATGTTTAGTTCACCAGACAGCCATTATCGACGTCAGACATAAAAAATTACATAAAATTACAACTAGACAACGAATAAAGCTGTAAAATAAGCTAGAAATTCTCCAAACAGGAATGCTCCTATTAAAGGATTTTAAGCCTTCAGATAAGATTATTTCAATTATTCTTTAAGATGATTTGAATAGTCGTAATACAACTTGGGAGTAAACTTGGTAGCGCCGTTCCTTAAAAATGAGTTACTCAAACCGTCAATAACGATAACGGATTCTGAGTAACCGGGTAACGGGGCTTGCAGTAACTTGGTAGCGCCGTTCCTGACCCGTCAACAACGATCATGAGAATCGGGTTACTCAATTTGTTCGTATATTATGACAAAGCCGTATAGTGTGGCAAATTTTCATAGTTAAGGCCAGTATTGATGCTAGTTAAGTAGAATACAAGGTTATAAATGTGAAGGTTTGAAGGCTTATTGGGATCCAAGGAAGGTCGGTTGAGTGTTTGGGATGAGTGTTCAGATATTTGGTGATCAAGTAACGGAAGAAAGAGCCGAAAATGCTCGTATGGCGGCGTTTGTAGGCGCTATTGCTGTTGGGGACCTGGTTAAGAGCACTCTTGGACCTAAGGGAATGGATAAATTATTACAAAGTGCATCTAGTGATTCATCTTTGGTTACTAATGATGGAGCTACGATTCTTAAGTCGATTCCATTGGATAATCCAGCTGCGAAAGTTTTGGTTAATATTAGTAAAGTTCAGGATGATGAAGTTGGTGATGGTACGACTAGTGTGACCGTTTTGAGCGCGGAACTGCTTAGAGAAGCTGAAAAATTGATCGATCAATATAAGATTCACCCACAGATGATTATAGAAGGGTTTAGAATTGCATCACAGGCAGCTTTAACGGGATTGGAGAGAGCTGCGGTGGATAATGCGGAAGATAGTGTGAAATTTCATGAAGATTTGATTCATATTGCGAAAACGACTTTATCTTCAAAGATTTTATCTCAGGATAAGGATTATTTTGCGAAATTGGCCACGGATGCGATTTTAAGATTGAAGGGATCGACAGAGCTAGAACATATTCAAATAATTAAGATTCTGGGTGGGAAATTGTCTGAGTCTTTCCTTGACGAAGGATTTATTCTTGCCAAAAAATTCGGTAACAATCAACCCACCAGAGTGGAGAATGCAAAGATTTTGATCGCAAATACTTCTCTAGATACAGACAAGGTTAAAGTGTTTGGGACAAAATTTAAAGTTGACTCAACTTCCAAGTTAGCTCAATTGGAGAAGGCTGAACGTGAAAAGATGAAGAACAAAATAGCCAAAATTTCAAAATTTAATATCAATACCTTCATTAACAGACAGTTGATATATGATTATCCTGAACAATTGTTCACTGATCTGGGTATTAACTCAATTGAGCATGCTGATTTTGAAGGTGTGGAGAGATTGGCGCTAGTGACAGGTGGTGAGGTCGTTTCCACTTTCGATGAACCTGATAAATGTAAACTGGGAGAATGTGATCTCATCGAAGAAATCATGATCGGAGAGGACACTTTCTTGAAATTTAGCGGTTGCAAAGCCGGTGAGGCATGTACAATCGTCTTGAGAGGTGCCACAGATCAAGTGTTGGATGAAGCTGAACGGTCTTTGCATGACGCTCTTTCTGTGTTATCTCAAACGACCAAGGAGACTAGAACAGTTCTTGGTGGTGGGTGTGCAGAAATGATCATGTCGAAAGCAGTCGACACAGCCGCACAAAACGTTGATGGCAAGAAAGCCTTGGCTGTGGAAGCGTTCGCGCGTGCCTTGAGACAGTTGCCAGCCATATTAGCTGACAACGCAGGTTTCGACAGTAGCGAGCTGGTGGCGAAGCTGAGATCATCAATTTATAATGGAATGTCTACATCAGGTCTTGACTTGACCAACGGTGTAATTGCAGACATGAGAGATTTGGGTATTGTGGAGAGTTACAAGCTGAAAAAGGCAGTCGTGAGTTCCGCATCCGAGGCAGCTGAGGTTCTGCTAAGAGTGGATAATATTATCAGAGCTAAACCAAGAACAGCCAATAGGCAACATATGTAATCATCGCATGTAAGCTTTAGAAAAATCTGTAAATTAATCTAATACTAAAGTACACAACTTAATACTGTTAAATCTTCCTAACGGAACGATGCTATTTCACTCTCTAATGACTGCAATTCCGATTGCTTGTTCCTCAGATACAATTCAAGCGCGTTTACCTGCTCTTCAATGTTATTCAGATCTTCCGTGACGGCTCTACTATTTATTGGTATCGAGGTGTGCCTTTTTTTACTGTGCTCTAAGGTTTGATGCTGTCTGTATTTCAATAATCCTTCAAATTGCTCTCTTAATTGTCTTGCCGTGTTCTGAGCTGTCATGGACGCGTTTCTTGCTTTCGCTCTAGATAGCTCTTCATCCAGCAGTGCCAACTCCTTCTCCAACACATCAACATCGGTGATCGTATCAATTGAAGCGTTCAAAGCTGATGTGTTGTTGCGAGGAGTAGTGTCCACTTTTACTTCATCATCTTTCACACTCTTCTTCACATCTGCCTGAGTAGATTTCAAATCGTAGGAAACTCTTTCTTTGTTGCATACATCAGCCAAAGCCCTTGGAAGTTCAGAAGGAATCCTAGCTCCAATATCGTTGCACTGTCTCAGACAATGAATAAAATAAAATGCAGGGTCTTTATCGATAGAAGATAAATTTCTTGGATTAACCAAATTCCAAACTTTATCCATGTCGCTGGGCCCAATATTGAAAAATTTCGATTTGATCATCCACGATAACGAAGGGAAAGTCAATGTACCGTCTCTGGATCGCTCGCACGACTCCAGCATCTTTTCATACTGACTGATATCCTCCGGTGACATATACCAATCCACTTCCGGAGTCTCTCGCTTTGGAAGATCTGCATTTTCCTGCTGTTTCCTCTGTTTCCTCTCCTTAATCAAACTTGCTTTACTTCCTGGCACCAACCAATCCGGCAGTTCATCAGGAACTTTGTCAACATTCTTGTTTACCATATCAAAGATCAATCTCATGCAAATAACAAATTCTTCAAAATCCAGACTATCATCATCATCGATATCCGCCAAGAACCATATCTGATTAAGAACAGACGAATCTAACTTCGAATTGTAAAGGATCGGAAGTACTTGATCGTGATTAACCTTGTTATCAACCGGTTTCAAACCGGAAAAAATCTGCCAGTACTTTTTAATCTCAAACTGTTCCAGTTTCGGCATTGCTCTTCAACTTCTCAGACTCACAGACCCTCAATCTCTCCGTCTCACATTGATATCTTCTGTTTTAAAGGCTTGGTTCTTCAATTTGATAGGGGCAACCATTAGTTGAAGTCTACGCCCGTACACCACACCATAAATTACACACAAGACAGGCCAACTTGAAGCTCAAATTAGTCCTCTACGATGTCCTGACGACTCTCCCAGGTCCATTACTACAATCGCAGTCCAGCAATGTGTTCCTGTCTTTGCACATCGTTCTTGCAGTTGAACCGTTGTCCGGGCGGTCCCGATCTACAAGTACAGACAGACAGACGTTCTGGTGTATGCCATACGAGTCGCCGTAGCTCTAGCAAGGCGCGGTTACCAGACACTGTCGCGTCAAGAATCGTTACGCTGTAAGACGACCGGACGACGGCTCAACAAGACTGCAGGAGTGGATACTGCTTACGGGTTACGTTTAGTATCCAGTTCGCTAAGAGATAGCACTGAATGAGGGTCCAGAGACAGTCAAATAAGTGGTGTTTCGTGTCTCGATGCATTCTTTGACGCGAAAAGTGGTACATTTCGCGTCTGAATGGTTGTAACAACACGAAACTTGAAGAATTTCAAGGTTGATGAGGATTTGGTTTCCCGTTTCAGCTAGTTCGTAGTGTAGCTTTGATGTCAGTTTGTCAGATTGACAAGTCTTTGAAGTTCAGGTTCACCTGAAGGTGTTAAACTTTAATGTTGTTCACTTCACTTTACAATTCAATCAAGAGCATAGTAGGATCAGCAAGAGACGGTTCATTTAGATATAGCCTGTGACTGCAATGTTGCGAAACTTTTCCATGTTGGTGTTCTTATCATGGATTCTTTTGCTGGGACCGTGTACTTTGGTAATGGGTAAACCATATGAAGCGTATCCCATAGATGAACAATATCCTCCAGTGGCTCGGGTAGTCGAAGCGTTTAGTTTCCAGATTTCTAATGACACATTCAAATCTTCTGTCAGCCGGGACTCCCAAATTTCATATAGTGCGACAAACCTTCCCCAATGGCTGTCGTTCGATTCTTCAGCAAGGACATTTTACGGGACGCCTGATTCCAACACTCTTAAGGATGGAGCTGAGACACTTTATTTCGATATTACACTACAAGGAACCGACCCTGCGGATAATGAAGGTTTTAGTAAGAGTTATCAGCTGGTGGTGACCGACCAGTCTAGCATTAAGATCGCTGATAATTTCAACCTCTTAGCACTGCTGAAAAATTACGGATCTACTAATGGTAAGGACGGCCTTATATTGACGCCGAATGAGATATTCAACGTTACGTTCGATAGATCTACTTTCACCAGTGATCAACCAATCGTTGCTTACTATGGTCAGTCGTTGGAGAATAATGCTCCTCTACCAAGTTGGCTGACGTTCGATCCAAATAACTTGGAATTCAGTGGAACGGCCCCCGTGGTAAACTCTAACATCGCTCCTCAAATCTCTTTCGGGTTTGTATTAACCGCTACAGATATTAAAGGATTCTCGGGCATCAGTGTTCCTTTTCACCTTGTAATTGGTGCTCATGAACTTACGACATCGATTCAGAACAGCATGATTATTAATGTTACATCTTCCGGAGACTTCAGTTACAAGCTTCCTTTGAACTATGTTTATCTTGATGAAAACCCAATACAAACTAAGGATCTGGGTGCGATCCAGCTGGTCGGCGCACCATCCTGGGTTAAATTGAGCAACGATACGTTATCTGGTACGATGCCTATGGACAACCCGTCATCAAACTCGACTAGCTTTTCTGTGGCTGTCCACGACATCTACGACGATGTTATTTACTTGAACTTCATGATCGAATCTACGGACAAGTTGTTTGCCGTTTCTACACTATCGAATTTGAATGCTACGCGCGGTGAATGGTTTCAGTACAACTTCTTGCCATCCCAGTTTACAGATTATTCGCAAACCACTGTTTCCGTCAATTACACTAACTCTACACAGTCTCATGACTGGATTAGTTTCGAGTCTTCCAATATGACATTACATGGGCAAGTTCCACATGATTTTGAACGCTTAGCTATGAAACTGATAGCTTCTCGAGGATCTCAAACACAGGGGCTGGATTTCCAGATAATCGGCATGAACGATAGGTTCAACCATACCAACCACACTAGCACTCTAACATCGTCATCCAGCTCCTCGTCAAGTACTTCTTTGCCGTCTTCTTCCACGTCGCTGGCTTCCTCGACTACGACAGACGCCGCACCCACTGCAACTGTCTCCAGCACCCCACCGGTAAAGAAAAAGTCCAATAAAACTACTGCGATTGCTTGCGGTGTGGCAATTCCTTTAGGCCTGATAGCCCTAATAGCTATTCTGTTATTAGTGTTCTGGCGTCGCAGAAACAATAGGAAAAACAGCTCTGATGATGAAAAAGGGCCCAATATTAGTGGTCCCGATCTGAATAACCCAGCTAATAGACCAAATCAACAATCAATTGTACCGGTTGATCCATTCGGAGATGACCAGTCTTCGGATACGTCCGGTGCCAAAAGATTGGCCGCTTTAAATGCCATGAAATTAGACCAGTCATCGTTTTATGACTCCGACGTCTCAACAGTGGATGAGAAAGGCAACTCTGTCGCTTCTGAAGACCTCCACCATGACACACGAAGTACCGATAACCTACTGAAACCCGATACAGTATTCTTTGATCCTCAAAATAGGTCCTCTTCGGTTTACATCGATAGTGAGCCCGCAAATCGCAAGTCTTGGAGGTATAAATTGAGCTCACCACTGCGCATCAATGAAGGAGGAAGGGACAGTTGTATATCAACAAGTACTGTCTCGACAGTTGATCTTCTGAACACTGTGATCAAAGACGGACAAAATATCAATAAAGACCCAAGAAAATCCACCTTGGGAATGAGAGACTCTGTCTTTTGCAATGACAATTCCAAATCACATTCATCCAATTCGGTTTCTTCAAGGTCTGCAATGAAATTTACGCCAGAGAATGATGTGCTTCCAATCCTCGATGAGCATAGCAATCCTTCTCCGAACTACAAATCTGCCACATCACCCTCAAGTTCCTCTTCAGATGACTTCGTTCCTGTGAAAGATGGGCAAAATTACAACTGGATCCACCGTGCCAAGCCTGATAGGCGACCTAGCAACAAGAGATTGGTTCAGACCGAAAATCAAAGTAAAGTCGACGTAGGACAGGTGGCAGAGATTGAAGGTCATTTCCCGGAGAAAATATGATCAACTGCCGCGCATAGGACGATATCAACCTGTTTTTCCATCGACAATGGTCATTGCATTTATAAAATTCACTAAGTACTGATGTTCAAAGTTTGTAATTCATTCAAGGTATTAATAACACTATCAAGCTATGGATTAAACCAGTAAGAATCTCAAGCTGTAAGAATATGGAAATATTGTGAAGAAATAGCGAAAAATGGTCATCATTGCCTACTTGGTATTAGACTTAAGTGACTTGGCATACATTGCGGTATCCTTTGCACGTCTTCTGCCTTCCACATATTCTATCATTTCCGAGTAAGATTCAGGAATAACCGTACAATAACCGGGTTTCGCAACATGGTCTTCATCTGCATCTCTTGGAGTGAAGAAAGAATAAATAAAAGATCCCGATTTTTGGATCTTTTCTGAAGCCAATTCCTGAACCTTAGTATCAACTTTAATTTGAATCAACGTACCTGGTTTAGATAAGAAATCATTTTCTCTCAAGGAAAGTTCATTAACCGGTGTTGGTTGGAAGTGGAATTCGTTTTTATCATCGACAGTTCCATCAACTGCAGATTGAGCTTCGGGCTTGTTTCTTGATTCATGTAAATGCTCTGTGTAAACGACGGTAGCATCCATATGCAAAACAGAACCGACAGGAACTGGAGTGTTGAATGTCAATGAGTCCAAGGATACGAATCTGGGCAAGGAGTGAGAGAATGATGCGGCACAACAATAGGCGAGTTCAAAAGTTTGTCTCATCAGATAACCTCCAAAAATCATATAGGAATGTCTATTCCTATACTGCGGTTGCATAAACATGGTAGACTTGACGTTTGTATCCTTCATGAAAACAATATTGGATGGTTTTTCTTTCAAACTAGCTAGTTTTTTAGAAGCTGTCCACAATTGATGAACGAGTACGGACTCATCCTTGGTTGGTGGATATTTCTCCAGATCCATATTCATAGCACGCATTTTCTTAGCAGCCATTCTCGATTCTGCACGTTTAAAATCCATCCATTCTTGTTCATTCAAAGGTAATAACCTATTAATGGCTAATGATTTGTGAGTTTCAGGATTTCTGGCAACAAAGGTAAACGATGCGGTCATGAAGATATCTTCATCAGATAGTGAATTCTCGTCGATCTCCTTGGGTATATCGCTTTTCAGAGCTCTAGCAGTGATAGAGATCTCCATGGAGGATCTCCCCGTGTAAATCACCGCACCAGAAAGAATAATATTGACATCAGCGATGCTGTCGAGCGGTTTCAGCAAATATATACGATCAACAGATGCTGTAACAATCATAGGCTCCACAGGAGCCGTATGTTTGTACGCAATCTTACCAGCGAGTGAATCCAAATCTTGGAACAATTGACCCATTCTCAGCCGACCCGCAGCATTAACATAAAAATCTGCCACAGTGGGATCATCTCTGAAGGGCAATACAATGTATGCAAATGAATCCTTTCTTGTCTTATCAATAACATCCGTAGATTTGATGTGACTGTAAACATAAGAATCAATAATCTTTCCCTGTGCCAATTGAGCTTTACGTTCAGCCAACGCATTCAACCAAGTTGCTTTGAAATCCTTCCCAGAACCCTTAACTAAACGTTCATATTCATAGTAATCAGTTCTTGTTGTAGCATTAGCGTCAGGACGACTCGCTAAATCTTCCACTGAAGTTGGATCATTAGAATGCTTGTTTTGTAAAAAACCAACACATCTATAGTACCTAGTACTAGTAATTGAACCAATAACCCTATTAGTACGGCCAATAATTGTATTATTAACTTTCAACATCTTATTTGAAAACTTCACAATAAGATTCGAACTAGCTTGAATTACTACAGTTAATTGACTCTCTAATCACAAAATAACTGCCTGAGCAACGTCAAAAGCTGCTTCTTCTTTACTTAAACTACTCTTAAAGATAGCCTTTTTTCCTCGCTCACTACTAAAAACTTTTCAAATAGTAAAACTATGATAAGTTGAAAGAAACTTAGCTTAAATACATCAAATTGAGCTCTTTCTGAGCTTCCAGGATCTCAAATTATCTTGTAGACTACTTGACAGTATCACAGCCGTGCTTAATTGAAAGAAACCACTTCCTGGAAGCGATTAATGGCCGACGACACAATCTTAAATTGTGACGCCGAAGATAAAAATCTTTAAAGATAGACAAAAGAGGCTATATATTCGATGAATTTGAGTAAAATTAAGATATTTACAATATAATATCGAATTAACATGAATAAAACTGTTCGATATCGAAGAATTGTATAATTAAATGGTATAGGTATTGCAAATAAAATAAAAAAAATTGGTAGGTGGAAGTGTGTAATGTTAAACTTGCATTCGTATGATTTCAACTTGATAGCTTACCGAGAATCAAACTTGGCGAAACTTGATAATTTGACTCTCGGTTTTGAATTTTACTGTTAAAGACTGATTGAAAACGAGGAAATCAAGTAAGGACTGCTTCAAGCACTGGCCAGACAGGACGGGCCATTAATCTTGTCGAAGCTTCATAGATTTAAGAGCTGCTTGTAAGTTATCGACGACAAACGTATATAGTTATTAAAGCTAAAGCGAGGTCTATAGGAATTCTCACAAGAGGGCATCGGTTTAACAGTATTGAATACTGGTCGTTGAGCTTGCTGTTTGTTGCTGGTGTGCATTCTGGTGGTTTGGTGGGTTGCGAGAAGTTTGTGATTAAGAAAAGCGGTGTTTCTAATGGATAATTCTCGAAGAGATCCGAATGAGAATTCTGATAAGAGATATGATCGATATGAGCAGTTATTTAGAAAACTTGATGTGAATGGTACTGGGAAATTAGATCTTCAAAGTTTGCAAAAAGCGTTGGAAAAAGATGGACATCCATTGAGAGATAGTAATGAAGCAATTATGGTACTTTTTAATGCTATGGACTGTGATAAAGATTCAATAGTGGATCTTGAAGATTTTAGCAAGTATGCTTCAATTGCAGAATCACAGATAGAGAAAGGTTTTAAAAGATTAGATTCGGATCATGATGGTAAAGTGAAATTATCAGAAGTTTCGGAATATCTGTCGAAATTGGATAAAAATTGTTCAAAACCTAGACAACTCGATCAGCTGGAGAAAAGCTTGGATGGAGAGAGGAAGGCATCTAGATTCAATACTTTCCTGAATTGGGCTTTTTTGAAAAAACCAAAAGGTGAGGATAAACCTCGGTATATTACTTATGATCAATGGAGAGATTTCCTTCTTCTGATGCCTAGGAAGGAAGGGTCTAGGTTGCATACTGCTTACGCGTACTATTGTTATTTCAACGCCGATGTAGATCTATCGTCCGAAGGTGATATGACTTTGATCAACGATTTTATCAATGGGTTCGGTTATTTCATAGCGGGAGGAGTCTCTGGAGTGATATCACGTACTTGTACCGCACCGCTAGATCGACTGAAGGTTTTTCTTATTGCAAGGACGGATTTATCGTCGACTTTGCTTAATTCAAAGGAATCTCTTTTGGCCAAGAATCCAAACGCAAATTTGGCGAAAATAAGGTCACCACTAGTCAAGGCAATCACTACACTTTATAGACAAGGTGGTCTCAGAGCATTTTACGTTGGAAACGGGCTCAATGTGATAAAAGTGTTCCCAGAAAGCTCGATGAAATTTGGATCATTTGAATTGACAAAGAAACTGATGACAAAACTCGAAGGTTGTCGAGAAACAAGTGAACTATCCAAATTTTCCACTTACATTGCTGGTGGAATGGCTGGGGTGGTTGCACAATTCTCGGTTTATCCTATTGACACTTTGAAATTTAGAATCCAATGCGCTCCGCTCGATAACCAGGTAAAAGGCAACAAACTGCTCTTGCAGACCGCTAAAGAAATGTATCAAGCCGGAGGGTTGAAACTATTTTACAGAGGAGTGACCGTGGGTGTTGTAGGGATATTTCCTTACGCTGCATTAGATCTTGGAACATTTTCTGCTCTGAAAAAACGGTACATTGCTAGAAAGGCAAAACAGTTATCAATCCCAGAATCTGATGTCTCCCTGAGCAATCTGGTCGTTCTGCCGATGGGCGCCTTCAGCGGTACAGTTGGAGCCACCGTTGTGTATCCAATAAATTTACTCAGGACAAGATTACAAGCGCAAGGTACCTTTGCGCATCCAGCAACTTACACGGGTTTCAGAGACGTCCTAGTGAAGACCATTCAACGAGAGGGCTACCCAGGCCTTTTCAAAGGCCTGGTACCGAACCTAGCAAAAGTCTGTCCAGCGGTTTCCATCAGTTATCTATGTTACGAAAATCTAAAGAGCCTAATGAAACTGGGATGATCACATCGCTATAGCATTACCCATTTGCACCACTTAAATAATATTATTTATTCTTTGAGACATAACATATCCTGTCACAGTGATCCCAAACCATTACCGCTCTGGCTGGTAACATAAACATTGTTTAGACTATTATCCGACACGAGTAGTTTCTCACAATGATTGCGAATTATCAAAGGACCCACATCACATCCAACTAAAGATGACATCTTGATTTTTGGTTTAAATATTCCAATATTCTCGGGAAGACCTTCATCTTCATCACATTTTGTCCAATTAATATCTCTTTCAAACTCAAATTTATCCTTCTGGCTCCTTAATCTCTCTATATCTCGATTCCCATGGCCCAATTCCATCTCCATTGTATTAATTATAACTTCAAATTCCACAGTATCATCTCTAATGCGGTCCAATTTCTCCAAATGAGCCGTAAGACTGTTAAAACTTGATCTAAACTCGTCAAACACCTCTGACTCGGTAATAGTATTCACATCATCAACATGTCTAAACTCATCAAAGCTTAAGACGTATCTCTCAATACATATATTATCATCTTTGGTCACCAAACACACAGATATTCCATAAATGTGAACTAGTTTGCTCAAAATATCCAACACAAGCTCTTCAATGTATTCCTGGACTTCTGGATGTCTATTCATCGGTGTAAATTGTGGTAAGTTAAATGCCTGGTAAGTGGTAATATCAAAGGAATCAATTGGATACACATTACGATGGTAAAGGATGGAATTGATGAAGCATTTTAAATATATTTTCAACCATTTCTCAATCCAAATATTCATGACTCTCTTAAGCAGTTCATCTCTATCGCGATAACCTTTATGAAGAACTAAAAGTTATAGGGACGAAGGACTGATTAATGGATGGAAAGTGAATTATGACTAGGATATTGGCTATTGGTGGTGATGATATTCATAGGATAACTTCAAGTCAAGTTATTGTGGATCTTATAACGTGTGTGAAGGAACTTGTTGATAATAGTATTGATGCAAATGGACATCAAATTGAATTAGTGTTTAAGAATTATGGGGTGGAATCAATTGAATGTATTGATGATGGTGATGGTATTAGTTGTGAAAATTTCGAATCTTTAGCGTTAAAGCATTTCACATCGAAGATAAGGACATTTAAGGATGTATCCTGTGTGACAACACTTGGATTTAGAGGTGAAGCATTGTCATCGATCTGTTCTGTGGCCAAATTGAGTGTTGTTACGACAACTAGACCACCACGAGCTGATAAACTTGAATACGACACAAATGGTGTGTTGAGCTCTAAGACGACGGTTTCACGTAATAAAGGAACTACTGTTTGCATTTCAGACCTATTTTACAACTTACCTGTTAGAAGGAAAGAATTGGAGAAAAATCACAAGAGACAATTTGCGAAATGTTTGTCATTATTGCAAGCTTATGCTGTTATTCAGGATGATGTTCAATTCTCTGTCTGGAATATAGCGTCAAATCAACGAAAGAGACTTATTCTGAGTACAGCGCGATGTCAGGATATTCCCAAGAAGATACTGAGTATTTTTGGGTCTTCAAGCATGAGAGGACTTGCTCCAATTGAATTTAAACTTGATTTGAATCCATACAAGAAAATGATGAATAAATATAAAGTCGAGGGTTATCATGATCTGGATTATGTGATAAACGTGAATGGGTACATCTCCAAGAGTTCTTTTGGATGTGGTAGAAGTGCAAAGGATCGACAATTCATTTCGGTGAATAAACGACCTGTTGAATATCCTGCACTTTTACAATGTTGCAATGAAGTTTACCACAATTTTAATAACGTTCAATTTCCAACGATCTTTCTAGATTTAAACTTATCTCCACAGCTTTTGGATGTAAATGTGACACCAGACAAGCGAACGATCATGTTACACAATGAGCGATACATTATAGAGGTTTTCAGGGAAAATTTGATTAATTATTATGATAGTCAAGAGCTTGTACTGCCCAAGTCTGGTTTATCTCAGGCCGATCATCCAAAAGTCAAAAAACGAAGATTGGCTTCCCAAATTTTGGAGAGCCATTATTGTAAAGATGACTCTAGTGATGATGAATGCTTTCAAAGTTCGTTGTCTGCACCAGCAAAGGAAGAGCCCGGAACTAGCAGCACTCCTATGGCTAGAAGAGATACCACGCCTTTTGAAAAACCTTCAATTTCTACGCCTTCGCACTCGAACGTCAGCTCCACTTCCGCCGCATCGAAACAGAATCTACCAAGCGAGTTTGTGAAAACCAAAGAATTTCAACAGTCAGACTCATGCCTTTATGATGCATCTAATGACTCGTTCTATGATGAACTCGCTCCAGAATCATCGAGAGACGCATCTGAAGACATTACGAAAACTCCTAAATCGCAGAATCTAAAGGACACGCTAGAGCGATATAAGAAATCATCTCAAGAGGACAGCAAATCAAATGACAAAGATACTGGATCATTAGATAAAACTGAGTCAATCGTTGTGGAAATAGACGGAAAAAAATTAGATTACCAGGCAAAATATTCCAAGAGTGAGGGACTCGCCTTTATTTGCGAGGCAGCATCGTCACCAACAGAACCATGTTGCGATGATCATGCGAAGTCCGAAATGAGAGATGATGAAAGTGAGCAAGAACCAGAAGATGATTCATTTTACGCTAGCATGGGACCACGGGAAGTAAATATGCGATCTGACATATCCTGGCGAATCACACGCAACGTACCGCATTCTGCTTATCGTTCATTAACTGATCGCAGTGATTCTAAACGTTTTGAAGGCAAAGGTTTGGTTATTAAGCAAAACATCAATACCTCGTTTCCAATGGTGAAGAGTATGTTGTCATGGCGGCAGCAAATCGGAAACCACGTCAATTCTTTCAAGAGAAACGAAGACCTAGAAAACTTTGACGAGGGTGAAAGATATCTGACCTTAACGGTGAAGAAAAGTGATTTTGACGTAATGGAAGTTGTTGGCCAATTCAATCTGGGATTTATCATAGTAACTCGACATATTAAGGACAAGTATGATTTATTCATAATAGATCAACATGCGAGCGATGAAAAGTACAATTTTGAGATATTACAAAAATCAACTACTTTCAAATCTCAAAAACTGATTGCTCCACTTCCAGTTGAGCTCAGTGTTATCGATGAGCTGCTAGTTATGGAGCATTTGGACATCTTTGAGAAGAACGGATTTAAGTTGATCGTCAACGAGCAGGAGACTCAAGGATGTAAGATAGAGATAACCAGTTTACCAGTCTCTAAAAGGACACTCTTCAGTGTGGATGATTTTTATGAGCTGGTGTATCTCATAAAAGAAAACTCTGGTTTACACCGCGACGCTATACGCTGCTCTAAGATTCGTTCGATGTTTGCCATGAGAGCTTGCAGAAGTAGCATTATGATTGGTAAACCGCTGGCGAAAGCTACAATGACCAAAGTAGTTCGGCATCTAAGTGAACTGGATAAACCTTGGAACTGTCCTCATGGTCGACCGACCATGCGTCATCTGATGGAGATAAAAGATTGGGACTCGTTCTCGAGTGATTACGAGATTTAGCAGAATGATGGGTTCTTATATATACATGAGTATTTTAATGCGGATATGGGACAACTAGTTTACATCTTTATCATCCCAAATGAAACACTTCTTTCCATATACCAAGCGGCGAAGCGACCGCTGATATCGTATGATAACCTCTTCTATCGACTTTGTTTAATTTTCTGGCCGTCTTGGCATTATTCCTCGTCCTTTGTCCTCTAACTGGTAAGTTCATTGCATGTCTCATACCTTCGTAACATCCAATTCGCCTCTTGAGTGCTATATTTTCCTTAACAATCGCTCTGGCGTCGCCTTCAATAGTCATAGTCGAAAGTTCACTCGTAATACTCATAATCTGAGCCTCAGTCAATTGATGCATTCTCATCCATGGATAAAATCCAAGCTTTGAACAAACTCTCTCGGCAGTTTTTTCTCCAATACCATAGAATTTTGAAGCAAGTGCTATCTTAATAACCTCCTTACCTTTAAAACCTTTCCCCAGAATATGGACAACCATCACAATTAACCTCTAAAATAGTCTGACTCGTCTATATCTGCTATCATTATCGTAGTTCCCATCTTATTGAACTGATCAATCTTCAACAGCTTAATTTGACCTACTCCCGTATATAATGACCAGGATTTTTAAACATCATAATATACGAACAAAATGAGTAACCCGATTTTCTCGAATTGAGTAACTCGAAAATTCATGATCGTTATTGACGGTCTTTGCCTGGTATCATAATATACGAATAATGAGTAACCCGATTTTCGAATGAGTAACTCGAATTTGTGATCGTTATTGACGGTCTCTTAAGGAATGGCGCTACCAAGTTAGATCAAGACCGCTAGCTGGTTGGTTACTCATTGAACAAGCTTGGTTAAGAGTATTAAGACTTGAATATCTCGTTAATTGTACATTAAATAAGTGATTAAAAGCGAATTGATTGAGTCCATGTCGTTGGCACTCAATTGAATTAGATAGCCAAGTTTGCACAGCGAATTTTGGTTTTGTAAATATGTCAATCAAGGATATAAGATGTTGATTGTAACATGCGACCCAGTTGTTCGACATCTAGTCTTTGAATGACCAAATTCCGTAATAATCCAATCATTGTGATGAAACTGGCTAGCCCCACGGGAACCACACAAAATACTATGATATTGTAAAGGTCAATGGTCCTTTTCTTGGTAAATCTGAAGCCCTTGCGCAGTTTTCTTTTGGGTTTGCGTCTTGGTAATGAGCATGAAGAAGCCAGAGAAGTTGAAGAATTGTTTGAAGATGGGATATCTGAGAAATTGTCGTCTTGGTCGTCGTAATCGCCTTGGCTCACGTAATTGAGATTGGAAGTAAGATAACTTTGCCAGATGTATGCAGTGGTCATAATACAGCTCAACAGGATCCATGTATGCAGGTAATAATCGCCATCCGGTGATAACGAGGCAAGCAGTAAGAGTTCCGTTGTGATTATGATCAAAGACATCGAAAACATCCGCAAAATGGCCGCAAGCGTCGAATATTTGACAATCCATCGCACCATAAGCGAATCGAGTATCGAATACGTCAGATATAGCGATACGACGCACCACAATGCACAAAGCAAATATTCAGAAGCTCTCGCGGTGGTCAGTGTCGACAACAACAAGGTGCTCCCATTGGAAGCCTGATTTTGCGCCTGTGAAACCGTGGTATTCGTAATGCAACTTTCTAACAGGTTTTTCACCGTATCCTTGAGCGATTGTGGTTCATAAAGTTTCAATTTCGCCCGGAAGGATATCTTCCAGGCCTGCTGCAGCGAAGTGAAGATGTACACCAGAGGGGGCAGCAGAGAAACGTCTCTGCAAATAGCCATAAGTAAATGTTGCTTCGCGGTTAGTTTGCTCAAAGAAAGCGTCTTGATAGACGCATAAGCCTGCGATAAAGGTGGACTTGGTTGTCGTTTGACATGCTGATTCCCACCACCACTTCGTAGCTCCGTCACAGATGTCTCAATCGAATTGGAGCTATTATTCGAAGTCAAAACCCGTCGTCGGCTACCTGTAGAACCAGATTCGCATAGTAGATAATGATGATGGTGATGATGATGAACCGTATTAGTAGCTGTCGAAGCTTCGCCAACAGCTGCAAATGACCTAGACCGGAACTCCATCGAGCCTCAGAGATAGTACAATTACCAACCCACTAATAATGAACACACAACCGATAAATAGTCTATATATCCTTCATTTGAACCGCTTAGCTCCTGCCTGCTCATCGAAGCCCAGACCTGACCCTCATAGTCATGCTTATCCAACGAGTAACCGGGTAACAGTAACTTGGTAGCGCCATTCCTTGAAGACCGTCAACAACGATATATAATCGGGTTACTCATTGTATTCGTATCTTATGATAGCGGGTGAGCGATATCGCAATCGACGACGCCATCGCAGTTCAAGGTATGTTTAGTATATAAGCATATCATATAGGATAAGTCAATTGGACTCAATTGCATGGAGCAAGACGCTGGCCAGAACCAGAGTCACTAATGACACCAAGAATAACACCGAACCCGCGTAGGGACCTCGATTCAAACGCTTGATGGGGTCTCCTATAAATTTTCCAATGAAGCGGCGATATCGTCCAACTCTTTCTTGACCGCGTCGTATTTAACAGAAAGCTCTTCATGCTTCTTCTCCCATTCGTCTCTCTCTTCTTCCAAAGCAACCACTTTCCTTTCCAATTGTTCAGCTTTCAAATCGGTCTCTCTCAATTTCTCTGTAGTCTCCTTCAACTTCGCATCACTTTCTTCCAACTCTTCCTCCAATTGCTGGTTCTTCTTAGTGAAATTCTCATTGTTTGACCTCAAATGATGCGAATCCTCTGCCATTTGCTTCGAATCGGCCAAACTGGTCTCCAATTTCTCCACTTCTTCCTCCAATTGTTGATTCTTAGTGGTCAAAGACTTGATTTGATTCTCCTTCTCCACATTATCCTGTTCCAATTGCTTGTACTGTTCCTTCAACTCTTCGTACTTCTCCTGCCACGATTCTGCCTCCAATTTCAAATTGCTCAATTTCTCTCTAATCTTCTCCATCCTGATAACCTTCTTCGCTCTACAACCAATCGAAACTACCGATCAATGCTTTACCAATCTACTGTTTGCTGGTGTTGAATCAAATAAACATACAAGATCCTTCTTCTTCACCGCCACCAAGCCTTGAAACTTGATGTCTCTTTGTACGAAACACATACTTAAAGCTCATCTATAGTTAAGATTAGCTTAGTTCAAGGTCAAAGAGCATCATTTGAGGGTTCTATGAGCCCAATGGGGTCTGTAGAGTGTTCTATCAGATGTGAGTTAGTAGTCCTGTGATTTTAAATAGTTTTATTTTACTAGCTGGATCGCTTGTATGCAAGAACCAGCGTAAACCGACATAATGGAACAATTGAGTTCGAGAACAATTGGATTTGTGTGTTGATTCTGTTATTACCTTAGTTGGAAGCGTTGGGAGTGCTGTGCTATTGTTTCTATGACGGTTGATGTATGCTAAGAACATAGTGGCATGGAAATTGAGATGGCTGGTCAAAATGGTGTTGAAATTACAGTTTGGGCAAAGGACTGGAGGTTTAGTGGTTAGTTGAATTGCCGGATTAGACGAAAGTTCAATGGTTGCCTCAAGTTTTACAGTGCCTGTAGAGCCTATATGGACGCAAAGTGGTGGTGACGATGGGAGAGATGATTAGGGTGTGGGATTTGAGTTCTGATTTGCCACATAGACCTACAATGAGCAGCTCGAGTCCTGCTCATTCTTCGTCGCAATCGAGATCTTTACCGGCTTGCAGCTTACCACAGGAGTTGGGTGAGATTCTTACGCCGGTGATCAACAAGTTGACGAGTCCTCCAGCGAGTCCCAAGATCTGTGGAACGGTGCCGGTAGCGAGTGACACTGAGTTTAAGATGCGCAAATCGCATGAGAGCCTGCTTGGCGAGTTTATTCATTGGGATCAGTATCGACAGTCCAGCGAATGCGTACCGCAAGCTGAACCTGCGGTGGGACTGGCTAGAGATTCGAGCGTGAGGTTTGGTAGTGGTGCGGAGCAGAAGAAGCAGGCTCGAAAGAGCAGGTTTGTATTCCATAGGGGCTTCTTCGGAAGACGCTCTTCAGGAAGGCTGTATAGCACGAGGAATAGACGTTTAAGAAACAAAGCTGATCTGGATGCGACATTGGCTTACACAAATTTGCGATCATTCCATCCTGATGATGTGATCTCCTCTAAGAATGTCATTATCTATCGACCTAGAAGCATTATTCGCCGTTGTCCTGGAGTAAAGATCGCTAAACAAGTCCCCATCAAGACATATATTAATGATTTGGCATCGAAAACCCCAGCCAGGAGTGCAAGGATCAGGAAATTGGTCAAGCCTACGATAAAACGATCCAACACCTGCCCGGCTGCGGTACGAAACATTAGGCGACGATCCTATTCGCCGGAAGTTAGGGCTATTCACAACCTGTGGGCGGAATATCTATCTCTTGTGATAGCCCAGCGGATACAATTGCGACTTTCATTATCAAGACGTAATTATGAAATCTCTGACAAAAGGCTGGCCAGTGTCCGTTCCTTCAGCTCGACGACATCCTCACTTCTGAGCTTAGATAAAAGGTTTACATCTTTACGAATGAACTGCTAGTCGGTTATCAAGTAGACCGTTTTATCAGCTTACAAGCTCATATGCTAACTATGTACAGTTTTTTAGGCCTTTTTCAATTGCTGTAATATAGACAATACCTGACTTTGATGCGGTTCACAGGCTTTGGATCTGGTTCGATTAATCTTGTTTGCCAATGTTTTGAGAACATTTGCCCGATAATCCAAAATTTCGCCGTCAACGGTGGTATATTTGAGTCCCTTCAGTTTAACGCTTTGTAAAATGTGTAATCCTTCACCCAATGCAGGCCAGTACTCTGGGTTTTTAATCAAGTCCATTTCATTTGACCCCAGGTGCTTTAGCAAGAGAAACAATCCCACAAAATGAATTTCTTTAGCATGGTTATCGATAAAGAATGACAGATCCCTGAAGATTTTCAAGAGGTTGATAGGAGATAACTTTCCTGCCGCTATTTGTCTAATCAGCTCTTCGTAGCACTCGGAAGATTCGTATGACACTCGATAATAGCCTTGGGAGAGATGGTTGCAAACAACTATAGGATAATCCAACGTTGCCGTTCGATCAGTCATCAAAACATGTTTCTTATCTAGCTGGCCATCCGGTAACTGAATGAAAAGCGGGATATGATAGGGTACATCCTCTAAATCAGAATGCTTTGAAGTCAGTAATCTATGTTGTACCAGATGGGTTACTACTTCATCGTCCTTTCTAGTCACTTGCACACTTACAACAGGAAGACCGGGGGTTTGCGTCAAAGATGTGAAGAAATGAGCGACATTTTCTGACTTCAATACGGTGCCCATGCCAACAAAAATATCTATAGGCTTAACACACTTCTTGTGAAATCTTTGGTCCTGGAACAAAGTTCCTAAAGCAGATTTGAAAAGCTTCTCTCCGATGCAAACTTCAAGCGATCTTAAAATAGCGATTCCCTTCATGTAAGAGTGTGGGTCGAATAAATCATGTGTCTGGGAAGGTTTCTTAACAGAAGCCTCCTTAGAGATCTTGGCGATGCTGGGAGTTCCAATTTCAGCATCCACACGCATTACCTTTTCAACCTGGTTGACTAAATATTCGTCTGAAATCCAGTAGCCCGTAAGATCACCATTAGCTTCAAGTAAGCTGCATGCACACCAAGTGGCAAAAGCTTCGTTGAACCATAGGAATTCCCACGATTCGAAAGAAACGTAATTACCCATCCATTGATGCACCAGTTCATGAACCACAAGTTGTTCGACCTGCATTCTGGTGCTGCTATCAGCCAGCAAAGATGCCGGTAACAGCAGATGATCCATTTGAACACAAATCATACCAAAATTCTCCATTGCCATGTCGGTAAGGAACGGCAGCAGAATAAAGTCCAATTTATCAAGCGGGTAATCAGTATTGGTATAATCTTCGAGAAGTGGCAGATATTTCTGGACAATATCCAAGCAGTATGAACCATCATTCACGTTCATTGGCGAGTAAATTCCGATAGGTAGTTTTCTAGACGAACGCGGTAAAACCGCTACCGAGGCACTATGCTCAAAATCTCCAATGGCAAACCCAAAAACAGACGTGCTCATCAAAGGCGTCACTTTAAAACTCACCGTCTTTTGCAACCCATTCTCATCAACAACCGAAGACGCTTGTCCCGTGTTCGAAATAACCTTAAACTTACTTAATGTCCTTACTACCAGCTGGAAAGTAGTCTTCACAGACGGCTCATCAACACAGGGAAACACACATCTGGCGAATGAAGGCTGACAATGCGTTGCAATAATAAAATTATCCGACAATCCCGTATCCTGATTCATAAAATTCGTCTTAAAAACTCCTCTTGTCGTATCCTGACGCGTACGCACCGTTCCAATCTTACCCACATATTGAATCTCAAAATACAACAATTCAGACTCTCTAACGCTAACAGGTTCTTCCAATATAAACGTTACCATTTCTCTCACTTTATCATATTCAACTAAAACTCGTTTTCCCTCTCTAAACCCTGCACTCAAGATCACAACATCTTTGCAATGCAAACTAAACCGTTCAACAACCTCAGTACCCGTATTCCCATTCTTCTTCAAAGTTATCGTCTCTTTACCTTTAAAATTAACCTTTACAGGATCTATCTCCAACTGTATATCATAATGAATCGGGACAATCGGACACAGCAAATGCAACAGCTCACTTCTACTCATCTCAACCCAAACTACCCACAGTCCACCTTTTATCAACCTCTTACAAGCTCTTACAAGCTCATCTCTTTCAGCTTATCTCTTTATCTTGGCGAAACTTATAGAATTGTATGGAAAAAACTAGTAGAGATGACCTAGCGATGAGTATATAAAGGCGATGATTCAGCCATTCAAGAGGTTTCAAGATAGCTTTGTGGGCATCAGGACGTGCAGTTTACACTGCTATAGTATTTGATGCACGATAGAGATTTGAAGGGCTCCTGAATACGTATGGTGAAGGATAGAAGATTATACGATATTTTAAAAGTTGCACCGGATGCAAGTAATGGTGAAATTCGTAAGGCGTATCGGTTACTTGCCTTAAAGTATCATCCAGATAAGAATAATCATTCTGAGGAATCAAAATCGAAATTTTTGGAAATTTGTGAAGCTTATGAGACTTTGAGTGATGAGAGGAAACGAGCATTGTATGATGAACATGGGACCACGGACGAGGCAGCTATTTATGAGATGAAACAACAGAGGAATCCTATGTCATTTTTCGGTGGTTCTCCTATGGGGATGTCTGCTGGAGATCTTTTTGCGCAGTTTTTTGATAGTTCAAGGCATTCTTTTGGTAATAAGAGGTCTGGTGGGTCGTTGGGACGCGGTCCAGATATTAGACACGATTTGAAATGTTCGTTATGTGAGTTGTACGAGGGTAAGACGACGAAATTGGGGCTCAATAGGAGACGATTGTGTCAAAAATGTCAAGGTCGCGGTAGTTTACGGCAAAGAACGTGTAAATCGTGTCGGGGACAAGGTCAGCGGTCTCAAACGCGGAAAATGGGACCCATGGTGCAAACGTGGACGCAGACGTGTCCCGACTGCGCCGGTACAGGTAGCTACACGAAGAATAGCGATATTTGCAACGAATGTGAGGGCGATGGCTGCATCAAAGAGCGTAAAATCTTTGACGTCACGGTGAAACCGGGCATGTGCCACGGCCAAAAGATCATTCTACCCGGCGAAGCTGACGAAGTAATCAAGACAAGTTTTGGTAACGAAACCGTTATACCGGGAGACGTCGTCATCACCATCAACCAACTCCGAGATCCCAAATTCCAGCGAATAAACAAACACGGATGCGATCTCGTGCTACGAAACTTCAAGATCCCGCTCGTAACCAGTCTCTGCGGCGGCGATATATACATCGAAGGCCATCCAAGCGGTAAACTACTCAAAGTAACCATCCTCCCGGGTGAACTCATCAAACCTAACCATTTCAAGAGCATCGAAAACATGGGGATGCCCAAATACGATGAAAAGACTAACCCTGCAGGCCATGGTAATCTATACATTCAATTCCAAGTCCTCTTCCCGGAAACTCTAGCACCACAGACCATCGAGAAACTCAAGCAAACATTTCTAACAGATCAAAACGTCACACAGCAAATCACCACCCAAGAAAATGAAATCTGTAGCCGAATGGACGACTGCGTAGAGACTGAAGAACATGTACTAAGCAGTTTTGTCCCAAATTTTGACGAAATAATGGGAAACGATTCAAGAACAAAGAACAAGAACTCAAATTACAAGAAGAGAAGACATTACCAAGATCCAGATACTCCTATTGATGACGAATCTAGCAATTGTACCATACATTAAACAATGAAGTTCCACCTCCTTTATATAGTCCGGTTCAGCGATTTGATGATTTTTTGCTCGGATAGCAAAACGGGAAAAGAAACGTGCGAAATGCGGAGTTAGCAAATTAGGGGTGTTGTGGGTGTTTGGGTTTTCTAGTCGATAGCGGCTGCTGAAAGATCATATATAAAGGGGACCTTTTGGAGGTAGTTGTGGGGATCTTTCTTGATGGGGGGAACAAGTAAAAGATGTCATCAAGATTTATAATTGGAGGTGCCGCTGCTGTAGCGGCAGGTTATATGATTTATGAGTATCAACAGCAGAATGAGAGACAGAAACAGGTGTTACATCCGGCAGGATCGGTAAGGCAAGCTCAAGAGCAGCCGCAGATGGTAAGAGATCTGCAACAAACCAGGGATGATAGTGCCAAGTGGTTGAAGGACAAGAAGGAGATTGGTCAGGTGAAGGCTACTGAGATGACGAATGATTTGCAGAGGAATTTGGCGGATGAGTTGAGCCGTCAGAGACGTAATGCGAACGAGATTGTGGAAGATACGTCTCACGAGTTGTCGAAAGGATGGAATCGGATTAAGGAGGGTGTTTCTGAAGATTCGCAGAGCTTCAAAGAAGCTCTGCTGGGAGTCGCTCAGAAACCGCAGTCTGCTGTCGAAACTGCAAGAGAGAAGGGTGAGGAATTTGTTGAAGGCGCCAAGGAAAAGACAAAATCGATTTTTAATTACGGCTTTAATGAAGCGGAACGCGCAAAGGCGATTGCGATCGGGGAGTACGACAAAGCGAACAAGGAGTATAACACGTTGCTGGAGAGATTCAACGAGTCGAAGAAGGGTCTCTTTGACTCGGGAGACGCTGTGTTGAAGGAGCAGCTGGACGATTATAAGAAGATCGTACAGGATAAGAAGCGCGAGTTGCAACGTGCATCCGACGAGTACGCCAAATATGCCAAGCACAATTTCAACGAGATCTCCAACAAGCTCGATGAGCAGGATGAAAAGATCAGAAAGGAAGGCGGGTTTTTCAAATGGTTGAAGGGCGGCTCTGCTCCCGGAGACGAGAAATCCATCGATGTGGATCGTGTCGCCAATAACAAATCGCTTGCCGGGTTCGGTGAAAACGCACAGTTTTTCAGCGAAGAAGAGATCGAAGACCAACTAAGAAACAAGCAGATCGGTCCAAGCGAGGCGCAAAAACGGCTGGACGAGTTGAAAAAGTTCAAGCAAGAGGGTTGGTTCAAACCTCACAAGTCTCCGGAAACGGAAGAACAGGTAGCCCAAAGGGTCGCACAGGGACTAGCCGGCTGGGGCGAAAGCGCTGCCCAATTCGCCCGTGATGAGCTAGACGAGACCAGAACCGTCTACAACAAAGCTACCGTCCGGTCACGCGAGGAAGCGTCCAAAGCTGTAGACGATGCATGGAACAAGCTGCAAGAGGCCAAGAAGACCGTACAGAACAAGAGCAACAAGTGGTGGAACGCCAGCAAGGACAAGACCAACGAAGCAGCTGACGAAGCTCAAAAGGCCTACAACGACGCCGTGAAAAACTACGAAGCCGCAAAGAAAACCCTGGACCAATGGTCCGACGGAACTTCTGCCAAATTCTGGAGTAGCGCAGACGATATTGTCAGAGTATCTCAAAACGTTACCTCCAAGGCGCAAAGCGCCGCAAACAAAGCGCGTGCCAAGACCCAGAAAAAGGTCAACGACATTGACGAAATCGAGCAACAACAATTGCTCGAAGAGTAACCGTAAGTTACCAATATATATTCACATCAATTCATATAACTTTTATTCCCGGCCACCCGGTCATCACCATCGATCAGCGATCACAACCGGCTTCCAGGAGCTACCGGCTACAACAAAAGTCACCGAGAACGGGCATTGATCTTATGAGCCCATTGCTTCCGTTTTCACGCCAGATGGTCAATGACCTAAAAATTTCAATCTAGCAACGTTAATACATAGCATATTAGCATCATGAAGTTTGACATATTTACAAGGAGCAAGATTTAAAGAGCTTTAAGTAGATTTAATTTGGTTGAAATGCAGTGAGAATTCGATGATCCATTGAGGGTAAAATCTAAGAGATATAGAGAGATTAAAGAGAATTTAACGTTATAAAATGAATGAAATGCATAGAGAAGAAGATTGTGGGAAATTTTTAAAAGTTACACCTAATTTATTTACTCCTGGACGATTACATCTATTTGATTCATTAGATTTGTACACATCATTGATTAAATGCAGTAAATCGATTGAACAAGGGGAAAGATTGCATAATCTCAGTTGGAGAATAGTGAATAAGGCATTATTAAAGGATAATGATATTAATAAATCGAAGAAAAGGGATGGATTGAAGAATCTTTATTATGTTTTGAATCCCATTGCGAATAAACGACCGTTGGGACAGTCACAAAGTCAAACAAGCGAGAATTCAACACCCGAGGTGCGATCCTCGTCGGGTGGTGCGAAACCAGCGGCGCTGCGAATGGAACCGTTGTCGAAAAAAGAGGTCAATGGGACGAATTCTAGGCTGAATCTTAGCGGTAAGGATTCGTTGTTTGCCAACGTTAAGCAGCATAAGTCAACCAGTGCGTTGAGTCATATTCAACGGAGTAAGAAGGAGGAACCACAGGTGATAGTAAGAGGTTTCGATCCCAACACGGTCATTACGTCGCGGAAGGGCAGGGAGGAGACCGCTGGGAAACGGTCGGGCGAAAGAGCCAAGAATACTTTTTATATCGAGGCGACTCCACCACCCGAAACAGATCGAAATAGCACATCCACGCTGGCATCGCGGAAAGCGCTGCCTTCTAGGCAGGAGTCACTATTTGGCAAGCCAAAGACGAGCGAAGCGGCGGCGCCATCGAGTAGACGCAACAGCTTGTTTTTCAGCAGCGAGGAAGAGGACGACGAAGACTCCGATTGGGATGAAGATTCTCCCTTCTACGACGAAGAAGAAGAAGCGTACGATCACGACGACGACGAAGAAGATCAATATTATAGAAAACAGTGGGATAAATTGCTATTCGCCAAGAACACTTCTTCCAAATCTTCGAGCAACGCAACGCCAAATTCAGCCTCATCAAACGATCCCATAAAACGAAGCTTATTGAGCGGATTATTCCTCAATGAGCAGGTCAACGGTAACAACAGAACAGCAACCGCATCTCCCGCCACACCAGCGATTACCACAACAAACGGAACCGCCTCCACACCCTACCGAGTTGGTGGTGGCAAGAGACCCGTTTTTGGCACCAGCAACATTAACGCTGTCGGGTCCGTAACACCGCCCGACAAACGGCTACCCGAGGCCTTCTACCACGAAACAACAAGATCAAATCGCGGAAGTTTCAGCAGTATCGTCTCCGAGCAAACCAGAGAAAGATACACTGGCGAATCAAACGCCCCACCAGCAGCTCAAACGATCCTACCGACCGCACTATCCACCCACATGTTTCTGCCGAACAACGTCCACCAGCAAAGACTGGCAATGGCAGCCGCGGCAGGATCCCAGCCAAGATTTTCATCCGCATACGGACCAACAAGAAAGACTACAAGGCGCGAATCGATAGACATACCCAAGAACAAGAACAATAGCTTTATCAAGACCAGAATGGAGATCTCCAAGGAAGAGGATCTAGTTAGAGCTTATTCACGACGAAATTTATAGTCTTAAACTATCATAATGTAATTCTTAATACCTAGTTGAAGTTATGGCCTCGTACAAAGCGTTTGGCTTTCAATGTAAGGCTATAGCTAAGTGAAAAATTTCAGTTATCGATGAGATGAGATGGTTTATACAAGTATAGTGAACCATAATAGTGGTATATAATCGCTCTTGAGCCTGTAAATTCGTTGATTCTTTAATGTTAAGGAGACAAGCACGAGAAAGAAGAGAATACTTGTACCGTAAGGCACAAGAATTACAAGAATCGCAACTTCAACAGAAAAGAGATGTTGTAAAGGATGCATTAGCACAGGGGAAACCACTACCGAAGGAATTAGCCGAAGATGAGCAATTACAAAAAGATTTTAAGTATGATCAGAGTATGAAAGATGTCACGGTGGATTCTGTGGATGATGAATATGCAGTTACCAGTGGTTTAGCAGATCCCAGGATAATTGTAACTACTTCTAGAGATCCCAGCACTAGATTATCTCAATTTGCCAAAGAAATAAAATTACTTTTCCCAACGGCTGTCCGATTGAACAGAGGTAATTATATTATGAGTAATCTTGTTAGTGCATGTGTCAAGTCTGGGAGTTCTGATCTGGTGGTATTACATGAACATAGAGGTGTCCCCACATCACTGACGATATCACATTTCCCACATGGTCCAACTGCGTATTTTACATTGCATAATGTTGTGTTAAGACATGATATACTGAATCGTGGGAATCAGAGCGAAGTGAATCCGCATTTGATCTTTGAGAACTTTACCACTACGTTGGGTAAGAGGGTAGAATGCATATTAAAACATTTATTCCCACCTGGACCGAAGAAGGACTCGCCAAGAGTCATTACGTTCGTGAACAAGGGAGATTTCATCAGTGTCAGACAACACGTCTATGTACGGACCCGTGAGGGAGTAGAACTCGCCGAAGTTGGTCCCAGGTTCGAGATGAGATTGTTTGAATTGAGATTGGGTACGTTGGACAATAAGGATGCTGATGTCGAATGGCAATTGAGAAGGTTCGTGAGAACTGCAGCTCGGAAGGATTATTTGTAAGGATATTTTGATCAACTGTGTATATTTATATGTCGACTGCAATAGTATAACCACCAGATTGAAATCTTGAAGGATATAGGAAAGAGTTCCGGGAGATGAATTGAAATTGAACTATGACTATTAGAGAAAAAAATAACAAAAACCTTTTAATTGTTAGTGGAAACACTGTCCTTTCTGCTGCTTATCCTTCGTTTGAGAGCTTCACCAACTGTTTCAGTTTGCAAAGTATCATCGTACATCAAAACGTTGTTAATGGAGGGTTGTGGAAACATGCCAGCACTTTCGCGTCTTCTTATTATCGAGGGTCCCCCAAGGGTGTTTGATGTTCCTGTGTTGGAATAAGTTCTAGTGGCAAACAGCGGAGATGTGCAACTGCAGCCATTGTTGTTGTTAATGCTGCTCTGCGTAGATGTTCTGGAGATCCTGGGGTCAATCAGTGTATGTGCAGCCGGCGGTGGCAGCGACGAATGGTGGGGCATCTCTTCGTCGTCATCGGTCGACAGCTCGTCGCTGCCGCTGGAATCGATATGGAAGTTAGATTTACCCGACCGGGGCAAACCTTTACCCTGGTTCTTGCTCACGCTCACGCTCGACACGTTTGCCGAACTTCTAGATCTCGGTTGCTGGGGTCCAGGGTACGAAGAAGCCGGCGTAGTTGGAGATCTAGTCAACAATGAATTGGAATAACGTCTTGCCAGCGGTCCCGTGCCCGCACTCGAATCCCGTCTCTTAATAAACGGATTGGAAAAATTCGCATTCACTGCAGGTCTTTGCGGACCTGACCTGATATTCGACGACGAAAATGAATACGAAAGTGAAGGTTTTCTCATATGATTTTGAGCATTATGTGCCATCTCATCAGACAACATATCAACATAAGAGTAAAATCTCAAAGTTCTCGGATTCTCCGATTGTGCCGATTGAGAATTTGAATACGACCGTGACAACGATAAAGGTGGAATCGACGGTGAAACAGGTGATCCAACCCCACTATTTTCATTATTATTATTATTATTATTGTTCGAAGTAATTGTCGCACTTGAATTACTCTTTGTCCTCCCAAGTGCTCTATCAAGTCCTATAGTCGATGGTCTTCTCATGTAAACGATATCCATTTCGTCAAGATTCGCATTATCATCGGTCACAATCGAACACCCGGCATCCAATGCCGGGGCCACAAAATTCTCCAAAGTACGACGATGATCTAAACTGGGCCTTACATGCTCCGGTGAATGTCCCTCCAATGGTGGTGAATGTGGTAATGTCGTTGAACTGTCACGTGACCTAACACCAATACATTGATTACTATACCGCCGGGATAACAAACTCGCGGTACTCCCATGTTTCGATATTGTATTGCAAGGTGAATTCGATGTCATTAAACCGGGATCTTCCACATCTCTTTCAAAAATTAACGAATTATTCGAATCACTTAATGTTGGTGATGGTGGACATGTTGAATAATTTGCTGACTGAGTACTACTACGTGAAAGTGATGCATCTGTCATACTCATAACCCACCGTCTCAATAATCTATATCAGCTTGACTCGTCTTGTTATTATACCGTAATTGTATGTCTATTTATCAACGATTAACGTACAGGGTTGAAAAACTTGATTTTGTATGAATAGTTACTAAAAGATAGGCTTATTAGACAAACGATGTTAAAGACAATAACAGGACACCACAGCTATTAAAAACTCGCATTTTGAAGTGTTGATATCTAGTCGGAGAAACCGCTGTAGAATTTGCAGCCATAGTTGGGAAATAAGGGGCACCCATACATCGTATGCTAGGGGGCGTGTGGAAGAGGGGTAGTTTGGAAATGCCGCAGGGCGGGTAACAGCGGGTGTTTGTTATATATAAGGCGGGGAGGGCGGTGGGTGTTGGAATGGCGCGGTGTGTTGAAGTTGACAACCGTGCACCACATCTTGGTACAGTTGTAGGAAGAAGTGGTGTTGATCTTGTTTGTATTTTCCATAGAAGTGATGATCAAATATTTTACTGCGTTATCGTATTGATGAGTTCTCTAGATCGTCACTGTTTCAGTACATGACGTGGAGGACTCTGGGAAACCAGCTTAGTTTGACTGAATTTGGAAAACCTTGTAGATCTGGTGGGTGTGGTGTATGGGTTTTTGTTGTGTATATCTTGTTCATGTAAGTGTAATGATCTGTGATACTGATGAGGGCTAGTTATGGGTCCAGGGTGATGAGTCGTGGGTTGTGGAGACCGTTGGTGGTACGGTGGAACCACCGTGCTGCTAGTATCGATGCTAGCAGATTAGAGTTTAGTAAGAGGAATCATGTGATCGAGAAGCAGTTGACCAAGTACTATCCGTCGGTATCGACGCTGGCGAGCGATCGAGTGTTGACCATTGAGCAGTTTTACGAGCGGTATGCGGCGATTGCCGGTGACGAGGCTGGGACGGCTTGTCAGGTTGATGGTCGAATCAAGAATATACGGTTCTCTGGGAAAAAGATCTGTTTTATCGATTTGTTCAATACTCGCAGTGGAAAGTCTTTGCAACTGATTGTGAATGCCAGCAAAGTGGATAGTTCGTTGCACGAGCGGTTTGAGTCTGATTTGCGATTTTTGAAAGTTGGGGATTATATCCGAGGATCTGGGTACCCGGGGCTCTCGCAGCGGCAGAGAACGGTTTCTTTGAAGTGTACTGAACTGCCTCGCGTGCTAGCGTGTGCTCAGATGCCTCTGCCGCCGCGGTTGAGCGATGCGTCCAAGGTGAAGCAGAATAGAGTGGTTGATTATCAGGTTAATCGGCAAGCGATCGAGACGCTAATGTTGAGACAGACGATTATCAATTCGATTCGAAGCTGGCTTAATGAGCGGCAGTTCGTAGAGGTGGAGACACCGATGCTTTCGTCACAGAGCAACGGAGCGGCCGCGGAACCGTTTGTGACAAAGTCGAATTCGCTGCCCAAAGAGTCCGCGCAGTTGGAATTGAGGGTCGCTCCCGAGCTGTGGCTCAAGCGTCTGATCATCGGCGGGTTTGACAAGGTTTACGAGATCGGGAAGGTGTTCAGAAACGAGGGTATAGATTCGATTCACAACCCTGAGTTCACGACCTTGGAGTTTTACCAGACGTTCCTGTCGATGCAACAACTTATCTCGTTGTCCGAGTCCCTGTTCAAAAAAATTGTCCTGGATCTGCATAAGCGTCATTCGAACGAAACACTAGAGTCTCTCGTTAAAGAATTGGAGAACGCCAATTGGAAGTTTCGCAGATTGGAATTTCTGCCGACTTTATCTCAAGAATTGGGCGTCGATGTGACAAAGCTTGATTTGAGCGATACTGAAGCATTGTACAATGTGGTACCGCCGGAATTAAATTTGCCTCGCAATTTATCGCCACAACAGATCCTGAACAAGCTCTCTTCAGTCTTTATCGAGCAACGTCACTGTAGCTCGTTATTACCGACAGTCCTGTATCATCATCCGACCGTGATGTCTCCTTTAGCTAAGACCAGCGAGTCGGATCCAACAATCACCAAGAGATTCGAGATATTCGTGAAGGGCAAAGAATACATTAATGCCTATGAGGAGGAAAACTGTCCCCAAATGCAGTTGGCCAAATTCGAGCAACAGAGCGAGGCAAATAAGCTCTACAAGGACAAAGAATCGCTCAATGTCGATTACCGGTACGTCGAGGCAATGAAGTGGGGCATGCCACCAATCGGTGGTTTCGGTTTGGGAATCGATAGATTGTGTATGCTTTTGCTAAACAAAGCCCGTATCGAAGACGTTTTAGCCTTTGGATGCCTTGACGATGTAAATAGACAATAAATGCATATTATTCTGAATGTTCTATTATGACAACAAAACATGAATTTTTGGGTGATGTGCAAGCGAGCAGTCAGTAAACTGCCAAGATTTAGCAAATTTGCCCACTGTTGCCATCATGCCATTGCCCTACTGCAAGGGCTGAGTCGCATAGCAGCAGTGAGCTTATGTTTATGCTTTCAATACCTTGTCATCTCATTGAAGCTAGTACGCGTAAAAAACAGCAACATAGTTAACGTGTCGCATCGATAGTATTCGCTCCAAAAGCATAGATTAATCGACCAATTGGCACTAATCATTGACTGCAGTACGATCTAACCATGTCCAACTTTCCGCCAACGGTTGAAAGCGCTCTTCATTCGCTTCACACTACCACAAGCTTATCGCCTGTACCCCAGGACGTAGTAAAGGCCTCTTCGCCAGTGATTATGGGGGTCGATGAAGCAGGCCGTGGTCCTGTACTTGGCCCGATGGTCTACGGAATCTGCTACTGCACCAAGGAGTACCAGGATACTGTTTTAATACCGAAATATGGGTTCGATGACTCAAAGAAATTAACCGACGAAGTCCGCCGTGAGTTATTTGCCAGGATTTACCAGGGCGAGATCAACGGTGTTGGCTACGCCACCACCTGCATCACGCCAGCAGACATATCTGGCGGCATGCTGCGTTTCCCGCCGTCAAAGAATTACAACCTGAACGAACAGGCACACGACGTCACCATGAGTTTGATCCAAGGTGTCCTCGACAATGGCGTCAAACTGCACCACGTTTACATCGACACCGTGGGACCCCCAACGTCGTACCAAAAGAAGTTAGAACAGAGATTCCCAAACATCAAATTTACAGTCGCCAAGAAGGCAGATTCGCTCTACTGCGTCGTAAGTGTAGCCAGTGTGGTGGCCAAAGTGACCAGAGACATTATCATCGAGCAATCCAAAACACGCCCCGACGAACTCATCGGTTCAGGTTATCCATCAGATCCAAGAACAACCGCCTGGTTGCGCGCGTCCCAGAAACCATTGTTTGGTTGGCCAAAGGAAATGGCTAGGTTTTCCTGGCAAACTTGCCAAACTTTGATGAATAACCCAGATACAGGCAGTATATCCATCGAATGGGAAGAACAATACGTCGGTTCCAAGAAAAACATGGCTCAACAATGGGCAGCTAAGGCTTCACCCAACAAGAACGCCATCAAGACTCTAGATAACTGGTTCAACTGATACATTCAAGAGACTCCAGCCAAGATCAACTGTCGTACTTGAAGTTCCGATTGATGTTAGCTTGATTGACGGCCGTGTTGCGCGACCCGGTTCTAGTGAGCTAGTTGGAAAATTCATGGGAGGTATCGTGCAAGGACAGCATTTGGTTTCAACTATTGGAAGTTATTCACAAATAAAACCATTGATAATCGTTCCAGAGAGGCTTCAAATTACTGGAAAGTGTTATTGAACTTTTTAGCTGGGATTTTCCTATTGAAATTGAGGCGATCTTGTATATTAGGATAACTCCCCTTCGTTCAAGGTCAGGATTTTGTTGTTGATATTCAAAAATTTACGATATTGTGTGATATGTCTTCGTTATTGAGAGTTATTCCCAGGGCTACTAGAGCATCTTTGTTGTCTGTTACTAGAAATCAGCTTCAATTGAGATGTTATGCATCTTATCCTCCACATACTGTTATTGGTATGCCAGCTTTGTCACCAACCATGACGCAAGGTAACTTGGCTATTTGGACCAAGAAGGAGGGTGACAAGTTGAGTCCCGGTGAAGTGATTGCCGAAGTGGAGACTGACAAGGCTCAAATGGATTTTGAGTTTCAAGAAGAAGGCTATCTTGCAAAGATTTTGGTGCCAGAGGGTACAAAAGATATTCCCGTAAACAAGCCGATTGCCGTCTACGTCGAGGAAGAATCTGATGTAGCAGCTTTCAAAGACTTTAAAGTGGAAGAATCGTCAGCTAAGGCCGCCACTGAACCAATCAAGAAGAAGGAAACAAAGGACAGCAAGGAAAAGAAACCAACCAAGTCCAGTGAAGATGAAAAGAAATCTGGTACTTCTAACAAGACCTCCGCTCCAACAGACAGAATCATCGCATCACCTTTGGCAAAGACAATTGCATTGGAAAAAGGTATTGCTTTGAAAAACGTTACCGGCACTGGTCCCCATGGAAGAATCACCAAATCTGATGTTGAAGCTTATCTAGAGAAAGCACCAGCGGCAAGTTCGGGCGCGGGTGCGGTCGCTCCATCGGCTGCTGCTTCTTACGAGGATGTCGAAATCACCAACATGAGAAGTATTATCGGCAAACGTTTGCTCGAATCCACTCAAAGCATCCCTTCGTATATTGTATCCTCCGAAATCTCTGTTTCCAAGCTGTTGAAGCTAAGAAAAAGCTTGAATGCTACCGCTAATGGCAAATACAAATTATCTATCAACGATATTTTGATCAAAGCCATCACAGTGGCTGCCAAAAGAGTCCCAGACGCTAACGCTTATTGGTTAGAAGATCAAGGGATCATCAGAAAATTCAAAAACGTCGATGTCTCAGTCGCCGTTGCCACTCCTACCGGTCTATTAACCCCAATTGTTAAGAATGCTGACTCCAAGGGATTAACTACCATCTCCAGCGAAGTGAAAGAACTTGTCTCACGCGCCAAGATAAACAAATTACTTCCAGAAGAATTTCAAGGTGGTACCATATGCATCTCTAACATGGGTATGAACGATGCCGTATCTCTATTCACCTCCATTATCAACCCACCACAATCAACTATCCTAGCTGTCGGTACAGTCAGAAGAGTCGCCGTGGAAGATGCCGGTGCTGAAAACGGTATTTCATTCGATGACAAGATTAACATTACAGGTACTTTTGATCACAGAACCATTGACGGTGCCAAAGGTGGTGAATTTATGAAAGAATTGAAATCAGTCATTGAAAATCCTTTAGAGTTGCTATTGTAAAAAGATGTCGATAAGCTTAAACAGTTGATATATATACTTTATATATCTTATTACTACTAATTCGTTGCGAAAGCATTGAAAAGCGGAACACATAAACGATTTCATCACTTCCATTGACAATTCTAGTCACTTGATAAGAGATCTAAATGTATATTGTCAGGAACTACATTCCAATTACTCAGACATCGATTCTAGTGAGGAAAAATCTTCCCCTTCGTAGCTCCTATGATCTTGCTAACGTATCACATCAATCTGCTAATTCATCAGCGGCTAAATACGTATAGCGTATAAAGTGATTATATTGACGTAAGGAACGTATTCACGTATAAAGTGATTATATTCGTCGTATTCGTACACAGTGCTCTTCACTTGCTGTGAAATATCGTTTTGAACGAACTGGAATTTTTCAATCTAATAGCTAGCATAACTAGCATAAGGTAGATCAGTATTGATATTAGTTGACTAGTAGAGGATCTAGTGTCTCAAGACTATTAGTTGTTTTGCATTGACAATGGCTCTTTTCCCTTCCTTTATTTTAAGTGATGAATCCAAGGAGAATATCTCCAAGATCATCAATTTGACTCATACAGTGGCTCATTATGGATGGATACCATTCATTCTGTATTTAGGTTGGGCTCATACTTCCAATAGACCTAATGTTTTGAATTTGCTATCGCCACTTCCAAGTGTTTAAGATGTTTTTATAAGTTATCTTGCATAGCTTAGTGACGGGTTCATGTATATAACTTCATGTATTTAAGTTCAAAGTAACCTGCTTTAGCAGGGTTCGATTTATGATCAAGTATTGGTACGTGAAAGGGTTACTGATCTGGTACCAGTCAAATAGAAAGAAGCTGGGGAATATACGCTTTAATGGATGTTCAGTTGACTTCATTTGGAAAAGAGATCGTCGCTGGTCTTACGACAGGGTCTATCACAACGATTGTAACTCATCCGTTGGATCTAGTCAAGATACGATTACAACTATTAGCGACCAATTCAGATCATTTAGGCTACAGATACGTTATAAGTTCAGTTCAACAAAATGCCAAGGGAGATATTCGTCGAATAGTAAAAGAAGTTTACCGTGGATTAGGTATAAATTGGATTGGTAATGCAACAGCTTGGGCACTTTATTTTGGACTTTATCGTGCGAGTAAAGATCTGATTTACGAACTTCAGATTTCAGGAAATGACAGGCATGATGATCAATTGAAAAGAGACGCTGATCTATCGTCATGGATGTATCTGTCCGCTGGTGCAATCAGCGGTGTAATAACATCGATCGCTACCAATCCAATATGGGTCATCAAGACAAGAATAATGTCGACAAGCGGGTATGAAGCCAATTCTTACACATCTGCAATGGATGGGATCAAAAGACTTATACGAGATGAAGGTGTTAGAGGAGTATGGAGAGGTCTTATGCCATCGTTATTCGGAGTCTCTCAGGGAGCAATTTACTTTATGATTTATGATACTTTAAAGTATCGGTTCAGTTCACTAAGCTATCAGACGGAAGATCCAAATCGGAGGAAAACGCTCAAGAATTCAGAAACTTTTGCAATTTCATCAATAAGCAAGATCATTTCCGTTACTGCAGTGTATCCATTCCAATTACTAAAATCCAACTTACAAAGCTTTGACGCCAAGAAGAAAAAGTATACTTTTCGCAATCTAGTACGATCGATCAACCAGGCTGAAGGTCTATCGGGATTCTACAAAGGACTGTCTGCGAATCTCCTACGTGCCATACCTTCAACCTGTATAACTTTCTTCCTGTATGAGAACATCAGAAGCATTATATAAGGACTATATCATAAGGTGTTTCGATAAAAATTGTATTAATTTTTGTGTAAGGTACAAATGAGTAAGTATAAACACAATCGTATACCAATGAGGGTTCACTTTATTCTAACAATTGTCAATAGACTGTTAGTCAAAAGCTTGGAAGAGCGAGAAACAAAATTGATGTATCTGGTACCAAATATTTTCATTATTGAATTTAGTAACCGAAAGTAGCCAATTTCTTAGCAGCTTCAGATTCAGCTGCAGCAGCAGTAGCGGCGACAACCTTCTTGTTGAAAGCCTTCTTCTTAGCGTAGAATTCAGCAGATCTGACCTTTCTCTTTTCTTCCAATTTGGCGACGACATCTTCGTATTTCCAGCCAACAGAAGAGGACAATTTACCCAAAGTAGTGTATTTTCTACCTGGTTTCAATCTCAAGACTCTCAAAGCTTGTGGAACAACAACTCTCTTCTTCTTGTCGTATGGAGGTGGGACACCTTCGAAGACCTTTAAACGTTCCATGGCAGCTTTACCACGAGCGGTCTTGTGGGAAACCATACCACGAACAGCCTTGTAGAAGATTCTGGATGGAGCTCTGAAGTGGAATGGACCACGTTTTTTGTTGAAAGCAGTTGCCTTTCTCAAGTAATCGTGGTACTTCAACTTGTTTCTGAAGAATTCACCAGAAATGTTCAAAGCCTCGGCTCTGACAACAACAATCTTCTGACCGTTCAACAATTGCTTAGCAACGGTAGAAGCCAAACGACCCAACAAGTGGCCCTTACCTGTTAAAATGATTAATACTGTTAGTAAAAATATTCATATCATACTAAATCCCGAACACGCTCACGTCAACCTGAAATAGCAAGATCAATCTGCCCATTATTACCAGCTTCCCAGAATTCTCGTACCAAGTACAGGTCCATTCGTGATTGGTAGTTCATAGGGTTCATATATTTCTGCAATTGTACGTACCATCAATGACAACAACTGGTTCGAAAGTAGACATCTCTTTTGCTTGGCTGTTTAATCCTCAAACAACTGCAACAATTGATCAAACGATTTACAAACGTTACGTGTTTATACTATAGTGTAACTATCGATATAATGGATATTTTTCACCCGCTACTGCGACCTGGCCAGCGTAAACTGACAGGCTTACACCTCTCACTAGCTTGAGCCTGGCTAGGCAGTCCACTGCCCACGGTGACCTGGTATCTAGGCTGGATTGTTGGACAGTCCTTACTGAGGAGACCAACAAGCTACCAGGAAGCCTAGGCTGAACGGAGCAGAATGCTAGGCGGAAACGGAACGTTAGTAGTGTGCTAGAACAGCGCTCAGGTGCGCCATACGATGGTGTTGCGCTGCAGCGAAAAGCGCGCGAAGATTAAACGACGCAAGTGAAGACAAGCACAAAAATGAAAAATCTGGGATGCACGGATGTTTGAAAGTGGATCTGTGGGGGCATGGGTGTGTTAGTAAAAGCAGTCCAATGAAATTTTAGAAAGTCATATGACGATATCTGCATAGTATTTGGCAACATATTCACCCAAGGTATTACCATTTATTGAGCTAGTCTTTAGCCTCTTATTGTCATTAGTTGAGCGATTCACGAATTTCAGTAGCTCTTCTCGTGGGAATGTGAGCATTGTTCTTAGTTTCAAGTTATCCGATGCCGTGTTATTGGCAATTGTTCGTAATCTCAGCAGTAGATCTCGTAAAGCTAGATGAGATTCATTTGGTGAACAATTTAGTTGTGTATTACGGAACATGAGTTCCAAGCCTTGGAGTACTAAAAGAATTTCAGCAGGATTCTCGTCTTTATCATTCTGTCTCTGTTGGCGATGAATTTTATCCATATTCAAAACTTGTACGACTTTATTGACTGTGATTGCGAGCTCTGCGAGATCTAGACATGTTATAATTCGTATGCGATCGTAAATTTCCTTATCGTTCGGTGATGTGATCTGTTGGAATTCTTTTAGGGGAAATCGATTCGTTGCATCGATATAGTAAACCGTACTGTTGTCATCTTTGGTTACTGTTTCATAGATTAATTGAGCCAATTCTGATCTTGCAGGTGATGTCCAAATTGAAAGCAACTTGAGATCACTATATTGTACCATTTTACAGTGGGTTTGTTTAACAGCGTTTTCATGATTTACAGGCGATGAGCTTCGCGTTAATCATATTTATATTCGTTACTCATACAAATAGTATCTTTCCGATAGTGAATTTCATATAAATGACTATCTCATTACTCGTTAACTATTGTTATCTTGGCACTGTCAGTATCCAGCATTAACTCCTTGCCTTCCTGTTGATTCTGTTGTCTTTTCAAAGGTGACGATGCGACATCCTTTGTATCTAACTCTGCAGCCGCTTCCCTGTTCGACACGGTTCTAGATGATCCCTCGGTACTTGAATGCTTTGCATCATTATTGTTTATCACTGCTGGAGTATTATTCACGGAACTGAACTGAAGTAAATTCCAAACGCCGGGAGAACTTCTGTTTGTAAGCTTTTCGCCGGTAGTGACATTCGAGACTTCCTGTACTCCGTCATTACTGCTGATTTTCTTGACGTTCCTATCAGCATCTTCAGCAGTGAGTAGATTTGGATCATTGTGTTGTTCAGTTACAGGTGACCTGCGTTGTTGAGCGCTCCCGCGCTCCGGTGTGTAGGCTTCCATGGCAGTTATATGGAAGGCCTTAGTGGGAGAGCGCAAAATGGAGGTATGTGAAGGTGATAGATGAGACGCTGAAGATGATGTATTGGTGATAATAGGTGGGACATTTTTAGAAGTATTCGAATATGATCCTGCCGATTGAGCTGCTGATGCAGTTGAAGTCGATGCATTGGTGAAAGACACGAGCGCATTGTTGGTTGGATTTTGACTTATGTGGGGACCTGAAGTAGGTGGTGGCATCAATCGGGCAGATTGAAGCTGTTGAGATGATGATATCTGTTGGTCTGATCGCAGTATATTTTGCGATGGCGGTACAGAGACGGCTTCCGCAGGTGAAGCCGATAGTGACGAAGAATCGAGCTGAGACTGCGATTGAGACTGAGATATTATAGGTTGATTGGCCATCTTTGAACGACTGTGCATAGTCTGTAGCTTTATCACCGTTTGTTCGGGAGCATAATCCGATTGTGAGGGTAGAGTATTGTATTTTGAAAGATGTAACTGTAGTTGTCTTGCAACTGATGAACCGCGTCTTACTTTACCAATTTTCCCTGCATTCCATTTGCTTAAGAAATCGCGTTGATAGTCCTCGCTAATTCGCCATTTCATACCCTTTCCTGGTTCATTCGGCCTTCTTGGAACCTTCTCGAAGGCTTTGTTTAATGAAAGGTTGTGTCTGATAGAGTTTTGCCAACCAGTCTTTGCAAACCTATAATACGCATAATTGGAAGAAATATACTTGTATATGTCTGCCAATGAGATTACACCTTCCTTGGTTGATAATATAGCCTGCGTAATCATTGTAGCATAAGAATGGGGAGGTTTGACATTCTTATTCTCATCCCTGGACAGGTCAGAAGCAAAATCAAGCGATTGAGGGAAACCAATTTGAGTCAGAGATTGGTTTGGGTTAGAGTACGATAGATTTAAGTCCGTTTGATTTGATTGACCATTAGATGCTCCAGAAGGTAGCATAACACCATTGTTGTTCATCTTAGAGACTCCGTTCATGAAATGTGAATCTGCATTTATTTGAGCACTGGGACCGTATTCTCCATGAATACTTGTACCATTACCATACATCTTGAAAGTTCTTATCTGCTGCTGAGGCTGTTGCAGCGGCTGCCGCTTCATATAGTCCGATTCTTTCAGGATATCGTACAACAACGCATTTGGATCATTCGAACGATAGCCATTGTTCACCGCATTGCCATATCTTGCCACCAACTTAGGAATCAAATGACTCATGCAAGTTTGCGATATAAACGGTTCTTGCTCCGGAAGAATAAACATCATTTGAGTGCCTCCAATGTCTAAGATTGTACCCGACGTCAGTAACACGGGTGGCGCCGCTGGCCCAACTTGCATTCTTTTAAAATTAACCTTGGCACCATTTCTTCCAAGAACTAACAGTTCCCAACCCCCATGCTGCATATTGAATTTTATTATTGCATGTTTCCTAGACACAACTTTCGCTGGACCTAAATCAATATCAATAACCTGTGGACCATCCTTAACCTCTACATTGGGTACCGCAACCGCTGTATCCGTATTACGTCCAATAGAAATTTCCAACCCTTTAACATAATATGTCCAATCATTCCCTGAAATCTTGGCATATGCCTGAACTTCCGTCGCCAAATTCCGCTCATTCGAATACTGTTTAGATACCATCGTCGCTTGATCCGGTCCCTGTAATACCGATATCACTGCATTAACAACACCTTGTTGCTGTTGAGCATTGTATCCATTCGCATTCAATACATTCAAATAATCACCTTCTCGGTTCAAATTCTTATCTATACGACTCTCCTGAGACATTCCAACTTAAATCTTCCGCAAACTCACACTTTCTATAATTTTTCCAAAACCCATTAACGAAAATATCAGGGATTACAAAATCAATCAATTTTATTCCCCTTCTTGTTAACAATATACCACTTTAAGGACAATTAACCATTCAAATTTTAGTAGTTTTGCCTTACAAAAATTGGGTTTGTTTAAACCTTCAAATTGTTTGTTTACCATTCAAAAAGAAAAACATCATCTTTAAAATCATCTTTTAAAGGGAAATCAACAAACAGCAAAAGATTTGAAAAAAAAAAAAAAAAGCCTCTATTTTTCAAATCACTTTGGACGTTTCGTACCATATGCCTTAGGGCTTGGGGAGTAGGGTTAGGGCTTGGAGAGTTAGGGTTAGGGCTTGGAGAGTTAGGGTTTTCAGGGGGCTGGGCGGCAAAATGGATAGCGGGTGGCGACTCCTTTATAAACAACTTTGTACCACTTTGATTCGTAACAGATATTGAATATACCGACTAATGGAGTTTCAGTGAAATGCTTTTCAGACGAAATGCGGTTTGCTTGGACGAGTACGGGAATGACGGGGGTTCAATTAGCCGCTGTGACACAAAAACATTATCGGGACCGTGAGATTGGGCGGCTACCTTGTATAAACTCCTTAGGCGTTTCGCGACGTCTGGCATGGGTATACAACCGACTCGTCATGGCAGGAATAGCTTGGTTTGGATGCTGGTGTCCCTTGCAGTGAGATAAATGGGTTGTTTGGATAGTACCATTAGTTTTGTGGTCGCTTTCGTTTTTGTCATGTGACCTTCTTCTTTCGCTTGTCACTCCAGACGGATGCGGCTTTTGGTATTTTGATGCGATAAGATCCATCTGCAAAGAGCTTTGTTTGGTAGCACCATACAAAGATGTGATGAGCTTTTCAATGCTGCGTAGAATTCTAAGCAGAAACAAGAAACGAAGGAAAAAGGTTTAGGAAAAAAATACTGAAAAATTATCAAGAAGGTTATGTCACTAATGCCAGTGGATGAGTCCTTGATGTTAGAAGAGCAGGAGTGTGTTATTTCTGAGTGATTGATCCAGGTTCCTTTGTGTAGCGAAGGGCTGGTTATTGTCCATGATCTTGCAGTTTTGCACACCGATTATAGGGAATATTACCAAAGATACAGAAAGAATTCGTTATAATGGTGGATTTACAACAACAACAGTTGTTACAGAATAAGAGAAGAAGGGTAACGAGAGCGTGTGATGAATGTAGGAAGAAGAAAGTGAAATGTGATGGGCAACAACCGTGTATTCATTGCACTGTTTATTCCTATGAATGTACTTATAATCAACCAACAAAGCGGAATGGAACTTCGATACCGGTGTCAACACAACAATCACCGAGCGTTAAATGGGTTAGACAAGCTGGATCTTTTAATCCAAATGGATCAACCAATGGTAGCATATCAACAACTAAGAAACAAGCTTCACGAGAATCGAAATTGCAGGCACAGATTAGTAAATACAAGACCTTATTTCATGAGATAATGCCAGATCTACCCGATATAGATTCATTGGATCTTCCGACTTTTATTCAGATATTTCGCAATTTCAGCTCAAATTCTCAGTACCCATCTTCGATATTGCAGGATACAATAAAGGAGTATCATTTAATTGCTAACGATGCGACTCCTTGCTCATCAAAGACAACAACTCCAGATGGGAGTAGTACGGGAAGTAATAGCCTCGTTAGTACAGATGTTGTGGAATCCGTTGATGGTTCAATTCAATCACAAATGGGGAGAGAAATAAAGATAATATTACCTCCAAAACCAATTGCGCTTCAATTTTTAACAAATGTTTGGGAACATTGTTGCGTGTTATTAAGATTTTATCACAGACCCAGTTTCATAAAGCAATTTGATGAATTATATGAAACTGATCCACAAAACTACACACATGATCAGATGCAGTTCTTGCCCTTGTGTTATTCCACAATGGCTGTGGGTGCACTCTTTTCTAAATCAATGAATGATCCAAAACATTCCACAGGGCAGAATACAGATAGGGAACTGGGGAGTAGCGATGAAAACCAAAATGAGGAGAGTTCGTGTTCAAGGGATAAGTTTTTAGAAGATGAAGGTTACAAGTATTTCATTGCAGCAAGGAAATTGATAGACATAACCAATGCTCGTGATCTCAATTCTATACAAACTATCTTGATGCTAATTGTCTTCCTCCAGTGCTCGGCAAGGTTATCGACGTGTTATGCTTATATCGGAGTCGCTATGAGAAGCGCGCTACGCGAAGGACTTCATAGATCGTTAACTTTGGAATCTGGTTTCACCCCAATTGAGATCGAAATGAGGAAAAGATTGTTTTACTCAATACATAAATTGGACATTTATGTGAACGCCATGTTGGGTTTACCAAGATCTCTCTCCCCAGAAGACTTTGACCAAACTTTGCCTATTGAACTGTTGGATGAGAATATTACTGAAGAAGGTTATTTCCCGGAAGACCAAAACAATGTGCTCTCCAGTGCAAGTATCGCTAATCAACATACGAAACTGATAATGATCTTAGATGTCATTGTAAGGAAATTATATCCGACCAAGAAGACAAACAACTTGATTTCTCATGATGTTGTTACTGATTTGGAAATGAAGCTTAGAGAGTGGCTAGATGGATTACCTCCCGAGTTGATTCCGGGACGAAAGGATGTCCCAAAAGAATACGAAACTGCTAACAAATTATTGCATTTGTCATTTTTCCATGTTCAACTTATATTATACCGACCCTTTATCCATTACCTGTCCAGGAAAATTATAGCAAACAATCGTGATTCCCTTTCGATCCAGCGGGCTAGAAATTCGATCAGTGTAGCGAGATCTGCAGTCAATTTGGCACAAGAAATGCTAAGGAAAAATTTATTGACAGGCTCCTACTGGTATGGAAGTTACACGATTTTTTATTCCGTTGCAGGACTACTCTTTTATGTTCATGAAGCTCGGCCGTCAGATAAGGAGAGCGCTCTTGAATACGAGCAAATATTGAAAGACGCCGAAATTGGAAGAAATGTTCTATTACAGCTTAAAAATACAAGCATGGCTGCTGACAGAACCTATAATTTATTGAATAAAATTTTCGAAAGGCTAAACTCTAAAACAATAAAGCTTTCGGCAATCCATGGCGGGAACTCAGAACAACAACCAGTCATAAAAGATGAGAAACCAGATATGCCATTGCAACCAACGACGGTCGACCCTCACCAAATTTCAGACACTTCTAATTCCAGCACTTATTTTGGTCGGCAGCTATCTGCCACATTTCAACCACAAGACTTGCGACCGATGACCGATGAACCCGCTTCCTCACCAACCAAGTTTAACAAAACCATTAGCGGTGTCAATACCGTAAATACTGCCGCGACATCTAATATTCCAACTAATGAGAGTGATATCTTCACCAAGACTGACGGGACTCCGATGGAAGGTTTGTTTATCTTGGATGAAATAAACAATGACCTTTTCGGAAGTGGAAATATATCAGATAATTCCTTTAAAGGACTCGCTGAAATGCCCGTACCAGAGAGCACTGGAAATCTAAGCTCCGAAGAGGTAAAAAGAGAAAGTATCGATTCCGAGTCGTACATATCTGGCGCTTTCGATCAATTGGATATACAATTATTCGGTAGATTTTTACCACCATACATGTCACAACAGAGTGGTGATACCGAACCTGCCAAATGACATCGTCTTAAGTCATGAGAGAGGACTGTACTATTTCTAATATTCTCATGTAAAATTAGGAATTCTTATAAATTACGGACTATAATGATAAATGTGCTATTTTGTAGATCGCTTGTAAACCAATCTGTTAATTCTGTTCAGAATCCCAGTTCGAGCCGTTTATCCATGTTTGTGTTTTGTTACTTGAGAAATGCGGCAGATGATAAAGCTTTTGATGTTTACTGGATTTCGAAGTGCCAGACTTCCCACTATTCTGCTTGTAAATACCTTGCTTGACTTTTGTATTATCCACATTATTGCCAATAACAGATGCGGAGTTTAAGGGCAAAACTGGTGATGCAGAAGAAGCCCTCAGAGGCGGTGTGATGTTATCCATTTCATACGGAGATTGTGGATTTTGTTCATGTATCGTTTGCGATAAAAGCTGCTGATGTTGTTGATGATACTGCCATTTCCTCCGTGAGTTTCTTTGTGAACTCTTTAAGAAGCCCTCAAACCTGAAGAGAGTATCCTGTGGTGATTCGATGGTTCTTGACCGACTTGAAGAGACAGCTCCCAGAACCGCATTGCCGGGGGATTTTAGCATGTTAGAATTACGGGAGCGGGGTGCCATCGTATCTTCACCATAAAGGTGAGGGCCATGATAAGGTGTTCTCGAAGCAGGCTCATTTACAAGTTTTTCATTCGAAGTGCTAGCGTTGAAAGAATCAGCTAATGATTTTTTAAATGACACATTCGAATTAATCTTGGTCAGACTACCATTCAAGAGAGCGGATACTTTCTTGTCATATAGCTGAGGAGCAGATTCAAATGTGGAAGTTTGCTCTGTTTGCGTTGTTTCAACCGAATTTGTTCGATCATGAAGGATTCCCAAACCAGAGTGCGGAGCAACGGAAGCCGACACAGTAGATTTAGTAAAGAAACTATCCAGGTTGTCGAGTTCTGCCCACATGTGGCTGAGAGAGGCGTCCTTTTCATCGGCCAAAGATATAGAATCATTTGTCTCAGTCCTTCCAAAACCGTAGTCTGTATCGGCATGGAACTCGACAATATCATCCATGGCAGGAGGCTGCTCTGTGGACGCTTCCCCGTGAGTTTCCACAGCACAAGTCATGAAGACAGCGTGAACATTGTGTCTAGTTGTTGCAGCAGTCATAGTCGGCATCGGAACTGACCATCCACTTTCCTCTGGAATACCAAAGAGCGTTGTCGTAATGTTACCGCTGCCTTTGATGTCCTTATTCCCCATGCTTATTCTAAGAACATCCTTGTCCATCTTGCTTCCTGAGACATTCGCCACACAGTCAAGAACTTCCAACGCTTGCGCTTCGTACTCAGTAAGCAATAGCCTTAACAGTGGAGAAATCAAGTCAGCTCCGACTCCAGTGAACTCAGGCCTTTTCAAGTCAACTAATGGAAAAATATACTTGAGAATTTCCATAGTTTCAACTTTAACCCATCCGACCTTGTTAAGCAACAGCCTTAGTAAAAACACTATAGTCTGTCCTGAGAATTCGGGAAAGTAGTTGCGTGAGATAAAGCTTACTACTTGACTCATAAAATCCTTCTTAGATCTGAATTTGTTTTTTGATAGAGAATCAATCAACCTGGAGAGAGAAGGTTGTTTATAAGCTTCCGACAAATTTGTTAATGCATCGATGGCCGGCTGAATACTGGCAAAATCTCTTTGGGTCATGGCGTGAAGGAATCTCGGTAGATTAGCTATAAGAGCAAACAGTAAGCGTGACTCGGAGTTTGCCACGATGCGACTGTCTCTCAATAGATTTAGCTTGTCTAAAAATTTCCAGGTAATATCAAGCGAATTTGCAGATCTTAAACCAGCCATAACTATTTGCTGTAAACCTTCAAATCTGCCTTCCCAATTGGACGGGAAAGTGGCAACAAGGCATTGGACAGTATCTGGTGCATCCAAGTCTATTTTGGATAGAAATTTGGTGAAGCAGGACAAAACCTCAATGAACTCCTGTTCATGGATGCTATTTAAACAGGCTGTGATAGACCAAAAAAGTTGCGGAAAATTAATCAAATCAGCCGGATCAAGCTCAGCAGTTACCGCATTTAGGGTCATAAGGATCTGCATAGCGAAACCCTGTATATCTGGGCTTACATCTGATATCGTATTAGAAAGTCTATGCAGCATATCACGAAGCATGCCCTGATCGACGAATGTAAGCAACGGTCTAAAAATCTGGAAGGAGCGGCATGCGATATGTCTCACCGAGCAGGTCGTTGCCCATTTTAGCGAAATTCTTTGCCATTCGGTATGAAAACCATCAACTTGCGAGAAGATAGAGAGAATGTTGCGCGTTAAAGCATCCATGGCTTTAGGAGAGCGAGCTCCATTTTTGTCCTTCATTAGGTTGTCATAGGACCATAAACTATGCTTGTCTCTGAGCATTTTGACTGTAACATCTGATTTTTCATGGCCAGGAGCCATACAGAAAATAAGATCACAGATCACTTTTGAAGCGCTTTCCTGAATCAATGGCATATAATGGTCTAATAAACAGATCGAGATGTGCAGCAATGTTGGAATACTGCCCTTCAAAGATTCTGAAGGAGTACTCGCTAAGTTCACGAGGAAAATTATTGACAAGTGTGCTTTGGAAAAGGTTACACTTTTTCCATGATAGTTCAAACGGCCCCAAATGTCAGCAACGAATGAGAATTTGCCATTATCCGCTGGAGCTATTGTGGAAAAGCTGGTAGGTGGGACCATATATTTTGGTTCCAGATTTTGCAATAAAGTGTCAATCAGACCAATCCCACCAGGCACATTGGCAAGATACAACACAACGTCTTTTGCGTGCTGCACGAAAGCCGGATTCCTATGGTTGATCGATAGGGTAATAATATATTCCAATGACACATGGATGTTTTGTAGAGAATTTCCTTTACCTAATGATATCCACAATTGCTCGACTTCTAAAGGTAGCTTGTCATTGAGATCAATCGTGATGTAGAAAAGGTTATTCAAAGCCATAAACGTATCAGGCTCATCGAACGATTTTAAAATAAATTTGTTGAGCCATGGTACCATCAGTATGAGTAAATCCCTCTTGATATCAAAAGCAAAAAGATCCAAAATGCGCACCAGGTTCGAAAAGATTTTCAAGCATAGATCCTGGGATGAAAGCTCGGCAAAAATACTAGAAATCTCTTTCGCAGTGGATTTATAGACAGCCTTCGATGTACTTGCCAACCTCTCTTTGAAAACCTTGGTATACGATGAGTTATGGAGTTGACTTTCGACTACGCATAATAAATCGACCGCATAAGTCCTTGTTTCTTCTTTGTCCGACACTAGACCATATAAACCTAACGTAACCAACTCATCCTCGTCCAATATCAGGTCATCCATTTCAAGAACGATCTTGCAGAATGTCGTATAATACAGTGTTGAGACAATAGGTTGTTTATGGTAGGAGACGCATTGTAATGCGACGTCTCTGAAAAGCTTCGAATTTTCTCTGTTCTTTCCCAGTAAATTTTCCAGTGCACGGACACCAATCGATCTTACTGCTTCATCAGTGGCGTTGAACAACGCTTCAACCCAAGATAGTAAGCCATCAATATCGAAGGAAACTATTATGGGTAGATCAGAAGCCCCGTTTAATTTTTCAGTAATTGGGTCGGAACACAGGACCACCATGCATTCCAAAGCGACCTTTTCTAGTCTGCTTTTTTGGAATTCAATTCCTGCCGTTATTGCGGTGCGATCCCGGTTGTTGGTGACAGTTCTTATCATAGCGGCGTACCTTTCCTCAGCAACATATGCATACGCGCCGTATCCGCACCATTCCTTTAAGTAGTTAAAGCATGATGCCCGAGCTGCGAATGGAAATGATCTCTTCAGTAGTCCTTTCGCCTTCATAGCGATGCAGTAATTTTTTAGAAATTCAGCGAAGTAGCTGCGCAGCGGTTGATAAGCGTAGGAAAACTGTATGGTTTCTTCTTCGAGGAAGCGTTTGACATGTTTCAAGAAAGCGGATATTTTTGACAAAGTCCACTCATCTTCAAGAACAATCGGTTCATGCAGAAATCTTGACAAAATTGTTAACACATGAAACATTTCAACTCGAATCTTATTATTTGAGCTGGACACTTTCCAACTGGTAAGGAATTTATCAACGTTCTCGATGTATGCTCTGTAAATATTGACATTCATGGAGCTTAACCCAGCAATAATGGCATCCCTCACAATTCCACACTTTGCGTTTAAAAGTGGTAGAACCATCTTGAATATTGAAGTTGCAGACTTGATTTTCTGATGTTGAACAGTAAATATTTGTTGGCTTTTCTTTCTGCCATGTTGAGGACTTGTGGTCGGTATGTGTAACTTTTGATCGTTTGTTGAGGTGAGTGACGTACAAGCGACGATCAAATATAGTTTCCATTGGTTAGTCACAACTTCAGGTGAAACATCCCATACACGTCCATCAACCCTGTTTGCGATTTGCAGAATAATCTCATGAACTTGAACAAGCCGTATGCAAACTATTGAGCGACAAAGTGCCATGGTAACCGGACAAGATTCAAAAATGACGGACAGAAGTTTCGGAAATACTCTCTGCCAAAGAGCCGCGTCCACCCCATAATCCGATTCTGCCAATTTGATAAGCATGCCTTTTTTGTATTTGGAGGTCAATTTAGCGATTCGGGACTTTTCAACGTCGCTTAGGAAAACTTTCCTCAGATCTATTAGAGTATTGTAATCACTATCATTCAACAAATCGACTAATCTGGTTCCGCTGTCTGCTGCAAATCGTGACGAAGATCTCGAATGACCGTTCGACATCTTCGTCGCCTTTCCCATCGTTGCCCTATCGAATCTCGATGTAATCCTCAGTATCTGGATACTGAGTTTTCTAATCACTGGATCCTGAGAACAAAGGAAAAACAGCCCATTTCCTTCTACCTCTTCAATGACTGTTGCGGTGTTTTTTAGTTCCAACATTTCCATTTCGCTTGGTTCCGCTGTGTCTGGCAGATCTGGACCTAAATTGACGACATCCTGCGTAGCTCCCCCTCGCTTCATGTCTTCGCTGCCCGACTGAAATTCTTCTAGCCAGCACTCAAGCAGTTCAACGTAAAGCATCAAAAGTTTTCTATATTCCGAAGAAGATAGGTACGACATGTTGTAACTCGATTGTGTCTTCTCATCAAAGTCAAAAGAGTATTTTGCAAACCAAGTTATTACCGTGTAAGGATTTCTTTTAGAAGCCAAAGCTTTTAATGCATTTTCACAACTAGTGGCAATTAAAAGATCAGCATGCACTGCATTTCTAGAAAGGACTTCAATTGCGGATTTAAACGGTATTTGTGTCGAGATGCACAAACAGCTGGGAATTGTTTCAATTAAAGTTGCGAAAAGTGCAACATTAAGATTTCTATTGTTGTTTGTGTTATTATCGTGTGCAAAGCTGAAGGAGAATTTCTCAAAAGGTGTTGATGGTTCCCTATTATGTTGATTCTCTGGAGACCACACTTCGCATCCAATCTTTGAGTCGAGAATGAGGAATAGTTTGTAAAAATGACTGCAGATCTCTTCGTGATTGAGAAGAAGAGCCTCTGATTTCTTGATTGAGATGTCATTTAAACCAAGTTCATAGAATCGGCTGTCATTTTCGGGAAATTCAGGCTTCTTATTGGTCATCAGAAGTCCACGGTATGTGTTAATTGCCAATATTAACTTCTCGTAGTTGATGCCGTCCAGATTTGAACCGTTAAAAGATTGTCTTACCAATGGTATCATGGCATGCTCTATTACGAAGTTGGGATAAGCGTATCCTATTGTTACCAGAACATCTGATAGCGGATTAATCAGCTCCAGATCAGTAGTGATCCAATTCTCCTTCCTCTTGCTATTCACGTATAGGCCTATCACTTTATGCAGCGTCCTTGTTGTATTGTTCAGTGTTTCGGGACATCTATAAAGGTAGACCCACACAAGACGAGAAAGACCAACAGCGAAAAGAACTCTAGCAGCCAATTGCTTTTGTCGACTCTTTTTGGCATTTTTCTCTATTAGAGAGATCCAGTTAAGTGAAAATAGTTCAGCCGGAGAAGCGCAAAGAACCGATATGGTTAGTTTGAAACCACTGGCCCAATACTTACTGTCCGAGAGTATTTTACTACCAGCGGCAAGCAACGTTGTCATTGCTTCAACCCATATAGGATGATTCACTTCGGCTGTTAGCGTTCCAGCTAAAGGAAGAAGTAGCTGGCTAATAACCTCCGCATAAGCCAGGCGAACTGATATGTTTTCAGCTCTCGAGAAGAATTTTGCAATACTTTTAATAAAATCAGCCGTTTCCTCGAACCTCTCTAATGGATAGTTTTTCAGCCTTAAATATCTCATTCCCAGAATGAGCAGATGAACGGCTGGCTCCAGATCACGGTTAATGTAGGTCGGTATTTTTTCCAAATCGGCGACAAACCTATCGCTGACAGAAAGGAACTTCTTTTCGGACATCCATCCAAGCAATTCTGCAAATGAATTCCAGTTGGATGACTTTATAATGCTTGAAGAAATCGAAAGAGGATCTGTAGTCTTTAATTGCGTGAAAACAATTTCCTCAAGTTTATCACTTAAATCCTCATCTCCTTCTCCAGAAGATTGCTTGACAATCTCAATCAACACTCGGCAAAGGATGTATATGCTTATCAATGATTTTCGATCTGCTTTCAAGGCGGCTGCTTTTGCAGATTCGACTTGTGATTCAAGTTCTCTGAAGCGATTACCTTCTATGCCGCTCCTACTTCCTGCTGACGATTTTGAAGAACTATTCCTCTTATGCGTAAAACGACTTCCGTTGCTCAAGCTCTTGCTATGGGTCATTGGAACAGCAGTTTGCACCATGTGGTTGCTCCTGGGATTAGTCCTCGTTTGTTCGTTTTCATATTCACGTAAAAGCTTCTCGACTAGCTCGCTGGCGACTCTAGCGATTTCTGATTTGGTCTTTCGCCAAAACATCATAGCGTCTATTACGGGTTTAGGCTTTCTTTTGGCAATATGTCCAAGTGACTCTATTATCTTATCGAAAACGGGATCTACTCCCTCGCCTAGAATATCAACTATTGGCGGCTCAGAGATCAATGGATGTTGCAAACAGAGATTGAGCTTATTTTCTGCATGGCGGACAAATTTTGTGAAAAGAACATGAAGAGCATACTCAGAGGGGCTTTTCCAATCTGTCGCCAATTGCTGCCGCAAATTACTGACATATTCTTCTGCCAATGACTTACTGGTTGTTGTCTCTGTCGGAGTGCCTGCAGAAATTTGCTCAGGCGATGCGCCTGGCACCGGAATGAAATCATCTGCCAATTCAATTTCTTCCATGTTCGCGTTTGTATTTATCTTTGAAGAAACCTGTACGATCTCTTCAATACTTTCTGCCGGTGGCGGTATGTCGATCGTTGGTGTAAGTGCGTTCTGGTTACTTTCTAACATGTAGCCTCCGTTGTATGACCTAGATTGCGCACCATTAGGAATCTGAGAAGTGCTTTGGCTTGTTCCGACTTCATTTTCTTCTTCTATTGGGAATTTAAAAGATTCCAAAGCCTCGGGCTGTGCTGGAAATGTGAATGCTGAATTCATAGCTCAACGTAACCTCTAACCTCCTCGTCAAGACGATAGGTTACCGAGAGTTGATCTGACCGGATTTGTGAGGCGTAGCGCAAAGAAGAAACAGAAAACCAGCCTGTTTTCAAGTTCGCGATCAGTCTCTGCCAAATTCTCCGAATAGATGATCAGCTTTCCTTTAAAGTCTAATCGAATCATGCTTACCTTTCTTAATCGAAGCCTCTTCTCTCATCGTACCTTCCCAGATCTGTTTACCCGGCCCCATCAATAGCTATCGAAGATCGAGACTAGTCCACAGGCGCAGTTCACATAGTTAGTAGTCCAGAATTGAGATGTCCTTGATGTAAAGTACCATTGACTCTTCTAACGCATTTGTGTTTCAACACTTTATTGACTATTTCTGCATTCTTTATCTGTATTGCCAAATACGCTCTTTCGATAGAGTGTTGCATCTTGAAAATCCGTAGTTTACAGGTACATTTTAAAATCCTGAGCCTATATCTATTCTTCATAGTTCTCTTTTGTCAGTTGGTTCCACGCCCTTGATGTTGTGTGAGCTGGGCGGCTATTCTGTATCGAAACAAGTTTAATAGCTCTTCTCGGCATAAGCAACCATGTATCGGAATCTCTAGGAACGTCAACAAGCTATGTGGTAGCATAGCTGGTTCCTCTTCTTCTTCTTCTAACAATAGCGGGATGCTTGGGACTCCCATAAGGATTGCAAATGATGTAGACAAACTTTCTCCATAGTTTAAACCAGCAATGGAACCATGATGTTGTCCTTGAACCGATGAGAAAGCGATCTTAGTCAACAGCGGCAGATGCAATGGTTCCTGACGGAATCTGATTTCTGGTCAATCAACAAGGAGACAGAGTTATTATCTGACATGAATACTTTTATCACTGATTCTTATTTGCACAGGACCATTCCATATGCAGAGTGGCTGGCTAGCCATTTTGAAGAGAAGTTCTACTATTGTTTTGTGTTTATAATGATTTTACCGCTGAGCTTTTAAAAAGGTTAGATTGGCGGCAAAACATTAATCATGTTACAAACATGATAACTAACGATTGGAAGGGCAGATAATACAATTGAATGCAAGATCTAATATAGTTATTATCACACCTTTGAGATGATCATTTGAGAGTTTACCCCTGGAATTGCCACCAGAAGCTTCGGGACTACTTATCATATAAAAGGACAAGGTTTCTTTTACTGAGGTCTAGTAATCAGCAGTGGAACAGCTACAAGATAAATTCGTTCAATTTCAAGTTATCCTTTAGTTGTTTGGTAGTTTTGCAACTGTTTGATGGGTCGCTTTTTTGACCAGTTTTACTACTAAAGGCGTAGTGAAGATTCTCAAGCGAGTTGATATTCTTTAAAAAGTACCATTGAAAGAGCCGTTGTTTGGAAAAGCCCGATGATCGAGGATCCAGTAGCATCGATTATACCTTTCATTGCAAATGTGGGTATCAATGATGATAAAGCCCAGGAAATAGCCATTGGACTTAGCGAAGGCGTGGTACAACGTCGGTTTAAGCTTCTGGATTTGGTAGTTGCTCTAAAAGAGGAATTACTGTCTAACGAAGCATCACAAAGACAAAAGGCACTGCATTGCTTGTCAAGTGTTCTTGCAGAGCTTCCTGAGGATCAGTTGTCGAAGAATGAAGTGTCTGTTGTGTTCTCGTTCTATTTATCCAAGTATGAAGACACACAGTTGATTAAAGAAACCTTAAATGGATTTTCGTCTTTGGCCAAAATGAGATACATGTCTCAGGAGAATACTGAATCTTTGGTGGCTTTATTGACCAGCAGATACCAATCGGGATCGTATTTGGCTCCAGTGAGATATTACGCTTTCGAGACAATTAAGAACATATATTTGAAGAATGAGAAAAGGCTGATGGCTGATAACGATTTTGCCGATGCGTTTGTTAAATGTTATATTCACGTTGTCAGTGGGGAGAAGGATCCTCGAAATTTGCTTATTTCCTTCAAGTTAAGTAGGCAATTGACGTCGAATTTGAAAAATATCAGTAAATTCAAAGAAGAATTATTTGACATTCTATTTTGCTACTTTCCCATCACCTTCAAACCTCCAAAGGATGACCCCTACAAGATATCTAATGCTGACTTAAAGTTAGCTCTAAGATCGGCTATGTCGGCTAATGCTGAATTTTCTGAAGATGCTTTTGGGAATTTGATTGATAAATTGACAGCGTCTTCACCAGCTGTGAAGAATGATACGCTCTTGACTTTGAAGGCCTGCGTTGACAATTTTGGAGGGGAAGCTCTGCTAGACAACTGGCTGCCACTGTGGAATGCGCTCAAGTTTGAGATTATTCATAATAATGATGACAGTAATCCAATTCTATCTGTCGGGCAACCAGAGCCCGCTGGGGAAAATATTAACAATTATCAGGAAGCATTGAACGTCATGAAATCACTGTCATATGAGCTTATTACTTTTGATGAAAAAGCTTTCGAGAAGTTCTTTGGCCATATTTACGACGAGCTAAAGCCCAATTTCACTCATGAAAAGGACCTCAAACAAAGTTGTTCCATATTGGCATCGATTGGCTCTGCGAATGTCACTGCGTTCAACAGAGTTATCGAGAATAGCCTACCTCTCTTCTTGAACAATACTTCTGCAACTGCAAAGCTCAAGCTGATAATCATGAACCTGTCATTCTTTTTCAAGGCATACACTGAAGTATTCAACACGATGGATTCATCAGATGAAGAATTAAGGAGCAATAAACTACTTACCTTCAAAGACGAAATTCTAATGATTTTGAGTAAAGCTTTGACAGGTACATCGAAGGTTGAAACGACGTTACGCACGCTAGCGGTTATTCAATTCACGAAAATGACCACAATGAAGGACTTCCTCGATAAAGATGAGGTTGCACTGATTGTTCAGTATCTGACTGAAACTATTCTCACTGATGATAATAAGAATATTTACTGTGCATGTCTGGAAGGTCTGAAGACTATAGGTGATACGCATGAAGACACAATACTTCATGTCTCGCTTATGAAGATGCTTGACCTTTTACCTGCGACTGGCGAGGCCATTTCATTGAATAACGAACCAATAGAAAGAGAAAGCGTTCTGAGGGTCCTTTTAGATTTCACGACTTCCAAACACAGTCTAGTTAACGAAAGCCTGATTGGAATATCCTCCAAATTAAATGCCATTGCCCGTTCTGAAGTTGACAGTGAATATTGCTTTTTGCTTGCATCAGCATTATTTACTCTGATGGTAAACAATATCGATTCAATGAGAGAATCCGATGCTATTTTATTGAAGGAAAAAGTAGAACCTCTCCTGCTTCAGTTATTGACCGGAAGCTCGAAAGCCTCTATCGATGATCATACTAGAATGATGCTTTCCGATGTCTTATTTTTTATTGATCTCAAGCTCCCAGTCGCTCAACACCAGGGAAATTTGAAGAGATACGAAGAGTTGTTCAGCAACAAGTTAAAGATTTTTGAAAAACCGTCACATCACGTATTTCCATTTGTGCAACTTTTAGCGGCCACGAATAATAACTGCAAATTCGAAGATGCTGATTTGATATTTGAGAAGACTATAAAGCTGGTCATCAGTAAACACCCAATCTCTGAATTTGAAAAACTTGGCTATCTGGAACTTTTGATGATATTGAGTAATAAATGGGTCTCAGAGGATACTATTGAGGGCCTATGCGATTGGGATGACCTTTCATTTTCAAACCTAGAAGCCCTGATATGGATTGGAAAAGGCTTGATTATGCGCAATTGCGAAATGGGACTCCTGTTTCAAGACAGATTAGCGGATAAGCTTTCCAGGGAAGATATTGGATCCTTTATAGCCAAAAAGTTTGAGATTCTGGTCACTGACCTGGTCGTGATGGGCAAATATAAAGGTGCTCCAGCCAGTAACAATGTGCGATTTTTGTACAAGCAAAAATACTTTAGCGAAATGTTCCCAAGACTGCTCGATCAACACAAAAGGACCAGAAACCTTGTAGTTAAGGCAAATTATCTGACAGCATTATCCTTGACCGCAAAGCACATCCCGCCCAAAGTAATGGAGCCCTACATGCCGGAGTTCACACCAATATTACTGCAGGCTTTGGATCTACCGATGGCAGAAGTCAAAGTATCAGCACTCAAGACACTAAAAGACACTGTGAAGAAACACAATCAGCTAGCCACAGAGCATGCTGAATCTTTGTATCCGGCTCTTCTCAAGTTGGTTCTGCCAGGACCGTTCAATGATGTTCAGGTACGACTGCTGTCGTTAGAGCTCCTGGAGACGCTAGCTGCTGTAGTCCCAATAAATTACAGCCAACCGCACAAGAACGACATCATCAGAGGCTTGGAGCCCGTCCTGGACGATAGCAAGCGGATTGTCAGGAAGCAGTGTGTGGCCACAAGACAGGCCTTCTTTGAATTGGGCCAAGTACCATTTGATTAATCTCTACGCTCCAATCTGCATAAACTATATAATTAATCTTCATCACTGCTCTCCTCTTCATCACTGAGTCCCACAGGCGCGAGCCCGGGCGTCAAGCCAGGATATCTGCGATCGGCCGCTCCAGGTTTAATCTCTTCCCTGAACGCTTTAATCTTCTTCCTTCGGGTCTGGCCCCGCTTCGAACGGTCTATCGATATCTGACTGATGATACGCTGTTGTAATTCTCGCAATTCTTCTCTGTCTTCCTCTTCCAGTTCCCACGCGCCAACCTTTTTAGCGTTCCTCTCCGCGAGCTTATTCAGATATTTCCGCTCTTTTGCCGATAGATTACCACATTTCCTATGCTCTTCCAACACCTTCAATTTCGCTGCCTGCTCTGTCTTCTCTCTGCTCGCTCTATTAGCTTTAATGGCACGTATTTTCAATCTTTTCTGACGTTTCTTCAAAGACACTTCATCTCGTTCCCGCAATTCAACCATCCTCTTTAAATTACGATCTATCATCTTAGCCTTTGAACCCTTATGATTGCCTCTAACCTGAGACTCACCAGCATCGCTAACAACTATTTTCTTTGCCCCGGGCAACAATGCACCCAACAATTCATTCACAGCAACAGTAGCCTGTAATTGACCATTCGCAGACATAATCAATACACGTCAAACAAACACTCTCATCACATCTCATCACATCTCATCTCATCTCATCGCATCTCATCTCATCTATATTATACTGTCAATTCTTAAAATTTTCAGTCACGTGATACACTCCATTACCCGGCCTCAACGACAACACGTTACCCGGCCGAATTGTTACCCGGACTCACCCTCCACCAGGTTACCCTCCCCCTTCCTGAAAATCAAGAAAAATAATTCTCCGTTGAAGTTGTCAAGTGGCAAAATATTTTCAATCAGTTTAAAGATAATATCGATTGAAAGTGATCTTTGAAAGGACATTACAGGGTAAAGAAGGTGGAACTAGTGACGATATTCTAGTTTAAACTGTAAAGGGAAAAAGAAAAAAACAAAATACAGACGAAAATACGGTATATCCTTGCATAAGATAGCGGCTAAAGTTGGGTCAATTACATACGGTTATTGGAAGGTATAAATCAGGATGAGTAGTACAGTATCTGGGAATGATGTAGTGGTACCGGCTACTAAGATTGGAACGGTTGATGTGGCAGGGAAGGGGGATGAAATGGATTCTGTTATTGTGATACCTAGACCAAGTTCTAAAGATCAGTTGGAACAGTTGATTTATCGATACAGAGCGATAGTGGAAAATAAGAAGGAGAATAAATTAGAGATCGAGGCAATTGAACGAGTTTTAGGGGAAATTTCAGTGGATCACGATGTTTATTTAGAGCGTCTTGAACTGCTGAGGAATAGCGCAAAACGGGAGGTTAGTTATGATGATGAGATGCTGGGTAGACAACTTTTGGCGTTGCAACTTTTGGATAGTGATATGGGGTTTCCGGAAAGTTTGTTGCGTGGTGATGTAGAAGAGCAGAGTGTTGGGGAAGAGGTTAGTTTGGGGGTTGAAGAAGTTAAACCGATTGAGATAACGTTGAATTTTGAGAAAAATGTCGAGAATTTGGGTTTAGCAGATAGTTTTACAAATTGTTGTGCGACAGAGTTGGGGAATCCTGCGGTTGAATCGAAAGTTTCGTTTCGGATTGCTAAACGGATTAGTGAACTGGAAAGATTGCCAGCTAATTTGGCGACATATTCACTGGAAGATTCACTGGATTTTGTGACAAAGGATGATATACCAACCAGGGTCGATGAGGCAAAGATTAGGGCCCTGATAGAATTGAAAGGGTTGAAACTTCTGACGAAGCAAAAATCTTTGAGACAGAAGCTTATTACGAGTGTGACTAGCCAAGCTCATCATACTATTCCGTATTTGCGCGATTCTCCGTTTACAGTTGCGGCGCAAAGGTCTGTTCAAGTGAGAAGTAAAGTCATCGTCCCTCAAACGGTCAGATTAGCAGAAGAACTAGAGAGACAACAACTGCTGGAAAAACGTAAAAAGGAGAGGAATTTGCATTTAAAGAAAGTTAATCGAATTGTGGATCTTGTTAAGGAAAGACAGCTGGAAACATGGTCTCATTGGGATCGTTGTTTGCAATTTGGTAGACTAGGACAGGTTGCACACAATCAGATAGAGAAAGAAGAACAGAAGAGAATGGAACGTACCGCAAAACAGCGTTTGGCTGCATTGAAGTCTAATGATGAGGAAGCTTATTTGAAGCTGCTTGATCAAACAAAGGATACCAGAATCACCCAATTGCTGAGGCAGACTAATAGTTTCTTGGATTCTTTGGCTCAGGCTGTGAAAGTGCAACAAAATGAGGCAAAGATCCTGCGAGGTGAGGAAGTTCAACCTATGACTGATGAAGAACGAGAGAAAGTCGACTACTATGAGGTGGCCCATAGAGTTAAGGAAAAGGTGACCAAACAACCTTCCATTTTGATTGGGGGAACTTTGAAAGAATACCAACTACGTGGTTTGGAATGGATGGTATCGTTGTACAATAATCATTTGAATGGTATCTTGGCAGATGAAATGGGTCTCGGGAAGACCATTCAATCCATTTCTTTGATCACATACCTTTACGAAATCAAGAAGGAACAAGGTCCGTTCTTGGTCATAGTTCCGCTGTCAACGATCACAAACTGGACCCTGGAGTTCGAGAAATGGGCGCCCAGCCTGAACACCATTATATATAAGGGTACTCCGAATCAAAGGCGTTCGCTTCAATTCCAAGTGAGATCCGGTAATTTCGATGTTCTATTAACGACTTATGAATACATTATAAAGGACCGTTCCGTATTAGCCAAGCCCGATTGGGCGCACATGATAATTGACGAAGGTCACAGAATGAAGAATGCTCAGTCTAAATTATCATACACCATCACACACTACTATCATACCAGAAATAGACTAATTTTGACAGGTACTCCACTTCAAAATAATTTACCAGAATTATGGGCACTATTGAATTTCGTTTTACCTAAGATTTTCAATTCTGCCAAGACTTTCGAAGACTGGTTCAACACACCATTTGCAAACACTGGTACCCAGGAGAAACTTGAACTAACAGAAGAAGAGACGTTGCTTATCATTAGAAGACTGCACAAAGTTCTAAGACCTTTCTTACTACGTCGTTTGAAGAAAGAAGTCGAAAAGGACTTGCCAGACAAAGTTGAAAAAGTTATCAAATGTAAGCTATCTGGATTGCAACACCAATTGTATCAGCAAATGCTTAAACACAATGCATTGTTTGTTGGCGCTGGCACTGAAGGAGCCACAAAGGGAGGCATAAAGGGTCTCAACAATAAAATCATGCAACTCAGAAAGATTTGTAATCACCCTTTTGTCTTTGATGAAGTGGAAGGTGTGATCAATCCAACAAGAGGCAACGGTCCGCTTCTTTATCGTGTTGCTGGTAAATTCGAGCTGTTAGATCGTGTACTGCCTAAATTTAAAGCAACGGGTCACAGGGTTTTGATGTTTTTCCAGATGACACAAGTGATGGATATTATGGAAGATTTCTTAAGAATGAAGAATCTGAAATACATGAGACTGGATGGTGCTACTAAAACGGAGGATAGAACGGAGATGTTGAAGCTGTTCAATGCTCCCGATTCTGAGTATTTCTGCTTCTTGTTGTCAACAAGAGCTGGTGGTCTTGGTCTGAATTTACAATCTGCTGATACAGTTATTATTTTCGACACAGATTGGAACCCTCACCAGGATTTACAAGCACAGGATAGAGCACACAGAATTGGTCAAAAGAACGAAGTGCGCATTCTCAGATTAATTACAACCGACACAGTTGAGGAAGTGATCTTGGAAAGGGCTATGCAAAAATTAGACATTGATGGTAAAGTTATTCAAGCAGGTAAATTCGACAATAAATCCACCGCAGAAGAACAGGAAGCATTTTTGAGAAGACTGATCGAAAGTGAGACTAGCAAAGATGATGAAGACAAAGCAGAACTGGATGATGATGAACTAAATGAAATCTTGGCACGTAGCGAGGATGAGAAAAAGCTGTTTGATGAAATGGATCAAGAAAGGATTCAATTGGAGAAGAAAGAAGCTAAAGCTGCTGGTCTCAAGGCGCCAATGCCTAGGCTTATCGAATTTCCCGAATTGCCTAAGGTGTTTACTGAGGATATTTCGGCTCACCTTCAACCAGAACCGGTAGCAGTTGGAAGGATTAGGGAAAGGAAGAAAGTTTACTACGATGACGGCTTGACCGAGGAGCAATTCTTACAGGCTGTTGAAGACGAGAGCAGTACATTAGAAGAAGCAATTCGAAAAAGGCGTGAGGCACGCGCAAAGAGACAGGGAATACCGACTTCTGGAGACGAAATTGACACGCTCGAGACGACACCGGAGCCTGACATGAAAGAACCACTAGACGGAGAACTCGCAGCTGCGGAGCCCTCCGATGCGACAGCAGAGCTGAAAAGAAGGTCTAGAAGTAAAAGAAAGAGAAATAGTCCTATGATCGATGGGGATGGACACATAGAAGACGCCTATGTGGAAGATAAGATAGACGCCGAGTCTAATCATCGAGAGAAGAAGAAACCCAAGTTAAAGATTAAATTAACACTTAAGAACGAAGAGCACCCACCTGCAGATGAAACAGCAATTGATGGACCTGCTCCGAAAAAGACAAACAAAAGTAAATCTTCCAAATCAAAGAAGGCTAAGAAACCTCAGAATAATCTTCTCCCCTTAATAGAAGAGCTACTAGGCCAAATGCGCGAGCAAATAGAAGAAAGCGACGGTCATCCTCTAACGACTATATTCGAGAAACTACCATCAAAACGTGAATATCCAGACTATTTCACATTAATCAAGCAACCTATCGCGCTTGACACTATCATGAGAAACGCCAAGAAAGGCCAATATGCGTCACTCGACGACGTTAAAAAGGACTTACAAGTGATGTATGACAATGCAAGATTCTACAACGAGGAAGGTTCCTGGGTTTACAACGACGCTGACAAGCTAAACGAATTCACCGATCAATGGTTCAAGGATAAATAAAATGCCTTTGTAAAGACTATTAATTATGTAACAGTGCTATGAGACCCAAAGCTCTTCGTCAAGAGCGATCTTCTTGCAACAACCGACGCAGTCGACGTTGTGAAAAATTTTCACAATGTATATAAGTTGAATGAAACTCATTATACTTCGTTCTTTAAAGTAAATACTTTTCAAGTTCAATCTCCTAAAGCCATCACACAATGAAGTACGTCCAAACCGAGCAATTTATTGAAGTTCCACAAGGTGTTACGGTCAACATAAGGTCCAGAGTTGTCAAAGTTACTGGTCCAAGAGGTACTCTAGTGAAAAATCTAAAACACATCGATGTTACCTTCACCAAATTGAACGAAAGGCAAATCAAAGTCACCGTTCACAACGGTGACAGAAAGCACGTGGCAGCTTTAAGAACAGTCAAATCCCTAGTAGACAATTTAATCACCGGTGTCACCAAGGGTTACAAGTACAAGATGAGATACGTGTATGCGCATTTCCCAATCAACGTCAACGTCATCGAAAAGGACAACAAAAAATTCATCGAAATTAGAAACTTCTTAGGTGACAAAAAGGTAAGATTAGTACCAATCAGAGAAGGTGTTAATGTTGAATTCTCCACTAACCAAAAGGACGAAATGGTTCTATCCGGTAATTCCGTCGAAGACGTTTCTCAAAACGCCGCCGATGTTCAACAAATTTGCCGTGTAAGAAACAAAGATATCCGTAAATTCCTAGACGGTATCTACGTCTCTGACAAAGGTGTCATCGAACAAGACGCATAAATAATCATTCTATATAGACACCACCTGACCTGCAACATATCCACTATGTGGATATGTTTCCGATCCGCTGGTTCAGTCCTCCCGGGAAGACTGATTCCAGCGATATGCCCCGGCCAACGTTACTAGTGCTCAACAAATACAGAGCCACTCTTCTACGTTTGCCATCTCTAATCATCACTACAAGTTACTCTTACAACCAACCCTCTTACCCTACACAAGATAAAGTTATGCAGATCCAGATGGATCTGCAATCTTTATACGACACTCTTACCCTCCCCATCAGTTGTTCTTCGAATTCATTTCCGTGTTCGCATCCGATTTCCGATACCCCGGCCATTAACAAGATCCCCTTGAATATCCATAATAACGATCATAAGAAACTAAGCAATGCAATTCAGTGTAATTGTGACATTAAAAATCAATTCTTGTTGATTATTGGTCTTTGTCACTAAATTCCGAGAATATTTCTCTTCATAAAGTATATATATGTTATAACGATATATTTTATAACGGTTCCGTACTAAGTTTTCGCTGACCAATAGATATTTAAGAAAGTATACAAAGTGACTCTTTAAAGGAGAAGAATTTGTTTAAATCCTTCTAGTTGAACAAGTTTAGAGATTTTAAGTGCGTAAAGCATATTTTAGTGATAAGTGAAAGATGTTGAGATCAATCTCTTCGCCGTGTAATGGAGGTAGTAGATTGTTGAAGAACTGTTTAGTTAAGAGAATATCAATCTCTAGGAGCAGTGGTAGAGTTGTTTTATTGAATAAGAAGAGATGTTTTGCCACAAGTACGGATAATTTTTTATCAACATCTAATGCAAATTATATTGATGAGATGTATGAAGCATGGAAAGCAGATCCCAATTCAGTTCATGTTTCTTGGAATGCTTATTTCAAGAATATGGGGAATAAGAATATACCAGCTAGTAATGCATTTCAAGCGCCACCAAATTTAGTTGGTGGACCAACCGGAGCGGAAAATTTACCTTTAGATAGTCCCGGTACATCAGTTGATGAGAATGTTATGGTTCATTTGAAAGTACAACTGTTGTGTAGGGCATATCAAGTTAGAGGTCATTTAAAGGCTCATATTGATCCGTTACAAATTTCTTTTGGTGATGATAAGAGCAAACCTATTCCAAAGGAATTGACGCTTGAATATTATGGATTTACTGAACGTGATTTGGATAAAGAGATCAATTTGGGACCGGGTATTTTGCCCAGGTTCGCTAGGGATGGTAAAACAAAGATGACTTTGAGGGAGATTATTAATGCCATGGAGAAATTATACTGTCGATCATACGGTATTCAATACACACATATTCCCTCGAAGGAAAAATGTGAATGGTTAAGAGAGAGAATTGAGATTCCAACGCCATATCAGTATACAATTGATCAGAAAAGACAGATATTGGACAGATTGACATGGGCAACTTCTTTTGAATCTTTTTTGTCGACAAAGTTTCCTAATGATAAAAGATTTGGTCTAGAAGGTTTAGAAGCGGTTGTACCCGGTATTAAGACTTTAGTCGATCGTTCGGTGGAACTGGGTGTTGAAGATGTTGTGTTGGGTATGGCACATCGTGGTAGATTGAACGTTTTATCGAATGTTGTTCGTAAACCTAATGAGTCGATTTTCTCCGAGTTCAAAGGTACGTGTTCTCAGGATGAAGCTGAGGGTTCTGGTGATGTGAAATATCATCTCGGTATGAATTATAAGAGACCAACTACATCTGGCAGATACGTTAATCTGTCACTAGTTGCTAACCCATCTCATTTGGAAGCACAGGTTCCTGTTGTCCTGGGTATAACAAGATCTATTTTACAATCAAAGAACGATTTGGAAAATAAGACAAAGGCATTGGCTGTCTTACTACATGGTGATGCTGCTTTTGCTGGTCAAGGTGTTGTTTATGAGACGATGGGTTTCGTTAACTTACCAGAATACTCCACTGGTGGTACAATTCATGTTATTACCAACAATCAAATTGGTTTCACAACCGATCCAAGATTTGCTAGATCCACTCCCTACCCCTCCGATTTGGCAAAGGCTATTGATGCTCCAATCTTCCACGTTAATGCGAACGACGTTGAAGCCGTGACTTTCATCTTTAACCTCGCCGCAGAGTGGAGGCAAACTTTCCACACCGACGCCATCATTGATGTTGTTGGTTGGAGAAAGCATGGCCACAATGAGACCGATCAACCCTCTTTCACTCAACCTTTGATGTACCAGAAGATCGCCAAGCAAAAATCTGTCATTGATGTTTACACTGAGAAACTTGTTGTTGAAGGTTCATTCACCAAGGCTGACATCGAGGAACATAAGAAGTGGATCTGGAATTTATTCGAGGAAGCTTTCGAAAAGAGAAAGGATTACAAGCCAACTTCCAGGGAATGGCTAACCGCTGCATGGGAAGACTTTAAATCTCCAAGAGAATTGGCGACCGAAATCTTGCCACATGAACCTACTAATGTCAAGGCTGAAATCTTGAAGGACGTCGGTAAGGCCATTTCTTCATGGCCAGAAAACTTTGAAGTTCATAGAAACTTGAAGAGAATCTTGACCAATAGGGGGAAATCTGTTGAAAGTGGTAAAGGTATTGACTGGTCTACTGGAGAGGCTTTGGCTTTTGGTACTTTAGCGCTCGAAGGCTATAACGTTAGAGTCTCTGGAGAAGATGTAGAAAGGGGTACTTTTTCACAATGTCATGCTGTTTTGCATGACCAAAGTTCTGAAAAGATTTACACACCTTTGAAGAACTTGAGTGACAAACAAGGTGATTTTACGATATCGAACTCTTCGTTGTCCGAATATGGTGTTATGGGTTTTGAATACGGGTTTTCCTTGACTGACCCAGACTATTTCGTTATGTGGGAAGCTCAATTCGGTGATTTTGCAAATACTGCTCAAGTCATTATCGATCAGTTTATTGCTGGTGGTGAGCAGAAATGGAAGCAGCGTTCTGGTTTGGTTCTTTCCCTACCACACGGTTATGATGGACAAGGTCCAGAGCACTCTTCCGGTAGATTGGAAAGATTCCTACAATTGGCTAATGAAGATCAAAGGTTCTTCCCCTCTGAGGAGAAATTGCAAAGACAACACCAGGATTGTAATTTCCAGGTCGCATATCCAACCACTCCAGCCAATCTGTTCCACATTTTGAGAAGACAACAGCATCGTCAATTCCGTAAGCCCTTGGCGCTATTTTTCTCCAAGCAGTTATTGCGTCATCCACTAGCCAGATCTGATCTTTCAGAGTTCACCGAGGGTTCCTTCCAATGGATCATCGAAGACCAAGAGCATGGTAAAGCGATCGGATCCAAAGAAGAGACGAAACGACTAGTTTTATTAACCGGTCAGGTTTATACTGCTCTGCATAAGAAGCGTGCCGATCTAGCCGACAAGACTACAGCTTTCTTGAAGATAGAACAACCACATCCATTCCCATTTGCCCAATTACGCGACGCCATCAACTCCTATCCAAACTTACAAGACATTGTATGGTGTCAAGAAGAACCTTTGAACATGGGTTCCTGGTCATACGTCGCTCCAAGATTGACCACAGTCTTGAAAGAGACTGAAAATTACAAAGATCATATTGTTAGATACTGTGGCAGAAATCCAAGTGGTGCCGTTGCAGCCGGTAGTAAAGCTTTGCATGTTGCAGAAGAGGAAGCTTTCCTAAGCGATGTTTTCAACTCTTTGTGATCCAAACCTTTTTGACATTGTTACTGCTATATTTATTGACCATTATTCCTTTGTCTGTATGAGGAGATGAACAAGTTTAGCTCTGTTATGTATATATTATTAACGATCCACATATTCTGATTATACTGTCACTTCTTTAACTAGCATTTTCACTATGGTCTTTGCTTATTGCGACGACAAATCCTAAGGGAATAAGACTTATAAAAGAAGGATTATTAGTAAAGTTGACAGCCAAGTCTATGACAGATCAAGAAGTAGTGAAGCATAATATGACAGAACAAACAACAAGAAAGATTGCTGTAGTGACTGGAGCCTCTTCAGGTATTGGTTACGCCATAACAAATGAGTTAGCCAGGAATGGTTATAAAGTTTACGCCTGTGCTAGAAGAACAGGTCCTATGGAGACACTCGCCAAGGAATTTGAATCTGGAGTCATCATTCCCTACTGTCTAGATGTTACCAAAGATTCCGAAATCCTCGAATTAAAGCGTACTTTGGCCTCAGAATTGCCCTACCGCAAGCTAGACCTCCTATACAACAATGCAGGTCAAAGTTGTACGTTCCCAGCACTCGATGTGACCAACGACATGATCGAACAATGTTTCAAAGTGAACGTCTTTGGTCACGCCAATATGTGCCGCGAACTGGCCCAATTCGTGATCAACGCCAAGGGTACCATAGTATTCACGGGCTCAATAGCTGGTATCGGCGTTTTCCCCTTCTCCAGCATTTACGCCGCCTCTAAAGCCGCTATTCACCAATACGCCCGCGATCTGCACCTGGAGCTCAAACCGCTCGGCGTAAGAGTGATAAACGCCATCACCGGAGGTGTGAGCACCGATATCGCAGACAAGAGACCATTACCAGCAACCTCGATCTACAATTTCAAAGAAGGAATTGAAGTATTCCAAAACAGACAGCTAATGGCTAAAAAGAACTCCCCCATGTCCGCCGAAATTTACGCAAAGAAATTGGTTCAAGATATTCTAAGCGACAATGACCCCGTCGACGTCTACAGAGGTTCTTTCGCCACGACAATGTCGTGGGTCGTCCTTCTAGTTCCATACTGGATTCTAGAATTCTTTGTCTCTAAGAAATTCAAGCTAAACAAAGTTTACAACGTATTAAAACAGAGGAAAGAATAAAATCATCCAACTGCGTCGTCCAATTCTTTCTTTTCCCCGATCTCCGTCGCACGTCGCTCTTCAATCATTACAATTAACCTTACCTATTCATCTGTTTCCGACGTCCGGCTGTTTGTTGTCGTTCACCCAGCATACCGGGCAAAACGTCAGAGACGCTGGGTAAACTTAGCGAGGAAAAAAAAACAGCGCGAACACAACTTAAACTTCTAACTGTTACTACTACTTAAACAAACAAGTTTGAATAGGAGAATACAAAGATCCATCTATTGAAATCCATTGTAAAACAGATCAAGAACTTACAACCATTCCTTTAATCTTTCCAACTATTTACATTCCTTTTTGAAGAGATTTTTATCAAGACTGATCAATCCAACTATTATACTTTCCTTTTAACATCAGTCGTTCGAGAGTCTTTAACTATTACAAAGAGATCCATTATTAGGTATGTATCCAATGTTATTGAACCGATTATTTGAACTATTCCATGCCAGTTGAAACGTTAAGATCTTGCTGGTTTGAAGATCTTGAGGCTACCCGGCCAAGAGTTTTCGAGTCTTGGCGGTTCGGAAAAACTTTTTTCCGGTTTAGAGATCCGGAATAACTCGATTTCGCGACGGAGGTTTTCGCGTCGTAAAGTTGAAATGTTTGAGATCTGCGGTTGATCTGGTGGATAATGGGTAGTTGATCTTGTCGGGTGGATGAGTTGTATGATTTTAATACTAACATTTGGATTTAGAAATTAAGAATTCAAGATGAGAATTTTATCTGCTGCTTTTGCTGCCACTTTGATTGGCTCTGTTTCTGCTTTACCTCATCTTCATGTTAAGCGTGGTGAGGACTGTGTTACTACTGTGTCCGATGCTCATCAGCACAAGAGAGCTGTTGCAGTTGAATACGTTTACCAGACGATCACTGTTGACGGCCACGGTCAAACTGTGGGAAGAATGAGTGATGTGACCAGTGCAACTTCTACGTTGTCTCCTGCTGAACCTTCTCCAGTTGCTGTTACTACGTCTAGTCAAGCTGCTGCTGTGACTACTTTGTCCTCCGAGGCGCAGACACCTTCGAGTTCTTCAGCTGTTGTGGCTACTTCTTCTGCGGTCCCATCGTCTTCTGGCTCTTCTAAGGGGGGCATTGGAGGTGATTTGGGTGCTTTCTCTGGTCCAAACGAGAAGTTCCAGGACGGAACCGTTCCCTGTAGCCAATTCCCAGCTGGTCAAGGTGTTATCTCCCTTGACTGGGTCGGCCTTGGTGGCTGGTCTGGTGTCGAAAACCCTGACACTTCTACCGGAGGTAACTGTAAGGATGGTTCCTACTGCTCTTACGCTTGTCAAGCAGGTATGTCCAAGACCCAATGGCCATCGAGCCAACCTGCTGACGGTAGATCTGTCGGTGGTTTGTACTGTAAGGATGGATTCTTGTACCGTTCCAACACCAACAGTGACTACCTATGTGAATGGGGTGCCCCATCCGCTTCTGTGGTCTCCAAATTGAACCAGGACGTTGCTATCTGCAGAACCGACTACCCAGGTACTGAAAACATGGTTATCCCAACTCTCGTCGGTGCTGGCCAATCGCAACCTTTGACTGTGGTCGACCAAGATTCTTACTACACCTGGAGAGGAATGAAGACTTCTGCCCAATACTACGTCAACAACGCGGGTGTCTCCGTCGAAAACGGTTGTGTCTGGGGTGATGCCGGTTCCGGTATCGGTAACTGGGCTCCATTAAACTTTGGTGCTGGTCAAACCGGCGGTATCACTTACCTATCTTTGATTCCAAATCCAAACAACAGAACCCCATTGAACTTTAACGTCAAGATCGTCGCTGCCGACTCTTCCTCTGTGGTTCAAGGTGAATGTTACTACGAAAACGGCAAATACAACGGTAACGGTGCCGACGGTTGTACCGTCGCCGTCACTTCCGGTTCTGCTCATTTTGTCCTTTACTAAGAGTACTTGGCTTTTTTTTTTTTCCTCCTGGGTTCGAATCTGTCTCGCCACCATTTTTTCCTACGCAACTGATTTGAAAACTATTTGTTTCAAACGAACAAATTTCAACGTTTGAATCCATCTATTGCTTGCAATTCCCGTCTATTCTTCTGTTCAACTTTATGTATCACAATTGTGTGTATCTTCAAGGCAGATTTGTATCATCATCACCATATACATTATAGCGTCGGTTCAGCTTCCCTGCCGTGCCTATTGTATTGAGGTCCAGACCGTACGCAACTCCCGTCGCAACCTCTTTAAGAATGATAAAGCTTGAATGGCAACAATAGCTTCTAAAGCGGAAATTTTACCGCTTTTACCGTATTTGTCGTTGTACAAGGCAAGAAAATATGCAAGCTTAACTCAACAAACCGTTTGCCCACAGACTAAGATGCTCTGGCCACACTAATATGTGTGTTTAATGCGCTCTTTTCACTGGGACAGTCCAGTTAAGATACGTAGATCTGCATCTTACCATGGTAAGTTAGCTGAATACAGCAATAAGCTCAATTATGATAGAGTAAAAAAAAAAGAATACTGTTTGATCTTTGAAACAGATCAATTCCTCATCAGGTTCCTAGGATTGCCCTTTTAGACCATATTTTACAAAGAGTTACAATGCAGGCAATAGAAGGTTGATTCAAAGGTTATACGGCAAGAATTATTATTGCTGATTTGATCAAAAATTTGAGAAAAGGGAATTTGAGCGTGGGAATCATTCTGAGGCGTCCAATGTATCGTCTAGATTTTGAATGATTTTTCATCGTTTACTGATGGCTTGCCTTGCAGGGTTTTAGCGTCTCGATACACAGACAGACGTAGAGAGAACCAGGAAAGGTTTGTAAGTTGAATAACTGGCTACAATACTAGCGATTTACCAAATCTTAATTGTCAGGGTTACGGACCTATTGTTTGTGTTACTAGCGTTAACTATAGAGGAAGCCAAGAGATTGGGAATCTTTGAGAAGAGTTGCAACGACGAGGTGCAGCTTGTTTCTTAATGCAGGAAGCCAATGAGCATAAGCAGAAGAAGAGCAATGTTCGAAATCGAGAATTTTCCGATGAGTTTAAGAAGAGATCTTTAGAAGCGAATAGCGACAATCCAGCGGATCGGTATTCAGAGCTTAAAAGACAGTTTTTAGATGAACTAGGGTTGGGACAATACTATGAAATTCAAGTACGCGATAATGCTACGTTTAACCGAGTGTTGGAGAGTCGGATAGAACAACAACGTAAAGAAGTGGAAGAACAGCGAGACAGAAATCTGACTACTTTGAGCGTGGTACTCGATAAATGTATCAAGAGTGATAAGATTACGAGCGAGCTTATTGAAAGGATATTAGACCTTGTTGGGATACCTCGTCACGTGGACAAGCCTGTTGAATCGAAGCTCAAGAGACGGCGGTTAACCTCTCCGATGACAAGTCCCAAAGGTCATCATCGAATTCTATCTGACGCGCCAGGTTTTGTACCGCAATTTCAAAACATGCATGGCACATACCCTGTGCTGTACCACGGTGGGGCCGGACCCGCACCCTGGCTGCCTCAACAATTCAACACATCGGTACCGTCTCAGACCCAATATCAGAGTACATTCCCAGCGGGACTGGGAATGTCTGTCACACGAGAACCCAGCATGATTCACAACAATGAAAACCAACCCGGTGTACGGCCGGGATCTTATTCTCCCGCTCATATCCCAACAGTAAATCCGACTGGCCGACCATCGCTAATGGCAATGCACCCAGAATCACCTCAGAAACCCCCAACAAATTTCCTACAGCCTTCACATCAAGCTCAATCTCAATATAGAATGAAAACAGAGCGTAAGACAGCAGGACATCGACGGTCACAAAGCGCGACAGTTCTACCTCCCACGACATCGGGTCCAGGCTCAGTAAGATCACCGGTCAGAGAACTACAGGCATCACCACAACGTCCGGTGAATTTTCTGATACATACACCTAAGCATCCTCCTCCGACATGACATCCATACTAACTATACACACTAGGATAACAATTGATAGACCATCCAATATCCACCAATCGCGATTACATAAACTAACTAAGTCCACGCAACCGGAGCTTCCGCGGATCTTTAAATCGCCGGTACCGCTCTAAAGATAGGCAATTCAGCCTCCGGAAGATCCAACATTTTAAAGTTTTAACTGCATGCACTGATTCCAAAGTCATCGCATTATGCCAAGAAATTCGTTTATTCCCGTTGCCAAGAGTTTAATATACGTCATTTGAATGGAGTTTTTCCGTTAGTTTTTTTCTTGGCATTTTTAAGATGCTCGAATATAAATTGGTATGATAAGAATGATGAATAAGCTGTTATTGATGAAAGGTTGGGATGTGAGCTCACAAATAGGGCAGTTGGAATTATGTCATTGCGAAATTCGAAAGAGAATCCAGAAGAGTACAAATCCGATCATCATGAGCATAACAGAGATCATTTGAGTAGAGAAAAAGGTAAAATACCGTATTCTAGGTTTCAAAGACCAGAAAAATTTATGTTGGTAGTGCAATGTGCATTTACGGGATTATTTTCGACAATTGCCGGAGTGATATATTATCCAGTTCTATCTGTTATCGAGCAGAAATTTAATCTTACTGAAGAGTTGGTTAATATAACGGTTGTCGTTTACTTTATCTTTCAAGGGCTGTCGCCGACACTGATGGGAGGGTTCGCGGATTATTTGGGCAGGAGACCGATTGTGAACTTATCGATATTTCTTTATTTTGCAGCTTGTATCGGGTTAGCCTGTTCGAATACGTATACTCAGATTATTGCGCTCAGATGTCTACAAGCAGCAGGAATATCGCCCGTGATCGCTATAAATAGCGGTATTATGGGAGATGTCACTACCAGGAAAGAGAGAGGCGGTTATGTGGGGTATATATCGGGGTTTCAAGTTGTTGGTAGTGCGTTTGGTGCGTTGATTGGTGCCGGATTATCTTCTAGATGGGGCTGGAGATCGATCTTTTGGTTCTTGGCTATTGGATCGGGAACCTGTCTTTTGTTTTCGTTATTTCTTTTACCTGAAACGAAACGAACCATTGCTGGTAATGGATCTGTTACGCCAAAATCCGCGTTCAATTGGTCACCAGTGCTGTTACTTCCTATCGCCAGGAAAAGACTTCATTTGGACGATCCCGATCTGGAAACAGTCGAGCCAGCTTCTAAGCTGAACCTGTTGGCGCCATTTTCAATCGCTAAAATACCAGAAATAAGTTTACTTCTTATAGTAACCGGGCTACAGTTTGCAACGTGGACAACCCATTCAACTTCATTAACCACATCTTTGAGTAAGGACTATCATTTATCCGTCGCGAAAATTGGATTATGCTTTATGCCTTCTGGTATTTGTACGTTGATTAGTGTAATAAGTTCGGGGCGGTACTTGAACTATAACTACAGGCAAAAGATGACCCAACACAAGGCTTGGGTTGCTGAGCAAGAGAAAGCATTGCTCAAAGAGCATGGGGATGACCATCATCTGGTTAAACAGATCATGGAAAGCGATTATCACTACACTTTTAATATATTTCGGGCACGACTACAACCAGCTTTGTTCACTATCACACTGAGCAATATGGGATTCATTGCTTTTGGCTGGTGTCTCAGTGTTAAAGCGCCATTGGCCGCGGTATTGTGTACCAGTGGATTTGCGTCGCTTTTTAGCAACTGCATCTTGACTATGGCTGTCACCTTGATCGTGGACTTGTTCCCATCCCGAGCTTCCACGGCAACGGGATGCCTGAACCTGTCCAGATGTGCACTTTCAGCCATTTTCGTTGGCTGCTTGAGCAAGATGACCCAACACATGAAATCAGGAGGAGTATTCACATTTCTCGGTTCGATAACGTTCCTTTCGGGAGGTCTACTTCTGGTTATTATTGCCCACGGCAAGAAACTAAGTCATAGAAGACGTCAGCAGGAAAGGAAAGGTCAAATTTAAGTTAAGAATCATACGCCAAAGCATTGGCTCGCCAATTACTTGGGAACTATATCCATCAGAGCAGTTTTGACATAATATTCTAATAAAGTTCTTACCGAAGAAATAAACGACAATACAGAAGAGTACTGAGAGACTATGATACACAGATTAGGGGTTGCCAGGCTGACGGTAAAGCCAGACTTCATAAGAGACTTTAACCATCGGAAGAACGTTTTTCCGTGTTTTTCCGACCATCGGACCATCGGAAAAACACGGAAAAACTTTTGGCGCCGGAAGAATGCATCGGAGAAAATCTCAGTGTAAATCAATTTTAACCAGCATACTACAATGGTCTGATTGTAGTCAAGGCAAGAGAGCCTTTGGGTTCGGAGTCATAACGGGCGATATAGGAATTGACAGCGCTAGCGAGAATGAAGATTTGGTCAATTGGCAGGACTATTATTCATATATAAGTCTTTGCTTCGAAGAAGAACCAATAATAATGGTCAGTGATGGATGAAGAGTGATAATAAATCAATGAGCATACCGAGACATAGTATTGCTAGTGAAGCTAGTGAAGAGGTAACCCTCGAAGAGGAGGATATTCGCTGTTTGAAGGATGGAGATACCGATAAGAGTGGTAAGAAAGGAAGGCAAGGTTCAGATTTGAAAAATAAACCAAACGATGACACAATTTCTAAAACGACGACCAGGGAAATCAGCGGTTTACATCCTGAGTCGGAATCTTCTAGTATTTTCGAACCAGGGGAAGATGCGAAAGAGGAATCTCCATATACTTTATTGAGCTACGCTCAAAAATGGGGCATGGTTGCATTACTGACAATGTGTACTTTTTGGTCATCATTAGGTTCTCCAATATACTATCCAGCTCTGAAACAATTAGAAAAAGAGTTTAATATCGATGAAAATATGGTCAATGTCACGGTTGTCGTGTACTTACTGTTTCAAGGGATCGCTCCAACTGTGAGTGGTGGACTGGCCGATATCTACGGTCGAAGGCCTATCATAGTGATTGGAATGGTGATTTATGTTGTCGCTTCAATTGGCCTAGCGTGCTGTAATTCCTACGGGGTAATCGTGTTCCTGCGATGCATACAAAGTGCCTGCATCTCTCCAACGATCGCAATTAGTTCTGGTGTTGTCGGAGATTTCACGTTAAAGTTCGAGAGAGGAACGTTTGTGGGCGCCACATCTGGTTTTGCACTACTGGGACAGGCGTTTGGATCACTAATTGGGGCAGCTTTAGCAGCCGCTTGGAACTGGAGAGCAATATTTTGGTTTTTAGTGATCGGATGTGGGACCAGTCTGGTTATTGTATTCATACTCTTGCCAGAAACAAAGAGAACTTTAGTTGGCAACCTGTCCATCGAACCCAAGAATATTCTCAATAAAGCACCAGTATTGTTGTTAAAACCAGTTAGACGTCGTTTCAGGTATGACAATCCGGACTATGACACGTTGGATAAGAATATACCGAAGCTTGATCTTACATCTGCCTTGAAGATCACCGCACAACCAGAAGTTTTGCTGTCACTACTGCCAGGCGGTTTACAGTTTGCGATGTGGACTTTAATGCTTTCCGCAATATCGTCGGAACTTCTCGCATCACCCTACAACTATAAATTGACGATTGTCGGCGTTTGCTATTTGCCCGCTGGGATCGGCGGTCTTGTTGGTTCCTTCGTAACCGGTAGGATTATTGACCTTTACTACAGAAGGCTCATCAAAAAGTTTGAGAAAGGTAAGGAAGAAGGCACCATTTCACCAGACGCTCAATTTAATGTTATCAAAGCACGTCTAACTGCTGCCCTGCCTCAGAACTTTATTTCTGTCGTGTCATTTCTATTATTTGGGTGGAGTGTCGATAAAGGCTGGTCAATTGTTGCTGTTTTGATCACATCATGTGTGAGTTCCTTTTGCACAATGAGTACGCTGTCCACGTCATCGACGATGCTGGTAGATTTGTACCCAAGTAAGTCATCAACTGCCACCAGTTGTTTTAACTTCATCAGATGCACATTGAGTGCCATTTTTATGGGATGTTTCGCTAAGATGAAAGCTTCAATGACGGTTGGCGGTACTTTCACATTTCTTTGTGGACTGGTATTCATTGGAAACTTTTTACTTTTAATACCAATGAACCAGGGCATGAAATGGAGAGAACAAAGAGCTTTGAAAGCTCAATTAGCATGCGAGAAAGCATTCTCTTGATAGACGCAAATTAGATATGCTATCTTAATTAACTTCAATAATAAGCATGGTATCGAACACCGAAAAGTGTAAATGACTATTTATGAGATTAAATATACAGTGCCTATCGAGCAAAACAACCACAGAGAAACTAATATTGAAGATAAAAAGGATTTGAATAAGAAGAAGAAGCTTTGAGCCAACGCAATGTCTATTGTGATGCGCATTGGACACCCTCGGCACCTCCAGTTTCCTCATCGTCTTCATCGTAACTCTGGGCGCCCCTGCCATTTTGTCTGCTATATTTGGCTGCATCGAACTCTGATAGAACACATTCTTCTACATGAGCCTTTGCTGGGATAGGAACTTTAACTCTTGGTGGCAAAATCTCTTCCAATTTCTTCAAGTTTTCCTCGGTTGTGAAATGGCTTGGTGGGAATTTAATCTTGAAATTAACCAACAGATTACCGTAACCACCGTATTTGGCAATTGGCATACCCTTGCCCTCTATAACCTTACGCATACCAGGTGCGACAACTTCACCAGGTACGATAGCCACTTTCAACCAATCACCCGAGACGTGTTCCAAAGCGAATTCACCGCCCGCGATTGCGGTCAATAGATCTATCTCTGCTTCGTAAACCAAATCGTCACCGACTCTCTGGAATTTCTTGTGTGGTTTTTCCGACACAACAAAGATAACATCACCGGGAATAACATCGGGAGCCTGATCAGCTTCACCTCTGAAAACAATCTTTTGACCATCTTTCATACCTGGATCCACATGAACCTCCAAGATCTTTCTCTCATTTGCCACTTTCTTACCGTGACAAGCCTTACAACGATCCTTTGCGTCGATTATATCACCTGTACCGGAACATTGATCACACTCAGTTTGAAATCTTTGAATCATAGGCCCCATTTGTCTAGTGACAAATTTATAACCAGTACCACTACAACCGCTACATTTCCGAACTGCACCTTCCTTACCACCACGTCCATTACAACTCTTACACAAAATTTGCTTATTCAAAGCCAACTTCGCAGTTCTACCCTTGTATAACTCTTCCAAAGTAACTGAAATCTCATGTTTAATATCTCTACCCCTCTGTGGTCCTCTTTGTCTCGCTGAACCTGCTCCACCAAAGAATTGTGAAAATATATCATCACCAAATCCACCAAATCCACCAAATCCACCAGCTCCCGCGCCACCACCACTCAATCCCTCCTCACCAAACTGATCATAAATTTCCCTCTTTTGTGAATCTGAAAGTACTTCATATGCTGATGAAACTTCTTTAAATTTTTCAGCTGCTTCTTCTGATGGATTCTTATCGGGATGATATTTCAATGCAGCTTTCCTATACGCTTTCTTAATCTCACTATCACCTGCACTAGGTGAAACTCCCAATAGATCATAAAATTTCGTATCTTTAACCATCTTGTAGCGTTTATATGATGACAACTTGTTTTAAAACAAAAATTATTGACAATTGGAACCCGCCTGTCGTCTATCGAATAAATTCACGTCAACCAACAACCAAAATGAAGACACAACTCCTCAACTTATATATAAATTCACCTTCCCAAGCTTTAATCCTCTTATTATATCAATTACATAGCTCATCGAATTACTATTCTTACAAACTTGATCAGATTCGCGGAATCGCTAAGAAAAATTTTTGCTCACTTTCAACGAATGGAATATTCTAGAATTTTTGGAAGTTGGTGACAGGAAAAAGCAACGACCAAGTGTCAGTAAATAGTGACGCTAAATATTGACGCGTATATCTGTACAAAATGCAAGTTGCGAACTAGTTTCTAGATGAATCATCATGATTATTGGATCTGTTGTTTGTGTAGATTATGTGTGGATCATCTTGATATTGAGTTGCTGAAATTAAATCTTGTAATGTTGTGGCTAATTCCTGTGTTTTCCTATCCGTGGCTCGTAAATGATTTCTTAGAAGATCAATTTGTTCTTGTAAATTACTGAGTACATGAAAGATATATGAATGCATGGTTTCCCTTTCGTTTCTTTCCGTCTCAGTGGTTTGATCATGCGGTTGGGATCGGAGGTCTGGGTTGTCGTTGGTTGAATTTGACGTAGAGGCAAGTGTTGGTTGTGATTTTAATGTTATATTACCTTTGCAGAACGTAAAAGTATTACGTATTTGCAAAAGTAATTGTTTTGATTCCGAGTTTAAAGTCCCACTATAAGTATCATCCTCGTCAATATCATCCTGTATTTTCAATGCCTTTGCGTACAATACTTTAAATCGATCGTGACATTGTCTAGCGTTACGTTCAAACCCATATTGTTCATTCAATGCTTGTGAAATTTTAATCCAAAATTTTTTCATTGGTTTGAAATATTCAACAAATGTAAGTAAATGTGAATAATTAAGCACCATACCAAGCAACGCAAAATCCTCCGATGCCTTCCATTTATTCCTAGTCTTCTTCCCACTAGAAAATGAGATCAATGGTGATGTCCTCGAGATCTCAATCGAATACGTAGATGATGATCCAGACGATGATACCGATGAACTGGAATTGTGTCTTGTAAGTTCCACCTTTCCTGTATCACCCTGTTTATTGTCAACTTCTTCATTTTCCACTAAACCATTAGAAAAAATACCATCAAGATAATTTTCTAAAGTTTCATTACCACTATCTTGATCATTTTTAACTCCGTCGGTCATATTTAATTGCCAATTCGGACTCAAATAAATTTGTAAATTTGTCTTTTACTTGTCCCTTCTTTTAAATACTCAATCGGTTAAATAAACTTCTCAAGGAACAAGATAACTCTAGAAAAAAAATCTTTTATTATTTATCGTCTGTTTTTAACAATAATAACGTTTATAATATATAACAACCAACTAGTTAAAGTTATCCATCTTCTAACTGCGTCTGTAGCAACGTTCGTTGCACGTTAACTAATACGTATTTACAACGTAAAGAAAACGCAAAATATTTTGTTACCCGGCACGGTCCGAGTTTTCCGGGGTGTTCTAGTTTTTTCTTACAAGTTTGTACCACGGCAAGGAAAGCGGGAAAGGGACAAAGGGACAACGGGGTTAAGATATGCCCAGAATTTCACCTGCGATGATACGCAAAGTTGCGTCGTACGATCCATTGTTGGGTCTTTTGCTACCTGTATGCCGGACCGCTGAGGCGGCCCGGCAAGAGTTGCACTGGATTCGTAACGAAGGTGCGAGTGTGCAGCGCGCTTGCGCGCTGCGAGCTCGCTCGGTTCCCTTACAGTACGTACTGGGATCACAACCGTTTGGTGAGTTAGAGATCCTGTGCAAGCGTAATGTGCTGATCCCGCGATGGGAAACAGAAGAGTGGGCTTCCGAGCTAGCCGCTCGATGGCAAACGTCACGCGTCACGGCGCCCACAGTGGTCGATCTGTGTACGGGAACCGGTTGCGTCGCGCTGCTACTCAAGCGCGCGTTACCGCGCGCTCAGGTCACTGCGATCGATTGCTCACCGTTCGCGATAGCATTAGTGACGAAGAACTTGCATCACAACGACATACGAGACGTCACTGTGCTACAACGAGACATTCTCCGTGACGATCGTCCCGCGATCGCTGCAGATCTGGTCGTGTGCAACCCGCCGTACATTCCGCGCGACGCGTTTGTCCGAGACGTGACGACGTCTGTCAAGATGTACGAGCCGCGACTCGCACTTGTCGCAGATAAGGAATTTTACACGAACCTATGCGACGTGTGGCTGCGCCACACGCGCTCGTTCGTGTACGAGATCGGCGACATAAGCCAGGCACATTTTGTCGCGGATCGGATCTCCGCAACCACTTGGTCAGTGGGGATAAGACGTGACTCCAACGGGAAACCCCGCGTGGTTTACGGGTTCAAGACTGACGATGTTCAATTGAACAAATTATACGATGGATTCGGTTACTTAGTTAGATAGCGGGTTCCGCGGCAGGTATTACACGATGTGCCCATAATAAATAACCGCCACCGCCATGCATCGTCATCAACGGGTGCAATTTACCCCGCACCGTCTGGTACGGTCTGCATCTTGTCTCGAGAATCGTGGGGGCAAGAAATCGCAGATCGTCGTATAGAGCATGTGCAAGTTCAAGTAAGGTTTCCTTGTACTGGCTGTAACAAACCACAGGTCTTGAACCGTGAACTCTGGTTGATAGACGTTGAACAAGTTGTGGTAAATGCAATGTACTAGCGATAACAAGTGCATCGTACTCGGTTTCATTCGCCAGTGTGATAATCTGTCTCTGATTATTGTACCATTTTAAACGTCTATAATACGCGTTTTTCTTACCCGCCTTGAGGGACCGTACCTGGTCCTTCGGAAGCGGCGTAAACGCCGCTTCCACCTGTTGTGAGCTGGGCGGCTCGAAGAAATCAAGCAATGAAACGGTCTTTATGTGGTCCTTAAGGAAGGACTCAGGGTAATTGGAGAACTTGAGTAAATCCAAGTTTGGATGTTCGTTCTCGTGGACTACCACAATTGTACCGCCACCGATAGCGGTGGCGCCAGCTTCGCTGGCGCCGCCAAACATCCTTTCTAGTAGGAAATAGACCAGGAGACCACCGGTCTCGTCGACACAAAGGTAAGTTCCATTGGATCTTATGTTGGCCAAGTTGAGTAACATACCGAGTGATTCCTGTGACATGTCCATGACTCTTTGCACGTCGCCCTTTTCTAGCAGAAATTGCAACATTGCGGAACTGCTAAGATATTCAGCTGTGAAAAATTTCGAGAATTTTTGTTTCTTCCTCTTTAGGTATTTTTCCTGTGAATACACGGTCTTCTTATCGAAACTACCGTGATTTTCGATCATCTTTGCGATGATCTCTTCACCCGATGCCGTTTGATTTTTCAAATCTTCGATTTGTGCCATTGATAATCCCTGAACATCGTTCCCCAGGTTAACAAGTTTTTGATTATTAGCACTACTTAGCACATTTGCTAGTTCCGCAGGTAAAGGACTCTGTTCTCGTTCACCGGTTTCATTTTCAGTTCGGGATAAAAGCCTTATTTTCCCCACTGGGATCCTATTTTGATTCTTCAAATCAGGTTCATGTGTTCCATCATAGTAAATCTCAAAAGTGGTCCCCAATGGGTACCCGACGATATCGTTGACATGGAATGCACCAAATTTACCCAATGAAATTGAGCTATTGGGCTTCAATTGAACAATTTTCCTGTTCCCAGACGGTAGTCTCAAAATAACATGTTGATCAAATGCCAATTGTTTCAATGGATCCATATTCTAACACCCTGATCAGCCCTCACAACTCACAATGACTGCCTTTAAATGCTCTTAGCGATGCGATGAGCTTGAAGTTTTGAAGATTCGAAAACTTTTTCAATGGATCACTGCGTACGAGGAGATGAAATACAACAATTTTCACCAAGTTGGAAAATTTCAAGCTCATCGCATTAAGAATGATGAGAATAAGTTGATTAAATTAGTAGAAGTGATTCGGTTGAGTTTGATTGATTGATGGGTAGTAGACGTGTTAAGAATAAGCAACAAGCTCCACCAAGTTTGGAAGAATTTCAAGCTAGAAAGGAGAAAAAACATAATAAGAAGGCAAAGAGAGTTAAATCGGAAGGTGAGGAACGTGCTGAAAGCAGGAAAGTGAAGAAATTGAAGAAGACAAAGAGTAAGAGAGATGATGATGATGAGGAGAAAAAAGTTTTGGAAAAATTGAAAAATGAGCAAGAATTGCTTCCTGAAGTGGATTTGAATGAATTATCAAAGGCAAAGAAATCGTTATTTGATGATGATGAGGAGGATGAAATGCAAGATGAGTTTGATTTGGAGCAAGAATACGAGTATGATGAAGAAGAAGTGAATGATGAACATCCGGCTTTCTCCGATGATGAAGGTGTGGATCTTGAAGAGTTGAATGCGGCTAATATGGAAGAGATGTCAAAGAAACTTGATGAAGAAAATGCTATGGAGGCCGAAGAGGCTGAAATGGAATTGGTCGGAGCGGGACAAACTCAACCCAGAGCTGATGTTCTGCCTTCAAAGGAGGAAGAAGAGATGATGTCTCAACAACCTCCAGATCTGACGTCCATCAGAACAAGAATGATAGAAATCGTCAAGGTGCTGGAGGATTTCAAGAATATGGCAGCAGAGGGTAGATCCAGGGCTGAATACATTGATAGATTGCTCAAGGATATCTGCGAATATTTTGGCTATACGCCATTCCTAGCTGAGAAATTATTCGACCTGTTCTCTCCAGCGGAAGCGATGGAATTTTTCGAAGCTAATGAAATTGCTAGACCCATTACTATCAGAACAAACACTCTAAAGACTAGAAGAAGGGATTTGGCTCAAGCTTTGGTCAACAGAGGTGTCAATTTGCAACCGATTGGTTCATGGACAAAGGTTGGTTTGCAAATTTTTGACTCACAGGTCCCAATCGGTGCCACGCCTGAGTATTTGGCTGGTAACTATATTTTACAAGCCGCATCATCTTTCTTGCCAGTTATTGCTTTGGATCCTCAGGAAAATGAAAGAATTTTGGACATGGCGGCTGCACCTGGTGGTAAGACTACTTACATATCAGCCTTGATGAAGAATACTGGTTGTGTGTTTGCTAACGATGCTAACAAAGCTAGAACAAAATCTTTGATCGCTAATATTCATCGTCTGGGCTGTACAAACACCATCGTTTGTAATTATGACGCTCGTGAATTCCCAAAAGTGATTGGCGGCTTTGATAGAATTCTGTTAGATGCTCCTTGTTCCGGTACTGGTGTCATCGGTAAGGATCAGTCTGTTAAAGTATCTCGTACAGAGAAAGATTTCATACAAATTCCACATCTCCAGAAGCAACTGCTCTTGTCAGCAATTGATTCTGTCGATTCAAACTCTAAAACTGGAGGCATTATAGTATATTCCACATGTTCGGTGGCAGTTGAAGAAGACGAAATGGTTGTTGACTATGCACTAAGGAAGAGACCTAATATCAAACTTGTGGATGCTGGTTTGGCTATTGGTAAAGAAGGATTTACAAGTTTCAGAGGTAAGAAATTTCATCCAAGTTTAAAGCTTACAAGGAGATATTATCCACATACCTATAATGTGGATGGTTTTTTTGTTGCTAAGTTCCAGAAGATTGGTCCCTCTCCAAATGATAATAATCAAGCTACTCCTAGAGAGAAAGAACTTGCAGCTAGACAAGAAGCTGCAGAGGAAGGAATTATTCACTCTGATTTCGCCAACTTTGACGATCCTGAGGATGAAAAGTATATCAAGAAATCTCAGAAAAACAGCCTACTCAAGAAGGGTATCGATCCAAGGGCACAGAAGAAATGATTTCTATATAATCTGATCATATCATGCGGTGCGCTCATTATTACATCTATCCAGGCGAGCGGACCAAAAACTGTATAATACAATAAATCATGTATGACTTCATCGGAGTTTTAAAAGTCCAATCTTACTCAAAGTAGTTCATATTCCCCAGTTTGTGTTCCTTTATATATTCAGGTCCATATTCCTCATACTCCTTCTTTGTGATGAACCCTTTCATAAACTCCTGCTTGTCTTGTGCAAACTTTGCCATCCCTTTCCATGCATCCAAAGAAGGATCGTTGGACATGTTTATAGAGAACGGTGCACCGACAGGTAAGAATCCCGTGAATTCTTTGACTATTCTTTCCCTCAAGCCTGAAAGTTTGGCATTACCACCAGTGATCCATACGTTCTTAGACATCTCCGAGGTGATTGGGCTTAATTGACGAGGTGATGCGTCAAATTTTCCTAGCAGAACCCTCTCACAGAGTTCAGCGATGCCTGCCTGATCTTCCCCTCCCATTGAGGGTTGGAAAAGTACTTCGGGAACCCGTATACGTTCTACATTGAGATGCATCTGGTGTTGCTCATGGGAGTTTTCACTATCATGTGGTCTTGGTCCTCTGAGAAAGAGATGAAGGAGTGAATTTCTCCAATCGTATTGTGCGTCCATAGTGTCCTCTTCCGTGAAATTGGGATCATATTCGAGAAGTTGTCCTTCTAGGTCTACTATCTCTTTATACTCTTCTTCTATCAGTTCTTCAAGGGCTTCAGGATTTTGTGTTATATCATTGTAAACTCCCCAATCCTCATCATTGGCTCCAAAGGTGTCGTTGGGATCATTGTCGATAGTTGCCTGCTGCCTTGTCCGTTTTGTTCCACGTCCACTATCCTCGGCCAAAGTAGCCAGATTCTTCATCCTATTTTGAGACATTTGCGATTTTCGGTCTTTCATCTCATCTCGCATTTTAATATTTTCCTTTCTTTTGGTTATTAGATGGTTTAGTCGCTTCCGTTTGTCTTTTATCCAGCCTTCTAGATCAGTTTCACGCCATTGTCTCTCTTTAATCATCCTCTCCTCTTCCTCTTGCAATGCCTTTTCTTTCTCTTCCTTAGCCTTCCGTCTAGCGTCGAGGCTGGCCTTGAGAAATCTTTGCTTCCTCTTTTCCCTCATTTGATCCTCGGATAATTCTTCATCAGGAATCTCTAGTAACTCAAATTTATTTTGGCTTAATTCTTCATCGTCGACATCTTCGCCTTCTTCATTAGCAGCGTGTGATTTTCTCAAGGACCTTTCAAGGTTGTAAATATACTTTTTGAAATCTCGTTCATCATCAAACCCAGAATTCTGTAATACTTGAAGTATCTTTTTCTTCGGCTGATCCTTCAACTGTTCTCTTACCTGGGTGTAATATTCTAGTTCTTCTTCCTTCTGTATTAACCGTTCAATCCTCTTTTGCTTAGCCTGTTCCTGCAGTCTCTTACCACTTTCTTTCCTCTTCTCCGCTTGAATGCGCAGCTCTTCTTCAGTTTTCTGTGGTTGTATAATCTCAACGAACGGTGCCTCTACCACCACATTCCTGGACTCTAATGTATTAATGTCCAAAAATCCTTCTAGTTCTCTTTCATAGTCGTGTGAAACATAGCAGTAATCCTCGTACAATGTCCTGTACTGAAAGTTGGATAATTTTGTCGGGAAGTAAGGATATTTCAATGTGAGTAAATTGGTCAAAAATTCTGTTGCCTGATTTCCACCCCAGTTAATTCTCTTGGCTTCAGTTAAAATACCCTGTCCCTTGATCACGGGAATGACGTTAGTGTCTTCATTCCCGCATCCTATTACCAATCCTGTACAATCACGATCGGTATTGTAGTGAAATGCAAACAGATCATCGATCCCGAATGCAACGCCAGGCGCATCAAAGCATTCAAACAGTACTTGATACCAATTTGATCGTTGAGATCGAGGTGTAGCTAAACGTTCGGTAATTAACAGTGGATTGGGTATCCCTCCGTTAGAATTCACACCTAAATGGTTAAAAGTATACTCCATTATCTCCTCAACATAGTCCCAATTTGTCAACATTGGGCCATCGAATGGACTCCTAGATTGACCACGAACTGCGTGGTCTAAATGAACGTCATTCCCTATAAAAGTCATCGCTCTAGTCAATTTCCGAGCTCTGAACCTAGTCAACCTATTTGAAAAGACATGACTGGGGACTGTCTGGTTAACAAAACCCGCTCGAACTTCATGCGAACCAAAATCTATCGCAATCGGTATATCTGGTGAATAATCATTTGGATCATCGAACTTTTCAGGCTTTTCAAGTAATGGTGGTTCATCGATAACGCGGACTTTTAGCGGAGTCAATGATGAATCTCTGGACATGCTTGCAGTGAATGTACAATAGGATGAAATGCCTAAACGTCCAGTACAGTGCTCACCTTCAAGTCAACTTGTCCTGTCCTAATCTTCAAGACTCTTAACCCAGTTCAAAGGTCGAACTCGTAGTAAATGATATCTAGAAGGCATGGCCGGGTAACGGGCCTAATACAACTTGGTAGCGCCGTTCCGAGCGGAGACCGTCAATAACGATCACAAATTTCGAGTTACTCAATTAGGAAAATCGGGTTACTCATTATTCGTATATCATGATAGTCTTTCGATAAACGTCAGTAAATGCTGTCACATTAACCATTAAACAAGTCAATTGACAAACAGAATTGGTGGGTTTTTACTAGTTATTTGTACTTAATGGAGTGTTTATTCTAGCTAATGGATCCAGATAAAATTTTTGTTCGGAATCTTCGGGAAATGGAGGAGCTGATTTAATTTGGACAATGTTGCCTTTGACAAGAGCATTATTGTAGTAGCTGTTAGCGTCTTTCTCTCTTTGAGCTCTCTTTATCGCATATTCTTGGTATTCTTGTTGCGACAGGCAAGCAAATAGGTAGTTTGGGTTAATAACCAAGGCCATTGCACCTTTCTGACCAAAACCAAAAGAAGTGACGCAACATGCCTTGACAGAGTCCATGGAGATTGAACGTGATGGATAGACCAAATGCTTGTATTGTTCAAATTGGTTGTCTACGTTGTCTGCGTTTCTGTTTCCGGGGATTAGTCCACTATTCATGATTTGGAGACAACCATTTAGCATCCAGGCGCCCGCAGCACCTTTCGGATGTCCAGTGAGATGTTTTTGGAAAACTGTGACTAAGGGGTTCCCTTCAGCTCTGCCTAGATGATCCATCATCTTGTCAAGGATTTGCGATTCGTTTTTCTCGTTTGCCTTGGTAGACGTTCCGTGGCAGGAGGCGACAGCTAAATCGTCGATTGATAGACCAAAGACGTTCAAAGCACCTCTAATTGGTGCAATATTTGGATCATCTTTGTAAAAATCTGTTCCCCAATGCGTTTTAGCCCTTGCAATCTGGGAGGCTGCTAAATTATGCGTGAGTTCGGGATCAGCACCAATTGAAAGTTCATTTTCCGTCCAATATTCAATTTCTTGTATTCTTCTCGTTAGCTGTCTTTTTCTGTAGCCTAGATTTAGCTTAGAGGAACCGAACCTGGGTTTTTTCTGAGTCTCTCTTGCAGTGGTCAAGATTCCCTTGCCTGGTGCTGGAAGCGATTTACCAATCTTGTCTGACGCAGTGGCTGCTAATCCCACAATACCGTAGATGGGTACTCCCATTTTCACAGCGAGATCTCCTCTCATTAATATCTGTACACCAGCACCTTGGGATTCCATGAAACCATTCCTGGTAGAAGTCGCAGGTCTGCACATTTCTCTGGGATCTCGGCCGTCTGCTGCCTCATTCGTTGAGTTTGAGGTTGCACCCATATTAGCAAACTCATGCGAGATGGTTCCCTGGAAGTCATCAACTCCACCGACAAGACATATTTTTGCCTTGCCAAGCGCAATCGTTTCGTATCCCATTTCTAAGGACTCAACAGCGGTAGCACAGGCACCGACAGGGGTCTTTATAGGACCGCTCGAGGAGATTAAAAGCATGTTAATCCATGCTGAAATCACATTGATGAATGTCTCCGGTAAGATATCATTTTGAACCGGATCATCCTTCATTCTGAAGACCTGCATCGCTTCATGCGATTTCATACCGCCAATACCAGAACCAATACAATTTCCAACCTCTGAGACATGGACGTATTGATACATCTCATAGGGATCTACAATCCCAGATGCAATCAATGCTTCAGCCGTTGAAACTAATGCATACAAAGTAGTAGGATCAACCTGAGATACGATATCTGCAGGAATACCGTAGGTTTTAGGGTTCCAGCCAGTAGGAATCTGTCCAGCGACCATTCTTTCAATATTCAATGCCTTTGGAATGAAAAGAGATGCACCCTTCAAGAACCTGACGGAACATTGACCACCTTCTAAGGTAAACACGTCAACCTTGTCCCCCTGTTCCGATTTATACTGTTCAGCAATCTCCGGAGAAGTTTGAATGGGCTGTAAATCATGGTTGATTATAACTTCTTGCAGCATCTGTTTTCTCGAAGGATCGTATCCGCCAAATAACTCAGGTTCAATAATCCTAATACCTGAATGTTCCAAGATTTTAGCTTCATATCTTTCTTTAATTTTTATGCCATCTATCGATTCCAAAGTAGCTGCATCAACCCAACCACTCATCTCAGATGTTTGTTTATATTTGATGAGTCCCATAATCCACGCCATTTCGATACATCCTTCTAACGAAAAGATACCGGTGCTTTCGATCTGCCATCTCGTTCTAGAATTACCCCAGGGCCCTACTTCAGCAAAACCGGTAATAACCACCAAGTTTGCAGGATCCAAAAGACCTTCAGTCTCCGAACCGTTGTACTCTACTTTTAGAGTCGAGTAATCAAGCAAGTTAGGGTACTGCAGATCTATATTTCCTTGTGGTGTCACTTCTGTTGTGATTACCTCTTTGTCCTGCACTAGAGTAGATTTATCTTGTTTCTCTTCGTCTTTCAGAAGCTTCTCGAGGTTCGTTTTTTCGATCAGGTCGGATTTAAGTGCTTGAAGCACAGGTTGAATATTTGGAAGGTTGTGAAGTCCGCCGTTTAAGTCTGCCACTAGTGGTGTACTTTGCGCTTGAGTCACAATCTCGTAAGTGAGGAGACCTAGAAGATTAAAGGCTGTCTCCGTTGGGGAGAAAGTTCTGATGCCTAATTTTTCCAAACCTTCAGCTAGAAAAGGATCTGATTTATCCTCGTCAGTCCAGCCGTACATACAGCCGCAAAAGCTTAAGCTTTCTTTCCATCCTTCGACTTGCCATCTCTCTAGAACCTTGTTCAAAAAAGCGTAGGATTCAGAAAGAATACCAGTTGTTCCTCTGGACCCCGATAAAGGTGATAAAGGAAGGACGACAAAAGTTGGCCTCGTTTCCATCTTTTTGGATTTCTTAGCTTCTACGAGATGCCCGAAAAGGCGCAGCAGGTTGACCGACACGGATCTCAAAGTAACCTCTTCTTTGGAACTGAGGGACGTTATATTGTTCTCTGACTCATGTACATTAAGTGGCAGCAAAAAGTCTATATCTCCATAAACCGAAGTAATGTAACCACAGAAGTTTTTTATATCAACTTTAGACGCCTGATTCAATGGCAGCACAACCAGTTTGGATGTCTTTGATCCAAAATTGTGGTATATTGATTGCAGCTTGCGAGTAATATCGTAACTAAACTCATTAACAGCGGCCAGTACGGTAGCTCCTGCCTGCAAAAGCACTTTTATAATTTGCGAAACAAGCTTACTGCTTACATCAGAGATTAACAGTAAAGCCGTTTTTCCAGTTAAAGAAAACCCGTTTGAACCAATTTTCAACAGATTGTTCAAAAAGACTTGAGTGAAATGTTTGTCGTATATCCATTCCTCATTGATGTTTGAATGCCTCTTAATGTGCAAGAATGGAATGACACCAACGGGTATAGAGCAACGATCGTTCGCGAAAGGCTTGGTCATTTCAGGAAGTCCATGAACCACTTGTGTATGATGTTGCTCATTTCTGCTTTCGTCAGACAAAATATCAACGTCCGATTCCTCATCGGATGAACATTCGATACTATAGTCGTGTATGATCACGTCATTTCCCTTCTCATAAAGAGACTTGTTAATCGACGAAAGTGCGTCGCTGACGATATTGCGGAAGTAGGAAGCAATTTGGTCGGAGTTCTTTATGAAAATCAAGAGCTGCTCATAAAGTGACTCAAACTGACACCAAAGATCATCCGGATTCGAGCTGCTTGCAGCCAGCGCATATTGAATAATTTTCGAGTAGACACGAAACAATTCACCTTCTATCTTATAATAACTTGAAGAATCCATTTCAAGCTTTGTCGAAACGACAGACGAGTCGCACTTGACGGCTTCAGAATGGTTACCGAGTGACATGTTTTTGATGTAATGTTCCGAATTGAACTCTTTTGTGTCGAAATCAGAAAGCTCATCATTAGATCTGTTGATTGTTAGTGTAGTACCCACATCGTCCATGTAAATTGGTTGAAGGTTCAGAGACTCCTGGCACAATTTGTACAATTTTGAAAGATACGTTTTCCATGGTCCATTGGGACATTTCCTATCAATAAAATACTGTAGCATTTTTAGGGACGTGTGATCAATTCTATTCAAAATATCTCTGATATTAAGAAACTTATCGGCGCCAATCTTTCTCGTTCCTCCAAGAGGAACAGAATGAAGCAGTACCAAAATATCTTGCCTTGACCAGTTCCAAGCAGAATCATAAACTCTGATTTTTCTTGGGGAAAATAGCCGTTTAATTGATTGATTTAAGTAATACTCACCAAATTCGGCCTCCAAGTCGCTGTATCTCTGCTTCATCACTTGTAATTCTTTTCTCATTCCATTGTACTCATTCGCTTGCTCTTTGATGACCAAATGATTGTCGAGGACATTCTTCTGTTGCTGATGCAAAGCCACTAAATCTTCCTTGAAGGTATTATATTCTTCAGCGCTGATCACTTTCCGTTCCTCGCCGTCGTCAAGCAATTCCAGATTGTCGGACAGGCAAAAATCGGCTTTAATCACATCAACCTTTTCGGTCTTTGCAAAAGCTTCGCAACAATCATTGATAAACTGTTCACTATCAGTCTCTGTGGAAAATCTCCGCTTAAAAGATGAGTCCTGATAAGCTATGAATAGAAGAACAGGGTTAGGATCCATAACAGACCATTTTGTCGACAAGTAACCTCTTACGCCATTGAGCGATTGATACTTGCCGCTAAAGCTCTGAGTCACGAACTTGATCACTTGAGCTAGGGTAAGAGGTCCTAGCGCATCTTGTTCTATCTCTGAGCTCAATTGAATCAAAGGGATGTCTTCAAAGTTGTCGTCGTTCAAGGATTCAAACTCCTTAATCAGATCTGATTTTATCTCATTTTGTAATGTAGATTTGCCGTGTGACAATTCCTTTAAACTCTTGCTTAAATCCAGATCAACATATTTGCAACCTGGAAGCTTATTAGAAACCAACGCCGTCAGTATGTGCTTTGAGCTGAGCGTGATCTGTTTCGCAAATTTGAATGTTCCAGAAGTCGATTGAGTAGTAGATATTCCCACAGGTACGATAATCGCGGGTTCCTCAGCAGGTCTCTCTTGCGGTAAGGCATGACTTTGGTCAGATTCCTGCCTTTTCTTGTCCACCGCCGTCGGCTGCACAGCCGGTTCTGTTCCATAGTTAATTTTATCCAAATGGTTTGACGTACAATATACTTGTCGTTTCATATTTCTACCACATGCCAATTCATGAGATTCATTTGCCCTTATTGTTCTCGTGGCCATATTGGCAAGGATCGGCGAGGGACCAACTTCTATAATTCTCTCCGCCTTGAATTCATTGATGAAATGATCCTGGGTTTCTATCCATCTAACAGGGAACGCAAATTGATAAGCTAGAAGCTCTGTGAGTAAAGTTGTAGCAAGTTCCTCTTTATATTCTTCTTTAACCATCCCGGCAGTTTATCTTTTCGCTAGTTGTAGGCAACATAGACATGAGTTCGTTAGTAGATTACCTCGATTGACGTATCATTTTATAAATGGATTGCCATCCGCTACTGTTCAGAGATAGGCCCAAAGGTACTCAACAAAACCCACATGAATGCCGACAAATGACAATAATCCACGCTAGTTGATACCGTTCCCATTCTCACTTTTTTGTTGTACCTCGTTCTGCTACAGCCGCTCGTATAAATTCGGCGAAATTAACACGCAATCGCTTTGTTTAAACGAACCCATAATATGAATAAAATAAAGCCAACAGAACTCAACAACCCATTCTACTACTACAATTCGTTGAGAACAAATACCACCACACCCTACCGTTCCCGCCCATATCTTTTAAATTTTTAAAACGCGACCTCCGACAACCGCGGTTGATCCGTCAGCTTCAAAACCGATCCCAGCATCGTTCTAACACTTCCCGACCTGTAAAGCATTCTCATTTCGTGCACTTTTCCGATAACTTTGTCAAAGTAAACAAACACAAAATTGAACCCATCCGATCAAATAAGCCAAACTCAGTCAAATATCACTATCACATAGAGAGATAGCATAGCCACTAGAACCCTCAACCATCGATATCCCCCATCATCAACAGCTTAATCCTTTAAATATGGTTAGTTCTATCAACTTTAAAGCGATAAGAAGGTTCACGTAATCCGGGTAACCTTTTTTCAAGGTTCTTGCCGCTTCATACTAAGCAATGTAAATAAACAAAGAAACATCTTAAAGAAGCGGTTAGATTGGTATAAATATTGGTTGTTTTAGTGTTTAGAGGCATTGGGAATCGTGCTGAGTTGTTATTTATAATGGGTTTACTTTGTGGATCGACTTCAAGTTCAAAAAAACCGATTGAAAAGAAGATTGTTATTCTTGGAGATGGTGCTTGTGGTAAGACATCATTGTTGAATGTTTTCACTAGAGGATATTTCCCCAAAGTTTATGAACCTACGGTTTTTGAAAATTATATTCATGATATTTTTGTTGATAATAAACATATTACATTATCACTTTGGGATACAGCGGGACAGGAAGAATTTGATCGGTTGCGATCATTGTCTTATTCTGATACAGATACTATAATGCTTTGTTTTAGCGTTGATTCTCGCGATTCATTGGCAAATGTTCAACATAAATGGGTCGGAGAGATTGCAGATCATTGTGAAGGGGTTAAATTAGTGTTAGTAGCGTTAAAATGTGATTTGAGAAATACAAATAATGAAACAAACGCTATAACTCCAGGTATAATCAATCAGCAGAGAAGTCATCAGTCTGGGACCGATTTAGAGTCTCCAAATCAAATGGGAGTGAATAATGAGGGCAGTGATAAATATATAACGTACCAGGAGGGATTAGCGATGGCGAAGAAAATAGGAGCACTTCGTTATCTTGAATGCAGTGCCAAATTGAATAAAGGTGTTAACGAGGCGTTTACAGAAGCGGCTCGTGTAGCTATGACTGATGATCCAAAGGGTAAGGATACCGCCAAGGATAATGGTTCCAGTTGTATTATAATGTAGAGATAATCTACTTAAATAGATCTTATATAGTTCTTAATCCACTTAATCGACTATTAAAGATATCCCGTTTATGCTGTCCTATGCAGCATTGTTCATCATGTCTTCCAAATACATCGAAGGTGTCTGTTTCTGGTGTCCACCTCTCGGTCTACGGTCATTGGTGTTATCATTACTCGAAGAGCTCGAATTGGCGGGAGTCAAACCAATAGATGATTTATTTCTCTTGTGATGACCGGAAACGCCTTTCTTGCCCTTCCGTTCTGGAGACGCCGCCCTCTCGGGCTTGTTCAGTGTAGAATTTATCTCATCAGAGGACAATAACGACGTCGCCGATAGGCTAGATTGGTGGTACGGTTTCTCTAATAAACGATTACGCTGACCGGGCAGTAAATTTGGCTTTTGTGCCACTTCAATCGTCGGCGATATGAACAAAGAATTTCTGTTGTACTTGGTAAAAGTGTCCTGGATCGGATTAAACGTTTCTTGACCAACGGGATCTAGCCATTCCGGTTCATAACCAGGAACCGACTCGGAAGAATTCGACTCTCTTAACTTACTACCGTTCCCCAAAAGACTCAGACGAGATCGCCTTACCTTTTCCCCGGTTTCTCCATAATTACCAGATATTAACTCCTTATCATCACTATCATAAAACCCGCTTCCAGTACGATTATGACGACGATATTGATCCTCTCTTAGACTCTTTTTAGCGATTCTACGCGATAAATAACTTGTTATCACCGACCAAAGTAACATCCCCAAGAAAATCGCTCCAACAATGCTACCAACTGCAATGAAAACAGTCCCATCTGGCTTGCCATTATGCCATACATTAGGATTACCGGCTGCGGACGGTGGTGTCACAGTAACCGAATATTGTGTACTCGTACTCGTAGAAGAAGCACTCGAACTCGCAGAACTCAAAGTGGTTGTCAATTCTGGTAACGCCTTCACAATACCTTCAATCACAGACATATCTAATCCCTCAAACTCATTACACCTATAACTACCATACTCATCATCTTCTTGCCTCCATTTATACTGGTCTTGAACTCAAAGTTTCACCAGTTTCCCGATCTGGAAAAATCTCAAAAGATTCCTCGAAGCCTCGTTTCACTATGAGAACTTGAAGAAACCAGTTGGTATCGCCGTATCAGATCTGGTGTAACAGCATGACGGGGGAGAGGGGGTCCATCAGGCCTGAAGCTTGTAAGTTTCAGTCTCCCAATTTTGTCCGCTTTGTAGCAAGTAGATATGAAACGGGTTCATAATTTTGGGAGATGTGTCGCTGTCCTGAGTGTATATAAACTCTTGTCGAGACGCTCTTAGTTCATCTTTTACTTTATTCTTGTCTTCATGTGTCTAACGTACCATATAATGGCATCTCGCGGTCAAACAATTGATGAACAATTCATTGTGAAAAGGTAGAAACCGGGACCGATTGACACTTAGTGGGTATTCTAATGGGCAGTTCATCCAATTATATACCACCCTTGAGCTTTTCTCCCGTGGTTGGTACTGATGTGTCGCTGTACAGATCGGGATATCCTATGCCACTTAACTACGCATTCATTAGAGATCAACTTCATTTGAAAACTATAATATACGTTGGTGATAAGGAGGAATTATCACCCGAGTATGACCAATTTCTTCGTGACGAAAAGATCCAGTTCCACAGAATTCATATGGTTTCATACCGAGACCCAAATATTCAAGACCGTATAGATGAAGTGCTACGATTGGTTGTAGATGTCGATAACTACCCGATACTAATCCATTCAAACAAGGGAAAGCACAGAGCTGGCGTTGTCGTTGGCATTATCCGTAAACTTTTACAAGGTTGGTCGCTCGCTGGGATATATCAAGAATACGGGATATTCTCCGGTGGGCTCAAAGGAGAGGCAGACTTGGAGTTCATTACGATGTTTGAGACCAAGTTAGTGGTACCCAGGAAGAAGATGCCTGATTTTACCATTTTTCAGTGATAGCAGCGCGATGAAAAGTTGTCGTCGTCCACTAGTGGAATGACTCATGCTCTTTTACAAGACTTCAAAGAACCTATTATATAAGAGAGATCGGTTGTATTGAAGGTAGGGAATTTGTAGTCTTTGAAGAGCAAGAGTATAGGTTTAAATCTTGACAAATATGGTCTTTACATTATCAGAAATTGTAAGGCCAAAGATTTACAATTTGGAACCATATCGTTGTGCAAGAGATGATTTCAAAGAAGGTGTCCTTTTAGATGCCAATGAGAATGCCAGTGGTCCAATTCCGTTGGATATTGCTGGTACCGGTTTACACCGGTATCCGGATCCGCATCAGATTGAGTTCAAGAGTGCGATGGCAGAATATCGTAACAAGACCAGCTCGTTTGGTGATTTAGCAGAAAAATTGTGTGCAAAGAATCTATGTTTGGGCGTAGGATCTGACGAAAGCATTGATGCTATTATCAGAGCTTGTTGTGTTCCAGGGAAAGAAAAGATTTTAACCATGCCACCCACGTATGGTATGTACTCTGTTTGTGCCGATATTAACGACATTGAGGTGGTTAAGTGTCCTCTGATAACAGGGGATAATTCGTTCCAAATGGATACTGATGCAGTACTTGAAACTTTGAAACGAGAACCTTCGATAAAGGTTGTGTTTATCACTTCGCCAGGGAACCCAACAGGTGCTAAAATTGAAACTAAGAGGATCGAAAAATTGCTGCAAAATTGGGATGCAGGTATGGTGGTCGTAGATGAAGCCTATGTCGATTTCTGCGGTGAATCTATGGCACCGTTGGTTACAAAATATCCTAATCTATGTGTTTTGCAAACTTTATCGAAATCATTTGGTTTGGCTGGTATTAGACTCGGTATGACCTATGCTTCGAAGGAATTCGCAAGGGTCCTCAACTCAATGAAGGCACCTTATAACATTTCCTCCATTACTTCAGAGTATGCCTTGAAAGCGGTTCAAGACGATAGCTTCCAGCGAATGGAACAGAACGCTAAGGCATGTAAAAAGGAGCAGGAACGTCTGTTAAAGGCTTTGACAGCACTGGATTTGGTTGATGATCAATATGCCGGTGGCCTAGACGCTAATTTCTTATTGTTGAGGATTAACAAAGGTGATAATAAATTGGCCTACACTTTGTACCAAAAGTTGGCTACCGAGTCCGGAGTAGTGACAAGATACAGGGGCTCTGAGTTGGGCTGCGCAGGGTGTCTGAGGATCACAGTTGGTACGCCAGAGGAGAACGATCTTCTGATTAGAGAGTTTGCTAGACAGTTGAACTCTTTGAAAGAAACAGAATAGCTTAATATTTCCCTCTGATCTCCTTATTCATAGATATATTATACAATTATTAGCGACTTTAATGCGCAAAAGTTCAGTAAAGGGACACCATTGAAGGATCATCTTTTCTTCAATAGGCTACCAATTTGTATTCTGGTCCTAAGTTTCAAACATAGCTCGGCCACAGGAAGTGATTGAACTTCCTGCTTGTTCACATCAGGATCTTTTGGTGCATCTGCCTGACTCTCCGATGAGTGGTTTTTAACAACCAAATCATCAACCTGCTCCCGTAAACGTGCTATTTCATTGTAGAGATTATCGCGGTCGGCTAGATCCCTAGCCAATTTATGAACGTAGGCATTGTTGCCTATATCTTCGCGTTCAACCGTGTATAGTTTTAATATTTGGAGCATCTCTTCAATATGATTCAGCTTCTCTGCAGCATTCAACATTTTTCGACGAAGCTCACTTTGCATCTCGAGCTGATGATATTTCAGCTCAGCAAAACCCGGATTCGAACTGGCCATTTCATAGTGGTAATAATCATTTTTCACTTTATAAAGCTCTTCTTGCGAATATTTTGTCTTGGCAACATTCGATTCTGCTAATCGCTCCTGCAGTTGCTTGATCTTACGCGCAGACTCGGTGAAAGAGTTCATCTCTTCCGTTATGATGTCCTGGAGTCTTTGGGATTCCTTAAGTCTCCATGTGTAGATGCTAGGCAAACTTTCAATCGTTCTACGTTCAATACAACTTGTTGACTGGTCCTTTAGGAAATGTTCGATATTTTTTGCGTTTTCTTGCCAGACAGCTATTTCAGATGACAGTACATGATATGTCTTTTCAATCGATCTCATTGTCAAATCCTGAGATGTGAATTTCATAGCGGTGATATTGGCGCTAGTATAATATGCTGGGAGACGTTTCGGCATGTTCTGTAAGGCGCAAATTGTTTCATCATTTTCGAATGATTGGACGACAAAATCGCAGGTATTTGGTATATCAGTCTGCAATTCAGTGTCTACGGCCTCATAAACCTGAATTCCCTGTGAAACGTATTCCGTTTTCTCTTTTACGTTCTCCTTGGGCGGAAGCGCTTTATCAACTGTAGTACTTGGCGGTTCTGTCTCTCGAGCTTGATGCTTCGTTCTAATTGCCTCCTCTAACTCTTCCTGCAATACATCATCCAGTGCGTCATATGATTCCTCTCGGCTCGAATCTGAATCTCCGGTTTCGCTCTCTTCCGAATAAGAGAAGTCATTATTTGCGGTATCCATATCCAACCTTTGCGAGCTTTCTATTTCAGCATAAGATGCATCTTTGGGTTTGTCAGGTGAAAAATCTCTATCTGTATCTCTCTTAGCAGTGTCAGATTCTTTGGGAGCGTCAGCCGGCCTAATATCATTATCCGAGGATTTAATGACAGTATCTAATTTTGAGCTTGACTTATCAGGTATTGCTTCAGTTTTTCCCCGAGACGAATCATCTTGCTTTGTTAAGAAAGGGTTTTTCTGTGTAGCTTCCTTTTCATCAGCAGACTCTGTAGTACCAGAAGAATTTACTGGTTTGGTAGAGACGGAGACATTTTCCTGAGCAGTCCCAAGTGATAGTTTCGAAATCTGCTTCTCAGCTTTCTCACCGGTACTGGAAATATTGGCAAAGGAGAAGCCTGGCGAAGATGCTTTCTTCAGGTCACCAGAGAATGCAGTAAATGGTGATGGCGATGCACTTCTCATATCATCCTTTCCGCCAAATTGATTGATCTGTAAATCGCTAGTGGACAGTTTGGCACCTTCTTTGATACGGGCTGTTATGGCGGATATTGAAGATTTAGCACCTTCTGTATCGTTTGTAATCGAAGTCTGAGAGGGTGTTCCTTGTTCAACGGTGGAGTCGGATAAATCTGTGTCTTTAAAATCTATCTTATCTCTTGAAGACTGCGACTCTTGTTGGCTATTCAGTTCTGATAATTTTTGGTTTTCTTCCTCTGGCTCGACGTTTTCTGGCGAAGATGAAGCTTCATCTTCAGATATTTTTTCAGCTTCACTTGCCACTGCTTCGTTTTGGGTTTCCTCATCATTCAGAGCTTCGTAATTTGCTTCAGCGGACGCTGTCTCTTCTTCATCAGCGTTGCCGATTTTTAGATCATCCGCTTGCTCTTCGCTTGTAACTAAGGTAGAAGAAAGACCATCTAGCTTACCAGAGCTTGCAAATGCCGGTTTTTGACTGTCATCTGCCTTTTTGGTGAGCAGGCTTGCAAAAGGCGAAGGTGATTCCCCTGAGGAGGGAAGATTATTTTGTGCGAACTTTCCAAAAGGTGAATTAGCAAAAGGTGATTTCTGACCTTGCAACGAACTACTGGGGAAATTGTCGAAAGGTGACTTGGAACTAGTGCCAAAAGAGGTCGTTCCAAAAGCATGTTTAGTCTCTGAGCCCTTTAATGGTGTGATCTTTGAGGTTGAGCTGAGCGATGACTTATTATCTGAGCTAGCAAAGCCTGGTAAGCCGAATGACGAACTAGTATTTGTGTCTCCGAAAGATTGGGTCCCGAAGGTTGGCTTGCTATCAGAATCGCCAAAGGATGGTTTGCCAAATGCAGATTGAGTTCCGGGGCCGCCAAATGACGGTGTTCCAAATGCCGACTTATTTTCCGCGGCATTCAATGCTGGTTTGGAACCCAAGTCACCGAAAGATGTTGTGCCAAAAGCAGATGAGCCGAACGCTGATTTAGCGCCAAAATCTCCGAATGAAGGTTTTCCAAATGCTGATTCGGCGCCCGTGCTACCAAATGACGGCGTGCCGAACGCTGGTTTATCTTCGGAGGTGCCGAATGTTCCTTTGGCGCCTGAGCTGCCAAAAGAAGGTGCACCGAAAGCAGGTGCACCGAATGCTGGTTTAGAGCCTGGTTGACCGAAAGATGGGTTTCCAAAAGCTGACTCGGTAGTAGTGCTCCCAAACGATGGTGTTCCAAAGGCTGACTTACTTTCGGAGGTGCCAAATGCTGATGAACCGAAAGTTGAACCAATATTTAGGTTTTTGAAGGCAGGTGCACCAAATGCACTTTCGGATTCTAGTTTAGCTCCTGCGGCAACCTCTCTTGACTCTTCGGCAATTGTACCTTCAGCTGTATTCTCGAGTTCACCCGATATCTCGTGCCCAGCTTTCTCCTGTGCACCAGCGGTTCGATCGGCAGTATCTTCTAATTGTCTAAATTTGCTGCCTTCAGCCAAATCGGTTGTTGATTTTGTCACATCAGGTACCCTGAAAGTGCCCTGTTTTATAGCGGATGAATGATAAAGCCCGACGATTTGCAGACTTCCTTCGTTGTTTAATATGTAGATAAGTGGTAATTTTTCAACACTGTCCACCCCCTGGCAAGGTTCTGATATATTTCCAGCTGTCCTTACGTCTAATGCCATACCGACCGGATTAGTATCATTATCTGTGACTTTGCTTATGGGCAGTACTGCTCTTTCGCTATCTTGTGACGGTTGCACCACTTCTGCAGAGTCCCATATTGTTACTTCACTAGAGCAGGCCGAAGCTAATACGTTGATCGTTTTATTTTCGCCAGTAAGACCCTCTAAGGGCACATCGTACGCGGTTGGGTATCTTAGGACAGTACCAAAAGCTGGCGTAATATCAAAGGATTCGCTAAACGTTGAGTTTTCTGCTGATAGTTTAACGATATAAGTTTTGTGATCGTACATCACATCCTCAGCAGATTCTGGTACTTCTTCTCCGTAGACGACTAACAATTGTGTCTTGTTTAATACTTTAAGCAGTAGCGGTTGATATTGGTCTCCGAGCTCTTCCAACAGTTCCGATGGAACTGTGAATGTTGACTGAAGCTCAAGGCGGTCCTCTGCCAACTTCTGAATCTGTATAGAGTTATTGTTTAGCAACAAATAAACTTCATCTCCTACTGAATCGAAGGAAACCACCCCGTTCGCGACCTCTACAGGGCCAGAAGACTTTCGCAGATCACTATAAAGCAGCTTCTGTTGACTAGTAATGGCTAAAACCTGCTTAGCCTGTGATACGCTGACCTGTAATAATGGTTCCTTTAAAGAACATACCTCTTCGAACGAATCAAACTCGGTGCAGTCAATCCTGTAAACGATACCTGTCCTACAGACGATGAGAGCCTCGTTATCGGTCAGAAATTTCACTGCTATCACCTCATCCAGCTCTTTTTCCCATCGAAAAGATATCTCTGTGTCCTTATGATTCTGAATAAAGTCTCTCAGCAACTGCAGATCGCCAATAACAACTTTTCCACCACAAGATGCAATGTAAAGTCCGTACTTGTTGGAAATATCCAAGTTTTGTAGCGATGCAAACGGTAATTTTTCATTGTATGACGGTAAGATGACTGCCTGACCCAATTTTTTGAAACCAAAGTCTTCAGATGTCTCCGTATGGATTTCCTCCCCGATTGAACTCATCATTCAGCCCAGATACCTTCGCTCTTGGCCTTATATGTGCTTATATCAAGCAGTTAGTAGTCAGCTTCAATACCTTAGTATATGTATATACTATTGGTCACGTGACCTCTCTTAGTCCATCATCATGGCCATCGATCTGCTTCATTACGTGCATTGAACGTTAATTTATGTCTTCAAGACTATTCCAAACGGTTCTGTTATGTATGGCTGTCATTTCTGTTTCACAGCTAAAATAACGTTTAGTTCTTACTTCTTGAAATTCACGAATTGCGCACGAAAAGCTGCAATCTGCAACATAAACAGCGTTAGAGATTATTTAGTCGTATTTGATAAGCTTGTAGTTGTTAAGACTAACCGCCACCATCTAGGCGGAGAAGGACAAAGAGCTACCGATCTTGTGTACTGGTTCGGACAAGTTCAATGCGTTGAACGAAGCACCGACACCCAAGGTAACACCCGGTCTCAATTGTTGCTTGTAAGCCAAAGCGACAATACCGGAGTCAGCAACCTTGGCCTTGACCTGAGAAGTTGGGTCCGGTAAGTACAAAGTAGCAAATTCGATATTGACGTTAGCCAATTGCTTAGGAGTAGAGATAGCCTTGGCACCAACTTGCAAGATTGGGCTCACTTTCTGGAAAAACGACACAGTAGTCAATTGCGCGTTGTCAATAGACAAACCCAACGAATAATCACCAGCAGAGTAACCTAGGGCAACCGCGTAGCGGGAAAGAGATCCACCGGTGATATCGTAGCCGATTTCGGCACCACCAACGATACCTTCGTGCGCCAAAGTCACGTCACCAACAAAAGAAGGACCTTTCAAAAGATCAAATGCACCTCTAGCGGTGAAAAATGGTTGCACAAAATTAACATTCAATTTTGCAGCTTTAGAAACACCTGGAACCAAAGAAGTCACTAACTCGGTCTTCAAACCAGGAGTAACATCAGTCAGCTCAATCTTTGTATTCAAATTATTAGAATTCGACCAACCTTGAGTCAAAGTCAATCCAGTTGCCTTATCAGAAACTTTGGTCTCAATATTTGCAGCCAATGGACCATCTTTAACTGTCTGTTTAGCCTTTAAATCAAATTTAACACCATTCTTGGCAATTGTACTAACATCAACGGCAGCAACAGATTGATGATAAAAATCTCTGTTCAATAGATCATTAACACCTTTATTGATATCGGAGAAGAAAGGAGGAGCCATCTTTAAGAGTACAAACTAATCAGAGAATTGAATATATTAAACTGTTATACTCAATTACTTTAAAACAAGACAAGTATTAACGACTCACCACGTATAATTATCCCTTTTATGTTCCAACGATTTTGAATAGAAAACTACATGTGGTTAAATGATGCAATTTATTACGTGTAAACGTACCGAATTAAACAGAATTCAATAGAATAGAATCCACCAAGTATATAGCGAGGCTGTAAGCGAGCTGTAAGCGATCTTAATCCAATCAAAAAAAGGATTTTTTATTTGTTGGAATGTCATGCAGTACGGGGGTTACTCAAGATTACCCGGCCATGCCGTGGGGAATGATGGTGTGCGGATGTCAGGATGCATGGGTTCTAGGGCTTTCTTTTTAGGGCTTGATTGTTGGTTACTCGTCACGCGTCACAAGCGGTTGGTGAACGCAAGCAATGGCTAGATGGGTTTAATCGAGAGGTAGGTTTGATGAGGGAGTAAGAAGGTAGTGGGTTGTCGAACTGGTACGTAGAGGTAATCGTGAAGTCTTTCCGGTGGTATGGTAGAAGATGATAATAAACTGATTGTTGAGACCGAGACCGTGGAGGCGCCCGTTTCGGGTTTGTTGATTGCCAGCACTGCGGCTGGCAATCAGGTGAACGGTAGTGGAGGTGGTGGGAATCGTATGGCTTATAAGGAAACGGTGGACGGTGGTGTGCCGGTTAAGAGTGTGGTCGGCAACGCGGTTGGGTTGAGAAATGATGTGGGTTCACCGTTGAAAAAGGTAGATGGAGGAGTATCTGGATCGAATATCAATCTTATTGATCATAATCCGCTGTCGCCGCATGTGGCACAGGCGTCGTTGCGTAATAAGAAGAGTTCTCTGTTGATAGATTCGTCGAATAACGAAAGGCCGAAAGGTGACGAGGGGATAAAGGGAAGGATGGCGGAGACGGATTCAAGGATTGGTCCGGGAGGTGGCCAGGGGTTGCGGAAACATATGGATGAGATCGCAAATGCGAACCGTGACGACGCGGAAAGTCATCAGGGGCGGCCCATTGGGGACGGTGAACTAGCGGGTTCGCAACCGTTTCAATCGTCAAAGGCAAGTTCTGCGATTCCGACGCCTTTGATGTTGCCCGTGGCAAGTCATTCCATCGCAGGCGTTACGGTGCCGCCGACGTCGACGGTGAGCGCTACGTCGGCCGCTCAGCCAAATAGGGTCGCGGAATCAAGTCCATTTAATAAGATTATGGAGAGACCTTCGGTACCCGTTGCAGGATCGAGAGAGCTGCTTCGCGATGAAGAGTTGCTACGGAAGAAGGGTAACAGTAATGTCAGGGAAGATCCGGTGTCTGGAGGGGCGATCAAGCCATCCGCAGCGCATGCCGATGATCATGATATCGATTCATTGCATAAACCAACAAAGGCTGATTTTTTCGCTGCCAGATTGGCTTCCGCGGTCGGTGAAAATGATATCAGTGATTCTGAAGAGACGTTCATATACGAATCTGCGGCCAATTCGACCAAGAATGCCATAGGAACACTTGCAATTGATCAACAGAATGATCACAGTCCGCAGGCGCAACATGGGATCACCTCCAAGATGAGCGTTCCAGTTTTGAGTAGTAATGCCAAGTTATTGACGCGGTTGAAAAACACGAGACATACTAGTATGAGTGCTCTTCCAACGGGCATGGGAACCAAACAGCCAGCAACTATCGAAAGCTTTAGTACTAAACAGGAAGCTCCTTCTCATGGTGGTTCAATGGCTCCTCCAACGACTTCGACGCTCAATACGGAGCAGGACAGCGTACGATCTCAAAATGTGCACCGGGGTGGCAAGGCAGCGGATGTTCACTCTGTCACATCTGTTACGTCGGAAACGTGGTCTCCCGATAAAAGACTAAGTCTTACTTCCGTGACAAAGGGTGGCAATGGCACTGCCAAGCAAGGACACTCTTCGCGTAAACCGTCGATATCGAACTCAACACTACGGCATGTTTCTTCTTCACAGGCAGGTACTGCAAGAGGCAAATACGTAGCCAACAATCCGTCCAAACCGGAGCCAGAGAGCACTCCGAATGCATGCAACAAGAGAAATTTGCGCACTACAGCTTCCAAGATCTTCGATGCGAACGGCGCTCCACTGAGGCGATATTCTGGTGTTCCGGACGACATCAATTTGGAGGATTTCATAGAGCAATCAAATGGCCATCTAATACCCAGTGTCAGTAACCAAAAGGAGGAGAGACAGAAGGGTCATACTGAATTCGGTCATGTTACAGACAAGCGGTTCAGCCGAGATTTGATGGAACAGGACCACAGACGCACCATCCAGGAGGTGGAAGGGGAGGATAACGGCGACGAAGATGACATGCATTCTATGTTCTACTATAACCATCGTGGTGACTTGGAAGCCAGACCACAAATCTCAGACTACGAGGAAGACCCAGAAGTGATAGAGGACGATCACCACGATGACAAGTATTTTAACATGACGTTTAACACTGGATATGGGAACGCAAACAACCGACAGCCGCGGATTTTTGAATCAGGATTCTCACCAACGGACATCCATTTCCAGACAAATCATCTGGGCAATGGCCCTAGCAATCCACAGGGACAAAATGCAAACATCAACGAGCTGACACCATTGCGGCGCAGAAAGCAGTTTTCAAGAGCTCAATTAAGCTATTCTCCGCACAACTTCTATACCAGAAAATCTTCATGGGTTAGGATCAAACATTGCGTATATTTTACCTTTGTCGTCATTTCACTGCTGACCATAGGTTTCATCCTTGGGTTCCTATTGGCCACCAACAAAGAACTACAAGACTTCAACATTGTGCTCATGGACAATGTGCTGTCCAGTTCCGATGAGCTGCTTTTCGATATTACCGTCAGCGCTTTCAACCCCGGCTTCTTCGCCATCGGCGTCCAGGACGTGAATCTCGACGTCTTCGCCAAGAGCGCCTACATATCCAAGCACATCCAGAGCTCAAGCCAGCTGAATTCACCCACAAGGGAGACCATTCTACTCGGAACAGTCTACAGTTTAGAGACCCCACTGAAATTCGAAGGCGGATTCATAAGAAGAAACTACGACGTCTCGGTATCTACAGTCAAACTCTTCGACCCCGGATCCAAACAGGACCCGACAGATGACAATGATCGCGAGAATGCAAACCCCACCGCGGTGAAACGGTCCAAGGACGATGCCGAAAGGTGGAAACTTTTGATAAAACACGAATACGAGCTCATAGTAAGAGGTAGCATGCAATACAAAGTTCCCTTCTTCAGAAATAGCAAATCTGTGGCCGTACAAAATAGTGTCGAGGTCCGTCCTGGCAAAGACGATGATGACAAAGACGGAGACAATGACAATCTAACAGCGCTCATCATCCTATAAACTCTAGCACATTATAGGTCATATAGTCTAGCTCTGGCGGTTAAAAATGGTTTCCCACTGGTTTCGAACCCACGCAATTTCGACCGATTAAATTCTTGAGAAACTTATTCAGCCTTTTTTCTAAAATAAGCCAACCCGCCGAATCTGTAACCTAAAAGAGCCAAGAACGTAAATCTTTAGCCAAGAGTTTAAACAATACAAGAAGCATTCCTGTTACGATAGTTTACTAGACGTAACTAAGTGATTTGAATTGATTTGAAACATTCGTTATTCCGAACTGTTTGTATTGTCAATTCACCAGTTTTTGTCTGTTTTGTCCATTTTCATGCTTGTTTCATCATTTGAAGCTGAAACACAGAGGGAAATAGCTTAATATTTGGGTAAGCAGTAGCGAGTTTGTTCATTTTCCGTTTATATTTCTGTGGGACCTGGGCTTATTTCCCATTTTGCCATTTGGAAGAGTATTAACGTGGCGTTTTAATGGCTCAAGAAGCAGAGGAGGCTATGGCGATACTGAGCAACGATTTGGACATTCGATCCAAATCGCCACGATCGTTACAGTCTAGAAATACAAAGAAGTTATCTTTGAGTATACAGGAAAGCATTATGTCGTCTGGAACCGAGTTGCAGGACGGTCAAAGTTGTATACCGAGTGTTGTTAGTAAGCCGATAGCGATAGGGTGTGAAATGATGAAAAGTGATGCAAAAGATGGGCAATTGCAGTCTAGAGTGACTGAGGCATCTATTTATGCGCTTCCTACAGGAACCAAGTCTGGTTCTACCTCGCCGACTTACAGTCTTAGTGGGCAGAGGTCGCCAGAAGCTAAAGTGGGTCGGGTCCATTCTTTGTCTTTGTCGGTGAAGACGAAAGAACTGGGATCTAGTTTGCTGCCAGGGGAACGTATGAAGACGATGTACTCGGTTTTCGAGACTTCTACGCCTAAATCGAGTCATTTTGGTCCAAAAGACGGAAGATCGGGGCCAATCGAAGTAGATCAAAGCATCAACGACGTCGATTTATCGTATCCAGAAGCCTTAAAGGGGAACGTCTATCCTGCAGGCCCGCTACTGGTTATACCGCCAAACGTCTACCTTTACTCGGAGCCAAAGTTAGAGGAGATCCTGGACTTCGATGTAGTGATCAACGTCGCGAAGGAGGTCCCCAATATGACACATCTCGTCCCCAGGACAAAATCAATCACCTACCATCATGTCGAGTGGAGCCACAATAGTAAGATATCTACTGATCTGGACTATCTGACGAGTCTCATACACAGGGCTTCCACAAAGAGCAAGAAAGTGCTTATACATTGTCAATGCGGTGTTTCTCGTTCTGCATCCCTGGTTGTCGCATACATCATGAGATATCACAATCTGGGCTTAAATGATGCTTATAGCCATGTGAAAAGTATTGCCAAGGATATCAGCCCCAATATGAGCCTTATCTTTCAGCTTATGGAATGGAATGAACTGCGCAACAAGACACAAGGCCAACCTCCTCCGATTGAAACTCGAGATATCACTACTTCATCTATTTCGCCTACCAACGACCTCACCATAGTCTCACCAGAATCAACGCCCAGAACCCCAGGAGAATTCTTCAACAAGGTCTCAGCAACTTCATCTTCGTCTTCCGCATCTGCAAGCAGCACCATAATCGTCAACCAGAATCAATCAAAGCCAATTTCCCTGTCGCCAGATCTACAAAATTATCTGTCGACCGACATACCGGCTCCATCTTCTACTGAAAACTTCTGGAGTAGGCTTGATGCTGTCTAAACTCGTTGAAGCATATCGCATTGAAACTGCTGGTCAGTCACTCACTACAATTTATATACTTGTACCTTCATTCAAATTGTAACTCCATATATCCTCTATATCAAGATTTATCACTTAAAGGCTTCGCTTCCAGTACTAATGAGTACAAAAACGAAAGGTTAAAGCATCTTAAGTCACATCAGGACTCTGATAGTTGTAGCGATTAGCGACTATGGGAGAACATGGTAGTACTTCTGTGAAGAAGAGATCATTAAGCAGCTACCTGTCGAATGTAAATTCAAGAAGAGAAGAGCTTGAGAAGTTGAAGAAAAAACAGGTAGAAGAGAAGTTAGAAGAAGTGAGACAAGACCATGAGAACCAGAAGTTACCTCTTCAGCAGCCGGAACAAGATATGCGAGACGAGCAGCGAAGTAGTGAGAAGAGAGCTGATGGGACACTTCAAGAAGGACAGGAGACTGATAATGGATTTAAAGACAGTGGAAAGCGGGATTTAAAGAATGTTACTGATGTAAAGGCCATTGAACAGGACGTACGAGATCGTGAAACGAAAAATGAGCCTAGTACGGACTCTCAAACTTCTAATAAGCCATTAGAGATATCGGGGACTTCAGTTGATCTGCAGCAAGATAGTAGTAAGACAAAGCCTCTGACAAGAGAGGATTTACACTCGATGCTCAAGGAGCCAGAGGAACAGAGTGATCCCGAAAGGGGGAGGCACGATATGAGTTCGGATCGAGCTCCGAAGGTAGAGAACCGGGATAGTGATGAAGATGTGGAAAGTGATGCTCCCACAGAGCCAGCATCTCCTCCCAAACCACGGCGAAGGCGCCTTATCAGAGGCGACAAATTGCGATCAATGTCCCCCAGTCATTCAACCTTCGACAATGAGTCAGATTCTGAGCTGTCTGATATCGATGAGCTCAAGAGCATACATATATCTAGCAGCATCCTTCATGGGGACTCTTCTCCATTAAAAAGCACACAGGAAGACCTTCGTCGAAAACGGCTGGCGTCGTCTCCAACAATGGGCAAAAGATATTCGGGCTCGCCAAGGCAGTTAAAACCTGATATTTCAACTCCCAGGATCGGCAGACACAAGAAAGGAGTCTACAGAGACGCAGGCGGCAGGACTAAGCTCCAAATTTCTTGTGACAAAGGAAATTATGAACAAGCTAGAAGACTCATAAAGGAGGAACACTATGATGTCAATGACCAGGACAATGCAGGAAACACGGCATTACATGAGGCTGCTTTGAACGGTCATTTGGATATTGTAAAGCTTCTGACTGAGAGCGGGGCGGACGTCAACATACAATCTTTTGAGATGTTCAAGGATACGCCATTGATTGATGCCTCGGCCAATGGCCATCTCAACGTTGTGAAATATCTATTGGCGCATGGAGCGGACCCAACAATATGCAATGCGAAGGGATTAACTGCGTATGAGTCGATTGAAGAGGACTCAGATCTGGATGAAAACGAACAAGAAATTGTCTCAGAAATCAAAAAGCATTTAATGTCTGCTGCCAAGAATTGGAACAGCGAGAAGAGTACACAGAACGTCGCCCTTACGAAAGAAAAAACCCACAAGAACTCAACGCAGCGACTTCAAGCGTCTGAGGAGTCGCTAGACGACTTTGAGTTTTATTGGACAGACATTACGTCGAGAGCTGGAAAGCAGAAACTATTCAAGGCTTCAAAAGAAGGAAAACTATCATATATTGGTTCTTATTTGGAAAATGGGGGACGTGTCGATTTGAGATCATTTTTCGAAGCAGTGAAGCTGGGTCACGAAGATGTTGCGAGCTTATTCTTAGCTTTTGGAGCTCAAGTCAACGCTGTTTCTAAAGAAGGAACTACTGCATTAATTACGTCCGTCGGGAGAGGTCATGTTGGAACTGTGAAGCTTTTATTAGAAGCGGGCGCCGATCCCAGGAAGAAGGATAAGAATGGACGCACAGCGTTGTATTACGCTGAGAATAGTCCCATAGGTGTAGTAGATGCAGAGGAAGTATCCCTGCTTCGCAAAGCATCACAGGATAGTGGTGCGACCGTTAAAGAGGTGGTGACAGAAAAACCCAATGATTTTAAACAAGAACAAATGGAAAGCTCAACTAATAGACGGACCTCTAAAAAGGAAGATAAACATGACGAGGAAAACGACGATGATGATGAGAATGTAATAAGCGTAGGAAGAAAGAGGCGCACTGTATCCCCAGATCTTTCTGAAACGAAGCGTCCATCTCCATCAATTCAACCACTAAAATCAAATGAATCACTTGAACACATTGAGACACCAGAAGAGTTGTCCGATAAGCCCAGTCCAGAACCCGAAGCTATCAAGACACAAGAGGAAACACCAGAAGAGAAGGAACAGCGTTTAAAAGCTGAGGAAGAGTACATACAACGAAGGCTTCAAAACAAGAGAAAGAAGGAACAAGAGCTACTTAGAAAACTAGCGCTGGACGAAGAGAAAAGAGAGAAAGAAAGAGCTGAGCAAAGGATAAAAGAAGCTGAAAAGATAGCAGAAGCACAACGACTAAGACAAATTGAGCTCGATAATCACGAGAAAGAACTTGAAATACATCGCAGACGCGAAATACGATCACTTTACCCACTTGGTTTAAAACTAATCGATTTCAATGACAAGACTGACCAAGATGATTTTCTACCAATGTACTATGTGAAACTTAACCAATCCAACTACGTTCTAGATCTACAACTTTGCGTCATACTCAAAAACCCCGAACTCATTTCACAACTAACAGACATCGAAAAGATCCCAGTTGCTATAAAACACAGAAAACAACTATGGAATATCTTAAAGACTACATTCCTCTACGGAGGACCCAAGAACAAACATTTATTCAACTCGCCAACACCAATCGAATCACAATTACAATTTGAACTGCAAGAATACAATAAATTTTCAAACCTACCGATGAACTGGATCAAAACCCAGGATATTCCGTTCGATGATCCCAACACAAGAAATCGCATACAACAAGAAATGGTACAAATAGAACTACAAAACAATGACAACAATGAAATATCAAGAACCACTATAAAACCTTCAAGGCATCAAACTACACATTTGCCCATCTTACCGAACAAATTACAGAAAAGACACACAGTATCGCAACTACTACAAGACTACAACTCCCAGTCATTCTGGTGACACTACAAGCATGGCCAGACCTGCCAGACCAACCAGACCTGCTAGCTTCATTGACCATCAAGAGCATCTACATGGTGTAGTCTTAGTTCTACCACCTCGTACACAGCGATATGGCGTTTTCCTGGTGTTTGATTGGTTAACAGTGAAAAATCGACTAATTCAACGTTTACCGATAGTAGCGAACTGTGATTGTAGATTGATATTTGAAAGTTTTAAGTACTTTAAGTGTATTTGATTGATTGTTTCTGGTTTAGATTGTCAAGATTGAGTGTATTCATTGATATAGTTTCACCACATTGTGTTTTATAGTATTGAACAAGTATGTGTTCTTCTAGTTTGTGTTCTAGTTTATGTTATAGGGTGAAAATTGGGATAGTTGTACTAACGTTGTGATTTAGTGTTGCGTAATTCAATTTCCAGAGTGACTCGTTTTACACCAGTTAGATTTGCACAAACTCAAGCACTTTCTAAAGCTGCAATTGCAGATTTAGAGAATAGATGGGAATCAATGCCAGCTGCAGAGCAACAAGATATAGTGAGTAAATTATCAGAACGTCAAAAGCTTTCGTGGAACGAATTGACCGATACTGAGAAACAAGCAGCGTGGTATATATCTTATGGTGAATGGGGCCCACGAAGACCAGTTCACGGTAAAGGTGACGCAAGTTACATTGCCAAGGGAGTTGCACTTGGATTGATATTTTCAGTGGGATTATTTGCTTTTGCCAGACAATTTGGTGGCGAGCCACCAAAGACGATGACCAAGGAATGGCAATTAAAATCTGATGAATATTTGAAATCAAAGAATGCAAACCCATGGAATGGTTACTCGCAAGTTCAATCGAAATGATCTCCAAAGTATTGTGGTATGGGAGGCCAGAACAATGAATTTGAGGGCATATTTCACCTTTGTGAGTTATCAAGTTTACCAAGAAATTATACGGTGGGAGCATGATAAGATCAACTTATTATTACTATTCATAATCCTTTATAATCAGACATATGACAGGACAAGAAGCCTTATTCTGAGTAAAAGAGTGTTGTATAGGAATTTTCAGTGAAAAATCGAGTTTAAGCTCATCGCAACTCAATTTCACCGTGGTGAAGATGTCATTCTCGTTTGGATTCTCTTCAAAGGACTTTAGTGATGATGAAACTGATAATGATGGCTTGGCAACTGGTTTAGAAGCGGTTTCTGCTGTTTCTTCAGTCAATCCGTTAGACGACGTCCGTTTGCTTGCGAAGGAGATTGTTCAACCGCAGTGGGAGGACTTGAAAACAGTTCTTGATAGTTTGAAAGATGTGAGAGTGTCGTTTGAACAAATCTCGACACCCAGGAACTCAACAGTGTTGTACAGGAGGGATTTATTCGATGTTAAGCATCAATTGATGAGCGAAGCAGGCGATGAAGACGAAGATAGCGTTGAGTTGGATATTCTAATGGGCGAAACGTCTGAAGATTTAAGGAAAAACGTCTACGAAGGTGGTCTAAAGTCTTGGGAATGTTCTATTGATGTGGTTGATTACTTAAGCGGACTCAATCATGGATTAGAAGATATTGATTGTGTGTTAGAGTTGGGTTGCGGTACAGCTCTACCTACCGAGTACGTTTACTCCAAGTTTCTGCAATTACAACCTGCGAAAGATGTCAATTTTATTCTATCGGATTACAATAAGAGTGTTTTAAGACTCGTTACGATTCCCAATCTAATTATCACTTGGGCCAAAGTTGTCCTAAGCGAAGAACAATACTGTCAATTGCAAAGATGCAACGACGAAACGATCCCAGTAAGATCCGATGAGCTGCTTCTAACGGACCAGCTTTTACAGGCTTTTTACCACGACATGCAAACAAGAAGAATAACGATCAACCTAATGTCGGGCACTTGGGGACGTTCTTTTACCAATTTACTAGCGCCCAAATTGAGCGCTCACAGCGGTATACTTGCCATTACGTCGGAAACAATCTACCAACCAGAGAATCTCCCCGTGGTAGCAGAGACCCTACTAGACATCATACTGACCAACAAGAACTCAAAAGTTAAAGCTTTAGTCGCCGCTAAGGACATATATTTCGGCGTTGGTGGAAGCATTATCGAATTCGACAAGTATTTAAAGAACAGAATACAACAAGATCTTCTACCGATCACATACAATGCTCAGAAAGTGGATGCAAGCCTAAAGAGATCGATAGTGTTTATAGAATAGTGTTGTTAAAGTACGATTTTTCAAGCTTAACTATGTATAACGAATAGTGAAAAATCTCAAAGAACTTTGATTAAAATTATAGCCAGTGGTGACCCAATTGGTGTCCAATTCATTCCCAGTTTGATCAATTAGCTATGAATGAGGATTTGGAAGATTTTGAAGTACTCTTAAGCGATGATTTTAGCTCAACACAGTTTTGTAATGATATCCTAGTGACGATTAATGGACAATCTGGCACTGATGAGCTTGATTTAGGGACTCCAATGAAGAGATTACGTTATGATTTGAATGAGATTAACTTAAGGATTGAAGAGACACTCAAGAATAATCCAACTAATGTAATAGATCAAATGTACAGAGGCAAGGCAATAAGAGATGTAACTGAGAAAGGCCTTGGTTCAAGCTTAGAGTACCTGGATATATCGTATCAAAGAGTACAGAAAGAGATAATAGAACCTTTTGAGAGGGCACAAAATTTACAGAATGTTCTCAGCAAAGTTCATCAGACATCAATCCTGTTGCGTGACGGATTGGTGGTTATGCATCTGACAGGTAGATTACAGATGATCAGTGAGAGACCAAAACCTTGGTCTATTGATACTATGGTCGAATTAGCTGCTGTATATTCTCAGCTTGATGCCAGTTTAAAGGAAAACGTGAATCTCAAGTCCCTAAAATTAATCAAGCAATTAGAATCAGACACAGTTTTACCCACTAAGAAACAGCTAGTAAGCCAGCTATCTGTTGCGCTGACCAATGCTTTGGTCATGGCAGATGAAAATTTAGAAAACCAGGCTGATATATCAAAGCTAGCAGAAGCTTTGCACACAATGTCATCTAGGGAGTTCACCTCTACAATGCAGAAAGCAGTGCTTTCCTTTGTAGCGAAGAGCATTCAAGTTCTCTCAAAGACGTTAAACTCTATAAAAAACTTCCCATTAGCATTTGATGAAGTTGTGAGGAGGGGGACCATAATTGGCAAGATTGAGCAAGCTCTGCAGAACGTAAAGTTCGAAGAAACAAACTTACTGGCGATTTTTATCTCTAGATCGACCCCCAAAACCGTCAAACCAAACCGCCTTTACTGGGAGAAAGTTTCGGATGCCTTCAAGAGGGAATTCGAACTCTCCTTCAGTCGTGGCGGCCCAGTTGGCAAGCTCTTATCGCGAAATAGCGATATGATAGTCGATACGATAAAGCAAAGAATGACAGATCCGCGTAGTCATGGAGGCGATTCACAGTTGGTCGATCTAATGTCGCAATCCGTGTCGATTGCCCGTTTATAAGATCAAAATAATGCATAATCACTCAGTTCTAAACCTGGGCAACGCTGGTTCCGGCTTCTTTTTATTCTTCTTGCCTCCACGTTTATGAAATTTCTTCTTAATCATTTTCTTGATCTCTTTGGCTTTCTCAATACGCTCTTTCTCTCGCTGTTGAGCCATTCTTCTGGCTAATCTTTGCTTTTGTCCAGGTCTGCGCTTCTTTAGTCTTTCCTCTCGTTGCAACAATTGTTCGATTCGATCATTGTGTTGCTTCACATCAAGAACTCGTCCTCTGAACCGAGTCCAACCTCGATACGGTCCTAAAGAAGCCTCTCGCAAGATAGTATCGTAATCTAAAGCACTTTTCGCGTATCTTGATCGTTCTTCCTCCGTAAAGTTGGAAAAATAATAGCTTTTAGGTCTCTCTTGCTTTGGAGTCTCGTAGATGGGTTCACGAAGTGACACTTTCATAAGTCCTGCCCCGGTATTGGCAGATTCAACCTCTGTAATCTTAGTACTTTTCTCTTCTGTGCCAAATGAGAATAATGGGAAATCAAATTCATCGATTTCTTGACCCAAATCTGACTCTGCCGGTTTGGATATCGGTATATCAACTTCTAAAAGCTCAGGCTCATATCTACTCCCTTCTGGTAGTTCTGTCTTCTCGCTTAACGACTCGTCATCATAAAGATCCTTTCGAGACACGCTGAAATATACGTTAGTAATTGATCTAGTCATCTTACTAGACAGTTTCGTATGCATACATCTGATATTGAGACATAATGGCTTCTCTATTGGCTTACTGGATCGATCTTTTAGTTCATCTTGCTAGTAGTCATCGCATTTTTCATAGCTCTACTATGGTATTATGGTAGTAGAAGTTGAGAAACTAGACCATCTGGCTCAGGAGAGACGAGGACCGTTGGTATACCTGCTATATACTCGACTAAATGTACAGTTTGATGGAGTTTATGCCATGATTTCACCATATGGTGTGGAGCTTGTAGAGTCTTGTCATCTTTATCGGTAGCTCATTTGGTGATCTTCATCTTCATGTTTTGTAAGAATTCGCGATAGCTCTCGCTGTTGAGAACTTTATCTTCAACTAGAGCACTTGTAGCCCATAGTCTTAGTGTGGCAACCTCTCTGGCGGAGGCGTGATTGACTGGTTCACTTAAGGATGCGCCTCTTACAATGTATAGAGATTGATAAGTGATCACATCGTCATGTTCTCTGAGTTTGGAAACGATATTTCTGATTCTTTGGTTAAATTCTGAGTTTTCAATGACTGGTAGTTCCTGTTTACCGATAGGAACTTCGAAAATATCGGCACAGCCGAAAACGTCTGTGACTAATTCACTAACTGCATCGCCTCCGATCCACAGGAAGAGTTCTGTGGTATTATCAATCAGATATAATCCATATCTTTCGAACAGCGATGCAGAAGCATTTATTGGTTCTGGAAGAACAATTTGGCCGTCTTCGTTGGGGAAACCAGCTTCATCGGGCATATCGTGTAACGAGTAAACCTTTGGATAAATGGTCTTGATTAGGTAAGGCAGTGGAATGGACTCTAAATTGTTCAAAGCCGCTGCTCTGTGATCACTGGGAACAATACCGGGTCTAAATGCCATGTGTTTCGTTAGGGAGTGCATCAATAGCGGGAGCATCCGTAGGTTAGCGCACAATCTCAGAGGAGCACCACCAGCAGTATTGGAAACGACGATTTCCTTTTTGTAAACCGCAAGAATGTCTTGAACAGCCCTGTTTAGCAACTCTCTAGAATCTTCCAAGCTTGAACCGAGAGCTTTTTCGACCGCCTTTTGGGTGAAGTATGAGGTCAATGCCAGTTGATCGGCTGAGGCATATACGTCAACCAATGATTCTGTGGTGGGTAAGCAGACTGTGATTACTCTGATTCTACGCTGACCGGTGTTCAAAGATAATAAGACGGCAATCTGGAAACAACAATAGTCGCCAACAATTGATTCATCCATAGTGACTTCAAAAACGTACGACTGATCTCTTGGCATGGTCGAGAAAGCACATAGATCTGAGGATCTGTTGAAAAAATGTCCGTAGAAAGAGTTCATCCTCAATCCAGACGTTCCACGGGCCCTCATAACCGTTTCCATGGATATATCCATGCATAAATGTTTGGAAAATTCTTTGGTGAATTTAGTAACATCGGTCAATTTAGTAGCCGAGAAACCTGGGTAGAAATGGGTCTGACCACCAGTATAACGGCTTAAATTAGATGTCGATGCCACGTCCATGTAATCTTCAGACGCCAAAAACATATCAACTGTAATTTGAGATTTGCTACAGTCGATGGTAAATGTTTTGTAAAAGGAATCCTGACAACTTAACAGCTGTGACGACTCCTTGGATGTATTGACGACACCATTTTCGTTTCTCTTTTGTAATTTACCGATACCCACATTTGGCAAAGTGGATGAGACGACGATAATCTTACCACCAATTGCACTGATCAAGTTAAACGCTGATTTTAATGCTGGACCTAGAGCAAATTTACTCATGATATTGAACTGGAAAATTTCAGGAATTTGATTCAATAGTTTTTCCAAATTGTTTCTGCATGCATTCAGTGGAACCACCATTGAATTTGGTCTTGGGAAGAAAGGTTCATCCAAATCGCCCACATCCATCATTTTAACCTGATCAGACTCTTCGTCAGGTGGCACGGCGAAATAGTGGATAGCGTTATCAACACATAGAATCGAAACTCTCGTTCTATCATCGTGATTTGGTAAAGAGTCCAATACCTCCAACAAAGTTCTTGTAGCGGTAGCTAGCAAGCCCGATTTGATAGCATTTTGAGAGACATCCAAAATAAACGCATACGTCGAAGGAGGTGGTTGTCTCATTGTATATTCTTTTGGTGCCAAATATTCCATAATACCATATTTCACTTCGTTTCTATCATACCGGTTAGCTGGAACACCAGACAACGTCTGATCGAATTGCATTGGAACATCGTTAGCGAGTCGACAAAAGTTACATCTCCATCTTCTACCCTGGTCTGTGAAAGTGACAAAAGGGTTCATGTACGACCGACAACGACGACAACGAACCACTAGTCCGTCTTCGTTCAACGGAGGTGGGTTAATATCGTCCTGCAAATGCTGATAAGGTCTAATAACCAGTGCCAATGGTAACTTGGATTTTTTCAAAAGCGAATGCGTCTTAGGCACCGCATTTAAAGTACATCTAACATAATCACACGACGCGTTTGCCTCCTCAGATGGCACCAAGATCCTTTCCGCTGGTACCATCAACGGTGGTGGTGGCAATGACAAATCATGAATCGGTGGTGGTAATTCAGTAAGCAAATCAATAGGATACAATTGATTCATTGGTTTACCTGCTCTTAACGGAACACCAGCAGCAGCCTGCGGCTGCTGCTGGTACTGACCTTGCGGTAAAACAGCAGCTACAGCCGCAGGCTGTTGCTGCTGATAATAACCGCCAGAATCAACCACGGGAACATTATGTAAATGCATCTTATCCATAGCAACAGCCGTTTGATCGATCTGCTGATGAAGCTGCTGTTGAACGGGTGTAAAAAACTGCTGTTGCCCACTCACAACTCCATTCTGCGTTGGTACCGCTGCATTCAACACCGGCTGTTGTACAAACCCATTTTGACCGTATTGAGCTGGCGTCTGCGGATAAACACGTCTTTTATGGTGAGACATCACTATTTAAACCACGTTCCAACTCTCAATCAACTCAACAAACCTCCAATTGTAACCTTTCTTTGTGTTTATCTGTTGTTTAAGTGAAAATTTCTCCCTAGTTTGCCACCTTGCCCTTATAAGAGGTAGCCTTAGGATACCCATAGTTAAGCTAAGAGATCAGTAACGATTGATCTTGATCTTGTAATGGTTGTAGTTTGCTGAAGATGAGCTGGGAATGATATATAAGAGCAGGTCTTGGTAGATCTTGGTAGCGAAGTCAGTATTGGAAGTCTTGTACTGGAAAAGACGAGCTTGAAATTGGAAATTGTTGATCTGAGCGTGGTTCTCGATGGCTCTAGATGGCTCTGGACGGTTCTGGGTGGTTCTTTATGTGTAGGTTTGGTTAGCGAGTTGATTTAGTGGACTATACTATATGGATCTGAACAAGGAATAAAGAGATTGAGTGATTGATAGCGTTGTGTGGTGGTTTAAGAGTGGTTTCTGGTAATCGAGGAGTTATGGGAGTTGAGATTGAGCTGTTTAATTTGGCTGATAATGATCAGTTTGTGTCTCCCTGTTTGACAGTTCATGGAAGGTGTAAAAATGCTAATGGTAGTGGGAGTTTGAAAGTGTTACATGATCAATTGCCAACTTTGACGTATCCTATACATGCTGGTGGGTTTAAAGCTACGATTATCTTGGTTCCTGGTGAGAATCGGTTGAGTTTTGTGACGGATAGAGAAGTTTTAAAGAATGTGAAGTGTAAGTACGTTCCAATGTTACAGAATCCGCCAGTTCATCTGTGTTTGCTTGTGGCTAGCGATTCTCCGTTGCAGTTTGACTCACCTAGAGTGCAGCGGGAGAAGGAGGGAGGCAATGGTTTGGATTTGGCGGTGAAGAAATTGAGAATAGGTGCTAGGTTGATGCAAGCGTACACGAACGAGCAAATGATGCGGGCTGGGTTTGGCAACAGGAGTTTCCGGTTCGCAGAGGAGTTTACGTGGGATACTACGTTCCAGCAGAGACAGGAGATGAGAAATACAGTAAAAATTCACATATTGCGTTCAGAAAAATCAACAAGGGAGATTCGGGACTATAATTTAGCTCAACAGAACCCAAATGCATCAGACGCGGGTGGGTTGTTTGGTATTGCCATGGAGGCCCTCCAGAAATACGGCGCGCCTTTCACTGGAGCGCCAGAACCAGTTCAAGCTGCTGTGATGTTCTTAGATACCCATTGGGATGGGAAATTCATCACTGGACATGCAGCTTTGGGCGGTGGGACCGATGAAATAAAATTGGCGATCTTTGGGTCTCACGGTCTGTTTGCCTGGCCTCCTCATATCCAACAATTGACAGCCTATCTCACTGACGACACAAGAACGTCTCAAAAAGAGGTCGCTAACGATTGTAATGAGTGTGGTACACATTGGGAAACTTTTAACGTAACCATGGGAGCATTTCTGCATGAAATTGGGCATTCACTGGGGTGTCCTCACCAGGAAAATGGTGTCATGTTGAGAGACTATGTAACACTCAACAGATCTTTCCTCACAAAGGAGGCATTCTCGGTGAGAAAAAACTCTTTTGGGTCAAAACCACCCATATTCCCGAGAGAAGAGTGTGCTTGGCATCATCTTGATTTGCTACGATTCCTTTACCATCCTTCATTTACACTGCCTCAGGATTACAACGATGCTTCCTTTATGAGACCTGGCAAAATTGATAAATTCACTGAACCCAAGCCATCTCTCTATCCACTAGGTTACAACTTATGCCGTATCACCTCAAGAACCGGTATTTACTCGATAGAGATGATTTGTGGAGATTTTGCAAAGGGTTACATCGAATATTTGCCCAGATCTCTAGGCGGTCCGGGGCCTGTACGTGATCTAACTCTTTCTTTAGATGAGTTAATCGCCCGCCTGCCTCCCAATGAGCGTGGCACTAGTTTCACGTTGAGAATATTGTCATTTAACGCACCAGAGATTCAAATCGGTAATTTCCCGAGCTTCTTGAAGCCTAGCTTCATATCCATGGAGAAATATGGACTCCCTCATAATGTCCAAGGTATGAAATCACAATTACTCGGCAACGAACATGGCGGCGCAGATAGTGGAATTGTGGCATTTGACGTGAGGCAAGTTACTGCCATCAGAGTTTATCATGGCGGCGCATTAGACGGAATACGATTATTCTTGCGATCAAATACGAGAAGTGTTGTTCCACCGCTGCCACCAAGAAACTACATGGAGAAACTGACAAATTCCTTCAAGGCAACAACCTTGAATCATGAAAGTAAGCAGAGTGTCTTGTTTGGCAAACAAACAAACGATTACACAGATGTCGTACTGGAAAAAGATGAGATCATTACCGGCCTGAATGTTAGATGCGGTGGATGGATTGATGCGGTTCAAATTGTTACTAGCCATGGCCGTCTAACTAAGATGCTTGGAAATGCAACAGGCGGTGGTATGGTTGAACTAAGGCCTCCTGAAGGTCAGTATATTTTAGGTTTATATGGAAGGATAGGTCAGTGGGTAGACGCCATGGGTATAATCTATGGCAATTTATAAAGCTTTAAGAGTATTGCGAACCTTGACAAAATCTATAAAAGTGTGCTGCCACTAAATGCAAGCCTATCTATGCTTAACGAGTGACGCTTTAGCAGCGTGACAATTATTTGACATGGTTTGTACTCTTTCAAAGGATCATAATCATTACTTATTTTTTGTTTTCATTATCATCAATTGCCCTAATCTTGTTAGGCGAACGTGTTTTCAAATTTATCAATCTTTCATTCAACTTATCAATCTGTAGCGTTTGTCTTGGAGAGGTTGCTGGCCTTAAACTCTCTATGGAATTTGCTAATAGCGAGGACTTGACACAACTTTGCAGAGCAGTTGGCTGGCGACGGTTAATTGAGATGGAAGTTCCACCTCCGTCAATTAAATTCGATGAGTTGGGCATATTATGAGCAAACGGTATCGCTGGAGCTGAAGTTGGATGTACTGTTTCGTTGTGCGAGGAGGAGGAGGAGGAGGAGGAGGAGGAGGAGGAGGATGTTATCCTTTTCTCGCCGCTTTCCCTGGTTAGAGCTGATGATCCGGTTGATCCGGTTGATCCGGTTTTTTTGGCACGGACATCTGAATTGTTCGCACTTGCTGGAGCGGTCGGGACAAGGGAATAACGTCTTTCTTTATACACCAGTTCGTTCTCTTTGACCATTGTAGTATTCATTTCTGATTCAGGAACTTTGAAAAAGTTACCAGTCTCTTCGTTAAATTCCCATAGGGCCCAAGTGATGCCATAAGGTTTCAATTCCAAGCAATAAATACAATGCAATGGTACATCCACGTTGGCTATGATATCTTTACTGAGATTCATGAAATAACCCAATAAAATTCGAGCCACGACTCTGTGGGTAATGATCAGAAGGTTGTCCTCAATCCTTTCGATCTCAGCAATGACGGGTCTCAAACGATTTGTTACATCCATATAAGACTCACCTCCGATCCCAGGGTATCTGTAGCGAAGCTTATCCTTTCTTCTCTCTTCGAATTCTTCTGGAAAATCTTCTTGGATTTCAGGATAAGTCATACCCTCAAAGTCGCCCGCACTCAACTCATCCAGCATCCTCATTTGTTTGACAGGATAGTCTTCCTCGTTAAAATACTTGGCTGTTTCAATGGACCTTTGACGCATACTTGTCCACACAAAGAATTCGTTGCACTGTTTTTCATCATCACAATCTGACTTTCTCTTCTTCTCCATCTCATTGGTGTAAAAAAGTGCTCTTTGACAATCAATAAAGTTGGTAAGAGCTCGAGCATAGCGATCACCTCGTGGCGTCAGATGCGAATCACCACCGAGACGCCCACCCACGTTGTCCTCGCTCTCACCATTTCTGGTAATCCAAATCTGTCGTTCAGTTAAGTTAAAGTTCAGCAAGTAATAAACGGTTTGGGATGCTAAAAATCCCTGAATATTGTATGCGATGACTTTCTTACCAACATCAATCATCTTGATAAATTGAAAATTCTCGGAATCTTCGATAGGTTCATAGGCCTTCATGTAATTTGCAAGGCGTTCTTTGAAATCCTTTAAAGATGATTCTGGATCCTTGCCCTTATAATCTGGACCAAAAAGTTTGAGCTGTATATTTCTCTCAACAACAGCCTTGTTTGAACAAACAGACTCTAAGAACAAAACTTTCAAATGCGGATTTCTTTCATGAATTTTATCGTAAACATGCTTTCTCCTTTCCTTCGTAGTGTTAGTAGCGTCAAATATACCCACAGAACCCGGTCCTTCTAACAAATAATCAAGTAGTTGATCCAAGGTATCCATGGCCCATTTGTCTCGAAGTTTGGAAAATTCATTATTTCCCGGATCAAAAAATTTAGAATCCTGATCACTTATATTATGTTCTTTGGCGAATTGTCTTCTCGTATTTCCCACGTTGAACACTTTACAGTAATACATTGAAAAATTCAAATATCTTGAAAGTTTGTTTGTAATAAAAGATTTTCCCGTGGCTGGTAGTCCAACCATAACGATCACCAATTTGGATCCTGGATCTTCCTTAGAAATTGTACCATCTGGTGAAGATTTCGATTTTGTCAAACCGGGTACATCAATCGTGGTGGGTCGTCTCGATGGGTGTGGGAACCTTGAAGGAGATAATGCACCAGTAGCTAGTGGAGGTGAAAAAGACAGATCAACCTGGCGGCTCTCTGTACTCTCAGCTTCCTGTCTTGGTATTTCATTGAGCGCCTGATTCATCTGAACCAAATTGGTTGTGCTGGTTTCCGGTGAAGTCAAAGGCGTATTATCCGTAGAACTTGCAGGCGAGTTCCAAGTGCTCGTTACAGGTGTGTCACTTAAAGGCCTCTTTTGAAACGACGGAAGACCATCTAATTTATCTTGCTTTTCTTGGCCATCACTCTTTTTATCCTGTGAAATATCATCGCTATCGTCATCAATCATAATTCGTACATGTTTGCCCCGACTCCCATGATCTTCATGCTGCTCTTCACTTTCTTTAAAGTCTTGTTTCACATCACGTGGCTCGGTTGGTTCCACTTCTGAATCCGATGGTGAAGGTGCAGTACTTTCAAAATATTGCACACTCTTGAACATCACTTTACGCTGACCGTATTTGATCCTCGACAGCTATATCAACGATCCCTGGCAAAAAGTTTGCTTCAACTTGCTTAATGTTCGTGTTTCCACTCTTTATAACGCATTATCTTGAATCCTCAACCGTTTATATGATTCCCCTCCCTTTGGCAGTCAGTTTTGGCCAGAACCTGCACCCACACACCTCTGCCAACTTTATCCCTAGATCACGTGACTGCAATAAACCGTCAACTTAAAAGGTTGTTTGACCATCAAATCGTCATAACCATACCCAATAAATGAATGACATACCTCGTAGACCTTGTGTATGTTGTTCATCAACGTTCTCACTGTATTAGTTGAAAATGATATACTATAATCTCCACGTGACTTCCCCATTAGCCGCCGAGCTCGAACTATTACAGAAACTTGCTTATAATCAGCTCTCGATTGCCGCCACTCACTAACATCGCATTAGTACCTTCTCAAACCGACTCTTCCCCGCCAAAGTCGCTTACACAGATGTTGCCGCCACCTAAACAGTCCACACTTGCCTCAAAGAAGTACCTTCCCAGCAATTCAGTTTCATCCCCGAACAACCCGCTCTCCAGTTGGCTTCCAGTTGGCTTCCCAGTTGGCTTCCAGTTGGCTTAAAAGTGGTTTAAAAGTGGTTAAAACTGGCTTTTGAATTTCTCGGAGCTTTTATATAGAGAGTAAAGTCACGTGACTTCTTTATATCTCTATAACGTTAAAGGACTTAACAGTAAGCAGATCAAGGTTAGATGGGAGAAGGCATTTGATTAGAGTTGAAGGAAGGTTCCATTAGGTTTGGGAGGACCGTCCGAGGAGTGTTTAGTGGAATACGATGTCTTTTTTACAAAACTTGTATGTTGTTCTTCCAATGTAGTTAATGAGCTGTTTTCGTATACTAACGAAAGGTAACTTATGTATATTTCAGTCATTTGAGTCCCGGTCAGACTATTCGTTCCACTAGAGGGTTTAGATGGAATACCGATTCGAACAAGGATGTTGATAGTACAAGATCTTCGCCAAAGAGAAGCAGAGATGATCGTAGCGGGCTGGTTGGAACGCAACCCAATGCTCAAAATTTAGACACACAGTTGTGGGTCACGCCAACAAGAAGTGGGAACACGTTGCCTGAATTGCAGCAACGCCAGACTCAGCGCGAAGCGAATGTTGTGACAGACTTTAATTATACGCCGTCGCATCAGAAACAGTTTCTTCAGCCTACCGCGGGAACAGCCGTAAGTTCTCATCAGGACCTGAAGCAGATCGTCGAGATCACTTTGGGGTCTGAAGGTGTTCTCAACCAAGCAGTGAAGCTACCAAGGGGAGAAGACGAGAATGAATGGATGGCAGTGCACTGTGTTGATTTTTACAACCAGATAAACATGCTTTATGGCACAATTACCGAATTCTGTTCACCTCAAAGTTGTCCCAGAATGATTGCCACTAACGAATACGAGTACCTATGGAGTTTTCACAAGGGAGAATCTCCAGTTGCCGTTTCTGCCCCCAAATACGTCGAATGTCTGATGAAATGGTGCCAGGAACAATTCGACGATGAGAGTATATTCCCTGCCAAGACTTCTGGTCAATTTCCACAGAAATTTATTCAAAGATTCGTCATTCCAATGCTGCGGAGGTTATTCCGAGTCTACGCTCACATCTACTGCCACCATTTCAACGAAGTACTCGAGCTCAACCTGCAGACTGTCCTAAACACAAGTTTCAGACATTTCTGTCTTTTCTCTCAAGAGTTTGAATTGCTAAAGCCCTCTGATTTCGGTCCACTTCTTGAGCTGGTTATGGAACTACGAGATAGGTGATCAATCAGCCAGCTTTCTCAAGCGAGACCACTGCTTTTATAGAGCATTAGAGGATCGTTGTGTATATTATTTATGGTGAGCATGCTTTTAACAATCTTAACCTACAATAACGGCTTCGCTTTAAAGCCAAGCACATAATATGTATGGTGAAGACGTCACTAACAGGAGACAGAGCCAACAAATCGCAGCCATGTTTAGTAACTGGATTGTTACGAGACTGCTTACCATTGCAATATGCACTTTTATCTTTTTAAAAGGACTTCTTCGAACAGCACCTTACTTTACCATGAAACCACCAGCGAAATATAGAGTTCGAATTAATAATGCTATTAAGAAGATAGAGAAGGATCCAGGCAAGAATGTCAGACTAGATTTTGGTTGGAAACATGGTTCTGTAAGGCGACAAATGATTCTTGCGAGTGTCAGACCTTGTGAGTATTCCAATGGTGTCAATTCGTCGAGTAAAATCTCTATTGGTCAATCAGATAAGCTGCATAGGGAGGAATTTGTCAATAAATTGGTACCAGAATTGAGACGGAACAAAAGGGTTCTGTATGGGTTCTTTCATCCATATTGTAATGCCGGCGGCGGCGGTGAAAAGGTGCTTTGGAAGGCTGTAGAGTCTACCTTGTCAAAAAGCAGTGATAATGTGGCTCTTATTTACACTGGGGATGTTCTTGCTACGCAAGAACAAATTCTGGATAGTGTCTCGCAACGCTTCGATTATGAGCTGGATCGAGACAGAGTGGTTTTTATTTACTTGAAAAATCGAAGGTTAGTTGATAGCAAGACGTGGCCGCGGTTTACATTGCTAGGGCAGGCCCTTGGCTCTATTTTCCTCACACTTGAAGCACTTTACAACTGTCCTCCAGATGTTTGGTGCGATACCATGGGTTATCCTTTCGGATATCCGTTTATTCACTATTTGGCTCATATTCCGATCATTACTTACACGCATTATCCTGTGATTTCTTCAGATATGTTAGAAAAGCTTCAAAACAGCCCAAATGCACGGTCTTTAAGAATAACTGTCAAATATTGGTACTGGAAGGCCTTTATGCTATGGTATAAATACGTTGGATCCTTCGTTAGCATTGCTATCACTAATTCCACTTGGACAAACAATCATATGAAGAGAATTTGGAGTGTTTTGGACCCAAAGATAATCTATCCACCCTGCTCCACCGAGAAATTGGTCATGAAGTTGGAAAAATCGAACCGAAAGAACCAAGCTGTTGTTGTAGCGCAGTTTAGGCCTGAAAAGAGACACAAATTGATCCTGCAGTCCTTTGCTCACTTTCTCGACTGTACCGATGACGTTTCCTTGGCTCCAAAATTGATTATGATCGGGTCAACTAGATCGAAAGCTGATAAAGATTATGTGAATTATTTGCGTGAATGGTCAAGCAATTCTCTTCAGATTTCAGAGGCTTTACTGGAATTCCGTACTGATTGTTCTTATGACGAAATCAAATCGGTTTTACGTGAGTCGACGTATGGTATCAATGCTATGTGGAACGAGCATTTTGGTATCGCAGTAGTCGAATACGCGGCATCAGGGCTAATACCATTGGTTCATGCCTCTGCTGGACCGCTTCTAGATATTGTTGTTCCTTGGAACAGCTCGGAGAGAAGACAAGCAGAGGAAAACACCACAGAAACTAGAACTGGGTTCTTCTTCAAAGATCAAAGTGATCCTGATTATGATGAAGTTCGCGACCGCGGGAAATACCCTACTCTGGAGGAACTCTTCATAACAGTTGTGAATTTAACAGATGAAGAGAAGCAAGCCATTTCTGATCGTGGTAGAGAATGTGTTCTTATGAAGTTTTCTGATTTTAAATTCCATCAAGGTTGGGATGAAGTATTGGATGAGGTAGAGGAGGATTTCTTGAGTCAAATTAATATAAGAGAATACTAGTTTTACACAACCATAAAGAAATATTTATAGACTCTGAGATGGAAGCGATGGAACGTCTTGCGTTCATTAGAATAAATTTGTCATAAATATTACCGCTTGCTTTTGGCTTCATTAGCCGGAATGTCAATGTATATGTTGGGGATGGAATTATCAATCTCAAAGTCCCTGGTATCTGGGATGGAAGATGTTGTGATAGTATTAGTTTGATTGTCCAGTCTGGGTGTAGAAGACGGTAGATTGTTGTGGGTTAGGACATCCATGTTGTTACTTTGTACATCCATGCTGATACGTTGATGGTCTTGCGGTGGCTGTGACATCGAGGACCGGACAGGATTGGGCGAAGGTGAAAGCTTAGAGTTTGGTTGTCCTTTTGAATCGGGTTGCAAACCAAGTCTTTCGATAACGGCCTTAGCTTTCTCTTGAGCATTACCGATGGATGCAAAAATTTTCAAGTCCTCAAACCAAGCCATCATTGTCTCATAGTTATCGGCTCTAAATACCCAGTTGTGACCGCGATGAATTAAGCCATTTTGTTTGGCGTGTAGGATGAACCGATCATCAGAAGACCCTTTCTTTGAGTGTTCTGTAACACTACATTCATTCAGTGACAAGGACATGACCGGAACAATATCCTTTTTCCTATCGGCAGTTTTGAATTCATGTAAGAAAGTTGGGGTTAAAACATAGTAGCCTCTCGAATAAGATTTCAAAAATTTGGATCTCCGTTCCAAGACGCCTGACCTAATCTCAAACGTCAGTGGATCGTTTTGATTCTTGTAGACAATCTCCTTCATTTTCCTCATGGGCAAGTTTGGAACGATAAAATTGGGATCTCTCAAAATGAAGTTTTCCCATTCAAGTTGTGGATCCTTACTGAAGAATCCAACCTCCATCTTTGACAATAGACAGTCGAAAACCAATTGAGCTTCTTCTCCCAGCAAACGTGCATAGATGGTCAGAGCATTTTGGATTTCCATCACCACCACTTTCTCCAGTTCCGCTCCAGAATTTTCCAAATTGTCAAACGCTTCATGAACGAAATTCTCTTCGGTCAATTGCTTCTTAATCTGTCTATCCAGTATTATCTTTGTTAAGTAGGGATCTTGTTTGGCAGTCCCATATTTTGCCTCTTCGATGGATTCTAAGAAATTTCTTAAATCCTGCTTAGTTTGTTGCAATTCCTTTGAACATGAATTCTTGAAATCTGATTGTAATGACTTGATTTCTTTCATTTTAACGAGTAAATCTCGCCTCAGATCCTCCAATCGAGGAATAACTTCATTGCTCAATTCTTTCGAAGTACGAGATGCATGAGAGGCTAAAGAGCCATGATATTGATTCAAAATAGTTGGTAAATCTTGAATAGATCCATTACCCAACGGTAAGAAAAACTTTTGAATAGCTCTGTCTTCCGGGGCAGACGGTTGATGCTGGTTTTCAGTTGCGAAAAATGGGAACTGAACAGCATGTGTTAACCTCAATTGTTGTCTAACAATCTCATCCTGAATCGATGCGGTTTCAGTCAGATATGTTATGATGGCTCTAATCACAGTTCTCCAAGCGGCAAACCGATTAGCTAAAACTTCTGTCGGTTGCGCATTAGTTGGCATTAAAATCACAAGCGGAGATCTAGGATCCTGTTGTGTATTAGCGTTATTCCGATTCATCGAAGTTCTAGCTCTAGAAACGTTCGAAGCATTAGTTAAAGAATTTCTTCCCTGTAATCCTGTTCTATTCGAGTTCGACCCGGGCATAGCTGCATACGGCTGCTGCTCAATAGTCTCTTGACCATTAATTGGAGTTTGTTGCTGTCGAAGTTGACCTTGAACCGGAGGCTGCCCTTGCATCGAACCTTGTTGCATAAATTGACCCTGCGCCGAACCATTAGATGCTTGAATTCCCACGGGGGCAACAATCTGTGCTGTATTCTGATACGTAGACATGCTATTGGTACGTCCCCCTTGAGTAGTCAATGTATTAGCGGCCGGAGAATCCGACGTTAAGCCATCCATCGGGTACGGCTGAGATTGAAGGGGTACTTGACTTTGCTGATCGTAAACTTGACGTATTCCTGGACTTTGTGCCATATAATTGGTATTACCTGGATATTCGTTAGAGGTCAAACTCTTGGTACGTTGTTGCAAATTTTGAAGTTGTTGCAAATTATGTTGTTGTTGTGCCAAAACTTCGGATAAATGCGAATTCATTGTATTATGTTTCGACATCTCAACCACTAAATCGTTATAACCACACCTTATCCCGTATTATTATTACAATTAATCGAGGTAGAAACTAATCTTGACCCTTCACACCCTCAAGTATGACCTCGAGCCTCTCAATTCCTGCAGGTTTTTGCTCTGTTTTTCTATCTCAGAGAGAAACCCGACCATACCGAAAATAATGGCACAAAGCCCTGTCTTGCTGCAAAGAAAAATGGAAGGATTTGATCACAAAAGAAGTCTTATTAAGCCAAATAGACCGTATTCCCTGGCTAAAAAGCCGTTTAAGTAGAAAATGTAGCATTCTGCGGTTACAGTACGTTTGTTCCACCGCAAACTTCGATTCAGTATAGTAAACTAATCGTATCTGGAGTGTTTCAGCAACATACCAAGTTTGTAAAGCCCAAGCACTCTTGTCTGACCCCCTGAAAGGTAGTGTCCATCTAAAACCCAAACCATACAATTCAAACGTTGTGAGTAACGTATCAGAACAATCTAAGCGTCAGTTTCTTACAGATTTGTGTCTCGTAATGGGCGGCTACGCCACCCGGAACCACTCTCCACTCTGCAACAACTCAACGCCGACCCCAGCACATTGGCAACGTATAGACAGTTTTAACTCACCATTATCAAACGATAGTGGCTCAGATAGGCTCGGCGGCACCCCCTACAATAAGCCCCGATGAGCCAAACATAACCAAACCAGTTAAATCATGAGTCAACCCCATATTAACCCGCAGTGGTCTACAATCACAACACTCACTGACTTCAACACCAGCCGCCAATAGTACAGCCGCTGTTCATGGCTTGTTACCGCTAAGCTCTTACTGTGCTTCGTGTTACACGACCTTATCTCTAAGAGATGGTATCGAATAACAAGGCTTTGACTTTGTGTGAGATTAACAGGTATATAAGCCTTGATCAGTTGGTTTGAGACTGTCGATTCCTGTATACAACTGTGGCAAGCTATTATGAACTCTCTCACTACGCTAACGGTATGAATAAACTATGTGAATTAACATATTTGATGAATTTTAACTAACTTTAGTTAAAGCAACTATCTCGTTTCACTGAAGATCTTTCAATGGATCGTATCAAGAGTGAATTCAGGTCTTTACAAGCTAAATTTTCTTCGGTTCGTCCATTACAAGAATTTTTCAATTTTAAGAACTTATCAAAACCACAGAATTTCAGTGATATTCAATCCAGGGTGTCTTACAATTTGAAATATTTCTCTACCAATTATGCTTTAATCATTGGAGCTCTGGGAATTTACACTTTGTTGACAAACTTTCTTTTACTGTTTGTTATTGTATTCGTGTTCATCGGCGTTGCTGGGATTAACAAGTTGAACGGACAGGATTTAGTAACACCGTTTGGATCTTTCAAGACAAATCAACTTTACACTGGTTTACTCTTTGTGGCGATTCCATTGGGATTCCTGGCGTCACCAATCTCAACATTACTTTGGTTGATCGGTGCGTCTGCTGTCACAGTACTGGGACACGCTTCCTTTATGGAAAAGCCCATTGAGACTGTATTTGAAGAAGAAACCGTTTGAACTGCACACAGGTTGCGATTATATATTGGGGGAGTGAAACCCAAGGGATAGTAGATACTTTGAGCTTACGGCTTATCGTTGAGCTGAAGCCGTATATAAGCCATTATTCGATTTGAGAAATTTTTAGAAAACTACTCGGGCAAGATAGGATTATAACTAATTGTATTAATCGTTGTTTGAAAGGTCTTGCGGTGAAGATTGAGATCTTGTTAGTGACAGTGTTGAAGGATGACTCAATTGCAAGAAAGTAGATGAATACACCAAAGAATTCGCATTCTACAAGAGATGAGCGTTCGAGATCGCTATTTGAAGTTTTATTTGGAGCCAAATTAGAGGATACGAGTCTAAGTGATAATGTATTGGAGAAAGCTTTAGAGTTGAGAATTGAACAAGAACGTACAAAACAGCAGTATTATAGAGTTGAAAATGCAAATCGTGTTGTGGAATTGTTCAAGATGGCTAAAGAGTATGGAGTACCGTCGAATGAGATTCCTAAACTGTTTGGTGGTGAACCACCAAGTATTGAAGTGCCGAGTACAGCTGATAACTCTGTTAAGCAACCTTTAAGTTACAAATTTCCCCCAGCAGGCAGTAATTTACGACCAAAACCGATATCTGGAGACCTACCAGCACGAAGAACCAATTCGCCTGCACGAATCGGGGCGAATGCTGTTGCTGCTTTGAATGAAGCGGCTTCGTTGAAGGAGGAAGATCAGCCATTAAAGTTTTCGCCTTTCCCAACTAATTCCAATCATTCTGCGGCGACACATAGCCGTAATCTATCCTTACCAGTGGGCAAAACTGTGGGTTCTGATATCCCATCCGGAATGACATCGATTTTGAGTTTTAGAAAGGATTATAACGAACAGACTTCGAATAGTGGTGCATGTGGAGATTCGAAACAGCAGAGTCTGCGAAAGGCTTCAATGGTCCATAAGAAGCATAGAAGGACACAATCGGGTTCCTCATTCGGGGTAATTGATTTAAACATGATAGACGCACATAAGCATTTGAACCTTCCTAAATTGAAGACACAGATTGATCAACTGCCGATTCAAAGCACAGAGAAAAATCCGGAGAAAGGATTCGATTATGATGAGATTACATGCAGCGAGAACAGTAGCCGAAATGGGAGTCCAACGCAATCCAAAAATACTAACTCTGTAGCTAATTTGCTGAATAGCGGTTAAGAAGTGGCTTCGGATTCTTGGAATTGTTTCTCTGCCAAAATTTCCATTTCCCTGATAGTCATATTTTCAGTGGTCAATTCACCGGTATCGTCATTTACTCCTGATATGCAATTGAATTCTATCTCGTCCTTGCTTATTTGATCCAGCTCTTTTTTCAATTCCAGTGCTAAGCTTCTCGTTACATTCTCGCTTCCCTGGGATATAAACCAGGAACAAAGGTCGTCCAGTAAGATCCTGTTGTACACGTAGTACACATCATGGAATCTGAAAATTTCGTGTATATCAAGCAAACATCTCGTCACCAGCCTTTTACCGCCCCGAAGTACGTAGTATACAAAGGTCCAAGCTTTCGTTGACAGATCGTAATTTCTATGCAATGGGTAGCTCAATGACCTTCTTATTCCCGTGATTATAGCAGCTCTTATCAAAGATGGCCCGCCAGTCGTGTCTTCCAGCACTAATTGCTGATCCAAAAAGCATATTTGCGGTGTCAACTTCCCAATAGACCAGGCAGATTCTGTGTTGTGAACGCCCCCGGTTTCCATCTCTTCAAATATGTACGCAAACAGTAGGCAAAGTACTGTAACGTACAATCTCTTGGGATCGCTTACCAAATATTCTTTCCTCGGTATATATTTTTGCATTTGCTCTTGTTCCTTCTCAGTGAACACCACGGGCATCACACAACTCCTGTCATCAGTATTCTTATACCATTTCAAATAATCTTTCACTACCGCTGGAGTAAATTTCATAACTTCCTCTATACCATTAATTATCAAATCTTCCGCAGTCGCATATCGTTTAATCATATACTCGGACACATAGTATTCAGGATCAAATTTCAAATCCTCCTTACCAAGTCTCTCCCTCACACGATCATTTGGCGCAGTCCGCTCGGGATCATCAAGCTCATTTATATCATTTCCGTTAGAAACAGACACCGAAACGCTTGTATCATACAAATCTTCAAATCCATATTTCATTGACAATAACCCATCACATTGCCCCTTCACATTTTGTTCAATTTCCCAGTTAAAAGAATCTCCAGCTGCGCTGATAGCTTGTAAATCGTCTTTTTCCAAATTCTCATTCCCAAACCCAATTTCTTCAATTAAAGGTTTCTTTAATCCCTGATCTCGCTTAGATAAAGCATGAGCTCCTACTAAATCACCCCTTCTTGCCAATAACTTTGTCGGTACATCAAGATCTTCAAAGAAAGTTCCCTCCCGAAGTTTCGGAAGCTGTATATCAATACACTCCTCCTTAGAACAATATTTCGCTGTAGCTCTCTCATCATCAACAATTTCATCGGGGAATGTCAATCTCAAATAGTATGGTGATAGATAAAATACAAAAACGGTTCCATCAACTGCCATCTCTAACCCACTAGCGCTAAACCTCACAGTAGACACTTTAACTTTGATAAATACAAACTTATCATCTTGACTGACAACGAATTCAGGCGTTAACATCACAACCTAGCAGCTCTTTAAGCTTTTAAAGCTTTAAAGTTGTTGTAGTTATACTATGACGTATAATTTTTCACTATAATAGTGAAATTTGACAAGCTCATCGACACTTTTAAACTGAAGATTCTAGCTAGTTTGAAGCGGTATGAGCTGTGATTCGAGGTCAATCGGTGGTAGAAAGTTTGTTGGAGCTAGGAAACGGGATGGTTGTTGCGAAACAACGAGTCAAAATGGTTCAATAGTGCATAAACCAAGATCTAGGATTAATACTCGAGCTATCAATCATATACCGGATGAAATTTTGAATGATAAGGATCTCAATGAAGCTATTAAGTTATTGCCAGTGAATTATAATTTCGAGATACACAAGACTGTTTGGAATATTAGGAAAAATGGAGCTAAAAGAGTTGCACTTCAAATGCCAGAGGGACTTTTGATGTATTCATTGATTATAAGTGATATTTTGGAACAATTCTGTAATTGTGAGACAGTTGTTATGGGGGATGTTTCTTATGGAGCATGTTGTATTGATGACTATACAGCAAGGGCATTGGATTGTGATTTTATTGTTCATTATGCACATTCGTGTCTTGTTCCGATAGATGTGATTACGATTAAGATACTTTATGTGTTTGTCACTATTGGTATTGAAGAGGACCATATAATCAAGACATTGAAGAAGAACTTTCCGGTTGGAGCTCGTTTGGCAGTTTTTGGTACAATTCAATTCAACCCAACGATTCATAGTATAAGGGAAAAGCTTCTTTCTGATGATGGTCATGTCATATATGTGATACCGCCGCAGATAAAACCGCTATCCAGAGGTGAGGTACTGGGGTGCACTTCCGAAAGACTGAACGAAGAGCAATTTGACGCTATGGTGTACATTGGCGACGGAAGGTTCCATTTGGAGTCTGCTATGATCCATAATCCGGGAATCCCGGCCTATAGGTATGACCCTTACAACCGTAAGTTCACAAGAGAAGGTTATGACCAACGTCGACTCGTCGAGCTGAGGTCAGATGCCATAAAGACAGCATCACAGGGCCAGACTTTCGGACTCATATTAGGTGCTCTAGGGAGACAGGGAAATTTAGCCACTGTTGAAAAGTTGGAGAAGAAGTTAGCTGCTGCTGGGAAAACAGTTGTCAAGATAGTATTGAGCGAGATCTTCCCTCAAAAATTGGCCATGTTCGACAATATAGACGTCTTTGTGCAGGTAGCGTGTCCCAGATTATCAATCGATTGGGGTTATGCATTCAGTAAGCCTTTATTAACGCCTTATGAGACCAACGTTTTGCTTAATCAAGACGTTATGTTCACAGAGAAATACTATCCCATGGATTATTATGAAGCAAATGGTTATGGACGCGGTAAAACCCCAGCCCATGCGATTCAGGATACTTAAATTAATAATATTGATGTGTTTTAATCAACACTGTTCTCATTTAGCGCCAAGCAAAGCTTTAAATTCTTCTTCTGAGAAATTCAAGATATTGCAGATATCTTCAGTCCTTTCAGGATATAGGTGTATTATAACCTTCCTAAAAGTGGCGTAAAACAGGCATAGTTTGGTTAAACAGGTATCACAGATGTAATCCGCAATCGTAGGAGACATCAATTTGAACATAAGATTGTCCTGTATGTCAGTCAACGCCTGGGGCACATATTCATTCAATCTCTTGTTGACTTTATCGTTTATTGTTTGAAGATTCATTAGTGGATTGTCCGATAAAGAAAGGTACATGTCGTAGTCGAGTTCATCCTGCACTGATGCAATCGGGAAAATCATATTCAATAAATTATAATACAAGCTCAGGCCGGTGTTTTCCATCAAAAGCTTGTATTGCAGATCAAGCATACGATTGATAAAATCGTCCATTTTTTGTCCTATGCTCTTCCATATGTTCATTGCTTTCTCCTCACGAGCAAGTATGTTATTGGCAAACGGTTGAAGACGTGATTTAATGAGATCGAGGCAATTTATTTGGATGGAAAGCAGAAAAGATCTAGCCTCATCATTTTTCTTTGCCAAGGGAAACTCTTGCTGCAGTCTCTTCATCAAAACGTCGTCAATTGGCTTTGAAACGAAGTTCTCTAAGAATGTGCCATTAATTACAGCATTCCTCTTTTTAGTCTCCAAATCACCTCCTTGCTCGTGAGCCTCGAAGAGCTCAACAAGCTTGTTTATATACCCGTAAAGCCATTCGGGTGGCATTGAATCATTAACTTTAGCAACCGTTGAGGGAATGTCGTGTAAGTACTTTGTGAAAAAATCTTCAATTCGAGTACTTGATAGGTCTTGTAAGGATTCCAGGTTTGTTATCACAATATTACTGGTATCGATGCCTTGTCTTTCGTACATTAACTGATATAAGTCCAGTAGGCGAATTATCTCAAAATTAATGACTGGATCTTCTTCAAATCTGATGACCTGTTCAATTCTAATTCGGGATGGATTAGCAAGCGCTTTAACAATCTCATTGAACAATTTGGTGTCAAGGCCATCAAGAAGTTCTTTGTTCTGCATTGTTACTGTGGGGAAGTCTTCCTGAAATTTGAATAATGGTTTCACAAAATCTGCCTCGTTCGCAATAGATGCATGTACGCTCGCTAGGACATCACCGACGTATCGAAGCGGATCGCCTGCGGATAGCAAGATAGGCCTCGATTCATTGGGGTTGTAGTCAAATTGAGACAGGAACTCATCCAATATGCTCTTCGAGCGCATAGCTATAACTCGCTTCAAAAACTCATCAAAGTATTTCAGATCGTTGGACAAGCAAACGACCGATTTCTTGAAAGTGTTCCGGTCGCCATTGCTAGGCGGTATGGTAGCTTGTGCAAATGAGCTAGAACCAGAATCGTAGCTGTGCAGGAAATCAATCAAATGATTCAACACTTTTCGATAAACGCTGTCTAAGACCTGATTAATTCTCCGAATCAATGCACTCGCAGCCGTGGAGCTCGGTAGAGATAGCAAGACGGATGTATGTTCTTTAATTTTTATTGCCTTGTCAACAATTTCGAAAAATTGCACATCTACAGGGCCATTCAATAGATAATCATCCTCAACTTGAGTCAAAGTGAAATGATCCTTCAGCGAAGACAGAATACTTTTTTTAAGTCTTAAACGTTTAGCCTGAGAACAAAGAGTCTCGATGTCCTTTGATACATTGTCCTTGTCATCCTCGCCTGTGATACCATGATTATCGACAATGCTTTTCCCAGCAGCTTTGATTTTCTCGACTGGAACAGAGTATCGCTTGATTCTTCTGATTATAGGCCGTAATTCTTCTAGCACAAGTAGATGTTCTTTTAGTAACTCGTTTTCAAGACCATTTCTCATTGATTTTCGAGCAAGATTTCCCACAAAGCCCGAATCAATCAATCTGTTTTCATCCAACTGGAGTCTCTCTTTGTTCTCCTCCAGAAGTTGAAGGGACTTTTTGATCTGGGTTCTTGTCTGGTAATTTGTCAAGTTATGTTCATTCAGGACGTTGGAAAGTTTTCTCAGTAGGAGGTCAGTCGTCACTTCGGAAGCTGAGGGATTCTTATTTGGTAAATTTTTGAATTCTGCATATATCGGGAAAGCTTTACTGGGCTCCATAAATTGCGATTCTTTCCGCTGTAAAAACTTAGTTGCCTCTATGTCTACCGCTTTCTTGTCGACCTTGGACATTAGCATATTAGCTCGTTGAGCCATCCTATCGTAAATGTTATCCTTCCCAGAGCCAGAAACAGTACTCCTGCCAAGGAGTTCAGGTACCTTGAAATTCGTTTCATTGATACTAGAATCAATTGGTAAGGTTGAAAGATCTAGTAGCGATGATGGCTCAGGTAAAGTGTTATCCGAAGCCTTTTCTGCTGAAGAATCGATCACTGAGAAAGCTTCGAGATCAATAAAGTCCATCAATGAATAACTTGAACCCTCCAGAGATAGCAAATAGCAAGGCACAGTGGGTTATACTCTCCAATTCACTATTAGAGTCACTCAATTATCTCTATGCAGAATAGTGGAAATCTAAAACGAACTAACGCACCTGAGTAAAAATGTAGGTCCCGGGTATGCTATGCGTAGTAGAAACAGAGCCAGTCAAAATCAGATCAATCGTTTCTGGTATCTATAGTATGCTTATATGCAGTTGTTCACAATCTCTTGCGATTTCAAGCAGAAGGCCGTTTTGCAGTTACCAAATTTCTTGCACTATCGATTCTCCTGGAGATCAGAGCGGTGTACATTTAGAGTGCTATCCATGTAGACATAGTTTTGAAATCTTAACGAGTGAACAAAGTGACTGATTGTCAAACCAGCTATGTAGGAATCCTATTAACATCCTGTATAGTCGATGAATAATTTTTCAGAGCATCAAATTAGAGCTTCTATGGCCAAGTTGGTAAGGCGCCACACTAGTAATGTGGAGATCATCAGTTCGAATCTGGTTGGAAGCATTTTTTTGCACAAACGATAATTCCTATACAAATGTAGTGTCTTTAGTTAACGAGCGGCACTAGACCAATATGAATTGAAGTCTGGATGTGCTGTAAGTAATGAATTTCGTTTAGTTTTCTGATTTGGACTGTTAGTCTTCGGACTTAAGAGGCCATCGCTTGATCCAACCTTACCGGAGTCTGAAAACCAACCTCTTGTCTCGCCATCATTGCTTGTTTGGAACGGCTCGTAGTTTCGTATGGTAATATTCTGTGCTGGATTGATTCCGGCAGGTTTTGCTTGGTATTCGGACGATTCAGAGTATGGCGAATTATAAGCTGGCGGCCTGTTAAGTACTGGTTTTTGGTGAGACATGTACACGTTCCCCGGATACGAATATCTGTGACCATGAGTATTGTAGAAAGATGCGAGATGTGATAGAGTTTGCACAGTTGGATTTGCATAACTTTGTGGTTGTGCCGACCGAGGAGGATACTGACCAGCAGCTCCATAATGAATGTTTTCGGGTTCCCCGGAGAAACTGATATTCTCGCTGCCCTCTCCAATGGAAGACCTAGGTGATACGAATTGCATTACTGTACTGATTGGCGGCAATGTTTCGGAGGAAACTCTTCTGGGTAATAAAGGAGTGTAGTAATCAGGTGCGCATGATAATGATTTGCTTCTGGCTTCTATTTGCTGAGACTCAATTGGGACGGGATGTCTCGAAATATCCAAAAGATTTTGGAAGGCATTTAAAAGTTCGGTGCCGGCAGGTTTACTAACTTCAGTTTTGGTGGATTTTCTTCTTTTTCTCCGTCTCTGTTGTGAGTGCAACTCATGAGAATCGCTAATTGCGCTTTCCTTCTTCATCGTGGAAGCCACTAGTCGCTGTTGAACGTTAATATACCATTCCTCGCATTCTTTTGGGAAGAGCGGCCCAAAAATTGGAACCAAGAGGTACCTGATTGGATAGCAGAATCTGATGCATAAAAGCCTTGCAGTTTCAAAGGGCAGCCACGTACCCTGAATCTTGATATAACCACCTCTTATCCGTTTGACCACTTCCGTGTAATCGATCGTAGCAATTTCCGACGGATTCAGTCCCCTTTCATTAATTAGGTGGTTCCTATACGTATCGCACATCATCTGTTTCAACTCCCTTGACAGACTATTCCAGTGTAAGTCCGTGTAATGCGGGTTTAAAGACGTGGCTCCCGCAGCTGCAGAATCTGAAGACGGCAGGGAGCCGTCATGCAAATTAAGCGATGCGCCTTTCTCCGAATCAGCTGATTGACGTCTTTTCCTTCTATCGGAAGAGCTCAGTGATATGGGCGACGAAGAAGACTCATAAAAAGCAGAGGTAATCATATAGTTAAGTTCTTTCTTGCAAATATTTTGCAATCTCTCAGAATTCTCCTCATCCAGCCTCGGTATACTTGTTAGCCCCTGCATCACGTCCTGATACAGTCTCCATATCCCAGTCAAAAACACGTAGCCGGAACCATGGGTCCACAAAACACAGTTATTCGGATTAATTAGCTTGCTGTTCTGTTGAAGACTATGATCCTGCTTCCGCAACTTAAATTGTTGATTCTTCGTCAACGAATTTGCGCTCGCTGCTCTGTCGTCGTTGTCTCGCGCAGCGTATGCCTGCGCTGCCAGAGCAACAGCATTCGACAGGCTTTCTTCACTGGCTGTCGAGATCGACCCCTTCAAAAGGTGTCCGCGACCCTCTTTCAAGGCCAAATTCTCCTTCACAGCATCAGGTAACCCAGTAAGATCTGTGCGACACAACGATCCCGTCGTATCTACGTCTGGAAACTGATACTCGAAGCAATCCAGCACTTTTTTCCCCTGTGATCGCAGCGAAGTACCTACGGTATCCCTGTCCTTCGTCGCAGCCGCGTCATGAGCAACTCCGGACGAGGGAGAGGCAAACGATTCGGCAATATTGGACTTGTAAGTCGCTCTCTTGACATCGATATTTCGTCTTTGATCCAAATTAGGTCGCGATAAAAGCGTTGCAAAGAACAGTCTTTGATAATCATCCAACGGACTTTCTGAAAGCTTTACCCTAGAAAGATCGAGATTATGAATAGCATATTTGAACCGTTCATCTCTTACCGCATGCGGTACATTATCTGAACCGGTTTTTTTCGTCATCTTGCCTAATTTCTCCATCCAACATTAACCATTGCTGCATCCAAGCACTAGTACTGATATTTTATAACACCTAATCGCTCGACATATCCTTTATTTTCCTTCTACGACTGTTCAATACCACACTAACAAGTGTATTCGAGCAAGGATCACCACAGCATACGGCTGGCAAACCTTAAATGGACGTCTCGCCCTTTTTTTTACTGCTCTTGACGGGGAAGGGCTGATAACAAGTAAAATTGCGATCTACATCGACCCTTTAGAAGAAAAGGCTTCGATGAAGTTAGAGAAGACTGTATTGCTCCCCGATGAGTCTCGATTAGATGCCTGCAATTTTATGTTTTGTATGAAATCCTTTATATATTGGAATGTAGTTGTAGTATGAGTGTGGTGTATTGGTTTTTCTAGCTTGAGATCACGGGATCGAGCAGACCAGAATCAACGTTATAGACTAATCCATAGACTTCTAGTTCTTTATTCGCTATGGCTGTCTTTACTGTTTCATTCTCAATGATACGGGCAAATTGTCTCTTGACGTTGCATTGTGATAGATATTTGCTCTTTGCGTCCAATGTAGACAAGTTTGCCAATTGACTCTTTTCTTCGTGATACATTTGATCAATATCTTGCAGATAATGGTATAGATTCTGACAGTTTAGACCCTGTTTATCGTTTAAAGGTTCTATCTGTCCCGTCAAACAGGTCTTGATACCACCGCAGTCGGTGTGACCACAGATAACCACTTTGTTCACTTTTAAACATCTGATGGCAAATTCTAAAGTAGCTCTGAGGGTCAAATCTTTAGGATTGCACACATTAGCTACTGTTTTCCATGTGAAAACTTCACCGGGTAGCACACCGAGACATCCCTCGTTGTAACGCGAGTCGGAACAACCGATGAAAAGAGTATGCGGCTGTTGTCCCTTGGCATTGTACTCCGGGAACAAACCGGGATGTAGATTGTTCATTGTTCTGGACCATTGTTGGTTTGCGGCCAATAGATCATCAAGTTTGGAATCATGTGACAAAGTGAAAATAGTATCGCTAATCATTATTGTATGTGTTTGTAGTCTGTTCTCTTAGAAAAGTCGGCCTAATCTACCATGATTGCAATGTACTATATATATATCCATATTATCCTGTTGTCGAGCCTTGTCTTATGATTAAACAGATTGTTGAACCGATGACTTCATTCTCGAGAATGATTTCGTCACTGTGGGTATAATTGTTGAAATTAAACGGTTGACAAATGTATAGCGAAATACTATGAAGATCGATAATCATTCGGTAATCTTTTACGAGCCTGCATTCGTACAACTTGAGGCTTATTGCCCACGCGATTATCTTGACGTCACCGTGACGCGGATCACCAGACCGGGTAACAAAAAGGGGAGGAACGGTGAATGTATATCACGTGATAGTAAGTTTGGAGTTGTAGTAATTTAATACGAATACCATGAGATAAGGGTCTTTTTTGCTTCGAGATGAGCTAGTGATGTCTTGTGTACAGTAATGGTGGTTAATCAAGACTGTTTTTTGTACACAAGGAGTTTTGATTTAGTCTTTGTGACTTTTAGTAGTTGATTGTATAAATAGTTTGAACTACTTGGTTGTTTACCAACTTAGATCTTTGCTCTTTTTTTGTAAAACTCTTTATCTGATTGATCAATCTTTGATTGTAGAATGATGAAAAAGCCTTCCTCCAGTGTTGCTGGTAGGTCAACAGGTTTTGGATATGTGATTTCCGTGCTGACACTGGTTGTACTTTTGGTTCTTGCTGCTTATCGGCATTTGCTGCCATTGTCACTGGGACCGGAATCGGTGCGAGTTAGCGGCAATGGTGTTGATGAATCAAGTCATAATATAACGATTGTGGATTTTTTCAAACCATTTGATCCAGCACATCCCACATCTGTACCTTTAAAGGATTATTATAGAAGAATCAATCTTCGGCCCTTATCGCCCTATGGTGTTGCCAGTGTGAATTTCACAGATTGGATTGATGAACAATTTGAAGTATCATTTGAATATTTGCTTAATAACGTCGCGGATTCTAATTTCCATGGACATTTGTTATCTCAAGGTGTTGCAGAAGGTGTCATTATAGCTTCTCCTTCAAAGAAATCACCAGATTATTTCTATCAATGGGTTCGTGATTCTGCCATCACTATTCGTTCTGTTATATCAAACATGTTTGTTTTGAATACCAGTCGGGTTTATGATGATGTGTACGTTTTGAACGCTACATTGGCGTCGACCGTTTTGAAATATGTTAATAATTCCTATGTCCTGCAAAGATTAGATAATCTGTCAGGAGATGGAGTTAAATTGGACCAGGTAGGTCAATTGAAAGGGTTGGGAGAACCTAAATGGCTTGTTGATAATGAACCGTTTATGGGATCGTGGGGTAGACCACAAAATGATGGACCACCACTTAGATCTGTCGCGATACTTCATTTTTTGGATGAATTGAACCAGCGAGGTTTAAAATTCAATGATATTATTGATCAATGCTACCGCAGTAAATTGTTGAAGGGACCCCTGCCCTTTAGGGATGAAAAGGAGCTGTTTGAGAAGGTAATATATTGGGATCTTCAATTTGTGTTGAAAAATTGGCAAGCCGATTCATTCGATCTGTGGGAGGAAATTAATGGTAAACATTTCTTTACTTCCATAGTACAATTTGCAGCGATCAGGATGGGATTACGGTTCCTGGAGGAACATCCGGATTATACATGGGATAGTTTTGATAAATCAATTCTAACGGATGCTTTGCGGAAATGCGTCGAACAGATGCTCCAATTCTTAACGTTGGGCGCCGGATTCTTGAATCCAAATAAAAATTATATCGTGGAGACACCATCAATCTTGAACTCAAGGTCAGGTTTGGATATTGCTGTGATAATTGGATCTCTCTTGACCAGGAACTATGAAGATAACATACCATTTGGTGTCACTGATTCTGGTGTTTTAAATACCTTGTATCACCTGGTTAAATCGATGGGGATAATTTATCCAATAAATCATCCAAAGGCAAACCTAAATATTGGTGTGGCTCTCGGTAGATATCCTGAAGATATTTATGACGGAGTTGGCACTTCTGAGGGGAATCCATGGTTTTTGGCAACTTGTTCAGCTTCCGAGTTACTTTATCAATTGATCCTGGCGAGTTATCATGCGCAAACCGATTTAGTTATCCCCTTGAACAAATGGGAATCTGAATTTTGGACTTTAATATTTGACGGATTCGATGATTACAACAGACAAAGCTACCAATTAGTTATTCCCTGGGGTACACCGGCATTTACACAAACAATGATATCCGTGTTTGATCTTGGAGAATCCTTCCTAGACGTGGTTCGTGAACATGTAAGCGAGGACGGACACATGAGTGAACAATTCAACAAGTATACAGGGTATTTACAAGGTGCCGCCAATTTGACGTGGTCCTATGGTGCCTTGTGGAAAAGTTGTCACGCTCGTGCCCAAGCCCAAACTTTCATCGGTTTGCAATCAGAAGGGGACCTCTAAACCCACTCTACTGGCGGTTCTTTTAACGGTTTCGCTTTGCGATAACTTCGAGCCACCATTATACCGCTCGATCAATTCATCGTATTCCCTCTGATTTTCCAAGAACGATGCGATATCTTTAAAATGTTGTAAAAGTCGCGGCCTCTCATCTTGGCTGCCTTTTAACAACTTCTCCCTGAGAATACAAGTATCGCCAACGAAATGCAATCGCTTATCGCGCTCGATCTGTTCATTTTTCAATAAATCCACCTGTCTATTCAGCATTTGCAATTCCTTAAACAATTTACTCTTTTGCATACTATCAATGGCCGCATTTTGAGCCCTAACAACGTTCATTCTCTTGTATGTAAGCATTGCAATATCCTTACGTCTCTGTTCCATTCGTTGCGCAATACGCGATTTACGGTCACTACGAACCATAGCCCTAATAACACATCGATAAGCCTTTAAAGTATCAGTTCCAATCATCTCACCGGTCCCACAACACACACTTTACAGCTCAATCTCATCCAATCTTCACCTCTTCATCGCTCTTAATACTCTAAACGTACCTAGTTTTACTATCACCCATGCACCACGAAGCCGGGTTACCCCGACCTAACCCGACCTCGGCATCCGAACCATTCCCGATCCCGGCGCCGCGTGTCATTAAAATTTCCCCTGCCATAGTCGGGTCCCGACAATGATCTCCCTTTTACGCCGTGATCGTGCAGGCAGCCGCGTTTGTTTCTGCTCGCACTCCAGACGGTTGATCAATTCGAGGTAACACAAGCTGATCGTTGACGCAATAAGAAGCGCACATATATATATGTATATATAGATAATTATGTACAACTACCGTCCGTACACAGCTTCACACTGTAACCAAAATGCTTAGATCTGCTATTACCAAGAGGACTTTTGCAACCGTCGCTAGTACTGAACAAGTACTACCAAAGAAATATGGCGGTCGGTTCGTTGTCACGTTGATTCCCGGAGACGGTGTAGGTAAAGAAGTCACCGATTCGGTTGTTTCCGTGTTCGAAGCCGAGAATCTACCCATTGATTGGGATCGTGTGGATATTTCCGGTTTGGATCACGAAGAAGGTGTTGCAGCCGCTGTGCAATCGCTTAAAAGGAACAAAGTCGGATTAAAGGGGATCTGGCACACTTCCGCGGCAGACCAAGCGGGTAAAGGGTCTCTTAATGTGGCTTTAAGGAAACATCTAGATATCTACGCTAATGTGGCTCTTTTCAAATCTGTTCCCGGAGTTCGCACAAGGATCCCGGACGTGGATCTAGTGGTTATTCGTGAAAACACCGAAGGTGAATACTCCGGGTTGGAACACGAGTCAGTTCCAGGCGTGGTGGAGTCACTAAAGATCATGACCGAGTCAAAGACTGAACGAATTGCACGTTTTGCGTTCGATTTTGCCAAGAAATATAACCGTAAAGCTGTTACCGCGGTTCATAAGGCCAATATTATGAAACTTGGTGATGGTTTGTTCCGTAATGTGGTGACTCGTGTTGGCGAACAGGAGTACCCGGACATCCGTGTCAACTCAATTATTGTTGATAATGCTTCTATGCAGACGGTCGCCAAACCACATCAATTTGATGTGCTTGTTACACCTTCGATGTACGGAACCATTCTCGGTAATATTGGTGCCGCATTGATTGGTGGTCCCGGTCTTGTACCCGGTGCTAATTATGGTCGTGAATATGCCGTTTTTGAACCGGGTTCTCGTCACGTGGGTCTTGATATTAAGGATCAAAATATTGCCAATCCCACGGCGATGATTCTTTCTGCCGCATTGATGTTGGATCATCTTGGGCTAAACACATCTGCATCTAGAATCTCACAAGCGGTCCATCAGGTGATCGCAGAGGGTAAGACCACAACGCCGGATATCGGCGGAACAGCCTCGACCACCGAGTTCACGGAGGCCGTCATTGCAAGACTTGCTTCTATGTCATAGGTACTATACACATTCTGTCTTATCTCTTCCGCGTTTGTATATACAATTTTTCACCCAGACCTCGGCGGCTAAACGCCGCGCATTGAGTGAGGGGCCCCCGCATTTTTTGAGTTTCTATAACACTTTGTACGGCGTGCCAAGAATCTGTTTATACGTCATAGGTTGCCAAGTGTACAGTAACGTACCAGACTGGCTGGCGTCGTAGTGGTCGGTCAAGGCTTTGAGTGTTGGTTCTGGTCCGGCGATGGCACGGTGAAGAGATGTCGTTTGATCAATGAACTGGTTTGGTCTGGTTGTGGTTCACGTGGAGGTTCAGGAAGGTCAGTTTTCGCCTATATAGTAGGGGAACAGTGGTAAGAACAAGGGAAGGAGAAGGTTGAGAGGGCAAAAGGAGCGAAGAAGCCATGACATCGTTGATTAATGAACCTAGTACTGATTTTCATTTGAAGTTGAACGAGCAATTATTCCATATACCGTATGAGCTGCTTCGTAGGAACGTGAAACAGGTACATAAACTGATAGAGAAGGAATCAGCCATTTTACAAGGATTATTCAAAGAAGTGGATGGATTGTTGGAGTCACACGATTTGGAACAGGATAAGGCTGCGTTGGTGAAGCTGAATGAGATTATTAAGAAAGTGGAAATTTTTGAAAAGAAGATTAATAGAAGATCCGATGAAGAGTTGAAATTATTGGAAAGGATTCATGTTAGGTTGAAGTTTTTTGAAGAATTGGAAGAATCCAAGGCTTCAGGTAATGTTTCTCGTTTAACCGAATGGTATCAGAAGTATACAAATGTTCTTATTGGAGATTATTTGATCCGGAACGATCAGGTCCGGTCGAACGCTGAGCAAGGGAACGGCGGAGGCGATGAGAGGGCGATAGACGATAAGTTTTGGAACCCGGGAGTGATTTTCCTGAAACAGCAGCAGCTGGATCAGTTACTGGATTACGATATCTTGCTTGCGGCTAATAGAATCTCGAAATCACTGATTCAGGACCACGATATGCAGCCTTTGTTGCATTGGATAGGGGAAAACAGGACTTTTTTGAAGAAGAATTGCTCTTTTCTAGAGTTTGAAGCGAGATTACAGGAATACGTGGAACTTTTGAAACAACGAGACTACAAAGGAGCCATTAGATGTTTCCAAAAATTTCTGTTACAGTTTGCTGAAAGCAACTATGCGGATCTGAAGCTGGCTTCAGGTTTGTTAGTTTTTATCAATAGCTGTCAGCCGCAGCAACCCGTTCGGCCAATCGATGAGTTGATAGACCCTCAGATAATTACTACAAACGAGGAGAACAACTGTACGGCTTTCCGATCAATTTCGCAATCGTCCCGCGATGAGATGTATGAGTACTTTTTCCGCAAGAAGATTCCAAATAATGAAAGCAGGTTTCCCGCCCCCTCCATCACCAAAGTCATCTACGAACCACATCATAGGAATAGAGACCTTGCTCGGTATACAAATTTGCTGGACTCTAGAAGGTGGCATACCCTAAACGAGCTTTTTACTAAGGAGTACTACTTGATGTACGGCATATCACACAGCGAACCGTTGATGATGTATCTTTCTCTGGGTATATCCGCTTTGAAAACTAGAGAGTGTCTGCACAAGAAGGAAATTCCAGTCTCAGATAAACCGGATCTTGATAGCTATCTTGAAAAAGATGTTCTAGCGACAACCTGTCCTGTGTGCACCGATGAATTCGCTTCAATCGCAAAGGATCTACCCTATGCCCATCATACTCAATCAAAGCTTTTTGAGAATCCAGTGATGTTGCCAAATGGTAACATCTACGATGCGAAAAAACTGAAATCGTTAGCCACTGCTTTGAACAATGCCAACCTTGCTAGTTTAAAAGACTTTGAAGTTATGGATCCCATTGATAAGAAGATATACTCGGAAAAAGAGTTTATCACAATGTATCCGACATGAAGTGTATATACTTTTTATTTTATTCACGTTTAATGACTTGACTTGACCAGTTTCGTTTCACGCTTCATCATCACTTTCGACTTTGCGCTTAGCTTGCGGACGCATAAACTTTTGGAAAACGTATATCCTGGCTTCCCTTTGCTGCGCGGGCTTAGTGGTATCTTGCTCACTATTAGTTCTGCGGTGGTGATATTGTGGATAGTAGTTCCATTGAAATTTATTGGATCTTTCCACACAGAGGTTGCAATCTTTCCCGAGACTTTTGATCATCCAAGAGTCGTATGGCTCGCCAGTGAACACCGATAGTATAATCTTACCGTAACCTTCAGATGTCAAACCGCCAAGTTTCTCAGAAAGATCATATCCTTGGTTATGCGACATTCTGCTTTGCACAATTGGTGCATTTACGAGTTCGAATAATTTTTTGCAACTTCTGAAGTACCCAAGGACCAATTGCTGATGATCAGCAATATTCCGATCTTGATCCTTGACACCTTTTCCAGTATGTGGGAAATTGAAAATAATATTTTGCAAACTTTTCTGTTTCCAAGAGGGACCAAGCACTTTGCTCCAAGGTTTTTTCTTCGATAGATCAAAAGACTTTATCAAATTCGTTGCATCCACTTTAAAAAGAATCTTCACCTTGTTTTCTATCAGGAAATCGTAATTTTCTTTGAAAGAATGCGGATATTTAAGCTCCAATTCAGCAGGTGAAGCATCATAGCTCGTTGCAATTAAATTCTCAGCTTTCATATAGCCCTGTTCCACTAATGAGCGAGTAAACGAAAAATCGCCCTCGCCGACAAGCAGTAAAGTTTTATTTTCCTGGAAAGGGACAAATCTCACCTCATTGACCTTTTGAGATTCTTGATTTTTCCTCACTTGCGCATTAGGTTGTGATTTCTTTAACTTCTTGATCTCTTCATTCCTTTTATGAATTCGTCTCAATTTCTCAAGATTTTGGTGTCTTTGAAGCGTGGCTTTCAAACTTTGATGACCTGCCTTACCTTTGAGCTTTCTAGCCATTGCAATCGCGACTGATTCACTAGCTTATATCGTATAGCCCATAGTCTTGACGAGTCCATCGAATTTTTCACCATCCATGGCCCATCTCAGCGCACGGCTTAAGCATGGAACCGCTTCTTCTCAGTATAAAGACAGTTTCTTGACATATTGTAGATCAACTTCTGGTCTTCTAGCCTGACTCTGGTCGTCTATAGATCGGTTAGTAGAAAGATGTGTGTAAATGTTGGAAACTGTCGTAGAACATACCGGGAATAGTAACTCTAGTTTCTTTGACTCCTTAACGATTACTGCCAAATAGAAGACCACTTGGAAACCCTTGACGAAGCCTTCATTGATCACAATATCGAGTATTTGATCTCTTGGTATAAATTTACTCTGAGCCATCCAATGGTGGTTCCAGGCATCTGGTAGGATGAGTAAACCCTTCACTTTGGCGATTTGTAGTCCGTAGTTGCGATAGACTGTGAATGATTCAACGGTTGGCCTTCTCAATACCAGAAGGCTAAAGAGGAAGACGGCTAAAATCAACAAATTGCCAATAGTTTGTTCTAATGATAATCTTTTCTTAATCCATATTGCCGATATGGTAATGATGATTAAGACGATAGTAGTAACTGTAAGTTGTTGTCTAGTAGAAGTTGGTTTGATGGTAAATTTGAGCCATGATTGGTTAGTGTCTTGGGTTGTCAGCAGGCAGTATCTCTTTCGCAGTCTGGTAGTTGTCATTGATAAATATTTCGAATGCTTCTTGGTTTCACTTAGGTGGTTTACTGGAGTTTATGTTCGCTTCCTTATTAGACGTCTCGCGTCTATATATGAGTTAACATCACTACAACAGTTATTATATATAAGAGTCTTAAATAGTTCTTGATCCATTTCTACCTAAAGTTCTGATCCTCCTCGACCTGCTGAGAAGGATGTTTCTTGAGATCATCGATTGTCCCGAGCACAATTTCAGATTTACGATATGCACGTACTTGATCTGTTCTGAATCCACCTGAAGTTTTCTTCTCTGGGTTATGAGAAGTTTTAACATTTTGTGCATCTTCTTCTTTGGCATTTGCCTTGGCGTCGTCGATAGCTTTCATGTGTTCTTCATGTTGTTCCTTGAGCCTTTCTATCCTTTCGTGGAATGCTTCCACTGTGCCAATATCTTTCTTGGTCTCCGCACAGTATTGTTCAAAATTTGGTGGTAATCTAGATCGCAGAGCTAGTTCAACTGTAACCGGATGTCTCCTTTCTTCGCTGATGAATTTTGCCTTTATCTGTTTTCTTGTTCTGTAAGGGAACATTTGGGCAATGAGATTGAAGTCCGTTCCCCACATCGAGAGAGCTTTGTAAAATTGTATCAGTTCATCTTTTTTCCAGGGATCTGTGTACATATTCTTGCCGTAAGTACCCGAATTGTGCAAATTTTCGAACGGATTTTCATGAAGTTTTACTTTATGGGCATTTTGATAACTGGCATTCTTATGTCTGTCAACCACTGTAGATTCTTCATCCACAACCATTGTACCGTCCGGGTTTAATCGTAATTGGATCGCAGCGTGTGTACCTTGACTGTATTCAGGCACTTCTGCATTGAGCAGTTTTTCCGCTGCCTTTTTACGCTCTTCGAGCTCTCTTTCCTCTTCTTCTTCGTTCAAGGAATTGATCGATTTGAACTCTTCACGAGCTCTCCGTCTGAGCTCTCTCCGCTGTCTTCTTTTCTCAAACTTGGCTTTTCCAGCCAGCTTTGCCTTCTCGAAGTTTTCAGAGATCTCGCCGATCGGCAGCTTGGGTTTACACAGCTCTGCCATGGTAAACTCCTCCTCGTCAATCAAGTAACGCTCTGAGTCGGTGTCCTGTATATTTTTCGGAATCTCTTTCAGGTTTCTGATCGTGTATTTCTCATACAAACTATCGGTTTTTTGGAACAGTTGTGAAGACGCATTAGGGTCTGGTATAGCTGTAGCAGTGTGAACATCAGCATCTGGTGAAGCTCTTCTGGATACCACACTGATTCGATGTCCAGATCCCGATTTCTTCGAAATCGAAGTCCTGATTGACATTCTCCGTTTCTTTAAAGCCTGTAAAGTAGAATCCTTCTCAGCGATCATATTGATCCTGACCTTTTTCAAATTGGGCTTCGTAATCGTCGATAACCTCCTGTTATTCGTCGGAGCGGGCTCAACATATTCTGGTTTGAAAACCGGTTTCGCTGACTGATTATTACTCAAAGAGTCGAGCCGACTGGCTCGACGACCCCTACCAGACGAAATCTGAGTACTTGTCTGTAAAGGATCCACTTCTAATTGCGAAGAAACTTCTACATCCGGCTCATTCACTGCCGTATCTTGATCCTGCAAACTATTTTCATTCGTAATCACTTGCTCTATTATTTTAGTACCATCAGCAGTTATCGTTGTCTTATCATTATTTGGTGCTGCCGAAAGAAGACGACGTTGTTTAAGCTTCGGAATAAAACGAGTACCACTCTTATTGACCACACTACTCATATCAAATCAAACAACCAACGACAGTAGCACTTATATAAACTCTTTAACTCGTTATCATCTACAATATATGCTATCCAAGTAATATACCTTACGATGCCGTTACCCGGCTACTGGAGCGAAGCTCTATCAATCAGTATGCCGCAAGATGATGATATCTCATATCAATGATCTTATTACTATGATCTACGAATTGCTCATAACAAGACAGCATCTACTAACTAGTTGAAACCATTTGTCTTATTTGATGTGTTCAAGTAGTCTAAAAGTATTGAAACTTTAAGTGAAAATTTGAAGGTTTACGTATAGAGTGATGAAAATTTTTCATAGATGAGATGAGATGAGATGAGATGAGATGGTTGAAGAGTTTAGTTAAGATTAAGTGTAATTGGTCTGCTTTAAGGTGGTTCAGACGAGTTGGGAATCATGTCTAAGAAAGGTAGTAAGCTGGCGGGTAAAAAAGAGGAGAATGGGGGGACGGAAGTGTATACAAGCAAGGCTCTTTCTAAGAAGGAGAAGAGAAGGTTGAAGAAAGAGATGAAGAGAGTTGAACAAGCCAAGGAGGAGGAGCAGGAGGAAGCAGAAGAGCAGGAAGCAGAGGAAGAGCAGGAGGAAGAGGGATTGGATCTGGATAGATTAGCCAGAAGCGATTCAGAGGATGATGATGAGGATGAGGAAGAAGAAAAGGAGGATGAGGAAGAGCAAGAGGATGAGCAAGAAGAAGAGGACGTTGCATTATCTGAAGTAGAGTTTGATTCTGATGCTGATGTTGTTCCTCACCACAAATTAACCACCAATAACGTTAAAGCAATGAAACACGCATTGGAGAGAATTCAATTGCCATGGAAAAAACATTCATTCCAAGAACACCAATCGGTTACATCACAGACCAACACAGACGAAAGTATCAAGGACATTTACGACGATACAGAAAGAGAACTGGCATTTTACAAACAATCTCTCGATGCAGCGCAAGAAGCACGCGAACAATTAACCCGTTTGAAAGCTCCCTTCAAGAGACCGCTGGATTACTTTGCCGAAATGGTAAAGAACGACGAGCAAATGGATAAAGTCAAGAATAAACTAGTCGTAGAAGCCAGTGAAAAGAAAGCCCGTGAAGAAGCTAGAAAGCAAAGACAATTGAAAAAATTCGGTAAACAAGTACAAGTTGCTACTTTACAAAAACGTCAACAGGAAAAGAGAGAAACTCTAGACAAGATTAAATCCTTAAAGAAAAAGAGAAAGCAAAGTGAAATAGACGATACCGATTTTAATGTTGGGATCGAAGAGGCCACAGATGATCACAATAATCGTAAACCAAACTATAAAAGAGCCGCTAAGAACGCCAAGTACGGTAGTGGTGGTTTAAAAAGATTCAAGAGGAAAAACGATGCAGAATCATCGGCCAATGTAACCGATTTTTCACACAGAAAGATGAAGGGAAACCCCTCAAGACCAGGTAAAAGTAGACGGTCAAAGAGATATTAACCTTCGTATCCTACAGATCTCGTATCACTACAAAGTAGCATGTATAGTATAGAAATCTCACCATATCTTATGAAATTTGCATCATAAGTGGTCAACTGTTTACGCATGAAAAAATGTATGAAAAATTGTAGGTACGACTAGTTTATAAACGTTGTTAAGTTGAAAGGTAACCATTATTGGAGCCATTGCTGTCGTTAAGAAAGTCAATTGCAATCGTTGATTATGTCTAAAGAAAATTCTAGAGCCAAATTTCTTGGTGAGTTCCCAGAGTTAGTTGAAGAGTTAAAATCTGAACTAGTTCGTTATGGTATGCCTGCTGAAGCGATCAAATGGTATGAAGATTCTTTGAATTACAATACTCCAGGTGGTAAATTGAATAGAGGTTTATCTGTGGTCGATACTTATGCCATTTTGAAAGGTTATCAATCGATCGATGAACTACCTCAGGATGTTTACAAGAAAGTTGCATTGCTAGGATGGTGTATTGAGCTTTTACAAGCGTATTTCTTGGTTGCCGATGATATGATGGATCAATCAATCACGAGAAGAGGTCAACCATGTTGGTATCGTGTTAAAGAAGTTGGTGACATTGCGATTAATGATGCGTTTATGTTAGAGGCAGCAATTTATGTTATCTTAAAGAAACATTTCAAACAAGAACCTTACTATGTCGATTTAATCGAACTTTTCCACGACGTTACTTTCCAGACCGAATTGGGTCAACTTTTGGATTTGATCACCGCACCCGAAGACCGCGTCGATTTGTCCAAATTCTCATTAGAGAAACACTCCTTTATCGTGACTTTCAAGACCGCATACTACTCGTTCTATCTTCCAGTCGCTCTAGCCATGCACGTAGCCGGCGTAAGCGACCCGAAGGATCTCAAGCAGGCACACGATGTGTTGATCCCGCTGGGCGAGTATTTCCAAATACAGGACGACTTTTTGGACTGTTTCGGTACACCCGAACAGATCGGCAAGATCGGTACCGATATCCAGGACAACAAATGTTCCTGGGTCGTTAACAAAGCACTCAAGCTCGCATCCCCAGAACAAAGAAAGATCCTAGACGACAATTACGGCAGAAAGGACGCCGAATGTGAAGCCAAGTGCAAGAAACTTTTCCACGATCTCGACATCGAAACTCATTACCGCGAGTACGAAGAAAAGGTCGCGCAAGAACTAAAGGACAAGATCGCAAAGACTGATGAATCTCGCGGATTCAAAGCTGATGTACTCACCGCTTTCTTGAACAAAGTCTACAAGAGAAGCAAGTGAACTTCCACATGCCTTTATATACTATTTGATTCTTCCACAACGTATAGAACGATAATCTGTCAATTGACCAATCAGAATGCAGTATCTGGTTTAGCCGGTATTTTCGGTATACCATAGCCAGGACCGACAAGGAACCCATCAACGAGTACTAAACAACTAGTTGTTTATAAGAGAGAGTTCTGTAGAGGGTTCTTTATTGAGTCTGTATCGAGTGGTAAACTAGTCAATCAAATATATACACGAAAACATAATGGGTGGACCTCCAGGTGCAAAGACTTATATGGGATGGTGGGGTCACATGGGCTCACCAGTTCAAAAGGGTATAACTTCATATGCTGTGTCTCCGTATGCTCAGAAACCGCTTGCCGGTGCTGCCAATGCTGCTATCTTTAACCTTTTCAGAAGATTCAAGAGCCAGATTTTGTATGTTGCCATCCCAGCCGGGATGTACTGGGCCTGGTGGGTAAACTCCAGAGACTATAACGAGTACCTGTACACCAAGGCAGGTAGAGAAGAACTGGAGAGAGTCAATGTGTGAATAGCGGTTATTTTAAACCAAAGTATTATTTATTCTCGCGGCGAGTACTTTGTGGAAGGTATATGTGTATAGGACGTTATATATACCGCCATGTCTAGGATCAAACAGTTAGAACTCATCTAGCGGCCTGTCAGGGCCATTGAGCTGGTCTTTGAGGGTCCTTGAAGATGGTTGCCATTTCACGTGTCCTAGGGGTCCTTGTAGTGAAGTGGTCCGATGGGCTTATGAAGAGTAAACTTGTATTGTTTACTGGGGATTTAGCTTAAAGATCTGTTTTATTGATTGTGATAAGGTCTATAGGTGGTGTCGTTTGTTAGACAGGTTTGGTGGTTGTTACTGTTTCACTGGTAGAAGTGATTGGTTCGGTTTAGATGCCTTTAACCGAACGACTGTTTGTACGGGACCGTAATGGGGACGAGAAAGGTGTTAGGGAGCCAATAGCGTCATCAAGTGATTCTCGGGATGGTGAATTGTATTTTGAGCCGAAAAGAGTGTATAGAAGGTCAACCGATAATTCATCGCGATCATCGCTTGTGAGGGTTTATTCAGAGAATGAGAGGGCTAATTTTGACCAGGTTACTGGTTCTAGGATTTATGACGATTTAAAACATCGTCCCATACCGAGTGATGGGAAAATTGCTGCAGAAACTGATGGCAGGTCCGTCAGGGAGGCGCAACGTTCGAGGAAACGGCGGTTGTCGTTGAACGAGAGTCATTATGGTGATATGCAAGATGAATACATTCCGGATCTCGATTTTTCCGAGGCTGTTTTACAATGGCAGAGCGAAGATAGCGGGTCGCCAGCTGTGTTGTCGCAGAAACTGAGAAATGATAGCTCTAATGCTACTCCGACAAGGTTTCCCGGGAGCATTACTAGGACTAACACATGGAGTACCGATCGCGAACCTAATAGCGGTAGTGTGAGCCCCAATAGTTCGTATGTGTTTGATTCTTCTCACGCTCAAGTGGAGCCTATTCCGCTGCCTAATGCGTCCAATTCGGTCTCCATAATAACACCTCTGTCTGCATCGGAGGTGAACAAGAGCATAGCGGGCTCTGAAACGAATCCCAGCGATCTGGATCCATTTAAACATGGGCATCTTGCTTCTTCGTTCCTGCCCCGCAAAGCGTCAAGAAGGAGAACATCTGTTTGCGAGTCGTACAACTCGGCATCTTCATCGTTGACTTATCTCCCAGATAATACTGTGTCGATAATAGCTGAGCTAAAAATGACACCAGAAGAAGTGCTGGAACTCATCGGGAAGTTGCCACATGATTTTGTCTACATGCCTTATTCTCAACGGAAGAAAGTAATATTGGATTTGATACCTAACAAGGATTATAAACTATTGATGTCAGTGATCAAGAAACTCATGTTGAAGAGTACGAGAAGCAGCGTATCGATAAGCAAAAATTCACTGCCGGCTGCTGCAACAACAGCTAAATCGCGGCATGGCTCTGTGGCTTCACAGTTTTTGAGCTCATTCTCTCCCGCTGGAGTGACCTCTACGCCAAGCGCGAGCAGTGTTAGGCCGGATGACAAGGGTATGGAAATTATGGGTTATAGCTTAGGCAAAGTGATTGGGTTTGGAGCATGGGGGATGATACGGGAATGCCACGACCTGGAAACAGGTTGCGTGAAAGCTATGAAGATAGTGCGGTTCAGAAATAACATGAAGGTCAAAAATCAGGTACTCAAAGAAGTCTCTATTTGGAAAGAACTTCATCATCAAAATATTCTTCCTCTGTTGCAATGGAAATTAAATGACGACTATGCAATGTATTGTTTGACTGAAAGGATTCATGACGGTACGATATACGATTTGGTGATATCTTGGGGAGAGTACAACACTTCCAAGATCGATTTGGTTACCAGATGCAAACTGACCATCATTCTGTGTTTGCAACTCACCTCAGCACTCAAATATATGCACAAAAAATACATTGCCCACGGAGACGTTAAGCTAGAAAATTGTCTTTTAGAGAAGCAATCGGCACCGGCACAATGGAAAGTCTTCCTTTGTGACTTTGGGATGAGTTGTCGCTATAAACATTGCGAAGGGTTCTCTGTTGACGCTGACTCAGACTCAGAACCGCTCGCAAATCGACCGGAGTGCAGCTATACACAGATATCGACATACATGGAAAAGAACAAAATAGCAAACCAGCTCAACGAACCATTGCCATTTCACAGATCGCGTTCAAGTTCAGGCCTCCGTCAAAATAACCGATTGATAAAGTTCCATAAAATAATGAAAAACAAGAAATTAACCCGCGATGACACTCCATTAGGAATCAGTTCCTTACCCAAAACTTATGGACCTGCACTGACAAGTGCTCGCATCGGCAACTCTAGCTTCCCCTCGCTGCGACAGATTGCATCCCAAAGCACAGTATTGACTCCAACTATGGATATGACCTCACCTCATCAAGCCACAGGCGACGAAACTCGCACCGTCGGCCCAGATCCGCATTCTCACATAGGTTCCCTCCCATATGCCGCACCTGAGCTTCTAGAACCTTCACCTCCACCACTTGGACCCGCAGCTGATATATGGGCACTGGGAGTTACCTTATATACCATGCTAACGGGAAAATTACCATTCAAACACGATTATGAACCGCGAATGAGAGCCATGATCGCCTCGGGCAAATTTGATAGAAAGGCTCTGGAAACAGTTTGTTGCGTCACAACAGAAAATACTGACGCTACAACGCGCGACGGCCAAGATAGACCAAGATTTACAGGATTATACAAAGCGCTTATGGGTTGTCTCGCGAGCGATATGAACCAACGCTGGGAACTGGATACGATTGAAATCTCACTCAAGGAAGACCTAATGAAACTGTCTCCTTTGTATAATTAGAACTATTTAATGTCAAACTTTAGCATTTATAGCAGGCTTGTTCAATGAGTAACCAATCAGCGGTCTTGATCTAACTTGGTAGCGCCATTCCGTTAAAATGAGTTACTCAAACAAACCCGTCAATAACGATCACGAATTTCGAGTTACTCAATTATGAAAATCGGGTTACTCATTTTGTTCGTATATTATGATGTTAAGAAACACATCATACTGTACGAAGGATTTACAAGAATCTATACTTTTAACTGAAAGATGTCAACCTGATGGTACTATGAGTAAAACAGTTCAATAGCCATTGAATCAAGTCTTTTCGTGATGATTTATCTTAAATCTATGTTGAAAGTTATTGACAATTCCGGGGCACAATTAGCGGAATGTATCAAAGTGTTGAAAAAAGGATCACCGAAGTCACCAGCTAGGATTGGTGACAGAATTGTATGCGTTGTTCAGAAAGCTAAACCATTGACACAGAATATTACGGGTACATCGAGCAGTAATCGAGTTAAAAAAGGTGATATAGTTCATGGAATTGTGGTTCGTACGAAACAAAGAAATATGCAAAGAGAAGATGGATCTACTGTAGCCTTTGGTGATAATGCATGTGTCTTGATCAATAAGAATACGGGAGAGCCCTTGGGTACGAGAATAATGGCCAATGATGGATGCGTTGGCAGGGAATTGAGGGATAAGGGATACAACAAGATATGTTCATTGGCAAGTAGAGTTGTATAATGATGCGATGATTTAGCCACGCTGTAAATAGACTGAATACATGCAATTGAAGTTCGACTATTCACAATAATTCTATGTAAGGTATCTTCTTCATTTTCATCTATCGTAAGATTTGTACAAGACGCAACATCTTGTGCGTCTCATCCAGGCGGTCTGTAGAAGATCAGCGATGGTGATTCTCTTGGTTGGATCCACTTGGAATATTTGATATAACGCTATCCTTCTCAGACGATTTAGTTCATTGTTGACATGTCTCATCTCTTCAAAAACGTAAAACTCTTTATGCTCCGCCATTTCTGCGCAGAACGAATCGTAGAGGGTATCTTTGCTTCGTACCGCCACTTTCCATAGGTAATTGCCCAGGACCATGGTACAGTAAACAATACCACAGCTCCAACAATCAGCTAATCGGGGATCATATTCAATGCTGTGATTGAATTCTTCCGGTGCGACGTAAGGTTCCGAACCCATCGTTCCAGATTGGAAATGAACTTGTTTCTCCCAGGCAGTTTGAAACACAGAGCTGGTTCCAAAATCACAGATTTTAAGCAGTCCGTTCGGATGAAATAAGATATTCTCAGGTTTTAGATCGCAATGCGCAACGCCCCGACTATGCATGAACTGAACACCATGGAGCAATTGCTTCATGAAACAGTCCGCCTCCAAGGGATGTAATGCGCTGCCATTCTTTGACTTTCTCGTTAGAAGATTGTATAAATCACCAGAGGGGCAAAATTCCATTACTTCAGCAAAACAGTTTTGAGTCTCCAAAAGATCAAGCACTCTCAAAATGTTGGGCGCTAGTTTATCGCCTCTCTTGTGACATCTGCTCAAAGAATGCCCAATAATGAATTCTGATGTGATTCTTGTACTGAATTTCTCTATCTGGTCAGTGGCTTTGGGTCTCAACTCTTTTACGGCAAAAAATAGCCTTTTGCCATTGGTATAAGTTGGTAGCGGCGACACATCCTTCGTCGTGACAGGTCTTGCACATATCTTGACTATTCCATAAGCACCGTGCCCTATAACTCCAATGGGTTTACCGTATAGCTCGTGAAACGTTGCGGGACCATCCTTCTTGTTCTTTTCTTCACCTTCTACCTTACCCATTTTGCCCTTTAGTCCTCGATGAATCTTTTCGGATAATGTATTAATTAGCGTGAGTTCTGCAGGACCTACAGCGGCATTAGGATTGACTATTTTGGGCGTTCGGTCATCAGCGCTTTCGCCGTTACTCAACTCTTCTTCTTCCTCGTTTATATCGCCTTCCTTGCTCTCTGATGCATGATTTCTTACTCTATCTAACCTTTGCGATAGCGACCAAGTAGTCGACGGTATGAGGGATAAGGCATTGTCTAGCTGGTTATCCTCTTTGTGAGGTTTGAAGATTCCAGATAACGAGAAACCAGACTTCTGCTTAGTCAAACCTTCGGAGCCATCATTGGAATCTGTTACCAGTGATGTGACCTTGAGGCAATGTTCGTGAAACCCGTTCTCAAAAACTTTGAAGTTATCGACTTGTAAAATGCATTTCGACTCCATTTCAGAGAAGCGAGGCAGACTTGAAGCGCTAACTGTATCAGCACGATTCCTGCCTGCAACGTAAGCTTTATTTGAGGAGGAGGATGACGACGAGGAGGACCCCATCCTCCGCAAAGAGTTCGACGCACATACAGAGCTATTGGCCCGACCACGGTTTTGATGTGGAGTAAAATTAGCATTGGTTTCTACCTTCACGGGTTGCTCACCGCTCTCTAACACAGAATCGATCAACATTCTATCGCCCTGCTCAGTATCCGGGACTGGAACATAGCCTCTCATCTCATCATCGCTGCCTCTCTCTGACGATGATCGCTCGGCTCTAAACGATGTTTCTTCATCAGTTGGGCTTGAACGCCGGGAAACACGTTCACTATCAGAAGCATGTAGTAACGAAAGTTTCGCCAGATTCGGAATACCGTGACGTCCCACAGGTGCTTGTAAAGGAGATTTCGGTGCCTGTACTGGAGCTCCCCTGGAGCAACTCAGTTCCGCCTCCTTGCTGGTCGTAATATTCCCCAATCTACTGCCATTCTTCTTCAACAACGCTGGAGGAACCTCTTGAGAACTACCTGACACCAAATTCTGATTACTACCACTGCTGCCTGCCCAGTTACTGCTGCCTTTGAAAATGCCCTTCAATGATCCCGTTAACGATCTAGATCTCTTGACAGTTTGAATACCAGGTTTCCTATCATCGTCAGAACCCATGATCCTATAATCTTGACTAATCAAAAACCAATAATCAACCTTTGTTCTCTGCCAAATGTAACAATACTTCTCAATCCCACCTTTTTATCGAAATTCTGTATCTTTCTTCACTCTGACTTCGATAATAGTAATCAACCGATCTCAGATTGAATTATCAAGTCTCTATAATGATCGTTGACGAAACTTATAGTTACTTACAGTTTTTTGTTCAACTATTACTTGTATAGCCCTTAACTTAAAGAACGATGCTACTGTTATAGCTCAAACTTAGAAGAAAATGGTCAAAATCAAGTACTCAGGAAGCCTGATCCCTGCAGATCCAATGCTTACACAACGACCAGGTTGAGCTTTAAGTCTCTTTAGGCTGTGGTCCCAGCTTTAGCGACCGTTTCTTCAAGAGATATTTAGTTTAGACCGACTAGATGATGTACAAATTGCTTTATGGGACCAATTGCACTCAGGATTACCATAAGAGCGCCGTAGAAGACAAACGATAATGAGCTTATTGCTGCGGCTCTTCTGTCGACGCCGAGAAGGTAAGCAGTGGCTATGGCACCGCAATTGCAACCGAGTGCTAGACCTCGGGTAACGTAATCCTCTTCTGGCACTCTTATTAAATCGAGCATGCGACCTCCCGTCAGGGCTCCAACGACTCCGCTCATTACTGTAGTCACTGCCATTACTGTCTGATCACCGCCTAGGTTGGATATCATGGGAGTTCCCAGGGCCAAGGTAACGCTTCTGCCGGCGAAACCGATCGATCGTAGAGATGAGATGCCTATGTGGTAGCATATAAGCGGGTACAGCAGTAGGGAAGCGGCTGTGAAAAGTAGTATTGGAGGAACCATGCTGAAGAAATGTTTTCTCAGGTCTTTGCGATATGTGTACATGGGCAGCGATAGTCCGACAATTGAGACGTCCATGCAGCTGGAAAAGATGTCGCCAGCGCCGGGCCATTGATGGTATCCGTAATTGGAGTCGAAAAGATGAAGATATGTGCGACCTGTCTTGTAGCTCTTGAGTTCACGTAGGAAGAAGACTATTTCTCTGTGTTTAATCATCACTGAAATCAGCATTACAAGCCAGGTTAGTGCCACTGAGCAAATGACTGGATGAGCAACCCTTTTCAACCGGGGGCGATTGACAATGAATGGGGAATCTGTTATGATCATGAACATGCAGACAGCGGTGAAGAAGTGGAAGGGCGTTGTGTACCATTGGAAATAATAGGTGAAAATGGTTGCGAAAACCCCTAGAGCGTAGATGACATGGTGCAGATGTGCATCCCACATATTGACCGAGAAATGGAAATCGATCAGTCTTGAATACTGCCGCGTGATGGCTCGTTGGCATATACTCCTGCCGTCAGACGAGTCCACAGTTACCGCGGAGCTGGTCTCAAGATTTTTATGGCGTGCCGGTTGCAATCTCTGTAGCAAACCCGTACCACTGTGGCGAATATTGGGCGGCGCGGAAGCAGTTGCCCTTCTTGAGCATCCTATCTCTATCATATCTTCGTCATCGTGATGACTATGTTCATGCTTTGGTAGCATCTCCGACGCCACGCTCGAAGCTGCTCTCGAATTGACATACGAAAGTGATAATCCGGAGTTGCTCGCAAGATTAACCAAAGGATCGTGGAAGTCTATTTCTTCAGAATCACCAAAAAATACTTGAATACTCGAACTCTCTGGATTTTCTTGTCCAACAGAAACCTCTTTATCGCTGTTACCGCTAGAGATGCTATCATTCCTCTTATACTGAGAAGCTGGAGCAAACCGTGATCCGTTCTCCATGCCATTGTGCAGCTCTTCCTGCCGAACAAACACAGATCTCAATCTCAAAGACCCCATAACTTTCTGCCCCAGTATGGTAATGTACGCAAGCAGCACAAACGCTACCAGATACCCAATCAAAAAAACCGCGACTATCAACAGCGCTTCCTGATACGAAATCCACCCACTCAAGGGTAAAGTCACAAAAGCTGGCGTAAAAAAAACGTTCATCCATCTCAAAGCCCAACTCAATGGAATATCAATCACACCAAGATAAAATTCCACATATGGTTTCTTATATGCAGCTAAACCACTCATAAATGCAAAATTAATCAACATTACAGCAACACTTGCCGGGAAAGTTACCTTGATACAATTCTTAATCAATCGATCAACCCCATACAATAAACACATAACCAATAACACTCCAATCGGTACAAGAACATATGTTCGGATCAATTCATTCCGTCGTAGAATTAAAAATTGTTTAAAAATCGACCAATGTCTTTTAAAACCTTCTTCCCATCTTACACGTCTCCAATTCCTTCGTTCCATATCTTCTTCAGCTTAAACCACATCAAATCCAAGATCTCTATTCAATTCCAATGCTATCTGATCTTATTATAGTTGATTCCAATGACGTATCTTTATGCCTAATGACGTACGTCATGAACTTGGAATTAAATGCTTGGCATTTCCCCGGAAACGTGGATTTGACCGGAGGTGTACGGTAGTTCAACGTTTGTTGAAGTATATAAGTGAGTCAGATATCGCCAGTAATGGATGGTTATAGAGATCTAGTTGGCACGTTCACGGTTTGTTGTATTTACAGGCTGGGTTCCGGTTTTGTCTTGCTTAAATTTTTATCAATGATTCTTCAGGTACGGGCTTATGTTCTATTTTCTTGAGGAATTCGTTCATTATTGTGTCGTCTGTCTTGTTTTGCATATCGATGCTGTTGATAACGTTGTTATCGTTGGAGAGTATCTCCAAAATGCAGGGAACGCCTTGGAATTTTTTGTTTTCATTCTTGATTCTTATCACGTTGATCTTGAAATTTGGGTTGTAAAATTGTAATGTTGGAAGGTATTCATGCCAAAATTTTCTAGCTCCCATGTGTCCGTGGTGGTTTTCCACTTGGAATGTTAATTTGATTCCCGAGTACTTGGCAGCATCGAGTAAAATTTGAGCTTGTTTTGTTGTGGAACTTATTTTGTTCAAGAACTTCAATTGCTTCGCTACACTTGACATGATTCTGATGCTCTGGGTTACCAGTCTTTAACTTGTAGATTCATTGAACTCGATATCTTGAGCTTATATCAAGCTTTTCAACAGGCGTAGTAACCGGGTAATGGGCTTAATGGTAGCGCCATTCCAAGAGCACTTGCCGTCAACAACGATATGTATTTTTCGGGTTACTCAGTTGCGGGTAACTTATCGTATAAGAGATCATTTTGGACGTGGCGATCAGTAATGATGAACCATTTGGTTAATGCCCTGTTGATGATTCTTACCGATTCATTGATCTATATATTATGCTTTATTCTCCCAGTTTGCTAAAATTCTTTAAAGAGTTCGCAATACGGATCTTCACCTTGTACCCCGTAGTTGATTTCTTCTTCTGGATACCTGTCAAACTGCGAAGTGTCACCTTGTCCCTGTTGAATTGGTGGCTCGTAGGGTGTCTCTATATTTCTGGATAACAGTTTCTCCCACACGACTTCACTAAACCACGGATGGTTCTTTACGTCTGCAGATCCGTTTTGTAGATTCCCGAGTCTTTTGCTCAAATCTCTCTCTATCAATTTGGCAAGTAGGTCTTGAGCGTCATGGTTAAAGAACGGTGGGAATTTTAGTTGGGCGTTTAGGATATTTTCGTAAGTCTTCATGGCGTTAGCATCGTAGAAGGGCGTGTATCCAGCCAACATCTCGTATATGTATATCCCAAAACTCCACCAATCTACTGATTTGTTATAAGGCTTTGTGCTTATTACTTCCGGTGCAATGTAATCCGGTGTACCACACAACGTGTATGTAACGTCGGGCACATATTTTGCGAATCCAAAATCGGTTATCTTGATATGACCGTTTCTGTCGAGTAATATATTCTCTGGTTTCAAATCTCGATATATGATATCATTTGAATGCAAATATTCCAATGCCAAACAAACTTCCGCCGCATAAAATTTCGCTACTGGGTTAGGAAACCTCTGACTCTTACGTAACAAAGAGAAAAGTTCACCACCTTCGATATAATCCATTACCATGAAAACTTGCTCCGAATCCTGGAATGTCCCCCACATACGAATCAAAAATGGATGTGATACAATTGAAAGCATTCTACGTTCATCATTTGTATGCTCCACCTGTTTAAGTTTCACAATCGTTCGTTTCTTTAATACTTTTAATGCATAAAAACGTCCATTATGATTAGAACGTACCAGATGAACTCTACCAAAGGAACCTGTCCCTAAAGTTCTCAATATTTGGAAATCATTCAAACAATATTTCCCCGAAGTAACTCTACCACGCATAATTGGCTCTACAATTTTATCTCTATTCTTTTCTGATTCTCGTACTTGTTCAGTTAATTTCTTTAACGTAATATGTTCATGTTGCTGATCACTACTATCTTTATCATCTTCACTCATAACTTCTTCTCTCCTTTTCACATTAGGAAGACTCAAATTACGAACTTTATTATTCCTCTGAGGATCCACATACATTCTCACACTCAACGTACTTTGCAGCTCTTGCTTAAAACTCAATCCTTTAAAACCCAACACCTCTTCGTAAAGATCAAAATTTACTTTACACCAATTCAACCTACCTCCTTCTCCCTCTTCCTTCTCCTTTAATTTACACTATATAATTCAACTAACAGTGATAGGAGTTTAGATTAACGACAAATAATCACTGCTTGGTAAGGCCTTTTACACGACCAATACATTAACTATCAAGTCCAGGATTTAGCTTGTTATTGCTGGTTCATTGTCAATGGTTCACTTGAAATAACATTCTTTATAGCGATATCAAATTCCACTTGTAAGGTTTTTTCTCATTCCGATTTACCGGTATTTGTTAATTTGATATCGCCGTAGTAGTTTATTGCACCCATTAGCTTGCTTGGTTGCTGAATTAAACGAATCTGGTGAAAAATTCTTGATCATTTAGGCACCATAGTTGCATCATCAATTATGTGCAGGAAATTTGACAGTATTATTGCGCAGATACCACATGTTAATGGGATATAGAGGAAAAGTTCTGGTTTAAATGATACTGTTGATCCGTAAATTCTTAGTAGTATTGGTGGTACGATTAGCATCACTGTCGATCTAATTAGTGCGATTGCACCAAAACATTGGCCAGTAAATTTCTTGGAACAGTATTTTATAATTGCAGATTGTATGGTTGGTGAACAAAATGCGCTGAGTGCTTGTAGTATGGCACATGCAAAGAGTGCTTCTTGATGTTCTTTGCCGATTAGTACGGTAATGATGCTGGAGGTGAGTAGAATTAGGGAGATCTTGATACAGGTCACGTCAATTCGGTCGATGGAATGGTTCAATGGGTTGTAAAAGTTTCTTAGTAAGTGTAGCAGACATGGGGATATGACGAGCAGCACAGCTGCTCGTCCGAGACCGCCGATCGAGATGAAATAGCCGAGTTCGACCGATCGCCAACCGTATTGGTAAGTGGCAAATAGTACCAGAGCGGGCATTGATGCAACGGTCATACTCAGAAAGAATACGTCTAGGATTACCAGCATTAGTACGGTGTATCTGGGAATAAGTGAGCCATCGGGTGCTGGGTTCAACCATAGTGTCTTGACGGAGGCGAATACGTCGAGTAGTCGCAGGAACTGATATCTGCCGTAGGTCGCTAGCTTTGCGGATACGTTGGTATGGTTCGATCGGATGCTGGATATACTGTCTCTTCTTTCGATGAAAGTGGCCTGTGAAAGCTTCAGGGCTTCTTCATGGCGCGGCTCCCTCAAGAAGGTGAAGCATAGAAAGGTTGCCAATGAACCGATTGTTATCGATAGGTAGATAGGTAAACGATCTCCTCCTCCAAAACTCTTTACCAGAACCGATCCCAACATGGGGCCCAGCCCCATGGTTGCGTAAACAGCGCTCATCATGATGCTCATCGACAATGCGCGATGATCGGCTTCAACAATATCTGAAATATAGCTGTTGGCATTGGCGAGCAACGCAAGCATGCCGCCGCTTAGCGATGATACTGAACCTGCCAGTATTATCAGCCATTTGTGGTAGGGAGTTGACGGCAGCAACGCCCAAAGATGCAAAGAATTCCCGATCACTCTAACGAGCGCCATGTACCCAAAGATACGTACCCTTCCAGCTCGATCTGAGAACTCTCCCCATGTACCTGATGTGAAAGTACATGCCAATCCCGTCAGAATCATGGTGAGCGAGGAAATTCCAGACATAACGCTTTGCACTTCTTTGGGATCACATAACACATCATCAGAAGGCTTGTCAAACTCACCATGAACCACTACAATGCCCTCACACACTTTTTTCATAGTCAATCCAATCATTGGAGTGATACATAGCGTTTCCCCAAGACAAACAAGCATTACCAGTGAGCATAATATAGCTAAACTGGGTCTCTGAAACCAATTCATGTGTTTATGCTTCAATCTAACCTCTCTAAGCCATCTCATTTCTTCAGTTTCGCCAGCCTGAGGCTCATCGGTCATCAAACTCTCAAAGAAAGTTAAACCAGTTTGCTCAGCAACATACTCAAATCCTTCATCAACGATCTCTTGCGACTCATTCTGGTGATCCATCTTCGGTGACCTTGTACCAGTATCCGATACCGAAAGCAATGGCGAAGTTTCCTTTGTCATTTATGTAAATATCCAACCTCAAGCACTTTCTCTCTCCTTTACTAAAATCCTTCAACCTTGAAGCTTGCTAGGTTTCTCCAAGAATATATCAGTTTAGATAAACTGTTGAAGAAGAAGCCTTACTTAAAAACAAGACTACTAGTAAATTGAAAATAAAGATGTATCACTACTTACAATAATTAGTCAGAACGGATAATGCATCCCTCAACCGTGGATTAACAAAGCGACGTCTTTTTTCTAAGACTTTTCACCTTTTAAACCTTGCGCACAACGTTACGGATCTTAAGAGGATATAGCCTTTGGATTTCCTATTGTTGTAGACGGTCTCGATTCTTGTGTATTGTGTATTGTTTGTAGAGGACTGCAAGGCAGCCTAGCTTTGCTTTTTGGTGGTGGTGACGGGTTTGGTAATTGTGACGTTCTTTAGCAACATGTGTCCGATGATCTCTAGTAACAACATGAAAAGTGATGATAAGATGGCGAGACAGTAGTTGGATATGGTGATACCTATATCTAGCCAGGAACCCTCTGTCTTGAGAAGATAAAAGAAATTCAGTGATAGGATATCGCTTGATGAAATGATTAATGCAGAAATTGTGTAGTCCTTGATGTGTAATTTCAAATTTAAGACGCCTAGACCGATTGATAGCAGCACGTAGGGGACAATTAGTTTCAGCACTAGTAGAGCACCCATGGCAAACGGATCAAAGATCGGTAGAAGTCGATAAACTGAGTCCAATGAGAACGATGAGATGGAAGCGACATTTCCTGTTCCAAAGAATGCGACTTGTAATAGGAAGAATCCGACCAAGGCTACTCTCAGTAATTGTAGGTAGTTATCATGCGATTTGAGTTGTTTGATTTGTGATTCGATTTCAATCCATTGAACGATGTAACAGGTGAAGACCACGTAGAAAAGGGCCTCGAAGGAGATGGTGAGGATGATGAAGGCTGGTGCAAAAGTCAAATAGATGGCTAAAAGTCTGACTTTGTAATGGCTGTTCGGTCTTAAGTAATGTAACGCTGGTAAGATCACAAGTGAGATTCCCATGATCAACCATCCCGCCACTTGGGAGTCGTACGGTAAACCTTGTCTGTTTTGCAGCGAAGTGACAGATTTCTGAGTTACCAGAAGCATTGCGGGTATTAGCGCAACCTGGGCCCACAAGACTGCTGAGGTGTAATAGCCGATATCTTTGGACACCTTTCTTAGTCCGTAAACTGAAGTCAAAACCATTAATAGGCCAGCAGAGTTGATCTGAGTAAGACTCTCGGTCTTGACAGCATCATAGAGTGTGAAAGTGGACAAGAGAATGCTCGTGATTATCCATCCCATTAGGGTGTAGCCTGAAGAGATACCGCAGAAGATAGGATAAAATGCCAAAACGTTAAGTATCACTGTGAAAATCCATCTGTGGAAAAATCCATAAACAATACCTTCATAAACGGCAAATGTAGCGGCGGCTACAACGATTCTTCGCGCAAAGGGAATACCTTTCAAGAACTCCTGAGTACCATCACGTAAAATGCTGAGATTGGTGAAAATTTGGCTCCATAGGTATAGCGGGAATAGTAGATACATGTAAAAGTTGAATGGCGATCTTTGATAATAGAGCACCCAATTCAGACAACAACCTAATGTACCGAAAACAAAGATGCTGCGCCAAGATGTTTGATAATTCGACGCATTTTCCAATATGTAAAACTTCAGAAAGATAACAAAAGCATACGTGATCCAACCGACAAATCCAAACGTGACGATTGTTCTAATAAATCTCCAGTTGTAAGTGGTCAAGTAATGCAATCCTTCCAAAGTTGTTTTCATAAGGTTTTCAGTGATTGTAATCGCTTCCGCTGTCAATTCAGTCTCACCATTCGCTATCTTGTCGATTAATAATTCAATTTGAGACAGATATTTTTGATAGGGCTTACGAGCAAATTTATGATACTCTTTGTAGGTAAATTGTGATGCGATAACTTCCTTTTCCTTGACGATATACTGTTCGAGAATGCTGCGAGCGTTGTTGTACAGAGCATGCAATTTGTCAACCTCATTACCAGAAATATACGCTAGCGGCAGTTCGCCTACAGAATTCGCGGGATAATTCACACCGATCAGATAAGACATCAGCGAAGCAATGTCTGCCTGTTTAACGTCATGGCGCTTAACATCTTCGAGACCCCAGGTAAAAGTGTAGTTATCAAACACAGGAACTGCGTTCAATACCGGTTTATTCAAACCCGCACCCCATGCAACTAGTGGCGTTCTAGTATTGTTTGGATGACCATCTCCATGCGAGCCGAACGCACTCATACCATGGTCAGCGGTAAATATAAACGCTGTATCGTCATCTCCAAAGAACTTTCTAACTTTATCACCCAATTGAGCTACCTGATCATCGATGTATCTAACATTATCGTAGTATTCCGCGGAGTAAGGTCTGTAAGAATGACCAGCAGTGTCACAACCCAGCAAGTGAAGAAAGAAAACATTCCCCTCTTGCCTAATCTCAACATCTAAGGTCGAATTCTCAGTTGAATTCTGAAACAGCCGATCTAGATGCCTGAATACATACGCATCCAGCTCGATAGATGATTGCGTAAAATCTTCAAATTCATGACCATAAGTCCAAGTATCCACTCTATTAGGATCTGAAGCGCCCTCCTTAAACATCGGCAGGATATCTGGTGACCCAAACGAATATGTATGTGTCGATTGATTAAAGAAACTGTCAAAATCCACAGGATTTTCTTTCCAACCTTTGGTAACAGCACTGACATCTTCGTAAAACCCAGCAATCATCGCAACATGGCCCGGACGTGATTCTGTCGGCATTCTCGTATGCGAAATACCATAAGTGCCATTATTCAACACCAATGATCTGATATATGGTGCCAAATATTCAGTTTTACCTGTCGTCGGATGCGTAATCATATCAAAAGTGGTGTCGGCACGAAGTCCATCACCTACAATTAAGAAAAGCCTTTTGGCAGGTGGCTTTTCAGTACTTCTATACTGATCCATACCATGCACTAATGGCGAAACGAAATAAATGTCAAAGATCGACCATAGGTAGAAAAGATGAAATAAAACACCAACTGTAATGAACGTTATTCTATGTTTATCCCACATACTGATTCTTTCCCACACTACAGTTGGCTTCTAGTACTTAATTGTGTTTGTAGATCTGCTACGTGTTTATATAAACATCCACGTATTCGCGATACCTTCAAGGTCCACCACGGCTGACAAAATTTGAAGTGTCAGCGACACAAATTCTTGACACCAATTCGTGACAAAAAAAATCGATTCAATGGTCAGTAGCGTAGACAGAGTTCAATAGACTTAGGAAACTCTGTGCCACGATTCGTTGACGATTTTGTAGTTCACTTAGTTTGTTAATAACTTCGAAATCGAAATCCTTGCACGCGACCCAGTTTGCTGCGTTTTCTATCTTGACAAGCCTTTCATCAAGGTCGCGGTCTGCGTTTACACGATCATGCATTATGGCTAGTAGTTTTTGTTTTAAAGCATTGCACATGGCATTGAATTCAATAACCGATCGCTTACAATGCTCAACTTCGTTGGTATCGAGTAGGTTGCACTGGAAGATGGGCATTTGCGGCAGTTCCCATTGGGCAACCTGTGGGTTTATCTTGTACTGGTCCATAGATATGATATCCTTCTTATAGATCTTGGGCAATGGTTCGTTAACTGGCATATGCAGGGTTTTGGAAGTATGCGGCGAATATGCTGAGTTTTTGAGCTGTAACCGAGATATTTGGCTTTTAGGTGGTGAGCTCATTTCGATGTCTGTACTGTCGCTTGGAAATGAAGCTCTCTTTATTCTCTTGACTGTAGGTACGTCATCCAATATGTCGCTTACTTTGTGCATATCGAAGAAATCGTCATTTGGTGGTAAAGAATTGTTCAATTCTTCTAATCTGATGCTTCCTTCATAGGCTTTTCGCGTTTTTATAGAAGGATTTCGCAAAGAACTCAGAAGCTCCTTTTCCTCTTTTGCATATCTTTGGTTATTGTGCTGGATTTTTGGTTCCTTTGAAGGAAAATTGTTCAGAATATCTTTGAGCCCATTCCAGCTCTCTGACATACCGGGACTATCTGTAGTTGGAGTAGATTTCACAGGTGATGCAGAGCGCCGATCGCGTACCGTTGTCTCGTGTTTTTTTCTGGCATAGTGTCGATGTCGATTATCGCTGAAAGGTGAATCTGGTGCACCGTCAGAAGTGTATGATGTATCCGCCTTGTGCATTTTCCATCGTAAATTTCCAACCTCCTGGATTTCTTCATCTTCTTCTTCTCTTCCTTCTTTGTCTCTATTCCCTTCATTCGAATTACCCATAGTCTCTGCTTTCTTAGCATAGCTTCTCGTCCTTCCTTGATCTACTGTGTCCTCATTCGAGGGAGGTGAAGGGCGTCCTTTTTGCTCATCGACGACTACAGCTTCCGCTGCCTTTTCAACAGGCCGCTGCATGAACACGTTGAATGAATCTGGCGCATTAGGCCTCTCAGGCGTCCTCTCCCGAGCAGATCTTTGCTTTCTCTGGTAATTTTTCAGATTAAAGCATTGAAAGATTGGAACTTTGGGGTGAAGATTAGAGGTTCTTGAGTTTTCCGTACCGAAGCCGTATGGTTGTTGTTCATAAGGTTTGTGACGATTCGCAGCCTGCTGCATCTTTCGTTCCAATTTGGCGTGTTTGCCATCCTTTTGTGTGGTTCTAACATGTTTGTAGTAATTCTCCTTGGGCAGATAACCCCATAGACCTTTGGTATGTAATGTCTTGTCATATTTGACTCTCTGTTCTTTATCCATCAGAATATAATGGGCATGACTTATCAGTTTGAATTGTTCTGCACCAGCATCGGATTTTGATTTATCGGGATGCAGAAGACGAGCCAACTTCATGTAAGACTTGTGTATATCGCTCTCAGTGGCATCGGAAGACAGACCAAGTATGGAATAATGTGTTGTTAGGTCTAGTGAAATATCAGGACTTGAGGACATTAAAGTTCCTAATCTCGGCCAAAATACCAATGTAATGGAATCTAAGGCTAGTGAATTGTTCGAAACTGATGCAATGGCCTCACTTTACTTGATAGAATGTTACTTCCAATGTTGTCACCAAGCACTATGGTTTTCTGATCTTCAAATTCGCGATTTACGAACCAAAACATAAATATAAGGACAGAATCAGATGATACAGAAAATCGATAGCTTATAGCACTACAAATCTAGAACTTTGATACGCTACACATCACAGAGACATCAATCTATGATATTTAATTGCAGTACGTAAGAATGATAGGTAGTAAAAAAAAACTCCGATGCGGGGAGTCGAACCCCGGTCCCCACGGTGAAAGCGTGATGTGATAGCCGTTACACTACATCGGATACTATTTTATAGTGATGAAAATTTTGGTGCACTCTATACGCCGCAAATAAGACCACAGGACCATCAATAGTGCATTAGCTTACAACGTTATTCAAGAATGTTTGAGATGAATCTTTCCTGCTGGTCTGGCAAGAGTATCGTGATGCTCTTACATGTCGAGCATAAAGACGACTTCTCTAACACCCGTTTCATAGTATAAACTAGACTCCGATTACCCTTTTTTTTAGGCCTAGTTTGTCTAATGGTAGCGCCGTTCATGAAATGTATAGTGCAATATTAAGATGAAAAGGTGATAATACTTTGCGGAGAACAACGTAAGAGCTGATGTACCCCTACTCAACTGTTATCCTTGACGTTATCGCTAGGGTATGTCTATATATATGAGTTGTTTCGACAAGATGTCGAGCTGATTTGAGAGTTGGCTTAGTATGGAAAGAAAATTAATCATTCAAAATGAGACCTAGTTTATTTAGATTACAGAATATTGGAATCAATGGAGTTAAATCAGCTTCTGGTATGGGAAAAGGCAAACCAACAGAAAAAATACCTTTTTATGCTTCAAAGAAAAATGTTGCCATAAACAGTTTAATAACGTTCTTATATGGATATGGACTTTATGCTTTTTACAAGGATTATGAGACGACAAAAAGATTTGCACTTCGTAAGCTTTCAAAGCCTGATCCGGATGTTTCTCCGTACTATTTGGAGAGAGTTGAAGATATTCATGATGCACCAAATCGTTTATTCCATTCTGAGCATGAGGATAAGGAAGTGGAACGATCGACTATGAGAAGAGTTATACATTCTTTAACTTATGGGGACGTTTCACAATCTTCGGTTGCGTGGGGATTTTTGATTCAGTTATGTAATACAACGCATGCTGTTTATGGCACAAAATCAATGCTCTTTAGGACCAGTTTATTAAGTGTTGTTGGGTTCCCGCCGCTATTGTACTATCTTTATAGGATGCGGTTGTTCAATTTGGAGAAAAAAGGTGTCATAATCAACTAGTGGTATGTTTTACGATCTTTAAATTTTGATTGCTAACTTACTTTATATGAAGAACGATAAAAGTTACGTATCGGAAAGCTCATAGCTTTCCCCAGCGCAGAATCTTGAAATAATATACATTGATGCCATTCTATCCCGAAAAAATTGTGTTAAACCCAAGTTCCAGTTTATTCATTAACAGTTGATCAGGTCGATGACCTCCAAGTGGACTGGATGACATTGTTCTCCCAGACTTTGGTCGTATAAGTTGTAGAAGTTACCGGACAAACATTGGTAGAAGGTGTCTTCGTCACCGATAGCTAGGTTACCAGCTGGGGTGATAGACCAGCCGGCAGCGTAGATAGCACCAGCTTGTGGTGGTGGACCATCGAATTGAAATTGTCTGTTTGCAACAATAGAACCGATTCTTCCCTTACCGTCAGTCAAGATACCGCCTTTTAGAGTCATTTGCAAAGTACCGTCGTTCTTGCAAGATTTTAGCTTAACTGGATCGGTGCTGTTGCCTGTGTTGTAATTTATGGAAGCAGATGTTGTGGCTTGAACTTGACCGTCGCTGATCTGAGAGGCGGCACCAGAGGTAGTGGCTTGAATTTGACCATCGCCGATTTGAGAAATTGGGGCTAGAGTGGTGGTTCCTGTAGCTTGAATCTGACCATCACCAATTTGAGAGACTGCAGCAGCGGTAGTGGCTTGAATTTGACCATCACCAATTTGAGAGACGGCTGGAGCAGTGGTAGCCTGGATTTGGCCGTCACCAATTTGAGAGACGACTGGGGCAGTGGTAGCCTGGATTTGACCGTCACCAATTTGAGAGACGACTGGGGCAGTGGTAGCCTGGATTTGGCCGTCACCAATCTGCGACACAGCATCTCTCTTGGCGATACTAGAAGTTGCGAATGGCTTAACAGCAATTCCAAAGTTCGCATTGTAATCAGTAATACCGTTGGAATAAGTAGCAGTTGGTGTCAAAGTAGACCATGGTTCACTAGGAACATAAGAACCAATCACTGCGGTAGCTAAAGTAGTAGCGGCTAGAGTCTTTTTGTATTGCATTTCTCTTGAAAATCACTTAATCTTTTCTGTTGTACTGTTACAAGATAGAGATAATCACAATTCAATCAATAAAATCGATCATTTTATATAATTTTGACATGCTAGATGGCTGGCAACTGCAATATAACTTACTAAATGGTTACCAGCTTAATCTAATCTACGCGCATTTCCCGATTTAGCTGGTTGCCAATCAGTTACCATGGTGATTGCACAGCCGCAACCAGCATTTCCCGATTCAGACAACAAGCAGAAGCACTTTAATTAACAAAGATGGCGGGTTAGCCCGCCATCTTTAATATTGTCATATTGTACGTTACGGAATTTGAGGCTCAACACGTGAGGACTGAAAAATTTTTCAACTTAACGCGTCGCAACGCGTAAACTTAAAAAAGGGGTTGAAAAGGATCGACAACGCGTCGATCATAAAAACGCAGCCGACCGGGTAAACACACACATCTAAGACTCCAAGATGATACAAGGTGTCGCTATCGTGCAAATTTGACAAGCCTATTCTAACTGATCACTAGATTTCACCATAATAATGGTCTATTCAAGCTTGCTGGCCAACCGCTTTATTTCGAGACCAGCAGCGTTAATTATTTTATTGCCTCTGAATTTTTCATTTTAACCCTTTTAGGAAATGAAATTGAAACGAATAGCTGGTGAAACCCGAACACCACAGAAAACACTAATTTTAGAAATATGGTGAGGGTATACAAGAGGAGGTATACCTGATCAGGATCTGTTAGATCAGACCTTCAGGATCCGCCAGGATCAGGTATATAAGGAGGTCAAATATGCTATTGAGTTATGAGAGGTTCGTTTTAGTTTTGTTCTTTTATTCAGAAGATCAAGCATAATTTAATCGATTCAATCGCTTTAAGTCCGTTTAATATAAGATGCAATACAAGAAAACTTTAGTGACTGCTGCTTTAGCGTCTAGTGCAATTGCTGCATATGTTCCTAGTGAACCATGGTCTACATTGACACCAACTGCTACTTATTCCAACGGTATTACTGATTACAGTAGTAATTTTGGTATTGCAGTGAAACCATTTGCTACTTCTAGTATTGCCAAGAGAGATGCTGTGTCGCAGATCGGTGATGGTCAAATTCAGGCTACTACCGCAACTACTGCTGCCGCAGTGTCGCAGATTGGTGATGGTCAAATTCAAGCTACCACTGCTACTACTGCTGCCGCAGTTTCTCAGATCGGCGACGGCCAAATCCAGGCTACTACCGCAACCACTGCTGCCGCAGTTTCTCAAATTGGTGATGGTCAAATCCAGGCTACTACCGCAACCACTGCTGCCGCCGTCTCTCAAATTGGTGACGGCCAAATCCAGGCCACTACTGCCCCAGCCGTCTCTCAAATTGGTGATGGTCAAATTCAAGCCACTACCGCTGCTGCAGTCTCTCAAATTGGTGATGGTCAAATCCAGGCTACTACCGCTACTACTGCTGCTGCAGTCTCTCAAATTGGTGATGGTCAAATTCAGGCTACTACTGCCACCACCAACGCTGTTTCCCAAATCGGTGACGGTCAAATTCAGGCTACTACTGCTACTACCAATGCTGCATCTCAGATCGGTGATGGTCAAGTTCAAGCTACCAGTACTACCAGTGGTGCTTCTCAGGTGAGCGACGGTCAAGTCCAAGCTACTGGTTCTCCTAGCACCAGCTCCAACTCTATCAAGGCTGTCTCCTGCAAGAACGACGGTACTTTGCAAATGACTCTAAAAGGCGGTATCTTGACTGACGGTAAGGGAAGAATTGGTTCCATTGTTGCAAACAGACAATTCCAATTTGACGGTCCACCACCACAAGCTGGTGCTATCTACGCTGCTGGCTGGTCTATCACTCCAGATGGTAACCTAGCTATCGGTGACGAAGACACCTTCTACCAATGTTTGTCCGGTAACTTCTACAACTTGTACGACCAAAGTCTGGGAGAACAATGTCATCCAGTCCACTTGGAGGTTATCAACCTAATCGACTGTTAACGAAACGGTCCCGAAATAACGACACTTCTGCATTGATTGGACAATTCATCTCATTGTCCCCCCATTCGCATCCATTCCTTTGCATTATTTGATGTTTTCAAATCTTCACAATTCAACGGAACCTTTACTGGTTAATATTTTCGTTCTTCCATTCAAAACGCTTTTGATCATTCTTAATTTGTATATTTTAGTATATGCTATCACGATGGAAACTAACAAATCACTATAGATATATAAATATCTACTAGTATTTCTGCATTATCATAAACACTAATCTTTAAGCAAAATTTTTAAAAACCTAGAACATATACAAAACCTTGGGTCTGGATCGGACTCTATCTTATAGCCAATCCAAACTTTCTATGCAAAACCCACCCTAACAGTCGACGAGGTTCACCAATTCTAGATGAATTGGATGACATTGTTCGCCTATGGACTGATCGTACAAGTTGTAGAAGTTACCAGACAAACATTGGTAAAAGACATCATTGTCACCCAAAGCCAAGTTACCAGCTGGGGTAATGGACCAGCCAGCAGCGTAGATAGCACCAGCTTGTGGTGGTGGACCGTCAAATTGGAATTGTCTGTTTGCGACGATAGAACCGATTCTTCCCTTAGCGTCAGTCAAGACACCGTCCTTTAGTTGAATGGTCAAAGTACCGGAATTCTTGCACGACGAAGAATCCAAAGTGACCGGTTGAGTTGCACAGGCACTGTCTGAGACTGTGACAGAACTTGGCGACAAAGTCGTAGTACTTTCACTTAGAGCTTGACTAGTAGCAGTAGTGGCCTGTGGTTGACCATCGCTAATTTGACTAACCGCAGTAGTGGTTGCTTGCAATTGACCGTCACCAATTTGAGAAACCGCATCTCTCTTAACCACAGAAGAAGTGATAGTCTGAACAGCGATACCAAACGAAGAAGCGTATTCGGTAACACCACACTTATACGTAGCTGTTGGAGTCAATGTAGACCATTCCTGACCGGGAGTATATCCGTCAGCACAAACACTAGAAGCCAAAAAAGCAGCTGATACCAAAGCAACGTTCTTTAATTGCATCTCTAAAATAACAGGAAAATCTAGTAAGCGAATGATTAGTCTTTCCTTATCAATTTGTCGCAATATTACAGAATATTAATATATGCCAACTACAAAATCCTCAGTATTTATATATTTAAACCCAACTAAAGAGCGTTAAATTCTATAAAATTTAACTGATCTTTCAACTCAAAAATTTCCAATGTTAACGGTACTGTTTTTGGCTAACATTCCTTGTATATCCAACTGCGACACTAATTCTAACATTATTTATTTACTGACGCGACGACAGTAAGGCCAACTTGGTCTTATTGGCGTCTAGATCGATCTTTCACGATGTTTACAAATTCCGTCGTTTGGCGTCGGTCCGTAAAGAGCGCGTCGCTCAGAAATGGCCGCAGACCGTAAAGGGATAAATCGCGGTTGATCGCGTAAATCATAGTTCCAGATTGGGACAGTTAATGTACCTTTTGGGTTATTTTCGTAAATTAAAAATTACCTAATTGAGAATGCCAAGAATTTAATTTTAAGATGGTATGACGTATAGTGAATAAGATGTCAAGTCTAGATGGTTACAACTGCTTGGTTGACTTGAGTTAATGGTGAGAGTTATTTATATGAGACTATTAGATAATGGTTAGTTTTGTAGTGACTAAGTTAGTTTCCTGGGTTCTGGAATCGATCCATGAGATTTCGCAAGATTCAGGTATGATTTCTTGATTTAACTTTGATGGTAGTTTTTGCTCCGTTCCCGGAGCCATGTTGCCGAATAGCAGTTTTTCATTGGGAAATGTTACTGTTAAATTTTTCAGGTAACTCCGATGTAAGTTGTTTACCATTGAGGTTAGTTTGTGGTGAGTTAGATTGTTCGTGGATGTGATTTGCGTTACATTGAAATTGTGGAGTTCAGTGATTAGTGTTTTGTATTTGTGGTCGTCTTTTGGTGGCGTTCCGTCTCGTAGGAGGATAACTTGTTTTAAGAAATGTGGGGACTTGTCTTGTTCCAGCATGGAGTCCGCGGTGCTCACGAGACGGAGACAGGTTTCAAGCATTTTATCAAGTTCACGTTCTGCGGAGTCAAATATCATCTGTTTTGACGGTTTCAAATCGCTGAAGGCTTCGTTCCAATGGGGCCAATGTTTGTTAACTGTTCCGAAAAAGGTTCCAAAAGGTCCAATGTTACCTCTGCCGTCTTTTCCCACAGCTACTAAGCCCAGAAGATCATCGTCTTTGAGTTCATTTAGCAAACATTTCAGAAGTCTGACTATTGAATCATGATAGTCTTCATTTTTCATTCCAGAGTCGTTTGAGAGGCTCAGACATACTATGAGCTGCAAGGGTACATGTGTTTGCAATGTTTCCCAAGGTTTTGGAACTGCCATACCTGCTTCAACAGCGGATTCATTCGTTTGCGCAAAGAATGAATTAAGGTCTTTAACAAGTTCTTCGGGCAAAATGTCCCAAGATGATCTTGTGATATCTTCCAATGAGGGTGCGCTTCCAATGTGTCCCAAGTAGAACCTCCATTTCTCGAGTTGTGGGTTCTTTGTTACCTTTGGCGGAAACGACATATACACTTGAGGTAAAGTGCGACTTTTGAGATCGATAAGCAAAGTAGATTCATCCAACTTGAGAACTTGGCATATTTGTCCCAACGGTATCTTACCTCTAACAGTTAATGCCTGCCGATCGAACAAGATGAGAAATTGGTCAAACAGATAAAGTATAACACCCTTGTTCCATCCCTCTCCATCTGTAGAAAAATCGCCTCTGTCAAACATTACCAATGAACCTAACTGAGTATCGTTGTCCAATTCCTCCCTCACTGATTCCTCTATTCGCTGTTTAAGCGCTTCTCTGTGGCTTGCAAAGCCATCACATTCTTCCTTCTGATCACTTTCCCGTCCCGACTCTTTCGGTACCCTAACTGTGATTCCATATCCTGAATCGCTGCGCTCCGCAAGCACTTCAATCCGCGGAAGCAAGCCATTTGCGTCGTATTCTTCATCTGCCTTCGGATCAGCTTGCTCGTCGTCGCATAGTAAAGTTTCTTCGAGCCAGATGCTCTGCTGAAACAGCGCATCGTAAGGCTCTACACAGGCATTCCAAGAACTATCGGAAGCTGACCTGAGAGGCCCGTAGGGCGTTCGAAAACCGCTTGATGAGATATCAGCCGTGCGAATGATTTGCTCGCCAGGCGTAAAGATCGGGTGCTGCGAAGCTGTTATCGGTTGCTTGGAATATAGCAACTGAGGCTCAACAACGGTTTCTGAGCAATCATATGAACTTTTCCTTGACAAAAGCTGCGTTAACATTTTTTCCCAGGTAGCCTTATCGCTTGGTTTCACAGTTTGCCTACATATCCTGCATTGCGGATATCTCTTGGACGGCTGTAGACATTCTAATGTGGCTAGGTAACATTCATAATGACTTGCGTGTGAGCAAGTAAGCTCTGTGACCTTTTCACCAGAAAGCGTATTGCATATTTTCTCATCGCACATGCAACATCGCAGACCAAAAAACGTTCGATGACCTGCCTTTACACTGGTCTTGGAGATGTTCTGAGAGATAGACGTGAGATACGTCGGTGAATCTTCTTCCAGATATGGATCGTCGATTGTATCCGTCCAGACGATAGTATTATCATGCGGACTAACTTCTCTACCTGACTGCGACCGATATTCGGAATTGAACGCACTAGTGAGATTGAAAGAATCCAATGGTTTTTCCAAAGTTTGTATTTTAACAGATGGTCTAAGCTTAATGGGGGATTCTAAAACGTCATAACTTATACTTCCATGTGCTGTATGCGGAAAACTGGATCGAGATCCAGGCGACCATTGACACGTCTTCTTGACACTCGGTGGTGGCGATAATGGTTCAGGGATGTTCAATGGCTTAGGCAAAGGATACCTATTAGAAAGACTTGGAACTGGCACAAACAGCCCCGTAGATGGTAGAGTATCGCTATCTGAATTCGACGATCTCTTAAAGACTTTCCCAGATAAACTTTTCAATAATTTAGGTTTTCCATGTTCACGTCCTATACTTGGTGGAGTATGAACCTTCTTTTCAGTGCTAGGCTTAGTTGGTGTCTTTAAAGACATCTTATCTATTCCTTCGTTAAACGTCGAGATCTAGCTGAAGCTGGAAACCAATTCAGAGACGGAGATACACACATATATTTATATATGTTATCGAAATATAAGGATTGGAGAACGTCCTGAGACTACTTTGAGGTTGTATAATTGCCCCATCAAGTATATCAGTTTGTTCATACCAGGTCCCTTCACTAAATTTTGAGGTAGAATTATGCGATGGTAGCGCCGTTCCACTGTAATCTCATATACAACACAACATGAAACAAGGTATAATCGTAGTGAAGAGTCTAAGTTGAGACCAGTTGCAAACGTTTGTGAAGTATTTCTTGAGAATATTCTGAACTTAGGTAGGTGCTGCGTCTATATCCCACAGCACTCCCGTAACGGTATGAAGTCGCTCTAGGATATCGCCTATGGGAGTAAACAGGCCAAATTGTCTTTGTTCACCGTCGTATGAATGTAACATACCTACTACTCCCAGTCCTAGTCTGTTTTCTAATTTTGTTAGAATCCAGGAACCGGAGTCGCCGGCACTTGCGAATAATGGCATGGGTGATGACACAACGAATTCACTGCTTTGTAGTTTACCATCTGCCCAGTAGACAAGCTTTGCAGCGTTAACTTGTCCGGAAGTGTAATTGGTGGCAGCACCAATTTTGAAAACTTGTAATCCTGGTCTTAGTTTGAGGATTTTCTCCTTAACGTACATGTTTTGGAATCGCAGTGTAGGGTCTGGTATACCAGTGAGTCCGATACCCAGGCAATTTTCACATTTATATTGTTGGCCAACTTTTATTATTGCAAAATCGGAAAGTTTTTGATTCACAATCGATCTTTCACCCCAAACTACTTGACCAAACTTGTTCTCTTCTTGCCATTTCATATTATCGTCCACTCGGCGGATTTCTTCCAGGAATGCTTTATCCTCGACTGAATCTTTCGGATACCGGTGAGATTCTTCCAATAGAGTTTTCCTATAAGTGGTTTGCAAAACTTTTGATGGTATCGAAACGAATGGGTAGTCCTGGGACTCCGATAATACAACATGGGAACAAGTGATTGCGAAAGATGCGCCTGCAAATTGAGATAATTTAGAACCTTTCTCTATCTGAGGAAACAAATAGCCACCTAATGTTCCTGTCGTCTTGGAACTTTGATCTGATGATAAAGACATCGAAATTGGTGGCTTGAGGGCATCCGAAGCAAGCCTATATGGTGGTGAGAATTGGAATGGGCTAGGAGGAACAGCAGAAAGAGTGGTTGCTGACATTGGTTTAAAGGCGGAATTGAGAACCTCGGCACAAGGTTCTATATAATCCTTGACGCAATAGAAATGAACATCAGGCATCACAGAATATAACGCCTTCACAATTTCTTGGTGCTCCTGTTGAGGATTTGGGATTCCAAACATAACCGTCAATATTGCTGATTTTCGAGTAAGGCCTCTAAGAACCGGAGCCATGAAGGCTCCCTCCTGATCGGCCACTAAACTGGGATCCGATTTTGATATCTCCTCTATGATTCTACTGATATTATCTCGATTTGGTAGATTACAGTTAGAATCAATGCAAAAGTTGTTCAAACATGGTGTGAGTTGCGATTCTGAGGTAAAGTCCGCTGGCGTACTAATATTCAGCTTTTCCAAAAAGTAAATATACCTTCTCAGCAGGATGGATCGTGAGTTACCGAAAGCTTCAGACATAAGTAGGTTATCCATGAAATGCAAAAAAATCTTGGTTATTACTCTCAATGATGAAGATCTCTCAAACGTCAAATTAAAGGAAAGTTTTACATTCACCGTAGGTAAAAACTGCTTGAAATATTCGATCGCTTGAATAACAGCTTTTGAAATGCTAGTAACGTTTTGATGAATATCGTCCATCAGACCAACTAGATTGTCCTCCAAAATATTTAATTCGTTCTTTACCAGTTCCAGAAGTCTTGTATTTTTAGACAAAGAATCGGACCTCCTTGGTCTTCCGTGTGACGACTGAACAACTTGGCTGGCATACCCAGTCTCTTCTATCGGCACAGATCCATCATTGGCACTTTCTTCCTCGAAAACAGGGTTCAAATAACTAAACTTTTCAGAGTTCACAACCCTCAAAGGTTTGCCAACATCATCTAATTGCGAGCCTAAAGCTCCAATAGGTTTTCTCCCATAAGAACTTCCTCCAGTTGAAGAAGACGCTCCCGTTCCACTAGTATGTCTACCCTTGGAGAACACAGAAGAAGACGCTAAAGATGATGCCGCCTTAGAAGATGAAAAATCGTATGTAGACGCAGTTGTTTCAATCCCACGCTGTTCTTGACCTTGTGAATCATCTGGGGGAGTTAACGAACGATCTGCTGCATTTGACTGCGTTTCTGACTTGCTATCGCTTGACTTTCCAGGCTTTTTCTTGTTCGAACCAAATATACCTTTCAGCATATTGATTTACTAGCTGTTGGACGTCACTATATGATTTAACCAATGTAGAAGGACATTCGAGTCGTCGTTCTTATAACTCTTATGTATCTTCAACCGCAACAACCTGTTGAAGATCCCATACTAGTCACTTTTTTCACGATCAAGACCCATACAAGAGTTGACTCATCAAAGGTCCATCACAGATATGATTGGAAGCCTTTAGTTAGATCTGTAGTTTTGTATGTAATATGGATGAATTTATGCAGATTGTGGAGCACCGTTTAGAAGATTGCGAAACTTTGCGGTAACGTCGCTACTTGATTCGCCCAGTTTACTAGTGCCCTTTTCCTTATAAGTGCTGACAGCGGGGATATCGGCTTTTATTCTGGTGACTTCAGTGCCATAAGCTCGTGGTTCGAGCCTGATTAAGGTGTGTAATGGGATAGACATCCATGGTGATTCTTCCTGTGGGACGTTCATGAAATATGCATATATGCATCGCAGTACGGCCTGGTGGGTGACTATGAGGATATTCTCTTGACGTTCTAATTCCATGATTATTGGTTCTAATCTTATCACGACATCTCGGTACGATTCACCTCCCGGGTATCTGTACTCGTATTTGTCATCGTCACGGGCTTTGAAATCTTCTGGGTATTTTTCTTCAATTTCTTCGTAAGTCATACCATCGCACACGCCCGCGTCGAGTTCATCTAATGCCTTCCATTGGAGTTGCTTGTAGGGTAGATGCTGTGCAGTTTGTTGCGTTCTACAAAGTGTAGAGGTCCAGACAGTCAAGTTGACATCACCTGCACTTTTTCTGACTATCTCTGGCAGCTTTTCCGCATACTGGAAACCTCTTGGAGATAAAGATGAATCGCCTCCAATTTTTTTCTCCACATTATAAACGGATTCTCCATGTCTCGATAACCAGATGCATCTAGGTCGAATATGCAAATTCATAACATAAAAAACGACCCTGCTTTCAAGGTACGATTGAATACCATTAACTATGACCTCTTGTGCAACGTTGATCAACTTCACAAAAGTCAAATCTTTATCACAGTCACTATCAAGCGGTTCATATACTTTTTCATAGTTGCTAATCCTTCTGAGGAAGTCCTTGGTAGCAACATCGGGATCCACACCCTCATAATCCGGTGAAGAAGTCTTCACGTCACTGATATTGCGCAAAATAAGTTCCTTGTCATCACACCAACTTTCCAAAAACATAGGCTCAATTGCATTCTCCCTACAAAGTTTCAAAACCCATTGTCTTCTTTCCCTGGTACTATTTGTAGCATCCAAAATAGCTACTACACCATTTTCCTCACTAAACCAAGTCATCATATCCTTGACCGCTTCAGTAACGGCATTCTGTCTAACTTGAAAACCCTCTTTATTACAAGGATCGAAAAAATCAGCATTGGGATGTGCTGCTCCAGCTTTCCGTCTGTAACTGCCCACATTAAAACATTTTGCCTTTATCGACAACCACGAAAGATAGCGAACAATCTTCTGTGAGATAAATGATTTTCCTCTAGCCGGTAATCCAACCATAACAACACAAATACGCATATCTTCCACATTGGACACTGTATAAAAACCCATTTTGTCTGGTTCGTTTTGAAAATGACTTTAATTCAACAATTTCCAAATAAACCTTTGTTCCATCAATCAACTAGGGCCAATTCACTTGAAATAGCTTGTATTGATCGATGATCAGCGGCTTTCTAGTCAAAGGGGTCCTCTTACAGTGAATTTTAGACAACTTGGCCTTGTTGTAGTCGTTTCGTTTGAAATGATCATATGAACTCTTCAATAACCAATAGCCAGCCAATGCCATATCGAATTCATATTTGATGCCTGTTGATGCCTGTTGATGCCTGATTGAGATTCTGGGTTCATGTTTGAGTCCTTCGTTGCCCCGTTCAATGTGAATTGTAGTATTATTTGTAGATTATTTAACCACCCAGGGTTATGACTTTGAATCTATCGTCAACTTCTCTCTGGTTCTTAATATATTCGCATGTTCGATTGAAATGCTGTATGGGAATTTGTATCATTTCGTTGAGATGTATTGAGTTCAGTTTTGATGTCACTGATGCGCGACCGCCGTTGTTAGTGGGGACATCGATATATGAGCCGTCTAATCCAATGACAAACCTGTTGCCTTCTTTCATCGTGGCTTCTGTATTGTGGATATGAAGTTCACCGAGTCGGTGCTCGGTAAGCTGGGTTGTCGAAGTGGTAGTTTCCTCCATCTTGAGTGATTTTAGGTTTGCTCTTATTAGTTCTATGAGACCGTTGATATATTTGACACTGATATGTGTTTCTTGTTCGTCACCGTGAATGAAATAGTAAAGACATCTGTTGAGAATTTCAATCATTAATTCACTGCTTTGAACGTTATCCATTGTGGAATCTGCAACTCTTAGTGACCGCTGTAGGCACTCCAGAACTCTTTTTCCTTCTCGGTAAAAATCACTAGTGACACCTTCTTCTTCGCCTATGAGCGCGATCTCTGTTGCCCACCATAGGTGAGAACACAGGTATACGGCACGACACTGATCTTGTTTCTTTAGGAGCTTAGATCCATGCAAAGTGCATCTAACAATAAGTAGCTCGTAATAGGATTCTTCATGCAGGGATCTGGTTTTTTGAAGGGATTGGGCCATGTATACAAGCGCTTGGAATTGAGTTCTTGAATCGCTGAGCGATTCTTCGAAAAGGGTGAACGCTTGTGAAAAGAAATCATACGCAATCTCTCCCAGGGATAATTGATCTGCTAGTGAAGCGCTTTGAATATTCAATTTATAAAGCGCATCAGCTAGAGGGCTGCCACAAACGTTGTACAGGTCATTAATAGAGCGAGAGACATACTTGAAAAACTGTTTCACGAACTCGTTATATTGCTTTTCGTTCTGCGAGTCACGACTCTTCAACAAGTGGCATTTTCTTATCAACTTCCAAAAATTCGATATTATTGCGGGATATGTATATTTGATGTTCTTACCTCCTTTGTATAGCCAATTCCTGAGACAAAGTAATATTTCAACTTCAAGCCGAACATTTTCGATCGGATCATTAGATTGGGATACCGAACTGAGAATTATATGGGACAATTTCGCGAGATTCTCTTGTGTCAGATCCAAGATCCAGGAGTTCTCATCTTCGTCCGAGACATCATCATTGGGGAGTGCTTTATTGATGGCCTTTCTATCTGGAAGTATATCCGGTGGGGATCCTTTGATTAGGGGATCAAAAATGCTTAAAAGGTTCTCCAAATCTGCTTTGGAGGTAACAATAAATCCGCATTCAACCGATGGAACATTGGATTGGTTCTCAATGGAAGTTTCTCCGCCTGGGATTGGATTAAACTGTAGAAGAACCTCTAATATGCTGTTTAATATGCTTTTCTGTGGCAAAACATTCTGCAAACTCAACAAATCACGGTAAGACGCACATTGAGTTATCAGCTTATAATAAAAATTAGCGTCAAGTTTCGAAAGGGCCGGATTATTTTGCAACGTCAGTAAGTTTTGAAAAAGATATTCTGCGTTTGCTGGCACATCCTTTCCGTAATCTTGACACTTCTGGGCTGTGAATCTGTAAAGAGCGTCCAAATTCTGCAAATTCTGTGGATACCATTGCAAAGACAGAGTCATTACACTTTCAATGAGAGGGATGAAATGTTGCAAAGGCAGATCAGGTCTCTCCTCATTCAAATTAGACAGATAATTCCAAAAATTTTGGAAAAGATTGAGATCCTTCAGAGTTGCGCCACCATTCTTCGTTCCTTCCTGTTCAATTCTATCCTTATACCCGTTCAACCTATCGATTAACGTCAAAACGATCTTATTCATGGACACCTCAGGGTTCAAGCGTGTTGTGGCATCCAACAGCGCGTCTAAAGTGGCCAGATGAAACTCATCGGGAAAAACCTGACAAATCGCATCAAGAAGATAATCCTGAGAAACTGCATCTCTGCACTGTATCACTTGCTCCAACATCACGGGCAGTATCTGCTCCTTGTACAAAGACAAATTATCATCCACAATCTGTGATAACCGCACCAATTGGGACCCAACAAGTATCTGCAATTCTCTACGCTCCTTAGTTCGTTGTTCTCGCTCCCTTAGCGGACCCTGGTGCTGCAGCCTGACCCACAATTTATTCATCTCAATAAAATTTGTAACGATAAAATTGACATTAAAGTCAACCGCGCCCTGAGGTAGCAATTGCTTAGTCCTTTGAGATAGATAGTATCGCAAGAAGAGTCCACGAATCGGGTTCTGAACCCCTCGACACATCTCGATCATATCTTTCAAAATCTCCTCGCTTGGAGACTCTGCACATTTCAAATAACTGCTTCCCACAGTAATCATCAGATACAATCTGGGAACAACATTCCCCGCATATTGCACCAATTCGTACAGATCAGCTAGATGATGATGTTTAGGGTGATTTTCCACCAAATAAGTCGACAAAATAGACAATGAATCAAAGATCAAAATGTATAATTCATAATACTGCTTTGGATATAGATCTGGATTTCGTAATTCTGTCAACATAATCGAAGTATGTCTCAGCGCGTCCATCAGCCTCCTTTGTTGCAACGATCGTTGCATCAATACCGCCTGTTGTTTAACATTAGACAGCGCCTGTTCCAGAGTTTCAGAATAAGACATCACAAACAACCACTCCTGAGGATGACCGCCAACTTTAACTTCAACATCTACAACTGTAGATACTGTATTAACCACTATTACTCTACCTAAATAAACCATAATAGGGAATCCTCGTAGTTACCCTGAACTCAGCTGCTCGCGGGTTACCCGGCCCTAAGTCGTACATAATGATATCTTCAGTCATGTGACAAGGTCACATGACCAATTACCTAAAAGAGTTAAAACTCATATTTTTACCTGATTAGTTCATATTTCCCAAAACGGAAATTACTCATCAAAAAACGTCATAGCCGATATTTCCAAGAATTAAATCGATTGACTATTGAAGAGAAGATCTCGATACAATCGAGACCAGCAGTGATGATTTGTAACCAGTCTTTACTCGGAGCCTTCATCGAAGGGAGCAAGGAGAGCCGTTCGTTCCCATGCTAGTAACTGTTCCCCTTAGCTTGTAGTAAGCACATTAACTGGTTGTGTATTAGTAAATGTTCTAGCTGGTCATCATCATCTATTACAAGCAAATTTGTAGAATTCTACGAATTCTACTAGTTTGTATATGTATATAAGTCCCTAAGGGATTGGTTTGCTTTGATTCTCTAATAATCACCCTTATAGATTAGAAACTTGGAATCTCAGAAATAATCAAGACAATTAGAGATGGCTAGCGTATTTGCAAGAACTGTAAGTAGGAGATCGGTATTGATTGTGGGAGCTGCTGTAGCAGCTAGTTCTTTGGCTACTACAATTGCGTTGAATAACGGTAATGGAACGTTTAACAAGAGAAATCAGTATAATAAGAATAATAAGAACGGTTGGAGCAAGACCGGTACGTTGCTAGGAGGTTCTGCTGCTCTGCATCTTGCTCAGGCGGAAGATGGCAAGGGTTTGGACGATTTCCAAAAGGTTTACAATGCTATTGCCGAGAAATTGAGAGATGAGGATGAATTCGACGGATATATTGGTTACGGTCCTAACCTGGTACGTCTATCGTGGCATGTTTCCGGTACTTTTGATAAGAACGACAATTCTGGTGGTTCTTTTGGAGGTACCTATCGCTTCAAGAAGGAAGCCGATGATCCAGCCAATAAAGGTCTGCAAAATGCTGCTCGTTTCTTAGAGCCAATTGCTAAGAAGTTCCCATGGATTTCGCACGGCGATCTTTACACTCTTGCTGGTGTTACTGCTCTGCAAGAGATGCAAGGTCCAAAGATTCCATGGAGACCGGGCAGAGTGGATGCTGACGAGAAGGATGCGCCAGAAAACGGTAGACTTCCTGATGCATCTAAGGACGGTAACTATGTGAGACATTATTTTGGTAGATTTGGATTCAGTGATCAGGAAATTGTGGCATTACTCGGTGCACACTGCTTAGGTAAGACTCATTTGGAGAATTCTGGTTACGAAGGTCCTTGGGGTGCGGCCACCAATACGTTCACTAACGAATTCTTTGTGAACTTATTGAACGAGAATTGGAAATTGGAGAAGAACGACGCTGGTAATGAGCAATACAACTCCAACAAGGGTTACATGATGTTGCCAACTGACTATGGTCTAATACAGGATGGTAAATTCAAGAAATACGTTGAGAAATATGCCAAAGATCAAGACGCCTTTTTTGAAGATTTCAAGAGTGCTTATGTGAAATTGTTAGAGAACGGTATTGACTTTAGTAAGTTGGGTAAAGCCTACGTTTTCAAGACTCTAGATGAACAAGATTCAAACTAGTGGAAAAGTAGTTGAATTATTTATGAATTATTTACTTTAATCTTTCTTCAAAACGTAACTCATCGAGCGCAGGCAAACCGATTAACAAACGAAGGAAACTCTCTAGACCTTGACGTTGCTTGTTGAGACCATTGATAGTCTTGAATCCCTTCCTGGTTAAAGGTGCTTTCAACCAGTAACCCAAGAAGGTCAAAATTGAGTAGAAACTCTCGTAGGATTGTTCGCCAGCGTTTAATTTCTTGTAAGTGACTCTAGAACAGAATTCAGCCATGACAATTAAATCGATGATCAAAGGTGTTGCCAGCAATGAGTCCTCACAAACGTTATGAATTGAAATTCTATTGTGACCACCGAGCATCAACTCGGAATAATATTCATCCATAGCCACTTTGGAATCGCCAACAGCATTCATATATTTGATCACAATACAATGGTCGACTTTATTACCAAGTTTCTCATTGTACAGGATTTGATTAGAGGCAATAACATCATCAACAACAGATTTCTTAGAAATCTCTTTGGATTTGAACTGTCTCTCTGAACTCAAGTTAAACCCATCGTTATTACCCAGATGATTATAGGATGCGATAGAGACAGGTTTGATACCAGCATCGACCAAGAATTGAGCAAGAACTGACTTGATCTTGGTTTGACCACTTTTGAAATCGTCACCAGCAATCAAAGAACCGGTCTTTTCAGCTAAATCGACCACACCAGGAACAAAAGTGTTTTGTGGAGAACCGTTAATGTATGGGACACCCTCCAAGATGGAAGCCACTGCAAAAACGGTTGATGGAGCGATCTCTTCATGATCATTCTTAATGGCTGCTAATAAATTATCAGCGGTATCATTGACACCAGACACAATGTCAGCGTATCTCTCAGTGTTCGCGGTCCATAAAACGATCACTTTATCCAGGTCGTTTTCACGCTTAAAGTTCTGAATATCAGATCTGATTTGCTCAACGTGCGACCATTTGCCAGTAGTTGACACTTTGCCCGTCTTTGCGTCTCTATTGATACAATTATTAGCTCTTTCATCCTGGTTGGCGGCAATAAAATCAGGATAATATATAGAGGGCAATGGAACCATCTTAGACATCTCTTCACCTAATCTGCATTGCAAATCGTACTCTAGAACCTGAGATCTTGCCATAGCATCCGAAAGATTTGCCCTGTTGATATCCCAGCCACCAACAACGAAATCATTTGGCGAAACAAATGGCAGAAGTGAATTAAATGGAACATAAAAATCATTTCCCTCAGAATCCACACCCAACTTGATCGTAGACGACTGAGTCACAGAACCAAAATAATTGGCCTCTTTTAAACCATCTTTGGTGTGAAATTTCACTTTATTTTTATTTGCCAAGATAGAGGCAACAAATGTAGTACCATTATTACCACCTAATCCAACCAACATAACACCTAATTTGGGCATTTTCAAATCAACTTTAAATTCATAATCCTGTTCGCTCAAATTAACTTCAATTGTCCCATTAGATTCATTCTTGGAAACATGAGAATTAACATAACGATACTGTGTTGTCAATTCAGTCTCAGTGAAACGACATTTATCAGTATCAACCTTAATAGATGGTGTAAAATATTTTTGAACAGTCATTTCTAATAATTGTTAGTAGTCTAGCGGTATGATATTAATTCTATCAGACTTGCAGATTTACAAGAAAAGAATAAAACCAAAACCAAATCCTCCAATAGATGAAAAATCATCCCTTTTTATACCTTTCCAGTACCACCCTTTAAAATTCATATTACTATTATTCCAGTATTTACTGACACTGACGCAATTCGGCGAATTCGAACCCATACACCGCACTCTAAATTCGGCGAAATTCTTTCTCTATCCCTCAAACGCGCTCAAACACGGTCAAACACGCCCTATAAGCTAAACTTCAACAAGATATCCAGTTAAAGCCACGTAAACCAGCCTCTTAAAACCGATATCATAGGTTAGTTGTCCATATGCAACAATTATCTTGATATGATTGGCTAAATCTTTTAAATTTCACATGTAGAATAGTAACGCATTGGCTTAGTATTACGTTCAGTGTTTAATTATGTAATTTACACAGGTTTGAAACCTACGAATTCTTCCCATGAACGAACCTCGTTGGGGACCACAACGTCGTTTGATTCGAGTACACTTATTTTTTCAGCGATCTTGTTCTTTAGGGCTTTAGCGAATAATTTACAAGTTTGTGGTTCGTTAAAGAGTGGGATTGCGAAATCAATTGCGTTTCTTCTCATAACGTAGTCATTGTCATCTGTGTTGTCAGCTCTCTCAGAGGCTAGGTTGATAACAAGTTTGATATCGTATTTTTGGAAAATTTCACGTAAAGCTCTCTTGTCATTCTTTGGGAATTCGATTATGGTGATATGGTCTTTGGTGTATTCTTGTAAATAGTTCTTGGTGGATTGGTCAGCGACGTAGAAGTTGAATCCGAGAGAGGAAATAGTGCTGATGACTTCACCTAGCCAGGGCTTGGTTAGGTCACCGCCGAATAGTATACCGCTGGGAGGTAGTGGGACGTGGAAATTCATGGTACTTTGAATAGCGGTCCAGTAACTTTCTATTTCGTCCTTACCGAATGAGGCGACTTCACCGGTGGAAGCCATTTCGACGCCTAGGAATGGATCGGCACCGGCGAGTCTTGTGAAGGAGAATTGTGGACATTTTGTAGCGACGTAACCGTATTGTTTGCTCATCAAGTCCATTGGTTGAGGAACTTTGTCACCGCCTAGGAAGGCCTTGACAGCGATTTCGATGAAATTTACACCGAGGACCTTGGACACGAATGGGAAGGATCTGGAGGCTCTGATGTTACATTCGATGACTTTTAAATCGTCGTTATGCTTGATGATTTGCATGTTGAATGGACCGGTAATCTTCCAGGCATGTGCAACTTTGTCAGCGATTTCTTTCAATTTGTTCTTGATTTGTTCGCTCAAATGCTGTGGGGGCAAGACTAAGGTAGCATCACCAGAGTGCACACCTGCATTTTCAACGTGTTCGGAGATAGCATGAACCAATACCTTACCCTTGTATGCAACGGCGTCGACATCGATTTCCTCGGCGCCCTCGATGAATTTGGAGATGACCACGGGATGGTCTGGGGACACAGCGGATGCTAAAGTTAGCTTATCTTCCAACTCGTGCTCGTTGTGGATGGTGTTCATGGCAGCACCAGAAAGAACGTAGGAAGGACGAACCAATACAGGGTAGCCGACCTTGTTGGCGAAGCTCTTGGCCTCATCTACGGAAGTCAACTCGCTCCATTCTGGTTGACTGACGTCAATCGAATCCAATATGGATGAGAATTTGTGCCTGTTTTCCGCACTGTCGATGTCAACAGGGCTGGTACCCGAAGTGTTACAACCATTCTCGAAGAGTTTCAATGCAATGTTTTGCGGTAATTGACCACCAACTGAGATGACGCATCCTTCAGAGTTCTCCAACTCATAGATATCCATAACTCTCTCGAAGGAAAGCTCTTCGAAATATAGTCTATCAACTTCATCAAAATCAGTGGATACGGTTTCTGGGTTGTAATTGATCATGATGGTCTTCTTGCCCTCGTTTCTCAAAGTCTTAGCAGTGTTAACAGCACACCAGTCGAATTCAACAGATGAACCAATACGGTAGACACCTGAACCCAAAACTAGCATACCTTTGTCGGTGAATTCAACATCATTCTTGGTTGCATTGTAAGTGGTGTATAGATAGTTAGTGGAAGCTGGGAATTCGGCGGCAAGAGTATCGATTCTCTTAACGAACGGAATAATACCGAATTGCTTTCTCACCTTGCGGACATCCAATTCGTTAACCGAACAGTTAGTACCTTTGTTAATTGACAATGCAATTTGCTTATCAGAGAATCCTAATTTCTTTGCTTTTTGCAACAACTCTTTATCTAAACTTTCCAAAGAGTTGACAGCCTCCAACTTCTTGTACATGTTAACGATGTTCATACATTTGTGCAAAAACCAGCTATCGATCTTAGTCAATTCATGAACTCTCTCAACTGTGTAGTTTTCATGCAATAAAGCTTGACCAACGGCCAATGCTCTTCTGTCTGTAGCAACTGCAAGGGCTTCATCCAACTTGTCACCAAATTCATCAGATCCCTGGAAACCCAATAAAGATGGATCCACTTGTCTCAAAGCCTTTTGGTAAGCCTCTTCAAAATTTCTACCAATAGCCATTACTTCACCAACGGATTTCATAGCAGAACCGATATCTCTGTTGACGTACTGGAACTTGGACAGATCCCATCTAGGGATCTTGGCAACGATGTAGTCCAAAGATGGCTCGAAGTTAGCCACAGTGGTCTTGGTGATAGGATTTGGTAACTCTGGCAAGGTGTAACCTAGAGCAATCTTGGCAGCGGTGTAGGCCAATGGGTATCCGGTTGCCTTAGAAGCCAAAGCAGAAGAACGAGACAAACGAGCATTTACTTCGATAACTCTATAATCCAAGCCATCAGGTTGCAAAGCGTATTGGACATTACATTCACCAATAACACCCAAATGTCTAATAATCTTAATAGCCGCCGATCTCAACATATGGAATTCTTCATCAGATAGCGTTTGAGAGGGCGCAAAAACGATAGAATCACCAGTATGGATCCCCAAAGGATCAAAATTCTCCATATTACAAACAGTGATACAATTCCCCACTCTATCTCTGACCACTTCGTATTCAATTTCCTTCCAACCCTTCAAAGACTTCTCCACCAAGATTTGTGGTGCTAATGACAACGATTGCGAAGCCAATTCTCTCATTTCACTCGCATTATTCGCAAATCCAGATCCCAATCCACCCAGAGCGTACGCAGATCTCACAATCACTGGATATCCAACTTCATCCGCCGCATTCAACGCTTCCTCTAAAGTTTCACAAGCAATCGAAGAAGCTATTGGAATATTAATCTCCTGTAATGCTTGTGCAAATAAATCTCTATCTTCAGTCATCTCTAAAGTCCTAATTGGAGTACCAAGTACTTTAATATTATACTTCTCTAAAACTCCCATCTTATCCAACGCAACACCACAATTTAACCCAGTTTGTCCACCAAATGTCAATAGAATCGCATCAGGTCTCTCACGTTCAATCACATATGTAATATATTCAGGTGTCACTGGCAAATAATAAATCGTATCTGCTAAAGAATGCGAAGTTTGATTTGTTGCAATATTGGGATTAATTAAAATCGTCTTCTTATTAGCTTCTTTTAATGCTTTAATAGCCTGGGATCCACTATAATCAAACTCACCCGCTTGTCCAATAGACAATCCACCAGAACCAACAATCAAAACCGAATTAACACCCTCGACCAATTCCGGTTCATATTTATCAGAATTGAAAGTCGAAACAGTAGGTTCAGTTGACCTATATATCGAACTCATCTTAACTTTACAACTTTTATTCAAACTCTCCTTTGATACTACCAAAACTATCAAGAATTACAACTTCAAAGACACATTTAACAACTATATATAAGAATTACTACCATTATAAGATCTTGTATGCGATGAGTTGAAAAAATTTACTGAAGATGCTTGTAATGATGATGAAATCTATACAATAGATAAACACTGCAGGATTCTGACTCAAAATTTTAGTTGTAACTCCTCGCGATTCTTTACTTATGCTTCGATAATCTAGCTGTTTGATACTGCTCAACATCGTATTTAATTGAAAAATTTTCAACGAAATAAGAAAAGTAGTCTACGAACGGCTCATTGCAGTCTGCGATGAGCAGTAAATGATATGATAGATTGCGTAAGTGCTCGGAATTAAGTAAAGCACAGCCAGAGCTGGATTAAAACCTGCTTTGAAGCAGTTTAGTTTGTTCAAATCTGTTGAAGTAGTGATACAATTTGTTAAATGAGATTTAAGCTTGGTTGCCGAGTGTCATAATATACGATGCGTTACCCGGTATTGAGTAACCCGAATCGGCGATCGTTTTCAACGAGACTCGTTATTTATTTTAACAATAAAGATAATTTATGTTTAGTCGTTTGAAACACAATTATGAGAAAATCTAGCATAAACATAAAATAAACACGTAGTTTGGTGAGTTCTAGATACTACTCATGAGATATCTAGTTGTAAAAGCCAAGATTGCTCGCATTCGCGGAACGGCGCTATCAAGTCCAAGGAGTTACCCGGTTACTCTGTGAAATTCACACGTATCGTTTAACACGAACGTAACTTTATGAATATTAAACCTATTGATCAAGGGTTTCTATAACGATAGTACAGGTTAGAACGATTGTGATCAATTCAGTGTTGTATCCAACAATGTCTGATCCAATTGAACTTATTAAAAGGGTATGGAATGAAATTTTGTGAATTTTTAGCGGTTTCCGTGGTTTGACTAACACTGTTTACATAGGCTGATAAGAAAGGTGTTCCCTCGTCAGGGTTTATGAAAATATTTGGTGGCTCAGATTCTTACAAGTTTGAAGAAGCTGCTGAATTATGTGTTCAAGCTGCAAATATATATCGTTTGCGTAAGGAGCTAAAACTCGCAGGTGATGCGTTGACCAAGGCTGCCGGGTACCAAATCAAGGCGGGAAATGACGATGAAGCCGGTAACACATTTGTGGAAGCGTATAAATCGTACAAGAGCAGTGGACAGGCGCAAGAAGCGGTTAAATCGTTAAATGGTGCGATTGAAATCTTTACCACGAGGGGCCAGTTCAGACGCGGCGCAAACTTTAAATTCGAAATGGGCGAACTGCTGGAGAATGAACTAAAGGATTACGCCAAGGCTATCGAATGCTACGAGACAGCCGGTGAATGGTACTCGCAGGATCAGGCGATCGCATTGGCCAACAAGTGTCTGGTCAGGTGCGCGGATTTAAAAGCACTGGACGGACAGTATCTAGACGCCAGTGAGGTGTTTGCAACACTCATAAAGAACAGCATGGGCAACAGACTGAGTCAGTGGTCTTTAAAGGATTACTATTTCAAGATGGGTCTTTGTCAATTAGCGGCGACCGACTCGGTCGCCGCTTCCAGAACCCTACAGGAGGGGAAACGTGAAGATACCAATTTTGCCGATTCAAGAGAAGCTCAATTACTACAAGATTTAATTCAATGCGTCACCGATGGCGACACTGAACAGTTGAGCGAAAAAGTATTCAATTTCGACAAATTCAACAAGCTCGATAAGTGGAAAACTACAATCCTATTAAAGATAAAAGAGACCATATCGGAAGCAGAGGACGATCTATTGTGAGTCAACCAGATGCTCCCACCTCATCATCCAAGCGATATCTCAATAGCACGTGAACCTACACAGCCCGTACACAAGATAGCTTAAATGGTTGCTGTCTCTTATCAGCGAGTCCGACGTGTCCGAGTCACAGACTCCATCGACTTCGTCCGAACACTTGATGTCTTTTTCTTGACCCAGTATGACAAAGTTCCGATACCTATTCGTATATACGTCTTACACAATTGACTCAAGCGTGGTGTAGAGATGATTCCCTTAGCGTCGCATCCCTCAGGTCTTAGATATCAGTGTATAAAAGGTTATAAGATGGTGATGTTTTAGCAGTCGCAAGCAATAGTAATCTACAGATTACGCTAAAGCTATATTACAACGAACAGATTAGTGAATAGTTGCAGTTCTAACTTAACAATCATCAGTATTCAATAAACCAAGAACAACATAACTGTCGCATTAACAAGAAATTCACAGTTGTTGGTAGCAAGTTGAAATGGGATTGCGTTATTCTTGTTACATCGAATGTCCAACGACAAAACTGGAAAGCGACAGTTTGGGATCCAGTCCCAACAGCTACCTGACTCCATATCACCAAATTTCAGAAACTCGTCGTTTCCAATACCACGGTAGCTACCGCACCCGTGAAAGCTCAGACGTATCGAATTCGAAATTCGTAACGTACGGCTGTCGTCGTTGTAGAACCCATTTATCCAGTTCCACACAGATCATGTCCAAAGACTACAGAGGAAAAACCGGGGACGCCTATTTAATGACAAAAGTCGTTAATGTCATCGAAGGTAGCGTCGAAACTCGTCCCATGATTACCGGTGACTACTTGGTTTGCGATATTCTATGTCATTGGTGTAAAAGTCTGCTAGGTTGGAAGTATTTGGAAAGCGAAAGAAAGGATCAAAGGTACAAAGAGGGCAAATATATCTTAGAAGTACAAACAATTTGTCGGTGTGATTGAACTTAACAAATCACCTTGGTTTACTGAATTTACGGAGTTTTTATGAATGGGTTTTTTTCTTTGTCCTTTAACGATGATTGTTCACATACCACAGATATGAACACAATGTCGTCTTCTAAACGTCTAGTTGTGCTCCTTCATTCCACTTGGGGAGTCACTATGAGGGCTCAATCAATGAAGTCTTCTTACAAAAGAATTATGTCGGATAGGTAGAATTTATATATAAAATGTATGAAATAGCTAGGATATCGAGAGAAGAAGGTAGTCAAGCTGGTAGCTGGTAAGCTGATAGAGCTGGTAGAGCTCATCAGTAAGCTTATATAGACCGTTTTATCACGTGTAGTGTGGTTTAACTACAAAAGTGTCAGTATCTTAAAAGAATAGCTTGTAGATCACATAGAATTGATCTAGCAAAGCTTCAAAGTTGTTTAACAAAGCTTTAGAGGCTGATTAGCATAGATTCAGTACCTCCTAAGAGCTGGTTCTTTATTGGGAGAAATCTGATGGAATACATAAAGATTGCAAAAGTTAATAATGTTTTATTGCATAGAAAGGGGATTGTGAGTCGTGGTACGTTGCATTTAACTACACATCATCTTATTTTGAGTTCACTTTCACTTTCAAGAGAATTTTGGGTATCATACTCTACAATTGGATCAGTATTTAAGAATCATGGGAGTGCACTTATATCAAAGACAAATCAGCCTAATGAATCGGGATCGAATGATGATCGTGTTGAAGAATTGTATAATGGACGAGATCTTTGGTCATTTATCAATATTAAAGTGATCTGTAAGGATTACACGGTATTTTCTATTGATTTTAATGATGAATTGGAGGCTCATGATGTTTACGATTCACTTTTGAAGTTGACTGTGTTGCAGGATATCACACAATCGTATGCTTTCATTTACTCACCTAATAATGCTGAAAGTCCGTTTAACAGCTGGCAAGTTTACGATGTTGTTAAAGAATTTGAAAGACAGGGACTTGATCTTGCGTCACCAGAGTGTAAATGGAGATTGACTGATATAAATGAAGAGTACAAGTTTTGTCCAACGTATCCCAGCAAGCTTGTTGTGCCGCGTCAAGTGTCGGATATACTACTTATGCATGCAGCCAAGTACCGGTCACAGCGGCGAATACCAGTACTGACTTATTATTACAAGAGAACCAATTGCTCAATCACTAGAGCGGCACAGCCATTGCCCGGTCTCACAAAGCAGAGATCTGTTCAGGATGAACGGCTGGTTTTTGAAATCTTTCAAACATCAAGAGATGGCACTGATCAGACTCCACAGAGGAATATGATTATCGATGCAAGGCCGACTGCAAATGCGATTGGACAAGCTGCTCTGGGTGGTGGGAGCGAAAATATGGATAACTATAATTTTGATAAAACATGTTCAAGAACTTTCCTCGGTATTGACAATATCCATGTCATGTCAGACACTTTGAATTACATGGTAGATAATTTCTTAGTGGATGGAGATTTGAATTTACCTATTGATAAAGCTGCATTGAATTCTGGGAAAAGCGCAAGCTGGTTAAAGCATATTAAACTACTGTTATCGTCGACGGACACATTGGTTAAATCGATAATATTCAACAAATCGAATTTACTGATACATTGTTCCGATGGCTGGGACCGTACAGCTCAAGTTTGCTCTCTCGTGCAGTTGTGCCTCGACCCTTACTTTCGGACACTAGAAGGCTTTATGGTCCTTGTTGAAAAGGATTGGCTGTCGTTCGGTCACAGATTCCAGGAAAGATCGGGACTCTTGAGTTCAGAGAATGTGTTTCATGACAACACAATGGGGTTTAGTGGACTATCACACTATTCGGGCCATATAAACGTTGATCTTACTTCAAGCACATCACTTTTCGGGAAGGACGGGAATGAACTCACTGAGAATGAGAGCTTGGTCAATATCAGGGCTAACAGTGTCTTGAACTCTGACATAGTAAGTAAAGTGTCAGAGCACTTCAAGAGAAGGAATAAAAACAAGAGAATTCTCAAGTTCACATCGCCAATTTTTCAACAGTTTCTCGATTGCGTTTACCAGTTGCTCATACAAAGTCCATCATCATTTGAATTCAATGAACGTTTCTTGAGACGACTGGTCTATCACGTCTACTCTTGCCAGTATGGTAACTTTCTGTACAACAGTGAGAAGGAAAGAGTAGAATTCGAAGTCTGTTCAAAAACGAGAAGCGTTTGGGATTACTTTAGGTCTCGCAAAGCAGAGTTCACCAATAATGATTACCATTCGGGTGTACCGAACTCTGACCTTAGCGACGAAGTTACCTGGATTCTTCCCAATCTTCATGAAGTAGAATGGTGGTGGCAGCTTTATGGACGGAAGTACGACGAATTGAATGGGGCAGCGGCTACAACCTTGAACGTCAATGAGATGGTATGTTCTGTGCATACCAAAAACATTCGCGCTGCTGAGAAAGAACCATCTAAGGGCCTTTCGATGAAATTTCCAACATTTGGCCTGGAGCTATTTGGTAAGCGTTAAAGTGATGGGACACCTTGTTGCATGGTAGTTTATGTTTTCTTAACCTTCATAAGAGACATAGGTACATAAATAATCAATCAGCATCATGGAAAGTAAATGTCTTCTGCTTATTCTGTTCTATAGTTTCACCACATCTGATTTCAATACAACTCCACACCATCCAGAGACCAAAATCGCCAAATTCCTTGCTGCCTCTACTGTCTCGCTATCGCAGCCAAGGTTCAATGCTCCCTTCAAGTGGCCACGAAGTTGAGGGATCACATCCTGTGGCACAAGCGCAGCGATTATTATTAAGTTCGTTTCCTGTGCAGATAGTATCTCATCGTAAGACAACAACGGACCATATACGTGAACCAAAGTGTAATACCACAGATCTGGGTAGCATGTATTCAAATTATTAACGACTCTCTTGGATACTTTGGAATATATCTGATTCCAATGCTCAATACCACGCTTCGTAGTCTTTTCACGATCCTCCAATGCCCTTCCCACACTTTGATAGCATGGCTCTCCGCCTCTGGCGGCCTTAAACGGATCGATCTCCAGCGTAAACGGTAGTAATTTCGTCGGAGTCACTTCTTTCAACTGCGTCAGCACATTAATAGCCTTTGGAAGCCCTCCAAGCGGTCCAGATTTCATAAGAGCTTCTCTAAACCTTTCAGTAAGCTGTCTCTGCAATGCAGACGGTTGTGGATATAATTCATCAATCAAATTCCGCACAGCTACCTGTTCATTACGCAATAAATCAATTGTCCTATCGGCAACAGTACGAACATCGTTCTTCTCACCATCGCTATTGAATAAGAGGGCATAATGGTATAATTTGCGAATCTCTTGCGGTTGATTGCACACACTAAACGTAACAGCTGCTATCAAATACCATATATTCTTCAACTTGGGATGAAATTGAGCTAAACTCACCAACTTTTGAGCATTCAGTATCGATACCATAGTTTCAAATAGTCTTAGCTTTTATATCTTGAGGATTGATCAGCTTTGAGTCTTAGCAACTGGGGTTTAAAGGTTGATCAACTCGCGAAGTTGACTCATCAACACAACTTCATCAACGTTCACTGTTGAAATATACAGATGACTAGTGACTCGAAGATCAGGTACCTGAGATTAAACCAGGTATTCAATAAGGCTCTGGGACAGTCAATTGCTAAGCTTGAAAGCTGGGAAAAGGTCAGCTCTTGCTTCCCCAAGTATGCAAGCACACAGGAAGGTGTATCGAATCTGGTGAACTGCCAAAAACAGGTCAAGGAATTCTGGTTGGAACTGTGCAAGAGAGAGTTCGAAGAGATACTTGTGGAACGTAACGTCAAGGAGAAGCTGGATGAATTGGATGATCTTATCTCAGAAGCGAAACAACGACTGCGATCTTCGAAGAAGCAAGGTACAGAAGGACAACCAGGTCGAAATCTAGATGATTTATCAAGTGAAGAGCTGATTCAATGCAATCTGTACAACGAGAGGCTGAAAGCCAGTGAAAAGCTGAACGAAAGGCTGAACGTTTTGAATGAAATGAACCAAGGTCTGCAACAAGAACTTAATGGGTTAGTGGAAACGTTGAATACAGAGCAAGCGGAACTGTCTAAGCTTTATGACAAATACCTTGGGAACGCAATTGAGCAACCGTTGGATGAAACTTTGGTGCAAGGTCTGGACGATATGGTCAGTGAGCTGCGGGAGGTTTAGAAACGGTCAGATTCGTAAGCATATATCTATATATACATATAATGAAGGTACGATTGTTGGTGCGGTTTGCTAGGCGTTGTCTAGAAGAAAGTTTGTTGCGGCCTCCAAGTCCCAGTTGCATTTCTCCAATGCACTTGTTGCCTCTTGTTCAGTGAAGCCCATCCCACTCAATTCTTCAACAGCTAGCGATCTGGGCGTGGTAGCTAGTTTCCTGTTCACTGGTGAGCTTAGGTAGCCATCGTGTGGTTTGATTGGGATCGGACGTTGTTGCTGGGGGTTGTTTGCGAGTCCTTTGTTGGCTGCCGATGCGTCGCCGTTTCCGAAACCGGCGAAGATCTCGTCCCATTCATCATTGCTGGTGTTATCGGAGCCAGTGTTGATATCCTTAGAACGAACAGTAGCTTCAGTTGTTAGAGTACCTGTGAACGCGTTCTGTTGAAGCTCTTCGTCCAGATCTTTGTGTTCAATCTTTTCGAATTCCTCGATTGATTCATTGATTCGCTGGTCGTCTCCTACAGCTTCTGTTTCCTCATCAGCAGCCTGCTGAAGGCCCATGAAAGCATCGTCAAAAGCATCTTTGGCGGGTGAGGGTGCAGTATCGGCTGCGGTGGTTGATGAGATGGCAACATTAGCTGGCATCTTCGAAGGTACCTGGTAACTTGGTGGCTGTCCCGCTAGCATAATAGGGGAGTCTTTTACGCTCTGTTTTGGGTTAGGGTTTATATCCTCCCTCGTATCTTCGAACTCATCATTGGAAGATGAAGCTTCCTCTTCATTCAATTTCAACTTCTCTATTGGTATTTCTTCTGGCACTGATCCAATATTTTCACTGCGTGGTACAGAGGATGCGACGGGTTTGTCTCGAGGCAGCTCGGGCGGATTTTCTGAATTGATTTCATGTTTCTCTGTGCCTGCTGTTGAGACAGTAGCTTCTTCCCAATGGCCTGGTATCTGAGTAGCTGCAACTGTGAGTTCCTTGTCTTCGACATTGGCTTCACTGCTTGCCTCCAGTTTTTGAGGCAATTCTGCTTCATCCATAACTGAATGTGGAGGATTGTTAGCAACAGACGAAGTTAAAGACTGTGTTCTTGGAATCCCGTATTCGTTCAAATCGCCTTCGAAACCATCGGCTAACGTTGCTGCCACAGTCTCTCTATGACCCATAGGTGCCCTGGTCTCTAATTCATCATCTGCTTCAGTTTGCGAACCAGTTGTGGGAACATCTTCATCAAAAACTTCGCTTTCAGCTCTGTCTTCATCTTCATTGGCCTGGTTGACCAGTTTAGAGTTGGCCACACTATCATCTACGAACTTGGAGATATCTGAGTCGTGTTTCGCATTCGGGATTGCCACGGTTCTGGAGACCATTTGCCCGCTGTCACTAGGTAACTCACCCATTGCCAATTTCATCTGTTTCTCAGATAGTTCTTGCACTTTACTAGCATATTCGAAATGTTGCTTTTCTAAATCCTCTTCAGCTCTGTCAAGGGATTCTTTTCTCTTCGAGAGATCTTCGAACATCGTTTGCAAGCGCTCGACATGTTGCTCATATAGCTTTTCCTGCTCTTTAACCTGCTCAGTTCGTTGGGCTAGTTCTTGTTCTCGAGCTTTCAACTCAGAATTACCGGCCTCAAGTTCCTGATACTTGGTTTGCAATTGGGCATGTTGATCTTCCACAGTTTTCTGATAATCATCCAACTCTTTACGCTTTGTCAGGTATATGGTTAATTTCTCGTCTAGACCCTGTATTTCGCTTTGAAAATTGGCAACAGTCATTTGGTTAACCTCTAGCTGCTTCCCATTTACATCGATTAAAGATCTTTCCTGCTTCACATGCTGTTGCTTTTCGGCTACTTGGGACTGCAAAGTGGCAGACATTGCATTTAAGCTCGAAATCTGTTCCTTAAGTTGAGAGTTTTTTTCTTGAGCCTGCCGGAATTCTTCGGATAGATCTCTCAGTTTCGACTCCGTAGCATGATAGTTGCCTTCTACCACGGCCAACTGTTGGTTCAAATTCTCGTTCTCCTTGTTAATTGTAGCAAGGTCAGCCTCTAGTTGTTCGGTTTGCTTTACATTTTGTTCATGAGTCGAGCGCAAAGAAGATAGCTTGCTCTCAATGGCAGTTTTCATCTCGTTGACACGCTTGAGCTCTTGCTCTGCTCTGGCCTTCCTTTCGTTACTCAAGCTAGCTTGCTTCGATAAGGAGTTTACTTGATTGGACAAGTTTGCCATCTCTGTTGTGGCTGACGAAAGCTGAGATGACGCTTCAGCATCGGCGTACAGATCGTTATTTCTATGGCCTGAGGCAGCGGCAGCGCCTGCCATGGCCGCACCTGCTACACCTGCTGCACCTGCTATAGCTCCCGGTAGCGCAAATGAACTAAAGTCAGGCACCTTGGGCAGGTTGGACCAGGAAGAGCGTGGGGCAACGGCAGGAGGTGCGCTTTTTGAGACAGGCTGAGGTACATTCTGATACTGTGGTTGCTGTTGTAGCTGCTGTAACTGTTGTGGTTGCTGTTGTAACTGTTGTGGTTGCTGTTGTAGATTTTGAGATTGAAGTGCGTCTTCATCATCTTCCCTTATTACATTAGGATTCCAGTCCGATTGTCCCGGCACACTTCTAGTTTGATGCGCTGCAGCTGCACCAGTATTTGTAGCTTCGCGCCCAAAGTTGTGTGAGTTGCGACGAACTGGAGTTTGTGAAGAAGGCGAAGCGAATGAACTGTTTAATGCCATCAATTCGCTCAAAGAGCCATTGTTAGAGTTTTGAGTAACTTGTAAAGGTGCTTCCTGAAATGAAGGTTTAGTATTTCTCGATGGAATTGCAATGTTAGGTTGCTGAGGAACCTGTTGATGAAGCTGCTGAGCCGGTTGCTGTTGTTGATATAATCCCAAGGCTGGAGATTGTAACAGTTGATCGGGAATTACATCAGGCAATTCGACTCCAGCATTTTTTTTCTGAATTAAGAACATGGCAATGGCAAATTCCACTTTGGTAAATTCCGCATTGTTGTGAATATCGGCCAAATCCCAAATACTAGCAAGCGTATCCTGATTCAGTCTCGATGAGAGGAAAAATGGAACGAGCGTTTGAGAATCTAGTGAACCTTTATGGGATTTATCTAGAGAATCGAAAATTGCATCAAATTGCTGTTTTTTCTCAAAAGTTAGTGACCAATCAGTGGAAGCACTGTTGAATACCCCTGATGAAAGTCGAGATAGAGTGCTTCGCCTTCCCAAAGAAGATCTACCAGTAGAATTAGCACTCAGCGGACTCACCGTTGCAGCAACGCTGGCACCAATGCTGTTCCACAATTGACCCGGTAACGTATGCGGCATAGGATTAACAGAAGGACTGTTGGACATACAAAGTTGTATCAAATGCATAGCCATCACAAATTCCGTCTTATCCAAAGATCCAGACGCGTTCCTATCACATAACCCCCAAATTTCACCCAAAGTTTGAGTGGGTAGTCTAGCTTTCAAGAAAATTTCCTTTGCTTTATCACCTGGCAAGCTGTTGCTGCCATTAGCAGCTCTTTCAAATAGCTGAGAATACTTTGATACGTCCTGAGGTGCCAATATAGGGATTGACATAGTTGCGTTCTGGCTCACTCCTTGACCTCCATCTAAAACCGCCAATTTGGCGGGTGGATGTGCATACAAATCACCAGTAACCGCTAAACTGGGATACTGTTGTAAATGTCCAATTGCTCTCAAAGCAGCACTATATTCTTCAAGGTTTAAAAATCCATTGTTATTCTCATCAACAAGAGACCAAACTTGTGATAATTTCTGTGCTGATAACCCAGATCCAGCAAATAGGGGTTTAAGTGCCTCCCCAGTCACTATACCTAATTCTTCCTGATCCAATTTCCGGAACTGTTCACCATACACCCTTTGCTCCTCTGGTGTAAGAGGTGTCTGGAAAGATAACGAGCTCATACCAATGACACTTGATCAGAACCAATTGCTCATTAATCAGTAAATAATCTTATAAACTATCCTATTCTATACTCCTTAGGAGTCCATCAAGATAGAGTCCTTCGTTCAAAACGATACTTGAAAGCACCTTCAATTTGCCGGGTAACCCTCTTCGAGTAACTTGGTAGCGCCGTTCCCATCACCGTGAACAACGATCGTGAATTCCGGGTAACTCAATCGTGGAAAGCGGGTAACCAGTTTCGTACATTATGATAGTCATCTGGCTAGCCTAGCTTAACTCAGAGATGAGCTTCAAATAGTGCTTTAAAAGGGCTTAAATCAGTTCAGTTTAGCCATTGGGATCCAATTGAATGTGTTTACGGATGTTAGAAGTTCGTAAACGGTATGCGGTGAGTTTTGTTGTGATTTCTGTGGTATGTCTTTACCTTAGGCTTGACGACGGACGATAAAATTGCCGGGATAATCAGTAGTCATGACAAGTTGGCGCATCTAGCTGCCTTTACGATTGAATCGTGGTTGTTCGTACGGATGTTTGCAACTCGCAACTTCCAATTCCATGTTGGAAGGTCAACATTTGACCTTGACGCGGGCACTATGGTCGCTCAAAGCTTTGTGGTTAATAAGTATACACTTGCCTTGATCGTCTGCTCGTTGGGAGCTGCAATCGGTAGCGAGTTCCTTCAAAAAATCTTGTCTTTTGGCCGTCGGTCGTTTGATCCGATGGACATGTTATGCAACGCATTGGGAAGCGTTATTGGAATCGCATTCGCTTACTACCAAGAACGATGAATAGTCCGATTTTGTATTTACAGAAGTATTACTTTACATGCTCATTTCAATCTAATATAAGCTCTGTGTGCGATTGCCGTCTTGTGTATCTGATCTCTCTTATCGAATCCCGAACTGTTACCTTTAAACACTGCGATCAATTCTTCACCAAGTCTAACGGAAAAATCAGACGAAGCTCTCTTATCTGCGCCCTCCACGATCCATTTCCACGCTATTCTGTTTCTCTGTCTTTGGTTCAACGGAACCGGAATCACTGCAGCTTTGGCAACACCAGTGTTAAAAGTTCTCACCATCATAAGCGGTGCCAAATCATCCAACGCTTTCTTCAATATCTGCACGGGATCCTGACGCAACTGACAAAACACCAAATACAATGCCCTAGAGAGAATCTTTTCGGCCCTTTGTTTCTTACCATGTCTCATTATCATATTAGTGACATGTTGTACCACTGGATCATTTCTCTGTGGAATTGGAACATCTTTCAATCTTTCCCATTCTTCTACTTGCTCTTTAGATGGTTCAAATTTCTTATCTCTAGACATAACATCTTCTATAATATCAATTCTGGACTGTCCCGGTGGAGCCAAAGAAGTCTCTGGTAAGAATTCATGCTCTGAAAATTCACTTCTTAATGATTTAATTGCGTCTAACCATTCATCAATCTTTTCATCACTAAACTCATCCTGATCAACACCTTTGGTATCAGTACTTTGAAATCTTGAAATTGCCAAGGGACTCACTCTTGATATGTTGTAACGACTCATTCGAGCCACCGCAGCGAGCGGACGTTGCAATCTGTTCCCACTAAATTTGAACATTTCCCACCAATTGAGTCTTGTAGCCAACTGAATCCCACTGATTTGAGTCTTGAAGTCGATTCTTTATAGGAAGTTTAAAGGTTTTGAAATTTTTTCTTAGTGAAGTGACAAGGTTTAAGTTGATACTAGTTATAGATGAGGTTAAGAGTGTTGTAGATAGTTGGAAAAGGGTATTTGGTCGAGCTTTAACTGGTGAGAGTTGGTGACGGGAAGATTGGTTTAGCGACGGGAACTTTGCAATGACAACGACTGGGATTGATACAACACATAGGGTAAATGATGTTGACAGTAATATGATGGGTATTAGATCAAAGAGACTTTACAATTTGTTGAAGACGATAGTGGAAAATGGAGATTGTAATGTATTGAATGAAAACGATCCTGATGAAGTTTGGAGTGAAATAATTGAACGTATAACGGTTAATATACCAGAGGATGCGTTTAGAGTAATGGGGATTGAACTTGAACGACTGAAATGTAGACTCGTGGAGATTGGTGATTATTTGAATGAAAAATTCCAGAAGAAAGGTACCTATCCGTTTACGATTTTAAGGATTTGTGAATTGTGTTATGATCCACTGAAATATTTTAAAGTGTTTGAATTAGAGAAATTTGTTAATGCAATGTCAACTTGTTGCTTTGTGGAGACTAGTTGGAAAGTATTTGAAGATTGTTCGGGACAGCGATATGTTCGAGATCAATTTGCGGTAGCGAACGGTGAAAATGAGCAGGAAGATGTGTCTTTGACCAGAATACCATGGATTGATGAAGATACTGAGAAGGAATTGATTCCTTTTATTAAGGAGATCGATAGTGTAATGAGCGTTAATTTTGGATTTGAAGATGATGAAGACGAAGAAGACGAAAATATGGGTGTAGAATTGAACCAATTTGGTGGAGCCGATGGAGATTTTGTCATTGAAGAATATTATGAGAAGGATCCCGCTGATGGAGACGATGACGAAGACGAAGACGACGACGATTACGTAGAAGATGCACAATCAGATACTGAAGATGATGATCAAGAAGTGGACTCAGAGGATGACGATATGGATGATACCAGTGGAAATCAGCAACGCAAGAGGAAAACTATGGAGTTAGACGATTTCGATTATATGGAGAAATCAGCACGAAGAAGCAAATTAACTACACCAAAGAAGATTAAACCAAAATTAAGAGATGGTCTCATAGAGTCCCCCGAATGTAGCGGTTTATCGGATGATCAGGATACACGTAGTAGCTCACAAGAGGAAGAGCGACCGGAGGGGCAGTCGCAAGTATCTAGTCTAGACCAAGAAGTATCATTCCTGATCTCGCCCGGAAGCAAGAACAGCAGTAATACATTCGAAGAGGGTAAGATACGAGGTGTAACGGATGCACAATATGAAAGGGATCTCGGAAGCCCATTAAGCAATAGGGCAAGGTAAAGGTTTTGGCATTGCATTACAATAGTTCTCGAAATAAGGTGTGATCATAGAATAGATGAAGACGGTAGGAGACACGTACATGAAGAATATATATAAATATAAATAAATAGAACCATCTCCATCATAACTTAATAACCAGTTTATTCGTGGTGGAAGTCATCTTTGGGTGATCCGTTAGTCCCTAAATCACCATCTCATCATAGACATATCTGCTCTAATTCTCATGTAGTCCAACAAGCCTTCGATACGGCCTACACCGGCGATGGCGATATCTTGATCCCATAATCTGTTACCAGCCCATTGCTTGATGTCCTTGGCGGTCAATGACTCAATCTTTGCGTAAGCTTCAGTCAAGTCGGTCTTTGCCATGTTGACGAGGGCGCTGGCACCCAAGTTGGTAGCGACAGTGGCGTTATCGGTAGCTAGAGAAGCCAATTTCAATTTCAACAAAGCCTTGGCACGCGCGACCTCAGTCTCTGTGACAGAAGTAGTCAATCTGTTCCATTGCTTCAAAGTGAAATGAACAAGATCATCGATGGAGTCGATAGCGCTGGTAGTAGTAGTGAACCCCCATAAACCGGAGTCACGGTAACCGAGCGAGAAGTGGTCAAAAGTGTCACAGATTTGGTATTCCTGGATGATATCCAAGAGTTTAACACCTTGCAGTCTTGAAGAAGGTTCAGCAGCGTTGTAAGAGCCGAAGACCTGAGCTGCCAAGAGAGAAGTGAAGTAATCTGGGGAAGTGATTTTTTCACCCTCGGCAGCAATGGCGATGTAGGCCTTTGAGAGGGTGTCATCTCTCAATCTAACCTCGGAACCTAGGAAAGATGATGCCTTCTTTGGAGCTGGTTTTGTGCCAGATTTCAAAGAAACTTGGGATTCAACTGCCTTGACCAACTCTTCGTGCGAAATGTTACCTGCACCAACCACCACAGCGTTGGAAGCCAAGAAATGGTTGGAAGCAAATGACTCTAAATCGGAAGGAATCAAAGTTTCAATCGATTCAACGGTACCTCTAGTTGGTAATGACAAAGGCGTGTTTTGGAAAGCAGTAGAATGTAGATGTTCCAAAGCACGACCCGCATGATTATTTGTCTCGAATTTTTCAACTTGATTCAATACCGATCTCTTGGTATTTTCAAAGACAGATTCCTTCACAGACGATGCAAACTTTGATTGCAAAAACTCCAAAGCATTAGAAACTTGACCCGGTTTAGAGTTAACTAAATAAGATTGGTATTCCCTACCAACTTTACTCTCCAATGAAAATCCCTTCTTGGCAGCATCGCTCGCATTACCTTGCTCCGTGAATAGATTAGACCAAAGATTAGACACACCATTATTGTATGGATTCTCTGCAGTAGAACCAGATCCAAACACAAATCCAACAGAATTCGTTAAAGATTGACCATTATGTTTCGTAGCAACAATAACACCATTAGATAATTCGGTAACTTCGGCCTTTGGTGCAGCCTGAGTTGCAATTGATCTTTTCAAAATTTTTGAACAAGACCTTAGAGTAGTGGTTCTCAACATTTTGTTTCACGAGAAAGCTAAATTGTAACTCAATTAGAACAACAGACACTGCTTAACAACACAAGAACCAAGATATATTCAATTTCAAGATTACAACAACGAGATTGAACCGATATTCACGACCTACAACTACTACTACTCACACGATGGCATACAAACCCATACAACATACAAGGACAATAGTGATAGTATTGCATAGTAAATGAGTACCGTGTTAAATGATCCTGAAATAAACCAATTTCATTGGTCAGACTACTTGTAGGTCACGTGGCGACGAAATCGCAATCTACGGGAGAGGTCACGTGGTTTCGTCTCGGTGTCACATGACAACAGCGTCACATACGACCTCCCATTTCCTAAAATGGAGAAAACCGCGGGAACGATCTCGGCTACGTGTTCTCTGCTTAACATGTCCGTTCCGGATTCCGTGGACCACCCATTGCTGTTACTCCGAGTTATTTCCGCTACCTCTTTCTACAACATTACAAGCGGGAACAAAGCGAAGCAAGAGTTTACATGACAAATAAAGCGCTTAACTCATGACTCTTACTAATAGCCGCTTAATAACAATGTTAAAACACTCGTTCTTTACATATACCAATGGTATATATGGAACACCAACAGTCTCTTTCTTGAATCATCTTGAGTCAGTACAAGACACCAAACTAAATATGATAAGACCACTTTCTGTATCACAACAATATCTATTAGCGAGCAAAGCTCGTAGTAAACTTATGAAATGTGCCAATACGGGCAAGAATAAAGATTTTGATCTAAGAATACTAGTTGGTCATGCAAATATGTTGGACAAACTAATGGACAGTATTGAAAAATTTAATTCAAAGGATAATAGTGGTTCTTATGGTGTTGAATATATCTCTAGTGAAGGTGAGTCTGATGAAGAAAATAGAGCATTTTCTACGGATTCGTCAAGTGAAGAAGAATCTGACGTGGAAGATGATGATAGTAGTGAAGATGAACAGTTTACAAGTCAATTAAGGGCAGCAATGGTTACTGTAACGATTGATCATTGTCTTGAAGATGGTGACGAGTACGAATCGGATAGTGAAAGTGATGTTGATGAACAGAGTTTTGAGATGGATTTATCAATGATGCCTTTGGCGTTTAAATCACGAGACGTTGAGATGACAATTCATGAACCAATCATAGTCTGAACAGACATTGTTAACGATTTTACGAACTAATATTCCTTCTAACGACTTTATGAACTAACGCTATTAGACTTGTATAATGAGATATACTAATGACATTTAGTACGATTAGATAAGAAACGGCGTTGGATATCCGATGGGTAAGCTAAAGGATTTAAGGACCCTGATGGGAAGAAGTTGTAGGTGGTAGGAGGTGGGTGGAGGGTGGTAGAGGTTTAGAGATGTTGGAGAAGGGTCAGTTGAGTGGGAGGAATAAGAGACGTTGTTTGGTTAATGTTTTTGTGTTGGGATTGATAACGATTTTATTTGTGAACAAATATTGGGAGACGGGTTTGAGTGGGATTGAGAATGGGTTTCAATGTCAGGAGTTTGAACCGTTGTTGGGTAGGCCTTCGGGTGAAATTTCTAGGATTTTGGAGAGTTTTCAGTTGCAAAATGAGACTTTGAGTAAATTGGCAAATGCTGTGCGAATTCGTACGGAAATGTATGACTATTTCCCAGATCCACATGATGAACCCGAGTATGAGGGTTGGAAGCCGTTTGTTGAGTTACACGAACGGCTAGCGAGCGATTTTCCTTTGGTTTGGTCCAGGTTGGCCGTGGAAAAGGTCAATGAATATGCGCTTTTGCTTACCTGGGAAGGTACAGAGAAGGATTTGAAGCCTGCTGTGTTTGCAGCTCATATGGATGTTGTGCCCGTGGAGAAGAAAACTTGGGGAATGTGGGAACATGAACCTTTCAGCGGGTATTGGGATGGCGAGTTTTTATGGGGTCGTGGGTCGTTTGATGATAAGAATATGTTGATTGGTGTCTTACAGGCGGTTGAGTACATTTTACGCGAGGAGCCGGAGTTTAAGCCAAAACGCGGCATCGTGATTGCACTGGGTTGTGATGAAGAGAGTAGTGGCCGTTATGGTGCAAAATATATCAGTTCAATTTTGCTTGATAGATATGGTGAAAACGGTATCTATTCAATTGTCGACGAGGGTGTAAACGGGGTGAAAAATGTGGAAGGTGTATGGATCGCGGCACCCGGTACGGGTGAAAAGGGTTTCATCAACGTGCAATTTGATGTACGTACTCCAGGTGGTCATTCTTCCGTGCCACCTGACCATACCTCCATTGGTATCTCGGCAGAGATTATTCGCGATATCGAAAACCAGGCATTCCCGCCCCGGTTCACCCCAGAAAACCCGGTAACTCAGTACTATCAGTGTGCTGCTCAGTATTCGGAGACAATGGACGAAGGTTTGAGATTGGACTTTTTGAGGGCTATGGAGGACGAAGGTTCGAATCACAGGGCCTTGCAACATTTAATAAACACTGGTGGTAGAAAGACCGAATGTCTTTTCAAGACCACTAGAGCATTCGACATTATAAACGGCGGGATTAAGGCAAATGCGCTGCCGGAGAGCGTTTCCTTCTTATTGAATTCAAGAGTAAGTGTCGAATCATCCGTTGACGAAACTGTCAGTGTTTTCTCGAATGCGGCATTGAAAATTGCAAAGAAATATGGTCTTGGTTATTTTATGAATGACGACGTCCTGGTTGACGCTACAGACAAGGGAAGCGTCAATGTTACGGTCGAAAGAAGCTTAGAACCTGCTCCAGTGTCGCCGGATAACGAAGTCTGGAGAGAGTTTGCGGGTTCGATCAAAGGTTTTTACGAGAAAGTGGTTTTTCCTGCCAAGTTCCAAAACAGTACAACCTCTCTGATTGTGGCACCTTCAATTATGACAGCCAACACTGATACCGCTCACTATTGGAAGCTGACAAAAAATATATACCGCTATCAGCCAGGATTTGCAATGGAGGATACCCTGAGTACGATCCATTCGGTCAACGAGCATGTTGATGCCGAAACAGTGATGCAGGTTGTGGCATTTTACTATAACTACATCCACTTGGTTAACGGCCAAGATTTCTAAGAAGACATTCGCCACTTGATAGAGAGTGTCTTGAATGGATCTGGAAACTTTGAATTGGTTGTTTTCATATTTTGTATTCTTTACATATTTTAGCACACTATTTACTCTTTATTCAGTCAATAGACTTCATCACTAAACAAAACATAAAAAAACCATCAATCGATTATACCATGAAGTTAAGAGCTTTGAGCTCACTGATTGTCCAAATTATTTATGCAAGTTAAACCATTCCCTGTTATCTATAGGATTGTCTTTTAAACCAAAGTTTATTTCAAATTGTTCTCTTTCCTGAACAAAATCCTCGACTTCTACCCACTCTTCTAGCCATACTTTATCGGTTATTTTGATCCCGGCAGGAACACCACTTATAGGAAAATAATACACCAAGATCAAATACGTTATAGCGGCAGTCAAGTACCCGATAACGTAGTTCAGGTAATAGACTCTCATTGCGCCAATAGGAACCACTGGACCTACTGATCCGATGAATCCCGGGAAATTTGGAACGATACCAACGATATAGGCCACCAGTGCCCTCCAATTGGTACCATATTTGTTGTACATGTAATATGAGCCAGGTTTGTTGGTGTAACAATGGAAGATGTTAACATAGCCCTTTCTCACAATATAGTAGTCTGCAAAAATGACACCTGCGATAGCAGAAAGGAAAACCGCATATGCACTTAAAGCAGTGGTAAACTTGGAAGATGAAGCAACGAGGTTCCAGGGACAGATAGCTAATGAAATAGCGGCACAAATATACGCACCGCGCCTAATGTTGATGAACTTTGGTAGCAGCGCTGTCATATCAGTGCCGGCTGGAATGGCATTGTTTGATAGATTAGCGCCCAGCTGATCGAACAAAAATGAGAATGCAATCAGACAGACGCCAGCACGATCACCTGAAGAGTAGTCGTCTAAATAACGACTCAGAATGTCTAGCGGACTCCAAAAGTTGACCCCGTACACTGTATAAGCTGCTGAGACACAGACAATGCCAAAAAGTGAAATGACGCCAAAACAAACTGGGATGGCAATAAGCTGAGACCACATGGAAGATTTGGATGTGTTAGCAAAACGAGAGAAATCTGGAGCATTTAACACCAATGTTGAAAAATTATCCATGGCGCTCATGATAGCTCTTATAGCAGCCCATGCAGTCGCAGTGGAGTTCATGACCGATGATCCATTTAAAGAACCCAGCGCCAATTTACCTCTTGATTTCGTCACTGACCAAATCAACAGTGCAAGTGCTCCAACAGGCGTAAGTGCTGACTTGATAGCGAATAAATGACGTAACCTATGTGGAGGAAACCACAAGAATGGTAGAGAGATTACCCAGAAGATGATGAAGCATATTAACTCAAATGGTGTTAAATTAACACTGGGGATTGTATCACGTATTCTCGAGTTTAAATTATTTCCAAAGATCGATCTCAGAATCAATTGAACACAAATACCTCCCAAATATGCCATTGTCGAGTACCAAACACATGCCATCACGACCCTGTTCAGCACAACCCAGATGGAGAAATAAGTACCGAAAGCTATACGGCACGAACTGGGGAATGATAAATGATACATGCTGCCCACACGCGATGCGAGTACAACAAACACACCTACCAAGAAATAACCTACCCAAACACAAATCCATGTTTGCCACCAATTCAAGCCCAGCTGCAAGCCAGTCGCCGATATTTGCCATGTATTGACATTGAAAGTACCAGACATCCAAAAGAATACGTACTGTTTCCAACTCCATTTCCTCCTAGCGGCTTCTACCGGTTTCAACTCACTGTTATACACATACGATTCCACTATACTGAGCGTTTTGGTTTCTCCAAATTTGTCTGGATGCTTCACCTCCACCAAGTCTAAAAATCTACTCCAAACCGATTGCTTCCTACCGCTACTCTCATAACTACTAACTGCAGAGTCAAGACTTTCAGTTGACACATTACTCGTCTTCATCACCTTGCGTCCATCTTTAATTCCCGTTAGCTCGACCTCAACCATCTTTTGGCTTGGAATCTAAACGATATCCTAGCGTCTCTGCATAATGAATATGAATAGCACAAGCAAATGAACAATCTACACAACAAGAACCAACAATAGAAAGGATTAATATTCTTCAAATATATACGGAGATATTCTGGTATCTATCTCATTGGATTTTCTCCTACTGATAAGCTCCGAGAACTTATTTGATAGGCATTTTCTTCCACAGTTCCGGTTGGCTTGGCAAAATGTCGTAATGCCAAGACCCAGTCGTTTGTCGAGCTGATTGCCTGCAAACTGTCTTTCTTTTCTTATCATGACGTTTGACACATAATCTGATGAAGAATTTCCTCTTTTGGAAAAAACTTCAAAAGCTTCCAGAATCTCAGAAATTTGTCCTATCTCGAAGGACATGTCATGACACATATGGACATTTGTCATGTGACCCTAAATACGTACATAGTGATCTGGTGAAATCACCATGTACGTAGAATCTTAACTTATTGATGCCATATAAGCTAAAGGGTGGCAAAAGAAGCCTGTTACAAGATGTCGAGCATTGATTGTAGGAGTGAGATCGCCAGGTGTTGTGCATAATTATGACGACAATTGCATCAGATTACTCGTGTGAAGTTGGTAGCACGCCGATTCAATATCAGTTCAATCCTTATTCCGACAACGGAGGTACAATTTTAGGTATTGCAGGTGAAGATTTCGCGGTACTCGCGGGTGACACTAGACATACTACCGATTATTCGATTAATTCTCGTTATGAACCGAAAGTTTTTGATTGTGGTGACAATATCGTTATGTCAGCCAATGGATTTGCCGCTGATGGTGAAGCGTTAGTGAAAAGATTTAAGAATAGTGTTAAATGGTATCATTTTGATCACAATGATAAGAAACTATCTCTTTCTTCAGCAGCCAGAAATATTCAACATTTGCTTTACGGTAAGAGATTTTTCCCATATTATGTTCACACAATCATCGCTGGCCTCGATGAAGAGGGAAAAGGTGCGGTGTACTCGTTTGATCCCGTTGGATCGTATGAAAGGGAACAATGTAGAGCGGGTGGCGCAGCCGCTTCATTGATAATGCCCTTCCTAGACAATCAGGTCAATTTTAAGAATCAATACGAACCCGGTACCGATGGTAAAGTAAAAAGACCACTCAGTTATCTGAGTATTGAAGAAGTGATAAAACTAGTGAGAGATTCGTTTACATCTGCCACAGAAAGACACATCCACGTAGGTGACGGTTTAGAGATCCTAATTGTCACCAAAGAAGGTGTACGGAAGGAATATTACGATTTAAAGAGGGATTAAACGTGGTATGTTGGTCTTGTTAACATTTTATATATTTCAGCAGTCTAGATCTAATGCGGTAAGCTTACACTACCACCTTTTATCACTTTCTTATAGTAAATGTAAAAGAAGTCTGAGTAAAGTAGTGTTTGTATAACCCCAGTCACAAATGCCAATTTTTGGAAATCTTTATTCTCTACAAGCCATCTCCAGATCCAGTTAGGGATGTAAAGCGCTCTGTACAGTCCCAAAGCAAAGATATAATGAATCGTCAAACTCTGAGCTTTACCGCTCTTGGACAGCATAAACAGTTGCGGCAAGATCGCAATACTCTCTAACCACACAGAGAAACTCCATGCCACATCAATAAACGTAAATCTCTCGTGGAACAACAAAGCCAGTACAAAACTAGCTCCCACTAGGTATCCGATCTTAAAACTATCCCTCAGGATCATCTCTTTGTAGCCCACCGCATTGTTAACTTTTGCTCGTTGTAACAGTACCACAATATAGACAGACGAACTTATAAAGAAAACCTTCATCAACGTATTATAAAGTGAAATCCAATGCAAAGTCAACAAGTCTAAATACCGACTCACAAAGACCAGAACATACAAAACTTGAGTTTTCAACGAAACACCATCGATACAATTTGTCGTTTGAATTGTACGAAGCAAGATTAAAATACTTGCCAAATGTGATAAATCTGCCACTATTCTAAAGGGATTCATCGCTGGAAACCACTACTTTCAAACGATCTGAACTCTCTTAATACCTTTACCTATTAAACCTCTGCTTATGACGTTCTAAATCGTCCAGGCTGGGTAAGCCCTTTCAACTACATACAACGTATACGCAAGGCGCTATCATCTACATAATCATGACAAGAGGTGGTCGAAGACCAGCTCTAAGTCGCCATCATCTACATACTCATCTCGTGCCATCAACAACTGTAGTTGCATATCCCGTATCGATACAGATTTACCGAATGGTAGTCCCCCGCGACAGCAAATCATCCTCGTGCTGCCACACCTCCAGCAAGTCTACGCTCACGACAGCGCGCTTCCCGCGTTCCCCATCGCGGTATCTGGCCTGTCAGTTGAGCATGTTTGGGTAAAAGTTATGGGCGTCTTAGCTTTGTCTTGGCAACGATCCAAATTCAATCCCTTGGCGAGCCCAGTGATAGGTGGCTTCCGCATCAGATGCGATTGTAATATTTGCAGTGCAAGATATGCCACTATGACCAGTCATACACCAGCCAAATATATCCCAGACCATAATAATACCTTCTTAACGACTTAAACAACCTAAAACAAGCTCTAATGTCAAATAAGATGCCTAAACTCTATTCAACGGGGAGACCGTGCCAGTTGGAAACATCAAAGAGGGCGATGAAGTTCTTACATCCAATGGAGGTGCGGCAAAAGTCGAAACTGTGTTAAGAGGTGACCATGATTTGGTCACAATTCGACAAAAGACCTACCACCGCGCACACTTAAAAGATCCATCGGTGGAGAAACCTTGGGACATAATCGAAATGACATGCTCCAAGAGACAAAAACTGATTTTGAAGACAAAGCAGAGGATAAGCCAAGGATAATAGGCGTGAAAGTAGGACAGTTAGAGTGTCTCAGCTGGCTGATCGTCAAACAACGGATGGTCGAATTATCAAGATCATCAAGGAAAAAAAGAGGCGATTCCCTCTGACAACCGAGAAGTCGGAGATCAGAGACTGCGTAAAGCCAGTGCTATTGCGCAGCGAGGGGAGACGTTTCAATTGGGAATGCGAGGCATGGAATACCTTAACAAAGAACGTCGGACTGCTACTAGGATGCTCTTACAACCTATCTCGATAGAGATACCTTTCTTGGGGCCATGGTTAAAAGAACATTTCAAAAGAGAAATTACTGCAAAACGGCTTGAAGTCATGGCATGACTGTTAGAGTTGGTGATGCATCTTTGTTGGAGAGCTTTGAAGATGATCCGGAAGAACAATAAGATGGCACATTCAATTTTGGCAAGTTCAGATTGTCCTCAGGATCATTTTCATTTTCCTCCGATTGCTAATTGGAATCAAATTCTTATCTCTATCCTCTGGAGTACAGGATTTTCGGATTTCACAAGAGCATCGGCTCAGTATCGACCTGAGTGTTTCATGATTTGTCCCACCATATAAGTGGAAAACCAATTTATCCGATCATCAAACTTAGCGCCACAGAAATGGATGGAGACAGTCAAACCAAGAGAACGACCTATAAAGATTATACCGTCTCTAATAGGCAGGTAGACAGTCGAAATTTGCACACAAATAACCTCGCGTTCGATACAGCAATAGCCATCAGAATCTATTAGCTCTGCGAGAAAAGCTTTACACGCCACTATTTCCTCCGTTGGCATGAACGCTCTTCGGACCATTTCTTCTACCGTTTCCGTAGAATCTTAATCCTTCCAGCACCTTAACTAGCGGATTGTTTTTGTTCAAATTACGTACCGCACATCTGTGCAAAGCCCTTCTCAAGCCAGACTCATACCCCAAATTTCTGCATTCTCCCGAAGTCTGCTGTTGACATTGTCATCTCCAGAGTGCAAAGGATTGCTCCTCCTCTGTGACCATCACCAATCCAGAACCCAGCTACCCTGAGTAATATTCCTTTGGAAACATTGTTCCAACCATGGCTCCAAGACAGGTATCTCTATCGGTTGTATCTTAGAAGGACGTTCTTTGTTAACGTATTTCAAATCATATGCCACATTGCCATTGAACCATCTTCCCTCGCTCCGCATCCGCTATTTGATGATCTGCCAACTGAGACACGTAAACCCCCATGAAACCTCTACGCCCTTTCTTGGCTTAATCCGCTGTTTCGTGCTCCAAATCAGTGGTTATTTCTTTGGAGCATGTCATTTCAAATAAACCCCAAGGTTTCTCCACTGAGGGATCTTGCAAGTGTGCGCGGTGCACCTCTTAACAGCCTCGACTTGCTGCATCTCAGAACTTCATCGCCAACTTTCAATTGGCGGTCTTCCAGTTGACGCCCTGCATATATGACTGGTCGAATAACACGAAATAAATCGCCCTTTTATACACTACAGGGATGGTACACCCCTTGAGCCTCAAAACTGCAACACAGTGGAGTACCCTACACTGTAAATATGCGCACGGATCTTTACAGTTTCGATCGTTGCCAAGACAAAGCTAGAACACCCATACCCAAACATGCCCCACTAACAAGCACTCGACTCCTGTAGAGGCAATTCGCGATGCCGCCAGCGCAACTACTGCGGTGCTAGCAAGCTAGCGCTGCGACCGGGGCATCTGACGGATATGCGTGCGCCAGCGCGCGTAACTCCGCGGGTCCGCGCGTCACTAGACCGCGGCGGCACAGCCGCGGATACTACTCTACGTTAAAGTCGCGCTCGTGCCCCGCACCGGGTAAATTTTAACTCCGGGCAAACAGCCTCGCTAGTAGTGCGGGTCAAGCATTCTATACGCAATTTGTAAAGGTCAACTAACTCTAATGCTGAAACGCTAAACAGCACTGACTACGGTGAATCAAGATGGGATTCTTTTACGATAATCCAGTTATTGAATTTTGTCACAGGATTGTTCGCAAACCAAGTACCATCTTAATGTGGATGTTTACTGGTATAATAGTGGCAAGTACTTGTTATTTGATGTTGTTACCCGGAGTCACTCCGAACGACGACGACCACGTTGCCGATTAATTCGGCTGGCTAGATTTTGGTCATGGCTTAATAAGCGGGCGGGTAACTTCGTCGTTAGGGATGGGCAATAGGGTAGTATATATAGGGATTAAAGTTATACCGTGTAGGTTATTTGCTCATAGAAGGTAGTAAGTTTGAGCTGAACAAGAGTTTAATTTGAGTTATTTGAGATGGTTAAGGCAGTTGCATTGTTAAGAGGTGACGTTGGTGTTTCCGGTACTGTTTACTTTGAGCAAAAGAGTGAAAGTGAACCTACAACAATTAGTTGGGAGATCGCTGGTAACGACGCAGATTCTCTACGTGGATTCCATATTCATGAGTTTGGTGATAATACGAATGGTTGTACTTCAGCGGGACCACATTTCAATCCATTTGGAAAGAATCACGGGGCACCAGATGCGGATGAGAGACATGCTGGGGATTTGGGTAACTTGAAAACCGATAGCAAGGGTGTTGCTAAGGGTGCAAAGCAGGACTCTATGATTAAATTGTTTGGTCCAACTTCTGTTATTGGTAGAACTATTATTATTCACTCGGGTGAAGATGATTTGGGTAAAGGTGGTGTTGAAGAATCGTTGAAAACGGGTAATGCAGGTGGTAGAGCTGCTTGTGGTGTTATTGGTATTACTAAATAGTCGATTCTTTATAGTGGTATTATACATTCAGAAATCAGCTTTACCGTGGAATTCGTACTCGCCTTCGAGCACGGGATTCATTATGCCGGCAGACGCGGCGATGAGGCCGACAAAGGGTTTGGAGGGGTCTAGGACTTTGGAAGTGTACTCTGGATGGTACTGGGTGGCGACGAAATAGTCATGGTTCTTGAGTTCTAGGATTTCGCAACGAGCGCCCGTTTCGTCCTTGCCGACAAAGATTAGGCCGTGGTTCTCGAGTTCAGCGACGAATTTTGGGTTGATTTCGTAACGGTGACGGTGTCTTTCGAGGATAGATGGCTGATCGCCGTATAGTTTCTTGATCTTGCTCCATTGGGTGTCCTCTTGGAAGTACGTTGGTCTTAGACCGAGTCTCATTGTACCACCCATGTGTTCCTTGTCGATTTCGGGCATGTAGACGACAACTAGGTCGGATTCGTCGAGATCTGGGAAGAACTCACCGCTTTGCGCGTTTTTGACCCCCATAACGTTTCTGGCGAACTCGATCGCAGCGATTTGTAGGCCTAGACAGATACCCAAATATGGGACGTTACTTTCACGCGCCCATTTTGCCGCTAAGATCATACCTTCAGTACCTCTTGCACCGAAACCACCTGGGACAAGTATACCGTCAGCGCTACTGACTTTATTCCATGCTTCGTGGAATTTGGCCTTGTCGGTCTCTTGCGACTCGGGTTCCAAGTCGCTGGCTTCGACCCACAGGATTTGCAACTTGGTACGACATTTCATCGAAGAATGTTCGAGCGCTTTAATCACAGAAAGATACGAATCTTTCAAATTGGTGTATTTACCCACCAATGCAATCTTAACAAGTCTATCAGACGATTCAAAGTTCGCTGTCATCGATTTCCATTTTTCCAACAATTGTTCACCTCTTTGCTTATCCTCGGGAGCCAATTGAATGTCACTGAGTTGCAACCTCTTGTGCAGATAGTCCATCATCTTTTGCTCTAGCAACAATAGAGGAATATGGTACGTAGATTTCACATCGTAAACGTTAACCACTTGTTCGGGCCCCACATGGCAAAACATAGCGATCTTATTAATAGTAGGTTCATCAAGCGCCTCTGTACATCTACACGCAATCATATCGGGAGTCAACCCCAAAGACCTCAGATCCTTGATTGCCGCTTGTGTAGGCTTTGTCTTTTGCTCTCCATGAATAACAGGCACTAAAGAAACATGAATCAATGCAAAATTCTCCTTACCAACCCTGAATTGAAACTGTCTCAAAGCCTCTACAAATGGTGCACTCTCAATATCACCAACAGTACCACCTAATTCAATAATACAAATATCAGGTTCTAACCCGGTATCATCCACAGGTATACGTGAAACTCTTTCTATCCATTCTTGAATCGCATTTGTCAAATGGGGAACAATTTGAACTGTCTTACCCAAATAATCACCTTTCCTCTCCTTCGATATAACATGAGAATAAATTTTACCCGTCGTAATATTATGATCCTTTGTTAATGTAACTTTCAAATATCTTTCATAATTCCCCAGATCCAAATCAGTCTCACCACCATCATCAAGAACAAAACATTCACCATGTTCTAATGGTGACATTGTCCCTGCATCAATATTCATATATGGATCAATCTTAATTGAAGTAACTTTCAAACCCAATGTCTTGAAAAGCATACCAGTAGAAGAGGCAAGAACTCCCTTACCAATACCAGAAATAACACCACCAGATACAACAACGTATTTCATCTTTCCAAATAATCTATCACTACCGGTCTTACTAACAATCCAAAATCGCTAACCAATTCTATCACCAATCAATCAAGTTAAATACACATAAAATAACAAGATCCAGCGATTCAATTAATCATCAACAAAATGAGTCACAAGAACTTATCTATAAATCTCTTGAGACTTAAACAACTTATAATATTGATTATCTGATATAGCGATGAGATGCGATGAGCTTTGAAAAATTTTTCTTAGTGAAAAAAAAGCCTTGAAGGGTAAGCTGAGTTGACATATAAAAGGTGATGAAATGTTGAAGTTCAAGAGATCCTCCCTTCTCTTTTCTTAATCGGAGTTAGTTTAGTTAGCACAACGAATTGCGAACCTGTATTACTGTGCAACTTAGTCTTAGATCTTGATCAGGATGACTTGAAGTAACAAAGAATCTGCTTAGTTCTCCAACTCTAATGCTGAGTATACACGAATTACCACTTGGATCTAGCCTCGCTGGCCTCCTATTAATACGTTTCAATTCCAACAAGGTTCCGTCACCCGACGTCGTCGAGCACATTCTCAGAGACGAAGGTTCCCCCCTCTCGGGCTTCCCTTGGACTTGCCTATGGACTTTGGCGAACTCCGCTTTGGAGTACTTCGACGCTTATTGTCGGATCGACTTTCCGCATATGACATCAGTGAATGTGATATGTAGCATCAATTCCGGCAAGCTCTGTGATTTCATTGACTCTTAGTATGCGTTCAAATAACTTGGTGATCGGTAATTGAATTTCTCTAAATGCTGTATGTTAGTATTCCTATGCGCTTTCTTTGAGGAGTCTATCTCGAGTTCAACTGCGTTGTCATGTATCTTCCTCGCTAAGCGAATTAGCCACATATATAACGGTTGTACCTACATGTAGGCTCCTCTCTTGAATTGTGCATCTCTGTGGACGAGGACGTAATCTCCTATATTCAGGATTAATGGTTTACGTCTTTTGTCGTTAGTAACTTTCTTTCCTATCGGGGCAGTTTCCAGGTGTTCTCTTTTTTGTATTGTGATTGCTTCCAACCGATGAGACAGTCCAACTATGGATTCTCTTGCGTTAATTTCATCATCTGTCTTTATCCTTGGCTCATTAAGAATGTATTCTAAATCAATCTCAAACGGTGCTGTACTCAAAGTTCAGTTTGGAGTTGGGTTGTAAACGGGCTCAATCTGGAGTAGATATTTTTGTCAATTTGTGATGTTAGTTAAGGCTTAAGCTCTAAGCATTCTCTTTAATGTCTGGATGGTCCTTTCTAGATTCATCATCTGTCTGCGAGTTGTTCATCGTCGACATTGTCAGTTCTTGATATTTGTTAGCAGTAATGTGGATATCTCTATCACTAATGATAGTTTTCTGGAATACAACAAGCATGTTCCTGCGGATGGTAGTTCAATAACAAGGTCAATTGATATGTCAAACCATCTTCCCTCCCTTACGGGTAAGAGGTTCAGCAAGCCATTTCGGGCCTATGGTAACTGGTGTACGCATCTCCGGATGTACTGAGTGATCGAACACTGTAGTCTTGGCCAATAATACATCGAGGCTATTTTCCACAATGTTACTGTAATGCCAAAGTGTCCACCAAACAAGGTATGACCATGGTACTACCTCAGGACATCGTCTCGATGTTTAGTCGGGATAATGAATCTATCTCGATAATAGATTAAACCATCGGATGTCGAGTAGTTGCGGTGGAAGTTCTTCTGGTAACTTTGAAAAGTGGAAATATCCTGGGCACTACATTGTGACATAGCTAGCACAACGAATTGTGCTAACTAGCTTAATGGATCATAACCTCCATGAATCTTGAGTGCTAATAGTAGTTCTTGTATTTGTTCGTTTTGATCGATTATATCTTGTTTTTCCTGGTCTTGCAGTGTATGAGCAATGGGATTTGGAGTTGTAATAGTGGTTTGTTTGTGTATCTTGTCACTAGTCTCTGTCATCTTGGCTATGAGATTAAAGTAACGCTTTCGTTCATGTAAAAGTTGTTGATTTGCGATTTCCTCTCGTTCGAGGAGTTCTTTAACTTTATAATCGAGCTCATAGTTCTGTTGCATTAGATTTGATAGTCTTGAAGCTAATAAGTCTTCGGTGGTGTTGAAATCATTGTTGCTGTGGTCTTGCAGTCGAGACATACGCTGAATGGTTCTGAGGATAGCTGAACTCTTCTCGAGGCTCAATTGAAGTTGTCTGCGGATGGTAAGGGTATTGTCAGCTTCTCGGTCTTTGAGTGTTCCATGGCCTAATTGCAGCAGATAAAGTTTATCCAATGCTGATAAGAGATCATTATGCAGTTGAACGTGGTCTCGTTCTAGTTCTAGAACTCTTTCCATGAGGTTGCAGGTTGGTAAAGAAGAAGCGATTTGATCCCAAGATAGCTTTAAAAGTTAAACAACAGGTCCAAAATTGTTTGAAAAGAGATCATGTCAGGGCTTCCAGCTATTTATTCGTTCCCACCTTTGTATACTAGACAACCTAATGGGCTTATAAGAAGACAACAGATAAATTCATGGATTGAAATAATCTTGCAATACTGTTTATCGCAGAAATGCTGGCGTATGACTGCTGAAGGTATGCCAGTTGGTGAAACTGATGTGATTGCACAGAGTATTTTCCATAATAGCAGCATTCAAAGGGTGGTACCGCAGGTATTTGTGGATGAGATTTGGTGTCAAATGTGTGAAGAAGGGAAAGCTCTTGGTGTGCAAGATGGGAAGAGGGATTCGAATCAGTTTTACATTTTATGGAGAAATTTGGATTCTTGGGCCTCTTTGATATTGGAATGGTTTGAAAGTTCTGGGAGCTTAAATCAAGTAGTTACGATATATGAATTGTCACAGGGAGATGGAACCGCTGATTGGGAGTTTCATGGTATGCCAGAACCACTTATAGCACATTGTTTGAAGCCCCTATGTCAAAGGAACAGAGCTACACTGATAAAGGATGAGAGAGGTATTGCAGTGGCCACTAAAGTAGTATGACGGTACTTTGTACAGATTTATATACAAGTTTACAAGCTCAAGGACCCTACAACGACTCAGAATAGAGTCTACTGTTGACAACACCCCAGTTCAGGTTATTGAGAACGTTCTCGACGAATTTGGATCGATTTTGAATACCGTAATCATGTAGATAGGCTTGATCCCAAAGACTAACACATATTAGCGGCATTGTCCAATCTTGCACTTTTTTCCCGCCTTTCTCCTTGACTAATTTGCGAATCTCTTCGAGCTGGGCGAATTCTTCCAACGTTAGAGCGCTATTCAAATCAAAAAGCTGATTTCTTGGAAAATAATATGGTGTACCATTGTTCTGTATTGTGAGGATATGTAGTTCCTTATCACTATTCTCCACCAAAAACAACCATCCTTGCCCAATAACATCCTGTTCTGCTCTGTTTATCATCTCTTTCTTCAATGTTTCCCAATCGCATCCAAAAGAATCCTCAACACACGCCAAGAACAAACGTGAGGGCTGATTCGATGCAGAGTTCATCGCAGGAATAATGTTTTCCACAAATATATGGTTATTATGCGCAGCAGATGCAAGATTAAAGATATGACTTTGTGATGCTTTCTTTGCTGTATTTAGTATCAGATGAAATGGAAGATATGATTCCAAACTGGTTCCTGCAGTGGCAAGCGTAAGCTTATCACAAAGATACTTTTGTTGTTCGTCCCATAAGACCTTAAAACCTCCGGCACTTAGTACATTTGGTATACCTTGTCGACTCAATTGAGCCGCTTGAGGCAACTTTGGGACTGTATGAATACTTCTTCTAATCACAGCGTTACGAAACATATTCGACCACCAGTTTCAGAAGTATAATGCCTTCAATCACTATCAATACTAATTGATCAACTTTGATCTTCTTAGTATTCTATGAAATTTTCAACTGCCAAGGTGAAAAAAAATAAAAATTTTGAGAGCTAAGGGATTCGAACCCTTGCATCCGCAGATATCAGAGATTTTAAGTTAAGAAAACCTAAATCTGACGCCTTAAACCACTCGGCCAAACTCCCATATTAAATTTGTTGTCAGAAAGTTTTTAAAATGAACTATACCGAGAAAGAAAGGCCTATCTTATGTCATAATCCGACTAGCAAGCACTGGCAATGGGATCTGGTAACGAATTGATATATCGAATACTTAGTCGTTAGCTTTGGCTTTAGTGGAAATTTGCAAATTTGTGTAAGTCATCTCTTAAGGATCTGAATTAACCAGTTAGCTATTACTGAAGGGAAAAAAGGTGTTAGTGGAATCCTATATGATCAATTAGGAAGCAACTCAAGTGCAATGTTTCGTCCAATGATTCTACGAAAGCTGTATTCCAGTACATCTGGGATTATCAGGAATGGTCCTTTCAGAAGATTAAGACCCATTAAAGATAGTGGTCCGGAGATCGTGCAAGCTGAAAAGCTGTTTGAAGACCGTATTGAGACTAGTTTCATCCAACCACACCATCCAGTGGCCACAACAATATTGAATGAACCAACGATCGTTATCGAGCGGCAGCTCGAAATGATGAATGTGTTTCTTGGGTTCGAGCAAGCAAACAAGTATGCCATTATGGATGTTATGGGTAATAGAATAGGCTATATGCAAGAGAGAGATTTTTCAATTGGTAAGGCAATCTTACGACAAATATACAAACTGCATAGACCGTTTACGGTTGATGTATTTGATAACTGGGGTAACGTCATTTTAACGATAAGAAGACGATTCTCCTGGATAAATTCGCATATTAAAGCGTTCCTGCCACCTCCAGCGATCATCGAACGAGATTACTTAAAGCAATCGAACGCGTCCGAACAACAGGTGTACAGCTCCTCGTTTGGAAATGTCCCTAGACCTCAGTTTATTAGTGAAACTCCCGGTGACGGCATTCTTGTTGGTGAATCAATCCAAAATTGGCATCTGTGGAGACGTCGTTACGAATTATTCCAAAGAGACGTTGATTCCGAATCCTCTTTCTCTCAGTACGGTCAAATCGATGCACCATTTTTGTCATTTGAGTTCCCAGTAATGGATCAGGACAACAAAATCGTCGCAGGAGTCGACAGAAATTGGGTTGGCTTGGGCAGAGAACTATTCACAGACACAGGTGTCTATATCGTGAGGTTCGATTCCAAACGAAGCTTCGAAAACATCTATCCTCCGGAAATGATCAGTAACTCCGTACTGAACCTCGATCAAAGGGCAGTTCTACTAGCAAATGCCGTTTCAATCGATTACGACTATTTTTCAAGACATTCCAGACATAATGGTGGTCTCTTATCCTTTGGAAGTTATGATGAATAAAGACTATACTAAAGACACAGCCAACAGACCAAACAAGATACCTTCAAGGACCTAAAAGACAGTCTTGAGACGCCTTTTATAGGCCATTTCTGGTGGACATGGTCGATGAGATATCAGGTCCTAGTCACCTGATTGACGATCTGGTAAGGTCTTATACTTTCAAGAGAATGCTTAATGGAAAGAAGTAGACTACAGGTCTAGATTAAGGTTGTTTGGTGAGGATTTTGTATTGATTTCGAGTCAGGTAACGAGATGGATACTACTTATAATAAAGTGATGCCAGTTAGTTTGGGCAAGAGTAGGAAAAAAGTTAAAAATGCGAAAGTCCGTGATAAAGAAATAGTAGGGAACGATGATTTGACAATACCACCACCTCCTTCAATCCCGCCGCCGAGTTTCATTCTAGCACCACCGTCTCAAGGGCCTTCGTTTCCGTCTTGGGATTTTCATGGGAATAACCAAGAATTGAATATATCGCAACCAATATTGTCGAATAGAGGCCCAAGAATACCGAAACCAAGTAGTACGGGAACTATTTTGATAAGTTCGGATGCAAGAGTCGATTTCGGGATCGATAATAACATGGGAACGACAGAATCGAGACAAAGCCCAAGAGCATCGGGCAAAGAAAGGAAGAAGAGGAAAATGAATCGGGACCAAAATGTGATTGGAGGAGGAGTTGATTCGATGGTTCTTGCAGAGGAGGCGGAAAGAAGGAAAAAACGAGCTGAAAGGTTTGCCAACACAAAACATAGCGTAAGTTCAAGCAGCTTGGATAGCGAGGAGAATTTTGCAAACTTGAATGCTATCAGTACGAAATCTCATCAATTCGACAAAAACAAAAGCATAGTAGGCAGATGTCAATCGTTAGAGAAATCATATCTTAGATTGACTTCAGAGCCGAATCCGGATTTGGTTCGTCCCTTAAATGTCTTGAAGAAGGCCTATACCATGCTCATGAAAAAGTATCAAAAGAATCAGGCCAGCTATCAATATTTATGTGATCAGTTTAAATCTATGAGGCAGGATCTGAGGGTTCAAATGATCGAGAATCAATTCACAGTCAAGGTTTACGAGTCACACGCTCGCATAGCTTTAGAGAATGGTGACTTGGGTGAGTTCAATCAATGTCAAAGTAGACTAATAACACTGTTCGAACTCCCCACAGTAAAACCATCTTTCATCGAAGAATTCACAAGCTATCGTATTCTTTACTACATGCTGACGGAGGATAGTGGCTCGATGAACACACTACGATTAAAACTGATGACTGAGAATAAGGCTGTATTCAAGAATCATATGGTTCAAACTGCTTTCAAGCTGGCACATGCGAGATTGGTGGGCGATTATCATAACTTCATGAAGATCTACACTTCTATGAAGAATCTTGGTAAAAAATTGGTTGATGCATTTATTGAGAAGGAGAAGCTAAAATCACTTGTGGTAATTTGTAAAAGCTACAATCAAATCAAGCTAGATTTTTTGATACAAGAGTTTCAGTTGAATGGCTATGAAGAGCTGATGGAATTTTTTAAACAGAGAGGTCTTGACAAATACATCCTCACTAAGAACTTGGGGGAAGAGAATGAAAGCCAATATCTAGATACCAAGGCTTGTAGAGTACCAGTCATGCAACAATACTTCAGTTCGAAGAAGATTGACATCAAGGGCCAGCAGTAGTCCCGCGACTCAGATAGTGTCTTCAGTAAGTAGGAGCTTATTTTCTGCGATAAACAGCATTCTAATCCCATGGTTGTACCAATCCCAAGAGAGAAAGATTGAGCTTGTTCTTCTCATCAGCGTTATCGATATACCACTGAACCCTATCTGTGACTATCTTATTCCCAACGAGATCAGAGTTATTGTCAGTAATGGATCCCAAACACTTGGCACCGGAAATCCTCCTTCCGTCTAGCTCGTAAATTTTACCATTGTGTTCAACAAAGGTTATGTAATGCAGATCAACGTCTTCTGAAGCTGGAGGCGCAACTGTCTGTCCTTGTTGGAACTTATCTGTATGTTGTACGCTCAATGATATCACGAACTCGTCTGTTGCAAGATCAGCGTACTGGCCATTATCGCTAGGGTTTGACCCTATAAACTGCTTTAACTTGGAATCAGCCTTCAATAAATCGTTATTATTAGCTAGAGCATGAAGTAGACCGTAAAGCCCACAGGCGTTCTTTATCGTCTGTCTAAACCAAATTGGTTGATTATCATCCTGAGCAGCTTGCTCATTTCTCTCAACAATAGCATTCTTGTCAGATTCAGAGACCTCACTAATAGGGAATAGTAGTATCAGAGCCTTTACCGGCCTGGGTACAAATCCTAGTACATCTGGGTCAGTCAGAGAATAGATGTCGACGAAACCATACGAGTCAATGAGCCCCAGATCATGAGCAAAGTCCGTAAAGACTTCTGGATTAGATTCCAATGGTACAACCGAGCGTTCAGCACTCATGGTCCTTCTCTGTTTTATATGGTTGATTGTCACAGAGGATTCCAAGCGAGGTTCCCTAGATACATGTTAACTTATAACCACCCCATTTCATGCAATTCATTTATATAAATCGTATAGATTATGGAGCATCGGTACATTCCCAGTCAGTAGGTTCATGGGCTTCCGGATGTTCGATCGCTTGCATTTGCTTCTGGGTCAGTTCGAAATCGTAGATGTCCAGGTTGCTTGCCAGTCTTTCGATGGTCTTGGTCTTAGGTAATGGCAAATAGCCCTTCTGCAAGGACCATCTGATCAAGACTTGACCTGTGTTCTTTCTCACCTCTTGAGCCACTTTCTGCAATTGTGGATCCTTTAATTTGTATCCATGAGTTAAAGGTGCATAATCTTCAACCACTATGCCCTGATTCTGGCACCATTGCGCCAATTCGGTTCTCATACACCAGGGAGAGATCTCAATCTGGTTCACTACTGGCTTGTATTTTAATCCGCTCCAATTTAACAGTTCTTCAATGTGATGTTGTCCATAATTGGAAACACCTATAGATTTGACCAGACCTTCGTCGACAGCTTCTTGCATGGCCCTGTAAGTCTGTAATCTTTTCTCTGGTCCGCTCAAAGGAGAGTGTATTAAAAGCAAGTCGATGTAGCCCAAGTTCTGGACCTTTTCTAGACATTCCCTGATAGCTCTTTTGGCAGGCTCGTATCCATTCTGGCTATTCCAAAGCTTTGTAGTGTAGAAGACGTCTTCACGTTTATTATTCTTTGGGTCCTCCTGCAGCCATTGGTAAATGCCTTCACCGACCTGTCTTTCGTTCCGATACAAGACAGCCGTGTCGAAATGTCTGTAACCACATTTCAAAGCTTCATAAACAACTTTTGCGGTATCATGTTGTGGTATGTCATAAGTCCCAAGAGCAACACTTGGGATCTTGACACTGTTTGACAATGTATAGCTTCTCTGTACTGCCATTCTCTTGTTCACTCTACTGAACTGCCAAAGTGCATCGAAAGTAGATCCATGGTGGTTTATATAGCAAACTGCTATAAGTTTTGCTCCTGAAAGCAAGCGTAGCAAGCGTATTATATTTGCTTCGTTTACGATTTCTGGTTGCTATGGCAACTCGTTTTCCTTTTTCTATACTCGTTCCGGAGCTTAGTTAAAGAAAACTGTTTAAAGAAAACTGTTTAAATAAGACTGGTTAAAGTTGAATAATAAGGAATATTTTCAATTGATCATTATACATAACTGCGAATGCTATTCTTTTAAAGAGAAAATGCTGCGGTGAGATCAGTTTAGTGGCTTTGGTGGTTGTTGTTTTTTGCTTTTAAAGATTCCCATGTTGTCGAGATGTCTTCTAACGAATTCATACACGGTGAAAGTCACAGCTTGTCCCGGAGCGACTCTCATGACTCTTGGAGTGATACCTTTATAAAGAGCGTGGAAACCTTCTTCTTTAACCAATTGAGCTCCAATTGAGACGATTCTTTTCCAACCAGATTCCTTTGAGACAGATTTATCCTTTTGCAATCTGGTCTTTATGGTATCCAATGGAGCATTGGAAAAGGGACCGATCGCACCAGAGATCAATCCGATGCATGACGTTTCCCATGAGGGCAGCACATCGGTGCCATGATAGTTTTGTAAGAATTCCCTCAGTTTCGAGTAAACGGTGAAATTTGCACCTTGATTAGTGGCCTGTCTTGCTGCGGTCAAAGAAACTCCTCGATACAATGCCGAGATCCCCTCTTCCTTAACAATGGTATAACATGCGTGAACCGCGTTCCTATATTTGGGAGCCATTCCGGGTTCCGCGGGGTTCATATGCTGAGCTTGTAATCTGATCTTAACCACTTCCATCGGATTAACCACCAGTACGGCTTCTGTGATACCTGCTCCAACACCCGCAATGAAAGTGTTACCCGTGGAGACGATCCCAGTGGTCTTATCCGCTAATAAAGTCCTAAAGAACTCATAAGACGAAAATCTTATAGCCATTTTCGGGATAATACCAATGACAACTGCACCTAATCCCTTATACAACGCCAGAAACCCCTCTTCGGCATAAATTGTCCTACCAGTTTTCAAAAAACCTGGTGGTTTGATATCCCCGGACGCTGCTCGTCTGTAAATTTGCATTCTAACTTTAATAGTATCCAATGGATGACAACATAATGCTTCAAATAATCCTGCTGTACCACCAGCAATCAAATTAACCGCTGGATTCGATGATTTTTTCTTCTGAGACATCTTTACTCACTAAATTCTGCCACAATTAACGCCCCAATCAAGATAATGGTTATTATAATAATAAAATCTCGAGGAAATCTATTCGATACAAAAGAACGATTGAAGCAATTGAAATAATTACAGTATCAAAACTTCCCAAGAATAATAATCAACCTTCTCAATTGATAATTATCTTTATATAAGATCAACAAGATAAGTATAGTTTACCAATCACTTCTATCTTATATATATATATCCCAGCTATTCTATTATCACCGACAAGTTATATCCTTTCGTGCATACCACCCCTCGGTTTGATGGTGGTCTCCGGGGTAAATACAAGTAAAAAATGATAATAATAAGATAGATAATTAGATAGTTAGTTGAGTCTTGAATGTTGACTCACTCAATTACGGTAACTGATGGTCACGAAGTATCTTAGCTATGACCTTGGTAAGACAATAGACCAAATATACATTGAAGTTAATGCCAACGATTGGCTTGTAGATTTGATGAATTTAGTTTTTCATGATTATTGTAATGTCACAATCCCCTGGCGCGACGCGCCGTACGGAGCGATCTGCAGAACCCCCCATTAAGCCGGAGGAAATTGTTCGGTCGTCCGGGGATGGTCGTTATCGGAACCGAAACGGATTGGGTTTCGTACGGATTGAGTTTAATTTGAAATACACACGTGACATACAAAAAGGTTATTATACTAGTTTATATATACTGTTGTGTGTATGGATTGATAGGTGAAATTGCAAGATGAGGTGGAACGATGACTGTTTCGTTTAAGCCTCGGCCATTTCTCTCAATCTTCTGATGGTAGATCTGACAGTGGCAGCAGCAGCGGTGGAAACGGTGTAAGCGCCACCGGCAACAGTCTTCTTACAGGAAGAACAAGTCCAGATACCAGCAGCACCTCTCTTAACGGTTTTCTTACCACAGAAGGAACAGTCGTATTTAGCGTGTTGTTGGACTTCCAATTTCTTGACTTGTCTTCTCAAGGAGGAACCGTAACGGACACCGTACTTACCTGTGATACCGACCTTCTTAGTTCTCTTAGCCCTGTTAAAGATGGAAATTAGTTAGTAAAGGGAAGTTCCAGGTGCGAGTTTGGGAAGACTATTGACTTGCGCTGAAGATCGGGGAATACGCATCAGGTAGTCATTTTCTTTCCCATCGCTATCACATCGTTATGCCATACATTTTATCTCACTTGTCTTGGTACAGAAATCTTAAATTTTGTTCAAGTGTCACTTTGATTGAAATTTCAACTTGTATAATTTTTCAGCTACACTGTTGCTCTCCAGCCTTGGTGAGAATGCCATTCTGCGCAGAGGTACCACTTTCGTCCACCATCGCATTGCGTGGTCCCATGGAGCGCAGACTCATGTCCTTAAAAAAAAAAACCTTCCAGGATATAATACCTGGGTGTCCGGATGTAAAAGAGATACAACATCTGGGTGTCCGGATGTAAAACAGTCTCACCTTTGGCTTTTCTTTTTCTCAGTTTCTTTTTCCCCGATCGGCTCAAGATCGTCGGATCTTAAAAGTTTATTGCCCCTCTTTGCATCAAGTTTCCTAAACAAGACTGTAATGCCGATCCACCTCTCACAGAAGTGAATATCCCATGCAAAAGAACCATTGTTATCACCATTTTGGGTAATAGCAACCGTATTCCATTTACCCCTCCACTCCGGTTCCTGCGTATCATATTACCGCATTTGGCTCACTTAAAGCCTACATGGGAATGCGGGGCGACGGGCAACTATTCGACCGGTTGTGCGTAATATTCTAACAGTTGCTGCCGGCTCAACAAGCGCCAGCTTTGTATGGGATCGGTTACTTTACGCGTCACCAAATGAATCAGTAAACAGTAAGAGAATAGTAGTAGAGAAGTTAGGATACTATGGGCTTTTTATTGCGTAAATTCAAGACGTGTATCTATAATTAAGTTGGATCAACAATCATATATAAATGAGACGATAAATCATTGGTTTCTGTCTTTCCAGGAACTCTTGGTTTATAATTTTTTATCTTTTGAATTTATATTTAAACAGTGCGAAAAAAAAATATGTTTATTAATACTCAGCATAATGAGTTAGCCGCCAATGGTTCTTTAGCCGCCAAGTCCAAAGATATATATGATTGTTATTTACAACCAGATAATTACGAAGAGGAATATGAAGAATTGGATGATTATGAAGTAGATAGTTTTTTTGAATCGTCACAATTGCATCATTTAGTTCATACTCAGCCGATTCATCTGGTGAATAAACAGGAAATAATAGATTATATGCCTCAAACACAGCAATTGGTGGTAGAAGAAGATCAGGAGAAGAAAGAGTTTATTTCACCCATGATGACATCGAGATCTTCGTCTATGTCGTCGACTTTTTCGAAGAGGACAAGCGCTTACAGGAATTATTACGATAGCATACATGAGGAAACGAATTCGGAATATGAGGATTATGATGTGTTCTTTGGAGCCAAAGAACAAAATAAATCGTTGTATTCGGCTTTTTATTCGATCTACAACAACCCGGAAACGACAGAAGCATATAATAATGATGCAAGCGTTCCCAGAACATATGCATGTGAAGACGCTACAATTGATCTGTCGTCTCGCGGAATCGCCGAGGATGAATCTGTCTTGGAAACGACAGATCGATCGTATCACTACTCGATACAGACGTCAAATGCAGTTCCCGCAGCGAGCTGCGTACATCAGCCCACTGATGAAGAAATTCAATTTGTTAAGGCGATCAATTTGAAATTATCGAGGTATGCTGGTTACTTCACAGCAGGCTCCAAAGATCAGGAATACTCGGATAAAGTACGGTTCCAAGAGATTTCTTACAAGTTTAGCAAGACGTATTTCCAATAAAAAGGACCAAGCAAGCACTCAAGTGATACCATAAATAAACTAGATTGAGGATCCATAGCTTGCCAATGTCATGTTTCTCGAATTTGGAATACGCGCGATCAAAAATTAACGTTTAGCACTCTGGAATGTATTATTCGGTTTATGATAAAACAACCAAAGCTATACTAAATGGTCCAGGACATCAGACAAAGGCAGGATTTTGAACTGGGACAGCTGCTTAAACAATTTGTGAAAACTCCGAGAGTTGGGCAGCGCTTCGTCAAAACGACAACTGTATGAATTTAAGCCTTTGCTTTCAATATCATATCAGACGAAATTGATGCTTCTTTGATTTCTCACCTACAAAGTGTCAAGTAATCTGACTTTCAAAGGACTGAAGTGCTTTACGAAGTGGAGGAGCCATCAGCGCGTGTCAAACGGACTAGAATGAGCTCTAGTGAGGACGAAGACGATAAGTTTCTTTATGGTTCCGATACAGAGCAGGCGGAAGTTGGCACTAAAAGAACGTCACAGGAGATTAGTGCAGATGAATCCCTAAGCAAACGACAAAGATTGTCCAATGACGCCACCGGAAACGCAACTGGTGATGGAAGTAATAATTCGAGTGAAGAAAGTGATAGTGATGATGGTTCATCCGAAAGTGATAGCGACTCAGATGTGGAATTCATCATCAGCACTGGTGCAGATACAACACGATTAGACTCGAAAGTAGTCTCTGGTGCGGGCACTAGCAGTGTTCCTCAGCCTAGTGGCATTGCTGTCGCGACAGCGACTGAAGTTGCAGAAACAGCTGGTGCGGATGTTAACGCAGAGGCTAAAGCGAAAACCGCAGCTCTACCAACGGGAACGATTGATCTTGACGCCGAAGGCATGTTTGAAGGTGAGCCAGTAACAAGCTTAGACCCCGAGGTACTGAGGGAGAAGCCCTGGAGGCAGCCTGGTGCTAACCTCAGTGATTATTTCAATTATGGATTTAACGAGTTTACATGGATGGAGTATCTTCATAGGCAAGAAAAACTGCAGCAGGAATATAATCCTCACAAGATTCTCATGGGACTTCTCACATTACAGCAGCAAGGTAACCTAGGTGGTCCGAAAATAAATGACCAGAGAGGTGTCGATTTAAGTGGCTCTGGTGGCATAAAATCTAACACATCTTTAAACCAGAATGTACCGGGTCGCCCGATGGCCCCTCACGGCTTTCCACCTCTTCCAATGTTTGGTGGGTTTTCTCCTTTCCCCATGCCTGGCATGATGCCGCCAATGAACCCTCATGCGCAGAAAAAATGATGAAATACGTTGTTGATTAACGAATTAGAGATACTAAATGATTATGTATCATGCATTTTTCTTTCCTTATATACTTGTATACTTAATGATCTAAGTCGATGGATTGATGAAAATATTTGACCCAAGGTTGATGACACCGGTTGAGACTGACAACTTCGCTTATTTTGTTGTACCATTCTTCACCATCCTTTGGTGATTCAGTGCTGAATGTTATTCTTTCTTCATTATCGAACACCAAATGGAAACATCCGCTGAAAAGTACAAGGTCTGTCAGATTTCTCTCACCTTCTTTCGGAACGTCTCCAGGACCAAAGACTCTCACAACCTTTAGCAAATTTATGGCTAGTTTTGGCTGTTTAGTAATCTCATGGTATCCAAGCATATTATTGCCCTGTAACTTGAAAAACCGTCTCTGAATGTTGTTCTGGACGTCGCCTCCCTCCTGCAACATGTATCCTTCTTTAAAGATTGCTTGTTGTTGCTTATATTTGGATATAATATTGCGGGCAATTTGTAAAGTTTTAGGAAACTTCTCGAAAGGTGAAGTCCGCTCCAAGTAACATGCTTTTATATTCAACGTCCCTATCGCATATGGTGATCTTCTTGGCAATTCATGCAGTTTTTTCGAGGAAGTTGGATCGGGCTTACGAGCCCATTCGTTTACCATAGTGAAGGTGAGAGGTTTATTACAGAACTTGACCTCGCCTAAAAAGGTCTCGTCAAGATTAATTTCACAACGACCGAAAGATCCATCTCTGGCGAATAAGTAATCCCACTCGTCTTGTGCTGCGGTTTTCTGTATAAATCGCTTTTGATACTCAAACTTGCTCTTACCGAAAGGAAACTTCTTAGCAACAGGAATTTTTTCGACGACTTCTTGAAACTCAAACTTGGGTGACTGATAACGACATCTTAACGTGATGATTAGTTTTGAAATGCTCTTCATATCATTAGCAAGAACAATTTCAAACTCTTTATCGATGTCACACATATTGTTGCTTGTCAAGGGCTGCCATGTGGTCTGAACGGTGTTCATGCCATTATCAAACTCAACGGAAAACTCGGCCTTATGGTGCTTTACATTTTGCAGCAAGAGATCGGTGATATTCCTCAGCTTTAAGTAGAGATTGCCTCGGTCAGGTAGAATAGCCAATTGCGCCAGACCATCAGTCAAAGAAGCGCTTTCGGACTCGGGTTGATTGCAACTGTTTAAAGGATGCTGAAGATCTTTGGCTTCAAGCTTGTTATCTTGTCTCGAATCTTCAGCAGGCGATTGGTTATCTGTTCTCGTCTTTTCATTACAGATGTCATTTCTTCTCGGTTTCACCTTAAAAGGACTGCCGACGTGAGTCTTCTTTACAGGACCTGGGCTTCGGCTTGGGCTCAGATTTATGGAGAGAGTCTCCAAAGCGTCCTTCTCACTGCCATGCTTTTTAATACTTCTTGAATAACCTTCGGAACCAAAGCCTTCACTGACCATGGCCTCATATCCTTTGAGGCTCAATCCCCTGCCGACAGAAACTTCCTTCACCGGAGTCTTGAGGACTCCAAAGACATTATTAGATTTCGTGCTATGCGCATCGGTCTCTAACGGCTCACTCGTTCGCTTTTCGCTACCTAACAGTTTATGAAGTGCATCAATTGGAGCAGAACCGTTGTTTAGTGAAGTAGGAGTACCAAGCTCATCATTATGATCCCAGACATTGTAATTTCCCCGCTCATCGTTAGATGGGTGAAGGATTGATCTGTTGTCGTTTGTCGCTGCTTCGAGATAATTAGCGAATTCTTGCCCAAAATCGAAATCAGGTAAAGATGGTAAAAGCTGAAGCTGATTGCCCTCAGACTGTCTGCTCGAAGTGATGTTTGATGACACGGTAAGATTTGCGCTCTCGATCAAGCTTTGATCATTTTCATCATTGGGTTTCGCTTCATCACAGCTTTGTTCTAGCGTACAAGCTTCGCGCAAATCATGTAGTGTTGAAAACAGCCTTCTTTGACTTTTGATGTTCTCCTGTATCTTTCTTGAGATGATAGTGTTTCTTCTTAATGGGTCCAGCGCCGTCTCAGGTTTTGTGATGACATATTCATCATTACAGTTTGACATTTCGTGCCTTGGTTCTGGATAGTAGTACTTGCTGCGGCTAATAACTCTTGGCTTAAACTTGAAAGTATGCTCCAGATTGCTATTGGGAGCAGAAGAGTCTGTCGAGTTCGTATAGCGCGAAAATTGAGAGTTGGAACTTAATGCTGGAGACGTTGATTTTATATCTTCTTCCTGCATATGCCATATCGACAGGTAATTGGAGGGTTTCACTGATCTCGTTAAATCTATGGATTCCGCAGATGTGTCAAAATCCTCCATGAAAGAGTTGTCGAGGACTAAAGAACCCATGCGCGCGACCTGCGGCAGCATGGGGCTTTCGACCTCATTGTAATTTTGAATATCTGCCATCTGCCTATCATTTTGCCCATTGCATTTTTGATCAGAATTTGCTAGTGATACCTCAGATAAAGTATCCGCTTGGCCCGCGAGATCAGCAACGCATGCTTCGCTGCATTCTATGGTGGAATTTTGGGAAGTATCAATTGGATTTTTGCTAGAGAGATCATCTTGGTTTTGAAGGTCCGTAGCGGCGGTGCAAGGTTCTACTACTTTATCAGAAGCCGGAAGCACCGTAAGCTCATTAGTAGTTTGTTCTTGAACCGAATCAGCTGAGGTGGTATCAAGGTTCTTGTTATCTCTTAAAATTTCAGTTTCACTTGCCTCCGAATATTCTTTAGCTACGCTTCTGACTTGCAGCTCCATATGTCGCAACGCCTGATCAGGCAACTGTGGAAGTTGAGGAAGATGGTATTTCTTATCAGATGACAGTTCGCGAAAGTCTTCATTGTCCGTACGAATATTCTCATCCTCAGGACTGGAGTTTTCAGTAACTGTGGACGTTGAATCGTCACTTTTCAGAAGGCGAAGTGATATGTCTAAATCTTCGACCGATCCTTCGGCTAACTTAGGGACTGGACGAACTGAAGCATCTTCATTGGATGAAGTCGAACGAGCGCTATAAGCCATTTCTTTTGCAGATTTATAACCGTCGCCCGATGTCGCTACACTAAAGATACGGGAGGTGTTCGGATGGGTGGCTAGTGTTTCGTGGTGCGAGAAAGATCCAGTATCACTGTAATTTTCCTCATGTTGAGCAACGGGGGTGTTACTAGATTCCAGTAAATTGTATTTGTCGTGTTGTACCGTGGTCTTTAGATCCGCAACGCTATCACAGCAGGATGAGCCAGAAGATAACCGAGTTTGGGGATCTCTGCCTTGCTGATGGATACTGAAATTGTTGATGTTTACTGTATTCGTTAGAGGTATTTTCGAGGGCGAAAGTCTGATTTCGTTCATGTACTCGGAAGATAACTCAGCATCCTGATCTTCATCACCATTTACCTCTCCAGCATCCTGATCTTCATCACCATTTACCTCTCCAGCATCCTCAGTGGTTTGGAAATGTATTAGACTTGCCTCTTCCACCTTCTCCGAGACTCCAATTGTCAGCGGTTTTGTTGCCTGCAAAGTATACTCGATCTTAGAAGGCTCCTCTCTTTCCGGAGCCATTTCGTCCATTTCTTCAGTCACTAGTTTAAGCCTATGGGCATTCCGATTTGTATCAAACATGTGAGACAATTTCTCATCTAGATCAACAACAGTGTGCTCTAATAGATCTTGCGTTGTGATAACCAGATCATGCTCCTCCTGTCGTCCATCGCAATCGGAATGAGTCTCGACAATCAATGATTGGTTGAACTCATTTGGCAACTCAGTTGACGGAACAAAACACGTTTCTTTCCAGGTTGTATCTATCTTAACTGATTCGTGATCACTGTCTCTTTGTTCATCGACATACTCGTGCAAATTAACTCCTTCACTAAACACTACTGATTTCCTCGTGCCCGGTAGTGATTCTTCTTTTTCAATTTTTCGCATTTCAAAAACATCATTTTTCTCTATATTTCGTATAGTATTGTGAGATACCAACATTTCCATTGTTTCATCTCCAATCTCCTGAAGCGGTATACTCCATCTTCGAGTTCTCTTCTCCCCATGATCCTCCAAGCCAATTGTATTCTCCATCTCATCATCAATTTCCTTTAACAGGGAATCCATCGTCTCATCCGCATTTTCACCACCCATTTGGCTTACTACAGTCCAAAAATCGTCCACAACTCGAACCCTACCATAATTGAATCACCATTAACAAGATCAATAATCCATTCATTATTTATCCATTCCTTGTGATCCACACTCGCGTCCTTCTTCTTGTTTACCAACTTCCCTTTTAAGCAGTACTAAAACCCTACTTTTAAAGCCCTTTCAATAAGATCACGTGGCAAATTCAATCATTCTAAACGGGTATCACAACTCACCAACAAACTTCAACCTGTTTAAGGGGGTTGCAACATAGCCGCCCTCCTGACGCGTAAGAACGTCCAAAGACCAAAAGGAATCCTTACCGCGGTGCTGAACTCCTCTCTAACACAATTACCATATTATCTTGTTTTAGTAGCTCGGAACATACAGATATATCACACTTTCTTGGCGGCTAAAATGATCAAACGTACTGCAACCCGATAGTACAGCCAGATTCAAACCATTATATCCTTCATAACAATCCTCTAAGCTTCTTTTATAGTCTTTCTCTTGTCTTAAAGTGTTTGTGTAACAGTTGTTGTTTGTTAACATTCCCCTTTAACCGCTGATGATTCTTATGGGTTTTCTACGTATAAAATGATCGTGGGATTTAACTGCGCCAAATATTAAAGAAATACAGAAAAGAGCGCTTTAAATTAAGCAGTTTAGCTTCGTGTTAAATAATGGCAAGTAGCTTGCTTAGATTCGTTTGATAGGGGCAATTGTGATTCAATATTAGATTGGTAAAGTTTGGTTTAGTGTCTAGAGTATTGATTGACTCATTAAGTGGTAAGCCAATTAATACTCTGAAAAATTGTGAGAATTTAATATAGGAGGCTTGTACTTTTGTTCATAGTTGGTTTATTTGGGTATGTCTGAGAAAAAAGTGGTTAGAAATAATACTGTAGCCAATAATGGAGGTACATTGTCTAATATTCCAGAAGTAATTGATCCTGGAATTACAATTCCGATATATGAAGAAGAAGTAATGCAAGGAACGAGTGGTAGTGGACATGTAGAAGTGCAACCGCAGAAACTTGGATCGTACCGATCTCGTGCAGGTAAATTTTCGAATACTTTAAGCAATCTTTTGCCATCAATTAGTGCTAAATTACATCATTCGAAGAAAGGAACGCAGGGGAAGGCTCTTGGTGATGATAGTCCAAATAACAATAGTTCAGAGTCAACTGTGGATTCGGGAAATGCATATACTACTGCAGGTAACGGTAAGAGTTTTATACAATCAATTGGTACGATACCAATAGAAGGTACTGAGAGTTTGACACCGCCACAGGAGATGGAGAAATTGGTACATTTCCCGGATGCTAATTTTTTGGTTGGTCAACCTAGAAAGTCTAATGACTCGTTTACGTTTGGTGGGTCGGGTTTGCCTCAACATCGAATTTCAAGAACTAGGAATAGTACTATAAGTTCGCAAATCACTTCGATGTCATCTATTCCGGCCAATAACGGAAGTTCAAGCGTCATATGGTCCAACAATCAAAACTCCAGTGACCCATTGCAACAACATTTGCTTCAGCAGTTCAACAGTAATAATATTAATCAGAACAGCTTAAGCGCCAGTAATACCAGTCCTTTGAATGAATACTCGACTAGTACCACATATTTTGATACAGCTATTCCTTCATCTAACGTTAACGCCACTTTAGCCGGCGGTAATAATGGCATAAATTTAACCGTTCCAGGATCGATGTGGTCTCAAAACAATGCTTCCAATAGACCTCGATCGCTATCAAATGCTTCCAGTATCTATACGGACGCTCCCCTTTATGAGCAGCCAACGAGATCGCGTGCTGCTTCTACTTATACGCTTTCCCAGGCACATGCCGGCCAACCGCAAGAGATACCTTTTATAGAGGACGACATTGATCCCAGATCGATAAATTGGGTCACTACAGATCCGCTGGTACCAGCTATCAATCAGATCTCTAATTTGCTACCAACGAACACCATTTCGATCTCTAACGTTTTTTCCCTGCAGCAGCAACAACCACAGTTAATGAATGCGGTGAATTTAACAAGTGCTTCCTTAGCAACTTTGTGTTCCAAATACGGTGTTGTTATTTCTGCTACGACTTTAAAGGGTTTAAATATGGCACTTGTCGAATTTGACAGTGTTGAAAGCGCTATTCGTGCTTTAGACGCGTTACAGGGAAAGGAAGTTTCAATGATCGGAGCACCAAGTTGTGTATCGTTTGCAAAAGTTCTACCAATGCATCAACAGACCCCTCAGGTAGTGGTTTCACCTAGAGCGGCCGGAAATGTGGGCTCCGACGCAGTTCCTCAACCATTACTGCAAGAACAATTATTCAATGGTACATTTACTTTCCAACAGCAAGGAAACATATCATTACCAATTTTCAGTCATCAGCAGCCAGATTCACGTTCGCAACCCGCACACGCGCATCCCAACTCGAATCAGGGATTTGGACATAGCAGTCAAAACGAAAAGGAGCAATGTCCTTTTCCATTGCCACCTCCGCCCTTTCAAAGTTACATTGGCGCAGTTGAAGACATAATGGAATCATTTGATACACCGTTTGATCAAACTCAAACTTCTCACATAATCAACAATGCTCTAAAACATCGTGGAACATCCGATACAACTGATTTTGGACCCTTACCCGAGCCTTTGACCGTAAGAGAGTTTGATGCTCCGAAATTGAGAGAACTAAGGAAAAACATAGATGCCAATCTTATCCCTGACATAGAGATTGAACAACTTGCTATTGCCATGCTAGATGAATTGCCAGAATTGAGTTCTGATTATTTGGGTAACACTATTGTTCAAAAACTATTTACGCATTCATCAGATATCATTAAGGACATTATGTTAAGAAAGACGAGCAAATATTTGACTTCAATGGGTATTCACAAGAACGGTACCTGGGCATGCCAAAAAATGATATCGATGGCTCGCACACCGAGACAAATAATGCTGGTAACCAACGGGGTAAAAGACTATTGCACGCCATTGTTCAACGATCAATTTGGTAATTACGTTATTCAATGTGTCCTCAGATTTGGTTTCCCTTGGAATAGCTTCATTTTTGAAAGCATCGCGGCAAATTTCTGGACGATCGCTCAAAACAGATATGGAGCTCGAGCAGTTAGAGCATGTCTTGAAGCACACGATATTATAACACAGGAGGAAATGCTTGTTATCAGCGCCTTGATTGTGCTATATGCTGAGTATCTGGCAACAAATAGCAACGGTACCCTGCTGGTCAGCTGGTTTTTGGATACCTGCTCGTTACGCCATAAGCACTCTATGTTAGCGCCAAGACTTTTATCTCACATGGTTGAGCTATGCCGCCATCGATTAGCGTCCTTAACAGTTCTCAAATTGCTCAATTATAGAGGCGATGACATTGTGAGAAAGAAAATAGCGCACGAAATCTTTGGTGAACCGATAACTGATGAACCCGCATTACCTCTTCGTCAAATCCTTTGCGATACAAACTACGGTCCTACATTCATATACAAGGTTTTAACCATGTCATCATTGGAGGGCGATTTAAGAAATCACGCCGTGAGACAAGTACGCAAGATCCTGTTGGAAACAACCCCATCGCAACAACATCGTCGTCTCATGGAAGAAGTAGGCCTAACACCCACTGCTTCTCAACACAATTCTCAAAACAAACATTGTTCAAGTATCTCTCAAGTTTTCAACCAGGATACCACTCATCTAAGAGGTCTATCCGTATCAAGTGTCAGAAGCAACGGATCAAGACATAGCGGACTAGCGGCTGCAACTTCTGCCGGTCAACCTTCAATACCACCCTCAAATAACAGCACATGGAACGTTGGTTATTCAAATTATCCCGGTATTTTCCCCGGTTTCGCAAACACCGCATATCCAGTAACCACGGAAGATTTATCCAATCAATTCGATATGATGTCGCTCAACAACGGAACACACATCTCACTCCCACAATTGAGTCTCACCAACCAAAACAACTCTACAAATCTAATCTATCCTACAAAGAGTACTTCTAGCCAGGATCCCCATATTAAAAATCATGGCATGTTTGGTCAATGACCACACACAAGAGAACTACAACAACTACATGGGCTACAAGATCGAATTCATTCTATATACAATGGTATTCTATACCGCTTTAACTTTCAACTATTCATTATAGAGAGACCGTCGTATGGAGTGACAAGCACAAAAGATCGACACTATCCCTTCCCGATCTACTGATGATAGTATCACAAGCGAAGAGACACAGTGTTTGAGTTGATAGTTTAGTAATATATACAGGTCTTTAGGATTCTAAGTGTTGGGAAATTGTTTAGAAAGTAATAGTGGTTTTCATTAGAGTCACATTTGGGTTAATTCTTACAAATTGTGTTAAAAATCGTTTTTTGCCCTTGTGGGACTATTATTGAAAAATGAGCGATCATCATGATCATAATGTTCCTGGTAATTTACCAGGAGGTCTTCCAGCGGGTTGGTTTACAAATCCTGTTCCTTCTAGAGAATCGTTAAATCAACAAGGCCGAGAAGCGGTATCGCGAGAACATCGTCAACGAGTCACGAGGATTGCTCAAAATGAAACCGCGCTTCGTGATATGTTCAGATTTAACGTTCATAGGTCCAGTAATCAGTCTAGTGGTCAATCCGGGAACCATGATGAAAGGCGACAAAGTTTTAATGGGGGTTTAATTGGTGATGCTCAGAAAAATATGTTAAATGGTGTCTTAGGATCGTCTAATTTACAAGCTGATGATTTGAGGAAATTAAATTTATTTCAAATTGCATTGCAACAGAAAGTTCAGGCGTTTCTGGATGTGATTGAAAATAGAAGAAAGATTATATTGAATGAAATAAATACGAGGAATACTAATTTGGAAAGGTTACAAGAACCAAACTCTTCACAAGCAGCAAATTATTCGAATAAATTACAAAGAGTTAGATTGCGGGCCATTGAAACAGAGACTATGGAGTTACACAGTTTGAGATCAAAATTTTTAACAGTGGTGGAAGAATATAGAAAAGCGATGAATGCCTATTGTAAGTCCAAATCAGAAGGTAAAGTGGTACCCAATCCTACAGATTACTTCCAACAATGGATTGAATCGCTTGATCCGTCTGAATCATCATTACCGATACGTTTACAGGAACTCACGTGGGGGTCTAAGACATTGATAAATACCATTGCAGCAACCGTTGATAAAACCAAAGAGCGGCCCACGTCTTACAAAGTTTTCCCATTACATTACTTACCTTCAGAAATTTTGCATTTAGTACTCGAGAAATTAAGTCACAAATTTGATATCGTTGATTTGCTTACAGTGTGCAAATTATGGGCTCAATTTATCGTGAAAATACTATATTATCGGCCCCACATCAACAAAAGATCTCAATTGGAACTTTTCATGAGGACCATGATGATGGACGCTGACGAAACGGTTTTCGACTATCGATCTATGATCAAGAGACTCAATTTTTCCTTTGTTGGTGATTATATGCATGACCAGGAGCTCTACAGTTTTGTTGGTTGTCAGAATCTTGAGCGCCTAACTCTAGTCTTTTGCAAGAATATCACCAGTAAATCTATCTCTGCTGTTTTAAAAGGATGCAAGTACCTACAAAGTGTCGATATTACTGGAATAAGAGAAATATCAGACGATATATTTGATACTTTAGCTGAAAGTTGTCCCAGAGTTCAAGGATTTTACGTTCCGCAGGCGAAAAATGTAACATCAAGAGCATTGCATAATTTCATTACACATGCACCTATGTTGAAGAGAGTAAAGATAACAGCAAATAATAATATGGATGATAATCTGATAAATTTATTTGCAGATAAATGTTCCATGTTGGTAGAGGTGGATGTCACACAAAGTCCAAATATTCGTGATCATAGCCTTTTGAAGCTATTTAGCAAACTGGCACAGTTAAGGGAATTCAGAATTACGCACAATACTAACGTATCCGATAAGCTATTCTTGGAACTTCCGAAGAAGGTAAAACAATTACCTGCTTTAAGGTTATTGGATCTGTCAGGTTGTGAAAACATTACTGACAAGACGATTGAAAAAGTCGTTGAACTTGCACCAAAATTGAGGAATGTTTTTTTGGGTAAATGTAGCAGGATTACGGATTACTCATTGCATCACTTGGCTAGACTAGGCAAGAACCTTCAGACGGTCCATTTTGGACATTGCTTCAATATAAGCGACCAGGGAGTGAGAGTATTAGTTCAATCTTGTCCCCGGATACAGTATGTGGACTTTGCTTGTTGCACTAACCTCACAAACCGTACACTTTACGAATTATCTGATCTATCTAAGCTGAAAAGGATTGGGTTAGTCAAATGCTCTCAAATGACTGATGAAGGGTTACTAAATATGATATCATTGAGAGGCAGGAATGATAGCCTAGAAAGGGTCCATTTGTCATATTGCTCGAATTTAACTATCTACCCAATTTACGAGTTGTTGATGGCATGTCCCAGATTATCGCATTTGTCACTCACCGCGGTGCCATCATTCTTGAGGCCTGATATAACAGCATTTTGCAGACCAGCTCCGAATGATTTCAGTGATAATCAGCGTCAAATATTCTGCGTCTTTTCTGGGAAAGGTGTTCACAAACTTCGGCATTATCTCATGAGTTTGACAACGCCTACTAGCGGCCCACAAACAGACCTTCGTGACGTTCTAACCAAATATATCATGTCCAAGAATATGCTTCAACAAGGGGAGGATTTGGAGGATGGGATCAACAGAATCACACGAGATTTAAATCAAGACTCTGCTGCCATTTTAGCAGCCACCGGTTTAAGCCAAATGAATGGCACTAATAATGACTTCCTATTCCAGAATATCGATTTTGACAGATTGGAAGATGTCTTCAACTGGTATGAAACCCCTCCGGTGAACGCTGAATTGTCTTCGGACGAAATCACTTTGTTGCTATCGCAAGTCGATCGGAAATTTTGCGAGGATCCGTTTGATGAAGAATATGACGATCTGGATACTGTTGTTGCACCAGGGGCCAATCCCGATCTCAATAATGAGCTTTGTTATATTGTTAGAAAATTGCATGAATTAGATGATCGTGTGAACGATTTCGAAGTAAACGTTGCAAGTTTGGCTAGGGTACAATTTCAATTTACGGGATTTTTACTTCATGAGATGGCGCAAATATACATGCAAATGGTGGAACTAAACAGGCAGATCTCTCAAATACAAGCACGCACAAATGAATCGAATATTCTGCCCGATATTAGAGGGTTGTCCATCTGGAGACTTCTCTTCATCGAGAAGTTCATAGAACTGCTTCAGAAATACAAGTTATCTACTGTAGTCCTGAGACTTTATCTTAAGGACAGTATAACTTTATTAACGAGACAGCGGGAGTTATTATTAGCCCATCAACGGACGGCATGGACCGTTAGCAATGGAAATGACAACGAAGATTCTGAAGACCCAGCTATTTGGCGTCAATTTGAGAATAACATGCAAATGACACCCGATCAGATGCGTATCATACAATTCGGTCTCAGAGGTCCTCCGGTCGTCGGTGTAACTGGGCTGAGACCTCTTGCGGAGGCCAATAACAATAACATAGATGAACGGGCGGAAACTCCTGATGATGAAACTATCTTGGAGGACGCTTAAAGGATCATAAGTTACATTAAAGTTTCCTTCATTAGATATCTAACAACGTTATGTATCAACCCATAGTTGTACACCACCTATAGCATTTCTCAAGTCGCATTGCAAGAAGAATAGGCATGTCTTGTAGTAAAAGGCCGAATTTTAAAAATCATAGTACGTTCAACCTCTTGGCAATTCTTGCAATGGTGTCTTCATCTTCCAATGAGGAAATGAAGTCTTGCGCACGTTCGAAATCCAATCTAAGTGTCCTCATTTTCTCCTCATAATCTTTTGCAAAGTCCATCTTTATTTTATTCAGCTTATTTTCAACCCAGGCTGTGAAGGTCATGTCTAGCTCCTCCGGAGGCATTTGTTTCATGAAATAAGTCAACTCTCCATCGTGATCGTTAGCCAAAGTAGCATCATTCTTGTTGATGTATACGAGAAGGTCATGGAAATAGTCCTTAACAATTCTTCGGTTTTCATCCGCCAGCACAAATCCTGGAATTCTGTGTTCATTATTAGATTGATCGGTATTATCTCGTAGCCTTCCAGCCGGAGAAGCAGGAGCGTCTCTAAGATCTTCCTCGAAGCTTTGATGAGCTCTAGGTGGACTAGAGGATTTCCGTCGGGCTTTCGGTTCCACGGTACTACTATCATGGTACTGTTGGTTGGAGCTATCCTGTACTGATCTGTGCTTAAGAGGTGTACCAGTTTCTAAAGAGCTTATATTCTCTGCCCCATCCAGATAATCGCTTACAGGATCATTATTCAGAGTATCCACCAATACATTAGATAATTTTTCGGCTTTGGAGATGCCTAAGATGCTGGACTTCCTCTGGAAGTTGATCAACCCTTCGCAAGCTCTTATCTAGATCGGCTTGCGGGCTGCGAATTGGTGTGGATGCAACGCTGGATCTTAAAGATGTGTCCGGACTCAGTATCCCGTCAATTGGGATAGCATTCAATCGTCCGTTGTGTAAATCAGAATCTGTAGATTCTTTCTGTTCTTCATGGGAAGCGGATCTCTCGCTGTGTGACACATCCCTTTGTTCTTCCGTTTCTTCGTCAACTTTTTCAAATTTATTGGCTGGCAATCGCACTGGGATGGCAGGTATTTCAAACGTGCTTTGCCCTTGAGCGCTAAAACTGAAATCGCCACTACTATCGTCCAGTATTTTATTTTTTCTACCGATTATTCTGGCTTTCTCAACATGATCCTTGAATTCAACCACAAGGTCTTTGTCTTGGTTGATACCAGTCTCTGAAATATTAGAGGTATCATCTTCGAAATATCGCTTCGTCGAAGACTTCCTCAACAGTCTCTTTTTCCTGACAGGTGATTTTATAGGTGATGAAACTTGTTCGTCCTCTTCACCTTCTGGTGAAGGACTTCCTGGCGCAAGCACGGGCTCTTCTTCTTGAACATCGTCTTCTTCTCCGATCTTGTCAAACGTCGCGTCCTCTTTCTCGCTAAAGGCCTCTGTCACACCACAGTGCTCTTTCCCTGTACCATTGGCTAACGTGCTATTGGATAGTTTATCTTCCAGTTGTTGAAGAGTTTCTTTATAATTTATGTCAGCTTTCATACTTTTGAAGAAGAAGCAATTACCATCACAGCTCTTATAATGTTCAAGTAATGGATCATCGTGCGATTGCCATGATGCAACTAATCTCTTACAATAGATACAATAGCATGCGTCGTTGACTTGGCCCTCTGTTAAGTCTTCAAAACCAGTAAATGAGCTATCGTAGCGTAAAAGTCCCGCTTCAGACATCTTTTGCGCAGTTAAATGGTCACTCTTGATATCCCAATTCATCTCAAACGTGAATTTCCTTAAATTAGTAGCCTTTTCACCTAATGGATCACAGAATACTGGCGTTTCTTCCCATTTAACGCTTCCAAATCCAATTGAAACATCCCGTAGAGCTTGTAACTTCATATTGGACATCAAACATCGCTCTCCATCATTGGCAAGATGCCGTCGTAGAACATTCATCATCGTTTCAATAATATCCTTCTTCTTTGATCGACATTCCTTGAAATCATAAGTGATACTCTTACAATATACACATTGAACAGCATCTCTGCAAATTTCACCTCCATTCTCAGAATCCTTGAATGGATTGTAAAAGAACCCAAGTTTAGCCATCTCTTCAAATGGTATAACTGTGTAAGGCCATCGATATTTCTTTCCATCGATAATCGTCGTATTTCGAAAACTTTTGATCCTTGCTTCGAGATTACACATCGGTGATAATTCATCAGTCGTTACTGGATCCCCATTGTTCATCATGACACTCTTTTAAACAACTCTGTACTCAAATTAACAACTATTAACCTTCTATCTTACCAGTATATACAATAACGCGCTACTTAGATCAAGACAAGAACGGTGTAACTTAGTTTTACCAGCTAGATCATCAAGAAAATCGTTTCACAACGTTTGTCTGACGAATCAATGATCGTGCCGTTCCACGATCCACCAGTCGCTTCAATTGTAGATCATTCTTGAGAAACCATCTCATGTTGGCTCACTTATGAATCGTGGCTCGTTGGAATCGCAGGCAAACGGTATCTACTCGAACTAGTTCAATTACAGGTCTTTATGGATGCTCAAAGCTGAATCGAACAATGTAGTATGCACATGAAGTAAAAACAGTTTTAGAAAGGGTTCAATATAAATATGCTACATCATTCGTCATCTTCCTCATCGTCATCACTCTCAGCGGTTTGTAGCCAGGTGATGAAAGGTTTCGCTGCTCTGCGTACTTTCTTCGATACTTCCTTTGGCACGTATTTCTTTGAGCATTTAGTACCAAATTTGACGATCTCTTCCTCGGAAACGATGTCGTTATTGTATATTTGAACCAGGATTTTTGACAGCAGGGGTATCATATCTTTGTGTTCTAGACCTAGGAATCTTTCGATACCACCCAAGAATTCTCTTTCGTATTCTGGCGTGACAAAGACTTTGGTGAAGAAAGCGGCGTGTTCGGCGACCTGATTGACAATATCTTCATCAAAGATACATTGTGCCAACACACAAGCCACTTTTGGATCTTTCAATACGTCCATATCCGCTGCTTGTTTGAAAATTTCGACATCAGAAGGTAGATTTTCCTTGTCATCACCAGCCTCTTTCAGTATCCATTCTCCAAACTCTTCCAATTTGCCCATTTCACCGTTGGCCGCATCAGCGGATGCCTGTAGTTCCTTTGCACGTTGTCTAATGGCTTCTTCTGACATATCCACAGCCCATTCATCGTCCTTCATCTCAATTTTCTCTAAAGTCGATGCTGCTGCATTGATCTGACGTGCTAACTCATCATCATCATCCTCCTGCAGAGCCTCAGTGGTTCCATTGGGACTATTGTTCGATGCCTGTGATTTACCTTGAGCAATATCACTAATAGACACACCACCACCACGAACATTCGCAGACGCAGTAGCTGCTTTCTTTTTCTTCTTTGATCCATTCATCGAGTCTGGTGGATTCTTTAATATGAAAGAAGATAACTTATGTCTTAGATCCATTGGTGTCCTCTTACCACACGCTTTACAATCTCTGACTAAATCATTATCCTTAGTAATGATAATCTCAGTCTCAGGATTCTTACAACTACCACAAAGAACAAATTTATTGATAAATCCATCCAATACATCTTGTAATTTTGCAGGTTCATGTACACCATTAACCAAATAACGATCTTTATCCACAGAAATCGATGTCTGAGCACCAAGTTCAAACCCAAAATATTTCACAATATAAGGTGCTGGTCTATTTAAAGCACGAGCAATATCTGCAACATTTAAAACTGCTGTCTTAATACCATTACCTCTACCTTCAACTTTTGCCTGAATAGGAGGCATCTTATAACGGTAAAAAGGATCATTGTTATCTCTGCAAATATTAATTGACATTTTAAACTCAATTGAATTGATTCAAATCCATATAAACTCCTTATAATTGACACAACTCATCTATAAATCATCAATCTATTGATACTTTAACTCTTTAAATTGAGATGACTTTGAAAATTTGCAATTCGTCGCAAGTGACTTTCCAGAGGAACCTCCAAATGAGTAGCCGGGTAACGAAATTTGAGGAACTCGGTTACCCGCCATCCAGTAAAAAGTGAGTTACTCAAATCCGTCAATAACGATTACAAATTTGTGAGTTACTCAAATAGAGCCGTCAATAACGATAACGAATTTCGAGTAACTCAATTTGAAAAAGCAGGTTACTCGGTTTCGTATTTTATGATACACATCGAACAAGCCTTAAAGTCCCAAGTTGATGGACTTGAAGGTCGGTCAAGATGGTTAGCAAGAGGAGGGTTGGCTGAGGTTATAAAGTTATGAGTGTTGGGACGCAAAGATTACTGACAATTGCATCTACTAAACTGTATACCCAATTTGATGCTGGTGAATTGCACGAGTTACATGATGAATTAGTCATTTATTTGAGTTCCTTTGGCTTGGGAGTGTCAGAATCTGCACGACTTGCATTGATGGAAATGATGTTTTATGTGAAAGTTTATTTGAGCAAAGATGTGGATGCTCAGGTTATCTATAATACGTTCCGGGACAGGTTTGGTGAAAATTCACCGAATCTATATGTGATGAAAGCCACTTTGTTACAGATCAATGAAGGTAATCAAGTTGCCATTGATTGGATCGAAAAACTTATTAAAGAGACGTTAGAATATGATACAGATGCGGTAAGTTATCTGGTTTTGCAAAAAAAATTGGTATCGATAAAGGCAAGTTCCCATGATAAGGAGTGGTTACTCAAGCAAGTGATTTCGTTGATAGAAAAATTTCCCTTGGATCCTGAACTTTACTGGTTTGCCGCAAAGATTTATACGGAGTTGGGACATTTTGATCGTGCGGCTTACTGCTATGAGGAAGTGGTCTGTATAATGCCGTTCAACTACGTGGCTTTTGGTCAATTAGCAGAGTCCCTATACTATAAAGCTTTGAAAAACGAGAAATCGTCAACGAGACGCCGTGATGGTTTACAGAAAGCACTAGAAAATGCGTTAAGAAGCGTTGAATTAAGTGAGAATTACCTGAAAAGTTGGTCCTTCGTAGCTATGATATCTAAGAAACTGGATGGCCGGGATAAAATATTCAAGTTGGCACACTCCAAGATTCAGCAGATTGCCAACAGCCCGAACGCTAAAAACAAAGCCACCGCAAATCTGCTTTTAAAAAATCTATGAGTCCATAATGTCACATATAATGAAATGTCCAGACTTTGTTATCAATCGAAAACTAGCGTCTCAAATTCCCTTCTTACTAAAGGAAGATGCTGTGCTACCCAGTTGCTGTCTCTGAGAGCTGCCTTTGGATCGTGCGAATGTGATAATCTATGTCTTGCCAGCAGACTCTTGTAATCTCCTTCCATTTCTTTGAATTCTCTCATAACTTTATTTTCATCAAACTCAACACATACTCTAGTATCCATAACTCTCGCCAACACATCATCAACTCTGAGAAAGAAACGGCTCAGTAAGAGCAATCTCTCGTTCATCACGCGAATCTTGACATTGAGAATTGAAATACCGTTATCAGCAAGTTCATCTTCAAACAGAATCATATCATCGTAAAACAGAATATGATCTGGCCTTGCTAATTTATCCAGAGGCAGACTTCCCGTATCGTCTCTCTTTAATCGATATTTTTCATTCTGACATCGCTCAGTGCCCTTGTATCTTGTCGTGTAAGTCCAATCATAATGATGAGCAATTTGCAATGACGAATCATCCATTTCAAATTCATTTGACGATGATACCTTCTGTGATTGCCTTTTCTGCTTCGAATCCATCCATTTCTTAGAGTAAGACACTCTTATACCACTATCTGCCAAATTAACAAGCTTTAAAGCATCTAATGCATTAAACTGTAACGACCAACCATATTTAGTGTTCTCAATTCGCACAAAACTGTTACCAAAAATCATCTCCGGTAACGTAAGACCACGTAACTCATGCTTTTCCCATTGTTCCAACTCTTGTGAATTCAATATCGGTCTCTTCTTCGTAGACATGGTCCATTCATTGATACTCATCGATGGGAAATCCTCTAAAGGTAACGTCGCCGCAGGTGATGGTACAATCATCGAGCCACAATGCGAACAAGCTGGATTATTCGGATTATTACACACATGTCTCACACCATTTTTCACTGCACTTACAGGTCTTTTAAAATCTCTCTGTGACATTTCATCCCTTACAACATTACTTGGTATACGTGCTCTAACCGTCCTCATATGAATCTCTCGGGCTGCATTGACCTCCACAGTATTTATACCACTTCCTTTAACAACTTTCCTCTCGGACATCTTCTTAAATCCTGGTCAATGGCCAGCTTTTATATGTCGATTCTGTTCAATAAGCATATCCCTTTAAGATCAACAGATCTACTTAAGCGAGCCTTATTTAAAAGCTTCAAGTAAAAGACAGTGAAAGGTCATCGCTATAAGAGATCAAAGATGAAGCGTTTCAACTATAAAAGCGGTCATATTGTGAGGATACTAGCTGCTTTCACGATTGTGGGACTTTGGTGGTTTTTCTCTTCTAGTGAGCTATCCTATAGTAAGTCAACAGTTGATCTGCCACAAACTATTGAGACCAAGGTAACCAATAAGGATGTTAATGAAGGTGGTAAGATATCAGCTGTGAATGATTTAGGGACAATTATGCCGTCAATGCCCGAGAAAGAGGCAAAAGAAGTTTTGGGACGAGCTTCTTGGCGATATTTCCATACTTTACTTGCGAGATTCCCTGATGAACCTACTGAAGAGCAAAGTGCTAAGCTTAAACAGTTTATTGAACTCTATGCGGAACTGTATCCGTGTGGTGAGTGCTCGTATCATTTTGTACAGACTTTGAAGAAGTATCCACCGCAAGTTTCGAGCAGAACCGCTGCAGCGCTTTGGGGGTGTTCGATTCACAATATGGTCAATGAATATCTAAAGAAGGACAAATACGATTGCAGCACGATCTTGGAAGACTACGATTGCGGTTGCGGCGATGAAGAGGGCAAAATCAAAGATGATTTAAAAATTAATAAGGTATCGTTATTGAAGGAGAATAAACAAGGTGGTTAAGCTATTTTACACAATTGAAAACCCGTTCTTTCACATAATATTGCAACAGAAACCAGTACCAGAAGTGTCTTGCCGCGAACGACGTCTTCTATCAGTGCCATTCGCAAACGGATTAGATCCCGGTGATGGGTACCCCCAGATCTCGGGCAATGTATAGTCCGTGTGCGTAGACACATAATCTATGAAATTCAAGCAAGCATTCGAAGCAGTGATCCTTTCACGACCAAGCTCATCGCGCAGTCTATTGTTCAGCTCATTTACCCTCTTGAGTTTCAAGCATTGGATCCTATATGAAAGCACTTCCTGCGACATCGAACCACGGCAGTCACATCAGATCACCGTACAAGATCGGACAACTGCCCTTTACAAGTTCTTTATTTTATACAAGGCACTAAGAGCAAGATCCACTTGAGGCTTAAACGTCAAGATTCTAACGCGCGGGAATACACATTGAAGTTCACACCACTAATTAACCATGGCACTTCAACGTTAATCCTCCCACAACTACGCATTCCTAAACCCTGCTATCTCTACAAGCTCATAACCCTGATATACTATTATATATAACCCTCATAACTTACTAACACTGCCTCGTCGAAAATGACATCACCACCAAATATAAGAAACCAACAAGATCGTACCTGGTAAGCACTAACATCCCAGCACAACGAATCCAAGATGGAACATCCAGCGTATACTTTAGGTTTACTGGCCGCCACCGGCGGTATCATGGGCTACGCCCGCAAAAGATCAGTTCCCTCGCTCGTCGCTGGACTCGTATTCGGCGGTATTTACGGCTACGCCGGCTACTTGCTTCACCATAACCGCGACAACGGTCTCGAGATCGCCCTAGGCGCCTCTTTGGTCATGTTAACTACGGGTGTAGCAAGAGGTATCCCTTCTCGTTTCCGCAAACCCGTACCACTTACCCTGACCCTATTGGGATCCCTAGGTACCTACTACTACTATAACAAGTATAAGGAGTTCTACCCCTAATCTTCGTGTATAGCGACTGTATATAGTTTATATTCCAAAACGTGTCGTAAAAAAGAACATCTCTTAATATACAAACTAAATATGCTAGATAGTCGACTGTAGAACGCCAAATGCCCAATCCATGACCTGTCATGGAAGTGTAAGTCTTACAACAGACTAATTGATCCCTTTCTGCCGCTAGGCATTGGGACTGTAGTTGCCTCTGGGCTTACGCTCAGCGCGGAGTTCTTTCTTGAACTTGCTGGCGATACGGGAGAGATATCTGGGATAACAAAAGGAGTTTGTACTTCTGAAGTTAAAGTTAGGAAAGCCATTTTTAATTTGTAGTTTGTTTGTTTGTGGGATATTTACGATACAACAACTATTCTAAGACAAGATATATGCTACCTTTATATAACCTTAACATCGATCCCAGCCATGCATAGATGGTCATCAGTTACTGACCCTTTCGATGATCGATTACTCATCGTTTGTATCACAAATCTGAACCGGTCATGACTGTCGCTGATGATGTCAAGTTAGTCATGTAAATCGTGACCACCCGGAGCGGTGTTTAATCAGCGAAACGCGCGGGGCCGGGTTATAGTTGTTGTGTCACGTGCGGCAAATGTGGGAATGGATCTTTCTTGCTTAGTACGAGACAACGATTGGTGTGTGAGAGGTAACCTTTGACGAAGTTCTTACAGATAAGGTTAGCCAATTGACATTCAAGTTCATCAAGCATTGAATCGTTGATTTGAATAGTCAATTTCTTGCGTCTCTTGCGTGTGCCGTAAAGACTTGTGACATAACCCATAGCGATTGTAGTGAGTGGTACAATGGTCACGTGACCCGAGATCTCCCAACATAGCTTTACTAGTTTAAGGAAGACGAGCTCTCTGAGTAATGACATGGCTACGAAGAGACCATTTCGTAGGAAGAATAATTCGTGTTTGGCGAAATGAGTATCGTAGTCCTTGAGATTTCCCGCTAATAGACTCTTTATTATGGGTGTGTAGATGTGATGAGCTACGCGGCGGGATCGCCGCGTGGTGAGTGCAGTGTGTTGAAAATTTGGGTATATGCGTCTTGTGACTAGGGCAAAGGGTACTAGCAGGACTAGTATTCGATCAATTTGGGTATCGCAACTTCCCGAGACGGAGCACTCTAATAACGCTTCTTGTAGGTATGTGAAGCCTTTTTCGAAATCGGATTCGTAGCAACCGTAGTATTCGCCCATGTAGTAGTTGTAAAGTACCTTGTGTTTCGTGTGGAGGGCGGCGAGACTTTGAGAGAGCGTTGGGATCTCGTTGACACGGCTTTGTAGTACTTTGACTAGGTTTTTCGCCATGTCGCGGTTCTCTAGCCTGCGGTAGAGTTGGAACTCGAGATTCGCAAACAAGTAGCAGCCTATCTTGCGGTTACGCGGCAGTTCTGGGTTTCTGTCGTTCAAACACAGGTTGAAACTGCGGTGGATAGTGCGACCGCAGCGTTCGAGAAGATTTTCTCCAGCGGTGCTGGTTCTTGTCTTGTATGCTATTTGGAAATACTGGTTCGCGACAATGTACAAGGGATACACGATCCAATTAGTTTCCTGTTCGGCTATCCGGTTCAAAAGTCTCAGTTGTTCGTCTGCCAGTTCAAATCTCTTGTCCTTGTCGTCATTGACCCAGCATTGAAACTTAAGTTCCATGGTGACATTGTACAGTTGGTCTAGTTTGCCATCGTTCTTAAGAGTCAGTATAAAATCTTGCGATTCGTTGAAGTTGTCGTTTCTCAGAAACTGCAAAAACTGATCATCGTAACGTTTCTCAATGAAATATCTATCCAGATTGACTTTAACCATCTGCTTGGTTTGTCTTGTTAGCTAATGTTGTGTTAAGTGTTGATCTGTTGTTAATTCGACATCGCTTTGTTATAGAGATAAAAGGTTCTCTTGTTGAATAACGACTGAACAGTAAGCAAAGTATCGAATGTCTCGTAATGTCAGTAACCCAATTGAGTTACATAAACTGTCAATTGTCGATAAACGACAGGAGGGGTCGCCAACACGGCTTTCTAACACTAATTCACAAATCAAGCCTCCGTCATCGCCTAGAAAACAGGGAATTCAAATTGCTCTGCCGTTAGAATCAAGTCCCGTCAAGGACCAGGACTCGTTGGATCTTACACCAGCGTCTTCGCCGCCAAGATCTAAGAGAAATAGTGTGTCGTCTGCACAGAGCGACACCCAAAGCCAAGATCTGTTATACAAGTTGGCTGCTAAGGAAAGAGAGATTGTGGAATTAGAGCAAAAGTTACAATTAGCCAAGAAAGAGTTATTGCTCTTGGAGAACCATTATCGTTCTGTGGTTGCGGGACAATCGAACTTACGCAATACAGTGTCTTCCGTCAGCTATCGGAAGGATGATGTTATTCAAAACCTGTCTAAAAAGTTTCAAAAGACACTAGATGAAGTGAACAATTCACCTAACGTTCTCAAGAGTAAGAAAAGCATCAGTAATTTCTTCAATGGGGAAACGAATACGACAAGATCAGCGGAAGAGCCTAAGGGAAGAGGAGGATTCTTTCAGAATTTGATTGATAAGTTTAATGATTTCTCAGTAGCAGAAGTTGAAGAGGAAGAATTCGATAGAACGCAGAATTCTCATAAGGACGATTTTTATTTGAAGGAAAAACTCGAGTACGATGATGATGAAGATATAGAAAATGAAGAAACAGGCGCAACTTTATTAGATGTCCAAGATCCGAGATTAAGGAACATATATAAGAGGTAGTCTTTACTTGAAAGTGTAACCAATAATCGATTGGGTTGCCTTCAATGCTTCGTATTTGACTCTAGAGTCAGAATGATTGAGTAGCTCCATTATTACGAGCTTACCATTCATTTCGCTGAGCACATCAACGCTCTCAGGTAAGAGCTCTACCACGTGAGCGATATCACTCAAGGCAACTTCCAGGATTATCCTGTGTTGTTTATCATTCAATCCAGATTCCTTGGTTTCGATCAACAGATTAACCAATTGTTTGAAAAGTTTCCAATTGTCTAGCTTGAATTTATCAATGTTGTCCGACCAGAAACCGTTATCAACATGAGATGGTGACCAGCATAGTAATTTGGAGTCAATCTCGGCCAAATATTCGTCAAAAGACGTCAATTCTTGATATTCTTTCTCTAAAATCTCTTTCAAAGCAGCCATATCCTGACGTAGTTCTTCATCCGAGTATTTTCTATCACTGAGCCATTGCAAAGCAGGTAATGCGTTACCAAGCAGCAACAAATTTTTAATCGAACTCTTATGGTTCTTGACCTCTTTGGAAGTACATTGAAGGATAATTGATATGCAAATTCTGGATATCTTCTCCTTTATAGTAACTTTAACCAGCTCTAAAAGGTTGAGGAACTCCTGTAGATAATTTTGAGTCAAATCGTATGCGACTTTCCTATCAAAGGTCAACAACCATATTAACAATAGTGAATAGTATTGTAATTGAATGATCAAATTGTTTGAATTCGTTGCAACGACTTTTGTAGCCGAATTGGGACCCAATGCCTGTTTGACCACTTTGAATAAAGTTGGAACGAAATTCTTTTGCGCTTTCCAAAGGACAGGGCGGTACGCTTCAGTTGCTGCCAATTCTTGCAATAACCTTATGCAAACATAGCTTGTATCTGTCATATCCAAATTATTCAAGATATTCAAAAAAGTGTCACTTGCAAGCATTCTTCCCACCAAATCCTTATTCACCAACTCTGGCTGAATTAACAAATTAACTAAATTGAATGACGAAATCATAACCGTTTGACGATCTCCAACCAAAGAAACGTTAAACAACTCTTCTACTTTCTCGGGATTCTCAATAAAATATCGAATAGTGTCCCCAGAAAACCTCGGTGAAGAAAGTAACTCGGCTAACAGATTCTGTACGGATTTCTTGGAATCAGCATTGTTTGACGTGGATAAAAGATGTATCAAAGGCGACATCGTATTCTCATTAATCTTCAAATTTATATCCAAAGAGCTTGACTGATCATTGGCACATTTTATAAGGATACTCTCCAAACTCTTCGCATTAGAAGCGTCCAATTCGCTTATCTCGGCAGACCTCGCTAAGGCGTCCCAAGCTACGGGACGTGAACGGATCGCACTACGGATGTTATTGAAATGTGTACTATCCAACAGGATCATCGAGGACCCGTACAACAATTTGAGACCAGAAACTCAATACTATAGTCTTAAAATGCGACCCCTTGTCACTTTCATTATGGTTGCAAGATTCTATAACTGTTGATAGCCTGTTTCCCAGTGCGGGTAACCCTACAACCAAAAACTTCAAGACTTCACTAGTCATAATCTATCTTAGCTTCTTTCAAACGATTACTGATTGTCTTATGGTTACCTATGTATTATAGATGTATTTAAACACCTTGTGAACTTTTATGTATCGAACCGTCCACTTGGACTGGGGGGGTCTTCTCTAAGAGAATTCTCTTTCGTATTCCTTGGTCATGTCTGCGTTATCTATAGCGCCACACACAGTCTCGCACATTATACCTGTGACCAAGTAAGGATCAATGTTAGAAGCGGGTCTACGATCTTCAAAGTAACCGTAACCCTCTTTTGCGACAGATCTGGGGATTCTTATAGAAGCACCTCTGTTGGCAACACCGGATGAGAACGCCGTCATCGAAGCGGTCTCGTGTCTTCCCGTCAGCCTTTGTTCGTTATCCACACCGTATAGTTTGATGTGTTCTGCGTGTCTCTTGGATAAACTCTCGATTGCGGCTTCGATGTATTTCATACCGCCCGGCGATCTCATCTTCTTTGTGGAGACATTGGTATGGCAACCAGCACCGTTCCAGTCACCCTTCAAAGGTTTTGGATGCAATGAGATCTTGACCGCAAACTCTTCCGCCACTCTACTTAGCAAATATCTGGCAATCCACAATTGATCACCCATATCGATACCCGTACAGGGACCCACTTGGAATTCCCATTGTGATGGCATCACCTCTGCGTTGATACCGGAGATCTCAATACCCGCATACAGACACGCCCTGTAGTGTGCTTCGATCACATCTCTAGCATGAACCTTACCCGCACCAACACCACAATAGTAAGGTCCCTGTGGAGCCGGGTACCCGCCCTTGGGCCACCCGTACACCTGATCATACTCATCAAATAACGTATATTCCTGCTCTAAACCAAACCAAATCTCTTCATCCTTATGTGCTGCAAAAAGCTTAGCTGCTTCGTGTCTGTGGTTAAATTTATTTGGTGTACCATCATTATTATAACACTCGGCAAGAACAATAATATTATCGCCTCTTCTAAACGGATCAGGATACATCGCCACAGGTTTCAAATAAACATCAGAATCATGACCTGGTGCCTGATTCGTTGAAGAACCATCAAAATTCCATTCGGGTAATTGATCAACTGATTTAACAATTTTTTTCAAAGTCCTACCTTTGGAACGTAAATTACCAGTACCATCAACCCAAACATACTCGGCAATAACTTTACCATTTTGACCTAAATCTAAATATTTTTGTAAAATTTGTGTCTTTTGAACACCACTCATCTTTATCTTATTATAATATATCACGAAACCGGGCTTATTGCAGTTATCTTAACACAGATCCCCTAACAAAAAGGAAGTGACAGACCCTTGTCAGTATATATATATAAAATTATCTCATCAACTTAACAAATACCAATAATAACAAGAAACATCATACAACGATCATCATTGTACTCATTTCGTGACGATAGTTTCTTCGAAGAGAAAGGCCACGACTAGATAGCACATTGTTTTCCTTATCGTGAACGATAAGCCCTGTGTTTACTATTTCGTCGTTACTTTTTTTCTGCACTCTTTACACACAAAAAGTTTCTTTTTAAAAACGCGGGCTTTTATTTGTCTGTTTATCTTTGTCCTTGAAAACTGATAAGCAGGAAATAGAAAAGATGGATCAGGTGGTTGGACGCCAGTCATGAGGTACGTACCAACGACCAAGTTCCCAGTTGGGTAAACTAGCCATCGCGCTCATTGAAATCCACGGTTGTACTTTTCGGTCGAATTGAATTTGATTCGCATAAGTGGTAAGTTTATACTGTGGGAATCGAATCGATAATTCGTTTATAATGCGTTGCTCCGTGCCACCGATTAACGAGGTGCATCCCGTGATGATCACGTTGGTCAACAATAGGGAGTAGACTTGTTCTGAGGTGAGTCCACCCGCGGAGGCAGCAGCTACCGTTGTCTTCTCAGATCCCGGGCCGGGTGACTGGGTGGTGTTCTTGGTATTGCCGTTGGCGGCAATGTGAGTGCGATGGTAAACCAACGAGGCACCTGTGCCGCCGCTTTGGGTACCCATTGTGCTTACGGTGGCACCTGCTTTCCTGATGGATTTGGACATCAGTTCACTGAGACCTTCTGTTTGGGAGAAGGTTTCTGAAGCGAGGTTGGGTTGGAATAGATATTCTGCTATCTTGTAACAATCGCGAAGTTCCATCGTAATGGTCTTTTGGCCCTTGTATAAGAAATTTCTCTTTTGTGTGAGCGGGTTCATCATGTAGGGTTGGAATCCGTTCATTTGTTGTTGTTGCTGTTGTTGTAATTGCAATTGTTCTTGGTAGTAACGTTCGAGTTCGACGAGATTCTTGTCGCTTATTTGTAGCATTGTACTCTTGAATTGTTGGATCCAGGTGTTTGAGTTGTACCACATTTCGCACGTAGAGGCGGTCTCGGAAGGTTCGATATGCGGAAGTTGAGCGATGTGGAAATCCAGAAAGTTACCGCCGAATTTTGATCTCATAACACCGGTCTTGATCACGGTTCCGTCGACGATCGGCGTCACGGTGCAACCGCGAGCGCCGATGTCGACGACGAGGGCAGAGCTTTTCCCCATCGACAGCGCGACCGCCAGCGGTTCGACGACGATCTGCAGGACGGGGACACCGAGCTGGACAAAGGCCAGCTCGAAGTACCGTTCCATTATCTGCATGTCGAACTCGGCGTGCGACGCGGGGACGCTGATAACCAGCGGCAGGTCTTTGGGTGATACTTTGAGCTGTTTTTCGTAAATATATCTCCATTGCGCTTCCAGCGCAGTCCAATTGTATGGTAAACCGTGTGAATCTATAATGGTGTAAACTTGTGTTCCCGGTATGTTCTTTTCAGCTTCATCAAGCATTTCAAAAGTTCCAAAGATCATTTCATCGTCTCGTTGCAGATAAGTTGATGGGATTATACATTGTGGTAACTCCATGTTACTGAATCCGGCTATCGTTGAGTGTGAACCGTTATGGATCACCACACATTTTTTAACCTCTTTAGTCATTGCAATTGACGTTCTCTTCTGCTTTATTGACGGTTTCTTGCTAGTTATGTTGTTCTTATAGTGTAGTACACTTTTTCACTACAAGACTAACAAATTTGAATATAATGACTAGCTTAAGTCTATAGGCGAAAAGTTGAGCCAAGAAGCCATGGATGATGATCCTAAGGCCTATGAAAAGTTGAAGGAAGATCTTAAGAAGTCTCTCCAAGAACAAAAAGAGCTCGAAGATGAGTTTGACCGTCTACAGCAGGAGATCTACGATAAGGAAACGGAATATTTTGCAGGCAAGAGTAGTGGTACCGTTTCTATGGGTTTTGGCAAGACAAGTTGCGGTGGAAATATTATAAAAGGTTTTGATGCATTTAATAAATCGCATCACGGTCACGAATCCAGTAGCCATTTCACTAACGATGATAGGCTCTTTTCCCTCAGCAGCGCTGTGTTCATTAAGCAGCTACGACAGGAGGATTTACAGGATCATATAGAGTAAAATATATTGTATATCTTTTATAGTTTATCTTGGTTAAACTGTTTTGAAAAGTTAGGTGAAAAAAGCTCCTAATGGGATACAACTTAAAGAAGTGATGATGCGGTTAGCGAAAAGATCTATCTCGATTTTAAGGCCTGTTACTTCTACTGTGATACCCACACAGGCGGAATTGACCACTGCTACAGGTACAAATGCTGAATCTTTGTTCTTTGAGACACCTGCGACGCCGCAATTTAGGGTTTTGGGTCAGCCACCAATGCTAGCTTCGCTTGTGGTTCCGCCATCGGTTCCACTTTATGTTAGAAAGGGCTGTGTGACATCTTTACACGGATCAGCTCCCATCTCAATGGCGTACGAATGGATCGGATTTTGGTCTAGTTTGTTCAGATACGGGACTTTAAAGCCCGCAATGTACCACAAATTGGTTTCCAGTGCTCAATTTGATGCCTTGGTGGCACCTAATTTTCTTTCCAACGGTTTGGGACCCAGATTGGGTCTGTCGTCTTCTCCGTTCAAGACGTTGTGTCTTCTGAATCTTGACGGATTGTCAGACTGGAACGTCTACGGCAAGGACTCGATTGTCGCATTCGAGGACAACACCAGCCTAGAGCTGAAACCACCGGCTCTTGCGTTCTCCCAATCACCGTTCTCGTCCCGTTACACCACTTTGAAAGGTCGCGGTAACGTTCTTCTGAGCGGATCTGGTTCCGTGTACACCATACAACTAAAGGATGCAAGCGATGAGATCATCCTGAGATCAGAACATCTGTTGGCGATAAGCGGGTCCAGCCCGCTTGATATCGATCAGGCTGTCACAGAAACCTCCTTGACACAGCCGGCAAAGCAAGAGACCAAAGCCGCAGACGAACAAAGAGAGTTCGATTTCAAGATGTTCTTCCAAATAACCAGCGAAATTATCTCAACTGTATGGCACCAAACAAAACAAATCTATTCCTATCTGATGAATGGACCTACCAAATTCTTGAAAATAAAGGGTCCAAGAAATTTACTAGTACAAAGTTCCTACAACGTCTACCTTCCTGCCTCAAACACAACCGGTACCTCGGCCATTGGTGATCCCGTCGCCTTGAGTTACAAGCCAACTAAAAACTATCTAAACTACGTCTCCGTTTCCAAAGATGGTGAAGTAGAATTTCAAAGTACTGCTGATTTCCAAGATACAGTTACAAAGATTCAAAAACTGGGCAAAACAAAGTAACCAACTCCAATGGTCTGTTGATCTTCCTTTATAAAGCAGACCTCTTCGATTTTTATATTCCGATTTGAAAAAAACACGTACAAGATGATATGCAATTTTTTTGGTCAATGAAGGCATAGTTAGTATGGTGAAGAGTTCTCGATGAGCAAGACGATAATGTTGGAATTTGGTTATTTGATGTATTTTATTTGATGCTAATTCGAGCATCAATAAGGTTAACCAACTTTATTCGAGTATTATCGAGGAAAATGTCTGAAAAATCTGATGCTGTCGGGGCCGCAGCGGGTTCCAAAAAGATCAAGACATCGAAGCTTCAGGTGTCTTTAAAGACACCTAAAGGGACTAAGGATTGGGCTGATACCGATATGGTTATTAGAGAAGCAATTTTCTCTACTTTATCTAAACTTTTCAAGCGTCACGGTGGTGTGACGATTGATACACCTGTTTTTGAGCTGAGAGAGATCTTAGCAGGTAAATATGGTGAGGATTCGAAATTGATTTATGATTTGCAAGATCAGGGTGGTGAATTGTGTTCTTTGCGTTACGATTTGACCGTTCCTTTTGCGAGATATGTTGCGATGAACAATATTCAGAACATAAAGAGATTCCATATTGCCAAAGTTTACAGAAGAGATCAGCCTGCGATGACAAAGGGAAGAATGAGAGAGTTTTATCAATGTGATTTTGATATAGCCGGTAATTATGAAGCGATGGTTCCCGATGCAGAATGTCTTTCTGTTGCGGTGGAAGGTTTGACGAGTTTAGGAATTAAGGATTTTAAGATTAAATTGAACCATAGAAAGATCTTGGACGGGATTTTCAAGATTTCTGGTGTGAAGGATGAAGATGTCAGAAAGATCTCGTCTGCTGTGGATAAGTTGGACAAGGCACCATGGGAAGTTGTCAAGCAGGAAATTACCGTGGAAAAGGGCCAGAGCGAAGAAACTGCGAACAAGATTGGTGAATACGTAAAGTTGAACGGCTCTTTGAGAGATATTCATTCAAAGCTGTCGGAAGATCCAGAGATTTCCGCGAATGAATTGGCCAAAGCAGGTCTGGATGACATTGCCTTATTGATCAGCTATGTGGAAGCCTTGGGGATCGATTCTTACATATCGTTCGATCTCTCTCTAGCTAGAGGTTTGGATTACTATACCGGTTTGATCTATGAAGTGGTCACGGAAGCTTCCGCACCACCAAAAAACGCCAGCGACTTGAAGAAGAAGGCTAAAGCAGACGAGGATGCTTCCGCATATGTCGGTGTGGGTTCTATCGCCGCTGGTGGTCGTTATGATAAATTGGTTAGCATGTTTGTCGAGGCTTCTGGTAAGAAAGCGGTAGAAATTCCATGTGTTGGTATATCATTTGGTGTGGAGAGAATCTTTTCTTTGATCAAACAGAGAACCGTTTCCGCTTCGTTGAAACCAACCGCTACCCAAGTGTTCGTGATGGCCTTTGGTGGTGGTAAAGACTGGACAGGCTACTTACCAGAGAGAATGAAAGTTGCCAAACAGTTGTGGGAAGCAGGTATCGAAACTGAGTATGTCTACAAATCAAAGGCTAATCCAAGGAAACAGTTTGATGCGGCTGACAAATCCGGAGCTTCTCTGGCTGTTATTCTGGGAAAAGAAGAATATGCTGACGGCAAGTTGCGTGTCAAGAGACTTGGTCCAGAATTCGCTGATGATGACGGTGAGGTTGTTGAAGCTGATGATATCGTCAAGATCGTTAAAGAGAAATTATCTCAAGTTCACCAAGACGGTATCGATCAAGTAACGCGACTCATCAAAGGCTTGTAAATCAATCTTTTCAACCTTTTATGCGATGTCAAGCAGTAACACTTATATATCATGATAAACAATATACGTAATAAAAGCACAATAATGCATGCAATTCATAAATTTAACTTCAAACTCGCTGAATCGTTAAATGACATGAGAGTTAACAACAAAATCTATATGAGTAAACGTAAAAGGCAAACTACCAATGACCGGCTGGATAACTGCCTTCCTCATCATTTTCTTGATCTATATCCCAATTTCCAGCAAGGCCTAACTTCATTCTTTTAGTGTCATCACCGGATTCCACAGTTGATCCATGAGATCTTTTTCTGGTGCCGGTAACAGTAGAGTTTTCATGAACATCCAACACTGCCGTACTCAATACTTTCTTACCCCAATCCGAGGCTGCAGAGCTACCTGTCTCGTCTCTACATTGCTTCAAGAAAGGAATCAATGCGGTTCCACCAGTACCTCTTTGTTCTTTCTTTCCCTGGCTCTTGGACAAACCACTTCTTAAAACCTTTGATTGTGAAGAACCGTCTTTCTTGTGTGCTTGTAGTATGATATAGCGTGTCACAATCTGGATATGCTTATCACGGAACGATTTCAACATTGCTATGCATGCATCGTAAGCGAGAGTCAATTCTTTATCCTTCTTTGTCTCCACGTAATCCTTAATGTTACTCACTTTAGCCAAATGTACCAGAAACTCGCGATGTTCCCTGGGCATATACTTTCTCATTTCATTGATAAAAGAGTTCTGATCGCTATTCGCAGAGATCTTATGAGGACCGGATCCCTTCTTCCCCATTGGGAAATGTTCAACGCCCAAGACTATATCTAAAGCTTGGATCAAAGAACTTTGTGCGTTTGAACCACCAGCAAACGACAAATATTCTCCCCCAGACCCGTATCTCACACCCTTTGGTAAACCAACCTCTTCCATATTACGCCAACCAGCAAGGTAAGGTCTTATCCTAAAGAAGAAAATATGCGGATCGCACATCGCCTCCATCTTCATGAGTACGCTACCCAAATTATCAATTGCCTCTGCAATACATTTCAATTCACTGACAACATTGGCTAAATTATCATCTCTAACAGCCCGAATTGCCTTTAACCCACTCTTCACACATGGCGCACCAATTTTCTCTGTCATTACGCTAACAAGGTAAAACCACGTCTCATCCATACCACCAGTAAACGTATTAATACTCGTCAAATTCGATAAATCCATAACATCATCAATTAAATCACTATTTTCCACGATAGGCTTATAATTCCACAACACCACTGAAGCATAAGTAGCCAACGGAGGAAGTCCCAAAATTTCAGATACTGTAAGCAATGGTTTGGCTATACAATCAGGAAGTGTATCACACGGTTTATCATATCCCCATACGTATGCGTTTGCAATAAAACAAAGCACAGAATAAGCTCTTCTAACTTGTCCAATTTCACCAATCAAAGACTCTTTAACTTCCAAAACTGGTAATCTATCAACAACATCTCTCATCCTCTTTGACAATAGCAATGATGGTATATTTTGAACAATAACTTCCCAATCTTTATAATATTCATCTGATAATTTCGTCACCGGCAACTCTTTTGGTAGGAAACCATTCTCAGATAATCCATATTCTTCCAAACTTGGTAATGGAATATTTTTACTCATTTTTCAACGTCGATTGCACTAACTGGATGATCAAACGAATGCTTACTTACTCTTGTTTAATTCAAATGACAGCTTATTATATTTAAATAAATCGTTATTAATCGAATGGCGTGATGTCAAAGATTTCTGACATCGTCAAAAAAGAAAAAAACGGTCACATGACGCTGTTGCAGCGGGGCAGCCAGGTGCAATCGTGTGTAGTGATGTCACCACGTGATCACGTCAGTAGGTCACGTGGTAATTAGTCATGTGACTTGTCACATGATCGTCTATTTTATGGTCACATGACTAGTCATGTGACTCAGTGTCATGTGACCAATTGTGTCATCACGTGATAAATATCACATGACACAAAGTCACATGACTTATGTCAAATCAATAAGCGCTATGTTACATCCCATGCTATCAGGATTCAAACGGGGGGTAAAGAAACTGTGATTCAGCTCATACTTCCTCAATGGTACCCTAGGTGGCACAATCGTACAGATACTATGACCTGCTGACCAAGATCCAAGAATTAAACTAGTTGTTGTCACTGGGAAGGGCTACCCCCGACTATTACTCGAGCATAACGATTGTATAACGGACTGGAGACTATACACTGATACTGATCCGCATGGTATTGACATTGCCTTGAAATACATGCAAAATGACCACCAAGACCGTACATATGCAAGAGTCTCGTCTACAAGCGAGCTCTCATGGTCGAGTTGCTTCCATTGAACCACAGGGACATCTCGATTGCAATCAATAGACTTTCAAATCCATTGATCAGTACTGAACAAAACGAGATCAAACCCAATGCTCGAATGCCACGAATACCACCATACAGATGGACCACAAAAGAGGAGCGCGAGAATGTGAAAATAGTAGATGAATTGCTTGAAAGAGCATATATCGAACTTTCTAAGAGTCCTTTTAGCTCCTCAGTGGTGCTAGTCACAAAGAAGGACGGGTCGTTCCGCTTATGCGTGACTACCGAGCTCTTAACGAAGCGACGATCAAGAGAGCGAAATATTACGGGCAATGATAGGGAATTCCGCCGTCTTCTCGACACTCGACCTTCACTTTGCCTACCACCAATCCCGGGAAGACATACCCAAGACGGCTTTCACAATCATAATACCAATGCCGAGTGATGCCGTTCGGGTTAATGAATGCATCATCGACCTTCTCAAGGTACATGGCGGACATCTTCCGCGACTTTCCATTCGTTCTTGTTTACCTGGACGACATATTAGTCATGTCAGCAACAACTACGGACCATATCAATCACTTGGTAGTGCTAGGCCGGCCGGCTCAAAGACCACCAATTGATAGCCAAAGAAAAAAATGCCACTTCCTACAGAAGGAGGCCAGATTCCAGGCTAAGCGCTGTATTCGGCAGCCAAATGTGGGGCCATCAACGCATTGCCGCTATACAGGACCGTAAAGGAGACCCAGAAATTTTTAGGAATGATTAATTATTATCGACGGTTCATCTCGAGATGCTCGATCATGGCACGGCCGTTGATTGAGCTTACAGCAAAGAGGACACAGTGTACTATGGAACAGACCAACGCTTTCAACGACTTGAAACGAGCCCTAGTCTCAGCCTCATTGCTAGTACCCTTCAGCCCCGAACGTGTATGCCGGCTGACTACAGACGCTAGTAAGCTCGGAATCGGAGCAGTATTCGAACAACTCATCAACAACCGACTGAGTGGTGTAGTAGGCTATTTCTCAAAGTCCCTGCAAGGCGTCCGAAATAACTATCCAGCGGGTGAGTTAGAACAGTTGGGTATCATTGAAAACCTCCGGCATTTCAAGTATTTGCTGCACGGTAAGCGATTCAAACGCAGGACCGACCATATCTCCTTACTCGCCTTGAAGAATAGGAGCGAACCACCGCGACGGTTAGCCAGATGGCTAGACGAACTGGGAAGGTATGACATCGATCTTGAGTATCTGGGAGGACCAGATAACGTCGTTGCAGATACGTTATCGCGCAACGTACCAGTCAAGACCTTAGAAACGATTCCAGCACTAGACCCGTCCGCTTGAAGCGCGGACATAGAGCGAGACCAGAACTTAGCAGCGCCACTTTCCTGTTGAAAGGTGATAACACAGCTCTCAAATCCCTTCCAAAGGGAATCCTGGGTAGAGAAATTACGGAGATCGCCTGGCGCCTTGGTCTGGTACCACCTGCAAAACGAAGTACTATACTTTGGAGGACGACTATGCGCACCGCGTCAATGTTACAATGAGGTTTTAGCAATTTACCACGATCACGGGCCTTTTGGAGGCCATTACGGAGATTCACTGACATATGAGAAGGTAGCCGCGAAATTTTACTGGCCAAGAATGCTAACCACAATCCGAAGATATGTCAAAAGCTGTATTCAATGTCAAATTATGAAGAATTCAGCCCTCAAATCGGACTGCCGATGCCGCTACCAGTCCCTGAAGGACGATAGGTAGATATCGTAGTGGACTTGCGACAGAACTGCCACGGGCACGGTCAGGATACGACATGATCATGGTAGTGGTCTGCCGGTTTTCCAAGAGGGCACATTTTATCCCTTGCACAAAAACGTTGGACGCGCAAGGTGTGATTGTGATTGACTTACTCTACAGGTATGTCTTTGCGTACCACGGTTTTCCCAGGACAATAACGTCCAATAGAGATATACGTCTAACAGCCAAATTGTTCTGAGAATTCACGGCAAGGCTGAGGATCAAACTAACAATTTCTTCATCTAATCACCCTCAAACAGGCGGCCAATCCGAACGAACGATCCGGACATTGAACCGATTATTCCGTACGTACCGCAGCACGGACCACTCCCATTGGGATGAACTGCTGCCTCAGATCGAGTATGTGTTCTATTCCACCCATCACGTTCGTCAGGCGAGACCCCATTTGCGGCTTCAACCCAATGGAACCAGAGATCAAAACTGACAATGAAATCTCCGCAAGGTCCTTTAAAGCGGTCGATTTGGCACGGCGTCTTAACAGGATAACCATTCTGACGAGGGACTATCTAACCGCGGCCCAAGAACAGCAGGAGTCAAAGCACAATCGAGGGAGCAAGAAAGTAGAGTTCAAAAATCGGCGAATACGTGCTGCTACATGAAGATGCGTATCACAACACGGGACGATACTGGAAAGGACAACCGTTCTTTGTGAGATCATTTCGGATAGTCAAGAAGATCAATGAGAACGCATTCGAACTGGATCTGCCAATAGTATCCAAAAAACACAGAATGTTTAATATCAAATGGTTAAAAAAGGTCCATCGTGAGGGCTATATTACGAACGTCCACCTCAGCACAAACTGACAGGACTAAAGAAAGTACAAGATAATATTGCCATCACCACGACCACGAGTCGTCAGGTGGGGCAGCTAAGAAATACGAAGAATACCATGACCTCGGGTCATGGGGGAAGTTCCCTCTCGAAGTGTATAAATAGGCGCCTATGATCCTAGCAACAGAATAGTTGTTCATTGTATAGAAACAAGCTTCAATAGTAAATCACAAATAATATCACGTGACTTAGATCGTGTACGGTGATGGCATGTGGAACGAGTATCATCATATACGAACGTAAGCGAGTAACCCGATTTTCATAATTTGAGTAACTCGAAATTCGTAATCGTTATTGACGGTTCTTAATTTGAGTAACTCGGTTACTCGGAATGGCGCTACCGGGTTACTCATTAAACATGCCTGGTCATGGGTCCATTGAGTACGTATTTACAGTTATCGCTGCTCATCGCATTGCTCATCACTTGTCGTTACGCTCAGTAGTTCGCTGCTGTTCGCTGAATTTCCAAAATTCTTTGATATAATTCACATTTTGATCACAATTTTGCTGTAATGTGCGGTTACTATTCCCCACTAGAATCGATTCAATTCTTGTTTGGTTTTCAATCCATGTTTTCAATCTCTTTAGTTCTTTGTATCGATTTTCCTGTTCTTGCAGTCGATCTTTAACAGCGTATGGATCAATTCGGAGATCCACTTCAGCTTTTAGAGAAGTTGCAGAATCTCGACTGTATTTCTCGTCTAGCTCGACTTTCATATCCTCAAGTTGGCCTTCACAAAACGTAATGATTCGATTTCTTGCCTGCCAGTTAGGGTACAGCTCATTTTTGAGAAAGCTATCACATCTCTTATTCTTGAACGGACTGTTCTCCTCGTGCTTCTGATACGCCCCCAGTCTCTGCTTTATACTGTCGTCACTTCCATATCTCAGCAGTCTCAGGAACGAGTCAGCCAATGTGGGATCCACACACCGTTCTCGAGTCATAGTAAGGTGTCGAATGAGTGGTGTCTCTTCGGGAAAGCTTAGATTGGCATCTAGCAATGCTTCAGGCGCTGTAACTTCGATCGTTTTGCCGGGCATTTCACAGTTTGATCTCTTGCAGTACGCTTTGTAGCTAGTTTGTAATAGTGAGAGTCACTTTGAAGGGTAGTTCGGATAGTCTTAACACTGCGTGATATGAACAAAAGGACGGGCTCTAGGAAGGTCAAAGGCCATCAAACTCTTCATAACTGTTGCGAGTAGCATCACCGACAACCACCATGCCATGTCGGATGTCGAGCATCAAAAGCAGCTTAAACCTTGATATGATCAGACGATTGAACTGGCATCTTTGATGAACGGATTATAGATTCTTTCGCCAGTGTACTCCTTGCGTAGGCGCTTGTCAGAATAGGTACCGCCAAGGTCTGAGAGTTAGGATCCTCGAGATGCGGCTGCAGTAGTCAAATATGGGCGACAGGATAGCATCATGTGAGCCGTTCAATCTAGAATGCCGAATCTAGGATTTATCTTGCTGCCGAGGTAGCATTACAATTGCTTTACGGCTTCCCAGAGTAGTGGCATCAGTCTCTTCATCACAACATGTTCAAGGCTGTATCATTCCATCTAACTACTGAAATAGCATCGCAGATCTGAGCTCCCCGGATACTCATAGGCTCTTGACAATTCATCTCTTATCTCTTCCTCAGCTGGGTCTTTCATGAACTTATAGTTCTATCATCAGCCATTAGCCGCCTAGGTCACTATATATCAATATATAAACACCTTGCAAAAGGTTGTGCAAGAAACGACACTCAAATAAATCTTCATCACTCTCAAATTCAGATAAACTTATAAGCATTACTCTAATGCGATGTAGAAGCATCTTCGTATGGCGAAAATGACCGGTTGGCTAGTAACACTTCCGCCTATTCAATGACTGATCAGATCGAGTAACGTTAGGTCAGAAATCACATAGAGCTTCCAGGTCAATGGGTCGTCACTTGTCCAATGCTCCTTCATGACAAAGCGTAAGAAGTCAATATTTTAAAGACCAAACGCTCCCTTGGCCATATCTTTAGTGGCCTGCTCTACAACATCATTAACACTTTCACTCATGGCAGTCGCATAATCGTTAAAGCTATCTTCAATAGCATCCATACGGTTTTCCACGGCACGAGATACACTTTTGAAGACACCATAGCGACTAGATCTCGTGCCGCTTCTGGTGGGCCTTTTGTAATCTGTTTCGCTGTCTATGCCGGACTTCTCTTCAGGCTTGGTCGACAATGTACCTTTGGCGATTATACTTTCTTCAAACTTGGATTGTGGCCTATATTCACCACCGAGAAGTTTATCCAATTGGTCTACCGTACAATACATGGTACCTCTAGCCCATTGAAGGGAATTGACTTGGGGTCTGTATGGGATCTTCAGGCCGGGGTTATAAAGCTGATCTGTAGCCGATTCAGATTTCAAATCATAATGTTTGTTCAAACCAGTAGCTTGTTCATTTACAATCGACAGAAGAGATGCCTGAGATTGGTTGGTTCTAACAATCAAATCACCGTTTCTCAAAATAGAGGAACCGCTTAAAAATTGAGACCGTAATGCTACCGGTACTCTCACGGAGGAAATCTCTTTGAAATCTGGTACGGAAAGAATGACAATTTCCCCACTGGCTAATAAGTTCACTGAAACGGTTGCTATTTTCACTTCGCCTTCAGTTTCGACATATGGGATAAAAGATAAAGAACTGGCGGCTATTGGAGTCTTGAATGACTTACGACTTTCTAATGATTTGCCGACTTTCAGAGAGCGAACATCGGTAGAGCTTGAAACAATCACTATTCCACTGTGGACAACTCCATTTTTTAGATCTTGCATTTGCGCAATGGTGGCCTGGCAGCTACGGCCTGTCGCTTTGGAGTATGAATCGATATTCAATATAGGGCACTCACCATTGGTCTTTTTTGTCTCCACGTAATGAACACCAAATCGACCAGCAGCTTCAGGCAAAATTTTGAAAGTTATCAATTCCCCCATGTTTGTCCCGCAAAGCAGCAGAATGCTAGAATAACCATCATCTCCGTATTCTAAAATGACAAACTCCATGGAAGTAATCCAGTTTCCAGGTGCCTTACACATACCATTAATATTTCCCATGAAAATGGCTGCAGGCCCTCTTCTATCTATCACCGCAAGAGTTCCTTCTTGATAAGCGATACCAACAAATCCCACATTACTGTTTTTAACGGCAGTTACGCTGCCCTTTTGTGCATGCACCGCTGTGACTGGCATGAAGCCTTGTCTGACGTTCTCCGGCGATCTATCACGTACATCCACCAGAAGTTCCTTAGAGTCGTTGAGCGAAAATCTTCTGAAGTTCATCTGAAGCTCACGATCGCTGCTTTCTTGACCGGGTTTGTAAAATTGGTTAACTTCAAACTTGAAAAGTACTACTTCGCCAGCCTTAATAGATGCTGCTAATTCCAATGTTTCTGTAGCAAACGAAATATGATCAATCTCCAATCCAGTCGACCGATTTAGAACATGGGAGAGATTCATCTCAAAAACAGCACTACTGCTCAATTCACCATGCGATGCATCCCATATCCTTACCGATCCATTGATATGACCAGTTGCCAGAGCCGAGCGGATATCAATAGCACGAAGGGTCTTTTTAACAGGTGAACCGCCTTTCAAGAGGAAGTCATCTGCTTTGGCGGCAGACATCATACCCAACCACAAATTCTTTGGAACAGTAGCAGCTACAGATATCGTAGCCATCGGTCTTACCCAAGCAATACTTTGAGGGAATAATGAAGCCTTGTATGTGAAGAGGCCCGAAGGATAGAGCAGTGTTTCGATTTCTCCATCGCCTAATAAGATTAATATCACTCCAGGATCATGGCAACCTGAAAAGTAAGGAGATTTCCTTGCTAATGGATAGAAGTTCACTATGGGCGCTCCTCCGGTCAGCGGAAAGATCTTTTGTTCGCGGGTGTTGGCATAGTATTTGCTCATATTTTCATAGGAAGTGATTGAGTACAATGGCGTTCCTCCGAGATTAATCATCGCCATAGATTGACCTGCTTGCCGACTATCAGTTGAAACCAGTAATGACGTGTATTCGGGATTACTCTGACATATCCAGGCGACTTTAGTTATTTTAGGAACATCTAATATTGAAGGTTTCTGTATTGCTGGTTGAGGAATGTTAACATCAGTCTCAAACAATGTCCTTGCTTGAATCAGTTTACCACTGTTGGCGTCCCAAAAAACCATCGAATTGTCGTCATGAACAGTCATAATGTGTAAAGAGTTCGGATGATAAAGCGACTGCTTCACTAAAGGTCTCCTGGCCTTATCCACATTAATAGAGAATTCACCTCCCGGTGCGCCGGGTTCCAGTTCATAAATAAACTCTTTTCTAATTGTTCCTTCGACCAGTGAATATATCACAGTGACTAACTCATAAGAAATCAAAACTGTCCCAATATCTCTAGGATTCCATTGTAACGATACGACAGGCGAAACATGACTGTTCGGAAAGAATCGTGTCTTTTGCAAATTCTCAATCTTAATGTTCGACATCTGATTACGGTCGACATCATAGATTAATGTAATACCACTTTGAAGCCCAATTAAAAGCCAGTCTAAAGATGGATCGCTTTCAATGCATGATATTTTCCCAGGGCTAAACACCGATGTTAGTAGTTTCTTCGAGTATAGAGAGAATATCATAATCACATCTCTCGAATCAATAACCACAAGATAAATGCCCTTAACAAATGTCATATGTCTTATCAGTACTTTATTGTCCAAAGTAAAAACAACTTCAACTTGCTGCTGTCCATAAACGTGTATTTCGCCAGAATCTGTGGCAACTGCCAGTAAACTTTGAGTAAAATCGAATGCTGCTGTCACTATCCTACCGCTAAGTCCATAACGACTAACTTCTCTAACGGAAAATAGCTTAGAATATGAGTTGCCATAATTAATATCTTTGATTGAGAACTTCTTCGATGATTTGGACTCTGAACCTTTGTTTGAATCGGAATTAGCTGTTGTGGTCTTTGACCGATCCGACTTAAATGGATTAGAAACGTTTAAACGTTTACTCTTAAACATTAGAGACACTATCAGTTCTATCTGATCTATTGATCAGGATTTATCTTACTTCTATACTGTTTGTTCCTTACCATATCCCTCTAAGAGCGAAGTCTTAAAGTCCCTAGTCGCAGTTCTTTACTTACGCAACTCTTATATAGGCTTGAAATTATAGCATTAAGTATGAGTAGTCTTGATTGAATTGAATGCGATGATCGATATGATTCATTATAGTACCAGATCATCTGGCATGAATGAGAATCCTCTAAATTCTTCTTGCTGTCTTGCGTCTAAAACAGAGGGCATCGGAGTCAATGTAGGAGCTGTTGATGTGAATTCCTGTTCAAAATATGATGTATCTTCTGGAGATTTGATATCAGGGACATAGGGGGGCTGGACACGTAAATTGAGGATATCGTCGAAGTTTATATTACGGAAGAAAGGTTCTTCCATAACATCCAAAGCGTCTCGAGGACCAGCTCCTAAACGCTTTTCTGGATCTTTGGTGAGTAATCCTTGGAAGATTTGGACGATATCTCCAGCCATATCGATGGGGTAAAGTGGTTCATCAGTCAATATAGCGTTAAAGACTTCGTCTTCGTCGTCACCTGAGAAGGGAGATTGACATAGCAGCATTTGATATAGGAGAACTCCGAATGCCCACCAATCGACGGCTTTGGTGTAAGCTTGTTCCTTTAAGATTTCAGGTGCCATGAATTCCGGGGTACCGCAGAACGTTGAAGTCTTGCTGCCATACCACATCTCGTCCTTACACAAACCATAATCGGCAATTTTAATGTGGCCTTCAGGAGTGAGAAGAATGTTTTCAAGCTTTAAATCACGGTAGATGACACCGTTAGAATGGAAGTACTTCAAAGCTAGCAGTACTTCAGCAGCATAGAATTTGGCTCTTCTAACAGACAATCTCTGGTTTTGGACATGCCACATTAAATCGCCGCCACCAATGAATTCCATTGCAAAATAGATGCGATTTTCAGTTTGGAAAGAGCAAAATAAGTTTGTCAAAAATGGGTGTTTGGCCTTCGTTGCAAGTAAAAAGACTTTCTTCTCCGCTCTGGCGCTTTCTATATCATGATTTTGGATAATGTGATCCTTTTTGAGCACTTTTATGGCACACAAGCGATCTGTATTCTTGGATTTCGATAAAAGAACTTTCCCAAAATTTCCCTTCCCCAAAACCTTGAGTAAAATGAAATCATCCAGCGATACTTTGCGGCGCTTTGGTGCCTTCCTCCTATGCTTCACAGCTGTATGCGCTTTGCTAGGAGACGATTGAATACTATTCTTTGAAACGTGCGTCTCGACTTTCTGTAAAGAATTCGTCTCGGCGGCTGATTCTACAGCCGCTTGTTCTCTCTTGAACATTTCGTCATTCATTTCACGGAAAGGATTGACATGATGATGTACCTCGGGCTCGGTAGAGATCTTTGGCAAAAGGTTAGCTGTAATCTCTTCAGAGGCTTTAGTGTCTTCTTTCTCTTGATCGATTCGTTCCACCTCTATTTTTCTAACCTCAGTAAGTGGAAGATTCTCCTCCATTTCGACATCCAATTCTTCCTGAGTATTGTACGAGTCGTTATGTATTAACCTTTCATTTGCTTTCCAGCTTTCCCAGGTAGTTCTTGAATTATAGGCTTCATCAGACTTTTCATCCAACAGGTCTGCCACCTCCGATTTGTTCGAAATAGATGGATCCAAGGATCTAGGTTCATACTCGAGACCACCTTTCTGCGTGAAATTCAAGTACGCTTCATTTTGGTCAATGAATGAGTTCAGCTTGTCATCTACTTGCGTGCTTGGCAATGGAAGAGGCTTGGTTTGGATAGATTTGATATGCTGATCGAATTCTTCGGCGGGTTGACCCTTTATAGTGACCGTATAAGCTTCCTTTGATTGAGGAGAAGATCTTTCATCGGATTTGATAGGTGAGGTATTTCTAGAAACAGCTGTACTAGCAGAAGAATCAACATGTATTGAAGGAGATATTCTCTTCTTCTTTTCTTGTGTTCTCTTCGTATCTTGTATCGTTTTAAGAATCCTGTTCGCCATTTCCATTGACATCCCGCAAAAGTCTGGTACTAAATGAGCACATTGGGCATGGCACATAATTGCACACTCAGAGCACTTCCGCACCTTTTGTCTGACCCAAGGGAGAATATATCCACAATGACAGCACCATTTCGTTCCTCTGTTAGAAACAGGCTCGAATCTGTGCGGTATGCGATGGTTGAGTTTCGCTTCATCAGGGTCGCTATCTGTGCTTGTTTTTGCAATGCATTTAGTCACAACGTTATTATAGCATTTCTTATGGCATAAAAATTTACAGTCCTGGCATTGAAAACCAGTGTAACGTAAGAATTCTCCACAGTAAGCGCAGCACATGATGTTGTAGAAGGATTTTTGGACAAAGTGATGACCATGTTGTTCGTAGATTTCTTCCTGTCTGCTTATAATAGCACCATGACGGTGTAAACCACCCATTAGATTCTTTCTCTGTGGCTGTGACGATTTATTAAATCCCAAGGTTAAGAGTATTTGGCCCGCTGGTTCCAGGGTAAACCAAGAATTTGTGGTGATGCGACTTGGGTACGCAGCAGAAGATGTATTTTCTTCACCATTCGATTGTATTGTAGCGGGTGTTTTTGCTGAGGCGTCGACAATGGGAATATTTGCTGCACTATTGGAATTCGAATCAGAAGCAGCAGAATAAGTGCTAATCACCCTGGCATTGACCCAACCATTTTGATCACTTGTTTGGCCGGCCTTTTTCTTTCTAATCTCTTCAGCGATATCAGATAAAAGTAACCACATAACTGCCACTGGAATCATTGCATCATTAACTTTATCATATATGGTTATTTCCACTTCATTCCCTTTCCCAACATGAATTTGAAATTCCTCATTCCATCTGTCATTTCTTGATGCTCTTGTTCTGGCCTTGACGGTGTCGTCAATCTTGATCGTAACGTAGCTCTCTGGCTTCCTCGAAAACATTGGGGACTCAATATGATCCACATCTCGAACCACATTAACGCCAATTGTAAGTTCCCCGGTAAGCTGTTTTCTTCTAAACTTCGGCTGATGATTCAAAGAGTCCACATCATGCTGTTTAAATGGATCAAGGTCCACATTAATCGCCTGATATTTTTTCAACGCCTTTGTAAGCAACTGTATTCTATTTTTCGACTCCACTGCACCACCTTCCGCTGCAGAACTACTTTGCCGATCTCCATCGATCTGATATAGTTTCGTAAGCTTGGCATTGGCTTCTTGATACTGCCGTTCCACTTGAAGCTTAAACTCCAACTGCTGAAGCATATACTGGATCTTCTGCGACAGAGACGGACAGTCATACTTGATCAGATCTAGCCGTGAAAAGCTATGTTCCTCGGGTGAGATTGTAGATAAATGACGATACCCTTTTGAACCACGTCCCTGCTCAACATCCTCGGTTTGATTAACTGTATTCCCACTGCTCGATAATCGAAGTTTCTTAAGAGTCTCTTCAAGATACTCTATATTTTGTCGAGCTTCTCGAATACTAGTATTACATTTCTGTATCACCATAACATTTTGAGTCCTTTTCTTCAAATTTGTAGCTCCTTGAATGATATTACTTTCACGTTCAATCTTTTTCTGAATATCTTGTTCAACCTGACTATACATCTTGATCTGAATTTGCACCGTTTGCCAAACTAAATCTTCACAACCTAACTTCCCTGGGATTAACTAAACCAAACTCGCTGATCAACTTAAACGCGCTTCCAGTAACAATTTCCCTCGGTAACACTAACTTATCTTACCATTAACTCTTGTTGATCATAACAGTTCTCGAGAACTGCACAACTAAAGCCTTTTTTAAAGCCCCTGGTCTTTAATGCTAACGCCGTATATACCTTTGTACGTCTATTATCGATTAGATCAACCGTTGATCAACTGAAGATGAGCTTTCTATCAGTCTGGAAGACGTCGTGTAGCCCTGGAAGCCTTGGCGTAGCCTTGGTGTAGCCTTGGCGTAGCCCTGGCGTAGCCTTGATGTACCTCTTGTGACCGTTGCCGATGTAGTGGGCTCTTTTATGGTGATGAGTTCTATTAGTCTGGAAGACGTTGTGTAGCCTTGGTGTCCTCTCGTTGTGCTCTCGTTGCGCTCTCATAGCGTTGGGAATCAGTTCAGTGTGCTCTTGACCGTAGTTGCCATGTAATGCGCTCTTTGTATGATTATTTATTGCACTGGCAGAAACATCCGGGAGCTGGACATACATTATGTCTTTCGAACCATTCTTCTGCATGTCCTGCATGCATTCCATGGTTACAGCTCAGACAGAAACTGAACCATTCGTTTATCTTTTGCTTTCGTCTTTGATGGTCTGTGTCATTGATTGGTGGTTCTTCAAGTTTTGAGCTGGAATCGGTGTCGGTTGACGTTGATTCGACGCCGTTAATCACAAAAGGTAAACCTTTGGTGCCCAGAGGTAAAAGGCATATAACACACCGGGGGAATGGCGTGCCACAGTGAGGACAGGAACTGTTTTTGCGTTGTTGAGTGAGTGGAGATAGTGTGTTTGCCATACCGTACTTTTTGGTTTTCTGGAATACGTTTGGAGGTCGAGAAGTGTTGTCGCTGGAGGATGCTTGAGTGGTAGTGGTGGTCGTGGGAGGTCGATTGATGTTTTTCTTGCAATTGATACATTGCATGTACATTTGACGAGGCTTTATATCCGCTGTGATTTGACCACTACCGGTTCGTGATAATTTTGATCTTAGGCAATCAAATTTCGCACGCATGCTGAAAAGTTGCCAAGAGTTTAGCATAACTCGGTACGTTTGTACCCATTCGTCAACTCTCTTGTCGCGAAAATATCTTGGAGAACCGAATATTGATATTAAGGCTGCACTTTGAACATCGCTAGTTTTGTTGACGTATGATTGCAACAAATCGATCCCGCTAGGTGTTATACCTGTAAGGATAAGTCCTTCAAGCTCACCATTTTCGATAACCGTGGCTGCTGTCCTTTCAAGAAATTTCGACAAGTCCCGATCATTAAGAAATCTCAAAGCGACGCCAAGTCTCTCTCGCAGAGATATCGCTGGTTCGTAAAGAATATCCCACCAATCATTGTCAGCGATAAATGCGAAGATAACCCTCAAATAGGGATCGTCTAGTTCTGATGACATTCGTCTACATTGTTCTCGCCAGGAGTTATTGCCCGGTTGGTCTTTAAATGCCACATAACCTGCAATAGCGGTTGCAATTAATCTTAACCGCTCTTTTTTCGCTGATGCCAGTATTTCAACCGCCTTGGGTATATCACCAAAAAACACAGCCCAAGCGGCAGCTTTCTCATAGCTACCCATCTTGATGATATTTTGATATTTTTCCTCATAGTCAAGTGGGAACAAATCCCAACCAGATAGAATTAGACAAAGTTTTCTTTGTACAGATTTCCGAGAATTTGGAAACTTATGAGTTGGTGGAATATTGCCGCTTGCGTCCTTCTGCTTACGGCGGACTTTGATAATCTTTTCCATATGGCTGTTCAACTGGTCATCATTACGTATTGTTCCCTCGGGAAACCTGTTTTGATTTGATATTCCTTGCAAACCGTTCCATATTCCTATCACACCTTCATATCCTAGGTCCAAATCGCCGGAAACCATCGTTCCATCTTCAACAGAAGCTTTGGCTATGGCAATCCATCTCCATGTGTTTCTAATATAAGCGTTATTCTGTAACATCTTGGAACCATCAATCATAGCAACAGTAGCAACGGGATCTAAACCGTATCCTAACATCGCTCTAGCTTTCATGATCACACTTATATCCTTTTGTAATAATCTTTCAGGCTTCCAACTGCCATCTTGATACAGCGATTGTATATCTTCATCTTCATTCGAGCTAGCAGAGCTGTCATCGGCTTCACTTTCACCTGATTTTTCCGCAGAATAATCGTCACTAATATCTAAGTCCTCAAAGCAAAGATTTCTAAGTCCCTTGCTTTCGAAATTTGATTTCTCACTAGTTTCTGTTACTCTGAACTCTGCTATGCTTGACGACTCACAATTTGACAACAATAAAGAATTGTGGTTATTGAAGCGAGTGGTTGAAAAGCTTTGATTCACGGGCATCCGATATACAGTTCCCGATTGCCTCATACAGAGTAAGCCTGTCTTGTGTCTACTTTGTGGAATATAGTCAAAAGTAACAACTCGATCAAACGTTGTGCTAATGTCATGGACAATCGAGACGAAAAGTTCTTCAGTTTCATTTTCAGCATCAGTCTTGGTTCCACACGATCCTAACCACCATCTTTTTATTGTATCACCTCTGTGAAGAGTTGCGAACTCTCTATTACGGTCGGTGGACCAACGAAAGCATGAATTCATGTACTTCTTAGAAGCAGCTCCTATTCCTAGAAGTTTTTCAAAAGTTAACAACGGTTCGGCGATATTAAGGTCACTGGAGTTCGTAGGTGCCACTAATCTTCTTCTATCCCATATGGCTAAAGTTCCGTCGTCACCATACGTGCTGAACTGCCAAGAATTAAACGGATTTAATTTCACGTCATATGAAAGTCTAGTCGGATGCTGGCAAATAGGGTTTGGCGATCGTAGATCAATCTCTTTGATAAATTTAGTGCTGGCCACAATCAGACCAGTATCGTCAAAGAATTTCGATGAGACAATGCTCTCATTTGTACAATATGAGAACGTAGGATTGATAATTGTACTGTTTTTAGTCTGATAATTAATATCCCACACCTGCAATGATGCATCATTTCTGTTTCTATCCAAACCCATCGCAACAAGACCATTGCCATTCATTCCAAGCGTATTGATGCATCTTTGTTGCTTTGGTCGAACTTTCATATCAATCGAGTCTAACTCTGGATTATCACACATTATTATATTGAATAATCTCACGAAACCACTCTTTTCGCCCACGGCGATCAGTCCAACGTCTAAATCAGAGTAATCTAGGCATGTTATCGATCCAAAATCTCTAGCCGTTCGCAGTTTCATTATCGATTCTTCTTCATCAATTTCAGGATCGACCTTGTAATGCGTTACTTCATCTCTGGTTGGATTGACAGAGAGATAATCTAACAGTCCATCGTACGACCAAGTTGTTACTTTCTTGATCAGTCCCATTACCTAATGGTCTAGTCCCCTTTCACTGTTGTCTTCTTCTTTGCTTGTTGATTGCCAACCTTTACCAAGGTTTTATAGGTGAGCGATGTGATATTATACATACAAAACTGTCTACCAAGAGAAAGAGAATGTTGACTCTAAATTCATATCAGATTCTTGAGCAGCTTGACTTCCTGAGGTTGTAGTTCTTCAACATCACTTAGCTCTTCTTGTTCTTTTAAAATCTGGCCCTCCCAGGGCCTAATTTGTATCTTGTCTCCTTCGATAATGAAATCTTCATGAAGTCTCTTGGTAATATCTGCCGCTTGAAAATTAGCTAACAGCTGGTTCAATAACGTTCTTGCCTTTCTCACAAGGTTTCGAATAGGTCTTGTTGAAGAAGGTTCGTCTTCAAGGGCAGAAAGAGTAATATTCATTCTAGATGGAAATGTTTCCCAACTTTCATTGCTGTGTGTATCGTATGATTTACATTCGATAAGTTTTGAGAGCATAGGATTGTCTGTTAATGAACGTTGGAGATTTTTGAAAGCTTCAGATTCGAAGAACTTATCGACCACGATCTGTTTCATGAGATAACTTTCAGGGTTTTTGCTCAGGCATTTGACCCGGGAAGAGACTTCTTTTATTGAGTTCCACGATGATGTACGCTTTTTCGTTAAGCTGGATAGATCTCTGAGTTTCTGAAGGTCTTTTAATAAAATATCCGAGACATTAATTCTCTCTTGCAGTTGGGCCTCATTCAAAAGGTTGGATGAACTAGGATCGTATTTTCGTACTAGTGGTCCACCTCTTTTTAACTCCCTTTTCATCGACCAATATTTACAAATGTTGCAAGCTGTCAATTCCGCGTTGGGTATGCCATATGAAGCGATTATTTTACTGATATGATCAGCAAATATATTCGGAGCAATAGGAGTGCCCCTATTAGTCTTCCACTTGTTGTTTGTAGGGCCAAATTTGATGCTTTCTCTGCCTTGGCTGAGGTGCGGATTTGTTGATATCTCACTGTCATTGTACTCAGCGAAATAGCGTCTAGTTTGTAGTATACCTTTTGTTGGGTCTGGCCATCCCGGAGGTGTATGCTTTCCACAGAAACAGTTTATCATGCGTAGACCAGCAGCCTGGTTGGAGGCGACTTCACTGATGGAAGCGCCTCCATAGTTCATGTAGAGGCCAGCTCTTTTGGCGCACGTTACATGAAATGCAGTGAAGCAGCTTCTGTTAGTACATTGGATGCAAGCACCCATACGCTGCCTACAAATGCTGCAGACAAGTTTCCATCTTGATTTGCTGATATTTTCAACTCCTTCAATCGGTTCCATATAGTGTAGATTGGCAAAGTATAATTCGGGAATCCATAAACCACACACAACATGCGCCCATGAGCCCGTATCCGTTTGCTTGAAGGCGCCCGTGTGGCTTGGACAAAATAGACAGCTAACTTTACGATTCTTCGACACCAAACATCGCCTACAAAGCCATTGCCCCTCCGGGATAAACACTATACCATAACATTCCTGGTGAACAGCTATGTCGCAGCCATCGCAGAAAACAATTGCATTGGCGTTATCACTGTCTGCACCTCCGCATACAGCACAGGGTTGGTCTGTTGTTCGCTCGGTGCCATCGTCGGAGCCGAATAACTCATAGTGAAGTCTGGTGGTCTCTGAACGATGACCAGAAGGTGATTCCTCCACTACCAGGGACTTCGGCGGTATCAGTTTTTCCAGATAGGTCCACTCCCTTTCAATTGCACTAATTAATAGTTCAAAGATTTCCTCGTTCATCTTCATTTGACAGCATTTTTCGTTCAGAAATTGCAGATACAAATCGTCCTGTTCATCCATGTCATATTCAACCACTAGATTAGTCAAACTGCTCGAAATTTGTTCAATATTGGCTGGTATTTTCAAAATTTCATCAGCGGTACCTATTGAAGCTGAGAACTTATTCAGATATGGAGTCTCAAATTCGTTGAAACAAGTACTTCTCTTGCTCTTCTTACGAAGCAAATATCTCGTCTCTTTGTCATCACCCAGTTGAGATATTGAATATTTGCACTTTTTAAATCTTGTTCTCTTATGATGTAGTCTTATTGGCTCCAAAGTTGTTTTCCCATTGAATATTAGCTGTTTTAAATGTCCTCTACTATCATTAACAACTCGAATATGACCATTGCTCAGCTCAGAGCCACCTCCTGGGGCATCCTGGTCCGGTCGAACGATTGGTATAAGGGTATCCTTGTCAAGATCACTGTACAACTCTTCTAGTTGTTTCTCTTCTCGTAACTTTGGACCATTATCGCGAAACCCTCTTTGCATTGACTAAATCCCAAGTTAAATCGTCTAGTTAATCATCAAATGGTATAACTTTGTCATCTTAATGGTTAAGAAGAGCTTGAAGATCACTTTACCATTAAGAGTGCCTTGTGACAAAAACTAAGATTGAAGCCCATGGATGATCTTCATCGATTTTGTATCTTCAAGACTATCGAGACGTGATCACTTGCTTTCGAGTGCGTATGGTTGTTCTTATACAAACTGTCAATCTATAGTGTAAGTTGAGTAAAACAAGACGATGAGATGCTAGCAACGCTGCGTGAAAAGGACATTTGATGTAGTGAATTTATCGTGTTAATGATTTAGCGTTATTCACATGATCTTGGATCCTTCCCATGTTGTTGCACGTAGCATTTCGACTCTTTTATTGATATAATCGCACATATGTTCTAGTGCTTTATGTCCACCTTGCTGTTTCTCGACCTTGTGCACCAGGTAATTGAAGTTCTTGTAGCCATTCTCTTGACAAACGTATTTTTGAAAGCATAACCAGTTGGAGAGCTCTAAATCATAGTTGGTGAGCTTTGGGAAATCATCGTTATACATGCGGAAATGACCGTGGTGAGTTGGTTTGAAATTGGGTTCATCTTCATGGTGAGACATTGTCTTCCTGCCATCAAACATCATATCTTCGCTTGCGGCGTATTCCCATGGATCGTACTTGGGAAGATGAGAGTGGATGAATGAAGCTGGAACTTGTTTGAAAAATGATAGAAAGTTCTTAATATCGTAGCCATTTTTCCTTTGCTCTTGCCAGAATGCCTTATCAATGTCAGTGAAATCAGCGGAAACTTCAGAAAGAAATGTTTTCTCACGTAGGGTTTGCAGCTCTTCCATCGGTTTTGAGTAGAGTTCTTGACGCGCTTTCTTGTAAGCTTCGAAATCAGCATTCAGATCATGTTGTATCATTGCCACTCCGCGGAATGATTGCTCATCTGCACTAATCTTATCTTCGCTTAGGATCTTCACCTCATCTTTCTTATTTGCCCAGTAGCCCATGGGTCTCACAGGAGCTTTGACCTGATAATAGTTTCTGGGTATACCATTTGCAGATAGCGCCCTCGCTGCAAAGGCAAAAGTGTCTTTATCGCCTTCTCCAGCAAAACCTTGGCCAAGCAGTGGATAGTAATATGATGGTCCATTGTAATTGTAATATAGACTCAGTATTATCGTATCCAGATGCTTATGTTTGTCAACCAATAGTTGGCCCGATTCTGTGCTACCGTCTGGGATCGTCCCATCCAAATCATGGAAGGGAACCTTACTAAAATCATTCACTTTATAACGTTCAGGTGGTGAAACGTTATCAACGGAGTACCGGATCCGTTTCGTCGTATCAACTTCTATTCCAGCTATATCATAAATCCCGGGATGATGGAGCCTTCTCCAGTAATCTGGCCATAATGCCAATCCAAACTCATCGAATATTGGGCAATCGAACATCTTATCAATAGGATTGACAACGTAATTATCAGCGTCCAGAAGCAACGTTTTCCTGAAACTCGAAGCCAAGAGTGCCAACGCCTTCAATTGGTAGCCCTTCACGCTTCCCAGTGTCGTGGAGTCAAACAATGTCTCCATAAAGACACAACGTGTCAAACCGGAGGGATCAAGCAGGGGTAAAACATTATCACAAAACGATGATTCACCCGTGTTCTCGGGTGGAATCATAATCTCAACAGGAATATCTCCACCTGCATTAGCCCTGATAGCTTTAATCGCTGGCATAACATGCATGGTGAATTTTCCGCCAGCAACGAAAACAATCCCATTACCAACATACATCTCCTTATGAAATCTGGGCATTATCTTGTCTTTCATAGTATCGAGAAACGCCCTATGTAGGTCCCTAAGCTTGTCCTTGGCGGAATTTTGAAGCTCTACGCATTTCAGTAATCCATTCCGGCTAATTCTGTCGAGATCATGCGAAAGTTCAATCTGTATGTCCCCAATCCTACAATCCTTACCTCTAGTTCGATCTATTTCACCTTGTGGTGAAAGCCTTCTGATCTCATCCATGGTTAATTTCAGTACATTGCGAACTTTACTGGGATCAAACGTTACTGTCCCATTGCTATCCGTCTTGTAATCATTCAGGTAACTAATATTCGACAATAAATCAATTTCAATGTAATCAGAACCTTGGTGCAATCCTATAAATATCAAAGTGATCAACAGAACGATCATACAAATTCGTAATATTCTGCTATTCTTTCTTCTAACAAAATGAACAATCTGCCTCAGTCGAGATTTCATTGCCACCATTGACACGTTCAATCAGGCCTATTCTAACGTCCAAACACAGTTGATATGTATAACTCTACTTCTTGTAAGTTTTGATGATGGAAAAAGTGCAGTTTGATGAAAACTTTAAAGAACTTTAAGATAATGTGATATTTAGCATCAAATCCAGGATTTATAGCTTGTCATCGAAGATTCGTAATGCTGCGCAATGCCTTAAAGGCTGGCGCTGCATTTGTTCGTTATGTCTACATAATTTAGTTATAAGCAACAGTGATGCGATGTGCCAGATCATACCTGAAAATGTGGTCTTGCACTATTTCGCAACTAGATCATGAACTTGTGATTGGTTTCCAAACCGCTGCGGGATGATTGATGCGTGATTCATAATTGAGTAGCATAAGAAATGCCAGGAATGATGTGGAAGACGCTTCTAGGAGTCAAAATCTAACAAATACTCGGGACGATCACCACTATTGAATAGTAGCTTAGCGTTATCTTCTGCTTCAATCAAATCGCCCGATAAGAATTGCTGCAGGTCGTCGTGAAGTGGTAAGTTATGGTCGTTGTTTGATAAGATGTTATCCATTAGACCAAATGAGTTAGATTCGTCCCAAGGATGCGATAGGTTGAAATTATGAGGATGAGGTTTAGCTCTCGTGTCGATGATTCTCTCGTTAGATACATCTTCGTCAATACCAGTGAAATCACTTTTAGCCATTGATTTCGCCATAGACGCTGATTCCTGAGACGGTGGTCTTTCAGTAGTGTTATTCGTGCCCTCGCGGTTCTGTTCAGCAAGTTGGCTAGACGCCAAACGCTCTCTTTTCTCTTCCAGCTCTTTTATCTTGTTCAATAGTTGTTTTTTCCTTCGTTCTTGAATTTCCACTACTTGCAGCAGATACTCAAGATACTCCACAGTCTTGTTTAGAATGATTCCTTTGTTGGGTTTCACCTGCTTACCGTTCATGTCGTAATTCAAAAGAGAAGGTGGCACTATGGTACCTAGCTCTTTTATCTTTTGCTTAATAAGTTCTCGCCTTCTTCTCTCCACAGCGTTGTGAAACTCTCTTTTACGCTTTAACCTTTCATCCGCCGTTAAATTCTTCGGCACGCTGGCCGATAGATACCCGTCAGGATAGTAATTTCCACTGAGCGACGCATGCCTTGTTCGCGGCGTAGCCATAAGACCTGGAGTGCCTGCACTCCCATTCCTCAACGAAGCCGACAAATGGCTTCCCGCTCGTACTGACGAAGAAGGTGATCTAACCGGGGGTGAAAAATGCGCCGATAACGGTTGACTGGCACTTGGTCCATTCAACAACTGCGGCTGGTTTTGAAAAGAGTCGTAACTTGAAGCTAGCAATTCCGAATGCAAACTAGACCCAAACGAAGAGCTCAAATCATCCGCCAGACTTGATAATGCATCATCATTTCTTCGGAAAAAAAGGTCTAATTCCTCATTCTTAAAAGACGTAGATGGCTGTCCCGTATCAAGACCATTCGCACCACTATTACTAAACGAACCCCAATGTTGAGTGTGCGATATCGAGTTTCGCGACCCATCTATCACAGATTGTCGTCCATCAAGTAATGAACTCGAAAATTTGTCGTCCAAGAAAGAAATGGAAGAATTGAGCTGTGAATGACTCGCAGAAAGATACGGAGAAATTTCAGCTTCTTCTCGCTTCACTTGAAGTAATCTCTCATGCTGTTTAGCTGGCGTATCACTAGGATATGCTTGTTCAGTTGGAAGATCGTCTTCAAATCCGTTCGCAAATGAAAATTTACCACCTCCGTACTCTCCTGGTAAACTCAAATGACTCGCAGCCGCTCCCGATGTATGGTCTTGACGATCTCTTCTGCCATCATTGTTCATAACAAAAATGCCTGGAAATTACTCGATAAATCCCAAAAAAGTCTCTATAGAACCGTGATCCCACAACAACAGTCCACCAATGTTAGCTCCACAGACAATAACCGACCACTAAACCGTATTTACAATCAATAATACCAGTTTAAAGCTCACTTCTGGTCTATCCATTGCCAATTCCATTGGAACACCTCGAGTTACCCTCCTTTGGGTAAAATAAGCCTTCCGTGAGAAGTGATTTAAGATTAAGCCATCTTAAGCCCTGATCACCTATAAGTAGAGGGATATGGTTGATGATAGAGGCAGATCAGTGTTTGAGAGGTCTCTAGGGGTCTCTAGGTTATATTTTGTGGGATGTCTGATAGTGCAAATGCTCAGGTGAATTCGCTGCGAGATTCGCTTAATAGATGGAATCAATCACGGTCACAAAATTCTCAAGGGTTTAATGAATCTGCGAAGACGATGTTCTCATCTTGGGCTGATTCTTTGAATACGAGAGCTCAGGATGTGTATCAGAGATTGCCAATATCCAGACAGGATTTAGTACAAAATCAAGAACCTTCGTGGTTCAATATTTCACGAACCGAGAGGTTACTTTTGTTTGTGAGCTTTATATTGGGATCAGTAGCGTGTTTTACCACTTGCATATTCCTATTCCCCGTGTTGGCTGTGAAACCTAGGAAATTTGGTCTTTTGTGGTCTATGGGATCACTGTTGTTTGTGCTGGCTTTTGGTATATTTATGGGACCAATGGCGTACGTTAAACATTTAACCTCGAGAGAAAGACTACCATTTAGCGTATTTTTCTTTGCCACTTGTATTTTAACGATTTATTTTGCAGCTATTCGGAAAAGCACGATTCTAACGATACCCTGTGCTATACTGGAGTTGATAGCTTTGGTGTATTATGCAATCTCTTACTTCCCCTTTGGAGGTACTGGAATCAAGGTAATAAGCTCTGTGGGGATAAATTCAGCAAGAGGAGCGCTTCACATTTGAGTTTTTAGTACACCATTTTGTACCTATCTTAGTTTTCAAGTATATATAACGGATCGCATGTTTCTTGAATGGCATTTATTCTTCATCGCTCATTAGCGGAATTACTTCATCGTAGCTTGGGGGCGGTGAAGTTATCGCCTCGTTGTGTCGGAATTCTTCTTCAGAACTTGCTCGAATGTCTTCGTCGTCTTTTGGTGCAGTGCTATTTGGCGTCAAAGAATATCTGGTTTTGAAAAGGCGCGATCCGTGTGTGGGTTCTTGAGCTGTCGTGGAGCTAGCTGGTTCGTTTGCGCCGGATGAAGCTCCATTGTCTGCATTGCTGGCTGCATTGGTACTTAGTATGCCGTCGAGATTGTTGAACCGTGTGTTGGCTTCCATTGAGTGAGATAGCGACATCTGGTTGGACGATGAAGGTATTGTTTCAGAGGGGGTAGCTATGGAATTGCTACGTGACAGGCTTAATTGCTGGATCGACAGCTCTTCAGCATCATAGCGAGATCTTACGTTAGGGGATCCAAACGGAGACACGATGGGTGATTGTATTGGTGAGCCTGGTACAGAAATAGCCTCTTCGAAAGTCGGTGGAAGAACAGCATCCGCGTCGGGCTCCCCCATCGGGTGTGTTTTTACCGCCATATCATAAGTTGGAAGTTCCATATTACCATTGTTGCATAGTTCAGAAACCAGGAAAACCGGCGTATCGATCAGAACTTCGTAATGTCTCAATCTCTTTGGGTTTGTATCGTCTATTTTGCTGATTCGCAGCATAAACTCCAGTTTGTGCTTGCTGTAGATATTGCTGAAATGTAAGCTATCCAGATAGAGACCACGTTTAGTCTTGTTCAAATTGGTATGGAATTGGACAGGTATTCCGGAGTTACTCCTTACAGTCGTTGCGTGGAAACCTTCATCGGACTGAGGGCGTGCTGACTGGCCAGAATCGGAACTTCCTTTGCTCTGATGGGTAAGTGAAGGCCTACGATTAACCAAAAATCCCATTACACCTCCACGATGAGGAGTTGCGTGTGACGCAGCCTCTGGATTTGGGACGCTGGCGTAGACATCTATACCATAAGGTGGGACAGTTCTGGCTGTCTTCTTGTTCAGGTCTTCATATCTTGGAAACTCAAGCACAGTCTCGATCATTAACGGTTCTGCTATTCCTATGGTTGGCTGCCCATCGTCACTGTCGGCAGCGACGTAGGCGAGCAGATTGTCGTTAATGCAATTTTCAACGATTTCTTCTCTTATAGCGCGAGAACCCTTTTCACTGGTTCTGACTTCCAAAAGTGAAATGTTACGTTCTTTCTTTCTCCTTGAAGCAAAATCACTGAAGTAGGGATTATAAGGGTCTTTAGCAACCGGATCAATCTGATCATATTCATATTCATAGTTCTTGCTCACGAATGTGATCTTTTCGATCACGCTAACCCTCAATCTCTTTAAATAAATGCCCTTGGATATAGGAGCCAACTTTATCTTAACAGGAACTTTACTACCAAGAGAAACGTATTTCTGACCAAAGGAAATTTCATATGATAGCGAGTTTGCCCAAACACGATTGATGTAAACCGGTTTATTTGCCGTTGAGATAGAGATCAAAGGAGGCGTTCGCACCACGTCGATTGGATACTCAGAGTATATCTCGTTCGATTCATCACTTTTCGTTTGTGCCTGGTTTGTGATGTGTAAATTATTTTTAAACTTTTTAATTGCATTACTGAATCTCCTCCCGCTATGCTGGCCAGTCTCTGTCTGCCTGCCACGATCCAATTCCGCGTTAGAGGCCGACGTCTGATCATCTGAAGATATTCTAGTCGCAATGCGAAATCGGTAGTCGACACGCGCCGACGGCATATAGAGCGTCTCAGGAATGTGGTTTGAAAACACAACAGGTATTATAAAGACATAATCTCCAGGTTGGAAAACCTGAGATTGTCGAAGTTTAACTTTCTTCAGCAATTCCATCCTTGTACGATTCTTATCGAGGTACGGTCTCATCTCACTAGCATTATTCTTGAATAGTTTCATTGGTCTGAGGTTTCTATTGTTTTCTATAACCTTCTCATCGGATGAAACGTTAAGTGGAACATAGAGATTTGGATTGCTAGCGCTCAATTCCCATTCCAAAGATCCTGCGCAATAAAACTCTTCATAAAACGACTTTGTAGGGGGAACACCATTGTGCCAATACACTCTCACCCTGGAACACAGTTCCGCTCTAATATTTCCCAACGTAGTCACTTTAGGGAACGATAAAATTACGGCAATTGTGCATGTGGCCATTGAATTGTCAATTTCAAAAGCAGGAGTCGTCACAGAAGTCGAAGCAACAGAACTTCTGCGTCGAAATGTTCTGGTATCGGAATCACCGGTTTCGATCCTTCCCGAAAGTTCATCGCTTGCATCATCTGTATCGTCTTCAATAGCCCTCTCATCGCTTAACGAATATGAGTCAGACAAATTTGGCAATGCACCGCTTGGAAGATCCGGAGTGTTACCAAATGGCCTGTCCTGCAAAGCATCGGGATCCACTTCGACCGCTTCCTCCTCATCGCTACGTAAACCGTTCAATCTGGCTAGATATTCGTCGTCGTTCGAAGACATTGTCGGCAGAAAGACGTGATCACCACTAGTGGCTATGGAAATTCTGATATCTGGAGTATCAGATATAACTCTTGGCGCCAATAAGCCCCGCTCAGTAAGATACTCACATAGAAATTCTTTTCCAAACGACTTAAGCGAACCTCTCGAAGGATTAGTCGTCGAAGAACAGGTAGTCAAGTTCCCTCCAACGGCATTACCATCAACCACACCACCTTCCTGACCCGACGAACTCCAAGCAGTACCTTCTTCCGCCTCATTGCCAGAACTCTGCTCTGCCGATGAACCAGTCGATATAGCACCGTTAGAACTCCCGATCGAGTGCCTTAAAGACCCCAATTCACCCCCTGCTGCGCTTTTTCTTCTTCCTTTCTCATTTTCTTCCACCGCAGTCTCACCACGACCAACACTCAAACTAGAACCACTTCTCGGCAGGCTCGAACCCCTCTGATGTGAGCCGGAACCGCCAGCGGCACCGAAAATTGAGAATAAAGTACTCTTAATAGTAGAAGATCGTCTACGATTCACGATTTTCCTCGTCGGAGACGCAGATCTAGGTCCAAATCCACTCAAACCACTGAAAACACGATCTTCCCCATCACGGTCCACTAAAGACGGAATCGGTCTTGGTATTGGATATGGCATAACAACTCACAAAAACCCTAAATCATACAATTATACAATTATACTATCAAACAGCAACTCTTGGACCAGCCAATACACCAAACAAACCTAAACTGATACCACAGTTATCCTTACTAGTTGATCAGATCCCTTCTTGTAAGCTCAACTATAAGGTCGTATATAGACCCTTCTTTTTCAACTATCAACAAATCCGGGTAACCCCTTCCAAACCATCAAAACTAACAAATAAGAGCCAAAGATGAGTACAAGCTATTGAAAGAAAGCACTGGTTGTGGTGACGATGGTTATTATTGTAAATGATTGATAGTCTGTGAGCTCGAATTTGCCCCGTATCTTTATGACTTATTTCAGTTTTATAGTGAGTTTTGAAGGGGGTTACCCGGCCTATTTTGGGCAATAAAGCCTGTAGAATAAGAGGTAAGGTACTACAAGAGAAGTGATCTGATGGTGAATTGAGAGCCATTGGTGGGTCATTGAGGAGTTTTCTGAGGTTATGGGAGGTTCTTCATTGAGAAGTTTCATTAAGGATGTTCGTGGGGCCAAGACAGTGGCTGAAGAAAGAGCGATTGTGACCAAAGCATCGGCAAAGATAAGAACTAAATTGAGAGATGATCATTTACCGTTGGAGAAAAGGCGAAATAATATCCAGAAATTGCTTTATTTGTATATATTGGGTGAAAAGACTCATTTTGGTCAAGTGGAATGTATTAATTTAATAGCATCGGAAGAATTTGCGAATAAGAGATTGGGTTACTTGGCAGCTATGTTGTTGCTTGATGAATCGCAGGATTTATTGACTTTGTTGACGAATTTATTGAATAACGATTTGAATCATCCTAATCGATGTGTGGTTTCGTTAGCTTTGACGACACTTGGGTTTCTAAGTTCATCAGAGCTAGCGCGGGATCTTTATCCCGACGTTGAGAATATCTTGAATACGTCTAAGGATCCGTTTCTGGTTAAGAAAGCTTTGCAATGCGTGGCGAAGCTTGTGATGACGGATTGCTCGTTGTTGGAGATCTTGCAGCCGCCACAGCTGCTCTCTCTGCTGAATAATCGGTCGATTTGTACTCATGGCGTACTGTTGGGTATTGCAAAAGTTTTGCAGGCTGTATTTGCAAGCCTTTCAATGCTTCGGAAAAGGGAGGAGCTTACAGTTGATACTAATGGCATTTTGAAGCAGCTGTTAGGCGCAGTACCAGAGCTACTTGATTTGCTGCAGAATTTGAACGTTAAAAATTTTGAGCCTGAGTACGATATACAAGGCATATGTGATCCATTTTTGCAATGCGAATTATTGTACACATTGAGACTTTTCTTTCAAGTGTGCTTTGAGTTTAAGATAACAGAAATTGAACAGTATTCCAATAAATTTAATGATTTATTGACGCAGATCGCCACCAACACGGATAGCAGCAAAAACTGTGGACAAGCTATCCTTTACGAAGCTACAAGAACCATTTTCTCATTGAATTTGAACCAGGCCTCGCGTGTACTGGGTATCAATATCTTGGCTCAATTTCTGTCTGGAAAGGATAATAATACAAAATATGTGGCATTGAGTACTTTGTTGAAAGTGGTACCTCAGGAGCCCGTGGCAGTTCAAAGACATAGGAAATTCATCTCTCGCTGTCTGCGTGACCCAGATATCTCAATAAGAAGTCGAGCCTTGGAGTTGGCATTTGCCATTTTAAATGACGTTACCATGGTTGAACTTACCGAACAGCTGGTGGAGTTTTTGAAGAATGCCTCTGACGATGACAGAAGTCTAATTGTATACACTGTCGAGTACCTCGTCAGGGCATTTGAGACTCACACATCAGTCGATGAAAAATGGAAACTAGAGACTCTCATCATGGTACTGAAATTGGTGGGTAACGTTATTAACGCTGAAACGATAAGCAATTTACTTATCTTTATCAACAACGCCAGCTGCGCGCAAGAGAGATGCGAACTCATCGCTGGCATGTTGAAACTAACATTGGATGACTCGGAAAGATCTGAGATCTCCGAACACAATACTGGCTGGAATCTGGTAACTATTTGGTGTGTCGGTGAGTATGGTGGGGAGATATTGGAGAACAAGTCAGATGCAAAAATCTCTGAGCGTTCGCTGACGAAATATCTAATTGATCAGCATGCAGCAAGCGATAGAAATGACAATAAGATGGTACATTATCTATTAACTGCTGCCCTAAAATTGTCGGCACATATAAATGATGCAGGCTGCAACGAATCGTTGAGACAAATATTAGTATCACGTTCAAAAGATGCGGATCTGATGCTTCAATCAAAGAGTGTTCAATATGAAATTATTTTCAGGCAGCCATTGAAGGTTAAGAAGACCATTCTTGAGTCGATGCCAAAATTTGAGAAAAAGATAGACGTTGAAACGCAAAAGATATCCCCAACTGCCACTCAATCGACCGCTTCGCAACGGGAATCGTCTGATTTGCTAGATCTGCTCGGCGAAAAACAGGAACCTCAACCAGTTCTATCCCCAACCGACTTGCTCGCCGATATTTTCGGTACTAACGGTACTAATGGTAAACCAAGTAATGACAAACGCGTGTCAGGGGTCAACACTCCCGCATTAAAAATACCCACAGACAGCACCAAGATTCATGAAAGCGACGCTATAGAATGCTACATTACCCTAAAGTCATGCAACGACGGTACAGCACAAATGGAACTCTATTTGAAAGCCAAGACAAATCTACAAAATCTGCAAACTTTTTGTGCTGTCCCCAGAACTCAAAAACTAACTTTGAGTCAAATTCAACCGTCCAATGCACTGATTCCCAACCAAATTGCAAGACAATCTTTAAAGATTGTCGGCTCTGGTAAGTTAAAACTAAGAATAAAGCTCAATTTCATCACAGACGGAAACAACAACACCGACCAATTCGACCATAAGTTTGATCAAACTCTCTAACACTTGAACTACATCTGTAAATAAAAGTACTTAATGAACAGATACACCAGTGGTTCTACCAGCAGCTTCGCTAACAGCGGCCCTGATATCATCGGTTTTCTTGGTGCGTGGCAGGATATACTTATCAGCAATTGGTGAAATAACAACATTGTAAACCATTTGAGCACCACCAGTTTGTGGTAATGCCAAATATAACAAGAACACTGTCTTGATAAACCAGTAAAATGGTACCAAATACAAAATCGCTTTGGACCAAAATTCAATAACATTTAAAAATGCAAAGACAATCCAATAAGTTAAAAGTTGCGTATCATCCTCTTTACCACTACTCTTGACTGCAATTAATGAAAGATACGCTGGTACAATAAATCCAGCAATATTGGCCAGGATTTCACCAATACCACCAACATTAATAAAAATTAAAAGTAAATAAATGAAACCTGCTCCAATAACCAAATATGATTTAGGCAACTTGGTTCTATTCTCCAATTCTTGTAAAATCTTGTTACTAGAGAATCTCTAAAACTAAAAGTTAGTAAAACTTCTTACAATCCAACGAAATAAACAACATACAGTATCAAAATCTTTTAATTGTGATTGAATACTTGAACTAAAATCAGACATAACTACTTTCAACTACTTTTATACTGAAGATTTGTTAAGATCGTTGTCAATAGTGAAGTTAAAGATGGCTTACTTTTAAACCTTTTTTCAGTTGCTATGAAGAAATTTGCCAAGCAAAAGCTAAACTGATAGAAACATTTACTAAGACTTGTAGATCAACCACTTGTAAGACTTGTAAGACTTGTAAGGACTCTTGTAAGATCTGTAGTAAGTCTAAGTCTTGAACGTAGTAAACCTTTCGCAAGAAGACCTTGATATCGATCGGCAAAAGCCAAAGCGTTCAAGTTCGATAGCTTTGTATACCTGACAACTCAATTGGCCTACGCCGCTACCAAGTGTGATAGTCTGTACAGTTTTTATTGTTGTTAATACCAAGTCTTGATCTTGTCGAATCTTTGATGTTGAAATTCCCACTGAGGATTGACCAACAGAGTCTTCATCGCATTACGTCCAGCAGGGTAGTTTGCCTTTGCATCCAATGTAATTCTTTTCGCCTTTTCATGATCAGCTTCTGCATTTAGATAGACAGAACAGATCCCGTCGGCATGTTCTAACACAGGAATCTTGTTGAAAGCCTTGATCTTTCTGACAAGGGCATTGGAGCCCCGTGTCAACAGTCCAAAGACATCTTCTCTCGTTTCTATCGATGGAATTGACCCCACTGAAACGCCCGTTTCGTCGTCCCATTCAGCTACAGTACTGTTTATAATGCGGACTATCTCTCTGAAAGTATTGACGGATTCCTTACCACCTTTAAGAATCCCAGCGTTTCATTGGATCTTCAGGATCTGCAACATCTTTGATGCCTTGCAACATAGTATCGAATTTTTAAAGGTCAACCTCTTTACCAAAAATTGTGCTAATCCAGTTCTCTTTAACTGCCTGCAAATCAAGCTTATTAGCTGCTTCAATTGAACAAGCATCTTCCTTCAATTCATCATGAATCTTGTACAAGACTTTTTAACGATTTGCATCGCTAATAGTCTTTAAGATTACCTGCTCGAAGAGCATTCTTTGCAATTTATTCCGAACTCGACATGATCACAATCAATTCCTAAGACTTGGTATCGAGCAACAGTAAACGATGCTACCAGTTATTGGTCCCAAAGTAATAGATCAGAGGTCCAACCAAGGAAGACCGTGCTGTTAAGGCTCTTTCTAAAGACAATAAAACGAAACGTAAGGCGAGTTTTGAGCCAGCAGAAATTGAGTCTCACCACCGACTATTCCATATTGGAAACCAGCCAATAGTACATTATAGCGATGGATGATGAGGATTCTCGCAGAATATGAAATATTGGACCTGAGAACATACCGCCGTTCCGATTACGATGGTATTCCTACTGATCAGAAGCCGTAAGACTAAACCTCCCGGTAGAGACTTACAGATCACTTTGAGGTCTTGTCCCAGTTCTGCTTCGATAAGGGCGGGATGGTATCCTAACGTCGGGCTTCCTGTAAAGTGGTTTGAATCCTCTAAAGCCTTCGAATGACACATCCTCAGTTGTGCCCCTGGATGCTGTTCCACTTACTTGGAGTTGACTTCACCGCTTCTAGTACGTTAGCTCATGTTGACAGGATGCTGAATTCCAGGCAGCGATCCACACAGTCCCTGACTGGATACACGTTCAAGCGATCGACTGTCAGTCATCTCAAGAAACGGTTGAAGAGTTGGAGTTTTACATGAATTGATATCAAACCAGGTGCCACACCACCTTACCGCCGATCTCAAAGGAGGAGGAAATCGTAAAGATTTACTCGAGAAGGATTCATCGAACCATCCAAGAGTCCCTACAGCGATGCTGGTCGTCCTAATTAAAAAGCAAGACGGTTCTTACCGCTTATGTGTGGATTATCGAGTCCTAAACGAGGCCACTATAAAGATCCATTTCACTTACCAAGAATCGAAGTTGCACGCTAGATCCCATTCTGGTTACCACCAGATACCGGTTAAAGAACAAGATGTCAAAGACTGACTTTACCATTCATAACGGTAAATACCAATACCGAGTGATGCCTAGTAACGCGCCGCCTACTTTCTCAGGTACATGGCTGACATCTTCAGTGACCTATCGTTCGTTCTAGTGTACCTCGATGGCATTTTAGTAATGTCTACATCAAGAGAGGAACACATCAAATATCTTCGGCCTGTCGGGGTGCTGGTGACCGCTGCTAATGCTGCATTCCATATTGTACGCATCCACTGAAGTTTCTGAGTGCAAGTCTTGATCCTGTCAAGCAGCGATTCGAAATCGCCAAAATACGCAATCTTGTCCACGTCGTTATTGAATTCGAATCTGAACAGGTGGGTACGCATCGGGGCCAAAAAGTTGGCCACTTTCACCGCGTCTCTCTCCTCTTTGAACCAGGTTGGTCTGCTGACGGTCGCTGGATGTCTGCCGGAGCAAACAGTGGATAATGCTGAAGACATGGTGATACTATGGTTCGGTGATAAACTAGGCCGGTGCTACCGAGAGGTGTTCCCTTTCATCGAGCGCGCCATAGGCTAGGACTCTTTGGCTGACAAGCAACGGACTAGATCAGTGAAGGGTTCGCCATCGATAGTTGAACACGATTTCTTTCTCTCTTTAGAAGAAACTTACTCCAAGACAATAATACCAAGTTGTTAACAATGTCAAAACCTGCAGAACAAGAGTCCATTAAGCCTGATGAGTGCACTTCCAAGTTTATTTCACTATTTCAGTCCCTCGGCACCACCAAACTTCGAGAGTCAGTTGAGTCAACTGACCCAAAGGAGAGAATCCCTGTCGACTACTCCCTTTGCCGCCGCTATAGGGCGATGCTAACCTCCCAAGCCCGCTTAACTGGAAACTTAGACGTGAATGGGCTTGGAATTACTTATGAAATAGCAGCCCGTGATCCCAAATTGCTCCAGTATATATGTCCATCAAGGACGCCGGAGGTGGTGTCGATATGTCGGTCAACACGACCAGGGAGCCAATGGACCTAACTGGTATTGTTGAGCAACTAGCTGCCGCAGTTGCGTTCTATTCGTGGACGGGTCACCTAGACACTTCAATCATCTGCGGGAGTGAGCCAGTAAACATAGAAGCGCTGGGTGATGTTGCACCTTCTACCTCCCAAGTGTTTATCCCACGGATTGTCGATACCGTGATGACATTTGATGTATTCAGTGTCATTGCGGCTGCCGCCAACGCCTACGGTACTACTGTTATGACCGACATCTTCGATAACTCGAATTTCGAAGATGTTTTCGATGCCCACGCTGCTGCGGCTTGTGTTGATGCTATCAACTTGATTGCTGGTAACTACCAAGTAATCGGGGCTGACAGCGTTGTCGTATATGCTGTCATCCGTGGAGTGCATCGTATTGTCTCCGTCATCGGGCACACTGACGAGGATGGAATCATGCAAGATGTACTTCGTTGTTCCGGATTCAATGCTCCTTACGGAGTAATCCACTCTGGTACGGGGAACGTGGTTACTTTACCGCGTCTAGTGTCGTTGACCCAGAACGCTGCTACCAACTGGGTGGATTCTGTCGCGTTGATCTCGGCAGCATCTGTCGCACACTGTGACCCGTGCAACGTCTATAACGGGAGCGTATATCCGACCCTCATTACGTCCGGGTGCAACCCTGAGGACTGCACTCCCGTGCTTGGGCCTGGTACATCCGACGACTCGCGTGAGATAACAAGCAAGCTTTACCAAGATTTCGCCAGGTTTGCTGAAACCTGGGCCGGTGCATTAGGGAAAATCTTTGGAATGTCGGGATCGCGCACTGCACCAGTCGTCAACCACCTTATCAACTGTTCTCGACTCTTAGCAGGACAAAACATCCGCCATGCAAGATACAGATCTGTGGCACCGTTCTATTGGATCGAACCTACATCCCTGCTACCCGCTAACGCATTTGGTACAACTGCCGAGGCAGAAGGGTTTGCTTCGCTTGTTACGCCTGGACAAGAGATGACGAGACCTGGTTTCGAGAGAATAAAGAAAGCTGGAGATATGGGCAGTGTGATCGTATATGACGTCGTCATGCGGTCCGCCCGTACTGCAGCACTATTGACCCACTTGACCAGGGATTCAAAGGATGGGCTCGCCGACATGACTGTATGGGAGGCCGATCCCACTTATTTCGCTAATGTTGGCGCATCTCCCGACGCTGGGCGGACCCTCTATGACCGTATGCTGGCACGCGAAGGGTTCGACTCGTGGATGTGGACGCGTGGACAGTGCCCAATACCTGCACCTAGTGAGTTTTTGAACTTGGAGGGCACGATGCGTGTCGCTGTGGTGCACTTTGTGTTTAATGAGGATGATTTGTTATATGAGTACACTCATGTGCCGCTCCCTCAGTTATTTGAGAACACGACTGTAACCTTCAATGTCTCACGTCCAGGCGGTATTTCACCTGCGAAACCCAACAAGTGGATCAGCCGTGTAGCTCGTGCCAGGACTAACGGTACTGTTGCACTCGAACAGGCTAGGAGGAACGTTGACCCCGCGTTGGCCAGTGAGATTCTCGATTTACCTATCAAGTTCACCATCCCTAGAGGAGCCTTTGACCTTGAAGGCGACTCTTAGCATGCGCTCGATCCACCTCACGCACAGGCCCTGCTTCTGTAACCGGCGGGATCTGCCGCTGCCAAAGACGGTGCCACTGACTCAACCGGCATCATATCCGCTGCGTCACAAGTGCACTAGCACACCACTACGCAGGTCCATCCCACCAGTCACCGAGTTGGCCGCCAACAAGGGACCAAAAACACCTGCCCCACGCGCACAATTGCAGGCTCACCTGTAGCCCCAGACACTGGGAGTGGTCCGAAGATATCCAAACGGATATCGACGTTATTCGCTCAGGACTAGCAGATTCTAGAGAAACGAAGCTATCCAAGCAGGATTCCATAGGACCAAGAGAAGTTTTATTAAGTAATTACTATCAAACCTACAACAAGTTCTAAGCGGATTTAGCTCAGTTGGGAGAGCGCCAGACTGAAGAATAACTTCGGTCAAGTAATCTGGAGGTCCTGTGTTCGATCCACAGAATTCGCATCTTTTTTGTTAATTTTTTAATTAACGTCATACATTTCGAAAGTTAAGCCCTAGCTGACTTAGATTCTATAAGCTTTCAATGCTTGCTGAAAACTAACGCTGAAGTATCTATTGAAATAGCATTTCCGTTGGATTGCTAATATTTATGTTTCTCTTAGTTATTTTATCTGATTCTCAAGATCTTAACGATGACCAAATGTTGAAAATAACTTACTAAATGTAAATATGAATAGAAAAATGCATAAAGTCAAATACAAAAATATAAATGCTGTTAATTCTTCAGGACAATCTCTTTGATAGTACCGCCTCTAATATCAATGTCATCGTCGTAACTTCCTTGGATGGTAACTAGAATGAATCTGGTCTTTCTCCACTCTGTGGAATTTATGCTCTCTTCAAAACAGCATGGACTCTCGTGCAACTGCAAGGAATCATAGTCCACGTAAAATTCAGTGACGTTGGTGGGCAGTAGCTCGATTAATGATTGATTGTAGACTTCTTGAAAATATGGTTCAGAAGGCTGGATCTGCAGATTGTCCACGATTCTTACAAAATGCTTACTGAGTAAGTGCGATTCTTTCAAACTCTCTAGGAAACCTTCTATGCCATTTGTTTTCCAGCTTACGATGGCTGCGATATCTTCGTCACAAGCATCCACCTCTATCTCGGAAATATCTTCTCCAGCATCTTCGAGTACTTCCGTGATTTCCTCATCCTTCGTTAGATCCACATCGGTTGTCTCAAGAACCTCCGTCAGATTGCTGAAAAGCCTTTCAATCTCAGAAGCGTGAGGTAATATGGCAACAGTCACGTTTTGAGCAGGTCTTCGACCCCAAAGAATGATTCCACTCTTGATCTCTTGAAAGTTATCTTCTCCGAGATCAATAAGCAGTTTCGCCGGCTTGTATTTATTAGCTGGTTGCCAATGAGTATAATTATTGCCATCCAAAGCGGAAAATGGAACATCACCAGGAACCCCAGCAGTTAGATTAGTCACTTGTTTACTCTCTACCACGTTGCCTGGTACATTAAGAGCGGGTCTAAAGAGGGGCAGAACAAGCTCTTGACCGGGTTTGATTGTGTAATAGGTACCAAATGCGCTCACAGGTTTATCGCCACCACCCTCTTCACTGTAATCATTGAAACAACCTTCATGATGAGTGGTGTTTGGCCCCTCATACCTTGCGATGTCTCTATCACGTATTAAGCTTCTATCTGGCACTTTAACTCTAATATCAGCGTCGCCAGACTTATGAATGATGGTCCCATTATAATCATCTATAATAATATCGAGTACCTGGCCCATATATTTGAAATTTCTAATAGCAATTCCTCCAGGTAGTAAAGGCATTTCAATGGGGCTAAAACGTAATAAACGTGAAATCTTTTTGGTGGTTTCATCGACCTCATATGAATATCTCAATCCAGTAAGACCGAATAGAATCGCTTGTAAAAAGCCGCCATTGGCAGTAAGAAAGGGAAATGCTGGTTGCGTCAGTCCATTAGTCAGGAAATTGTCATCTGATTGTTCGCTGAATTGAGCAAAGGGCCCTCTCAGATAGGGCAGAACTGATTTATAAAGGTAACTTTGTGAAGAAGAACCATGGTTAAGCATACCAGCTGCAGCAGCAACAAACACCGGATAAGTCATTGCGGGACCTGTAGCGGATTGACGCTCAGAGTAATAATATAGATCCTTGATGGCGTTGTTCAAGATTGATTCATCAGTGATGTAACCCAAGGGATAAACCATCAAAGGAACATCTGCTTGTTTGATTTCTATTGAACTGTTCATTCCGGAATATTCGAGTGTTATATTCGAACATGATCTTGGAATGTAAATTCTTTTTGAGATATCCAACCATTTGGGATCGACATATTCACCTAGGTGGTTACCTATATCCGTAGCCCACTTCAACATGGTCTTGATACCAGCGTTAGTGAAAGCACCATTATTGATGTGATTGGCGAACTCATCGGGATCCGTTAGGTTATAAGTTTCATACTTCCCTAGGGTCTCGTTGAATTTAACGTATGCAGCGAAAAAATCAGCAGCGTCTTTCAGTATCGGCCAAGTTGTATAACGCAGATAATCATCATCAATACCTTCGGCACCATTCATATAAATGGAGAAAGAAGCTAAAGCGATGTCAATATTAACGTGGTATTCGTAATCGACACAGGGTCCCGATGAAGTACAATTAGCGTATCTTCCTGAAGTCCACGGATATACAGCTCCCGGATAGCCATTTAGCCTGGCATTTTCACGAGCTTGCTGATGGGTGGCGTTTCTATAATTATTGATATTCTTTGCAATATTTGGGAAGAAAGGTAATACTGCCGGTTGTATCCAGATATCAGCATCCCAAAAGACCATCCCACCATAGGAATCAGAGGATAAGCCTGATACTGGGACAGGCAAACCTCTCTCATCCGAGACGTTAAAAGTCCTTGTATTGGCTAACAGGTGAAATAATGAAGATCTCGCTGTCATTTCTAGCAGAGCATCAGATGGAATTTCAATAAAAGCATCATTGTATATTCTTTCCCAGGCTTCAGTATTAGAAGCAATTAGCTCTTCAAATTTCCCACGATTGCCAGTAGCTATGGTTGTGGCAAATTCAATGTTTGAAACATCATTAGCATCAATTTTATTAAACTCACTTGACATGATACCAACATATTTTCTAATGATAGTTTTGGGAGAAGTTCTTGTTAATCTCACATGAGAAGATTGAGCGATCCTCTCATTATTGGAATACTCCTGTGCCCAATCGAAAGTGGAAAAATTACCCAATGCTGCTGGATCTTCCACGATGCAAGTGGAGAAAATGGCGGCATTTGATTCAGGCACATTTTCCGGCTCTACAACCATGTAAATTCCCTCTTTATCCTTGTCAAATCCTAGATCTCGCAACACTGTTCTGTGAGATGTGCCAAAATCCAGAAAGTCATAAATATTCAAATCAATGTGCGGAACATCAGCGGGCAACTTGGCTAAATTCAATGAAATTTCCAAAGAAAGCATACCGAGAGAGTATATTTTTTTATGAGTAGCCACTTCACTCCTTACATTAATCATACCATTTAACCAATCGAGTTGAGTGGTAACAACTCCATTCCGCATCGATAAATTCTGGTTGTAATTTGTAACGTCATTAACATTGACATTTTGAGGATTAAACCATATTGAATCATTGATAGAAAATTGTAAATTCGTCCACTGTGGTATGGCAGATATCACTGTAGTGTAACCTCTATCATCCAACTCGGGAAAATTCGTTGAATTCAATTTCTCTTGCAAACAATAGAAGTCCGACACGAAAGCTCCAGCATATCTTCTATTTCTCAAGGGCCAACCATTGTCCAAAGCTCCCGGGATCTCTTCTCCCGAGTTAGTCCAAAGATTTAACGTATCCACCGCGTAACCAAACCCAATATTCGGAATCCTCGATCCGATGTATCCGTTGGAAACGTAAGGTTGCTTCGAATAAGTATTGGGATACATCTTTGTACCCCCAAGAATCATATTATCCTCATCGTAAATCGAATCATCAAAATCACAAAGCAACTCGTACAGTTTCCGTGATGCCTTTCTAGCGTTCTCATTGCGATATAGTAAATGTGTCTCTAGGCAAGATTTTTGAATTTGTCCTTGCTGATGTTGTAAAATATTGTTTGAAGTAGCGCTCAGTCCACCAACATATGTGATAAAACTGGAAAATAACCCCAACATACCAACGAGCGTAATCATTATAATCGTTAAAAGAAAGTATAACAGTCTCTTATCCTTCGAACGGTTCTCGATTTCTGGAACCGTTTGAACCCCATTCCCTGAACTCTCCAATAGAGGCTCTTCACCACTCATGCTGAAACAAAATGCATATAAATATTCATGTAGATCGATTGCTAAACGAAATCTGAATCTGGTTTACCTCGATCTCACCGCTCCCTTACTATATATATGGTTGTTATTCCGAGAAACAACACGCGGCGCGTTCACCCCCAGTTCTTTTTGCGATCCGAAAAAATAGAAACAATACTAATCCCCAACTGTGAGTACCAGCTTGTAACCACATCAATAGAATACGAAAAACTATCTCTGTTTACCTCAAACATATCCCATTTATATATAAATCCTCAGCGGCAAAATGCCCCCCTTTTCCCCATCATTATAAACGAAGATCGAGCCTCAACTCGACCAAGTCCGGGTAACTTCAACCGACCAATCAAATCCCGTGTTTGACCATTTTCCCTTTTAGGAAAGATCTCATGCGTCACTACTAACGAACAAATTTTTTTCTTAATCATCACGAACGAACCAATTCGGTTACGAGTTTTTTTCAATTGAAAAATTCACAATACAATATGCCCAATAGCCAGGTACAGTTTCTTAGTGTAATACGGCCTGGTTATGGTACTGACCTTGTAGGAGTTGTTTCCAATAAATCATTATAACTCCTTCCTTGTTTAAACTTGTCTTAACTATCTCTTATTTATCATTAGGATAGATTCATCTCATCAAGACGGGAAGAAATTAGATTAAAGTAGTAAGGACGACGGGACAAGTTATCTAGAATCCAATTGATACTACAAAAATTTGGGTTTTTTATTATATATTCTGAAAGAAACAAAGACGAAAAGAGTTATCGATCTCTAAATTCTCTTTAATTCAATTGGTATCCTGTTATTATTAGTGAGATTTTTGGGAAAAGACAATAATGTTAGGTCGTACTGCTGCTATTCGTTCTGTTACTAGATCGTTTGTTAACGTGGCCAAAGTTGCCAGAGTTGCCAGACCGGCTACTATCATCGCTGGTAGAAGGTATGCCACTGCAAAGGCACAACCAACGGAGGTTTCTTCAATTCTTGAAGAAAGAATTAGAGGTGTCTCTGAGGAGGCCAATTTGAACGAAACTGGTAGAGTTTTAGCCGTTGGTGATGGTATTGCTCGTGTTTTCGGTTTGAACAATATTCAAGCTGAAGAATTAGTTGAGTTTTCATCTGGTGTTAAGGGTATGGCACTTAACTTGGAACCTGGTCAAGTTGGTATTGTGCTTTTCGGTTCCGATAGATTGGTTAAGGAAGGTGAATTGGTGAAGAGAACTGGTAAGATTGTGGATGTTCCAGTTGGTCCAGAATTGTTGGGTAGAGTTGTTGACGCTTTGGGTAACCCAATTGATGGTAAGGGTCCAATTAAGGCTGCTGGTCGTACTAGAGCTCAAGTTAAGGCTCCAGGTATTTTGCCAAGAAGATCTGTTCACGAACCAGTGCAAACCGGTTTGAAAGCTGTGGATGCTTTGGTGCCAATCGGTAGAGGTCAAAGAGAATTGATCATCGGTGATCGTCAAACTGGTAAGACCGCCGTTGCTTTGGATACCATCTTGAACCAAAAGAGATGGAATAACGGTACTGATGAAACCAAGAAATTGTACTGTGTTTACGTCGCCATTGGTCAAAAGAGATCCACTGTGGCTCAATTGGTTCAAACTTTGGAAGAACATGACGCTTTGAAATACTCTGTCATCGTCGCTGCCACCGCTTCTGAAGCTGCTCCTCTACAATACTTGGCTCCATTCACTGCTGCCTCCATCGGTGAATGGTTTAGAGACAACGGTAAGCACGCTTTGATTGTCTACGACGATTTGTCCAAGCAAGCTGTCGCTTACCGTCAACTATCTCTATTGTTGAGAAGACCTCCAGGACGTGAAGCTTACCCAGGTGATGTTTTCTATCTACATTCCAGATTGTTGGAGAGAGCTGCCAAGATGTCTGAAAAGGAAGGTGCCGGTTCCTTGACCGCTTTACCAGTTATTGAAACCCAGGGTGGTGATGTCTCTGCTTATATTCCAACTAACGTTATCTCCATTACTGATGGTCAAATTTTCTTGGAAGCTGAATTGTTCTACAAGGGTATCAGACCAGCTATTAACGTCGGTCTTTCTGTCTCCAGAGTTGGTTCCGCTGCTCAAGTTAAGGCTTTGAAGCAAGTCGCTGGTTCTTTGAAACTGTTCTTGGCCCAATACAGAGAAGTCGCCGCTTTCGCTCAATTCGGTTCCGATTTGGATGCTTCTACCAAGCAAATTTTGACCAGAGGTGAAAGATTGACTCAATTGTTGAAGCAAAGTCAATACGCTCCATTAGCGGCTGAAGAACAAGTTCCATTGATTTACGCTGGTGTTAACGGTTACATCGATGGTATTGAATTGTCCAGAGTTGCTGAATTCGAATCCTCCTTTTTGGCTTACTTGAAGGCAAACCATGAAGACATTCTAAGTTCCATCAGAGAAAAGGGTGAATTGCCAAAGGATTTGTTGGAAAAATTGCAATCTGCTACTGAATCTTTTGTTGCCACTTTTTAGGACTCATTATTCCTGTCCAAGAAGCTTTTCATGAGAATATAAGAAATAAACAAGATTCTTTGATTTTAACGATTATATAGTAAATTGTAATCTGCCAAGATTATTAAAACGCTTAAACATGATTCATGTAGCTTGTTAAACCTTGATTGAAAATTTGTCGTATGAACTCTAGTCGCAGCCTTGATTTGTACTTAAGTAAGTTGCACTAATTGACTAGAAGATAAGGTGTTTAAACGTATCAATGACCTCGATACGTCAGCAAACCCCAGTTTCTAATGGAAAGACCTCGAAGGAAAGTTCGACAGATAAGCCTCCTAACTATAAGAGATTAAGTGATGATGATTTATTCAGACACTCTTCACAGTATCGTTTTTGGTCATTTACACCTGAGCAACTTGAGCAGAAGAGGATACGAGTGAATGCCCAGGCAGTTCAATCGATTGAGGAAGATTTACGTAACTTTGTGGCCGATAATAAGACAGATCTAAATGAGGAAGAGATTAAAACCATCGAAATGAAAGCTGTTCCGGTAACAGCTGAAGAAGAACTAAAATTAATCAATTTATATGCCAAGAAGGTTCAAATGATTGCTCAAAGATTAAATCTACCGACGGAGATCGTTGCCACTTCGATAACATTTTTCAGAAGATTTTACTTGGAGAACTCAGTGCATAAGTTCGAACCCAAGGCGATTGTACTTACAACCATCTTCCTAGCTTGCAAATCGGACAACTATTTCATTGGTATTGACTCTTTCTGCGAAAAGACCAGAGGATCAAAGGAACAAATTCTAAAATATGAATTTCCTCTACTGGAGAGCTTGAAATTCTCATTATTCAATCATCATCCTTACAGGCCCTTGCATGGCTTCTTTTTAGACATCCAAGCTGTTCTACATGGTAAAGTTGATCTGAATTATATGGGTCACATATATGACAGATGCAAAAAGCGCATAACGGAGGCCTTATTAACAGATGCCGTTTATTTCTACTCGCCACCACAAATAACGCTATCCGTGCTTATGATAGAGGATGAAGCACTTACGACAAGGTACCTAGAGCTCAAGTTCCATGGCAACAATCCAGACAGCAGTGCTGATGCAGAGGAGACCATATCGCAAGATAACAGCGTCAATATTTCGCTTGAGAAATTAGTGACTCTCATAAGAGATTGCAAGAGAATTATCGAAGAATCCCCAAGCACATCTGTTGATGAAGCAAAATCCATTGCTGCAAGGTTGTATTTTTGTCAGAATCCTAAAGATCTATTGAAGAAACTGAAGAAGAGAAAACATGACGAGGAAGATTCATCAGGAGCAGAAAAGAAACCCAGGGTCGAGTAAGCTGTCTGGTCACAAACTCGATTGATAGATTGCATTCTACCCGTTGCATCGTGCTTGCTTCGTTGACATAGAAGAACCACCGTCAATAAATGCAAATTTCAGTTGCCTTGACGTATTTATTTACATAGTAATGCCGTTGTTTATTTACACCTACTCTGCTGGATAGTTATGTGTATGTGCTTTGTGGATTATTAAATTCTCACGAATTTATAACAAAATTTCCATCTTCTTGTTTATGACCTACTTGTCTATGACGCGCCGAGCAAAGCTGGTCTCTTCGGTTTGTCCCCACCGATATCCTTACGTTCGTCACTATCTGGTCCTTCGACCACTAAGTTCGTTGTTGCTTTTAGTTTATTCAACTTCTCGCCTTTGCATACTTTTTCGATTTCCTTGGCATCCAATGTTTCGTATTCTATCAGACCTTCTGCTAGTCTGTGCAACTCAACGCTTTTTTCAGTCAAAAGCTTCCGCGTCCTTTCTTCCGAATGCTTTAACAGATCTAGCACTTCTTTATCAGCGATATCGCGAATCTTGTCAGACCAAGATTCCCACTTATCTGCCAAATTGACTGGACCGACCTGCTCTCCCATACCGTACTGAGTAATCATAGCTCTAGCTGTCCCAGTGGCACTTTGCAAATCTGATCCACAACCACTAGTTGTGTTATCTTTGCCATATATCAATTCCTCTGCTATTTTCCCTCCCATGCAGACATCTAAACGGGCGAGACATTCCTTCTTAGTGATATCCACTTTATCCATTTCAGGTAACTGGAAAGTGATACCCAGAGCTCTACCTCTAGGTAGGATAGTTGCCTTGTACAATGGTGTGGCGCCTGGAGAATACATGGCCATAATCGCATGACCGGCTTCGTGGAAAGCAGTTGCTCTTCTCGCAGCATCCGTCAAAACCATAGTCTTCCTCTCAGCACCCATTAAAATTTTGTCTTTGGCCCATTCGAAATGTTGCATATCGACGGCGATAGCATTCTTCTGACATGCATACACGGCAGCCTGATTGACTAAGTTGGCCAATTCCGCACCTGACAAACCGGGAGTTCCACGAGCAATAATGGTAGGATCGACGTCTGCAGCCATAGTTATCTTTTTCATATGATGTCTCAAGATATCTGCACGTCCGCGCACATCTGGTAAATCTACATTCACCACTTTGTCGAACCTGCCGGGCCTTGTAAGTGCTTTATCAAGCGATTCCGGGAAATTTGTGGCACCAATGATAATAATTCCAGAGGTTTGGGAAAAACCGTCCAGCTCAACCAGAAGTTGATTGAGAGTTTGTTTAGCGTATGCCTGGTCCTTTGGATTACGCTTGCCACCAATAGCATCCAGTTCATCTATGAAGACGATAGCTGGCGCACGAGCTCTGGCCTGCGCGAACAGATCACGCACACGTTTGGCTCCGACGCCAACGTACACTTCGTCAAATTCTGAGCCTGACATGAAGAAGAAATCTACCCCTGCTTCACCGGCCGTTGCTCTGGCCAACAAAGTCTTACCGGTACCTGGTGGACCGGTCAAAAGAACTCCCTTAGGCAGCGTGCCTCCCAATGACTCGTATTTTGCCGGATCCTTGAGGAAATCAACAATCTCTTCCAACTCAGCGCGTGCCTCGTCACAGCCGCGTACGTCATCAAACTTAACATTGGTCTTAGCGACATCAACCGATTTATCAGCAACCTCGGAAGATTTGAGCAAAGTAGTATTTTCGCTCACGTATTTGAACGCTTCAGAGACCCCGTATGTCAACAGCCCGAAGATAACCAACCATTTAACCCACCGAGAAACAATCGCAAACGTAGATTCCGTCACAACAACATGCAACGGTTCCTTTCTTGATCCATAAGAGGGCGAATACAGAGAGGGGAAAGTACCATGATAGGCAGGTGAATTAACCGATGAAGACGCCAACGAAGGGTTCACTGCGCCAGCAGAACTAGCCGTCAACAAAGTCTGTCTCACAGCATCTGCTTCCGAATGTCTTCCTATCCTCTGCAATGCCTCCATATAAAGTTCCGAACACTCGGGCGAAGAAGCAATCCCGGGAGTCTCAAATCTAGAGACCACATATTGCGGATAATTAGACCGCAACAACAGCCTATAGAAAGCTGCCTGCGCTTCTGGATTCGTAAGATCCTTATTGGCCTCCTGTTCCTTTGTTGCCAAAATAGCATGTGACACGCTTTGAGCTGCTGAAGCTGTGCTGGCAGCTGAACCCAAAGGTATCGAACTTGCATTTCCTGCAACTCTCTTTACATCTGACGTATCCTTATCGCCTTCAGACACCTTTTCTCCCTTTTCATCGATATTTTTAACATAAAATCGACGATTATTCACTAAGCTACCCTGTAAACTCAAAATCCTCCCTTCACGACCACTCATTCTACGCAATAGTGCAACTCCAATCACTGGAGACCGACATCCCAACGTTTTAACCACCCCAGTTCTCACAACAGATGAAGTCAGCAGGTTAATCAGACTCATTTTTGGTCTTTTAAAACCTCAATAAAGCGACAAAATATTTCAATACACTAACACACCAACCAATCTAATCACAACAACTCAGATCTCACCACATATAAACCATCTCGATTACTCAACTTCATCGGTTTAATCTAGCTTTACTAACAGGTGGCGACAAACCCGACACGATTTTCGTATATAATGACTGGATGTGACAGATCACTGAATACGTAAAAATGTTCGCATATAATGACAGAGAAGTGCCACATCACTATATACGTAAGCGACCATTGAAATTCCAAAAGATCGCGACATTCAAAGAGAAATCTGATCAGTAAGAAAGGAATTACAATGCTTATTGAAGGCTGGTGAAGTATACTGTAAATATTATCATGAGATATCAGGTTTATAGAACATTTTTGAGCGAAGAAAGAAAAAAAATGACTTAAAAAATATTGTTTTTATCTTCGTATATCGTAGAATAATTTCCAAATTGGAGAATTCAGATGCAGTAATAGCGAAATAAATCTTGCATTTGCATTGTTGAGTATCGAATTTTTTTATTTTTTTTCTGTCGCGACAGTAATTACTGTCGTCGACTGACGCAGCCAATTTTTCGCCTATATTATGGTGAAAAATCACCAACTTACACTGTAATTGTTGTCAAGTAGGGGTCAAGAGGGCATTGTAGGTCTGGTAATATGTCTGAATCGGTAGCTGTTGTAGGAGCAGGTCTAGTGGGATGTCTTGCGGCGATTGCGCTTGCCAAGAGAGGTTACAAAGTGACAGTATTTGATTATAGGAAGGATCCTCGAGAGAAAAGCACAACAGATCGGAATTTGAGATCGATCAATTTAGCTATTTCAGCGCGGGGAATCACTTCTTTGGAATTTATCGATGCGGAAATGGCCGAGAGAGTGCTTAGGGATATTATTCCGATGAAAGGACGTATGATTCATCATTTAAATGGTAGACAGGAATCGCAAATATATGGATTATTTGGTGAAACTATTAATTCGATCGATCGTGCTGTTTTGAACAATTACCTTCTTGATGAATTGGACAGGTTTGACAGCGACAAAGTTCAGCTTAAATTCAGTCATAAGTTGAAAAAGATAAAATTTAGAGCCCCGGAAGAGTTGCAAAGCTGCATTTTCTCTGCGGAGGATGGCGTCGAGCAGGTTTATGGGGTTGATTTTATTGTTGGATGCGATGGTTGCTATTCCACTACCAGAGACCAAATGCAGCGAGAGGTCCGAATGCGTTATAGCCAGGAATACATCGACTGCTGTTATATCGAGCTCTATATTCCGCCCTCTAAGACGTATGTGGAAGAGTTCAAGGGTAATTTCTCACTGACACCGGACCACTTGCACATCTGGCCGCGCCACAAGTTCATGCTTATCGCGTTAGCTAACAAAGATGGATCTTTCACCTCCACCTTCTTTGGACCTTGGAAACTTGTCGAGTCTCTGTTGAAATCGAGGTCCCGAGTGCAAGGATTTTTGCAGGAAAATTTCCCAGACGCAATGGCACTGATGGGTCTCGAGAACGCCGTTGAATGCTTCATGTCGTACCCCAAGGGCGCCCTCATGTGTGTCGAATGCGAGCCATATCATGTTCCTGGCGGCAGATGCATCATCCTGGGCGATGCTGCTCATTCGATGGTTCCATTTTACGGCCAAGGCATGAATTGCGGGTTCGAAGACGTCAAAGTATTTATGAAACTCTTGGATGCCAACCATGGAGATCGCGCAAAAGCCTTCCAGGCATACACTGAAACGAGACATAAAGATCTGATCGCAATAATCAAACTGGCTGTGAGAAACTACAAGGAAATGTCTCACGATGTAACCTCGATGGCTTTCCTACTCAAGAAAAAGATAGATAGCTGGTTGGGTAAGCTATTGAAGGATAAATGGTTACCACTTTACACAATGGTTTCTTTCAGAGCCGATATACCTTACAACAAAGCAGTCGCCATCTCCAACAGGCAAAACAAGATATTAAATGTCATTCAAGCTCTCATGATTGCCTCCGTCAGCGTCCTGGGATACAAAGCATTGAGATTATGCTATCCAGCAATCAGAAGACTTAAGCGTTCTTAAGCCCAAATTTGATGCCGATTTGGCAGGATTCCTACGCGGATTACTCCCAAGAAGATTTTATAGACAGTGCTCGAGCTACCTGGAAGCCTGAAGATCTATGATCAGGTTCAAATGGCCAGTTAAGCTTTATAGATCGATCGTTGATAGTTATCTATTTTCGTTATTGTGAAGACGCCGTATGCTAACTTATAGACTGAATTAGAGCTTAAAACTAGTTACTTTGTGAAGGGGATATGTCTGGGATAACGCTTCTCAGATTAGCCAATTTTGAGACGTGCCAATGTCTGTGCGAATGCCCTATGACAACTATGATAATGATGATCAGGGACTATTTACCAATCGATCGATGATGATGGCAAACTTTGAGGAATGGATCAAGATGGCCACAGATAACAAGATTAATTCCAGAAACAGTTGGAATTTTGCACTTATCGATTATTTCCACGATTTGAATGTTTTAAGAGATTCGGAAAATAATATAAACTTCCAAAAGGCATCTGCAACTCTAGATGGTTGTGTGAAAATCTACTCTTCCAGAGTAGATTCTGTTACAAATGAGACTGGAAAGTTACTTAGTGGATTAGCTCAAAAGAAACTGTCAGAGAAGCAGGCCGATACTGATCAAAATAGCGGGGATCGTGGAGAAGGTGGAAATGATCCAGATGAATCCACTGAGGACGATATACAGATAGATCCCTCGACAGGTCTCCCGATTGGCAAGGAAGATGGAGTACGAACGAAAAGACGAGTGCATAATCGTGTTTTAGAAACGACTTTAGTTGATTTTGATGCGATCAAAATGAAAGAACTCGATCAAGAATTGAATATTGATCCGTTGTTCAAAAAAGCTCTTGTGGATTTTGACGAAGGAGGTGCCAAGAGTCTTCTATTGAATACGCTCAATATCGACCGTGATGTTAGAGTTGTGTTTGATGCAGCATTGAGAGATACTAAGGAAAAAGACACTAGCGGGACTGACGGCCATGAAGAAGAGACTGAGGAACATGAGATAGACGACAGTGGGTCTCCTGCAGATACAGACTCGGTTAACCATGAGAAAAGCAACGGATCAAATATCGATATAACCAATAACAGCATTATAATAGAGGATGAGATATTGGCCCTAGGGATGGATTATATCAAATTTGAAGATATCAGTAAATGTGTCATTTCAGCATCAATGCAACAGCTGCCGAAAGTTGTGGAAGATATCACCAAAGCGAAGACCTTCATTGATGGAGTTAATAGCAGGTTCGATAATTTCCTCAGTGAGAAGGAATTGGAGGAAGCAGTACCAGATCAGGGCCCTGATGAAATGGAGGACGACGATAATATACTTCAAGACGAATTTGACGACCAGCAGATCGATGGCTCTCCCTATGAACATGAAGATGCTAATGATAATGATGACGCGGTAAGCAACCGTGATGATAAGGATCCATCGATGCTAGAAGACGATGAGGCCGGAATAGCTGGCATTTACGAGCAAGATCTCATGGCTTACTTTGACGAAAATCTGACCAAAACTTGGCGTGGCAGAGAACACTGGAAGGTACGAAATTTCAAAAAGAACATGCTGAAGGGTGTGGAAAACAATAAGGCTTCAGCTCAGGATAAGGATGGGAAAGAATTGGTGGCTGGCGATGATGTAACAAAGAAGAAAAACAAGAAAATATCACAAGAAATTGATTTCTTCGCTCTTGACGATAAATTGGAAGAAGCTGTCTTTGCCTCTAAGAAACGAACGAACATCGAACTGCTGCAGAAATCTCGAACTAATGCCTCACATTATCTATTACCTGACGATTTTCATTTCACAACGCAAAAAGTTACGAGACTTTTCATAAAACCTCAACAAACAATGAGTATTTTCCGACCTAGGCGAGGCAAGCGTCCAGGTCGTCAGGAAGACCACGAACCGAGACTAAATGTTAGTGCAGTTGAAGATAGACATGGCGATAGAGCGTCCACTCCCATTGCGGATGAACAGTTTTGGGCTGACCAGTATGAGAGAATGGATAAGGAAAATGATCAACAACCGCCGGAAGACCCAGTTAACATAGTAAATCAAGGGCCAGAAAATCCATTTGAGGAAGATGAAGGTGGAGTGGATTTTAATCAAGCGTTCGAAGATGAGGAGATCAAAGATGATGACCCAAACCTATTACCTTCTGAAGGAACTACTAAATTCTCATTGCCGGACAACAAAGTAACCTTCTCACGAGTATCCAAAAAGGTCGATGTCAAAAAACTCAAGGATAATATATGGAACTCCATCAAGACATTAGCAATTGGTTACAAGAATCAAAAAACTGATGAATCTACTGATGAAGGAAGTTTAAAATTCAGCGAAATAGCAGCAGAGCTAAGCAAAACGTACAAAATGGAAGCAAAGAAAGATATCTCAACGAGTTTTTGCTTCATATGCCTTTTACATTTAGCGAACGAGCATGGATTAAAAATCACAAGCACGGATGATTACGAAGATCTGTTGGTTGAATTCGCATATTGTACTCTTCAAGCATAAATAGTTGATCAAAGCGAGACATTAGAAACGCCCAGTCACTTGTGATATACTGCATGCATCCAAAACATGGTTTAAATTCGTTTTTAATTAAGGGCTATTAGCTGGCTATAAAACAAATGGTACTAATCGTTCAATTTTGATCAAAGTCTCTTTTCGCATCCTCCACAAACTCGGTCGTTGCCTTGTCATTCCATTCATCTGATTTTAAAGCCATTCTATGATGTGGTATTAGCGGAGGCTGCCTTTTTACGTTCCTTTTCCTCAGGATAGTCTCTTGGAAGTTTGGCCATAATTCTCTGAATTCATGAGCGACACGTCTGCGCAATGGAACGTCAAATATTTCATCTAATTCTTCCAAAGTGTATTGTTTCGTTTCAGGAAGAAAGAAATAAACCATAAAGAACCCAGCTACATTCCAAAATGCATAAAAACCGAAAGCACCTTGGGGTTTCATGGCCTTTAGCATACTTGGCCATGTAACACTCAAAATGAAATTGAATCCCCATAAGACAACCGTGAAGATAGATGCATTCAAAGACCGGGATGCCAAATTTGCAGATTCTGCGGCAATAATGAATGGTACAGGTCCGCAACTGAAACTGTAAATGGCACTGAAAACATAGATACCCATTGTGACGACACCTATCTTTGCATCGCCCCTGTCCTCCGGTATCCAAAATCCAAAACCTGCAATCAATAGGAAAAGCGCCAACCAGGGGAATGTGCGCAGTAACAAAAACCTTCTTCCATATCGGTCGATCATCAAGAAAGCTGGCAATGCAAACACCGTATTAATTAAACCGAACCCGAACGATGCCAGCAAAGCGTTCAAAGTAGCAAACCCACTCTCTACAAAGATAGTAGATGAGTAATACGCAATGACGTTAATACCGCAGAATTGTTGCATGAAAGCACAGATGCACGAAGCGAGTAAACCGTTTCTGTTTCTTCTGACGGTAATCATTTCCGCTAATCTGGTAGTAAAAGGCAACTGCAAAGATTCCTCCTCCATCATCAATATATGCTGATAAAAAATATCACGACATGCTAAAATCTTGTGGGGTCTAATTTTGACAGTGTTTTCAAACGCTTCTTTATATCTTCCTTTCCCCATGAGCCAACGAGGAGATTCCGGACAGAAAGGAATTTGGATCATAACGAAAAGGGCAGGTATCATAGCACTGCCCAACATGAGCCTCCAATTCAAGCCGCCAGCTATTCCATGAGGGCCAACATGATAAAATATTAACGAAAAGATGTAACCCCACAGAATACCAAACGCCGTGTTAAGTTGCCACATCATTGTCACACTACCTCTAATCTGTTTGCTAGCACATTCTGCCAGATAAACGTTCGTTGTGGCACTTTTTGGACCGATACCCAAACCCAATAACATTCTCATCGCCAGAAGATAATGCCAGCCGCGTTCACCAACAGGCCCAAAACCCTGCAGGAAACATGAAATTGCCGATACTAAACATGTGAAAAAAATGACGTTCTTACGACCCATCCTATTATTCAACCAATCCGTGGTCCAGCACGAAAATCCAGCGCAACACAAGTAAGGTGCACCGTTGATCAAACCTTCAATCCAATTATCTCTGTCACTTCCGCTTCCCAGTCCCAAAACTTGCGGATAAAATAACATCGCTCCATTGATAACCGTTTCATCCATACCCTGTACACCAGCAGACATTGCAGATGCACAGATAATACCAATCAAAGATCGTGTCATTGATGTCCACGGTCTATGCGATTCATCGTAACATGCAATTCGTTCATCTTCAGAGAGAAAATCCATATGATCATATCGATTCGGATCTCTAGCCAATGCTGCAGCCCTCGCAAAAATATCATCGTCATTGGACAAACCATGCTTCTCAGCAAAATGTCTACCCATTTGCATTACCTGCTTTACTGAATACTGTCCAAGCACATTACCGTCACCAGCCGTATTAACATCTCCGTCAACGAAAGAATCATCTTCCAGATCATTTGAACAAGATTCCGCCATCCTTGGCTTGAACAACGATTCATTGTTAATATTTTGCATCTTTTCATTCCTTACATCATGTTGAGAACCTGACTCGTGTATGTCCTTTGTCGAACTACTATCAGACATTTTTGGAAAAGATGCCTTGATAAGAATTGGCGAGCCAAGCTATGATTACAATGCGATTGCCCGTTTTATATACAATATTCCAAATCCCAAATCAAGGAGAGAGAATGTTTCCCTCGATACCAAACCAAGATTCTGTTAAACATCCGCTTTACTTGTAGCAGAGACTCTGGTATTCTTCCAATGGCGAGAGGAAACTACAATTAATCGTCAAGCTAAGCTAGTTAAGCTAGCCAAGCTTTTTTTTTTTACGTCATCAAAAGCCCCACTAAGCTTTAAACTCCGTGCCAAGTTCATTTATGACGTCATTTCTGGGAAACAGGGCAACGATAGCGGGGCAATTTCTGGTTTCTCGAGCAATCTGCGGAGATGTGCCCCTCAGGGTCTCGGAGTAACGGATCGTGCCCCGCAGTGGGAGTGCCGTTTCTCCGGCTATCGCCACGGAAACGCGGCTGAAAATCGGAGTTTGTTCCGAATCGTTCCGATCGAATTTTTGTGGGGCGGGTAATCTCGGAAGAGCTTTAGGGCTAACTCGCGTGACTTAGGGTTTTGAATTATCGAGGCAGTGAAACCCTATACTATGCCAATGTAATATGAGCATACAAGGGCAGATCTGCTGTGCGGTAGAAGGTTCGTGCCGTGATAGCAGTGGTATGTGTGGTTAAAGATGAATCCCGCTGTTGGAATTATTGGTAAAGGTTTAGTGTTGCCTGTATTTGGTTTTACTTTAGGGTTGGGTTATTTCATCAAGGCATGGCCAGACGAAGCAGGGTCTATGACTCTACAGGACAGCGATTCATCGCGGAAAAAGGGTCAATCTAATCTGCAATTGCAGAGACACGATATAGTGGACAAGATCACGCGACATGGACTGTATCAAAAATTGATCAATGATCCAAATTACGAGCATTCTTTGCAAAGTCATAAGATTCCGCCTGGTCATCGCGCATATCATGTGGGACAGGGCGTGCTGTTTGGTCCCGATAAGCTCGCAATCGATCCTCTGATCTTGACTAACACTAAGAAACACGAAGTTGTCATATTCTACCATCTGGGGAAAGACTTGGGTAACGAGAAGGGCAAAATCCACAAGGGCGTACTTTCACTAATCCTCGACGAAGCACTGTGTTATTGTGGGTTTCCAACTCTACCTAGCAAAAGAGGTGTCACGGCCAAGCTAGACATTCAATTCGACAAAGATATCCCAGCGGATTCTACAATCGTGCTGAAAGCACGAGTTTCCGAGTTCAAGGGCAGAAAATGCGTGATTGAAGGCACATTAGAGAGTTTACCTACTGTCTACAATAGCTGGATAAACGCTCTTTGGCGTCCATCACAGTATGCCAAAGCAAAATGCATCTTAGTGGAACCAAGATGGTTTAAATACATCGGTTGGCTTAACGTCTTTTAAAGTTGATAGTTAGTTTAGAGCTTGACGTAAGAAATGATATTTCAGGTTTTGGGACTTTTAGATGGGTCTATATCAGAGGGAAACAAAGGTCAGGTCTAGATCGAATGGGATCAGTTAGTCGGTGTTGTGAGGAATCGATGAGCAGTGAAGAGGGTGAGACATTTGTTAATAAGGAGTTAACTACACAAGTTTTTCAAAGACTGGCTTCCAAGCTGGAAAATCGGGTATGTTTTGATTGTGGTAACAAGAATCCGACTTGGACTTCGGTGCCGTTTGGTGTTATGCTTTGTATCCAATGTTCAGCGGTTCATAGAAATTTGGGTGTTCATATTACTTTTGTTAAGTCATCGAATTTGGATAAATGGACAGTGAATAATTTAAGAAGATTTAAATTAGGTGGTAACCATAAGGCTCGTGATTATTTCTTGAAGAATAATGGGAAACAGTATTTGAATACATCTAATGTGGATGCTCGTGTTAAATATACGAGTAGCGTTGCCAAGCGTTACAAGGAACATTTGGATAAAAAAGTTAAGAAAGATAGCGAAGTTTATCCGTCGGAACTGGTTCTGTTGGAGGAAGATTTAGAGAATGGAAGCTCGACTGATCCATCGTCTTTGGGTGGATCGAAGGAAAATAGTGTAGAAGATTTTTTCTCCAGTTATCAGAAACCGACTTCGACTCCTAGTGCCATTAATAATAGCCGTCAGGGCTCTAGTTCGCCCAAGGTGCTTACGCCTTCGAGTACGGGTGGACAGACATCTAAGGCCAGTCCTAGAAGTTCGATATTGGCCGGTAGCAGGAAAAAGACTCCAAGTAGCGCTAGCGGTTCGAAGAAACATTCGATTCTTTCGCCTAGCCGTAAACCAACAAGGTTTACCGCAAGCAAAGTCGATAAATCCGAAGCTGATGATTTGTTTGAACAATATGCTAAGGAAGCTGAACAAGAAAAGGTCGAGAAACAATCAGCTAGCTTCGCTTCCAGTCAAAGATCGAAACCTACCTACAAGGCAAGCAAGATCGGCGAAGAATCAGAGGACATTTTCAATACGGTTAAGAAATCGAATTCTTTCTTAGATGATCTAGACGATAATGATGATTTCAAAGCACCATCTGGTGCAGTTGAAGAGCTGAAACCCAAGTTTGCTAAATTAGGTTTCGGTATGACGATGAACGACGCGGATGAGCTGGCAAAGCAGCAAAAGGCACAAGGTACTGCTAAAACTGGGATGAAGTATACGGGAAAGATTGCGGCCAAGTACGGGAGCCAAAAGGCCATTTCGTCCGACCAACTCTTTGGTCGTGGATCGTACGATGAGGAAGCCTCCAACGAAGCCAAGCAAAAATTAAAGACTTTTGACAATGCTACTTCCATCTCTTCTTCATCGTACTTCGGCGAAGAAGAAACTTCGCAAACAGATGAATTCGGACGCCAGCAGAGTTTCAGCAGCCAGTCGAACAATAATGGCTTTGTCGACTTCCACTTGGGCAATGAGGATGATTTACAGATACTGAAGGATGCTGTGGAGCAGGGCGCACAGAAATTGGGTAACTATCTGAGGGATTACTTGAGAAAGTAATGTGAAATCAACAATAAAACCAATTAAAATGTAAATTTATATATTTCCTGTACAACCTGCAAATCCATCGTTCCGAGTCATTCCAGCCTTCTACGCTTCACGTCTTCTTGCATATCGCTATTAGGTGTGGCCATCGAACTCCCATTTGACTTGACTTTCCTCTTTTTGGAGCTGCTCTTCCCAGTTCCGTCCAAATCAAACGCTAGATCATCTACCTGGAAACCCAGTTGATTCTGAAACTCTGTAGGATATGATCTTTCGAACTGTGAAAGCACTGAACGACACATATTCCAATCCATATTGGGAGCTTCAAATAAAGATGCGTCCCTATTGATCATCGCTTCATGGTATTGCTCAGGAGTCATACCAGGCTCCCTACGCACTTGGTTCATCATATCAGGATTATTTTGAAACAATATATGCGATATCTCGCCACCTTTACCATTCTCCCTCGTCGGTATCGTAGTAAATTTCGCAGATAACTCAGATATCTGATTCTTATAAGATTTCCGCAGCTTAATAGCTTTAGAACCATCGGGATTCGTTCTCGCCACCTGTTGTGATAAATCCTGTAACCCATACACAGATATCAGATCATCAAGTGGATTCGGTCTCTGCGGCTGATATGTAATTTCGGGATCCACATAGTAATAATACGATGGCATCGTTTGTTCGTTAATTGCCGTTGACATTGCTTCAATACGTCTTTAACTCTATTTCTATGATCTCAAAACTGATCCTACAATTAAAACTCTTCCCTCTTTATACTGACAGTATATATTACAATACAAACTGATAAACTTCACGTGAAAAAGAGACCGTTTAAGCACTTTTAAAGATTTACGAGATCATTCCCATTACGAATTCAAGACACGTAACAGATTAGAAGCTTAACGAAGATCAATAAACCTTCTAAATTGACGTTTCGTTTACCAAGAATAAGCTTGTTGAGTTAAACCTTGTTGGCATTCTTACTGATTTACTTGAGATCGTCAAAGTATACGAATTGAAATTTTTCACTGGACTGCATTGTGAAATAAACCCATACACCCGATGACTGTGGGAATTAGTAAACCCGTACATTACAAGAGTGATCAATTTTGTTTGCGTGGGTTGCTGAATTCGTCAGCGTTCTCGCTCGACTCTGCTGGTCTCGTTCTCTGTAGGCAGAGAGTTGGACGGCTAGAGGGAGCGTGTAGGCGGCGGACGGAGGAGCTACCAGCAAGTCCTTTGGTGAGTTCTGCCTAGAGATGGTGTATGACAGTGAAAAAATATGGATAGTTGATATATCTAATTGTAACCATTGATTTGAAGATTTTATATACTAGGTTAAAGGAAAGTGAGTATCAAGGTATGTTTTAATATAGGTAATGAGATTGTTAGAAATGGCAGATTTAAGGACGAGACTTGATATTGCGATTTCAAGCAAATTTTAGAGAATATTGGTTACTAACTACCAGGACAGATGGCTTCTTCTCTACCACACCCAAAGGTCGTCAAGAAACACACCAAGAAGTTCAAGCGTCACCACTCTGACCGTTATAAGAGAGTTTCCGAGAACTGGAGAAAGCAAAAGGGTATTGACTCCGTTGTTAGAAGAAGATTCAGAGGTAACATTTCTGAACCAAACATCGGTTATGGTTCTAACAAGAAGACCAAATTCTTGTCTCCATCCGGTCACAAGGTTTTCTTGATTGCTAACATCAAGGATTTGGAATTGCTAACCATGCACACCAAGAGTTACGCTGCTGAAATTGCTCACAACGTTTCTTCCAGAAACAGAGTTACCATTCTAGCTAGAGCTAAGGCTCTAGGTGTCAAGGTCACCAATCCAAAGGGTCGTTTGGCTTTGGAAGCTTAAAGAGACTGATCTTAATCTTTGATCAGGGTCTATGTTTTCAAGAATATATATACAAAAATCTCTTAAAGCTGTGTACATTGCAATAAGGCATCGTTAATCTTTAATTGTTTGCTGTTGAACAAAATGGCGGGTATATACATATAGAAGCGATGTGACTAAGAGATCGCAATCGCAGCGAGTAACGCTGGGGGTTTATGATACCCAAGAGAGAGTTTTTGATAAAAGACCGTATATCTAATAGTACAACCAGCCAAGAACCAAGGCAATGATGGCAATTAGAATCAATGCCGTCGAATTTAAAGCACCTTCTTGAGCAGAAACAGGTTCAGCCTTAGCCGATGCGGCTGATGGAGCACTCTTGACATGCTTCTCGGGCTCCGATGCAACAGTTTGCTTCATGGGCTTACTTACCTCTTCCTCTTCCGTATTTCTTTTGGATTGGTCTATGGTTTGAACGGACTCAGATGCAGGCTCTTGCACAATTGGCACTTCGGTTTGCTGTTGTACTTGTACTTGTTGCACTGGTTCTTTGACAACTTGTTCGACACCTTTCTGTAATGGTTCCTGTGGATTCAGTAGATATTTAACCTTTATCTTCTTCGAAATAGCCTTTTGTTTAAACTCAGCTTCTAATTCTGGCCATGCTTCAGCCACAGATTTCTCACCCAAATCATAGGGTGCTGGTAAAGTTATCACTAGAAATTTATCACGACACTTAAAATCCTCTGCAGGTTCCTTAGCAAGACCCAACAAAATAACCTGAACTTTCACAGACTCTCCCGGTGCCACTACTGCTGCATTAGGTCTCACACAATAAAATTTTGGTGCAGTTGTCTTCACTTTAAACGCAATTGACTCATCAGAATTATTTGTAATAGTAGCATATTCAGTAGATTGCTCAGTAAATGGAGCTAAATCAATCCCAGTTAGTAAATCACACTCAAATCACCAATCTCCCCTTCAAAAAAACTAAACCACATACGCTTATATTCCAAAATATCGGGACTAATATCAACTAAAACCATCTCTAACACTTCTAAACACACAAATCACCACGTTAAATCCTCTATTGACCCAATCAACTCTCTATTCTACCATATACTATCTGTTCAACTAAATATCAAGCCTTGAATTCAACACCGCCTGGAAAAAAGTCCACAGAATAATTATCACTTTGAACGTCACCACTATCATAGTATACTACTAGTCACTTCAAACGGCAATTCTATCATATTATACGACAATTCATATATCATTTTGAACGTCAAAATAATATATCATCATATACGACAAACCTGCCATTATAATAACGACTTGATAGTGAATACAACGGGTTGACGTTCATTGGGAGCTTTATGGGCTAGTAGTCATCGCCCTTAGAGACGATTTCCTTCTTGTGCGGATGCAGTAGTATTGTGTGTTCGAATTGAGCCGTGTAGGAGCCCGGAATATCGCTGAGTGGCGGATAATCCTGAACGATTCCCTGTCTCACGAGGTTATTGAGTGCAAAGAGATACTTGTCCTCGCCCAAACGGTCGAGGTAGCGGCGACAGAAGGGTAATGTACCGAAATTCTTGTCGATAGTTTGAAGTAATTGTCTGGCGCGAGATAGCGATGGTAGCGCCGTGCTGTCGATATTCTTTGCGTAATGGGAGACTTCACCACCGGGGACCACGTAGCCACGACCTGTGGTACCGAAGGTCTCAATAGCGAAATGTTCGCCCTCTTCCATCTTGGTGTTGTCGCCGTTCTTGACAATGGGCACAGATTTACCGCCGTGGATCTTGTAGGGGACGATATTGTGACCGCAGAGGTTTCTACAGGGTTTCACCGCGTACATCTTGCCGTTTATTTCGACTTCGTACGACTCCATGACTTCCTGGATCGCTTCGCCGATATCGGTGAGTCTGACGTCGATACCGGATTCACGAATACCTGTGTAAGTGGCTTCGCGGACCGCGGTCAGCAGGTTATCGTACTGGTGATCAAAAGTCACAGTCCACGCAGAATCGACGATATTACCGTTGACCTGGACTCCGATATCGATTTTCAAAACATCTTCACGTTTCAACACGGTAGTATCGCCCGCATTGGGCGTAAAATGCGCCGCACAATGGTTAATCGAGAGTCCCGTGGGGAAACCTATACCCTGACTTAACGGATTATCCATCTTGGTCAAATCTTCCGCACCGGTAAACTTTCTCGTTGCGTCTTCGATAAGATTGGCAATTTCCGTTAATCCCATCCCCGGTTGAAGTTTATTCTGAACATTCTTCCTGACACGACGGTGAATCTCTGCGCCCTTTCTCACTTCATTCCAATGCTCTTCGTTCGCTTTACTTCTCTCCAGATACCTTTTCTCCTCATCTGTAGTACGAGCCAAATTGAAATCTTGCTGGTAATCCATCCATTCTCCCTCAGGATAAATCCCATCGGGATAAAACGTCGAAATCTCTTTAATTGTATTCTTCTTCTTTGATCTCTTCTTCTTCTTCTTCTTATCCTTAACTTCGGTCTCACCAACGGGAGAACCCTCTAACGAATCCACTGCTTCCCGTGGATCCAATTCAACTTCAGCAACCGTTTCAATCTGCTCCTGCATCATACTTTCACTTCCTATAGTTCTTAACTTGCAACTATTGCACTGGTTACTGAACTACAAGATATACCTTACAAGAACAAACCATTATAACTATATACGTTTGTACTCGAGCATCAAAGAGCCATTACAACGAGTCTTGACGACTACAACTAAGATCTTAAGTCCCTCCTGAGTCTGGTTCATCTGGCCAACTCGCTATTTGGCTCGAAATTCGCCCGGGAAACGGTCAACTGGGGTAATTCAAGTCGTAGAATTCATTGATTACCTTTATTGAATCGATTTCCAGCGAATTGAGATCGAATTGAGACTCTAACTGACTATTCTTACGCTAGTTTGTTCATCTTTTATATGTAGATCAACTCTTAATACAAGTGAAAAAAAACCTTGATCATCAAGATCGATAATTGAAGGTTAAAGAGGGTTCTAAAAGTCTGAATTCGTGATGTTTAAGCCCAAATCGTATGCCAATATAAGATTGTTTAATACCAAGTGTTGGTTGCAACAGGAATTCCCAACTTTTGACCATTCATTATTGAACCCGTTATCCCATAGGAAGTCTAATCAGAAGGGACTATCACCAAGTTTAAGTCATGATTACGTGCAAAAGACCAAATCAAACCGCAAATTTACCGAGTTTGCTCATAATCCCAGAGACGACGCTTTAAGCTCCAGGCTTACGGGCGTTAGTGCTGGAAGAACAGTCGACGTGTTCAATAATGACACTGCCAATGCATTCAGACAATTGAATTCGATAATGTTTGCCAATAAGATACCACAGGATAGCAGGAACCAGCGATTTTACATGAAGCCAGGTAAAGTTGCTGAATTAAAGAGATCTCAAAAACATAGAAGAGAGTTTATGAAGGGATTTAAAAGGTTAATTGAGATTGTCAAAGATGCCAAGAGGAAGGGCTACTGATTGCCGTTAGTTTAGTAAGATTATGTTGATTCTCTGTATATATAGTGTAAAAACTAAGCATTAAAGGTATCTTTATAGAGACAAGTACAAAGATAGGATTAAGACAGGATGTCATCGAGTGTTCGTTCTGGCGTGGTTACTTTGTTGCATACGGCATGTGGTGCTGGTATCCTAGCGATGCCCTATGGGTTTAAACCTTTTGGTGTTATACCGGGGATTTGTATGATAACAGTTTGTGCTCTGTGTTCAGTTGCTGGTCTGTTGTTACAGGCTAAGGTGGCTCGTTATGTTGGTGGTAGATCAGTTTCATTCTTCTCGTTAACCCAGATTATCAATCCCAATTTAAGCATTATATTTGATGTTGCCATTGCAATCAAGTGTTTTGGCGTTGGAGTGTCTTATTTGATTGTTATTGGTGATTTGATGCCACAGATAGCGTCAATGTTTAGTTCTCATCAATTGATTTTGAATCGTAATGTTCATATTACGATTATTATGTTGTTCATCGTGGCACCTTTATGTTTCCTTAAGAAACTCAGTTCGTTGAGATATGCTTCGTTAGTGGCACTCTCCGCCGTTGCGTATCTATGTGTGCTGATCCTAGTGCATTTTATGTGGCCCTCACGGGAGATTGAGGAGCTTAGAGGACATGTTTCGCTTGGTTTACCACATGAAGGTACAAATCCTTTGACAACTTTACCCATATTTGTGTTTGCATACACTTGTCATCACAATATGTTCTCTGTGATCAATGAACAGGCTGACAACTCATTTAGGAACGTAAAAAAAGTGGCCATCTACGCTATGGCGCTAGCTTGGACCCTCTATGTGCTAGTGGGCGGTCTCGGCTATTTGACTTTTGGTGATCATATCATCGGTAACATCATCAAACTGTACCCACAGTCGATCTCCACGACTGTGGGGAGAATTGCCATCGTCCTGCTCGTTATGCTTGCCTTCCCGCTGCAATGCCATCCCGCAAGAGCATCCATTAACCATATTCTCTTCTACATCCAAGAACGTCTAGCGTCATCGAAACAAAATCCAAGAACAGACAACTGCGTCGTTGACGAAGCCTCCACACTGATTGTGAACCCAGATCAGGAATATATCATCGATGAACTCATCGAAGAGGACTCCCGCCAACAACCACAGGTGGTTACACTACATGGCAAAAAATTCATCATAATTACCACTTCACTACTGATCGCTTCCTACTTACTAGCGATATCTGTCTCATCATTGGCCCGCGTACTAGCCATAGTCGGTGCTACTGGTTCCACTTCCATATCTTTCATTCTACCGGGAATCTTCGGCTACCAGCTAATCGGATCAGAGATAGAGGCCGGTTCCCTGCCTCTCAAGACCAAGATCTACAAGTACAGCGGCCTCCTACTCGCCGCCTGGGGACTCCTAGTGATGATCACATCTCTGACGGCTACTTTGACGATGAGTTCTTCGCATTGATCGCTCTTCGCTCACTACACAGAACAAAGAGGCAACCTACCTGGGGACAAGAGACCCTACTAGCGATGATTCCGGGACCACTGGAGCCATCAATGGCTAGAATACTGGCATAATGGCTACTTCACGTGATGGTCTTAGCTTTTAAAGTATCGATGAGATGAAATTCTTCATGTTGATCTTGAAGTCATCTCTTAAAACAATCACTAAAGAGGTTTAAAGTTTAAACTATAAGGACTATTTCAATTGCTCAACACATTATTGGAACATAGCTTGACAAGGTTTTCTCAAGATGTCAATGCCAAGTCGAGCAAGTGCAAGAGCTCAAAGAAGCAGATCACAAATTGAATATTCATTCCGTCCTAGCAATTTGTTTTCTGATCCATTTGCGATATCTTCAATCTCTATTTGCTTTCTTTCATGGATCATAGCATTTGTTGGTTGCATTACTACAGCTTCTGGGAATCAATCTTTTCCACGATTCACCTGGTGGGGGATCGTGTATGAACTGATGATACTGTGCATGATGATTACGTTTTACTGTTTTAATGTGGTTGATTACTATAAAACTTTCTTAACGGGAGCCTTTGCAGTAGCTTTCATTTACACAACGAACAGTGCGACTATACTGGTGTATGGAGATGGTTCGAAAAAAGCTGCAGCATCAGCCGGGGTGATCCTATTGTCTATTGTGAATCTTATCTGGATATTCTATTTTGGAAGCGATAACGGCTCTCCCACCAATAGATGGATTGATTCGTTCTCTTTGAGAGGAATTAGACCGTCACCATACGAAGATGCATTCCTGAGGGCTAGACGCCGTTCAGTTGGAAGAGCTTTGCAAAGTGGACCAAAGAGCAACAGATACACTAGTGATAATTTCTATCCAGAGAATCTTCCTCAAAACTACGTGTCGTCGACGGCTTTGGCAGGGTTCGAAAATACAGATCCTGCATACAGTTCAAACGTACAGGTCAATAATGCAGATAACAATGCGGGAAACACATTCGTCACTGACTCGACAAATGCGAATACGGATACAACTATGAGCGGTACACTCGAGTTGTACAGTGATGCTGGAGATGAAAGTTTTCCTTACACTGCTAAAACATTATATTCCTACCAGGCAGACGCTGGAGACGCTTACGAGATTTCATTTGAGCAGGGAGAGATACTCAAGGTCAGTGATATCGAAGGTCGTTGGTGGAAGGCCAAGAGGGCCAACGGGGAAACGGGTATTATCCCCAGTAACTATGTGCAATTGGTTGATAATGATGTTCTGTAGGATTTTTACTAGCCAGGTCAAACCTGTGTCTACGTTGCGCTTTAAATGCATTAAGATGATCGTGTAACAATCTAATAAAATGGTGACCAGCCCATATATACTAGAGACAAGTTCTGAGGATCAGACGCTTGTTGGATTAGCTCTTGAACGGTTGCTTCTACGCTCAGCCCATTACCAATCAATTTTTCCTCGACGCCCTTCAAGGCCCTGTAAGATTCCTGATTTTGCTCTTCACCTTTCGCTTTTGAGTTAGAACTATCGCTGTCGAAGCTTAGGCTGCTGTACTCTTGGCTTTCCTCTTCTAGCAAGTGCTTGTGTTTCTTAACGGGCGACATCACCCAGGAATAAAGTGGATCCCACTTCAGTATGTTCAAAACATGCATCACTTTTTCGTAGTTATCTCTCAGAACTGAATAAGTATGTTCACAACTTCTTCTGTAAAGTCCTTCGGCACCTGTAACACCAAATCCATCAACTATATCTCTGGTTAATCTAAATGGGACCATCTCCGGGATTGGCAAAAGTCTTCCTTGGTCAAAAGCTATGCCCAGATCGATGTGCGTGGGTCTACCAGTTTGATGATCGAGAAGTATATTGTTCAAATGACGGTCTCCAAGTCCAAGTATGTAACCAACGATGGATGCTGTCGCAATACCTTTAGTGTACGTTTTCTTGGCTTCAAACCACAGATTAGGATCAGGAAATGAATCGAAGAAGAAGCGTCTCAGCTGAGGCTTGATTTCCTCCGTCAACTTGATGTAAGTACGGAGCCTTTCGCTATTAGATTTCGTCTGAACCTTTTTCATTTCGTTTCTGGCCTCATTGAATGAAATCTTATCACTTGCATGTAAAGCTGTGAGAATTTGATGTAACGAAAGAGAGTTTGTCACAAACTCAATAATACCAGCTCTTGGTCCGAGAGGAATCACAGTATAAGTACTTATAGTCAAATTCAATTTACGCATTTGCTTCTCCCGCTGCAAGATGCTGTTCACCTGCTGGAAAACCTGCTCCATAATAGCGTCTTGGCGTAAATCATCGTTGCTTCCTTTCAACAAAACTTTCTGTTTCGATCCATCTGAGATAGTAAAAGTGACGATTTTAGGCAGTGATAAACCAGTAACTGATATATCCACCATTTCTCCAACTGAAACAATATAAGGTCTTGGCGCTTTCCCGTCGCTTGAAGTTTTTATCTGCCATTTGGAGGTGGGAAGTGGTAATTTAAGATTTGGCAAAATCTTAAGCCAATATGAACCAATCTTTAGATTTCGTAAGTGAATTTTCTTCGTTCCCTTTGGGCTCGTTGACAACTGAAAGTTTGCAAGTTCAACGGACATCTCGCAAAACTCCTTCAAAGGTAAAACATACTTTCGATGATAGCTACCATTGTCATAACCTTGAAGCTCAGACAGGATTTTATCAACAGCTTTAATTTTCTGGGGGATTATTGAATCATTGGTAAAAGAGTGGTTCTCATAAAGCTTGATGCTCAAAACAGAGTATAAGGACTCATAGGGCAATTTGTACAGAACACGCTTCATCGTCAACTGCAGGGGTTTTTGAAATTCCTTATCTTCAATTGACAATTTGGAGGCAATTTGGTTAACCCAAGGTAGAAATTTCCAGCTTGGAATCATGCCTATTTCCTTCTTCAAAAGTGAATTTATACTATCATCGCCGTCGTGCTCAAACCACAGCCCACAAAATTTATCCAACACATCTCCATCGTACTTGTTCGTGAATATTAGAGTATTGATGAAATAATGAAGGGCTCGCCATACAAATTGCACCCTTTGTACCAACAAAGCGTTTAAAATTTCCCTATCGCTGTTCAACTGCAGGATCACTCGATTGTAATGCCTTCTGGTATCTTTGCGCTCGTTACTAGAAAGAGTGGCCTTCTTATGAATCGCCTCTAAAGCGCGAGACTCTTGAGTACCTTTCTCGCATCTCTTTTGCCTTTCTTCAACTTGCCCACTATCCTTCATCTTCTTGACCTGCTTATGCAAGAAATTCGCTAGAACATAGAAGGTATCAGCTCGAACCTCATGGTCTTTTACGGTTGTCTCGAAGTCCTTAATATACCTTTCGAAGATGGTGGAAGCAGTTTCTAAACGGGACTTGGACGTCCAGTTAACAAGCAATGCACAGATTTCATCTTTTGAGACAGTCAATAAAGAATCGAGCGGCTCGCTGCCAGATTCCTGCGAATGTTCTTCAAGTAAAGCCTTTAACAGCGTAACCGGTGTTTTATTGTCACCACTTTCCCACAGAGCTTTAGCAGATACATAGGATCCCAACACTCGATAAACAGATGAAGCATCCTTTGGCTGGAAAAAGCGATCAAACAAAATGGCATTTCTTAAGGCATCTTGAGAACATTTCTCTTGGACAGACAATCGCACGCTATTAACTAATAGGGCGGCAGAGCTCATAGTAAGATCATGCGTAGGTAGAGGTGAACCATTAAATTCTCTGTCCAATAAGAGTTGTGAAAGCAGAAACCTCGCCTGGATGTTCGACTTATAGTCCCTGAAGTCGTAACTATGTAAAGCTTTTTTATCCAAAGCGAAAGAACTTCGAATAAACGCTGTCCTACCTTCAGAGGACTTGAAATCCTCCGTCATTTCCTTCAATAAGGCAATTTCCGCTACTGTTTCAGCCCACTCTAGTGTCTCCTTGAAAGATGACCTACTTCTTACCAATTCAAGTATGGCGTTATCAAGTATCCGTGAAGGCGGCTGAACACCGGATGATACTGATCTTAAGGTGAAATATAGACCTTTCTCCTTTGAGTCTAGTAGTCTTGGTACAGGTAGATCCCAATTTCCCAATTGTAGAGCCCATCTATACTCACAAAGCGTTTCTTCAAATGGTGAAAGTGTTCTGCTCAAACGAGCCGCAACGCCATACAGACCTTGGCATTCAGTTGTCTTCAACAAATTTAGCTTTTCGGACCTTCCGGTGTTCCACTGCTGAGCATCTACCATGGCATTGTTATAAAGGAAAGTTTTCCACGCTGTTGGTTCAATTTTGGTCGCCGAGTCCAGGGCTTCTAATAAGGTCTGAGGTGCTGGCAAACCCGCAAGCAGATCAACTTCACCGAGGGCTTCATATATGAGCCGTAGGCCATCGTGGTCCAGGTTTGATAAGTCGTCCATGTATAGCATTTCGAAGATCATGTAGGCGGATGTTATTTGGTCAGTCTTAAGTGCAGCCTCGTAAATTGCCTTCAGAGGGATAACATTGCAGCAAGATATGCAATGCGAGTCCTTCAATCTCCTTCCTGACATTAGCATGTTCATTATATTAAGAAGTGAGTTTACCTTCTGCTTGGCTTCGAAACAGGTTACCAATCCTCTAATCTGAGAATATAGCGCTGTAATCCACTCTGTGCTAGCTGTGTGATCGAACCAAACCGCCAATCTGAAAAGTATTGGAAGAATCTTTTGAGCAAACATGGAAGAGATTCTACAAAGCGGAGAGAACAGTCTAAGCTTTGGTATACTTGATGTGAGATGCAGAATCAATGCAGTATCAAAGTTAGCCAGCCACTCTGCATATGGGATGGTCCTGTGCAGATAAGAATCAGTGATAAAAGTATTCATGTCAGATAATAACTCTTTCTCCTTGTTGATTGACCAAAAATCAGACTCCGTCAGGAACCAACAATGGGCATTGCATCTTTTGTAGCCGCCGCCGTTGACTAAGATCGCTTTCTCATCGGTATAAGAGCCATCAGTGAGAAAGAGACAGACCAGTGAAGCGCAGAAGAGTCTTACAGCACATGGTGCTAAATTGGGCGGCATATTGGCAACCGCGAGAAACTCTTTAAGAACACACTGGAGTGAGCCAACCTCGGCGAAAAGCTGCTCATAGTTTTCTTCTAAGGATGAAACAGGATCTAGCACCAGAGTCTTTAAATTGTACGCTGAAGTGAACGCCTTCAGATAGTAAGCTGTCCATAATTGAAAGTTTTCTGTGATAAAAGCAGAAGGAATCTCATGCTTCAAAAGGTTTTGAATTGCTAAAATTGAAGGTTCTTCAATTTTAAGCGTATGGTTCGGCCTTTGAGCATGTTCAAGAAGCAAAGAGAAAAGGATGATCTTATCGACACCGCAGTTTGTATAACTCAAGATCTCGGCCTTGGAGTAAACATCTAAGCTCAACACTTTTCCTTGAATTACATCGTTGTAATAGTTCGCTGTACTTTTCAAAACGCTAGTGGATTCTGCAAGCCAGTTCAAAACTTCCTTCAGGGAATCGCTCAGCTCTCCTTTGAATTTTCGTTTGAACAGAAATAGTTCGCAAAATAATGGAATAAACTCTTCACCAATTGTAAAGTTATGCTCACGGCAAATGCTCAAAATGAACACGATTACATCAACTGTCTCGTTGTGTAATTCTTGGGAAGCCAAGCATTTGCATAAGGATGGCAGGAACGTTGGTAAAAAATCACAGGCAGTTAAACCACTCTCATTAATAGCCAAAGTAAGTTTCGTTTCTCGAATATATTTAAGCTTCTCCGAGTAGTTGGCAGATTTCTCGAGATCAGTAAGAATCGAGAGAAGAATAAAATTGATCTCATCTTTGCAGAGGGGAAACTTTTGGACGATTTGATGCAATAATCTCAGACCAACGTCGAGGGAAATATGAATTGAATATTGGTATCTTGGTACGTTTGCGTGTGAGAAGTAAAGAAGCTGTATTTTGGATTTAGGGTCATTGTCCTTCCCGATAATCGTGCTCGTTTCATAATTGGAACCTAGGTCCAAAAACCGCAAGATCCATCTATAAGTCAAGGGACGATTCTTCGTGGTTAAAAGAGGCTTTCCTGTCACTTTGTGAAAGAAATCATGTATATCTTCGTTCATACCGCCCATTATGAAAGAGAGCGGAAATACCAAATAATAATACTTCATCAATAGCTGTTTCTCATCATAACCTGTAATATTTGTTAACTGATCTAGGATAATAGGTCTTTGCCTTCTGGAAAAATAAAGTGCTGATAATTCAGCGATGTACAGCTCTAAGAACTGTGATGAATTCGTAAAACCAAAAATTCGAGTATCCCATACTTCCTCGACCGATTGGCCTCGGCGAAAGGATTCATCGAACCATAGAGAAAGAATGTCAAATTTGAAAACGTCGAAGAGCTGGGTTGTGTCGTTTAGACCTGTGTTCAAGGCCATTTGTTTCAAAGCTGAGGCGATGTAAACGCGGGTATGCTCAAAGTGGGTATATTGCATAAGATCCCTCATTGCGAAGCTCATATTTAAATAGGAAGCTGTCGAAACCTTGCACATTGCCAACGAGTAAAGAGCAGACATCTCGATGCTTTGTTGAGGAATCTCAACTAGACTGCATATCTCCGAAAACAGTATTTGCTGATTCTTACTGCTTACTCTTATCATGTAGTCCATCACAGAAGGGAGTTGCTTAACCACATCTACAACATTGAGCGCTTTCAGAGACTTGGAATATGCGGCAAAAACACGTTGTTTGCCTCCTTTAATGTGGCCTCGAGATAGATCATGGGATTTAAGCATATGAAGAAGGAGTTCGGACAATCGCTTAATTGTATGTGTTCCATTGACGAATGTATCTTCGAAACGGGCAATTACCCAATCAAAAATGTCATTGCAATCGGCGTTCAGAGGATTATCAGAGTTTTCAAGCCATACGATGCTGGTTGAATTCAAAAATGAGCACAGACAAGCGGTCGCAACATTAGATGTATTATAATCGCTTTGCAGCAAATATTCAGAGAGAATTTCAGTGAAAATTTGTAATTTGTTTGTACCATTGACTAAGCTTTCCTCTTGATTTCCAATCCACGTTATTATGGGATCGATGCACGATATGAAATCATCCGACTCTAAACCGTTTAGAAAATCCACTAGACACTCCATAATGTCCCCAAAAGAATTTGCTGGTTTGTGCTGTAGTACCTTCAAGAAGGCTCTTATAGATACTCTCATGAGAGATTGAACAGATGGACTCGCAGTAGAATTGTCTGCACTGGTTTGAATATTCAGAACGTCGCGATCAAATGGAACGTCAAATTTCAGTTCCTCTGAGTGCCGTCGGTTATCAATGCCTTGCATAAGCAATTGCTTGAAATCAGCTAAGATTCTTTCTATTGGTAGTTGCTCGAAAACGAAGTGGGAGGCGATAGGCGCTTCGAGATGTAATATAGATTGGAAGAATATTGCATATTCCTCTTTATCCTGTAATTTAAGGCTGCTCAATACTGTGAAGGAACTCTTTTTGAAGTCCAGGACGTAATCGGCATAGCGCAAATCTCCAGAAAGACACTCCACTAGATTGGATACTTGGCAAATCCAATTAAACTTTGTAATTGATGTAAGACTATTCTCTCCTTCTATTATTTCAAGTAAACGATACAATATATCATTTAGGTTGGTTTGTCCCACGGCAATGCTATTGAAGTCTGTTTGCTGCAAGCAAAGCTTAAAAGTCTTCCGTTCTGGCTTTCTCTGAAGCATAAAAAAGCGTTCTTCTATTTGGCTTGCCCACAGTGAGTATCTGTTCTCCCATACATTCCGGTAATGAAAGATTGACGAGGATTTAATAAAACAACCCAGAGGTTCAGTTTGCTTCCGATTGCACAACCATGCAATAAAGTCATAGAAAAGATGCTGGTTCGATTGGAGTAAAAGTATTTGCTGCCATTTAGCTTCCATCCAGTTGACAATTTTGTGGGAAATGAACTCTAATGAGAATGAGTCGATGTGTTTTCCATAATTTTGCAAATACTGCCAAAATTGAAAAGCTTCATTGCAAAGAAGTCCTGGACCATTGACATCCGAAAGTTCATAGACACCTGATATTTGGTTTAAAGTTGCTTTATCGGGTACAATACAACTTGAATGCTTCATAACACATGAAAGGAGAGCACAAGCCACGGAACAAAGTTCAGGTTGCTTGATAAGCGGAAGACAGAGCTTGAATAATTTATTCAAGCTATTCTCGATCTCAATCTGTGCAAGGTTGGATTGAGTAAAAAGCGGAATTAAAGCCACACATGCCCATTTGATGAGATTGACGTTTTCGAATTTTTGTTCGATGGCGTTTTTCAGATTTAAGATATCATTGGTATCTAAATCCTGTAAAGCAGCTGTAAAAGCCGCCATTTGTAGGGATAGCAACTGAATATCTGCTTCAGATGTCTGGAGACCATTGAGGAGAAAAGACAACATACTCTGTGAATTGCGCAAAATTGATGAAATGCTAGGTTCGCATTTGTGTCTCTTGAAAAGGCCCTCTCCAACTGTCTCTGTTTGTAAAAGTTTAAAATATGATATTGAGAGTCTTGTTATACTCAGAATTCTTAACCCCGGTTGACAGGTTGCTCCTAGTTTGAGCTGAAACTCTCCCAGCCCCAGGAAAGATTCTTCCACCACGTAACCATCACAGAATTCTAAGCTGTCAGCTGAAAACCAAGATGCTTTGCATGCTGTAAGTCTTGCGAGAAGATATTCTCGGCAGATGCCACAAAGTGAACTACCACTACATTCGGCGGCAGCCTCTTCACAACCGGTCATTGTAGGTATATTGTGAACAATAAGTTCACTAGCGATGATATCCAACCAGCACAGCTCATCTTGAATGGTTTCATTACTAGATACATTTATCGCAATGACATGTTTCCAAGTTTCGTTTATAAGACGCAAACTATCAAAGATATTCAAGCAATGCGTCTTTATGATAAAATCGTTAATAATGGAAAGAATCAATCTTGTGTTGCTGTTCAATTTCCCACTTCGTCGCAGATATTTCATCAAAGTAAGATATATGGTTTCTCGCACTTGAGTTAAACCAACACAATCTATGCTTATCAAACTGTTTAAAATCGATATCAAGTTGGAAATATTTCGATCCGTTAGTGATACATCTAATCTTTGATCAAGGTACGAGCATACAACGTCAACCAACGAAATCCATTGATGCAATTGCATCTTTAATTGAAATAATTTGCCCTTTATTAGAGCATGCAAACCAAAGGTTAAATGAACCGAAATTGGTTCTATTAAACTCTTGGAACTCTCCGATACCATAAGTTCTGGTAAAACACTTAACAATAGCTTCATTGTCTTAACTTTGAATCTCTCACACGTCTTTTCAATGAAAAGTCTCAATACATAGGCCACAAGGGACAGTCTATTCTCAGTTAACGACAGTTTCGAACTGTTAGCATCATTTGATGCCACCAGGAGACAGTATTTGCGACATTCAGAATCAACCAACTCAATTAAAGTCTCACAAGTGGAAGCTAATGCCTTTGTTGGTATTAGATCAGGCGATTGTTTCAACACCGATGTCAATTCATCCAATGCATTAGTTCGTTCCCTAGTCTTGCTGGAACCCAGATTGCTCAAAGTATTCAGCACCGAGTTGGTTGTCATTGTTTCATAACGCTTAAAACAACACTTGTAAGTCTTTAATAAGGTCTCGTTTCTTGATATTAAAAACAATTAAATTCCTCCAAGTATATATTCTAATAAGATCTTTGCAGAATTTAAACAACAACACCAGAGTTTGAAGCAACTCTTGGCCACAAATCAGCACATTCTTTACCGACTGGACCAGTAATAGCAGAACCCTTCATTTCACCCTTTGGATTGGCAATAACACCAGCATTGTCCTCGAAGTACAAGTAAACACCGTCCTTTCTTCTCCATGGCTTGGATTGACGAACGACAATTGCTTGCATAACTTTCTTTCTCAATTCTGGTTTACCCTTCTTGACGGTAGCGATAACCATATCACCTAGAGAGGCAGCTGGTAATCTGTTCAATCTAGAACCAGAACCCTTGACAGCAATGATGTACAAGTTTCTGGCACCAGAGTTGTCAGCACAGTTTATAATAGCACCAACTGGTAAACCTAGCTATTAAAATGACATCAATTGTTAGTAAAAATCCACAAAGATCAACCACTCATCGCAATCTCAATCTCTTAACATACAGAAATTCTGAATTTCGTACCTTGAGCACCGTTACCTGACATTGTTGTATATGTATGGTCTTGCTGAGCTCCTTTAAAGAAAAAAACGACACTTCCAAAAGAACTACCAAAGGTTAACTACGTTTAAACGCTATTAACAGCTAATTCAACACTTCCTTACCCGTATACTTGATACAGTCTACATCCATCGATTCCCAGTCACTATCCTGGTCTCTCACATTGTCAAACTTACCAAACTTTGCGTGGGTTGTGATCTTTCACAAATTGCGTCATTCTGTCTCTGCTCTATTAATTTTTCAAAAGAAAATATTTTAGGAAAATGGTGTACAGGTTTATGAGTTGCGCAAATGGTGTACAGGTTTAGGTAGTCCAAAAAAGTGTATGGGTTTTCAAGGAGAATTTTATTTTTCAAGAAAAAATTATTTCGTGAACTGGTGTACAGGTTTAAGAAAGTCCCCTAAATAGTGTATGGGTTTTCGGAGTCGAAACAGTCACATTAAAAATAATTCTGGCAGACTGCAAAAACCTCCAAAATAATAACGGCGCAGATAAATTCTCCAAAAGATATTCCGGCGCCCATCGATTTTTGGACAATTGGAAGTTTATTCATATGGTGATAGATGGTGAGAATGGTGGAGTTAATCGTCGGGGAAAACGTCTAAGAGAGGAAGAAGATAGTGAAGAAGATAGTGAAATTAGTACGGAGGAACAAGAAGTTGATTCACAATCAGATACATCCGTTGAAGTTATCTCTGAACGTGGCAGAGTGGGACATGATATTGATGAAGATGATGAAGATGATTACCGTTATCTTATGGAACCTTTGAATGAGGCAAAGGAAGAAGAAGTTGGGGAATTGAAAAATAGTTCTGAAGAGACTACTGATGTTGAAATTAGACCTAGAAATGTGACAGGACTGTCTGAGATGGAACCTATTGATTTAGAAGCTGAAATTGAAGAACAACAAGCTGTGGAAGAAATTTTGGATGAACCTGAAATTTCGCGTGTGGGGAAAATATACAAACCAGTACGAGATTATCAATGTCCGATCTGTTTTGAACCACCTGAGAACGCTTGTATAGCGCCTTGTGGTCATATTTTTTGTGTCAGTTGTCTGTTTAGGATGGTGAATAATTCAAAAGCACAAAGAAAGATTGGTCTTTGTGCTTTGTGTCGTAAGGAAGTTCAGTTTCGTCAAGTGAAAATAGTCATTCTTAGGAAAAAAAGAGTTCACAAGGCATCTTAGGTTATGTGTTGATTGTGTCATTCGCGCGATGACAGAAATTGCTTGATTAACTAGCACAAAAGCACAAGAGAATGATAAGTGCTGAATTGCGCTGCCCATTGCTTGGGTTTTATTCTCATAAAATAGCATTTCTTCCGTGGTTTTGACCCATGGATCTGGTATTTCTGTCTTCGTCATCGTACCGGATCTATGATATTGAAGATGGTCAATTTGCAAACGAAAATAGAGTAGTTCGAATAACGACAGCGGGAAACAATGGTTTTATGGTATCCAGAAGGAACAAGAAACGGAAACGCAGGTTACTGGGAGGAAGACGTAAAAAGACCCATTTATGGTATTTTAGTATACGTCAAAGGAAATGCAAAAGACCGAGACCTGTACCAAGCGTTTTTCTATCGGGAGCTAATTTAGTTAGGTTCGGTGCATTTTGCGGGATACGGGATAGCAGAGCTACAAGGTGTTCTCTACGGGGCATTAGACATGGTCTCTTTATCAGAGCCGGAATAAGATGCGCTTGCGCTTCGTACACACTATATCCTAGCCCGCTAGTTTGTCTTTGTGAGTCGATTGCAACGGAAAAATCAGAATCTTAGGTGGTTGACCGGCTCATGGTACTGTTCGTCGCGATTCTATTTTTTGTAAACGTTCTTATTAATATTTAACAATTGATAAAAGTTCGTTTGAGCTCGCCAAGTCGTTCAAGTTATAATGTTGGTTACAGACCAGCTTCTAGCATCTCGTATTTTATCGTTTGGGATATCCTCCGCGTAACCATCCATCTCTGGACAAGTCTTATTATTAACCCCATCGTATTCTTGGCTCCTTTGCTGCTGGGACGATTTCCTGCTCCAAAGTTGTTTCTTCTCCAGAAACTCTCGCTTATCCATATGCTCATAGTTTGTTGCATTTCGATCGGTATTAGACCCATCACCTTCTGCATTTCCCCAAACTTCTCCGATTTTGTGCTTATCATAATAATCGCTTTCCAACTCATTCAATCGGAGAGCTTGTAAATCGATTAAACATATCCCCTTCTCGTTCTTTGCCCATCCATTCCCACCCTGAAGTATATCTTCGACACACTCTCTAGGCGTGAATTCGCCAGGTCTGGGATCCCAAGGCAATTGGAACGTCTTTTGATAGAGGCTATCAACCAGAGGACTCATGGACGCTGATATAAAGTTTTTCGTTCTATCTGTAGAAGCAAAACTGCTGCCTCCATTCTTTCGTTGACCCATGCTAAACTTATTTCTCAATGGCGACGATACTGACGGCTGGAAAGCAGACGAAGTCGAAGACCCCACATCAGACGATTCATCCAAAATATCATTAATACCGGACCGCAGAGCCCCAGGTACCTGACCCGAGGGGAAACTCCTGGACACCAAAAAATCTCTATAACTTCCTCTTATCAATTTAATCTGTACCGTGACATTCAGGATCGAATTAACCTTGGATTTTTTCAAAAGAAATCGATTTGTCGTCGCTTGTTCATCTTCTCTCACATACTGTGCAAGGTTAAGGCTTACCACACCTAAAAGCATTTTCCCGCTAGCTTTCTGTGAATAAACGTTATTTGGTCCATTTTTCACTGATTGAGATCCTGAATTTGACCTCCTGGGTTTATTCCCACTAGTATCAGAAAGAAACTCAAAGAATACCTCTAACAATAGTACCTTGGATATTAATTCTCGATTTTTATCCACTAACATCTTGATCTGTAAAGGTCTTTCAAATTCATAATTCCATCTAGCACGATGATTCTCTACCATAATCCTAGGGGTCGCTCCATGACTTTGATTCATAACATAAATCTCTTCGCCATTCGAATCTACAATAGGACTTGACGCTGACGTGCCAGTACCCTCTTTTAAATGCCATTTCACATAACAATACCCTGATGACTGTGGTATATTGATAAGTTCATTAATTCTTAATGTGAGAAGAAATTTCGGTTTCTTGCTTTTACTCTTACCATTCAATAGTGGCATTACAACACAATCAGCATCTGATAGAACCACCAAACAGCTCAATCCTGGCTAATTGAACACTCTTTAACACTATCAAGGTACCATTGGTCTTTAACTAGGACCCTGTTGAATCGCTTCTAACGGATATCACTACTCATCACTGCTTAAACTCAAGCAGCTCACAAGCCAGGTTGATGGCTCGATGGATACTGCCAGGAGACGACGGGATTGGACCATAAACGACGATGATATCAATTGTTTCTTGAAACCGGTGAATTTCTCACAAGACGATGTGCACAGCCCGGAAACGACCGTTGCCAGCGAATGTTTGTTGCAATTACAGAAGATTTGTGACAGTTTGCAACGAGACCATGTCTTAATCACCGATCGCATCTGTTTCAGTAACAGAATTTGGGATTTGCACACTTACAAGGAAGATCCATCGGCGTTTCCGATCCAAAATGTACAGATCAAATGCAATATACTCTCCAGTATGTCAGAATTACTTCGAAACCATTACGACGAGGTCAAAGTATCAAAAGTACTGAATTATTTGCAAAAACTATCAGAAGCTGCATTATTCACCAAACAATCAAAACCAGTACGAACACTAGATCCATCACGGACCCCAAGAAAGTCTCACCGTGATGGCTCACTCGGCTACGGCTCGCTCGCCATCGATAATATCACCAAATTCCACGAATACAAACCACTCATCATCTCACTTCACTCCAAATTAAAGTTACTCGACCAAGGAAACAGCACAAACGACTCAATATTCGCATTTGTGCTTCACAATATATGTAAATTCATCCTGCAAGACTGTAAACTACTGTTGATCGACTACATAGAGAGACAAATACTGAATTTATAGGCTTGAGATGGTTCAACTCATCGATGATCAAGATCGTGATAAAGTACTGGTATTAAGGCTAAGAATGCTATAGTGAAAAATCACTAGTAGCCACATTGAAGGTAGTTGATCAGTTTAGCTTGATTGAGTTGTGTTGCGTGAGTTGTGTTAGTTGATTTGAGTTGTGTGATTTGGTAAAGAAGTATAGAACTGTTACTTTGTTCAAGAGACTTAGAGAAAGTGATATAAAGTTTAAGATGACTGACAAAAAACCTAGACTGTTGGAATTAGATACTAAACTGACCAGTGGTTCATCTGATATGACTAGTGAAATACGGAATACAAAACAGTTCCCATCTTATATTGCCATTAATGAATATACGAAAAGGATGGAAGATGAACTGGATATGCGACCTGGAGATAAGATTGAAGTGATAACTGATGATGAAGAGTATAATGATGGATGGTATTATGGACGTAATCTTCGTACTAATGAAGAAGGATTGTATCCCGTTGTTTTCACACAAGAGATTAGTTTTGAGCAAAAACCGACAATTATGAGAGCCAAATCAGCCAAGAGAGTGGTTAGTTCTGGTAATGGTAGTACTTCTAATCTTTCAGCAATGTCAAATAATGGTTCTGGAAGCGAACTTCCGACTCCGCAACCTTTGGAGACAGCGGCGCCCATTACAATGAGTACGAGGAAGCCAGTGGATAGAAAGATTTCTTTAAAGACGACTATGAGTGACATAGATAAGGCTTTAGAAGAATTAAGGTGTAATTCAGTCGAGCCAATGGATAATAGTTTGCAAAATACCACACATGATACGATACATTCGACCACAAAGGGATTGGACACTTCGGAATCTTTCAGCAGATTGGTAAGCTCAATTTCGGCAAAATCTTTGTCTAGTGATGCTCTTGTGACAGATGCGAACAATGGTATCGATGCGAACAATGGTATCGATGCGAGTGTACTTGATCCGTCAATGGCGGCTACTTGGACTCCATCACAAGTGACTGCATATTTCATCATGTGTGGTTTCGATGTTCAATCATCTTCTCGATTTCAAAAACATAAGATTTCAGGTTCTATCTTATTGCAACTTGAATTGGCACATTTGAAAGAGCTAGAGATCGATTCGTTTGGTACAAGATTCGAGATTCATAAGGAGATCGAAGAACTTCGAAAAGCTGTAAATGGTATCTCTAAAGTAGCTTCCCAGACGCCTGATGACGATGGTCAGCTCATGCCTCCCGCATTTTTGAATCAAGGTCCTACGTATCGTGGTCACATCAGAAAAGTCTCACAATCACTGGATGATATACCCAGAGACTCTGCACCATTAAATACTGGTTACCTCGAACAACCGAAAGCTAGCATGGGACACCTGTCAACTTCACTTGCTGAGACAATGAGACGTCATAATTCGAGATCTCACCAGGAGGCTGAAGATGAGCGTTTATTTGTTTCGCCTAGAAAGGCGCCTAAACCACCCTCTTATCCCAGTCCCGTACAACCTCCAAAATCGCCTTCGGTTGGAAAAGATGCTGCTATCTATGGTCAAAGGTATTCGCCGCCAACGATTTATGAGAAAGCAACCTCAAACACTTTGGAACCTCCTAGCGTTTTCAAGTTTCCCTCAACTCATAGTCCTGATCTAAAGGCCAAACCGGGTTTCACATTTGGAGGGAAGTCAGCCAGTGCGTCACCAATGCCAACAGCAGACAGCCAACCAACCGGAGCAATAGGTTTCGCGCAAGGTGCTGGAAATTATGCTGGTAACCGTAACTCAGTCATTTATTCAGCTCATAAGAAGACCATGTCAGGAACATCATTCGTGGATTTATATAACCGGGTTTCGATGTTATCGCCAACTTCTCAGAATACCCGTGAGCAGAGTACCGCGTTTGCTGACGATGTGAATGATGCTAACGATGAGTTACCCAATAATAGACCATCGTCTAGTGTTTATGCTGGTCATTCAAGAAACACATCTATAGCTCGATCGAAGCAGCCGTCTCAGGATCTCAAAAAGCACAGAAGGGCATCTTCTTTGGTTTCATTCTTCTCCGGAAAGAACGACGAAAGAAGTGCCTCACCCGTGCGCAACAAATCTGGAGCTACGAATTCTCATAATCATAGCAGAAGGAACTCCTTCATTTTGAGTCCTTTCAGGCAACCATTTTCCGAATCTGCGCACGCTACACCTTCAGGAAAGAGCTTTTCAGCTAGTAACACACCTCCTCCAGGTTCCACTTCGCCAAGTAAGATCAAAAGCTCTTCCAAAGATGAATCAAAACGAAGGTCAGTTAGCGCCAAGGAATCGTCGAAGGATGCCTTTGACAAGAGGAAAAATGGGTACGCTGAGGATGATAAAAATAAGAGGTCAGTCAGTGATGCTGTGAAGAGTAAAGGAATGCGTAATATGACCACTCGAAATCTAGGCAAAAAGCAGACTTCCGCTTTCATGGAAGGAATACGTAACATCAGCGTAAAGGACGCAATGATGGACGCAGATTGTTCTGGTTGGATGAGCAAGAAGGGCACTGGAACAATGGGAGTTTGGAGAACGAGATTTTTTACTTTACATGGTACAAGATTATCATATTTCGGCAGTACTACTGACACGAGAGAACGAGGTCTGATAGACATCACGGCACATTGTGTTGTACCAGCAAAAGAAGATGACAAACTTGTTTCTCTCTATGCTGCCAGTACAGGAAAGGGTCGCTATTGTTTTAAACTTCTTCCACCGCAGCCCGGTTCGAAGAAAGGATTGACTTTCACGCAACCGCGAGTTCACTACTTTGCGGTGGATAGCAAGGACGACATGAGAGCTTGGATGGCCGCCCTAATCAAATCAACTATCGATATCGATACGTCAGTGCCAGTAATCAGCTCATGCGCCACGCCTACCGTATCGCTAAGCAAGGCACAAGAAATGCTCACACAAGCACGCGAAGCAACACGATTAAGAGAGCAACAAAGATACCTAAATGAAGAGGACGAGGATCAGATGCTGTGGGAGAAACAGCAGAACCAGAAGCAACAACCTAATGTCGCGGACGATACTTACCGTTATTCTGATGAAGAGGCTCTGGCTTCAGCAGTCAATCTCTCATCGAATGCAAACACGACGGTTAGTTCAAATGGTTTTGCAAGCCCGTACTTGTTAGCATCTGGTGTCCTATCGCCACATGCTACCTCTGAGGCGGGCAGGTTCCAAGAGAAGACCCCAGAGTCAAGTAATGTCGATGAGATTAACTTGTCATCTGAGACCGCTAATATCATGAATCAAAAATTCTAATTATAAGATGTCAATCGAAGTCGAACAAGTGAAATGGCTACAATTGTTTATAATATTATATACCCTATGCTGTATTTATAACATCTAGGAGCTTATTCAATAGAATGACACTTTTCCAAGGCATCGATAATCAGCGGATTACCTTTTGGGTCCAAGTTCATCGCAACTGTGAATTCTTTCACCGCATCCTTCTTTCTTCCCATAACCTGGTACAATTGACCCAAGAGGAAATGTACTGTAGCCTCATCGGGAGCTAGCTTTGATAACTCTTCAAAATTTTCCAGCGCAGCACTATATCGAGCCATAGAATACAACAGATGAGCTTTCTTAAATTTCGCCAGCGATGAGCTCGGTTGTAAATCACAGGCCAATTCATAGTACTGTAGGGCTTTTTCTTGATACGACAGCTTTTCAAGTGCTACACCACAACAGCAGATCAGGATTACATTGACTGGGTTAATATTTCGAGCCTTCTCAAAAAATAACAGAGCTCGATCATACTGACCTAATTTCATGCAGCACATGCCCAATCCATAATAAGCATTGTAATGTTGTGGATCGCATGCAAGTGCTCTTCGATAGCAGTTTTTCGCCGTATCTATCGAGTCATTGGATGAATGTTCATGCCCTTGCAAAGTGTGGGCGTATGCAAAATTGTAATCTAACTTGGTTGCTTTCTCAAAGTATTTGATGGCACCTTCATGGTTTCTTTGCAGCGAGTAGAAATTGCCTACGCAACACCATGTCTCTGGCTTATTCGGCAACATTTCAATAAGTTCACTCGATAGATGTGCCAGTCTAACACTGTCTTGTAAATGCCAAAGTAAAGTAGAGAATATTTCAATGTCTTTGGATCTCGTTGGTTGCAACTTCCTCAACTGAGTAAAATGCTTAAGCGACTCGTCGTAGTTCAAGATTTCGAAGTGTAGTTTGCCAAGTTGGGCTTGACACCACGGCATCTCATCCTTTATGTGACTGGGCAATCGGTTCTCCAAAATCCTTATGGCCTTGTAGGAGTCGTATTGAGACGAAGCCTTCAATATTCGTGCAAAAGTTAGGATGAGATCAGGTAACGAGTAGGTTGAAGACGAAAGAACAGGCAAGGCCGTGGAAGTAATACCGTCCTTTTCTGGTCTGTAAGTCGCTGATGGCAGAGCCTCAGTACGTCTATGACTAGTGCTTCGCGGAAAAGTGTTGGTCCTTGGTGTCTTGAAATTAGCCGTATTCAGAAGCTTTGATGGTGGGGTCGCTAATAGTTTTGATCTATTAGTAGGTTTCCCAATGGGTTGCTTTGTTGGAGGTGGTGAGGAAAAAGCGCTCGTTGAAACGATTACATTTGCTTTATTTAGCGTTGAACCGGTAGGTTGACACTTGATGGATGTATGATGAGGAGGTAGATGACCTTGCTGTTGCTGTGAATTCTGTTTCGACACGGTATTCAAATTAACTGATGATGATGACGTGGATAATTGATTGTAACTCTTATAAGGTGTTGCTGCAGGATTATACGGTTTGGAAACGTTGAATCTCGTTCTAAATCTGGGTCCCGTCGGTTGCGTTTGTTTGGTCATCAAAGAATAAAGTCTTTTCAAATCAATTGTGGCTCTCATTGAACATAAACAAGTATAAGCTTCCCAAAGATATGGATCTGCATTTAAAGCATTTGAATGAAATAATGCACTTTCTGGTGTTCTTTCAAGTTTAAAATTCAATTTCCCCAAAATACAATTAATCGTTGCCATTGTGGGCATATTAATCAAATTACTACTACAACTCACTGATTTTTTATTCAAAATCCTCAACAATACATCAACACCATCTTGTAAATCAGTATCCAATTTCAAACAACATCTCGCATAAATATACCCGATCCCAATATGATTCGAATCCTTGAAATCATTACTTATTCGCATAGCTGTATTATACTCACCCTGCAAATACAACGACAACGAATAAAGATAAACAGAGTCCAAACGATGTATATGATTCTTTTCCAAAGGACAACACTCTGCAAACAATAATTCAGATAAAAAAACTGCAGTTTCATAATTTAATTGTAAAATTGAATGTTGAATACAATCCTGTAATTTAACAATCGTATTCAAACTAGTCACATCCGTCGTTAAATCATCCGCATTCATACCATCTCCATTATTATTAAACAACATCCTGGACACACCAACAACTCTAGAGACTCCAGAGACCACCTAGAAACTCCACCTAGACACACCAACAGGCCTTAAAGACACTAAAAGAGTGTTGTTCCAACTGTTCCACAAGATCGATGGCTTAATATGCCTATACTATCACAGGGTTACCCGGCCTCTCATCGCTTACCTTTAAAACTTCACCAAAATGCCTATAAGAAAGCGACTTTCAAAGCTTTCTGATACTCTACGGACCCTTGTCAGAGTCCTCTTGATCTTCGAGGCCACGTTCCATCGAATTCAGCTTGATTTCTCGATTTTGCAGTATTTTAACCCGTTTTGAACGCTTTTTTCTCGTGAAACTGTTTCTCATAGTTATGGGTACCATGATCTGGTCCAGATCTGAGCGTATGATCGCTTATATAGCCGTTTTATGGCTTTGATCTGTTTAGTTTAAGAACCCTGGCAACGGTAACTGTAGGTTAAATAAAGGTGAAAAATTGAAAAAAAATGGTTGAAATTCGACAAGTTTTACAAGGTAAAGTGGTTGTTATTTGATTCTATTGGGTCAATTGAGTTGTTGATTGAGGTTTGAAGTTGTTACGGTGAGAAAATTGGGAGTTTTTAGCGATGATTTTGAGAAAGAAGAGAGTTTGGAGTTTTTTGATAATGGTAATGGTTATAATGGTGATAGTTCGAAATTCAAGGCTATTGTGGGATTCTAGTGGTGATGGAAATGGTTGGTTAAAACCTAATTTGTATAAATTTGGAGATCCTGTTGAAGTTATTGTGAACAAGATTGAGTCAGATTTAACACAATTACCGTTTGGATATTATGAACTGCCGTTCACTTGTCCACCTACAGAGGGTAGGAAACCATTGCATCATTCATTGAGTGAAATTATTAAGGGAGATCGTAAATGGGAAAGTGATTATAAGTTGTGGTTTGGACATGATTCTGCATGTGAGGGACTATGTGCTAGGAAAACTAGTGCTGAGGGGATGCGTAAAGCGCGAGATTTAGTTCGGGATGGGTATGTGGTTCAATGGTTAATTGATGATGAATTGCCAGCGGCTACTACGTTTATTTCGACGATAGATCATAAGAAATACTATGCGTCTGGATTTCCACTTGGATTTGTTGATCCTGACACGGGGAAGACATATTTGCATAATCATGTAATGCTAGTGGTGCGTTATAATGCGGTTAATGGGGATAGTTTTACAATTGTGGGTTTTGAAGTTTATCCCAGGTCGGTTTCGGATCAGCATTGCCCTGGTGCATCGAAAGATTATGATCAATATGAAATTGTTATTCCTGAGGATGAAAATGAGCTTACTTATATCCCATTCACGTATTCTGTTTATTGGAGGGAAGAATTTAATGTGGACTGGTCACATAGGTGGAATTACTTCCTGAATAGCGGAGATATTTCAGAAAGTTCATCTGTGAAATTTCATTGGATGACACTTTGCAATTCTATAGGAATTGCATTTTTGATTACATTCATAGTTGCCGTTAATTTGATCAAGGTTTTAAAGATTGGTTCCAACAAGACAAGTGAAGATTTTCAATTTACGTTCGATGATGATGACAATGTTGATTCTATTTATGCGGTGGCTAGGATATGGCTTTCACAAACGGATTCTTCGTCTTGGAGTTTGAAATTGCACACTATAGCTACTTCCATTGGAGTGCATTTCCTCTTTACCGTTCTCGGTTCATTGACGATTTCATGTTCTTTGAATCGCTTGCATAATATCAGGAACTCAGTGGTTACCATGGCTGTGTTCTGTTTCGTGATCGGGGCGTTTATGGCATCATATATCGGTACATGGCTGAGGATCGAATATCAAACTTCTAGAAATGAAATTTGTGAACACTACCGTGTATTCGCTGTGATATGTGGGTCAGCATTGCCGGGATTGGTTACAATCAGCACTCAACTTCTCAATAGCATAGTTCGCCTGCATGAATCTTCCAGTGCACTTCCCTTCCGCACAGTAATGATTTTCATCTCTATCTACTTTGCCAACTGCATTCCACTAAGTTTACTAGGCGGTGAAGCAGCATATCGCATCTATCGGAAATGTGGGTCAAGCTTCCCAGCTTTGCATATAGGAAACAATTTCAAGCCGCTCAAGGTCTCGACGTGCAGAACCCATAGTGTTTCGATGAAGAATCTTCGCAAAAGACTGACCTTTGGTTCGATAACCGTTCTACTATGTGGTTTATTCCCATTTGCCATTATCTACGTGGAGATGCAATACATGTACAAGTCAGTTTGGTTAGAGAAGACCACATTTTACTACTTCTACGGATTTCTCTTGGCTAATATCGTGTTGTTGTGCGTAGTCGTCTGCGAAATATCGTTGCTTGGGTGCTACGTGCTGATGAGGATGAACAAGAAGGATAGAAGGATGACCCCCAGTGATAATTGGAGATGGAATTGTTTCCTTATGGGGACTAGTTGCGCATGGTACATGGAATTGTACACTCTCTACTATATTTTCCACACTTTGAACATTACTGGCTTTTCATCGATATTCATCTCGGTATCGTACAGTCTCATCTTCAACATAATGGCTGGAATAGGCATGGGTTCACTTGGATATTTGACTTGCTGCTGGTTTGTGAATAAAGTATACCGTACCAAATACATCACGGCATAATGGGTAATGATATTAAATTGCATTTAGTATACATAATTGGGACAAAGACAAATTAAAACTCGATATTCCCGCTAGGCGAGTCTCGTTGCGGTTGATGTTGTTGAACATACCCACCCATACCGCCGCTACTGGGTCTATTTTGCTGATACGAGCGACGAACGCTATTACTATTGTAATTTCTCTTGTTTTGATTCCCACCTCGTTTGTAGTTCCCGCCACTTCCGGAGCCACCACTACCGTATCTGTTGCCCTTTCTGTTATGACTACCGCTTCCGGCCCCAGATGAACCAGATCCGCTACTTATCTGTTGCTTGACTTGATCGATTACTCCATCTTGCAATTTGATATATTTGATATAAGTACCCCTCAAATAGACCTCTTTACTCTTGACAATCTCTTTTTGAGCAGCAATATTACCACTGTTCCCTATTGTATCGTACTGACTCACATTCGATAGCGTCAAATTCATCCAATTGTCCACGTTAACCAATTCTCCTTCAACAATTTCGCCATTTTTCAATTCAACACTCAACTGTTGACCTTTAGCATTGGTCAGTAAATATAAAGGTAGCATTATAACGGGAATACCAGCTACAATCTATCCAACAACTTTAATACATCCATCTATATCTCCATCTATATACCTTCATCTATTATACCTTAACTATATAATTTTTCAAAACACGTTACCCGGTCACACAAGTCGCGTTACCCGGTCATAAAAAGGTCACGTGCACTCCGTTCTGTTACCCGGCCATTGTCACGTGTATCTGCCGTCCACCACGATCTTCCACGTCTCGGTTACCCGGCCAAGAACTCAAAGTCACCCTCTACGGCAACGCGTAAATTTTCGATTACGCGTCATCGCCCCTTTTTTTTTCTCGGTTTTCGCGTGTCGACCAGCGGATCTCTTTTAACTGGTTCTGGTAAAAAAGGTGGTCGTTAGGATAGAGAAAGACCATCGTTGAGGCTAGTTAATAGTAGTAGAGATTGATTTGATCTGTTTATACTAGAGGTTAAGATTAATCTGATCCTCATTCAATTTGATAGATGGAAAAATAATTGAGGTTGGTTGTTGTTAGGTTTTGGTGTAAGAATAATTAAGCTATTAATCGATAATTTGCTAATTGGATTTGTGTTTGTTGTGAAGATAGACATTTTGTTATAGGTTTAACTGGTTGTGGTTGCTTTGTTGTTGATTAAACTTGTGTTGAAGGTATGGTTGAAACTGGAGAGGAAAAAAATGAAATTAATGTGATGAAAAATGGTGTTGATGATGGAACTAGGGGATTAGAACCTGTTATTGAAGTGGCCACTTATGCTGAAACGGATGTTTATGAATGTTATATACGCGGATATGAATCGCGGATTGTGATGAGACGTACACAGGATGATTGGATTAATATTACACAGGTGTTTAAGATTGCACAGTTTTCCAAGACGCAGAGAACAAAGGTTTTAGAGAAGGAATCTAATGATATGAGACATGAAAAAGTGCAAGGTGGGTATGGTAGGTTTCAAGGGACGTGGATTCCATTGGAGAATGCAAAATATATGGTTAGCAAGTACAATATACGAGATCCCGTTGTGAATCGGATTTTGGAGTTCAAGTTAGATCCGCAAAATCCGCCTGTGAAGCGGAGTAAGAATAGTGTATTGAAGAGATCATCGCCGAATGGGCGAATTTCGTCACCGTCGAGTTATAATAAGACACCGAAGAAGAAACAGTATCCCGGCTCTGCCGTGGCTAGAAAGGTTAAGAAAACGGGGACACTTTTACAACCGAATCCGAGTCCGTTACAGAATTTGGTGTTTCAAACGCCGCAACAGTCGCGTATTCATGGTCAAGCCGCTAATGCTACCGTTTCTGCGTCAACAGATGGTAAGAAACATCAAGCACGTTCGATAGATACGCCCGTGACGATGGGTTATTCTGCTACGCAGAAACCTTTACAATTTTACCCTGTACCTACCTCAATATCACATTCACAAAAGTTGCCTCGAAACAGCGCCGGTTTACATCATCAAGGTTCGGAAGTTACTCAATCATCATTCTTGACATTCATACCGGAGGGCCCTAATTCTGGAACACTGGCATCCGGTGATCAAAATCAAACGGTACCAAATATTATGGTCAACGGATCTTTGAAGCAGCCATCGAGGAAAAGAAAGAAAGTGAGGAAATTTAGTTCAATGTCAGCGATAAAGATTGAACCTAGCGGCATGCAGGATAAAGCTCAGCAAAATTTTAAACTAATGAACAAGCAGATGTGGCAAAATGTGAGCCCCAATGTATCGCATACAAATCCAATAAATACAGGGATCAGTAATCCTCATTCGAATACATCATCGCTGGAAATGTTTTCAACGCAGGAAAATCCAACTCCAATGTCATCGCGCTCTTCCACACCTCACCCTTTTGGTGGTATACCTACTGCTCCCTCCACGGCTGTCGAGAATGATGATGTGATCGAAAATACAGAGATGCAATCACTCTCCATGGAGGAATACAAAGATGCTATCTTACAGGTTCTATCATCTGAAGATGGGTCCGATAAGAAATACTCACTGCCGCCTCAGATGTATCATCCTCCCTCCAACTTTGATATAAATTTCCTAATCGATGATCAAGGCCATACGCCTCTACATTGGGCCACTGCTATGGCCAACATTCCGCTAATCAAATTGCTTGTCGCTTTGAATGCCAATGTTCTGCTGTGCAATTCGAAGGGTTTCAATTGTATCACCAAATCAGTATTTTACAATAATTGCTTTAAAGCCGGCTCATTTGCCGAGATTGTGTCCTTGCTAAGAATTTGTCTCATTACACCTGATTCGAACGGGAGACTTCCACTACATTACTTGGTGGAATTAAGTGTCAACAAATCAAAAGATCCCATCGTTATTAATTCTTATATGGATACTATCATTCAAAATTTAGGCCAGGACGATTCAACGCTTTTGAGAATGTGTCTAAATTTCCAGGACAATTTAGGAAATACGATACTACATTTGGCTGCTCTTAATCTGAATCTGGAACTTTGTAATAAATTATGCTGTCTGGGTTCCTCCATGGATATCACCAATTATGAAAACGAGACTCCTGCTTCCATACTTGCAAAATTCAATCTAGTACCGCCAACGACAATAGCTCAAGCTTTCAGTCCGCGATCAGCCAATAAATTATCCTTATATCCTGAAATCCCCACGATTGCGCCAGCAGATGGTAAAACAGATTCAAGAGATCTCCCTGAGCAAACAGTCCCTGCGCCGCTGTCGCCTGTTGAGAATTTGGGAATTCTCGGAAGAACACCTCAGATAAGGCTCACGCCAGCAAGGCCGACCAAAAAGACCACTACAAGGAATTTTTTATCCGGTGCAGATTCTACCGCCTTTACCACATTAATGGATGATCTATCGAATATAGATTCATTTGTTACTTCATCTGTGATAAGGGATATGAAAACAACTCCTTCAAGATTACTAGAGAGCTCACCAATCTTGTTCAAGAAAAGACCAAACACATCATCCATGCTGCCGCCAGCAAGTTTCAAGAAATTTACAAAATTAGCAGACGCCATGGAATCCCCACTAGGTCCCATAACATTGTCACCCTTACCTGGCACCACAAAGATCAAAGAATTGAATGATGTTGCAGTAGCGGCAGATAAACTTAAAGATATCGCAAATACACTAGTCCTATCCGTCAACACACAGGCAAATTCAATCGCCGCTGAAGTAGAACGTACAGAAAAGAGCATTGCTCAAATGAAAAATAACCTCATCAAGGTTAAAAACAGCGAAAAGGAACTGCTGGCTCAGTTTGATTCATCCCAGGAAACTGAATCCATTCACGACTTGAAAAAGACTACCCTCGATCTAAGACAACTTGTCGAGGACACAAAACAACAATTTATTCAATGTATCGAAAAATCCCAAGCTTTAAATCTAGCCTCGCTAGCCCAGGACGAAGAATCCAAGGTAAATGAAGATTCATCACAATCTCCATCTTCTCAAAACTCACAAATCGACAATACAATGAAACTTGCAATAGAATTGACTTTCCTACAACTACGCAGACGTTCAAATTTATCCAAGATCATCAATAATAAATGCAATTTGAATACTTCCAACAAGATCACCAAATACAGACGATTGATTGGCATGACGGTCGATAATATCGATACAAAACTCGATGAGATTGAATTAGATCTACGGACAAATGCTTAGCCAACTCAATCAGAATCAATGGGGAACCAAGCTAAATGGCTAGCCTAATGGCTTAATACTGTAACAGTATCATTAACAATATCATTAACAATAGCAGCCTAGCAGCCTAGCAGCCTCGGTATTCTGTCACATGATGATTTCGTTGTTTTGAATGAAAATTTTTCTAAGCGATGAGCTTCTTGATGCGATGCGCTTCTCGATGCGATGAGCTTGTTGATATAACAATTCTAAGAAAAACTGTTGAACATTTTTTGGATTCAATCTGTTGTTGTTTGTTCTGATCGTCTTGAAGAGAGTTTGGGAAAGCAATTCCAGAAATTAACGTTTAAATTTGAGTCATTGTTAGTTTCCATTCTTTCAGTTCCAAGTCTCGAAGAGGAAAGATGGATCAACAATTTTTGAATCAACTTGAGCAAACTTTAAGTTCAATTGTACATGGCAATGAATTGAAAGAGGCAACAAAGACATTGCAATCGCAATTTTATAAGCAACCTTCTAGTGTTCCTGCTTTAATTCATATTTTGCAGAACAGTTCTGATGATGCTTTGAAGCAACTTGCTGGTGTTGAAGCGAGAAAATTGGTTTCAAAACATTGGAAATCGCTTGAAGGGTCCGTCAAGGCTCAAATTAAGCAATCTTTATTGCAAACTGCTTTCAGTGAACCAAAGGAAATTATTCGTCATTCTAATGCGCGTGTTATTGCTGCTATTGGCACTGAAGAAATGGGGGAAAATCAATGGCCTGATTTGGTTCCAAATTTGATCCAGGCTGCGTCGGGTGAGGACGCACAAACAAGATTGACTTCGTCGTTTATTCTTTTCTCGTTGTTGGAGGATTTTACACCTTCTTTAACTGCATATGTGGATGATTTCTTGAACTTGTTTAGCAAGACTATCAACGATACCGCTTCTTTGGAGACAAGATCATTGGCAGCACAGGGTTTGAACCATGTGTCGGCGTTGATTGAAGAGCAAGACGAGATTAACCCACAGCAAGCGGCAAAATTTGCGTCTTTAATTCCATCTGTGGTGAGTGTTTTGGATGATGTTATCAAAGCAGGCGATTCTGTGAACTCAAAATTGATCTTCAACTGTTTAAATGATTTTCTGCTTTTGGATTCTCAACTAACCAACAATACTATTCCAGAATTGATCAAACTAGCCATTCAAATTGCTGTTAATACAAGTATTGACGAAGATGTTAGAGTCTTTGCCGTTCAGTTCATTATATCAGCGCTATCCTACAGAAAGTCCAAGATATCGCAGGCCAAATTAGGTCCCGAGATCACAATGGCGGCATTGAAAGTTGCCTCAGAGGAGATAGATGTCGATGAAGAGCTAAATAACGAAGATGAGACTGCCGAGAATGAGGAAAATACTCCTTGTCTAACAGCGATTAGACTTTTAGCCTTTGCTTCCTCAGAACTGCCACCTTCTCAGGTCGCATCCATTATTGTGGAGCATTTGCCTACAATGTTGCAGTCGTCCAACGCTTTTGAGAGAAGAGCCATCCTTTTGGCCATCTCCGTAGCAGTGACCGGTTCTCCTGATTACATCTTATCACAGTTTGATAAGATTATCCCAGCAACAATAGCTGGACTAAAGGACAATGAGCCAATCGTCAAGTTAGCAGCCTTGAAGTGTATCCATCATTTGACAACTGACCTGCAAGATGAAGTTGCTAAATTCCATGATGAGTACTTACCACTCATTATTGAAATCATCGACACTGCTAAATTTGTGGTCATTTACAACTATGCTACAGTTGCTTTGGATGGTTTGTTGGAATTTATTGCCTATGAAGCGATCTCGAAGTACTTGGAGCCTTTGATGAATAAACTTTTCTACATGTTGGAAAGCAATAAATCTTCAAAGCTGAGATGTGCTGTTGTCTCTGCCATAGGTTCAGCCGCTTTCGCCGCAGGTGCAGCCTTTATACCTTACTTTAAGACTAGCGTGCAATACTTGAGCCAGTTTATCGAAAATTGTTCGCAAATTGAAGGTATGAGTGAAGATGATATTGAATTGCGTGCCCTTACTTTCGAGAACATCTCCACAATGGCCAGAGCAGTCAGATCTGAGACCTTTGCTGAATACGCTGAGCCTTTGGTCAATTCTGCCTACGAAGCAATAAAGACAGAATCTGCAAGATTAAGAGAGTCTGGTTACGCATTTATTGCAAATTTGGCCAAGGTCTATGGAGAAAACTTCTCTCCATTCTTGAAGACAATCCTACCGGAAATTTTCAAGACATTGCAACTTGACGAATATCAATTCAACTTTGATGGAGACGCTGAAGAGTTGGCGGCCTTTGCCGATGATGCTACTGAGGAAGACTTACAAAATAAATTCACCGTCAATACGGGTATCTCTTACGAAAAGGAAGTTGCCGCAGCTGCTCTATCCGAATTGGCATTGGGAACTAAGGAACACTTTTTACCCTACGTGGAGGAATCTTTGAAGGTGTTAACTGAACAGGTTGAAGAATCATATGGTTTGAAGGAAACTGCACTCAATACCGTTTGGAATGTCGTAAAAGCTGTTCTACTCGCTTCCAAGTTTGTCCCTGAATCCTATCCTAAAGGAATTCCATCTGGCTCCTATGTTGAACCAAACGTTTTAGCAGTCATTCAAACAGCTAGAGAAATTACATTGAACGATCTTGGTGATGAGTTCGAAACATCGATGGTTATTACAGTCATGGAGGATCTGGCTAATATGATCAAACAATTCGGCAGCATTATCGTTATGGACAACGGAAACTCGACTCTTTTGGAATCACTTTGCGTTCAGGTCATGAGTGTATTGAAAGGTTCCCATACATGTCAAACCATCGACCTGGAAGAAGATGCTCCAAAGGATGAGGAATTGGACGCTTCAGAAACAGAAGCAACCTTACAGGACGTCGCTCTGGAAGTTCTAGTCAGCCTATCTCACGCTCTTGAAGGAGACTTTGCCAAGATCTTCGAGAATTTCAAGCCAGTGGTCTTTTCTCTCTTCGAGTCCAAGTCAAAGAATAAGAGATCTTCAGCTGTTGGTGCCGCTTCTGAGATCGCGCTCGGCATGAAAACTCACAATCCTTTCATTCACGAGATGTTGGAGGCTCTTATCATGAGACTAACAACTGACAAATCCCTAGAGGTCAGAGGCAATGCCGCTTATGGTGTTGGGGTGCTTTGTGAGTACGCCAACTTCGACGTTTCCGCCATCTACGAACCTGTCTTGAAGGCGATGTATGAATTGTTGACCGCTGCCGACCAAAAAGCTTTGGCTGCTGAAGACGACGAAGCTACCAGAGAGGTTATTGACAGAGCCCTGGCCAATGCCAGCGGTTGTGCTGCAAGAATGACATTGAAACACGAGAACTTCGTGCCATTAGAGCAAACCCTCCCAGCTCTGCTGGCTCATCTGCCCTTGAATACTGGCTTCGAAGAATATAACTCAATCTTCGAGTTGATCATCAAACTATACCAAAACAACAATAGCGTGATTGCTGGATTCACACCAAAAGTCGTTGACTTGTTCAGCGCTGTCTTTACCAAGGAAAACGAGAGGATAAAGCTCGAAGAAGAATCCACATTGGGCAGGGAAGAAAACATGGAGAGATTGAAACAGTTCCAGAGCGATGAGATGAGACACAAAGTCATATCTTTGTTGAAATATCTGAACGATTCCTACGATGGGATTGTCGCTCAAAACCCGGTGTTGGCTCAAGTGATCGCTTAAACAATTTTCAAATCAATTCCTGAATGGTTTGACATAATTTTCAAAACAAGACTATCTTATCCTATTATGTACTTTATCTTATTGTCTTTTCTAAAGCACTAGTTCTTGAAGGCTAAAAGCTAAAAGCTTCAACACTTTTAGTTACCTTACAGCAGTTAAGGATTAACATCAAGAGATGGTCGAGTTGGTCGAAGGAGACGTAAGACGATTAGATGACCTCGATAGACCGAAGTTTAACCTGTGGAAAGATTGTCAAGATGCTGTGAAGTTTCTGTGTTTTAATCCCAAGGGAAATGCAATCGTGATGCCACTGCTATTGATTATGGAGTCAATTGCTCTTAAGGTGATTACAGCTATGATTCCATATACTGAAATCGACTACCAGGCATATATGGAGCAAATTGAAATGATTACGATCGATAAAGGATTAGATTATTCGCAGATTACAGGCTGTACGGGACCACTTGTGTACCCTGCTGGTCATGTTATGGTCTATAAGCTAATGTACAAGTTGACTCAAGGAATGGAGTTTATTTCTCAAGGGCAGATGGCGTTCCGATACTTATACTTGGCAACAATGGTTTTGCAGATGGTCGTGTATTACCAGCTTAAACTGCCACCATGGTGCGTCGTGTTTGCCTGTCTTTCGAAAAGGCTGCACTCCATTTACGTTCTGAGGTTGTTCAACGATTGCTTCACTACGTTCTTTATGGTCCTCACTGTACTGCTATTGATACAAGGTTGTAGAAAGCGCAATGCTGCGATATCACTGTTGGCTTCCCTAGTGTACAGCATTGCCGTTAGTATCAAGATGAATGCGCTACTGTATCTTCCTGCTTTCATGGTTTCTGTCTTTCTTATAAACGAGGGAAGGCTAGCCGTGACTCTGTGCTGTTTCGCAACAAGTATCCTGTGGCAGGTCCTTGTTGCAATACCGTTTCTACGAGCATATCCCATGGAATACCTTCAAGGAGCCTTCAATTTCAGCAGACGCTTTCTGTTCAAATGGAGCGTTAATTGGCAAATGATAGGCGAAGACGGATTTGATAGCACCGTTTTCCACCGGTCTCTCCTGATAAGCCAACTTGTTGGAATACTCACTGTCATTCTTTTCAAGTATCCAAAATTGCTGAAAGATGCAATGAAATCTCTAAGACACCCGCTATCGAAAGTTACAACGCCGATAAACGCTTTAGATGTGGTACCTTTCATTCTACTGACAACCAACTTTATTGGAGTCATATTCTCCAGATCGCTGCATTACCAGTTCCTAACGTGGTACCACTGGACTATACCTGTTCTACTTCATTACTCACGTCTCCCATGGTTCGTGGCGCCCCTATGGTACATTCTACATGAGTACTGCTGGAATTCATATCCGCCAAACTCGCAAGCAAGTGCTTTACTTCTCACGCTCAATGCAACTCTGCTTCTACTGATAATTGCAAACAATCTTACAAGCTACACCAAGCCAGCTATTGTCCAAAAGAAAGAACAATGACCCAGCTAGCCACACAAGAACGCTCAAAGCTGTATCGAAGACAACTCAGTCAAGAATGTCACAAATTACCGGCGCGACCAGTAAGGCCTGCAAAAAGGCCGTTAAAACAACCAAAAAAACTACGGAAAAAAGCGGGTTTGATTCTCCTGGCATACTACACCATTCCTAACGCCCTCAGACAACTCAATGGCTACCAGAACCATCGCTATTGCGTCTCATCTCATAGAGAATGTACTCTTAGTGCAAGGCAAGAAAGGGGTTACCCGGCTTGTTGAACGTATAAGGCCTAATAACCCACCATAGTAAGCGTTGCATGTTGACTTAGTAACGGTAGAGGAGTCATTATAAGGGCATTAAACCATTTGAATCCATTATAGCTAGATAATCTATATCTGGGACTACCGATCAGTTGATAGAGGATATCTGATTTGGATCTTTCGTTATTCGTGGGCTCGCGTTGACTTTGCAAGCTGCAGGTCAGAAAGACGCAGTTAACTAGATCCATTGAAGTGGTAAGATATATTATTACGGTCGTTTTGAATCAAAGTATTGCTTTGGAAGGAATATAAGGTTGATGTCTCAGCGTATGGGACATTATACTGGTATGAACAATGGTCAATCGTATCAACAGGCTCAACAGCGCGAACAGGAAGCAGGATTTACTTCTAAACAGATGTTGGATGCTTATATTTATGATTTCTTGTTGAAATCATCTTTAAAGAATAGCGCTTCTACGTTTTGTCGAGAAGCTGGTATTATAGATGTGAGTGGGGAACCGAGGACACCTTCAGTGTTGGATCAGGTGAAAGATGCACCACAGGGATTTCTTTATGAATGGTGGCAGATTTTTTGGGACCTTTTCAATGCAAGAACGCATAAGGAAGGATCTGTGATAGCGAGAGAGTTTTCTAGAATTCTTGCTAACAAGCAAAAAGAAGAGTACGGGTATAGATCTCAAGCGGTTCAAGCAGCTATGTTGCAGCAAATGGCTGAGCAACGGGGTGAAAGGCCAAGAGGAGCTTTTGAGTTCTTTCAAGCGTCCGGGGTGATACCGAATTTAGATTATGCAAATCATGCGTTTCATCCCAATGTTAACTCGTACATCAGAAATGAACAGTCGAATGTAGCGAATCAAGCTCAAGTTTCATCGCATGTACCACATTTTGTGCCGTCCAATGTAGGCACCCACGTATCTGGCTGGCCAGTTTATCCGAATCAAATGCCATCTCATTTTGTGAATAGTACGACAGGTAACCATATACCAAGTCATGCAGCTCCAACTAGTCACATCAATCAGTATCAGACAAGCGGCCCGGCACCTTCACCGGGCTCTCAATCCGTGACTTCTAAGAACAAACAGAGTCGTCCCTCGTCTACAAAGAAAAAGAAGCATGCTTTAAACCATGCAGGAACGCCTGGTTCACCCGAGAATTGTGCTGTTAGCTACAAGGGTCCGGTAGGTGGTCTCTCTGGCAGAATTTCTGGCATCGAGGGTCTTCATAATTATCAAAGACAGTTGATAATGTCCGAGATAGAGTACAATAATCAAAACAAGAAGGATAGTCCCTCGTCGGGTTCCGGTATTTCCAGGGGATCTAAGAAACATATGTTGCCGCCATCGGCAGCTTTCTCACCACATACTGTCTCTCCTGCATCAGCTGGTATTCCTAACATGAACATGATCGGTTCTTCAAAACGCAAAATCACTCGTCGAACGTCAGCGAGCCACATATCAGGTCCAGCAAATAAATCTACGCGAAGTTCGCTGTCAGAGAGTCCACGTACGCCAGTAACACTTGGCCCCGTGAATGGAGGTGATCTCAGTGACAAACCCATTGCGTCCAACTCTCTCACAGAGCTGGCTAAACCATCTTCTACCGATTCCGGAAGCAAGAAAAGCGTTAAGAAAGTACGAAAGGCCAAGAAACCACAATCTATCACTTTTAACAACAACAATTTCAACTTTTTAAGTTCAAACTCGGTCCCCACACCTCCAAACGAATCACAACCGAAACCACAACCGCGAACTTCTACCAAACCTCACAAGAAACCATCTTCCACTCGTCCCAACACCAAGACATTCAAATCAACCACCGAAGTCAGTCCACAATTACTAGTCGACGATACGACGCCAACTTTCATCAAATCGGTATGGAACAGCAACGCCAAACCTCACAACATCACCTTTGTCGAAGACAACCACCCACATAACGGTTTCACCAACGTCGACTCCGTCACAGGCAGCAGCAGTGGTGCTTCATACCAATACAGCGAAACGGAACCAGACGATATCCTATCCATGCTCCCAATGCACGAATCTACCGCAACAAAAGACACAGTACCGTCTTCCCACCTTACAACTGCCGAACAAACCGAAACGACAGCCTACGAAAATGCCAATCCCGAATTCAATCTGGACCTTCTCGAACCAAGTGAACACTCATTCAATTTCCTCAGTTGGCGACAATAAACTAGCCACACAAATGCATCCAAACCGCCGTACCAGGCTGGTATTCACTGATATTTCATGGTATTTCCATCAGATTTACTGTCGCTGACACTTTGAATTAGTGACACGTCGTGTTGTACGAAGGCGTCTAGTAAGGTAGTAAGATCAATACACTATAAGTATAGATAGATAGTATTAAGATGTAGTATTATAGCCTAATGGTAGTTGGATAGGATTGGTTTGAGTTAGTATTCTGGTTATCAATGGCATTCTTTGGTTCTGGTTCAGGTTCAGCTGGGAATTCCGGTGTTTCAACGACAATGGCAACCGAGAAAGATTTAGTTAATGATATTGTGATCAATAATCCAGCGGATGACTCTATATCTGACATTTCATTCTCACCACAGCAGGATTTTATGTTTAGTGTGAGCTCATGGGATAATAAAGTTCGAATTTGGGATGTACAGAATGGGATTCCGCAGGGAAGAGCTCAATATGAGCATGGGGCACCTGTTTTATGTACAAGATGGACAAGTGATGGTACAAAAGTTGTTTCTGGAGGGTGTGATAACGTGGTTAAAGTTTATGATGTTACCAGTGGACAATCACAGCAGTTGGGTACACACGCGGCTCCCGTAAAGAGCTTGAGATACTTGAATTTTGGACCTAGCGGCACGGAAGTGTTGGTAACGGGTTCCTGGGATAAGACGTTGAAATATTGGGATTTGAGACAGCCGCAGGCTGTCTCCACTGTCGCGTTGCCCGAACGTGTGTACACGATGGACAGCAAACAGCAACTGCTGGTTGTTGGAACCGCTGAAAGACACATTGCGATCATCGATCTCAGCAACCCAACGGTGATCTTTAAGACCACGCAATCGCCACTCAAATGGCAAACGCGTGCGGTCGCATGTTACAACGAGGGCGACGGCTACGCCGTCGGTTCAATCGAAGGTCGTTGCGCAATCAGGTACGTAGACGACGAACAACAGAGAAAATCCGGATTCTCCTTCAAATGTCACAGACAAACAAGCACAAACCGTCCAGCAGGTACACAAGCGCAATCTCTAGTCTACGCCATCAACAGTATCGTATTCCATCCAGTCTACGGCACTTTTGTCACCGCCGGAGGCGACGGATCGTTCCATTTCTGGGACAAGAACCAAAGACACAGATTAAGAGGTTTTCCCTCCTTACAGGCCTCAATCTCCGTGTGCAATTTCAACAGACAAGGTACAGTTCTCGCATACGCATTAAGCTACGATTGGCATCAAGGTCACTCCGCGAACAGACCTGACTATCCAAACGTTATAAGACTACATCCAACTACAGACGACGAAATAAAAGAGAAGAAGAAGAGGTAAACTTACCATGATAACCAGGACTTCCCAAACAACATCAAGACCAACCAGGACCAGATTCCGGGACCGTTGATCAACTGTAAAATCATAGTCATGAGATGATTTACAGTGTAAATCTCGAAAATTTTTCAGATCTCGTTAAGCTGGTTGAAAAAAAAAAGACAGACAGTTAAAGAATAAGACAAAGAGCTGGTTAACTAGCGATTGTTAGTGGCAATCATTGTGTCTTATAACTCAATTGGAATTTGATAGTGGTGGTAAAACTACTACCATTATAAAATATTAACTTGAGGACGAATTGAGTTGAATATGCCCGGTAAGATCGAGAGTATTCCATTTCTTTCACAGATTGAAGATGTTGATAAATATTTGATCGAGTATCGGAGTCTTAAATTGGCACCATCTGGAAATGCGAGTGGGTACCATCAGTTGAGATCTCATAGCAGTGAAGTTCTGGGAAAAGCGGGCGAGACTTATGAGAGTGTTGTTGCGTATGGTTCAATGGTTGGTAGAAAGAAGTACACTGGGAATCAAGGGTATAGGTATTCGAATGCGAAATATGGCGTGCAGTACTCGGGAGCGCAGCAGAATGCAATGATTGCGAACCATTTCAAGCAAGTTTATCCGCAAACCGGGTACAATGGTAGTGGGAGTGGTAGTAATTTGGCTTTGGATCAACTCAGTTCTTTTATGATGCCAAACCGGATTTCGCAACAGCCAAAAGTGAATCACTCCGGTGGGTCATCGCCTTCACCTGTGCCCTCGAGAGTCGATACCACTTTGAGTGCGGGTTCTTCCATTTCATCCTATAGCAGTAATGCTGAACATGCTAGTGCCAATGCTCAATTCGGCACTTCTCATGCTTCTCAATTTCAAAATTTCCTCGATTCGGGACTCGTCTCTTCGTCATCAATTGTGTCTGGTATCCCGTCAAATACAAACATCTACAACTTGGGTAATGGCAATATACATGGGTACTCATCGAGTTCGCTGGTGGCAGAGCGGAGCAACTCGGGTGGAACCCCGCTGAGCTTTGAGCCAGGTGTTTCTACTCCGGTTCTAGTTCCAGAACCAATTTCCTCGGATCGTGTCACTGGTGAAGTCAATTTGGGCGGTTTTGAAGCACCAACTGCAAGCATCAGTGCCAATCCAGCGAATAATATGCTGATGAGCGACTATTCAGTTGGGTGGGGTTCCAACCATGCGACTACCTCATCCAATACCAGTGGGGCTTTTGGAATCTGGAATAATGACATGAGTGTATGGAGTTAATGATGGTTGGGACAGTTTCGGAGGTTGTATCATATTGTAAGTTTTTATTTAATAAGTCGTTTTAATACAAGGGAGGCCATGGTTATATATCAATCGTCATTAAGTTTATAAAGTCTGTATCAAACCAGTAACGTCGAGGTAGTGGATCATGAATATGTGTAAGGCAGTAGACGCTTTTGATGCTGTGCATAGTTCGTGAATGGGAATTTCATGATAAAAAGTCTCAAGTTTATATTTCAAGTACCTTCCTAAACATCCTCTCGAATTCCTGGGCAGAGATTCTTCCCTGCGAAACTCTCATACCTAATCCTATTAGATATTTTATCGAATTCTTCTTTTTCCCGGAAACAATGTTTTCGATCAGCTTTTTATCTTTGATTTCATCTATAATATCTTGGCACAGTTTCTCCAGTTCATTATCGTCAATTTGACTGATTTTCCCCAGATCATATTCATCAATCAGGCTTGTAAAATTCACAGTTTTCTGTTCCTTGATCACATCAGAATTGTGAAGGTTCTCGACAGCATGGAATAGAAGTAATTTCCCAGTCGCATTCGATATCTCTTTCCTGTGAATAAGCATCAGAAATTCAGAAAAATTCTCAGGTGTCATGATTACCGTCAATTCTTTCAATGGCATTTGAAGCTTATTCAGGATTCCGAGAAGTTCATGGATGATCCAGTTAGTTGGAAGTTTGTAGTTGATCTTGCGATTTTCGCTCTTTTTAACATCTTTCAAGTAGCACTGGAATGTCTCGACATAAAACTTCAGCAGTTCTGGTTGCGTGTACATTTGGTCTTGACTATTGCCTTTGATGGTAAGTAGTTTTGCATCTTTCAGCGATAAAGAATATGGAGCAGCCATCAGCTTCTTTATCACGTCCTCTGGCGCTGGCGGCAAAGTCTTGGCCACGCCTTCGACCGCAAGAGGGGACAAACTGATAACCGGGAGCTCGGGATCCGGCATGTACCTATAGTCGATAGTAGTTTCCTTGCTCCGCAGTTTGATAGTTGCTTCGCCATTCCAACCCCTTGTCTCAGGGTGCAACAGAAGCTCAGGACCCTTCCCATCCTCTATAATTTGCACTTGTCTTTGGAATTCGAATTTGACAGCATTTATTATCGAACTGGTATTTGGCAAGTTCTTTAATTCAACCCGGGCAAAATCATTCACTGACAGATTTACGTCTACTCGCATTGCACCTGTCTCTAAATCACCAGTCGATACGTTCAGATGGCGAACTAGGTTTTGATATTTTTTAATGAAAGCTCGTATCTGCTTTACATCAGTAAAATCAGGTTGTGTAACCATCTCTATAAGAGGAACATTGCTTCTATTGAGATCAATCAATGTAAGCCCTTCGTTTTCCCTGTACACAGATTTCCCCGTATCTTGTTCAAGTTGCAACTGTATTATTCTGATATTCTTGTCATCAACTCCATCAATATCTCTGTTTAACTTGATTTGACCTCCAGTTGCAAAAGGTTGGTAATGTTGTGTGATTTGATAACCCATAGGTTGATCACCATAGAAATAATGCTTTCTATCAAAGCTTGATTGAAGATTAACTTTAGCGTTAATCGCCAGAGATAATCGTATGGCATAAAGCACAGCTTCATAATTTAAAATCGGCTGAGTACCGGGAAGTGCAATATCGAAATAAGATGTATGCACATTAGGACTTTCTATGGAATGAAATGGATCATTGGTCGATTGCGAGAATAGTTTCTTTCTGGTATTCAATTGCGTATGAATCTCAAGTCCACACTTCAATTTATACTTTGACAACTGTCGATGCTCAAAATGATGAATTGAACCAGTTCTATAATATCTTTGGAAGGATAAATTGAACTTAAACTGCATTGTTCGTAAATCTCTTATAGTAAAGTTAGTAAACTCTTAATGACTGAAGGTAATTCGAATAATGAACATGAAATTCCAAATCAATGCTATTGCTGAATCGAGTGCCAAGCTTTCTAGACCAGGATTGGTTCCTTTTACTCTCTAAGCTCCGCTTTAATTAGTTGTCAACATGTTTAATGTTTAGTTGATCTAATAGCTAGTTCAACTACCAGCTAACTAAGACACTCAAAGCTAAGGCTCACAATGCCAATAAATAAGATCTATTGAAGTATTTGAGTTTACCAGTATATAAACTGATGAAGTGCTTAGATTTTCCAAACTTTACCATCATCACCTTCCATTAGATTATTCTTCTCTGCCATGGCCTTCAACCCAGCTAGATATTCAGGAATGGAAAATTTATCTTCTTCTGGGAGTTCTTCATTGATCTTCTCGAGCAGAGCATCTTTTGGGCACGATGAGTCCTCGAATAAGTCTGACTGTACTAATCGAGCAATTATTCCCGAGATTAGTGATAATCTTGCATTGGAAATTGTTCCAGCTTCTGTGTTGTTGAAAGCGACTGTGGTTTGTGTATGTTCCTCTTCCTGTCCAGCAGCGGGAACATTTGGCAATCTCGATGTATCTCTTACCTCAACGAGTGGACCAGCATTGAGCGTAGACTGATTTTTACGTCTTGGTGACACTCTGAGTCCCAATTGTAATCTTCTTTGCAGATCTTCTTCTTCGGTTTGAGGTAATGGGGACATGGTGTCGCCACGCTGGTCATCGGTTTGATCAGATTCTTCGTCGTTTTCATCGTCTTGTACAAAGGTAAGCTTTCTTCGAGATCCAGCGATCGATGGAGTTCCAGTTTGGGATGATAGATTGACATTCTGTAAAGGAGTGGAATATTTTATTGGTGATGAAGCAATTGATCCTATCCTTTGCTTCTTTTTAGGAGATTTTTTGGGTGAAACTCTTGGTGTCATTTCTTCGTCAGTATCATCATCGTAGTATGCATCAATTTCGATATCTTCTCCCAAAAGAGCAAATCTTAAAAGGCTCGAAGCCACTAGAGCGTCACGCTTGTTCACAACTTTAGAAAGTCTAACTTTAGCATGAGCTGTCGCTAATCTAATCAGTGTTTCCAAAGTTCTAGCTGTAATTGGCGATTTCTTGGTATTCTCATCGTTTCGCAGATCAGCATAATTTTTAACAATGACTCCAATTGCCTCTTGTGTCAAAGTCGGTACGATTCTCTCTTTTGCATATTGGACGTATTTCCTTAGGAAAGGAATTGTAACAATGCTTGGTATATCAGTTCCGTTGTGATTGCCTTTGTTTTTAGCTAATTTTGCCCCAGCTTGTAACAGTGGGTTGAATTTTTCGAAAACACCGTCTTCTTCATCCATATCTTGATCCGCTGAGTGTTCTGGATTCTCCATGTTTTCTTCCTCATTATCAACACCAACTGCTAAAGATAAATTTAAGGACTCTCGAATCGGCTCTCCTTCGAGATACCCGGGCGGCAGAAATCTGTGGGTTCTCAGGACATGCTCGCTAATAGATCTATCTCTGATTTCGTTGATATCGTCAGTGACAACAAAGAGTAAATCGAAACGCGAAAGTAGCGAATCTGGCAGAGCAATATTTTGATGAGGATCTCTGTTGACGTCGTACTGCCCAAAAACGGGATTGGCTGCTGCAATAACACTGCAACGCGCGTTAAGTGTGGTATGAATACCAGCTTTAGCAATTGTGATTGTCTGTTGTTCCATGACTTCATGAATGGCCACTCTATCAACATCAGTCATTTTATCAAATTCATCGATACAGACTATACCACGATCAGCCAAGACCATTGCGCCTGCCTCCAATCGCCTTTCACCAGTTTCTCTATCTGTGGTCACTGCTGCGGTTAAACCAACACCCGAGGAACCTCTACCCGTAGTTGCAATCGCCAAAGATGCGGTATTAAGGACAAATCTCAGCATTTGTGATTTTGCCGTCGACGGATCACCGACCATCAGGATATTGATATCACCTCTCAAATGGGAACCGTTCTCCAGATTTTTCTCTACACCACCCATGAGCATCAATAAAACTGCTTTCTTGATATATTCATGTCCGTAGATAGACGGAGCTAAAGATTGAGATAGAACGTCAAAAATGTCCGTTCTCTTGGAGAGCTTGTTGATGTTCCTTATATCCAAATCTGTCAACGTCTGTCTGGCGGAGACACCAGTGGATCTGGCATGTAAAGGGTAAACTGTATTACCTATAACCAATGTTCTAAATCCATTCAATGCGTTCGAATCGTTCTGGTTCATACCACCGGCACCTAAAGATTTAAAGACACCAACGACGTTAATTCTATCGCCCGGTTTTGTCTTGTCGACCAGATCGTCATCAAGAATGACGTCGACGGATCTGGGCAACTGCCCCGCGGGGGCCATCTCGGGCATCTCTTGCACCGTAATACGCTGATGGTCCATATAAGTACAATAACCATATTCCGTGGTCAGTTTATTCCCATCCTGGTCCTCTGTCGGGTATATTGCCGGGGTTGGAATACGCGTAGTTAACGTTGTCGTTGAGTCAGTGTAGTCCCTGTAATGAAATCTACCCGTTTTTTCAGCAAAATGCACAGATCTGATAATCTTGGGTCTCACCAACGACGTCCTGGTGACGATACCTTCCAATGAAACCAGTTTGTTCAGGAAATGCGAATTCAAAGTACGTGGCGAGAGCGCATGACTACCAAACGAACCTTTGAAGGACAAACGCCACGGGTGTTTGGCAGACAACGAACCTGTGGTCGGAACGTCGTTAATAGAGTCTGCAAGTTCCGTCAACGCCTTCTCTGCAGGTGGCACAAAATGTGCAGGCATATTAAGTATACCAGTCCAATACGATCTATCAAATTCTCTTAAATCGTCTAGCGAAATGGTAATCCTCTGCAAAAAAATCTCAGGAATAGAATTTCCCTTCTTCTCATCATCACCAGAATTGATTCCATTATTGTAAAGCTGAATAGATCTCACAGCATCCCGGTAAATTGTGAAAGTATCCAAGAATTCTTGAAATCTGCGCACTCTATCGGTGAAAACTGCATCGGGAACAAAACTGAGATCTGTCTCCAAACTACCAATCCCTCCACCGAACTCCATAATGACCAGAACTACTGCTACATGTAAAAGATCAAGAGAGATGAGCTTCCAGATAGCCTTCTGTTATAAAACCTGTCGAGCGAAGATGTCCCAAATAGGAAAAATAAAAAAATTATTTCCGACAACTGCAGGACTCGAACCTGCGCGGGCAGAGCCCAAAAGATTTCTAATCTTTCGCCTTAACCACTCGGCCAAGTTGCCATACAAATTTACAATGAAAAACGATTTAATGTTGCACTATACCATACGAAAAAGCAACCGTACACCACAGCAGACCGCCCACGATTGACCTAATAGATGAACTACGGTTGACGGTAGATCTTCGATCGATTAGTAAAAATATATATATATCTTACACGTCAATGTGAATGAATAAGGAAGAAAATAAAGAAAACTAATGTAACAGGATTAAAGATATAATGCGACCTACAGGTTTCTTTAATCGGATTTTGGAGCTTCCTTGAATGAAATTGCAGCTTCTTCACCCATTGCAGTGATAATAGTAACGTTCAAATCCTTACCCTCATCAAAGGCAGCTTGCATAGTCTCACCCAATTCACCTTCTGGTGCTCTAACATCGTCCTTGGTCTCACCGTCCATCGTCATCAATGACAAGAACCCATCATCAATATCCAACAACTGGTACTCGGTTCTCTTAACAAATGGAACTTCCATATTATGGGTAGATGGTGACAAGTCTTCCAATTTCTTACCAGTAAAGATATCTATAGCCACCAAGTGAACTTTAGCATGACCATGCTTACCGGTCTTGGATGTAGACATATCAACAATCTTACATGGTCTACCTTTGATAACAACAAACCCGTTCTTTCTCAATGCAGAACATTGCATTGGGTAAGTTAAAGAACTACCAGCATCGACAGTTTCAAAAGTGTGTTCTTCTTCAGCCATTGTAAATTGATGATTTTTTTGCACTAGCTCTTTTAAGACTCTAAGGAAAGTTGATAATCCCTGTGATAATGGTGTATTTATAACTAACTGACAGAATTCAATGAACAGTAACAAAGTGTAAACTGGCTCAGAGACACAGTGTATTGACGACGACGACGACAAAACTTGGTGAAAAATTTTTTTTTAAGATTGTTATTGTGGTCGTATAGGGTGACCGCCGATAATTTTCTTAGTTACCCGGAATCGGGGTTCTTCGTATGGGATGAGGAGGCAGCGCATACGTATTTAGTGATGAATACGAACACATAGCTACGCGTGAACGAATTGATCGGTTTCAATTTATAAACTTAGAACTAGTTAACGATTCTAGTGAGTAAGAGGAATGATCACTGTAGCCGCTGTTGCAAAAGTATAATTCTACATATCCACTAATTAGATCCCAAACATGAACTAGCTAACACTTATGCCTTTGAACCATTGTATATCAGCGGCTACAGACGTAGCACGTCAAAAGTGATTGTACGTGCGTATAAAGTGATAATACTCATGAAATTTAAAGAATACAGGTATTCGAGGCCCATTTCCCTGTATTCGTCCCCAGTGCTCTACACGTTAAGTGAAAAGCGAACGCGTAAACGACGTCCCATTGTAACATGTCTAGTCACTAGGTAGCAGCTTAAGTATGTTCGATCGGTTTATGTATAATCTCAGAACTACATTCCAGACAGCGATTGTAGTGAGAGATGATTTCGTGTCGTCGCTCTTACTAAGTAAAATATTATAGCTCCTATATGCTATACTACCTTGCTTGATCGCGGCACTGACTAACGTTTATACCTTTGGCTTTTATATCAGCGGCTATATACTTTAACGATCGTACTTGCGTGGAAAGTGATAGTCACGAATATTTCAAGAATACTCGTATTGGAGGCGCTGTATTCGCTCCGGTTACCCGGAATGTGGCTCTTACGTATAAGGTGATCAGAATGAGATGGTAAGGCGCTACCATAGAAATATGGTATACAAGGAAGTAAAATTATACAGCAAGGAACAGTTGAAGTGTGTATTGCAAGGTGTTGTAGAGTGATTGCAGTTGATAATGCTGTTAAGTAGTGATTTTTGTTGAAGAGCGCGGGTGTTACCCGGCGCGCTGGTTTCCCGGTGGGTAGGGTGAAAAATAGTGTAGGTAGAAGTTTGGTATAATAGACTGTTGTTGATGGTTAGGTGTGAGAGTTGTGTGAGTTGGGGGTCAGTGATGCGGTATAAGAATGTGGTGAGTCATTCGACGTGGATTAGCCTTGTTGGGACGTTGATTACTGTTTTTGTTGTGCTAAGACTTTTGATTTTGTCGTTTGGGACCGGGTCTGGCGAGTTGAATGTGAGTTGGTTGCCCTTTTTCAGACGGTTTGTACCCAATTTGAAGAATGTACCTGGTGTTGAATTCTACGATCTTCATAATTATCAAGGTGATCGAGATGGGTGGCAGAGAAACAATAGGATTTTGTTTTGCGTCCCGCTAAGAGATGCAGCTGAGCATCTGCCGCGGTTTTTCACACATTTAAGTGAAATGAGCTATCCGCATAATCTTATAGATTTGTCTTTCTTGGTTAGTGACTCTTCGGACGATACAATGGGTGTTCTTTTACAGCATTTACAGGTAGCGCAATCGCAAAAGGACAAGACAAAGAGATTTGGGAACATTGAAATTTATGAGAAGGATTTTGGGCAAGCTATCGGACAGTCTTTCTCTGATAGACACGGTTTTGCAGCACAGGGTCCCAGACGTAAATTGATGGCGCGAGCGCGTAATTGGCTGGGTTCAGTAGCTTTGAAACCGTATCATTCGTGGGTTTATTGGAGAGATGTTGATGTCGAGATTGCCCCTGTGTCGATTATGGAAGATTTGATGCATCACGATAAGGACGTGATCGTGCCCAATGTGTGGAGACCATTGCCGGACTGGCTGGGGAACATCCAACCGTACGATCTGAATTCGTGGCAGGAATCGGAGGCTGGTATACAATTGGCAGAGACGCTCGTAGACGAGGATTCGGTGATCGTCGAAGGTTATCCCGAGTTTGCCACTTGGAGAACGCATCTCGCATACATGAGAGACCCTGGCGGTGACCCGGAGGACGAGATGGAACTAGACGGGATCGGTGGTGTGTCGATTCTGGCCAAGGCCAAAGTATTCAGAACGGGTTCACATTTCCCGGCCTTCTCATTCGAAAAACATGCCGAAACCGAGGCTTTCGGCAAACTATCGCGAAGAATGAACTACAACGTGATCGGACTACCCCACTACGTTATCTGGCATATCTACGAACCATCCACAGAGGACTTAAAACACATGGCCTGGATGGCCGAAGAAGAAAAACGTCGTCTGGAAGAATCGAGACTTCGAGACTTTTACAACAAAATCTGGGAGATCGGTTTCAACGACGTGAGAATGGACTGGTCCGATGAGAGACAATCTATACTAAAGAATCTGGATCACACACAATCATACCAAAACCAAATCATCGTAGATTGGTCCGATAATGAAGAATCAGCATCTACAACTCAAGATCACGATGCCACAGATCAACAAGACCATGAAAAATTCGAAGACCATCAAAACGACGAAGTTCCTTTGGACTTTGATCCAGATAATAACTAATACCAACTGCATCTTCTCGATTCTTAAACACTCTTTGTATATTAAAGTCTGTTCACATAGAAGCCTTGTAAAACCGAGTAACTCGGTTTCTGATTTGAGTAACTCACTTTTCTGGGAACGGCGCTACCAAGTTACTTCAAAGGCCGTTACCCGGTCATTGAAAGATTGTATCACTTGTGACGAGTGTTCTTGTTGAAGGCAAAGAAAAATTGACTGTAAGAAGGGTGGCAACTCATCACAAGAGTAATCAAGGGAATAATAGAGTCTTTGAGTTGAATTTATCATCTTTAAAGTGACGGTAACGAGTGGAAATGGTTACTATAACGTTTAAAGATTTTAAGAAGGAGAAAATTCCGTTGGATTTAGAGCTTTCTAGTACAGTTTTGGAGGTTAAGACACAATTATGTCAAAAGAAGGATTGTGAAGAGTCTCAAATTAAATTGATCTATTCTGGTAAGGTATTACAGGATGTTAAAACTTTAGAAGAGTCTGGATTGAAAGATGGGGATCAAGTGATATTTATGATTTCGAAAAAAAAGTCTACGACGACCAAAGTGACCGAACCAGAGGCCGGGAAGGAAGAGTCTGCGTCTGTGACGCAGTCTCCCGTACCACAAGAATCAGTGTCTGAGCCGCCAGCGGCTCAGACACAAACACAGAGGAGCGATCCGGGGTTTGTCGTTGGAGCGCAGCGTAATGAAGCTGTAGAGAGGATTATGGAGATGGGTTATGAGAGAGAACAGGTAGATCGTGCGCTTAGGGCGGCTTTTAATAATCCGGATAGGGCAGTAGAATATTTGCTGATGGGTATTCCGGAAAATTTGCAGCAATCGCAGAATCAACAACAGACGGAAGAAACACAAGAGACTGTGGAGGGCGGTCAGACCCAATCACAGACTGAACCAAGCGGTGAAAGCGTGGGAGAGGATCTGTTCGCACAGGCTGCTCAACGTGGCGATAGCGGCACTACTGGTGGCGATGGGTCCGCGGAAGGTGCGGGCGCTAGTGGTGGTGCTCCAGGCTCGATAGGATTAACGATGGAAGATCTACTTGCATTGAGACAGGTGGTGTCCGGGAACCCTGAAGCCCTTGCCCCATTGCTGGAAAATTTGAGCAACAGGTATCCACAGCTTCGGGAACAGATCATGGCGAATCCCGAAGTGTTCATATCGATGCTATTGGAGGCTGTCGGTGAGAACTTGCAAGATGTGATGACCGAAGTGGACGAGACCAGAGAATTGGAAGGCGAAGCAGCATCGGCGGTCTCACCGTCGCAGGGCCAAGAAGCTAACGTCGAAGTCTCAGAGAGTGATGAACTAGCCATCGGCCGTCTTTGTGAACTCGGTTTCGAAAGAGCCCTTGTAATGCAAGTGTATTTTGCATGCGGAAAGAACGAAGAGATCGCGGCTAACATGTTATTTAATGAATTCGGTGACTAACACTCGTACTGTGTATGTAATAGAAAACCATCATACTAGCTCCCTGTAATTACAATGTCGAATAATCCGTTAAGATCTCGTATCTGTCGTTGCCAGAGATCGGAGCATTACCGGGTCTGACCGCCAGAATCGTGTTCAATCCAGCTTCGCTGGCAGCATCCAATTCCAATTCGTTGTCGCTCATAAACAGCACATCACTGGCTTCTCTGCCGATATCCTTCAAGATTCTACGGTACGATTCCGAGTCAGTCTTCTTACCGGAAGTGTTGATATCGAAGTAACCTCTGATAAACGGCTGCAGATCCAAGCAAGATCCACCGTTTGGATCTTCCACATGCCCGAACAGCAACTTCTGCGCCTTTACAGATCCACTAGAGTAGATGTAAACGTCGCCACTTCTCCGGATCAGTTCAATGGCATCCCGATACACTGGCGCCTTGATCTCGCCCTGCTCATAGCCCTGTTCCCATACATGGCCTTGCAATTGTTTCAAAACGGGATCCTTGATATCACGATCCACCAACTCTAAGATATACTCTTGCAAACAATGCTGCTTATCCTGAGGGAATTGCGCTAGCAATTCCCTCACAACAGGTTCATTAGACTGCACTAAACTGTCCACCTTACCACTGAAGAAGGGGAAAAGAACTTCTTTTACAAACGAAATAGGACACACAGTACCTTCAATATCCAACAGCAAAACTCTAGATGTCATTTCAGCCTTCAATCCTCTGCCGATTCACCATATCTCTACATTTCATTCTGCTCTTGTCAACATCACTGAAAAATTAGCGTCACAAATCTCTGTCACCTTCGCGTCACAATTAATTTTACTGACACTTTTATTTACTGACATTTCGACGCAGTCATCATATACGAAATGGATAACCGGAAAGTAAACACTCGTGTAACGTAATAATACTAATCATATTTCACGAAAATACTCAGAACCACTCATATCATCACACACGGCCATCACTCCGCACGAACCAATCATAGTCCATCGTACTGCCCCACGTTGCATTAGGGCTTGCCAGTTTTTAAGCCCGCTAAGCCGAGGGGCAAGTTAGGGTTTCGGCAAGAACGGTTTCGGCGTTAAAGGAGTTAAGAAAATACCGATGAATTGTGAAATTTTAAGAATTTTCACTATTTATGATAGCATTACAAGTATAAATTGAATGAAATATAGGACTTAGTTGTGAGATTTTATTACTGGTAATCGATCTGATAATAATAAGAGATTCAAATTAAGATGCCAGCTCCATATCAACCAGGTTCTGCAAAGAAAGGTGCCACTCTTTTCAAGACAAGATGTTTACAATGTCATACAGTTGAAAAAGATGGTCCACATAAAGTTGGTCCAAATTTACATGGTGTATTTGGACGTCATTCTGGTCAAGCTGAAGGTTATTCTTATACTGATGCAAACATTAAGAAGAATATTCTATGGGACGAACAAAATATGGCAGATTATTTGGAAAATCCAAAGAAATATATTCCAGGTACCAAGATGGCCTTTGGTGGTTTAAAGAAGGAGAAGGACAGAAACGATTTGGTTACTTACTTAGCTAAGGCAACTAAGGAGTAGAAAGGGTCTTAATGGACAAAGTAAGGAAAAGCATATTCTGTCAATAGTAATGTCGTGTTTATATAAACTAGTATTTATTCACTATTTATTGGGAAATCGAGAAATACGATAAAATTGTGTGTTAGACGTGGTATAATTACATATTGTCGATTAGTGTCATGTTATAATAGGTAGCTGAGTAGGATGCCCGCTAGGGGAATACCGACGGAGATCGCATTAGCACCGTTGGTACCGGTAGAGGTTTGTTGTTGTTTGGAACTTGTACCGCTGCTGCTTGATTTTATGTTTTGAACGAAGGCGGTGCTCTGTTCAGAGCTGAGCGAAGTGGTCTTTGTTGCCGCGGCGACGGTTGTCTGGACAGTAGCAGAGCTTGCAGTAGATTTGTCGGTGGTCTTGGAGGTGGACGTAGACTTGGATGAAGATGAACTAGCCGAAGAGCTGGAAGAGCTGGAAGAGCTGGATGAGATTGATGAGCTGGACAAGCTGGTTGAGCTTGAAGAGCTCGAAGATGAAGCGATAGACGAAGAATTCTTACCTTTTTCAGCGTCTAACCCAGAACCTTCGTCCGAGTACAAGAAACTATCCTTGTCGGTAATGGCAACGTCCTCGCTCAGAAAACTATCGGACTTGATGAACTGGTAAGACTTGGTACCGTTCTTTGGAGCATAACTAGGTGGATCATAACATGTGATGTTCACTTGTTGAAGAGATGCATAGTAATAACCTGGATCTTTCAAATCGTCAGCGTTCCAGTTGATTTCACCACCTGCCCATGCAATTGTACCTGGTGCGTTCGTCGCGTTACCAGCTGGCCATAGTGACAGCTGGACTTTTGATGGAGTTTGTGGGAACTCGTAACGTTTGCTAGTTTCGTTGTAAGTTTGGTTCTTGTACAGAGTTCTGCCCACAACGCCGTCTACTGACCAAGTGATGTAGTCCTCATGCCAATCGATCTCATAATCGTGGTAATTCTCAAAAGTATCGGTCGTACTGATATTTTTACTGTTGTTATAGTTCAGAATACCTTCAAAATAGAAATTACTCTGTACGGTTTTCAAATCAGCTCCAACATATTCAAAATCGATTTCGTCTTGCACGTTAGAGAACAGGATAAATGATGAAACAACACCTCCCAAATGTGAACTTTTCAATCTTGCACTAACTTTACCATACCACATGAATCTCGTAGACGATAAGACAGTACCAGCAGAGTATTTTGGCATCGCCAACAACATACTGTCTTCATCATCGTAATCGTATAAGTAACCGGTGTATACCCAATCAGCTTCACTCACGTTACCTAGATAAGTATCATGCGAAGCAACTCGAGAAGAGTAGTTCTGGAAAGTCGTCGAAGAATCTTGGCAAATAGCCATTGGCATACATGCTGCAGCATTAAACGAAAACATTGGATTGCAACCACCTAAACATGTAGAACCAGTTCCACATTCTCCAAATTGTGAGCAACATGGTAGCTCTTCCGGACATGACTGTGTAGCATTACAAATCACCGTTTCAATAGCCAACACATTAGAGACTAATGCTAATAAGATAGCAACCGTCTTGATCATCGTCATTGACCTCCTAGGCTAACTTTAACAAAACAATTCATCACCAATAACATCAACCATCGCCATTAACCTCTCTATTATACCGTTTCTCGACCCAGCTTGTTTTATGGGCGTATTACTGAAGATTCACCCAATATGATACGATTTGGGTAATTTGGAGGCACGGTATCGCCTAATCGGTTAAGATTCCAAACAGTTTACCCAATTAGGAAAGAATAGGCAATGGAAATTCGTGAATTTTCTCAAAACAGTTAAATTTCCGAAATAGGAAATCTTTATTACCTTTTTCGGCGAGAGGGCATCTTTAACAGTGAGTTCGATATTGTTAGTGGCCATAGTTACTCATAGTGTGAAGTTCGCCTGTGGTAAGCGGTTTTGATCCTTTGGCATTGTCTTTGTCTTGGGAGTTGTAGTCTCTGGCCCTAGATCATCTTCTATTTCATCCGTTTCACTGTCTTCCGCCGCGTTGAGCGTATCGTCTTCTAGTTTGAAATGGGGACGGCTCTTACTTCTATCGATTACGACTTCTTCAATATCTTCTTCTTCGCATTCTGCGTTGCCAGCGTCGCTGGCATATTTTTCTTGGTTTTTGCGGGATAGCATGTGGGTGAAAGATCTTTGTTGCTCTCTGACGTTCCAGTTTAGTGTTCTACTGATACTGTCGATGAATTCGGTCGGGTGTGATTCAACTGTGGGGAACGAGTAGGGACTTGCTTGTATTGTGATAAAGTCACCTTTCCTTAGTTCGAGTCGTCCCTTGCCGTCAAATGCTGCCCAGGCGGTTGCTCTTGATTTTAGCGAAACTCTGACTTTCAAAGTCATACTATCTGGAAGGAGTATAGGTCTGAAGCTCAATGTGTGAGGACAGATTGGTGTTACCATTATGGCGTTAACGCTTGGGTATACTAGTGGTCCGCCCGCGCTTAGCGAATAAGCGGTGGATCCTGTTGGAGTTGCAATGATCACGCCGTCTGCTTGTGCCACAGTGAGTAGAGAATTATCGCCGTAGAGCTCCAACATGCATATGAAGGGACTTGGACCTCTGTCTATGGTCAATTCGTTGAGAACCTGGTGTTGTGCCACCAGCTCGGTAACACAAATTTTCTTGCCAGTGGCGGGATCAGTCACTGGAGGACGTCGACGGTATGCTTTGCAATCCAGTCGCATTCTCAAGTTAGTCTTGATTCTACTATTCAGAACCGCCGGTAAATCATCCTTGAAATATTCAAATTGATAATTGGTCAAGAAACCAAGCGAACCTAGGGAGAAGGAAAGCACTGGTGGAACATGTTTTTGGAACAGAGAGGAAACAAATAAGACTGTACCATCGCCTCCCAAAGTCAAAACAAGATCGAAAAAATTGTCATGATCCTGTACGTATTTCGAATTCCAGTATCTTATCCTCCTCTGATCACATTTACTGTCTCTGCAGATATCCTCGGCACCAAATTTCCCAGAATTCTTCAAATCTTCTCCAACATAGACTGTTATTTTCGGAAAATGAATCATCAACCATTCGACTAGTTCCCTGGTAAGATACAGTAGTGAAAGATCGTGTTTCTTAGTCACAATCATAAGATTTTCCACTTTCAGCTCAACTTTTGTATTGGAAAGATCCTTAGAAAGCATTCTAACTCCATACGCTGTTGAAGATAACTGGAAATGCGACTTTGTAACTAACACTTTTGGTGGATGAGTATCACCAGATAGTCTTCTTATCATTGCTTTTGCTGCATTTAAATCCTTTATATGTTCTGTCCCATCTTCTCTATCATCTTCAATTACAGTCAATTCTTTACAACCTAATGCAGGATCTGATCGATGTGTCGTAGAATTCCGTCTTTCTGGTTTTAACGAAGAATGCATCTCCTTTGATTCCTTATTGTTGGCCTTGGCTACTTCATCACAAGTTTCCCGTATGCGATCAATGCATTCCTGAGTTGAATTTGGGATAGCCATTATTGATTACAGTCGCTAATCGTACTAATTCAGCTTGATTGATTGCTCTTTGTAACTGTTTATCAGTTTTATAGGTTATAAGTAATCCCCTATATGCTTTTCAACTATAAGTACTGCTTGAGAAACACAAAGACTAGACGACTTTAGCAAGTTTTAGCTGTCTTGATGTCTCTAATATTGGATCTTAAGACTGTATAACATCTTTATATATATTGTACAAAACTTCGATGAAAAATCGTTGCAATTGTATCGCTATTCGATTTGATCGACTTTACAATTCCAGTTTTCACGTTCAATCAATGGTAAAGATGCACCTAAACACCAGCCGAGTTCTCTATCAGCGATAGTTTTCGCTGTTCTTAGTTCTCTGTACAATGGGATGTCGTAACCAGTGTGTAGAAGCGATACTTGATATGATAAATCGATACACCATTTGGGATCTTTCTTTAATTCGGCTATTGAACCTTCAATGCCACTGAAAACGCTCTTCCAGACGTCTTCACCGTTGCAGACCATCCTAGCGAGGTCGACTAATTCGTCAAGTTTAAAAGATAACGGAAGACCCAAAGGTTGTGTCCTATCGTAGAAGTAGGAGAACACATATATGTCGTTTCTTTCCTTGAAAGTTGTCACTAATGATGGCTGATGGACGCCGTTGAAGGAGCAGGGTGGTTGTGAACATTTTGCATGCTTGTTGAGGATCTTGTCTGCCAGGTATCTACATTGAGGACCTGCTGGTTGCACTGGACCTTTGAAATCAACGGTATACTTTGTGCCATCTTCCAAGGTGACCACTTGCTTTGGAGCAACAATTTGCGGTGGAAGACATGGGGAATTCAGCTTGTGGATGGTCTTGGTATCACCTTCGGTGATAGTTCCGTCGGCTATGGCCGTTTCGACCAACAATGCGTTTATCTTATTTCTGCCCTCGTTGAGACCGTAACCAAGGTGTGAGAATTGATACAGGGTGTATTTTTGGCCACCGAATGTTAGCTCATACTTATGTTCGCCATCGACCATTTTTTCGTTGGGAGCAAACGAAGGTTCAAACACGATCTGTGTAGACCCACCGCCAAGATCAAACACTGCAGTAGTAGGAATCTTGGATCCCGCGCCGATGTTGCCCAGTAAATAATTCGTAGTAATCCAAGCGTAGACGCCTTCCTCGTCACCACCCATAATAGAAACACCATCCTTTTTCACAACTGGGAATGGATAATCTTCTTCCAGATGGCTTCTCACCGCAGCGAGGATTTTCTCAGACTTAGCACTACCTAGTAATCTGAGACCTGCGGTGGCTTTCACCGCCACGGGCGAACATTTCCTCTTATCCTTCGGAACAACCTCCAAAGCACGCTCCAACAACGGATCCAAAGACTTAGCCGCACCTAAAGCGTCCGTATCATAAGACGACAGGCCCGGTTCTAACATCTTAAAAGTCTCCTCGATCAAAGTAGGAGGTTGCGTACAAACATCAAACTCGTAAACATGGATACGTGATCCTGATGAGCCCGCATCAATCATCAAAACATACTGATGATCCTTGTCACATTTCTTACCACTTGAATAATCCTTCGAAGATCCCAATTGGCTTGATTGATCCTTCACAGCCTCTGCAACGCCAGGGTTCCCTTTGTCGGTCTTTTCATCATCAATGTATCCAGGCTTGTCATCAATTGGCTGAGTAGTGAAATCTTGTGGAACTTCAGGCCTATTAGCAGTCGGTGACACCACTCTAGCGATATCACCAGCAGTTTTTAAAGGTGTTGAAGATTTTATCAACACAATAACCATAATAGCTGCAAATGCAAATATCACAAAACGATAGTTTCTCACCATCTTGACACACACGGAGTCCAATAACTACCAGCAAACCTTGCACTGATTGACTTGTTCAATAAGACTAGTTGTTCTATATAACTCTTAACAAGAGACCTATAAGACAAGTCAACTAAGCATCACCGATAACGATCCATCAGTAGCTGGAGAAACACTGATTGACGGTCGAATAGCTGGTTTAAGTGATGAGTAGAAACGTTGACAAGGCTAACTCGGTACTGGTACGATACCAGGAGCTTCAAGCGGAAGAGAAAGGTGGATATAAGGATTATTCGAGGTACAAGAGACCAACGAAGCTATCTAGTGTGAAATCGCTTGGGGAAGCACAGCAATGGCATAGACAGATAGTTCGAGAGATCAAGGATAAGACAACGAGATTGTATGATCCATCGTTGAACGAAATTCAACTACAGACGCTTAATGACGAGGTGAATAAATTGATAGATGAACAGGGCAAATGGGAATGGTATATGGGTAAAGTGCTGGGTGGGAAGCGTGTGAGTCGGAAGAAACGAGATGCTTTAGTTGGTGGTAAAGTTGTCTTGGGTAAGAGATACTTTGGACGGGCAGTAGAACTGCCCGAAGTTCAAGAATATTTGAAGAAACAAGAGGAACAAGAGAAGTATGGCAGTAATGGCAAGGGAATCGTCGATTTGAAACGTATTCCCAGGGATAAGAAATCGTTTTATTATGGACAAAATGTTGTTGATGAAAAATTGAACAAGTTTGAAAGAGAATGGACCAGTATTCTGCGAAGAAAAGTGGAAAATGGTAAACCATACGGATCAGAGGAGCTTGATGTGGAGGAGATTAGGAAACAGGTACCGACAATACGTGAGATGGAAATGTGGTTAGTGGAGAAAAGGAAGAAAAAACTTTTGGAACAGTTAGATAGATGAATAGGTTCAAGTTATTTTTTCTCTTCATGACTGGGTAGTTTGAAAATATTGTTCATACCGCTTCTTGACAGTAGCCTTGACATTCTTCTGCCGCTGGAACTAGCAGGCGAGACTGGAGCCTTTTGATTGTGGGATGCTGAGTGCGGTAATAATGGGGGAGATTGAGGCTCGTTGTCGGGTTCAGATTGCGCGGGCGCTTGTGGAGACCAATTTTTCCAGTTCAATTTACTCCATGTTGAATTGCTACTACCGTTACTGGTGGTGCTCGCGTTTCTCGCATGATGCGATGTTGTGTCTTCCTTAGGCGCCGCTGGATTTGAGTGCTGTGGATGCCACATGAAATTGAATCTAGGAGCATGCAGACGGTCATGGGAATGAAGATCGTGCTTTTGTGACTCTGGAAGTTGATCTTCTTCGTTTATCATTAATGGTTGTTGGGACCCGTGGGAAGATGCTGCGTTATGCATGGCCACGCTGTGAGGTCCATGCAAAGAGTTAGAAATTACATTATCCATTGCTCGTAAGGAATTTGATTGCTCCATCGGGAGCATTGCATCACCAAAATTTGCCATAGAGGGATCAGAGAGGGTGGCAGCAAGCAAACTCTGATTGGGTGCCAAATTTGGAGGAGTAGATGTTGAACGGGGCATTGAGTGTGAACCAAACGGTGACATCGATGCGTAACCGTCGTTGTTACCGAAACGTGGAGTTGTAAAATTCACAGGTTGCGCTGATCCCAAGTTGTTCATTATTGTCGATCTCTGGTTTGTCCAGTAATTATCTAACTGATCAGTAGTGAAACCCTTGGAGTAATTGCTGATGCTCTCGGGATGATCCGTTTCTTCGTAAATCATATCTTGCAGTCCTGAGATCAGATGACTAGCGTTATCATACTCAAAAGCTTGTTCAATCTCTGTCTGTTGCTGTTCTCTACCCCAAGCAAGGGTTTGCGGAATGCATCCTGGAGCCGCTAATGTTGCTGGATCCGGCTGACCTCTTGAAAAGGGCTTATTGTACATTTTTTCGTCTTCTAAGCGTGTAGATAATAATGCTTCAGTAGCCTGAACTGGTTCGTTGGAGGCATAAGTAGACGGGTTATGCAGGATTAGATGCACGTTTGAGTTATCTCCATTATTTGACGAGTGGTTCGTTGACATGAGGACCCCTTGTTGATTGATGGAGTTTTCAAGTAAACTTCTAGCGCTGACAGGTGGAGAATTTATTACAGGACCCTGTTCATTGAGGTTGTTGGATGAATTTGCATTTGGTGCATGATTTTTGCTGATGCTGGCATTCAAGTTCAGATTTGAGTTGGAGTTTGATTTTGAAGTTGAGTTTGATATCGAATTTGTTTCCGATTGTTTAACAGTATATGGCTGAATGATCAAATTTGTCCTTAGTTGTCTGTTGGTAATGCTTATTTCATTCAACATTGCTTGCAAAGTTTCAATTCTCTTGGTCATTTTGTTCCTTTTGCTGCGCCATTTCGTGTCAAGCTCCTGGTCTACCTTTAGCTGTTCCTTCACAAATTTAACCAGTGGACTATTGGGATTGAGTTTCGAAATAAGCTCTTCCCCATTTACGTTCAACAAACCGCTTTTTTCCATAGTTGCATCACTAATTTTCTTAAGCAATAATACAGGTGACATAGAAGCGTCTTGCTGATCCAACGAGGAAGAAGACGATGACGACGAATTCTTCTTTAACGAGTTTAATTCTTTATTTTTCTCTTCCTGTGACGAAATTTCCTTTTGACAGGCCTTTACCATGTCGCTTAACGAATCAATCTCGTTGTTAACATTTTGTAGCTTTGTTTCAAAATTCTTCCTCAATTTGGATCTGCTAAATTGTTGCTCATCCTGCTGGGACCAATTTTGGATATCACTTTGCATCTTTTGAATTTTCGAGCTAGTTTGATCAATGTTCTTATTGATCTTTTCGAGCTTCAAATCGGATAGAAGCTTAGAGTTTTCCAATGACTTTATATTCGATCTCAGTGATTTCCTCAGATTGATCTCGTGAGACCAGTAATTTTTCAAGTTCTCTAGTTCCAGCTCCAATTGCAACTTAGACTCCTGGAAATCCTGCAGCAACGACGACTGTTGAGACAACACATCGTGCAAGTCCTCCTGGGCACAAACAAGGATTTTCTTCAAGTCATCGATGGAGAACGATTCAAGATCCTTGAGCGACGTCAAGTTTGCGTACGCGGGAGAAGCGAACCCGCCATTATTGGACGTCGCCGCTGCCTCAGGCAGCGGTGCCGTCACACTCAGCGTGTTCCTACGCCACTGCCCGCTCACTTTGCCACTACCACCGCCGTTCGCGGCCGCCTTCGTCATGCAATACAACGACGGCAGTTTGTTGATAAACCCCATACTATTCACCGTCACAAAATCCAACTGGTACTCCTGTCCACTCTCAAGTCCCGTTATCGAACAACAGGTGTACAACGAACGCGGAGCGTTCGGGAATATAGCCACTTGCAAATTGTTCACATACAGCAAAAAATGCGAAATCGCATCGGAAGCACGTTTCCCACTCTTCTTCGACACAGGTTCGTTCTCCCAATGCACGGTAATCGACTCTTCAGATACCCTATCGATCGAAACCTTGGTCGCCGGTGGCGTGCCTATCTTTAACGTCGACACAATCTTTACCACCGGAATCGTTAAAAACTTGTACAGACGATAACACAACCATGTAAACGCCACTAGTGTACACAACGCCTTACAAACGATCATCCTAACCCGTTCTTCTGTACCACTTCTACTCTCATACCGTCCCATCTAACCACTACTCTTTAACCGCGCTCAATTACCTACCGCCTCCGTTACCCGGCCACGCATCAAAAACCCATACACTCTCGATTTACCCGGCCCTACTCAAAACCCACACACCCATTCTTTATTTTAGTACAAAATGATCTCCTCTAAGCTTTAGATATTCCTGATCAACACCTGGTGCCATAGGTTTCACAACCAACTGATAAATCTCCGCGTTATGATACCTCAGATTATTCACAGGTGATCTATACCTCCCCACCAACCCCGTAATATCACAATATTTCTTTGTAGGACGCGTAGACGGAGGTGCATTCACATTAAAATACGTAACCTTGGGTACCCTCTTCTCACCATTCCCCTCCTCTTGCAACAACAAAGAAATCCTCTTTGACTCATCAGCAATTACTTGTCTTCCAGACTTGTGTCTCCTTGACGGTTTCCGATACCCGTATTTCTTAAACCTCGAAGGCACTCCTATAACATTCTCCCCCGCAACCCTTTTCAAAAAATCCATCCTTTCATTACCACTACCATTACTCATCCTCACTACACCTCCCGATCCCCCTATACTATGATGAGTCAATCAACAAGATAGCCCATTATATCGTTTTTGTGTCTCTTCACAAACACGACCCGCCGGCCGGGTAACAGAGACCAACCGCGGGTATTACTATAAAAGGAAATTACCGCTAAAGGATTGCCGTATCAACTTAAATAATCAAAGTTCTCGAGCTTTAATAAGCCATCTAAGTTGCTATCTTACACGTATACGGCATCAACTAGAAAGAAACCTTTGTCATATACATATATATATAGTGTGAAGTGAAAGGTTTAACGAGAGTTGTTGTATAGTTCAAGTAGGATACTCGCTATTTTATATACTAGGTATACTATGACAGAGCAATTGCCACAGGCTTATGCTAGTGCTTCGAACGATCTACGTTCCGACACGTTTACTACACCCACGGCACAGATGATGGAGGCCGCCATGGCGGCCTCCATCGGTGATGCCGTGTACCAGGAGGATGTCGATACTGTACGGTTGGAACGTACAGTGGCGGCATTGGCTGGTATGGAATCTGGTCTATTCTGTGTCTCGGGAACGTTGTCGAACCAGATCGCGTTGAGGACGCATCTGTTACAGCCTCCGTACTCGATTGTTTGTGACTACAGGGCGCATGTGTATACACACGAGGCAGCTGGACTTGCGATTTTGTCGCAGGCTATGGTAGTGCCCGTCAGACCTGCAAATGGTGATTATTTGACGTTGGAGGATATTAAGGGTAGTTATATACCGGATGATGGAGATATTCATGGAGCTCCAACTAAAGTTGTTTCATTAGAGAATACTTTACATGGGATTGTGACACCATTGGAAGAATTGGTAAGGATTAGAGCGTGGTGTTTAGAGAATGGGATAAAATTACATTGTGATGGAGCACGTATTTGGAATGCAGTGGTAGCGTCGAAAGTTCCATTAAAACAGTTTGGTGAATTATTTGATTCAATTTCTATTTGTTTGTCAAAGTCTATGGGTGCTCCTATGGGTTCTGTGTTGGTTGGTGACGCTAAGTTTATCAAGAAGGCGAACCATTTCAGAAAACAGCAAGGTGGCGGTATTAGACAGTCCGGTATGATGGCAGCTATGGCATTAGTTGCGATTGAAGGTCAATGGAAATCGAAATTGCAATATTCACATGAATTAGCGTCTGAACTGGCAGCGTTCTGCAGGGATCATGAAATTCCTCTAGAGTCGCCTGCTGATACGAATTTTGTGTTCTTGGACCTCAGTAAGGCACATATGGATCCTGATCTTTTGGTTAAGAAAGGTTTGAAATACGGGATCAAATTGATGGGTGGAAGAATCGCGTTCCATTACCAAGTTTCACGAGAGACGCTCGAAAAGGCCAAATACGCGATCTTGGAAGCGTACGAATACGCCAAGTTACATCCGTTCAATTCACAAGGTCAGACCAAGATCTACCGCAGTGAATCGACGGAGAAAATCGACGTTGACGGTAACTCAATTCATGATATCAAGACTTACAAGTATTGATTGAGTTATCACATCACACACTTTTAAGCATTTAATTTTTCATTGGCATTGTATCCACGGAGTTTATTGATTTGCTTTCTTTCAAATGGGTTAGAGCACATTTGAGAATCATTGATCTTTAGTAATTCATTTACTTGACAAGATCACCCTATTGGCGAGGGACGAAGAGTGGTCGAACCTGGTTCGATCGACTTGAAAGGTTTGATTCCTTTGGTTAGTTTTATGAGTCACGAAACGCTAAGGTTTTACTGAGTCGAAGGTAATGTTGTCTAACTAGCATAGGTAGATTATATCTCCTCTGTAAAGTTTAGTAAAACGGTGACAACTCGTTTATTCTTATGTCTCGTTTAAAATTGTGAATAGTGGCAAGAAACGTCTAATATCACTATAAGCTTGTATCAGATCATTCTTATTTACAGGTCTGCTTTGACACCCATGATGCGAACTTTGTAATGTTCAAGGCGAGAAGACTTATTTTATATTTGGTTATCGTCTTTGGCTTACTGGCTATTAGAAAGTTATCACAACCTGTATCACCAATGAGTTCGAAAAATCCCGTGGTTATCATCGGTTCCGGTTTGGCCGGTTTGAGTACGGGCAATCAGTTAGTCACCAGCTACAAGATTCCTATCGTTTTGCTCGATAAAGCTGCATCAATTGGTGGCAACTCCATCAAGGCATCAAGCGGTATCAATGGTGCTCTAACGAGCACCCAGAGGGCACTCAACGTCCAGGATTCTCCTGAAGCGTTCTTCCAAGATACAGTAGAGTCCGCCAAACATAAGGGCGTGGAATCTTTAATGAACAAATTATCTCAGGAATCAAGTTCTGCGATCCAATGGTTACAGCAGGATTTTGGGTTGAAATTGGATCTATTGGCACAACTTGGGGGCCATTCAGCTCCAAGAACGCATCGTTCTTCTGGGAAACTGCCACCTGGGTTTGAAATAGTTCAAAGTTTGAAGAAGAACCTTGAATCTATCGCTGAGAAGGATCCAGACTTGGTAAAGATCCTATTAAACTCGAAAGTGGTAGATATTTCGTTGGATTCGCAGTCAAGGGTCTCTGGAGTCGAATATATCGATTCTGAAGGTAACAAGCAGTCCCTTAAGACCAACAATGTGGTTTTCTGTTCTGGTGGATTCGCTTACTCTAAAGATATGTTGAAGCAGTACGCTCCACATTTGGTCAATTTACCAACCACTAACGGTCAGCAAGCTACTGGTGACGGACAAAAGATCCTAGAGAAATTGGGGGCTGATTTGATCGATATGGATCAAATTCAAGTACATCCAACAGGGTTTATCGATCCGAATGACCGCACCAACCAATGGAAATTCTTAGCTGCTGAAGCCCTAAGAGGTTTAGGCGGTATCTTGCTAAACCCGCTGGACGGTAAGAGATTCTTCAATGAATTGGGAAGACGGGACGACGTTACCGAGGCAATTCAATCAAAATGTCCCAAAGATGACAATAGAGCGCTGCTAGTGATGAGTGAAGATCTCTACGCCGCCTACAAGAATAACATGGATTTCTACATTTTCAAGAAACTGATTAAAAAAGTCTCGATCAAACAACTTGTATCTGATTTCAACATTCCAATCTCCGCTACCGAATTGGCAAACGATTTACAGGCGTATTCAATCGCATCACAAGACAAGTTTGGTCGCAAATTACTTGTTAATCGCTTTGGCAATTCAGTAACCCCAGATACCGAAGTCTTCGTCGGTGAAGTAACCCCAGTGGTTCATTTTACCATGGGTGGTGCAAAGATTAACGAAAACTCGCAAGTCGTTGGGAAGAACGGAAAAGCTCTTGCAACTGGACTGTACGCTGCTGGCGAAGTCTCTGGTGGAGTTCATGGTGCAAACAGATTAGGTGGCTCAAGTCTACTAGAATGTGTGGTTTTTGGCAGAACAGCTGCTCATAACATAGCTCGTAACTACTGATTATTGCAAAATCTTTATAGTATTTTATAGGCTAGAAGTTTGTCATCTTGAAGTAACTAGCGCGAGCACATCTCTTTATGATATGTTCAGAACACAACCTAAGTGAATTGCTTCAATAGAATGACCATTTCACCGTGTTTTATATCACTAGTCGATGAATCTGATAAACCTTTGCTTGTTTATGTTCCATCTGCTCTCGAGAAAGATGTGAATACTGTTTTAAAGTACAACGTTCTCTGTAATATGTCATTAGACTATTTTGAGAACCAGCTCTTCAAGTGGAGTTCACTAGATACAAAGCCTGATATAAAGTTTTTGTTTGATTTAGAAGGAATTGTTGCATATGGTTTAGTTATACAACAAGTTGGTCTAAAAGTAATAGTTGGGTTTTCCAATGAGACTAAACCAGATGAACTTACTGATGAAAATATTGACGATGTATTCACCAGGATTAAAAAAGTGTACTTGAAGGCTAAGATGAATCCGTTCGTGACAGATAGTGGTAATGAAAATCTGGCTGTGAAATTGAAAGAGAAGTTCAGTGAAGAATTCCCCTGGACTTAGTACAATCAATCCCGCCTGAAGACGTTCTTAATCCAATGATCAATAACTAACTTACCTTCTTCAAAATCTGGGTCCAGTTGACGAACAATAGCACATGCGTGAGCGCTTGTTGTTTTTCGAATATAGATTGGATATTTCTCCCAATCTAGCTTATTCAACGATTTAATGATAGCTCGCTGCTTCTCTGGCAAATTTAGGTCAAGATTTTTAATGAGTTGTTCCTTTTGCATACCATGTTTAGCGGTCAATTGCTCTGCAGATTTGTTTTCCAATTCGATGATACTAACCGCCAGGGAATTCTCATCAGGTTGAATGGACTCCGATTGTGCTTTCTCTATGACACCACCATGGGTATTCTTCCTTTCAATTGCATCATAGACACTTTCCATCAAATAATCTGCCTGGTCATTCAAGGATTCTTCCAGACCGAGATAAGTGCCGTACTCAGTCGTGGACCTTATCGATGAACCTCTACTCAATGTCGATTTTAAAGAATAAATTTCGTTATCCTTTGCGTAATCTGGTTCTGGCGAACCAACGTCGCTCACGGAAACAGATAGTGAATCGTCCAAATCAGTTGGTCCCGGGAGTTCAAAGAAATCACGTAATATCTGATGTGAATATTTGTTCAAAAATCGAGTTACTCGAACGGTGGATATAGTTATCTCTGCGGCAGATTGAACAATTTTCCATGTCAATAAAAGCGGTGCGATTATCAAGATATTAACAATAACCAAAATCCATCTGGTTATCTTTAAAAACCAATAATTGAGGAAATAAAAATCCTGTCCCACATTTATGTCTTCATTTTTCCCCTTCAATTCAACACCGTTCAATGCTTCATCCTCGTCCTTGGACACAACTGTCGCTTGTGAAATTACAATCATCTTAGTACGATCCACAACCACCGTATCGAACCCTTCAATATATTGGAAAACTCTGAGACCATTAAACTCATCAATATTGAAAAATGGATCATTTAATGATATACCAGCGGTCCACCAAGCCGTTCTCTTATCATTGATGGTATTTGCGTATAAACTTCTATACTTGAAGCTTTCCAATGCTTTGTAAAACACAGTATTCTCTAAACTCATCAAATATATCAATGGTTGTCCTCCAGTGCTAGAAACGTTATCCTTAAGAAACATTTGCTTCCCGCTATTGCCCAATAACCAAGGAACCGCATTATTAAACACTTTAACAGCCAAATTACGGCCAGGTGCCAGGACACCAACATGAGGTGTACAAAATGTGGTAAAATTTATCAATTCAATCTCTTTTCTCTTAAAATATTGTCTTCTGTAAAGTAATCCCAATGCATATCTCGAAATTAATCCTCCAAGTGAATATCCCACAATTGAAATTTTACTAATATTACCATCAAATCCTTCAATCTCATCTGTAATCTCTTCTGCAACTCTATATCCACAAACGTCTATCCCATCGTAAGTCTTGAACCCTTCATTCAACGAAGTTGTATAAGTAATTAATTCTTCATCATATTCATCATTCCAATCACTAGTATATTCTTGTAAAACAGTTCTTATATAATCAAAATGACTTGCATTTCCCCATAGTCCATGAACTAGTACAACTAAATGATAACAAGTCATTACAAGCTTAGCAAGATTTTAATAGCATTAAATCAATCGTTACAAGACTACCTTATCTTTATATATTCAATTACTATTAAACCTTTTTGTACAACTCTTATAAGTCCCCTGCTTAGTGCGGCGATATCATAAGATAATCGAAAAGAACCGTACTATTTAGCTTATCAACACTTCAATATGTAATGCAATTGTTACTAGTAACTGTATAAATTAAATAGAGTGTCACTGACAAGCCATACATGGATTTGTCCAATCTATGTAACGAGTTAAACTTGTTCGATAACCATTTTGTTGTAATCGGTAAGGACTTAATTTTTCATCATGATATGGACTATGCGATGAACTAACGTATTCTGGTGCCATTGGATGACTATAGTACTGTTGATATACCATTTGTTCATTTATAGTAATTAATTCACGATCAGCAGCAGTGACTGCTTGTTGTGGACAAGTGAATGGTGTTATTATATCAAAAGCGGTGTCAGTGGGACGTCGCGTCTGCGTTGTATCGTCTTGATCGTAAAAATATGTTAATTCATCGCTCTCAGTGTCTGGTACTTTTTGTTTACGACAATTCCACCAATTTTCAATTGATTGGAATAATGATATTGGTTTATTCTTGGGATATTCAAGTAAAGGTTTCCATTTCACAACTTCTACAACTCGTTTATCTTGCTTTGTCTTGACCATATCGCGTATTCGTTGATCATTTTTATGCGGCATAAACTGTTTCTTTGTTAAATCAAAGGTCGGTTGACAACTTGGTACACCGACATCGCAGGGACTGAGGTCTAAAGGCATATCCGGGGACCAGAAATATTTAATTAAATTTTTTGATAGCCACTCTAATGAGTCCCAGCCTCAGATAGAAGCTTAATTACAGATTATTTTAATTATTATTTAATAAATTAATGTGTCAGATCTGAGATTTGTGACGCCACTCTGCCAGGTCGCTCAACGTGTAAAATGATAAGCAGCAGGAGTGTTACCCTACTCAACTGGAGAAAAGTTTTGATTGGCAAAAAAGGGAAACCTAGCCGGGGGAACTGTCGAGCTAAGGCCATAATGAATAAAGAAGTAAGAGATTGAAGTTGTAATTGAACCGTTTGTGTGTGAATCGATCATTACAATTAAAGATTAATAATCTGTGTTGCTACTTTTCAAGCAAAAATTGTCTTTGATTGACGGAATTGCTTTGATCGGAAGCAATACGAATTGGAAGAAAAAAAAAAAAAAGGGAAGTCAGGTATCGATTGTGAATCTCGCAATCAATTGAACTTGCAGCTTTGTTTTAGTTGTTCATTCCTTTTAGTTGTTCTTTGGTGTCATCGGACGATAAATCCTGAGATCCCTGAAATCGTAATAGGATAATTGAACTATGGATATGGATATGGATGTTCCTATGCATGATGCTGTAGAGGAGCAGCAAGTTGCACATAATGAGGATTTACAGACTAGTGGGAACGATAATGCATTGACTACGGTGACAACAAACGTTGGAAATGAAGGCGACGATGAAGAAGAAGATTTCAAGCCGGGATCTTCTGGTATAGCCGATCACAAATCTGCGAAACCATTAGAATTGAACGGTTCTAGCATTACTCAGCTTGATCAATGGATCGAGTATCTGGGCAATTGCCAGATACTATCGGAAGACGATGTTGCCAGGCTATGTAAGATGGCAGTGGATGTTTTACAATTCGAGGAGAATGTCAAACCGATCAACGTACCTGTGACGGTATGTGGTGATGTTCATGGTCAGTTTCATGATTTAATAGAACTTTTCAGAATCGGTGGACCTTGTCCGGATACAAATTATTTATTTATGGGTGATTACGTTGATCGTGGATACTACTCGGTGGAAACCGTGTCGTATCTGGTTGCTATGAAGGTAAGATATCCACACAGAATAACGATACTGAGAGGAAATCATGAATCAAGACAAATTACGCAGGTTTACGGTTTCTATGATGAATGCTTAAGAAAATATGGTAGTGCAACCGTTTGGAAGATGTTCACTGATTTGTTTGACTATTTCCCTATCACAGCACTAGTAGATAATAAAGTGTTTTGTTTGCATGGTGGATTATCACCAATGATTGAGACAATCGATCAAGTTCGAGAATTGAATAGAAAACAAGAAGTTCCTCATGAGGGACCAATGTGTGATCTATTGTGGTCCGACCCTGACGATAGAGGCGGTTGGGGTATTAGTCCCAGAGGTGCGGGTTTCACTTTTGGTCAAGATATCAGTGAGCAATTTAACCATACCAACGACCTGTCGCTAATCGCTAGAGCTCATCAGCTTGTCATGGACGGTTACGCCTGGTCTCACCAACAAAACGTGGTGACCATCTTCAGCGCACCCAATTACTGTTATAGATGTGGTAATCAAGCCGCTATCATGGAAGTTGATGAAAATCATAATAGACAATTTTTGCAATACGATCCATCCGTGAGACCCGGCGAACCTACTGTCAGTCGAAAAACTCCCGATTATTTCTTGTGATGAGTTTTGGCTGTAATATTCATCCTCTAATTTCGTGTTAACCACAAATTTCCCTTACCAAAGCCTTGGTATCTTCACTGGAGTGATCACCGTTATCAAGAGCCACTTATACAAGATAATTACCTCAGATAGTAAAAAAACGACCCTACTCATTTCGCACAATCTCCATTACCGTTGGATTCCAATTTGTTCACCCTATCCAGTGCAATGCAGCATAACTCATTTATGGCAATATTCACTTCTTCAAACCAAGAATTCCCAGACGCAATTCTCTTCTGCATGACTTCGATAATCTCAGATCTGGTCCTCCCATTAACAAACACAACAAATCGCAAACCAGGATACGTTTCCTCATAATTCCCATTCAATTCTGCAAGTTTCTCCCGTATCTCTGGCGGATCGTTCGAGTTGCTCAAATTACATTGTTCCTTCTTGGAGTGTGCTGAAAGTCTCACAGATTCTCCCAATCTTGGATGTGCTGAAACTATTTCTGCCAAATGGTCAACATCTCGAGAGCTAGGTCCAACTTTCTCGGCATTTTGCGAAATATCCAATAACTTTAACCGTATGAGTTCGATAAATTCCCGATAATTCCCAGCTTCCCTTCTCACTCGATTCATAAAATCCTCATCTCGCAACGTAAATTTTAGGATCGAATAACTGGGTTCAAATAAATCTTCAAGAACAGCTACTTGTTCGCTGAAATTTCCGCAATTGATGAATTTATCATAGCTAGGCAAATGCATTGACATTACCAAGATTCTACAAGTTTTAAACCACTTTAATTGAGTCGAATGAAACAAGATGAGCTTGATCAATCCATTTTACAAGCTTTTAAATCTCTACTTATCGATCTCAACTTATTGATCTCAATCTTAAGCTGATATTTCAACCGGAGTTTACCGAAGCTCAGATCGTACCAGATGATACTGAGTAACCGAGTAGCGGGTTTCGAGTAATGAGTACTCAACCGTGAAGAACGATTTGAGATTTGAGTAACTCGGTTGCGCCGTAAGGAGTTACTAAAATTGGTCCGTCAATAACGATTTCGGACTGGGTTACTCGATATTCGTATATGATGACACTCATAGAGCAATGGTAGCTAGCTGATAGTTTCAATGGTTTAAATGCATTCTTCGAGATGATTTCATAGATATTGGAAGTTTGAAGTGCCATTGAGTAGCTTCTTGCACTTCAGATTTGAGTCAAAGGGTGGATCTTGAAGTAATGAGTACTGAAAATGAGTTTCAAGAGTTAGATGAGCAAGAAACTGATAAATATCAAGTAAAGGCAAAGAAAACCGTGGATGAATATAAGAAACTTGATGCTGGTGATGAATCTTTGACGAAATGGAAAGAATCTCTTGGATTGAGTTCTGATGTTTTGCCATTGGAGTATCCTGGTGATAAGAGGAAAGTTGTTATTCAAAGAATTCAATTACTAGTGGATACTGAACCACAGCCGATCACATTTGATCTGACGAACGAGAAGACTATCAAGGAACTGGCATCAAAGAGATATAAGATCAGGGAAAAATCGATTTACAAGTTGAGAATCACGTTCAAGGTTCAACATGAAATAATCACGGGTTTGAGATATGTTCAATATATCAAGAAAGCGGGTATTGCCGTTGACAAGATTGATGATCATTTGGGATCGTATGCTCCAAACACAAAGACTAAGCCTTTTTACGAAGTTGAATTGCCAGAAAGTGAAGCGCCAAGCGGTTTCTTGGCAAGAGGTAATTACAGTGCTGTGTCGAAATTTATTGATGATGATAAGACAACGCATCTCACGCTGAACTGGGGGGTAGAAATAACCAAGTCGTAAGGTCCCCTGCTTTCACAGCTTCATTTTCATTGTGAAAGACTGTTTTACGTAAAAGTATGTAAACATAGAGACATATTTGCATACGTCAGTCTTTGCAGTTCAAACAGAAAGATTTCCAATACCATTCGCTGTTTCGTCTATAGCTGAATCTATCACTTCGTTCTTTGCTCGTATGCTGTTGGGATCTGCCTTTTGATTTCCATCTCGCGACTGTATTGCGGGATTGCTTGCGCCTGCGGAGCTTGATCCCGGTTCATCAGAGTTCGCCTGCGAGTATTTTCGATTTTGCACTTCGAGGGGCATGGGTTGGTAGTTTGGCGCATGTTGACTATAGTGGAATGGTGGTGGGAATGCCATATAACCGGCAGGAATTGGTCCCTTCGGAGGTACCATACCGTTTGTCACAGGTTGATACATGAACGGAGGGATATACCCGTTGTTGCCATCCATTGGAAAGGGTGCTGGATAAATCATGGGGAGAAGCGGATGATGTCCCTGACCAGATCCCATCGTTGTTGTCGGATACGTCATATACCCCATGTTGTACGGTCTCCCGGGAGCGGCATGATACTCCTTGTGATTGAACTTGTTGTCGCTAAAATTTCGTCTATCCTTATTCCCATTATGATAATTGACCTTCTTCCGCCGGTTATTGTATCGTGGTTGTGGGGGTGGCGGGCTGTCGATGTTATAAAATCGATAACGTGAGGTCTCGAATTGACTTGGTTGTGGTGAACTTCCATCGTCGTCTCTGTCCGACGACACACCTTCTTTATGTGGTGTATCAAAGATCTCCTGTTTTTTTCGCTCGTACTGCCTTTCTCTTTGAATCCTCTGCAGCTCTAGATCAGCCTTAGAACCGTCAAAATCACTTGAAAGTCCAATACTGGACGTCTCGCTGTCCATTAAAAGTGGACTCGTGTTGCCGTCTTGTCCTTCAATTCTTTTCAGTATTTTGTACTTCTTTGAGCTCCTCATCTCTTGCAAATGTTGCACATTTTCCAATGTGCTACCAATTGGTTCCAATTCCTGCAAGAGCGGTTTACCGCTGATTCGTTGGAAACCTGCACCTTTAAAGATAATAACATAATTACTAGGAGCTCGAGCCAAAGTATGCTTCAAATTATGGTAATCTGCTATTTGATGCGACAGCAATCGATAATACGAATTCATCGGCCTCAATTCGTATGATTCCGCGTTAGATCTGATGAAAGATACTATCGAATTCTCCAAATCGATAATAAACTGACGATCATGAGGCTTATGAAACAACGCAGTCACCATCGCGGCCGACAAGCCAACACAATCATTCTTTGAGATTTCAATCTCATTTTCATCCTGCTGAATTATTTGTTAGTAAACAATTTAACCTGCCAAGCGTATAAAACATATGCATACAGTTTCAGATCCCATAACCACCTGATTATAGATCTCTTCTCAGCACCTTACCACACACAAGTTTCTAACCCCAACCTGGCTTTTCAACAGGTGTTCAACACCGTTCCAGCTTCAATTTCAAAGAGTTTTACAAAAACAATGGGTATCAATGGAAACAACAAATCCACCCTGGCAACCACAACACCTTAAGTACCGTGAGTCTTGCAGAAACCAGAACTGGCTCAATATCTTGCAACACCTGGACTAAACCAAGCTCCTCAATATGGCCTATCACTATCAACACAGGCATATCCAAAGAGTAGCCGGGTAACGGGCCTTGATTCAACTTGGTAGCGCCGTTCCTCCAAAAAGTGAGTTACTCATTTCAGCCGTCGATAACGATAACAAATTTTCGAGTTACTCGATTTTTTCGTATGTCATGATACTCATTTTGGATACTCGAAATTTGGGATCATTTTGGACGAAAGGTCCTTAGTAAACAGTTCATGGGGGAGGTTGAACTAAAGATACTTGAAGTGTTGAATAGCATGTATAGGGTGGCAATACTGGAGGGTATTTAGCCCTGTGGGATTGGTAATCATATTGTGGAAAGCGTTTGTTTCTATTTTGCAGTAAAATACCATGTCATTATTGGAGGATGTGTTTCGAGTGACAACTGATCGGAAGGACTCTAGGGGATACACTTTATTAGAACTTGAAGAATTGAATGAGGGTCCCATTGGTGTGGAAAACATTGATTCCATATTGCTTTATCAATTGACTGAAAATGAGAGGTTGAATGAACCATTTGCGTATTTAAACGACTGTTTCCAACGGTGTCAACAACAGAAACGGTTGACTAAAGGACAGCCCGGAAAATTGCAGGGAATTTTTGAAGAGATTGATAGATTAGTGATCGGATACGGATTAGTGGCTTTCCAAGTAGAGAGTTTTTGCATTAAGGGGAGCCTGGTTGGGTATATCAGAGAGATTGTGCGGAATGTAGACAATTATATGGGGTTTCTATCGCAATTGATACAGCGAGCTATAGTTGAAGGATCGTTGTTGGATCTTTTGGATGCGTTTTTCCCAACTTTATTGCATTACGTGACGAAAGAATTACCACTCTTTGATCTTAACGATTCTGTGGGTTATAACGCAGTTTTGACACTTTTCGAAATGTTTGTTACGTTTAAACCAGTGGCGGCGATCTTTTCACAGGTGTCTCAATTTTTCGGCGGATTTGATTGTAAGGCTAATGAGTTCGAAAAGAAAACTATTTTAGGTCCCATTTTAACACTATCGCCATTGAATCCTAACGTTGCTCTTCGTAACTATGGAGAGAACTTGGAGCAAACCCAGCAACAGAAGAAGATAATTCATGAATCCTTGCAAACAGAGCACAAAGTTGTGATTGATCGGCTTTTTTTCATTGTTGATAAGATTTTACGTGGTTCTGCTGAATCACGTACTGGTTTGATTTCCTATTTTGCCCAAATAGTGAACAAGAATCATCTCAGAAGAGGCGATCATGCTAATCAAAATAAGCTAGCATCAAATGCATTTATGACAAACATTTCCATCATTTTAGTCAAATTTTCAGAACCTTTCCTTGACGTATCTTACAAGAAGCTCGATAAGATTGACGTTAATTATTTCAATAGTGTGAACCTTTTCATTGACCTTTCACGAGAAACAAGAATGAATTCCGATTTTAAAGAAGCAGACGAGTTTTATGACAAGAACAAGAAAGACGAAGACTGTAAACCAAATTTTATCTCAGATTGCTTCTTTTTGACTCTTACATATCTGCATTATGGCATTGGAGGTACACTTCTGTATGACGAAAAGATTACTCCACAAATCAAGAGACTGAAGCAGGAGATTGACCGAATCAAAAAACTTACTCAATCTCAAGACATGTTCGCCTCCTTTGCTTCGCTTGAATTAAAGCAAATGGAGAAATCGCTTAAAATTACTCAAGGGATTAAAGATTCATTACATGGTTTTTTTTCTCATAAAGCACTTCAACTAGAGATCTTCGATTTTATCTGCGGAGCCTCTACTTTTTTGATCCGAGTCATGGACCCCACTCACCAATTTCCGTTCACACCTGTCAAATTACCATTCATTCCAGATCAGGTAGGTGTCGAAAACGTTGATAATGCTGATTACTTGAGGGCACATGCTCCTATACCATTCAAATACTACCCTGAATTTGTTGTTGAAGGCCCCGTCAATTATTCACTTTACGTTTCGCAATACAATTCTTCGCCACTCTTCAGGAATCCCAGATTACACTCTTTCGTGGAATTGGCAACTGTACTTCTGCGTTGTCCCGAATTGCTATCAAATCCGCATCTAAAGGGTAAGCTTGTTCAATTGCTAAGTGTTGGGGCTATGCCATTAACAGATGACTCACCAGGATTCATGATGGATATCTTTGAAAACAATGAGCTCGTGAACCAGAATTTCCTGTATGCTCTCTTAGATTTTTACGTCATAGTAGAGAAAACAGGATCATCATCACAATTCTATGACAAATTCAACAGCCGATACAGTATTTCGATCATCCTACAGCAATTGTACGATAGAATTCCTCTCTACAGAAAGCACTTAGTTTGGCAGTCCGAAAACAATGCTGATTTCTTCGTCAGGTTCGTTGCTCGTATGCTGAACGATCTTACGTTCTTGCTAGATGAAGGTTTGAGCAGCTTGGCTGAAGTTCACAGTATTCAGATCGAAATCGATTCTAGAGCTAAAGGGCTTCCGCCTACTCGCGAAGAAGACGATCAAGAACTTCGCTCTAAGTTATCTTCAGCTGAAAGACAAGCGAACTCGTCCTGTGGATTGGCGGATAAATCTATGACATTATTTGAGATGTACTCGAAAGACATACCAAAAGTGTTTGTTACACCAGAGATTGTGGATAGATTAGCTAGCATGCTCAACCATAACTTGGAATCATTGGTGGGCCCTAAATGTGGTGAATTGAAGGTCAATAACCCGCAACAATACTCTTTCAATCCAAAAGCCCTATTAAAATCACTTACAACAGTTTACATCAATTTGGGAGATCAAGCTGAGTTTATATCTGCGGTTGCAAGAGATGGTAGATCTTTTAGGAAAGAATTATTTGAAAGAGCAGTTCACATCTTGGCTAGGAAAACTGGCCTTGTGGACGATGAATTCTGCAACAAGCTTTTAGCATTTTCTAATAAGGCGCAGGAGCAAAAGATAGCGGAAGAAGAAGAAGATCTAAATTACGGTGATGCTCCTGAAGAATTCTTGGATCCTCTAATGTACACTATAATGAAAGATCCAGTTACTTTACCAACATCAAAAGTGAACATTGACAGAAGCACCATTAAGGCACATCTTTTGAGTGATTCCACCGATCCCTTCAACAGAATGCCTCTGAAGCTGGAGCAAGTGATACCTAACGAGGATTTGAGACAACGAATCCTAGAGTTTCGAAGACAGAAAAGACAGTCTAGTAAGTAAAAAACTCTATATTGCAACGCCAAAATGATTGATGAACTCTTTCATTTATTAAAAAGCCAGGGAAGTAAGATTATACACTATAGAAGAAATTCTTGACCGTTTGTTTAAGCCTTGATAGCGTACTTTCTTGCTGGGAAAGCAATTTGCTTCTTTCTTTGCTTTTCGGTGACTCTGGAAGCTTCAAATTTGGTCAAAGCTCTTCTCAAAGCTCTTGTCTTCTTAGCTCTCAAGTCCTTTGGTTGGTACTTCTTACCCTTGTACAATTGTCTAACGGCTTCTCTTTGTTGTTGGTTCATGACAGTCAAGACACGGGCAATGTCCTTTCTAACAGTCTTGATCTTTGGCAAAGATGGTCTAGACAATTTTTGAACCTTCAATTCGGCCAATTCCTTTTTCAAGTCAACCAATTGGGTCTCCAATTGCTCCTTGTTCTTGGTTCTTAGTTCATAAGCTTTAATTCCGGCCTTTACAAACATGTTAGTATCAATTGCTCTTAAGCTATCGGACAATCACCTTCATGCTACTGATTCCGTCTGTGATTTCTCAATCAACTTCATATCATCCATTCAAAGGTTCATGTCTGCTCGATTGCCATCTCTCAACATACCATTTTGATCACTCTGTCTTACTGTACTCTCTTCAGGAACGAAACAACAGTAGAAGGTCACTTTAAACTTCAATACGCACAGCTGCACACCACCAAGAAACACCTAGCGTCCCAATTGTCCCACTACCAATCGTTACAGGCTAGCTTGCTTGCTTGCAATCCAGCGCTTCCCACTGCTTCCAACTCAGCGAGTTACGAAGAATTTCAATTTTCAAAAGTTGCGTCATCGTTTTGGACGGCGAAATTGCAACGAGACGCAAAAAAAAACGGTTCAAGAAAACCATATGCTGTGGTGTATGAGTGCATCCTCACACCACACTGTAAAGAGGTGCGGAACAGTCCTTTGAAATAACAGGATCTGCAAGTAGTGGGAACTTCGACAATACATACAATAGATGAGATTATAACTGGATCTGGGGAAGAGCAGTAGTTGCTGGTTGCTGTTCTTACAGTTCATTCTTGTTGATTTTTTACATTCTCTACACTCTACACTAGCACTTCAATCGGACGATCTGGTCAGGTCACAATTAGGATTGGTTTTTCAAATTGTTACTTAGCCATTCCAAACCTTCGTATAGACCTTCACCAGAGGTAGCACAAGTAGCTTGAATGAACCAAGGACGATTTCTGATAGAATGTAAACCCAATTTTTCAGTAATTTCAGCGGCAGACATAGCTTCTGGTAAATCTTGCTTATTAGCAAACACTAACCAAACAGCATTTCTCAATTCATCCTCGTTCAACATTCTTTGCATGACTTCTCTAGCTTCCGTGATACGAGATCTGTCGTTAGAATCGACAACAAAGATAACACCTTCGGTGTTTCTGTAGTAATGTCTCCACAAAGATCTGATCCTGTCTTGTCCACCAACATCCCAAACTGTGAATGAAATGTTCTTGTATTGAACGGTTTCCACATTAAAACCAATTGTTGGAATAGTTGTGATCACTTCACCCAATTTCAACTTGTACAAAACAGTAGTCTTACCAGCACCATCAAGACCAACCATAAGGATACGCATTTCCTTATTACCGAAAAGGTTACTAAACAACTTGGACGCAAATAGACCCATCTTGATTTCTTATCGAACCTTTTAATCTATCTTGTGACACCTGAACTTCCTGTTAGTAACAAACTACTTAACAAAACAAAGATCCAAGGGACCAGAACAATGGAATACAATTATATCGATCTCAATTAACCATCAACAATCACTCCTTTTACTGTCTTAGTTGCCAGTTTGTCCATACTGTATGGATTTGAAAAAAAAAAATGTACTTCTGTACGAACTCCCCGTGCAAAGTGACCGCTAAAAGGTGGCAAAGTCCATAATAATGGTTCAACTATGGCTATTCGCGTCGATTCGCATCTTCCCATAATTTGTTGATCAAACGACATATATCATTGCTATACTCGTATTCCCTATTCCCTTGCTTCCCTCTTCAAATTGTACATACCAGATATACCTCCAAAAACACTATTTCAAACAGTAGTAAGAAAGTAGAACCGATCAAAACAATAAGGTCTTGGTAAAGTTTATCAAACTATAGTAGAATATCACTTGATTACTTGTTGTTGTTTTAAAGGGAAGGGAGTGAAAGAAACAGATCGACTGGATTTGGTGATCGACGCGTGTTGATAGTGGGATATCACTATGAACGGTTCTATATGTTGTTAAGCTATTTGGTATTTAGCGGTAATGAAATGCATTGTTAGCGATCTTGATAGCGATCTTGATAGCAATCAGTTGTGGGGATCACTTTCCAACGTTAATCTTGCAGGCTGAATATTTTTGTAGTCCTCTTATAAAGACTGAGTAGACGACTGCGTCGTTATCTTTTTCCCAATGGAACTCTGTGAGACGAATGTGCCAGGGTGGGAAACCTTGTAGATCGAGTGATGGTCCGAAATAGAGTAGAAGGTCAGGTTCTGGGCCGACAAGATGATTTAGTTCTTTGTCGACTAGTTTCATTGTTATATCTGTTAGTTGTAGTTCGTGCGAGGCACACAAATCTGCCATGGTTTTTGTCAAATCGACGATGGTCTCACGACCATCTCGATTTGATAGTAATGATATCTCGATAGCGACTTTGTTTCTTTGACCAGTAACTGTGTTGTCCTTGTCGTTAAAGTAAATTTTGTTCAAATGAGGAATTCTAATCGCGTATTTTGGAATGTTAGATGGACCATAGTATCTGCCCAGCTTGTTGTAAATCTCTTTCCTGAATTCAGCCACATTGCTCTTTAATACCCCGTCGTAGTCGTACAATATCAGATGCTTTATACCCGCTGACACGGTCCAACACACTAATTCACTCCCATCATTCATCAATCCCTTCACGCCTCCACCAACAGAACTGGCAGATTTCATCTCCAGGATCGCCGCTAATCGCCTAGGAATCTTCTTCAATTTCGTAACATCTTGACGGATCAGTTGCGGCGTGTTGGAAGGATTGTAAATAATACCAAGTAATCTCAACTTCATCTTATTGTATTCGTACTGGAAATAGCGATAAAACCCATAAATCAAATACAACACCACTAATAATACTTTGCACATCACATATTCCATTTTACTAACTTTTCTATCAAGCAACGATTTATCCTGAGAAAGACGTCTTATTTTCCTCGCTGCCATTTCCTTATCGTCATCCATCAACGCAGATTCTGTAACTGCCTTCAGAAGTTTCAATTTGCTCTTCGCAGGATCCCTTTTCAGCACTTCTGTTTCCGCTGGAGGTATATGTTTCGTCGGCATCAATCCAACAGCCGAATCCTCGGACTGTAACCGTGAGGACTCACTCATAACATCCATAAGAGCTCTACCCGCAGGAGTTTCAGCCAGAAAGTCGATCAATTACTGCACTTTATCCACCTTTAACACTGCAACCATCATCTTCTCGATGTGGCTACTACTTCAAGTACCCGCCAAGGCCATCCTTACGTATACAATGATTAAAAGTACACATCAAATCGCCAAGACTTCAGATGGTTACCAAGATATCAACGGATAGGTAGGCCTGACGCTCTTAGTTTGCTGTGTATTCACGTTGCCTTGACGGCTAGTTTCCCCCCTCTATGTAGTTAGTGTCCTTGTCATTGTCGGTTCGCCGATGAGTCAGTAGGTCTGATATTGCTAGACTCGGATCGACTTTCCATCAGATGAGCCATGTATTCATTGACGCTGGCCATGTTAGTTGAGCCTTGTGTTCGTCTCTGCGAGAAGGACCCGCCCTCTGCACATTCGATTTCACCGCTCGAATCACTTGCGATCGAAGGCGGACCTCTGGTATAAGTGTTAATTCCCAAACCGTTTCCTAGATCGACGTAGGCGTTGGCCAAATCATCATATTCTGTTTCAGAAGATGTATTATGCTGTTGTTCATTATCGTTTATTGTTTTCTTGACTGCTAGGTCGTTTGCTGTGCCTAATCCTTCGGGCAAAGAAGTGTATCTAAAGATATGAGGCGTTGTGTCATGAGCTGTGCTTCCTTGACTTTGATTATTAGTGACGGTAGAATTTGAACCTTCTAAGTGACTTTCTCCTTCCGGTGTTTCGTCCAAGAATTCATTCATGGTTCTTTCTCTGATTCGTTTGTTCCACTTGGTGGATTGCATGCTGTTTGGGGACTTGCTATAAAGTTCATCAATTTCTTCCAAAGTTAAGCCTCTTGTTTCGTAAATTGTAAAGTAAACCACTACCACGCCCAGCGCATTTAGGCTGCCCCAGATGAAGAAAATTTTTGGTCCGATTGAAGAGGTGTGAGAACCGGGGTCTACGATGTAGGGAGTTATCAAGGCACAAACAAAGTTCACTAGCCAATTTGAAGCAGCGCAAATGGCGGTGCATTTTGACCTCACCCCCAGTGGATAGAGTTCGGCAGATATTACCCATACAACACCACCCCAGGTAGCTGAAAATGACGCAATAAACATGCAGATAAAAGCTATCATCACCTTATTTGCAACGACAGAGTTAGTCGAACAACCAACGATAGCGATTATAAAATTGGAAGTTGTCATGAGAATCCCCCCATACAATAAAACGTAGCGTCTACCGATATACTCCACAAGGAATAGGCCCGGGATGTTGAATGCCACATTGACGGCGTACGTGATAAATGAAACCAGATAACTATTGGTAACTCCTGTCCTGTTGAAGAAGTTGACCCCATAGTAAAAGATGAAATTAATGCCTGAAAATTGTTGACAGGCTTGAATGGCTATGCCTGATAGCATCCGCAAAGTTTGCTTCGGTCTTCTGTTACTGGATCTGAAGCAATCCAATAAAGTCGAAGTGCCAAAAGAAGCTTCATAATCATATGTCGCTTTAATTTCGACTAATTCTTCCAGAAGCCCAGCGTCCGTGATCGGTACACCCCTCAGAAACGATAACGATTGAGCAGCCTTATCCAATTGGTCCTTCAAGACGTAGTACCGAGGACTCTCGGGCAGAAAAAGCATGCCGATTGCCAAAACAAACGCCCAGACGTATTGCAATCCGATCGGAATTCTATATGATGAAGCGCTATTCCTCGAATGCGTCCCTTGAGAAACAGCACTCGACACTAGCAGTCCCCAAGTGATTGCCCATTGATACGTGGAGATAATGGCACCTCTTAGATACTTATTCGCTGCTTCACCTTGATACAGAGGCACCACAGCTGAGATCAGTCCAATTCCAAGCCCTGATATCACTCTTCCGGCAATCAATAATTCCATACTATGAGCCGCCACCTGCAGGGAATTCCCAATGGAAAACACAAACATCGTGCTAAAGATTATGGTAATTTTTCTTCCGTATGAATCTGAAATTAATGGCGCCGATAGAGCACCAATAAAGGTACCTAACGACAGGAAAGATACAATAATTGACATCTCTTTCGCTGTAAATCCTTCAGGATTATCTGCCATATTCTCTTTCACATAATTCATATCGATAATGCTATTAATTAATCCCGTATCGTAACCAAACAGAAACCCTCCAACTGCAACAAAAACCCCAACTACAATCGTCATAAGATTAGATTGAGGTGCTGGAGGTTTCGAAAAAAGTACTGATGCATCATCTGTCTCCGAAGGATTATAAGTAACGTTGGAAATTTGAAGATCTCCTTCATTTTGCAATTCTGAAATACATGGCGTTGAATAAACTCCAATATTTTGCTCAAGTTCTGAAGAACTCTTTGGTGATGTACGTCGCAGCGATACACCTTTAGATACTTTACTAATGGCCCTTTTCAAAAAACCTCTCCTTTCCTGATCGAGAACTTCATTGGTGATATCCTTTTCGTTATTCATTGATATAAGGGATACTTGTACATGTTCACTAGCGATTCAAATTCAATCACTCGAATATACTTCTCTCAATACCGTCTCTTTGACAAGATATTCTTGCTTGATCAATAGTCATCTCATGTCTAGAGCTCGTCGATCCCATTCCAGTTCCGATATCGTGAAGTTCAGCCGGGTAACGACCAATGACTAGTGATGAATCAGGTTATGGTCAACGTCAGTTGAGCAGTTCAGCCTGATGAATAACGTCCATGTCCTATCTAGGTGATCGAATCGAATCTTTATAAGTATATATGTACTTCGACAGTCCCTCGATTACTTCAACATTCTCTTCATGGAGAGACCTCTTCATGGAGCGAAGGCGACGACGCGAGGTAAATCAGTTGGAGATGGCTTCTGATATGCCAATTAGTCTCTTAACACCAGTTAGCCAATTGCCCGCCTCTTGAGGGTGATTGGAGGCTATATCAATTTGAACTTGCATTGCTTCTGAGTATTTCCCTTCCTTGAACAACTGGACCAATTTACTTAACTTCTCGACGGTAGGTTGCGTTAACAGATCTTGCTTCTCGAGATGAGCGTAGAGAATGTTCAACCTTTTACCACAGTCCTTGAGCTGTTTGGTGTACTCTTTAGGTATCAACGGTGTGACTCGAGCCAGCTCCGCTTTTAAAAAATTGATGATGGGCTGTTGCTCTGGTGGGACTCCCTGAGGTCCAGAGGATGATGGAGTGCTTGTTCGAGCGGCAGCCACGGGTTCGGGGAGAGTTGTGTTGGATGGTGGAGGATTCGTAGGTGTTGGAGTAGTTGACGTTCTTCCGTAGGCGTGGTCCGGTTTTTTCTGAACGGATTCCAAAAGATGGCTGGCGTTCTCCACTGTAGCTGAACTATGGGTTTTCTTTCGGGAATGGGTTGGTGGTGGTCCTACCGGAGGAGGACCGACTGGTGGCCGTTGTGTTGCCACAGGCTGCGCTGGTGGTACTGTTGCAGTGGCATATGGATTAGAAGGCAGTGGTGCAGCTGTTTGGAGAGGCTGAGTTGGTGGTGCATAAGGATTTGGCTGACCAAGTTTAGGCGACATTGTTGCTGAGGATGGCGCATAAGGATTAGGAGCCACGGGGAGCGGATTTATGGCCAGATCTACTGGGTTCATCCTGGGCGTGGATGTGTTCGATCTCAGTGGTTGAGTGTATGCATTTGTAGTACTCATCTTCGAGGATTTCATCGATCCAGTGGATGATACAGACGTTACTCTGCTACTCCTGATCGGTGGCGGAGGTAGCGGCGATGAAGATGATGGGTTCGTTGAGAGTGAAGGAGGAGCATATCCATTGGAGGTCGTACCAGGCATGTTTCCGCTGGGGGCTGTTGGAAGAATGGGTGGCGCTACGGATCCAGCTTTGGCTCGCGATGGTTTTTCCGCCACAGGCAAAGGAAGGTCATTCCAACCGTCATTGGCTTTTTTATTCAAGTATGGCGTTTGGCCCGAAGCCATACTGGGAAGTGGAGGAACAGCGGCTGCCTCGGTCTGTCCGTAGACTGGAGGTGAAGAAACGAAATTGGGAATTGGCTTTGTATCCAATGGCGCATACTGATTGGAGCCTGTGGCTGCTGGAGTTCTCAAGGCATATGGATTTGCAGGAACTTTGAAAGTGCTTTGAATGGAAGCTGCCACCGGTACCGGTGATGTTGACGCAGGAGGAGCATATTTGCCGCTAGCAGCTTCGGATCCTCGTGGTGGAGCGTATGGATTTGCTCGAGGAGCTGCAGCAGGAGACGAAACGGACGGAGTAAATTGCGGATTCACGAAGGTATTGAGCATAGGTGAACCGGGAGCCACAAAAGAAGTTCCAGCAGGGCTAAAGGAGTTTCCGACTGGGTTATTTAAAAGTGGTTTTGCAGCTGCTGGAGCAAACGCTTGTTTTCTTAACGGTTTGGCAGATTTACCAGAGGCGAGCATAACACGTTCTTTCTCCATTTTAACTTCTTGATTGTCAGCAGGCAAAGTGTCGAGGATAGAATATGCCAAATCAAAACTGCCACTCGAAGATGCAAGATTGACGTACTCCATAAATTTGGAAATAAGTTTTTCACTAGTAATTCTCTTCTTGTCACCCACAAGCCTAACCAAAACGGTGAATCTCTCAATAAACTCGGTTAAACATTCAGAATGAGCTTCGTGTAGAGACTCTTTCTGGTCTTGTAGTTTCTCCTCGAGGTGTTGAAACTCTTTTAACCATACATCGGCAACCTTATCTAATGAGTTAGCTGACAAGTACAAAATCAAAGCATCCTGTCGGTTGCCCGATTCTAAAAGTCTGTCGGCCAGCTTTCCCAGCTGTTCATCCTTTGTTTCTGGGTCTTCGGAATAAAAATTCTGGATCGCTCTAGCACTGTATTTCCATTGAGAAACCTCTAAGTTTTCAACGAGATCATTGGTATTGCTGTTTGAGATAGAGAATAAGAATCTTGTCAATGATGACTTATCACCGTACTTGGCGAAATAACTTTTTTTGACCGAATCCTTCAAAACCTTGTCATCAGAGTCAAGAGCAATAATCATCGCTTCCAAAAGCGAATCATTGTCTAAAGAGGTGGCAACAGCCGACTTCAGATTACCTCCAACAACATCCTGAGCTACTTGCTTTTCAATGTCGCTCTGTAAGGAGAAGAAGCCTTTAGGCTCGTAAGCTCCCTCGATATTAGCAAAAAAATCTTCGCCTTCGTCCTGCTTAGCCTTCTCCGGCTTTTCATCTTCGTCATCGAATGATAGAGCTTCCTTCAAGAATTCCTCTTTGCCATCCATTGACAGCTTCTCAAGTAAGTTCCAGTCCTCTTCATTCGTTTCGTCAATAGTCTTAGCCAATCTCTGATTTATCAATGGCTTATAGTCGTTGGTTTTGATAGCGTCATCAAGTACCTTATTCTCTTCCAAACCAGAGATTATTGGTTTGATTATCGTAACACCTTTTCCATCAGCTGTTATGTGAACTAACTTACCGCCGAAAGCCCATTGAGCAGCTGGTGACTTAGACTTGTACCAAGCGGGAGCCTGTAGGTGAATTACTTGTGGTTTTTCATTCGATTCCTCCAGGGAGACGTGATTCCAAAAATCTGTTTCGGACTCCTGTTGCTTCGTAGCTGTCTGCTCTTGATCAAAAGTATTCATCAAGTTTTGCAACGTTTGAACCTGGATCTTATTATCGAATGAAGCGGAGGCAAATAAATCTGGGGCCTCTGGTGCAAACTTCGTCTTGAAGCACCAGTTGCCTCGCGTTGGGAATTGTGTCAATTCTTCTGCCTTTTCTGGGTTCCATAAAACGATAGTGTTATCGCGTCCGCTGGAGAGCAGTAATTCGCTGTCTTGTTTGCACCAATCTAGCGATAAAATTCCCTTAGAATGACCTTTTGACAAAACTTGCAAAGGAGTGTTCGCATTTCTTAAATCCCAAACAAGAATTAAAGGCTCGCTGTCACTGCCTGTAGCGGTAGCTACTCTTGTGGAGTTTTCTGGATGCCATTCTACAACTGACAACTGAGGCTTTAAGCCAGTATTTGGAGAAGAATAACTTAGATGTATAACTTCTTTCTTTGCCTTCAAATCCCATATCGAAGCATAGCTTGTCGACCCCGCGGAGGCAAAAACATGAGCAAGAGATTGATTCCAAGCCAAAGAACTCACATCATCGATCGGGGTCGTAGCACTACCAGGAGTCAATGGCTTATAATCTTTTGAATTTTTCAAACATGTGTTTAGATCCCAAATGAAAATTTCACCTTTACTGCCACCAGACGCAAGAATGTTATTCTGCTTCGCATTGAAACTTACGGCCTTTACTGAACCGTTATGATGAGCAAAGCTACCTTCTGATTTTAAACAATCCTCAGTCTTTGAAAACAATTCCACGACTCCGTTGTCCAAAGCACCGGCAATAATCTTGTCATCTCGAGACCAGTCAAGATCGTTGAATTTGGCGTCCACTGCCAAAGATAACTTTGGTTCCGTGGCATTGGTACCTAAAAGAGACCATAGCTCTAATTTTGATTCGCTCGAAAAATTAGCGTCCACTGTACCGGACGCAGTTCCTGTCACCAAGGATGGTATCCTATCATGGGACCACGCAAAGGTTGCTGTTCGAGAATATTCAGCAAGTTTGACCATCACTTGAATCCTCTTATGACCGTTTTAAGACCTATAAAACTCAAATTTCAATGTTTATTTAATAAAGCCCTTTAGCTTCTTCTCATTCGATCCCACTGGCACCTTGGCGTTCTCACGACGTGCTCAACGGGGCAAAAACAGTGCCGGGTAACAAAACGGTATGTATCACTATATACGAGTGTGACATTTCAAAAGTGACAGTAAATAAATCATTCGAATCGATGGCAGATGCTCACATCGCTTGTTCGACTGTCCGCCTGAGCATTTCAGTATCTCGCAGCAATAAACTGAATTATTGAATTCTTAATTTTTTTTATGATTAGGTCTACAAACTGCAATTTAGTGCCCATCTCAAATGTCAGTAAATAAATTATCAAGACGAACCGTTGGCAATTGATCAAATCGTTTGTTTGATTCCGCTTTCCACCATTTCAGCATCTCGTAGCTATAAAGTGAAATTCGTAATTTTTTTTATGATTTCGTCTACAAACTACAAATTCAGTGTCAGACGACAGAAACGTAATTTAACAAAGCTACTTGTCAAACTTCGATTTACATACTAAACTAACCCTCGTCTACTGACCATTAGCCAACCTCATAGCTTTGACATCTCCAGATGAATTAGACCTGTCAGTTCAGGTTATCATCAATTACGTACTCTTGATCTACATAGCTTTAATGAACCCTTGCAGTATTGTTGCTCATATAATCCCATACTAAGACAACGCACCGATGAGCAGCTCTGATGAAAGATTGCAGTCTCCCTATTACAAAGAAGCATTGGATCAATATAAAGAATTGACTCAGGAGGAAGATCCAGATGCGTGGGATGCAAGAATTTCAAAAACAGGTTGCTACGTTGAAAACTTGGCCTTACAACTCTGCCATGCAGAGACTAATGACTGGAGACAATGTTTAAAGGAAATGGGGTTTTTCAAACAATGCTGGGATTCAAAAGGTAACAAAGATAGAGTGAAAACAGTGGATCGCTAGTGATCTACGATCGATCGTATTGTATGCGCACTCATGTGTATATTCATGGCAACGCGTGTAGATCACTTCGCGAACTATAATTCAATGTAGCTAAGTGTAGTAAGTTATAGAATTATAATTGCAGTGCCATAGCTGCGATGAGAACCAAGAGGAAGCCATCCAAGAAGGCAGCATTGAGAAAATTACATGAAACTTTAAAAAGTTTATTGGATAAACCAACCAAAGAGATTAACGATGTTAAATGTACGAATAGTATACCGGAAATTCTTCCTACACCTAGATCTAATTCAATTAAAAGAGTCAGAAAGAGAAAAGATAGTTCAAGTTTTGTTCTGTCTAAAGAAGATCAACTTATTCCAAGATTAAGCGATAATGAAATAATGGAACGACACAAGCTTGCGGATGAAAATATGAGACAAGTTTGGACGAATATAATACGAAAATATGAGTCGATTGAAGATCAAGGTGATTTACTTGATCTACATACGGGTGAAGTTATTGAAGATAATGGACATATAAGAGGACTTTCGAATGATAATATAACAGGAGAAACTCGATATCAAAGCGTTTTGAAAGATGTAATTGAGTTTAAAGAAGAACAAGATAGTGATAAATTTGCCCTTTGGGGGGATGACGATATTGAAGATCCAGAGGACGGCGATTATGAGATTGAAAACAACGAGAAAGATGATCGAGTAGAGGAAACAGATGATGATACAGACTACGCAGACTATAAGAAGTTGTTGAAGGACAAGATAGAAGCTGGAAATGACGAAGTTGACGATGTTTAGACTGTTTTTTCTAGAAAGTTCGGTTGCGCGCGGGCTATTCAACTATAAAAACGAATCACTACTAATGAAGTTTTAACATATGATGGTGATTAAGCTACTAAAGTGAGTAGATTTGTGACGATGGCTAGACCAAAGACATATTTTGATATCTCAATTGGAGGACAGGAAAAAGGTCGTATTGTTTTTGAAATTTTTAATGATGTTGTACCAAAGACAGCCGAGAACTTTATTGAATTGTGTAAAGGCAACTATGGTATGTCTAAGACCAAGCCAGACACTCCACTTTCGTACAAGGGATCTATTTTTCACAGAGTGATCAAGGATTTCATGTTGCAATTTGGTGATTTCACGAATTTTAATGGTACTGGTGGTGAAAGCATATATGGGGAAAAGTTTGAAGACGAGAATTTTACTTTGAAACACGATAGACCTTTCCTGCTGTCTATGGCAAATGCAGGACCCAACACGAACGGATCTCAGGCTTTTGTTACTTGCGTTCCTACACCTCATTTGGACGGTAAACATGTTGTGTTTGGTGAAGTGATTCAAGGTAAACGATTAGTTCGTTTAATTGAAAATCAACAGACAGATAAGGAAAATGACAGACCACTAAAGGATGTCAAGATTGAAGATTGTGGTGTTTTACCAGATGATTATGAAGTTCCAGCAAACGCTGAGGAAACTCCAACTGACGCATATGGTGACAATTATGAAGATTCGATTAAGGATGATAGTAAAGTTGACATTAACGATGTTAAGAGTGTTTTAAAAGCGGTGGAATTTGTGAAACAAATCGGAACTGAACAGTTCAAAAGACAAAACTACGAGGTAGCACTAGAAAAATACATCAAGTGCGATAAGTTCTTAAAGGAGTATGTCCCCGAGGATCTACCAGAGGATGATCTCAAGTCTATCAATGAGTTAAAAGTTTCTGTGCCTTTGAACATCGCTCTGTGTGCGCTAAAGACCCAAAACTACCAAAGAGTCTTGGTGGCCAGTTCAGAAGTCCTATATGCTGAAGCGGCAAACGACAAGTCCAAGGCCAAGGCCCTCTATCGTCGCGGTCTTGCATACAACGCTTTGAACGATCCAGATATGGCCATTGCTGATTTGGAGATGGCAACAACATTTCAACAAAACGATCCATCAATCTTGAACGCCATCAAAGAGGTGAGATTGAAGAAAAAGCAAATCAATGATAAGCAGAGAAAATCTTTGTCCAAAATGTTCTCTTGAACTCAATTCGAATCTCTGCAGGAGGTACTCTCTTCCAAATTCAGTGAACTCTGGTTCATACTAAGCATTCATGAATAAAAAGTATATGTAAGCGTATCTTCCCTCAGCGCCAATAGATTACAGCCTCAGAAACACATCTGTGAAGCAGTAGACTTGTCTACATGAAGTATTTCACAGACTTGTCACAGCTGATCCGCCTTCAACATGAATCTTTAAGATGTAATTTTACATGAAAAAGAATATCACAAGTAATGTCTACATTTGCAACTGATCGATTGATGCTCAACAAGAGACAAGATACCCAGCTATCAATGGGATCTACCCAGCTATCAATGGGATCTACAGATATATAGTCTAATGAGTTGTAGACCGTTCATCAATGGTTCTTGTCAGTGCTTGAAGCCGGGTTACACGGTTTGCCATGAAATCATTTTGGACGAGAAAAATTACTGATTTTTCGTCCATTGGATGGCAAAATTTGATAAACAAACGTTATAACATTGACGGGGATTTGAAGTTTCTGTGATCCATAAGGGTAAGGTCACTATCGACTTCGACTGAGATTTACTGGGGATAGTTTTCCACTTAATCCAGTGTACTTTTTCTGATATCCTTTGGGCTTTTAAAGAGGGGTTTTTGAAGGTTTCCATTTGACATATCTTTCACGACATAAATTGTGCAATAAAAGTTGTGGCAAGTATTGGATTATAAGTCGAGAAAAGGTTTTAAAAAGTACTCGCAGTTGACCTGTTGATACCTTCAAGCGATTGATTTTTTGATTAACCTAGTGGTGTTACTGGTTATTAGAAAAGTTTAACAAGAGGAGTGGGAATTGGCAATTAAATATCTTTCATTACAATCACTTTGCGTTGATACCTTTTGTTTTATCAAAGACAATTAAAAAAAATTATAAAAAAGACAGATTATAAGACCATATATCACCATGGTTGCACAACAATACTCAAGTGCGCCACTGCGGACTGTAAAGGAAGTTCAATTTGGGCTTTTCTCGCCTGAAGAAGTTAGAGCTATTAGTGTGGCGAAAATTAGATTTCCAGAGACTATGGATGAAACACAGACAAGAGCTAAAGTTGGCGGTTTAAATGATCCACGACTGGGTTCTATTGATCGAAATTTGAAATGTCAAACTTGTCAGGAAGGTATGAATGAATGTCCAGGTCATTTTGGCCACATTGATCTTGCCAAACCAGTTTTCCACATAGGTTTTATCTCAAAAATCAAAAAAGTTTGCGAATGTGTGTGTATGCATTGTGGGAAATTATTATTGGATGATCACAATGAACAGATGAGACAAGCAGCGAAGATAAAAGATTCGAAGAAAAGGTTCAATGCCATTTGGAGTCTTTGTAAGACCAAAATGGTTTGTGAGAGTGATGTTCCATCAGAAGATGATCCTACGAAATTAATCTCGAGAGGTGGTTGCGGTAACGCTCAACCAACAATCCGTAAAGATGGTTTGAAACTTGTGGGGAGCTGGAAGAAGGAAAAGAACAGTGGGGATGCGGAAGAGCCCGAACAGAGAGTTTTGACTATGGAGGAGATCTTAAACATTTTCAAACATATATCACCTGAGGATTCTTGTCGATTGGGATTTAACGAGGAATTTGCACGCCCTGAATGGATGATCTTGACCGTTTTACCCGTTCCACCACCACCTGTTAGACCTTCTATTTCCTTTAATGAATCTCAAAGAGGTGAGGATGATTTAACGTTTAAACTAGCTGATATTCTAAAGGCGAATATAAGTTTGGAGACATTAGAACACAACGGTGCACCACATCATGCAATTGAAGAGGCCGAGAGTTTGCTTCAATTTCATGTAGCGACTTATATGGACAACGATATTGCTGGTCAACCGCAGGCGCTTCAGAAATCTGGGCGTCCCGTTAAGTCAATCCGTGCTCGTTTGAAAGGTAAAGAAGGTCGTATCAGAGGTAATTTGATGGGTAAACGTGTTGATTTCTCTGCTAGAACTGTTATTTCCGGTGATCCTAACCTGGAGTTGGATCAAGTCGGAGTTCCTAAGTCTATTGCTAAGACGCTCACATATCCTGAAGTTGTCACTCCATATAACATCGATCGTCTTACCTTTTTAGTCCGTAATGGGCCTAATGAACATCCCGGTGCGAAATATGTTATCCGTGATAATGGAGACCGTATAGATCTACGATACAGTAAAAGAGCCGGTGATATCCAGTTACAATACGGATGGAAAGTTGAAAGACACATTATGGACAATGATCCAGTGTTATTCAATCGTCAACCATCTTTGCATAAAATGTCCATGATGGCTCACAGAGTGAAGGTAATGCCCTATTCAACATTCAGATTAAATCTGTCTGTTACATCTCCTTATAATGCCGACTTCGATGGTGATGAAATGAACTTACACGTCCCACAATCGGAAGAAACTAGGGCAGAATTATCCCAGCTTTGTGCGGTTCCTTTGCAAATCGTTTCGCCACAATCTAATAAGCCTTGTATGGGTATTGTACAGGACACGCTTTGTGGTATTCGTAAGCTAACTTTGAGGGACAATTTCATTGAGCTTGATCAAGTGCTAAATATGTTGTACTGGGTTCCAGATTGGGACGGTTTAATTCCAACACCTGCGATATTGAAGCCTAAACCATTGTGGACTGGTAAGCAGATTCTTTCCATCGCTATCCCCAAGGGAATTCATCTTCAAAGGTTCGATGAGGGAACTACTCTTCTGTCGCCAAAAGATAATGGTATGCTTATCATCGATGGTAAGATTGTCTTTGGTGTCGTGGATAAAAAAACCGTTGGTTCATCCAGTGGTGGGTTGATTCACGTTGTCACAAGAGAAAAAGGACCTCAAGTCTGCGCTAGGCTCTTTGGAAACATTCAAAAGGTGGTCAACTACTGGCTATTACACAACGGTTTTTCCACAGGTATCGGAGACACAATCGCTGATGGGCAAACTATGAGGGAGATTACAGAAACCATAGCAGATGCCAAGAAGAAGGTCGAGGATGTAACAAAGGAAGCTCAAGCTAATTTGTTAACCGCCAAGCATGGTATGACGCTTCGTGAATCTTTTGAAGATAGCGTGGTGAGATTTTTGAACGAGGCAAGAGATAAAGCGGGTCGTCTTGCTGAAGTTAACTTAAAGGATTTGAATAATGTCAAGCAAATGGTAAGTGCCGGATCCAAGGGTTCCTTCATTAACATAGCACAAATGTCTGCATGTGTCGGGCAACAATCCGTTGAAGGTAAACGTATTGCTTTTGGTTTCGTTGATCGTACACTTCCGCATTTTTCCAAGGACGATTATTCGCCAGAATCCAAAGGTTTCGTTGAAAACTCTTATTTGAGAGGTTTGACTCCTCAAGAATTCTTCTTTCACGCTATGGGTGGTCGGGAAGGTCTGATCGATACAGCAGTGAAGACGGCCGAGACAGGTTATATTCAGCGTCGTTTGGTTAAGGCTTTGGAGGACATTATGGTACATTACGACAGCACCACAAGAAACTCCTTGGGTAACGTCATACAGTTCATTTACGGTGAAGACGGTATGGATGCATCACATATTGAAAAGCAATCTGTTGACACAATTGGTGGTTCAGATGCTGCATTTGAGAAGCGGTACAGAATTGATCTTCTGAATGTGGAAAACTCACTTGAACCTCATCTTTTGGAATCTGGCTCTGAGATTGTGGGAGACCTCAAACTTCAAGCGTTGCTTGATGAAGAATACAGACAACTGGTGGAGGATCGTCGCTTTTTGCGTTCCGTATTTGTTGACGGTGAGCCAAATTGGCCATTACCCGTTAATATCAGACGTATTGTACAAAATGCGCAACAAACGTTTAGAATTGACCATACGAAACCGTCAGATTTGAGCATCCGGGACGTTATATTCGGAGTCAGAGCACTAGAGGAGAAGTTATTGGTTTTACGTGGCAAAAGTAATATAATGCAACAAGCACAAAAGGACGCCATATCCCTCTTCTGTTGCTTATTACGCTCACGATTAGCGACCCGTCGAATCATTCAAGAATATAGGTTAACCAAGCAATCTTTCGAGTGGGTACTGAATAACATTGAAGTTCAATTTTTGCGCTCCATTGTTCATCCGGGAGAAATGGTTGGTGTTTTGGCAGCTCAATCTATCGGTGAACCAGCAACACAAATGACACTGAATACCTTCCACTTTGCTGGTGTCGCTTCAAAGAAAGTTACTTCAGGTGTTCCACGTTTGAAGGAGATTTTGAATGTCGCTAAAAATATGAAGACACCTTCATTAACCGCTTACTTGGAGCCTGATTATGCGGCGGATCAAGAAAAGGCCAAGTTTATTAGATCAGCTATCGAACATACCACTTTAAAGAGTGTCACGGTCGCATCAGAGATCTATTACGATCCTGATCCTCGCTCAACGGTTATCCCCGAAGATGAAGAAATTATTCAATTACATTTTTCACTTCTGGATGATGAGACCGAAAAATCGTTGGATCAGCAGTCGCCTTGGTTATTACGTTTAGAGTTGGATCGTGCAGCAATGAACGATAAAGACTTGACTATGGGCCAAGTAGGTGAAAAGATAAAAGAAACCTTCAAAAATGACTTGTTTGTCATATGGTCGGAAGATAATGCAGAGAAGCTTATTATCCGTTGTCGTGTTGTCCGTCCTAAATCGATGGATATCGAGACTGAAGCAGAGGAAGATCATATGTTGAAAAAGATTGAGAACACAATGCTTGAAAACATTACATTACGTGGTGTCGAAAACATTGAGCGTGTTGTCATGATGAAATATGATCGAAAAGTCCCAAGCGCTACCGGTGAATATCAAAAAGTTCCTGAATGGGTTTTGGAAACTGATGGTGTTAACTTATCGGAAGTTATGACCGTGCCAGGAGTTGACTCAACGAGAATTTACACAAACTCTTTCATCGATATCATGGAAGTTCTTGGTATCGAAGCCGGGCGTGCTGCTTTGTACAAAGAAGTTTACAATGTTATTGCGTCCGATGGTTCTTATGTCAATTACCGTCATATGGCATTACTGGTGGATGTGATGACTACGCAGGGTGGACTAACATCAGTGACGCGTCATGGGTTTAATAGATCGTCAACTGGTGCTCTAATGAGATGCTCATTCGAAGAAACTGTCGAGATCTTATTCGAGGCAGGTGCCTGTGCCGAAATGGATGATTGCCGTGGTGTCTCTGAGAATGTCATTCTCGGTCAAATGGCGCCAATTGGTACTGGCGCCTTTGACGTAATGATCGATGAAGAATCTCTGGTCAAATACATGCCAGAGCAAAAGATTACGGAGCTTGAGGATGGTCAAGACGGTGGCGCAACTCCTTACACTAATGAAAGTGGTCTCGTTAATGCTGAAATCGACGTCAAGGATGAGCTCATGTTCTCGCCACTGGTTGATTCCGGTGCATCCGATGCTATGGCTGGTGGGTTTACTGCCTATGGAGGTGCTGATTACGGGACTGGGTTTGGCGAAGCACCAAGTTCTCCGGGTTTCGGTGGAGTTTCGTCTCCGGGCTTCTCGCCATCATCTCCAACATACTCTCCAACATCACCATCATACTCACCAACATCACCATCATACTCACCAACGTCGCCATCATATTCACCAACGTCTCCATCGTACTCACCAACGTCTCCATCGTACTCACCAACATCTCCAAGCTATAGCCCTACCTCCCCAAGCTACAGTCCTACATCTCCAAGCTACAGTCCAACGTCGCCAAGTTACAGTCCAACGTCGCCAAGCTACAGTCCAACATCACCAAGCTACAGTCCAACGTCGCCAAGCTACAGTCCAACATCACCAAGCTACAGTCCAACGTCGCCAAGCTACAGTCCAACGTCGCCAAGCTACAGTCCAACGTCACCAAGCTACAGTCCAACGTCGCCAACGTATAGCCCAACATCTCCAAGCTATAGTCCGACGTCGCCAACTTATAGTCCAACATCACCCAGCTACAGTCCAACGTCGCCTAGCTACAGTCCAACGTCACCAAGCTATTCTCCTACTTCTCCTAACTACAGTCCTACTTCACCCAGCTATAGTCCCGGTTCTCCTACCTATTCTCCAAATGCTAACGAAGATCAGGATAATAAAAGTCATGAAGACACCAAAAGATAATGAAAATATGATATCCATGAATATAGCCGTGCTTGATCACTTGTACTATAAACTAACGCATTTAGTGTTACTAGATACTTAAACTATGCAAAGATAGCCTCGATATTATACATAGATTATCAAGTTAGCAGCTAATCATGTAGTTCAGAGGGCCTTCTTGGAGATCAACCCTTTGAAAATATCAAACGAATTCCCATCGGGCTGCAGATGGTACACCGATCCGGTAAACTGTGTATTACTGCCTGAAACCAGCTCTTTGGCCACTAGTAAACCATAATCATCGGTTATACCGGTGATCATTGCTCTGACATTATTATGGTCCATTAACGTTACGATTTGGGTACTGTGCAACCATAAACGATAATAATCAGGTAGAATAGAAGAAGCTCCATAATCAATAAACTTCCGAAGATATGTCTCGAGATGATTCATGTAAAATGCTTGTAATTTCTCGATTTGAATTGGTTCCAAAATATCTAGACGAGCGGCTTCACGTTCTTTATTCAATAAGTTGATCCAAGTATTCAAAGAGGTTGTTGGTCCGTCATGGCTAACGTTCAATCCACATCCAAGAAGCAGCGTATAACTGTCATTGATGAAATTCGAATTAACCAAAAGTCCGGCTATTTTCATGTAGGCTGGCTCAATATCTGATACCGACATAACTTGTACTTGAGATCCTTGGCCCATTCTTTTCCCAACTATTGATAATTTAGAGCTTTGATAATATTTTGGGTTCAAAGCATACAGATCGTTTGGCCATTTGATTCTTACAGGCAAGTCCTCATAGCCCGGTCCATAGCTGGTAATAGCTTGACAATAAGCCAACATTGAAAGGTATTGCACGAAAACAATGGAAACCGGCTTATTAGTCTTTGGAGAACGTAATGGGAGCGTAACGACAGCGGTTGAAGCAGAAACACCTTTTGGATTTATCCACACATTTCCTCCTCTTCCGCGGCCAGAGACTTGAATCGTTCCTACATGCAACATTGAGTTCTTTGGTATGCAAGACAGAATAGTCTTGTTTTCATTCAACAACGAGCTGGTAGAAGTGACAACCTCTCCGTACATTAAAAGACTTCCGATACTGTTGGTTGGGCTCAGATATTTGAAATATTTGTTCACATCGAAATTGGAAGTAAGAGCTAAGTTAGGAATCGATTCTCCTTCTGCTGGGAAGATAACTGCTTTTGCAACTTCATCCGGTTCCTCATGCAATAGGGTTGCCGCAGCATTATCGTAGGAGGAAGAGTATCCTTCATAGAAATGAAAGATGTCGCTGCCACCATCAATTTCAATGTAACTATCTGTTTTCCTTAAGCCTGAAGCGTTTAGAATATTATTTCGAAACTCGCTCACAATATCTTGCTTACTCTCTGAAGATGCAACTAATAATGGTGTCAAATTTGGTGCCCTGACGTTTGAGAAATCGTTATTGCAATTAAGACCTGCTTTTGTGAAGATCATCTTAAGAAAGCTCAATCTTTTAGCTTCATTTTCCTTCAACACATTGACCACTTTTGAGAGAAAATGGACATCATCAGTTCTTTCGAGCAGTCGGGGAATGAACTCAGGATGTGGTCCAGTAAGAAGCGCTTTCCCTTTTCCAACTGAACACAAAACTACAGCCGCTGGCCCTGCCTCAGCGGTCCTAGAGGACGAATCAAAATATGCAACATCTGGGGTTTCCTTATAACGGGCAAGCACTTCAGTATTGCTTAATTCATCTGCATCTACAAAGAGCGGTCCACCATTAAAGTATGTTGCGAACTCTGTCCCATCGGGAAGAATCAAAGGACACGGTCTCGCGCCTTCCTCGCTATTATACCTGAACCCATCGAATGCTGGACCACGAGAAATCCCTGGGAATAATCTTAGATCTCTATTGCCTGTAACTTCCATAGTTGGATCGCCCTGAGCAAATTCGACTCGGCTAGTGCCAAAATAACCACCAGCACAGAAACCAATGAATAATCCGCCCTGTCTCTCGACGAACTCCCTGATCTTGGGTACCACAGTCTTGCATTCCTTCACGTAGGGCAGATCAGCTCCACCGGGGAACACAATTGCCGATGCCTTCGACATCCAGGGCTCTGTTTGCAGAGCCTTGGACGATACTGTACTAACAGCATAATAAGGTTCCAAAAAATGTCTTAAAGTCTGTGTAGTATGTTTCACAGATCCTGGAGTGGTTCCAGGACCATTGTACACCAAGACGTTCATTCTTCTTAGTAAAGTGCAGCCAAATCTCACGAATTTCAACGAATTCAAGGTCAATTGCAATGGAAACCTCTTGTTAAATACCAACCCACTCGTAACAGCTTCTGCAACGATCCACTTCCTCAACAACGTTTTCCCCCAACAGCTTTACCTGCTTGCAACACGACTAGATGAGTCAACAGAGAATGACTTAGAGAATCAATGACACAATAATCTCAGCACCACTTGAGAACGAACGACCACGACTTATCAAGCAACAACAGTTCACCTCTACCTTCGATTATCAAGCTTTAAGAGTTATGTATACCTTTGAAAAATCGTTAACAGTTTAATGATAGTTGTTGTACAAGCCAGACTATTTAAGAGACCATTTGACCCAGATTTTGAACCTTTATGCTGATTCTACAACTCAGGAATGCCACACCTTTAAGAGCTATCCAATTGCTTAAAGTACGTGGCAGTATCGCTGTCAGTCGACTGTCATATCGAGGTACATCAAATAATGCTCAAGAGAAGGGTTTAAAGACATCTGTATTCACTGTTCCAAACGTTCTGACGATGACAAGGATAGCATGTACACCATTTATTGGACATTACATTTGGACGAATAATTTGACACCGGCGTTGGGACTATTTGCGTATTCATGCTTGACAGACTTCCTGGATGGCCATATAGCGAGGAAATATGAATTGAAGTCTGTTGCAGGGACGATATTGGATCCCATCGCGGATAAACTACTTATGATTGTCACTACGATCTCTTTAGCGGTCCCACCGGGACCGCAATTGATTCCGTTACCGATCGCTGGACTTATACTGGGAAGAGATGTACTATTAGGATTGAGTGCTCTGTATTTCCGTTATGCATCGATGAGACAGAGATATATGAAGATTTCATGGAGTTCTTATTGGGATTTCTTTCACTATCCAAGTGCAGAGGTTAAGCCGACACTGATATCCAAGTATAATACTTTATTCCAGATGATATATCTGGGGCTTGGAGTTGTGCTTCTGATTCTGAAGAACCGGGAGAAGGAAGAGGAGCGAGCGGAGCAATCTGGCGGGATCAGTGCCGAGTCGCTGGCGGAATTGTTCCAATGGATGGGTTACTTGGTTGCCATCACGACAATATTTAGTGGTGGGTCTTATGTGTTCAGTAAAGATGCTGTGAAATTTCTCAAGAGGTAAATTGATCGCATTGATATTCAGTGGTCAATTTGACCATCTGTTAGATCTATTGAGTTACATTGGGGCTAACGACTAAAGCATATATCGTCAATACGTAATATCGATTTGACACATTCAGATGCAAGGGTTATCGCGCTGGTGCTAACCAGTACCGGTTGTAGAATATGTTCATCGTATGTGTTTGCCGTACCGGAGCGTCTTACCGATATTCCCTCATTTAGTTCTCCTACTTCGTGTCTAGAGCGTAATTCAGTGACCACTTTTATACTGTTGAGACCAGCATTCTCTGCCAAAGTAGTTGGAATAACTTCTAAAGCTTGGGCGAATTCCTGCCAGATAAACGCTTCAACACCTTCCATGGAACGGGATTCTTTAGTCAATCTACGTGAGATTTCTATCTCTGGAGCACCACCACCAGCAATTAACCCTCTCTGCTTGACTAAACAGCGGATCACGCAAAGCGCATCGTGTAATGAACGATCAGTTTCGTCTAGAATCATTTGATTTGCGCCACGAATGATAACTGAGACGGTAGGTTTAGCCTTGTCACTCCTGACACCAGTTAGTTGAACAATCTTGGAACCGTCGCTCTCGATTTCTTCAACCACATCCGCTGAACCTAACCTATCTTCTGTAAACAGTTCAATGTCTGAGATTGGCTTGCAACCCAAACTCTTGGACAGAAACTCCACTTCCTCCCTTTCGATATCCTTGATGACCATGATGTTCAATTTAGACAAAAAGTGAAGAGCTAACTCGTTCACAGCGTCTCTAAGGATGGATTTTTGAATCAATAAAACGTTACATTTGCTCTTTTTTATCTTCTTACAGATATTCAACAGGTACGCCCTTTCTTCTTTCAGAATCTTATCCATCTGTCGGTAATCGCTAACAACAATGTTATTCTCGGTGTCTGGCTTAGGCGGCGAGATTTGAAATTGAATGAGCCCTATCCGTGCCTTTTCCATCCTAATCGGTCCCCCTGCGGTCTTGACCACATTCTGCGTCAACACAACACCGTCAACCATGGCTGTATCTGCAATGGTACCACCCACTTTTTTAATCAAACGAATATCACTCAAATCCACAGTTTTCGACTCTTCACCAGAGATACTCAACACTGCATCCACAGCCAATGGAGCTAAAAAACTGGAAAAATGAGACACAATCTTCGAACTAAGTGAAGTAGAAGCAGCTCTCACTAAATCATCTTTATCCTTTAATGAAACCTTATGTGACATCTCCAAAAGAATATCCACCGACCTCTTTGCAGCCCTCTGGAATGATTCTGCAATTATCGTCGGATGAATGCCTTTATTCAACAATCTTTCCGCCGCTCCAAGAAGCGCTCCGGTCAATATAACCACAGAAGTAGTACCATCACCTGCTTCCGCGTCCTGTGCAGCTGATACTTCCACAAGCATCTTAGCCACGGGATGTAAAATTGCCATTTGCTTCAAAATCGTATGACCATCATTCGAAATAATAACTTCACCACGAGATGTCTTGATCATTTTATCCATACCTTTAGGTCCTAAAGACGTACGAATCGCATCGGCAACAGCTCGTGCAGCAATGATGTTCGCCTTACGCACTTCCTGGGGCTTTTCTCTCGTTTGAAAAGTGGCATTTGAAGAAACCTTAGTTGCCATATCACCTAACAACCCAATTAAACCCAATTGATCTCTTTACTTGCCAAATATTCCACAAATTCTCCTTGAATATCTCTTGTTGATCCTATAAAATGGTGGCGAACTGAAAAATTCCAAATTTTGGAATCCCCGATGAGTTCGTTGAAAATGATACTCAAATGAGTAGCCGGGTAACGGCATTAATTTAACTTGGTAGCGCCGTTCCGAGTAAACATTCGTAGAAAGTGCGAGTAGGTAAATCGTTTCTTACGGTGCCGTCAACAACGATCAAAAATTTCGAGTAACTCATTTCGTAAATAGTGATACTCGATTAGGCCTGAGATCAAACCTTATAGGAAGCTCTTATAACTAAGTTATACCAGTTAAGCTGTCTTACATGGTAGTTAGCCATGGTTGAAGCCTATAGTGTATTGAAATCGCTGCCTGTTAGTAGACAACATGTGGAGAATTGTCGTTATTCCAATTGGTATCATTTATTCCCCGGTTATGTACCAAAATCAAGAATAATCAAACCGCTTCCGAGAGAGTTTATTCGTTATTTGGAACAGGATGGTATAAAACTGCCGAATTCTGAACAAGTCAAGTCTATATATACTGAGGCAGTTGTCGGAGATGAGGAAAATGAATATAGTGATTGGAGCGAAAATGAACAAGATGAATCTTTGAGTAAAATTATGGATCCTATCAAGGACTTTCCCGAGCTGCATGAGACGATAAGTTCAATAATAGGGGATTTGGGTGCGGTAGCACCCAAACTGAATTGGTCAGCTCCGCGAGATGCGACTTGGATTTTACCGAACAATACGATGAAATGTTCAGAGATTAATGAACTGTATCTTTTGTTGAATGCTTCTAATTACATATCCTTTGATCTGCAACATGGATTTGATGAGTGTACGGATGAGGGCAATGAAGAGCGGGATACCGAGTTTGAGCTGGTGTTAAGACAATGGTTTGACATCAATCCAGCATTAGAGTTTAGGGTTTTCGTAAGGGATGGGCGCATAATTGGAGTTTCACAGCGTGATTTAAACTATTATAATTTTTTGGAACCGCTTGTGGATGATTTTAAAGATGTAATCGATGAATTTGTCAATGATGTGTTTTTAACAAAATTTACAGAGAAGGCATGCGTACTGGACGTGTATATCCCTCGACCTTTCAAAAAATTGTACCTGATTGATATCAATCCTTTCTCGAGAACTACTGATTCGCTTCTGTTTTCATGGAACGAACTGCTTTCTGAAACTGCAGACCTTGATTGTGACTATGAACTACGAATAGTTAGTGAAAATAATATGGGTAGATTTGCATCAAAGGAACACTCTGAGAATCAAGTCCCGAAGGATATTGTCGATGCTTCATTGAACCCGGAATCGATTAAAGAGCTTACTGAAAAATGGCAAGAGCTGTTACGTCGACAAGAAACGGAGGACTCTGATGAAAGTGACGAAATTGATTAAATGCATGTATTAATTATCTTTTGGTATATTTACAGAACGGGAGCTATTACCAGGTATAACTTTCTTCCTGAAGCTCAACATCTATCTTCAAATCATGAGCTATGCTTCTTACTACAGAGTCACGAAGCTCGTCGTTGAATGAAGGAGGACCGCAGCTAACTATTGTTAAGTCAACGGCTTCATTAGAAGCTTGTTGAACCTCAGATTCAACCAGGCTAAGCAAATCGGGACGTGAATATAGTTTCTCAAGGTTGTAGCCACTCTCTGATGTTTGAGAGCCCACAGACGAAGCTTCGATGTCCTTATTATCAGCCTTGGTATAAATTATGGAGATCTTTGTTCCCTGGGTTTTAAGCCATTGTAATTCTTCGTTAAACCAATCGAGAGATGTTAAATCATTGATAATCCAGATCAATTTATGCTGAATTTGCCCATGGGAAATTATATTCTGTCTCAAAATTGGATATGCAGCAGAAATTCCAAGTCCAGCACAGACTGCGATAGTCTTTCTGGCGGCTTTGACGGTTTCGGGAATTGTGGTCCCGTAGGGACCCTCCAAGAGGATCTTGCAAGTGGCAGTTCCTCTCCCACTTTTCAAAACTTTATTAAGCATGGCTCTAGTGATGCTTTTACTAGCTTTGAAGTAGAAAACCAGATTATCAGGATTCTGATGATCTTCCTCTGGCTTTAGTATAGTACTGAATGGATGAGATTGGAAGAAATAATACCACGAATCTGTTGGACTGAGGAAATAAACGTATGCATGAGATCCGGCAACATATTTGAAATATTTGGGCTTCTTCATTACCATTTTTATAACAGATCTGTTTCCGCAATCAATGAGAGCTGCTGTACGAACTCCTCCACTGATGATTATTCTCACAATTCTAATGAATCGATCATAACAAAGAATTCCAACCATGGACCAAATCCAACCTAACCATCCGAGTGTATTGCAATGATAATACATGCTTATGATGAATGCAATATTCATAAATTGATGCATAACCAGAAAGATTTCATAAGCCAGATCTCTGATGACTTTCTCGCTATGAAAGACGAGAAGAACAATCAAGGTTGTCGCTGCGATCCCCCATTTCCAATAAGCGTCCATGGCCCACATCTTATAGCCGCCATCAGCGATGGCCCAAACTGTCCAAATAATGGAATGAATGAATGCCAAAACGACGCATGTATATGCACACCAACGATGGTAGAACTGGAATACAGAATAGGGCATCCCAGAAATATAGATAAGCGGATTATTTCTGATACCGAACAGATAAATGACTGGAAATAACGAAATAGCCATCAAATCTGTTCTATAACTTACCAAATTTAGGTTCGCATACCATCTGGTTGTCAAATATGGATGTGGTAACTTCAACTCATAACCTACGCCAACCGATATGATGGTAAGCGCTACAAAGACGGCAACGACCAGTCCATGCAAACGTGTTTGGAAAGTCAAAGGTACAATTTTAGCCCAAAAATAAGTTCTTTCACGATAATCTTTAAAAGTTGACGGTACCGTAAGATGCTTTCTAACCCAATTGTTCATTAACGAATAACCAGCAACCCTTTTACAAAAATTGAAAACCGTTGCAATCCCAACAATTGCCGCCCAATACAGCACCAAACCCCATCCAAACCACTGAGATCTCTCCACAGATAAAGTATAATCCTTAAATTTTCTATGGTACCAGTCAAAATCCGTCTGATTTACCGCCAAAGTCGTATTCACCGGTATTGATCTATCCTCCCACACAGGTTCCCGCAAGTACAACGATCCATTATCGGCAAATCGATACATATCCTCCACAGAATAATGCAAATGGCCTTTTTGAAGACAACGAGTCGAAAGATGTCTAAACGCATGATTTATCAACCTGGTCGAATCAGAATTATTCCTAATACAATTTGTCACACTACCTAACCAATTGATATTATTACAACGACACGCATATGCTCTATTACCATTTCCATGCGAATTACAACCCCAATCATACTGCAACTCATAATAAATGCATGCTGATGCCAATGTCGAATCAATGAGTACCAACCCATCGCCCACAGGCAAACAGGCTAACAAGAACCAAATTATAAACCCAATTTTCATCGAATAATCGCCCAATTTACTACAACACAAACTGAATATCTACTAAACCTGATATCACCGGTATAAATACCCAGGAAAATGGTTAAATTATCAAGAGCATATTAAAATACAAGAACCAAGATTCGATGATCTCTTCTCATATTAAGATTTTTGATTTACGCTTTTGACGTTTTTTTTTCACTTTATTCTGTCATAGAAGAAGACTAATTCAAAGGACTTTGAGCAGTGTAAAAAGAGCACAACTTGCTCAATTCTATTGTTAAACCTCGGGATTGAGACGTTACTGATGAACCGCGTTGATCTACCAGAGATTATTGTGATTGGTGCTGGTGGTGTTGGAGTGATCTCAGCTTTGTCGTTATTTCTTAGAGGTAAAAGTCAAGTTTCCCTAGTTGTCAGATCTGATTATGAGCATGTTAAAGAGTTTGGGTATGAAATTGACTCTTGTGATTATGGTCAATTGAATAATTGGAGACCTCATGGATTTTTCAAGAGTGTAAAGGATGCCAGTGAAAGCGGGAAATTCTTTGAATATGTTGTTGTTACAACGAAAAATATTCCAGATGGACCTGAAGGTTCAAGTGTGGCCGATGTAATAAGATGTATTGTGGAAAGTAATGGTAAGCTTTGTCCCGAAAGACAGACAAATATTTTATTGGTTCAGAATGGGATTGATATTGAAAAAGACTTGTATGCGAAGTTTGATTGCGGGGATGGGAAAGTAGTGGTTTTGTCGGGAACGCAGTTAATTGGGTCTACAAAAATCGGAAAAGGTGTTATACGTCAAATTGGTCAGGATCATATTTTAGTGGGTCCGTTTGAAAAGCAGAATAAAGCAGCGGTTGATGCTGCTAAGAGGTTTATTGATTTGTACAGGAACGAAGATCGTAATTTGGTTGTGTTTGATGAGAATGTTCGGTACACGAGATGGAGGAAACTTATTTACAATTCCGTGATCGCGACGACGACAGCGCTCGTTGGGATGGACGTTTCACGGTGTTTGCAATTTGGTGTTGGTGGTATAAGTACCGAGGAGGAAATATTTAAACCTGGAATGAGAGAAATTATTGCCATTGCTGCCAGTGAAGGAATTGAATTGGATGAAGAATGTATCACATTTTTCTGCGATATATCGAGAAAACGGGAATACAAGCCATCGATGTGTGTTGATTGCGAAAATGGTCAATTGATGGAATTGGAAGTTATCCTGGGAAATCCCTTGAAGATAGCAAGACAAAACGGCGTGTCAACGCCAGTATTGTCGTTAATTTACAATATGCTCTTTATGGTCCAAAACAAATTGAAAGAGCAAAAGGGTTACATTAAATTTGAACTGGACAAGGATTGAACAGACGAATAAGTTGGAATCTGTTTTCTATGATTTTTTTTCTTCAATCGGTACGGTAGTTTTTGTGAGCGACAGTGTCATCTTGAAAATGTCAGTAAATCGATTGAAATAATATACCACAGCAAAAGCAGGATTAAGCATTAGGAAGGTTTTCAACTAGGATGCAAAGAATTATTGGTTTAATCTTTGTATTAAATTTTTTATTTGCAGAGGTTTGGGCACAAACAGACTTTTACCGTCCATTGGTTCCGATTAAATGTAATTCGGTACAAAAATGTCCAAAGGATTGGCCATGTTGTTCGCCGTATGGGGAATGTGGTGCAGGACCTATTTGCATGGGTGGTTGCAATCCAAGATTTTCTTTTAACGAAACGAGTTGTGCTCCGATGCCTGCGCTGGTTCCACCTCATAACATTGAATATTCGTCTGCACCGCTTTCACGACTTGATGGCAAGGAAGATACGGCACAACTTGTGAGCAGAGGTCTGCAGCATTTCAATAAGTATTTGATTTCTGATGTTCAGAGCGATGCCAAGTATATGCTAGAGAACATTGCCTTCACATACAGTGGACCAGCAAGCATTCATCCGCAAACCGGAGACATTGTTCTTTCAATGCCCAGAGGTTCTAGTGGTTGTTTGCTGGCCACTACAAGGTATTTCCTCTACGGTAGAAGCTCGGTACGTATGAAAACTGCAAGGTCAAGAGGTGTCATATCCTCAGTCGTGATAATGTCAGCAGTGGGAGACGAGATCGATTTCGAATTCCTTGGAAGTGACCTTCACAATGTACAATCTACTTATTATTATCGTGGTGAGCTGGTTTACAATAAAATGGTGGAGGTTCCAGTTTTTTCAGACACAAATGCGAACTATCACGACTACGAAATTGACTGGAACGAACACCGAATCCATTGGCTTGTGGACGGCGAGATCGTGAGAACATTATACAAGGAGGACACCTGGGATGAAGAGTTGGAAATTTTCAAGTACCCACAAACACCTATGAGATTAGAAGTGGCTTTATGGCCTGGCGGCTTAGCAAGCAATCATCCCGGCACGATTGAATGGGCTGGTGGCCTGATTGACTGGGATAACTCTCCTGACATGATCGAAAGTGGTAAATTCACAGCACTAGTAAAATCTATGACGGTTATTCCCTACACAAACAAATACATCTCAGCCATTAACCGTTGTTTACAACGAGAAAGTAATATCGCATACGATTATATTATGCCACCCGGCGGCGTATTCGATGAGATGTCATTTGCCCTATACTGTGGTCTGATCCCAAATATCGGGAAATGGTCCCAATCTGGCTCCAATATACCAAGGAACCCAATTCAAGTGGCTCGATTGTCGAAGGTTTCCACGCTGGTCAACACTGAAACAGATTTCGTTCAAAATATAAATGACCTAGCTTCTCTACCTAATGGAACGGTAATTTACAACAAAACTCAACAAACCAGTCTTAGCACCGAAATAAAATCGTCTAGTGCTTCTACCATGGTACAAACAAATCCTATTATGAAACTTAAAAGATTGGTATCGACATTTTGCGAATCTCAGTAACCAAATTATATAAATTCTAAGCAATATAATAAAAATTATACATAAGCTAAGACCAAACTACAAATTCTTATATTTTTACATAAATATTTACTGACGCGCGCCAGTTTTTGATTTACTGACACTTGAGATTCGAAGGACGGGTAACGGACGTATGGAATGATCCGATTTTTAAAGAGACCCACATTGAGGTAACACCAAACGTCAGGTCAACCATTCAATGAAAGGAAGTTCGATTGAGGATTAAAGGTCCAAGGAAGGTCGTCAGGATCAGTTCTTTTAGTGAGTTTATTTTACCTATTGATCAATTGCTTGATAGCTCTTTTAATTGAAACCCATCCGGCTAGATCTTTAGTTTAAGGTTGTTTATCTCAACCAGCGGATCGAAAAGATGAAGATGCTTACGAAATTTGAATCGAAGTCTACTAGAGCCAAGGGGATTGCTTTTCACCCTTCTAGACCATGGGTTCTGGTGGCACTTTTTTCGTCAACTATCCAGTTATGGGACTACAGAATGGGTACATTACTTCACAGATATGAGGATCATGAAGGACCAGTGAGAGGAATTGATTTTCATCCAACGCAGCCCATATTTGCGTCTGCTGGTGATGATTATACGATTAAAGTTTGGTCTTTGGAAACGAATAAATGTCTCTACACGTTGAATGGTCATTTAGATTATGTTAGAACTGTTTTCTTCCACAGAGAATTGCCCTGGATTATTTCTGCGTCTGATGATCAAACGATAAGGATTTGGAATTGGCAGAATCGTAAGGAATTGGCATGCCTAACGGGTCACAATCATTTTGTCATGTGCGCCCAATTTCATCCCACAGAAGACTTGGTGGTGTCTGCGTCTCTTGATGAGACCATTAGAGTGTGGGATATCAGTGGTTTGAGAAAGAGACATTCTGCCCCTGGTGCTTCTAGTTTTGAGGATCAAATCGCATCTCAGCAGAATCTCTTGGACGCCGGTTTTGGAGACTGTGTGGTGAAATTCATATTGGAAGGTCATACTAGAGGTGTTAACTGGGCATCGTTTCATCCTACTCTACCGCTGATTGTCTCCGGTGGTGATGATCGTCAAGTAAAACTTTGGAGAATGAGTTCGACCAAGGCTTGGGAGGTTGATACTTGTAGGGGTCATACAAACAATGTCGATAGTGTAATCTTCCACCCTCACCAAAACTTGATCATCTCTGTTGGCGAGGATAAGACACTGAGAGTTTGGGATCTCGATAAGAGAACTCCTGTGAAGCAGTTTAAGAGAGAGAATGACAGATTTTGGTTAATTGCGGCACATCCCCACATCAACCTCTTTGGTGCAGCTCACGACTCTGGTATCATGGTTTTCAAGTTAGATCGTGAAAGACCTTGCAGTGTCATACATCAGAACGAATTGATCTTCATCAACAGAGAGAAGCAGGTTCAAACCTTTGATTACAACAAAAAGGTGTCTTCTCTGCCCTATGTTTCATTGAAGAATCTTGGCCAAGCTTGGAACTCCTTTAAGAGTATTTCGTTCAATCCTTCGCAACATTCGATATTGGTCAATGAGGGCAATGACAGATTTGGTTTAATTCTTCTACCAAAAAAACCTACCGGTGCCGTTGAACCAAGTGGAGTCATTGAAGACGCTGGAAGCTTCGCATTGTTTGTTGCTCGTAACAGATTTGTCGTCTACAACAAGTCTAGTGAATCGCTAGAGGTTCGCACATTGGATAATAAGATTACTAAAACCATAAAAATCGATGGTGCAGTGACCGATATCGTTAATAGCGGAGCAGGTTGCGTACTACTTTTACAACCAAAGAGGGTTGTTTTATTTGATGTTCAACAAGGTAAAAAACTTGCCGAATTGGCTGTAAAGAATGTCAAATATGTTGCCTGGTCTCATGACGGTCAATATGCTGCATTGATGAGTAAGCACACTATTACGACGGTGACGAAGAGGCTTGAGCTGATAAACTCTATGCACGATACCATTAGAATCAAGAGCGCCTGCTGGGATGAAACCGGCGTTTTAATTTACTCCACCTTGAATCACATCAGGTATAGCTTATTGAACGGAGAAAGAGGTATCATCAAGACTCTAGAAAATACCCTCTACATCAACAAAGCACAAGGGAAGCTTATCTATGCCTTGGATCGTGATGGTGAGATGAAGATCTTGACCATCGATCCCACAGAATACCGCTTTAAAAAGGCGCTTGCAAATAAGAACTTCCCAGAGGTTCTGCGTATCATCAAGAACTCTAATTTAGTCGGCCAGAACATTATCTCGTACTTACAGAAGTCTGGTTATCCTGAGATTGCTTTACAATTTGTGCAGGATCCGCAAACGCGTTTTGATTTAGCCCTAGAGTATGGTAATCTCGATGTTGCGTTAGAAGAAGCTAAAAAGCTGAACAATAACGTTGTTTGGAACAAACTAAGCAAAGAAGCTTTGCTTCAAGGTGATACTTCGCTAGTGGAAATGATCTGCCAAATTCAGAAGTCGTTTGATAAATTGTCATTCTTATATCTAATTACTGGTGATCACGTCAAACTATCCAAAATGCAGGAAATCGCACAAAATCGGGGAGACTACGCAAGTCTGATTGCTAACACATTTTACAGCAATTCTACAGTTTTGAGGGCTAATGTGTTCTCCCAATTAGGTTCCCTGCCATTAGCCTATGCTGTCGCCAAAACGAATGGTGATGAAGCTGCGGCAGCAGGCTTTCTGAACCAAGCGGGAATCACCGAATCCGATGTTGTATTACCGGATAATATAAACTCTACGGGCTTTAACAAAATTCCTACTACGGAAGAGCCGTTCAAGAAATGGCCTCTAAAGAAAGCTGACCGTTCATATTTCGAGAAAGCTCTGGTAAACGAAATAGAAGAGCCAGAGACTGAAGCATCAGATGAGATAAACTCTGCTGAGGAATCCAAGACCTCTCTGGACGAAGATTTACTCCAGAACGAAGATGCCGATGCTGAGGGCGATGCCTGGGATATGGGTGAAGAAGAGCTTGAACTTGGCACGGAACATCCAGGCGAAGAAGAATTGCCAAATGACGAAAAAACTCAAACAGAAGAGAGCATTACCGCTACCTGGGTTAGTAACTCCAAGCTGCCTGCAGTCCTAATCGCTGCTGGCGCGTTCGATGCCGCTGCTCAGGCTCTTAACAGACAAGCCGGGATTGTTAATTTTGAACCGCTAAGAAAGAACTTCATAAATATTTTTGAAGGTTGCAGAACATACATGGCTTCGACTCCGACTGAGCTGCCTGCCATTCCCGGTTATATATGTGCTGATGCAGAGGAAGAGGATGTCAACGCCATTTTACCACGCACGCCTAACATTGCCATTATTGTGGACTACATGAATGAGGGCTATAAATGCTTCAAAGCAAACAAACTGGAGTCAGCAGTCCAATCATTCCGTAACGCCATTTACGCAATTACCCTTCTAGCGGTTCGCAGCGACGAAGAAGAAGAGACCGCTCGCAAATCACTAGAAAAGGCAAGAGAGTATATCCTTGGGCTTTCGATCGAATTAGAACGTCGTTCGCTCCCAGCCGAGGACGTGAAGCGCAACCTCGAGCTAGCAGCATATTTCACCAAGGCAAAATTGTCGCCTCCTCACAGAAGTAACGCCCTGCAAGTAGCCATGTCTCAAAGTTTCAAACACAAGAACTACCTACAGGCATCATTCTTTGCAAGCGAATTACTCAAGATAATGCCATCTGGGCCTCGTGCTGACCAGGCTCGCAAAGTTAAAGACAAGGCCGATTCACTAGCGTACGATGCAATCGAGATAGATTTTGATCCCTACGCTGATTTTGATATTTGCGCCTCTACACACACCCCAATCTACAAGGGATCTCCCGTGGTCTTGGATCCATTAACTGGAGCAAGATACCATGCTTCTGAGAAGGGCAAAACCGACAGTATTGCTCTCATTTCCAAGGTCGGCGCTCCAGCTTCTGGTCTGCGGTTACAATAGTCCTCGCTCGATCCAGACTACGCTCTAAAACTCAGGATGTTGTAAGCTATTGCAAGAACCGTTATACATAGTCAAAGTTGTGCTCGCGAAAGATCCGTCAAGCGCTAATACATATACAAACGTGCAGTAAAGCAACTGACATCAACCACAGGTTTTTGTCGTTATAGCTAAGACATCTGTAAGTCGTTTCTAACAGAACTTTCTTGTAAACATAGCTTAAACTATCAAGAAGTTAAGCCATTTCTGACACTGAATTGATCTTACTGGTGGTTGTGTTACTCAAGGCGTAAGATATACTCTTACTAGTAGACAAGTACAAGAGAGAGTGTGATAGAAAGGATGGCTGGAGAGATTATAACGATCCAAGTTGGACAATGTGGTAATCAAATGGGAAAGCATTTTTGGTCTCAATTGGCTAGAGAACACGGCATTGGGAAAGATGGTCAAAGTTTGGACAATAGCGGTGATGCTAGAGATGATGACACAAACCCATTCTTTAAATTAAATGAAGGTAATAGATATACTCCAAGAGCATTAATGATTGATTTAGAACCTAGTGCTATTCAGGATGTTCAGAACACTTTCCCTGGATTTTTTGACCCAAGAAGTATGTGGATATCACCAGAAGAACTAGGTGCTGGTAATTCATGGTCTAAAGGTTACGATTATGGGCTTGTTAATCAGGATGCCCTTTTAAACATGATAGATAAGGAAGTTGACGCAACAGAGAATTTTGAAGGATTCCAATTGCTTCATTCGGTCGCTGGCGGTACCGGATCTGGGTTGGGATCGAGTCTCTTGGAAGCGATATCCGATAGATTCCCCAAGAAATTCCTTACAACGTATTCTGTGTTTCCTAGCGATGAATCTGAAGTGGTAATTCAGCCTTATAATACCATATTAACTCTTAGAAGGCTTGAAGAAAATAGTGATGCATCAGTGGTCTTTGATAATAATGCACTTTTGAACCTTACAAGCAGGGTCTTTAGAGATCCTTACACGAGTTATCTGCATACAAATCAGCTAATATCCGCGACAATGTCAGCCATAACCAATTCAATTCGATTTCCAAGCTACATGTACAATTCTCTGCCCAGCATATTCTCGACACTAGTGCCAACTCCAGAACTTCATTTCCTAGTGCCTAGCTTCACACCATTCACTTCTGATTACGTTACTGGTGGGAAAGAACCTAAGAGTAATACTGCTTATGATGTATTGCTAGATTTATTTGATGGTTCAAGTTCTCTCGTCTCAAGCAGTATTGATAATCCAACCTATTTGAACGTTCTATGCTCAGTGATTGGTACAACAGAGCAAAATGATGTTTTAAGAGCCATTGCCAAAGCACAACAGCGTTTAAATTTTGCTCCATGGTCGTTCTCATCGATTCATGTTAATGTTGGTAGACAATCACCTTATCTGTTGGATCAAACACGTCACAGTTACACAAATGGTCTCATGTTGGCGAATACATCAGCTATAACATCTTTATTTACCAAGACATGCGTCACTTTTGATAAGATCTTCTCCAAAGGCGCCTTTCTGAACACTTTTAAAGATGGTAAGATGTTCCAAAATGGTTGGGATGAGTTTGTGGAATCCCGACAAGTGGTCGAGGATTTGACTGAAGAATATTTAGCCTCTGAACAAGAAACATACCTAGACGGCGTTCTATTAGAGGATGAAAATATGGTAGATCATATCGATACAGGTTTCGATGCCGATGGTGATGACAATATTATATGATATGCATAAAAGATCAAGATATTAAATTCTTTATCATTGCGAAACAAGACATCTGAGCTTATGTTGACGGAGATGATGGAGTACTGCGCGAAATAGTCCTGGTCAGCGCCAATTTTCTAGAAGGTGGTAGAGGAGGAGGTGGTCTTGACTTGCGTCTTCCGAGAGATTCTGCTGAATGCCCCAGTTCCCTGTTGTTGTATAAATTATCGGTCCTTTTATTATCCATGGTTGGGACAGTAGTAATCGGAGTAATACCTAAGCCACTAAAGCTCGATTTCCTGCTTGTTGATGTATCCGAATCAAATGCTTCTACTTCAGGTGCGACACAATTAAGCCATTCAACACGTTCAAGTATTCGAGAAGCCAATTTTGCTGTTATTCGATGCTCTTTCAATATCTTATCACTGGTGCAAAAATTATCAACAGATGATAAATAAACCAGCACTTTAACAAGATCATCCTTTCTATAATGTGTTTCCGACAATTGAGTATTCTGAAATAATGGCTCCATAATCCTTAAGAAGTAGTTTCTTAACGTTTCCTCATTTTCTGGTATATTCTCAATCTCTCTGATCAACACATCCACCAGAACATTCAAATCATTTAAATAGAAGAAACTCTTGGCTATTTTGCCCTGATCCGTCGTCAAGATTAAGTAAAGAATCTTGCACATCATTATTTGCAATGATTTATCCTGAACTCGGTTAAATTTCAACAACAACAGCTCGGTAAACTTTGTAGTGACAGCATCATTAGTGAGATACACGAACACCTTGTTTTCAATCTCGTATTCTTTACTCAATATCATGTATTGTTCATTCAATGCCAATAAAAGTTTGAACTGAGTATTATTGAACATATCAGTAACCGTGTCGGATCTAATCGAAGTCATAAGATAATAGACAAAGAAATCATCGATTATCTGTACATTTCTCACTGAACATTTGCAAAATTTCAAGACTTGAAATATAAGATCCATCAACACAGTAGAGATCTGTTTCATTCCATCAACAATTTTTAATTCAATTTCTGATAATTCAACAACATTTGGATCATTGATCTCTCGATTAACATTCTTATCCTCACCATACTTGTTCAAATACGCAAATTGCGTATACAAAGTGTTATAGAATACATTGAAGCCTTGGAATTCCAACATAATCTCCAAAGACTGTAAGTTATTCTTCGATTCCCAAAGTAAAATGTAAGCAATGATAAACTTCATATTCATCTCTAACAGATCAATGTTCAATAAGGACAACAACTTGCTTAAACAAAACTCGAGATTCTCACGAAACGTTGTAGATTCCGTCAAAGTTACTGCCATCTTGCACAGATCTCGGTCACAATTGATAAAAGTCATATAGGATTCAGAAGCAGTCTTGACATACCCAACAAGCACAGAATTGACACCCTCGTTGGGACCTCGATCTTCTGGCAATTCCACCATCTTCTCCATCATACTCCAGAACTTGGCAACCTCTTCTTCATCTTGTTTCACTGGGTGAGGTGTAGAGGGATCTAGTATCATACCAACTTAGCCATAAGAACTCTTCCCAACGGTCTTGCCAGCTACAGTAGTGTTGATTGCTTTATATGTTAAGACTTTGGGGGTAACGTCTGTTATCAGATAACTTAAACAACCAGTCCAGAAGTTAAATTCCTTGCTAGATGGGATCCTTAGCTGAAGTATGTTGCTTTCACAGGACTATCAATGTCATGAACTTGTACTAACCATAAGGTCAGGCATACAGGTATATCGATGGTGCTGAACAACAGTCAAGAAGAGGTAACCTTGTAGAGGCATTGGAACAGTATAGGAGTGCGTATGGGATCCTGGAAGGGTCCCAAGACGATAGGGATAACGGTGAGTTGAGCCCCGAAGTGAGAGATGCGATACGACTTTTACGTCAGGATGTTAACGAAAGGATACGAGATATGGAGACGTTAGTGGAGATTCAGAAACCTGTAGCATCGCAACAGGTCCCAGTACCGGTGTCTACGTTGAATTCTTCGATGCAGGGCATGTCAAAGACCAGGTCATGGGATGGTCGAAATGGTAACGAGACAAGTGGACTACAGATGGAGCCCTTCTTGGGTAGGATCCTCAGTAAGTTGCAGAGCAACCTGACTACGAGGATTGAGGAACGTATCAAGGATAAGGACGGTGTTAGCGTGGAAAGTATTGTAAACCAGCAGTTAGTACAGTTCCGCAAAGATTTAGCAGTTTACGAGCAGAGGAAGATCAGAGAATATACCAGCAGGCTGGAACAGGCGAATAAAGAGAATCGGAAGCTATCTCATCAGATCGTTAGGCTGCGAGAGCGGTGGGATAGTCTTGTTGAAAGTGCGAAACAGCGAAGGATACGACAACAGGAAGAATAAGCTGTACAATACTTATAGCTACTTATTTGGCCTTGAGTCCATGTATGATTTCTTCCTTTGTGATGAGATGGCCAATGGTTTCGATATGCTCTAGTAATTGATCAACATTTTGTGACCATTCGTTCAATAGTTCACTTGAATGCTTGAATTTTTCAAAATTTACCACTTTGGCAGGTCTATTGATCTTTGCGAAGATGATACCTTGGTTGACTAAGTCACTGATAAAAGTTTCAGTTTCAGTTTCGGTTAAATCCAATAGTTCATTAAGTCTAGGTAGTGCAATCCTGGAATAATATTTGGAAATCACTCGCAAGTTATGTTCGACGACTCTCTTATGCAGTTCATCCCAATGATGTTTGTTACTCTTGCCAAACGCTATATCATCCTTGTTGAGTAAAGGTTCATATGTTTTCTTCACCACGGTCCATCTCATCAGTTCAGGTGTTGTGAATAGTTTAACCAGTGCTTCTTGCGTCTCAAGTTTCTTCAAATTGCTGTCTAATTGAACTTTGTGAATTAAATCATTTTGCAAATTTCCATATGGTGATAGAATTAGAAAATATACCATATGAGATAAAGCTGGTCTCCATAGATCTTCATTGTTCTTGACCGAATCGGTTTGATATATTTCTTGAAAATACTGTGCCACTTCCAAATAGTCCTTCTTATACAATCCGATCTTGATTAGTAGCTCATAGTAACGCAGTTTAAGCGATTCATATTTCACATTTTTAAATGTTTTTTTCAGTATTTTCCGTGAAAGCACAGTAGCCTGAGTATAATCACCTTTTAATATACTCAATTCCATTTGTTCTAGGATAAATTCAATCTTTTCAGACATTTCCATCGATCCGTACGTTTCGACTTGCATTTCACATAATATATCCGCGGCTTCTTCAATCTTACCTTGTTCTCTTCTAATATGAGCTAAATCTCTTGTAACTCTGGCTCTTTCAACCTCTACAAAAATCTTGTTCTCTGTAACAGTTCTAATGCTTTCAATAGTCTTAATTCTAGTATCCAAATCAATCGTCTTGTCCTCATCCAAATGTTTCATTATCCGTTGAACCATATACTGAATAGATAATTTCAATTGACCATGTTTCTTCGACAGTAAGGCTAATTGTTCATCCAATTCATCCCATTTACCCCTAGAAACCAGCATATCCACCAAATCCGACAGCAATTGCTTCGAAGACGCCAGATCAGAAGCCTGTCGAGTCTTTTTCTCGAGAACAAGCAATTGACCCAACGCACCTTGCCAATCATTCACTGCCAATTGATGAATCTTGGGCATTTCCTCCTCCAAAATTTGGGAATAATCCTTCTCCGCTTTTATAGGTGCATCTCTAGACATCGTAAATCAACTCTATCAGCCCGTATAGCCCTCTATTCGACCTTTACCAACTTATAATTCCTGTCATTAAAGCTCTATTTATTGTTGATTTGCCACCTTAAAAGAGACCCTTCTATACTGGCTTGCTGAGTATCACAAGATACGAAAATTAATGAGTAACCCGATCACATTCCACGATTACTCGTTACTCATTGTTTACGAAAGGCGGGTAACGGAGTTGCTGATTTCGTTACCCGGCTACTCATGAAGATGTCTGGGTTTTAAGTTTCGAACATCGCTCCGTACGAATCTGAAAAATTTAAACGTATTAAATTGTAATTGAACTCGATGAGATGAGATGAGATGGGTTAGTTTAGTGCTATAAGGTTGTTAGAATCAGGTTAGTAGCTCCGGTAAGGTTTTGGAATTTGTAATTACGGTTAGATAATGGCAGGATCCCAATTGAAGCAGCTTAAAGCGACCTTAAAAGCTCACAATCTTACTGGTCAGACTAATGGAGGAAAGAAGAAGAAAGGCTCTAAGAGACAACCGAAACAATATGATAGAGAAGAGAAGAATAAAGTTATTGAGCAGATAAGAGAGACGTTTAGCCCGTTTGAAGTGAAAAAAGTTAAAAATAAGCGTATTAATGACTCGAGTATAGCTGTTGGGAAACCTGGAATCTCAAAACAGATTGGTGAAGAGCAACGTAGAAAAGTGTATGAAGCTAAAGAAGCTCATAGGAATAAGAAGAATGGATTTTTGGATAGACGTTTTGGAGAGAGGAATAAGCATATGTCTGAAGAAGACAAGATGTTGGAGCGTTTTACGAGGGAAAGACAAAGTCAATCTCGCGTTAAAAGCAGTTTGTTCGATCTTAACGACGACGATGATGATGATGGGGGTTTGTTTCAAACCGGATTGACTCATTTAGGAGAAGCGTTGCATGACGATTTCGACGAGGGTGATTTGGGTTTAGACGATGAAGATAACGAAGTTCGTGCGAGTGGTAGAGGCAAAAGATCATTAGATTATGATGAGAGTGGATCTTTAGGTGAACCGGTCGAGTCAGCTAGGAAGAAGACTAAAGCAGAAGTGATGAAAGAGATAATAGCGAAATCCAAGTTTTACAAGCAAGAAAGACAAAAGGCGCAAGAAAAGCTAGAAGATCAGATTGATGAGCTTGATGAAAATTTTGGTGATATCTTTCAGGAGCTGAAGGCGTCCTCAGCGGCAGCGCAAGCACCCGTTGAAGTGCAAGATCCGACAGACAAGGAATATGACATTAAAGTTAAGGAACTCATCATGGAAAAGAGAGCAGCCCCAAGTGACAGGACTAAGACACCGGAGGAATTGAAGAAGGAAGTAGAGGAGAAAAGAGCTCAACTAGAAAGGCAGAGAAACGAGCGTATGAGTGGTATGTTAGAGCTCGAAGACGGAGAAGAAAAAGGCGTCGAGGACTTAGATGATGGCTTTTGGGTCAATTCTGATGAGGAAGAAGAAGCAGGAGAAGAGGTTTTTGCAGATTCAGACGAGGATATTGAACTTGAGCATTCAGCAAGCGATGAAGCAGAATTCAAGAGAGATCGTGAGTTGCACGATATTCCTTGTCCTGGTCGTCATGAAGAATTACTCGCTTTCTTGAAAGGTCAGCCTCTAGCTGATCAACCGAAACAAATTAGAAGGATAATCCACGCTCATCAACCTAAACTGGCGGAAGGTAACAAGGAAAGGCTTGGAAACTTCACCGCTGTGCTGCTTCAGCATATACTTTTCCTATCGAATCAAAATTACTCCAAAAATGTAAAAGAATTTGCAGAAGTCCAGGATTCTATGCTAAGAATTCTTCAGTCGTTATCTGAACAATACAATCAGGCGCTTTCCAAAGAATGCAGAAACATCATCAGCACTATTCAAGAGAGATTCAAGAAAAATCAGTTCACGAAAATACTGCCTTCAGATTTGGTATTCTTCAGTTTGGTTGGTGTCATATTTTCGACGTCCGATCAATATCATCTAGTTGTAACGCCCTGCGCTATCTTAATTGCAGAATTCCTCGAGCAAACAAAATTCGATACGATAGAAAAGCTGACGTTTGGAGCTGCCTTTACTCGAATTTCTTTGCAGTATCAAAGAATCTCAAAGCGTTACGTTCCAGAATTGACATTCTTCTTCGAGAAGTGCCTAGCATCACTGCTTCCAGATCCAAGCGCAGAAATCTTAGGTGAAGTGAAAGTTGACTCTAACGAATTGGCAATTGTGAATGAAGCAGCAATCTGTAATGAACAGTCTGCCACATTACATCTTCATCAGTTTTCTGGAATCGATAAACTGGAGGATAAACTGAAGGATAAGCTGAAATGTACCCTTTTGATGAATATACTAGAGTCTTTGAAAACAACAATATCACTAATATGGAAGGAGCTTCCAGCTTTCCAAGAAATCACGCTCAACATCGTCAAGCTGCTTGAAGAATATGTTACGAAGTTTTCGACCTTGAAGCCAGCACAGCAGATCTTAGACAGGATTGAAAAACTACGTGGTTTCAATGATCATACACCACTGACCTTGCAGCATCATAAACCGCTTTCCATTCCTTCACATGCTCCTAAATTCGAAGAGAACTTTAATCCTGACAAGAAGTCTTACGATCCAGATAAGACTAGAAGTGAGATCAATAAGATGAAGAGTCTACTGAAGAAAGAACGGAAATTCACTATGAAAGAGATTCGTAAAGATACCAAGTTCGAAGCCAGACAAAGAATCGCAACCCAAAAGGAATCTGCCGCTCAATATCACTCTAAGATGGCACATATCATCAATACAATCAGCACTGAAGAGGGTTCTGAAAAGAATAAGTACGAACGAGAAAAGAAGCTGCGCAGCATCAAGAAATGAACTTACTTGGTCAATCAAACTAGCATTCGCATTATTTTTGGCATTTAGTGCAAGGGTCCCTATATCAATTAATTATTAAGCCTTTGTATGATATTATGCAGTAGTGCAGCCTCCGTTTACTCGAATTTTCCTTAATGTAGCTTCCCTCCAATACGTCGAAATAGCCGATCACCGATCTCAGTTACATCAAATCTGATTCTTATAGAACTCTTTTACGAGACCCAATACGCCAGCACCATGTGTACCGGATTCTGACCGTCTCTCATCAATGTCATAATGCCTTGCTGGGAGAGAATTTATGAATGATTCGCCCAAAGTTCGATTTGGATCACTTGACTTACTTTCACCTCTATCGGAGGTCCGTGCGGGCATTTCAGCGTGAAGCGGTCTTCTCTCAAGAGCATGTCTTCCAATCTTGAAAAGCTCGGGCCTCTGACCAGGCTGGAACTGCTTTTTCCAGGAGTAAGCGTTAAAGACCGGCGCTTTCTTCAAATCGTCGTAGCGCTTCTGAGGTAGATGATGTTTGCCCACAGCATTTTCACTGTTTTCATAATCGTCGATAAAATACAAATATGATTGCATCATTTTATTAATTGCATTTTCGTTCTCCTCTTCATCATTTTCATCAGAGTCTTGCTCTTCAGTCTCATCATTAGGGAAGTTTGTATCTCTCTTATCCGGCAACTGGTCCAGATTGGCTGAGCTAGAATGGTTCTTCTTAAGAATTTCTGGATGATTCATATCGAACATGGCATATTTGCAAATATATCCAAGACCATCGACATAGACAGATGTCTCACGGAAAAACTTGACTATCTTATCAGCACTTTTGGGAAGAGAAAACCACAAAATGAATGGGGTTATAATCAAACTGGCTAGTTCACGTAATAAGATGACAATCCTCAAATTGTATAATTTGCAAAATTCATTCTTCACTTCCTCGGTGTGATATCTGCCTTTCCACTCATTTGGAAGGTAGTGAGTAAAAGCGGCTAGTTCTTGGATTGTTTCCTCTGGGTCAAACACATTGTAACCGTCTGAAACAGAATTCCGGCATATTGTCCAGATAGCGCCAAGTATAGTGATATAAAAAAGAGCTGTCCTTTCACTGGTAATTTCAAAGTTGAAGAAGTTTTCGGGATCAAGTATGGTGAGAAGCGCCAGAAGAGCTACAAAAGAACCTGATATGAAAGCAACAAATCTTAGAAAAATATTTGTGCCTTCTTTTGGAAACTGGTTGATATACCTATCTGCCAACTCTGTGCTCAAGCCAATTCTCCTTTGAAAAAGGTGGTAAAGTTCATTGTATTCTCTGAATTTCCATTCAGCCATAGGAGTGTACTGTCGGGCACCCAAAGTTCCCGGCGATGTTTTGTACTCGTTAAAATACTTGAAGAAGTACAATAAGACAAAGTAGGCCACGAGAAAGGGAGAAAGGATTATGTTTAGAAAACCAGCTAACATAAATCTCTTTCGCAGCTCTTCACTAAGGTATTCATGCTGTGAAGCCTTTAGGAAACTTTGCTTGATAAATGCCGATTCGTTAAAAGCATAACCCATGATGCAAAGATTGATATTCCATTCCAGCGTCTTTGTTAATGTACTGGTACGATAAAGAGGAAGCGGCAATGACAAATCAAGTACGTCATTGTTGAACATGGCAATCAGGTAATTTTCTTTCCTCATTATTCTGTTGGCTATATCGTGAGCATCCATTCGATTCTTTGCCTTGACTTCGACTACATTAGCTGTCAGAGCATTTTGGTCCTTTAGGTACATAATCTGTTGAATGACATTTTGCCATGGAATTGTCTGAAGCTCCTTCTCTGATATATTCAATAGATGTTTGAAGAAATTCTGAATTTCCTTCAGGTTCTGTATGTCAAAGTAAAGTTGAGTTACTTTCAAAGCGATGAATAAGTAGAATATCCACAAAAGTAATTTTGTCGATCCGGTGATATGCTGAGAGTAACATTGCTCAACAGTAATCTCCGATAGTTTATGACTAGTGGAAAGCCTTCTATAATCAACGCAATGACCCATGTAAGTGGATATAAAGACAATGAATATCAGTGTTGCTATATTCAAAACCTTTTCCAACACAATGCAAAAAAAACCGTTCCCTAGATAATATTTGTATACCTCCACAAGGAAGATATCCAAATTTTCAACGTTAGCCCATTTCCACAGTGCTCGTTCCTTAGGGCTCAATGCACTGACTTTACTTGCCGGAGTATTATTAAGCACCGAAACGTTAGCGAAAAGATTCGGTCTCTTTGTGGTAAACACTTTGCCTCTTGTATTCTCATTCCGTTTATTGTTGGTCTGCCCATTACCTGACCCAGCTTCCAAATCATATTGGAAGCTCTCGTCTCCTTGACGCTTCTTATACCCATCTTTTGACGAAGTAAAAAGTTGTTGTCCTTTTTGTTTTTGCTTATCCTGCTGCAATACTCGACGAAACAGCAAAGAATGCGAAAGTCGATTTGCATTAGTACCATTATCGGTCTTCTTGTTCTTTTTCGATCTATCGAAAAGAGGTATATCAGCACCCATCTCCTCATCGTTATATTCATCATCACTTGAAAGTTGCCCCACTTTCACCGATGAATCACCCATTCCAGCCAAATTATCAAGCTTATCAGCCACTCTTAGCATCCCATTATGACTAGACGCATCATTTAAATCTATATCTTCCGAATGCTGCTCTTCTTCATCTGTTGTGGTTCCCTGATCGGACTCAGGGATTCGAAGTTCCTCTTCTTCGCCCAAATTGCTTTCTGTTTCCGTACTATTACGACTTTCAGGTAATCTTGAGCTCTCTTCAATACTCCTTTGCTCTGCAAAGTTACTCATCTCCTCCGTAGGGATCGAAGAACCCACATCTTCAGATTGTAGTCCGAAAACTCGCGATAAAAACGTATCTCTTGTGTTTCGCTTATTATGTGGACTATCTCTATCCATTTACGTCACTCACTTATCCATTAAACGGTTTACTTCTCCAAACTGTAACTTACTTACAACAAGGTGGGCGGCAAATCACTACCATCTTTCAAGTAACCGATCCATTTATATACTGAAAATCCGAAAAATCTCCCCTTAAAAATTCAGTTCCCGTTACCCGGCTCTGGGATCTCGGTATATATAAGGAGACGATATGAATGCGAATTTTATAGTTTATACCTTTCAGTTAGGGAATCTTGGATGTATGCTAAAATCTTGGTGTTACGACGACTCTGCCGTCTATGCGTCCAAGATTTTCCAAACACGGCGTTTCTCCGGATTCGTTAATGGCAACAACATCTTGCATAAAAGCTGTGTCAGCGCCTTTACTGATATCCATAATGACGTTACCGATCTTGACCGATAGTTTACCAGATCGGTGAATTCTTATGGAACCGATTTTCCCGGTCAAAGAATCTTCCGAAGGCTTTATCGGTTCACTTTTTTTATCAGATTCTTCTTTGGTACCTGTCTCCACGGGTTCTTGCTCGGTTTTTGGCGCTATTTCTTCGAACTCTGGTAGCTTAGACGGTAATTGGAACAGTATAAACCTGCTTGGTTTGTTGTTTATTTTATTCAGTTTTTTCGCTATCAGTAAATGATCGTTAATCAACGATTTCATCTCCTGTAACGTTTCATTCTGATCCAGCGATTGAAATTGACTCTCCAAAGAAAGTTCTTTCAATCTATCCTGCAGATTAGCCTGTCTCTGTTCTAATCCTTGTTGCAACTCCGATCCAACCTCCTCGGTCTTCACCGCAGGCGTAGCCTCGCGTGTAGTTGCATCAGATATACTCTCTTCTATTTTCACCACTTCAATATCTTCATGTCGAATACGAACTGGTCTAACCGGGAACAATTCCTCTACTCGTTTCGCTTGCAAAGCTTCTTCATCCATTTCACCAATTTCATCACTCTCATAATCATTATCATCATCTATTTCATGTACCGCATATTCTCTACCCATATTAAATTTAGATTTATTCTTTGCTCCATGCTCGGCATCCAATTCTTCATCGTCAGAATTCGTCTCACCACCTTCAATATTTTGAAGACCAGAATGAACTAATGAAGAAGTACCTCCTTCACTCTTGATGAATCCTCTTCTCATATCACTGCCCTTCTCACTCACAAAATTCCCAGCTGCTAATGGTCCTGACGATATAACCCTTGTATTACTCAAAAATCGTGCCATCCGTCTCTGTTTATTAGCCGTGGCGGTACTTTTACCTTGATTATTCTTCTTATCATTATAAGGTCTTGAAATCTCTTCAGTCTTGATCTTTGGTGCTGATGCATCTCTCTCTTCTTTTGTTCGTCTTGCTACAGCTTTAGGCTTAAACTTTAATGATGGTTTTCCACCCGACGAATTCAATGATGGTAACCGTCCTGATCCACTGCCACTACTCATCTTACCAGCTTTATCCTCCTTTATATACCTTTCTTCAAGGTATCTCATCGATGCTTAAAGCTCATCGCTTAACTATGGTAAAATTTTTCAGCTCCAAGACTAAGAAAGTGAAAAATTCATAGCTCATCGCCATTGAATTTGAAAGGATTAAGCAGTATTAAGAGGCCTGGTGGTTGTATTTGGTGTTGGTACGGTTAGATATAGTGAATAATTGTTATGGGAAGGAAAAGAAGCGGAAAAATCGGTTCAAAACTGCCGGTTGAAGAGAACTATGGTTTGAATGAAGTTGATGAGTTCGCTAGTAAGAGGGATAAGTTGCTTTTTGAGCAGTCTAATCTTGTTGATGACGATGGGGAAGATGGGTTTGATAATCCTGATGAAGAGGAAGAAGAAGTTTTAGCGATGAGTAGCGAGGAGGATGAGGAAGAGGAAGAAGAGGAGGAATTGGATGGAGAAAGAGCTTATAGGAAAGTATTTGGGAGGAAATTGGATTTAGGAGGTGAAGTTGGAGACGAAACGGAATCTATGTTGGATAACGATGGAGCTTGGAGTAGTAATAAAGGTGATTACTATGGAGCAGATGATATTGAAGATGAAGAGACGGCAAAGGAAGTGGAAATGGAAGCTTTGCGTCAAAAGAAAAAACATCTTGAAGAGCTGAGTATGAATGATTATTTGGATGAAGAATTGGATCAAGATTGGGCGCAAAGTGCGAGAGAAGCAGATGTTGGTGAGTTTAAGGAAGTTACGAAACAGAATGAAAAGGTTGCATCGATTGAGGATCTACGAAATATGGATCCTGATGCTAAGAAAGAGTATTTGAAAGTGTTGTTCCCGGAATTCATGCCCCTAAGTAAAGAACTTTCAAAACTTTCTACCGTATTGGAAGAATTGAGGAATCAAGAAGAATCAGAAGTGATATCGTTGAAAATCTGTGCTCTTTCTAGTTACTTGGGCACACTTTCGTCTTATTTTGGAATATTGCTTCATGAGTTAAAGAACAATGATAACTTTAGTACTATGCGGGATCATCCTATAATGGAAATGATATTGACCTCGAAGGAGGTGTGGAGACAGGCAAATGCTTTAACTGATGAATCTGACAAGATCAGTGAGCAACAGCAAGATGGCGAGAAAGACGAGTTGTCGGACGCGAAGAACTCTGAGCTAAACCATCTCGAGAAGATCAATACGGAAACCCAATCTGACAATGACAACGAGGAGCCACTTTCTGATGAGGAGGACGAAAATGATGAAGATGAAGATGAAGACGATGTGGAAGACGGCGAAGACGATGACGAAGACGAGGAAAACGACGACGACGACGACGACGTAGACTTGGATGACTTCGAAGAATATGTAAAACAGTCTCGTTTGCCCTCGAGGAAGACCGACTCTAAGGATAATTCCCATGCTGTCAATGATTCGAACGACTATTTGGAAGGTGAAATGGCTGATGTGGATTCTCAAGAGAAAAAGGCTCGTAGAAGAACGCTGCGATTCTACACTTCCAAGATAGATCAGAGTGAGAACAAAAAAATCGAGAGGTATAAAGGTGACGACGATATTCCTTATAAAGAACGTCTATTCGAAAGGCAGCAGAGATTGCTGGAAGAAGCACGTAAGCGCGGCCAACAAGGCCCCAGCAGTGCTGATTTGGACTCAAGGGATTATAATTCAAGTGACGAGGCAACTTCTAAAGCTATGAACAAGGAATCTGAAGAGGACTTCTTTGAAATGACTCGCAGACAAAGGCAAAGTAAAAAGGATGCACGTAAACAGGCACATAAGGATGCTGTTAAGGCAGCCAGAGACGGTAAACTGGCTGAATTAGCTGAAGAATTAGGTGAAGATGGTAAGCGTGCAATAAATTACCAAATACTGAAGAACAAGGGTCTGACGCCAAAGAGAAAGAAAGATAATAGAAACTCCAGAGTTAAGAAGAGAAAGAAGTTCGAGAAAGCTCAGAAAAAGCTCAAATCCATACGGGCTGTTTATTCTGGTGGCCAATCTGGCGTTTATGAAGGTGAGAAGACTGGTATTAAGAAAAACTTGGTCAAATCGGTAAAATTCACAAATTAATATAGCGCATGATTTTGATACATAAGATCAAATCGATTCCATAACAGCAAGCTTAATGGTTTTCTGGTCAAGAACTCGAGGTTCCATTGTTTGCGTAGCACTCAACTCATTGTGGAATGTCGAGATTTTGACATTTAGGCTGCAGGCTGAACACTTCTTTACCAGCTCTTGATTCTTTTTGAAATGATTACTGTCTCGTCCGTAAGGAATACACAATGTGAAAGCATGTCGTGTTTTTCATTCATCAAAGTTGATTGTATGAGTTGATTGTGTTAATCAGATCGTAATTGAACGAGAGCATCTTGGCCGAAAATACACCGAAAGATACCTTGAATATAGCTTCTTTTACAGCAAAGTGAAAAGGCAATGAAAAGGCAATTCCTTGGCTCTCGATTCGGCTGCTTATGGCAGCTGGAAAATCAGTAGATCATCGCTTAGCCAAATTTTAGTGGCATAATGGTGTGTATCAGGAATATTTGTAGACAACATGTCCTTGTTAAGCAACTGATGGAAGTGAGCGCAAGCAGGGACATTAGAACGTAACGTTGGTTTCCACAGTACAGTAAGTAAACCAAAGATCGAAGGCCCATCTATGGCATCCGTTCCCTATCCATTTGGCCATCTGTTAGGAATCGAATGCAAGGGTACTAACGTTTTTGAAATAATTTATTTCGTTCAACCTTTGTCAGAATTCCGTTGAGAAGTCCTATTTTTGCCCTTCTGCTGGCACGAAGCAGCCCAATGAGAGGGGCTTGAACTCCGATCAGTATGACACTTTTTTGCAAGTATTTGTTCGTGGAAGATCTGCAGGCTCTAAGCCAGAGATTAGAGCAAACCTGTCTTCTATCTGCTCATCAAGTTCTAGCTCTAGCAAAGCACGATTTCTAGCGGACATTAGTGGAGGTACGAAAAACCTCTTTCCATCTCAAGCTATTGTCTTCAGGTAGCAGCTCCTCTGTGGTAACACCTAATATCACAAGGTACTCTAACTGAGAAATGTAAAATGCACTCACATGCTCAATGCTACTCATGAGATTGTCCATTGAGTTAATATCAAGCCTAGCAATCAGAACTAGAACTTTCGCCATACAATTGTACATTTCCTGTAGCCTTCAAGTTTAGCATTTACGCTTTCGTATATAACCGCGGATGTTGCTTTTTTGGAGCTTTCAATGCCAATCACTTGCTTCAACCAGTAGCCTTTCATCAGATCGGCTCTATTTTTCATCTTGATAAAGAGGTCTTCCTTATGCGAATCATAGTTGAAGCTCGACAGTGAAGGGTAAATTTCAATGCACTTTGTCAAAAGGCAAAAAACGACTGTGTATCATAATCTGGTTGACCATTCTTCAAAATCCGGTATGTGCCTCGTCCAGTCCAGTTGAAACGAGATTTCTGATATTAATCATTGCTAGATTCGTTGGTTCTCTTTTCAAAAGATGATATATCATTACCAGCGATATAATCGCTCCTTATATTAAGTCCTGATTCATTAACCCAGCGCCAGCATCAACCCTTCCCTTACTGATCTGAATGCATAGAATGACTTCATTATCGAGTTTCATAGCTGCCTCGACAAGCTCGCCCAAGGAAATGCTCCTTGATAACGGTAATGACTTGTAAAAGTGGATAAAAGATATCTTGAATTTAGCCGCCCAGGTAGATGAATCTCGATATCCAGTCACTTTGTACGTGTCACATTCGACATTGAAAGAATCCCAGTTAACTTGATACAAACTGCCATTACTTACAGTTTGAATTACTATGCCGTGTCCACTTTCTTCTCTGCCAGGGAGATCCATTTAGCGACTACTTGAGCGGATCTGTGCTGGCGACGCTCTGAATATTTTTTCCATATTGCGTGATGACGAGTTTCTGCATATCTGCAATTTTCCAAAATCACTGTAGCCAGAGGGAAGATCTGTTCCTGTGTATACCCTGAGTAGTAAATGTGCTTGTTTGTCCAGTCATTTGAACCCAAGATGACTTTGCTTAGGAAATAGGCACCAGCGGCCAGCCAACTGGGTGGTGCAGCTGTCAGTTTGGGATCCATTATGGTTGTTTCTAAGAGATATTTGGCCAATGTTCTTATATCGTATTCATAATCATCGGCTTTGCTTATTCTTCTCAAGAACGACATTGGGCCGGGCCAGCCAATTTCAAAATCCAAAGTGTCGATCATGAACCTTTCTGCCTTAATGATATCCTCACGCGAATATGCGTTGTCTAACATATAGATAATGTCTTTTAAAGTGGGGCAATTTATTTCCTCATATTTGGCCGCAATGAATAATGCAGCGGCACCAACTAGTTGAAACCTGTTCAACGTTACTGCTTTCTTGGATAAAAATCTGTCGATAATGTTTATAGTAAGATAAAGCGTCTCTGGTAAAAGTTGGAATCTGGAATGTACCTGTACAATCCAATCTATGAGAGTACTGCGATATGACCATTTTAATTCTGGTTGTGACTCCATATAATTAGGATTCGGCCTAAATTTTATCTCCAATTCTTTCAAATATTTGAAAATATCCGTACTCAATTCTATTACCATGACAACATCATATGTATCATCATCCATCGGATCTGGTGTGCTTCTATGACATTCTTTATGAGCAAGTTCTAAAAGTTTCTGCGATTTGGAATCAAAAACTGGATATAACGGCTGTTTCATTTCTTCATCACTTTCATCCGCTTCCCCGTCCACTTCTTCCAGTGAATCTTCCGCTGGACAACTTTCAGCCCGTCGCATTGGCTGCGTTTTCCCATTAAACTCCTGATCTGTGTAATAATTTTCATTCCTCATCATCTTGAACCTCTTGCTATCAACGTTCGTCTTCCTGTTGAACCCTGAATACGTTTTATTCGAAACTTGAGACGTAACATCGCTCAATGCTACTCTATGCTGTTGAAACCCAATTTCTCGTCCATTTTTTTCTACCAAATTACTAACTCCATCATAGTTCTCATCCACTATTTCATTGTTCCGGTTCGATTCTTCAAAACCCACAGCAGAACTCATCGAATGTGAACTTCGATGCATCGATTCGTCCCCAAAAATCGTTATTTCAAAAAACTTGGAAAGCTAAACCTTAATGTGAATCGCTCTGATAGATAAACAATCAACGAAACAATCAGAATGACAACTCTACAACCTCCAGTGTCTCTTTTGTTTGATTCCTTAGCTTTGATGTCTCAGGTACAAAAACCACAACAAACAAATACTACCAGCTAAAACAAACAACATAAAACAATCACTTCTTACGGTATTTATCGAATTAAAAATATTTACCGCCTCCTGGATTCGAACCCAGGATCTATTCTCGCTTGATTCTGGCTTGATCAGTGAATAAGAATGCTTTACCACTAGAATTGCCGCCGACGATCCAGTTACATAGAGGATGCCAGGCCAGTACCGCCGGTACAGTTGCTGTTGGCAAATGAGCAAGTTGTTCACCTTGACTATCGTAGATATCAATTGCTCTTTTCATGTTAGCGATTGCAAAAACGTCCTTGTTTTGTTTGAATCTTGCCTTTAGGATACTTGTCCATCTTCCGCTTTGGCAGTTATGCTTTAAAGTTAATTTTGGTGTGAGGGACTCTGAAAATTGGTCCTTACGGACGTCAAAGAGATTGATTGTATCGTCGTAGCCGTTGCATACCAAAGTCTCGTCTGTTGGGGAGTATGAAACGGCAGATACGCTTAATCTTGAGTCGTAGGTAGATACGACTTCGAAGCTTGGGAAGTCATGGTATTGTAACCATTTTGGTCTTTTCACTAGTTTTCGGATATCCCAAATTCGCAAAGTTCTGTCGAGGGAGCCTGTTGCGATCTCGTAAGGGCGCTTTGGATTGATGTTGAATGATCCGATTTTCTTGTCGGAGAGTCTGATAAGATTTGGTTTTGAAGGTTTTTCTCTTAAGTCTGTTGTTGTGAACTCACCACTGAGAGTCGATAGGAAAAGGACGTTAATGTCGTCGTAGCTAAATTGACAATCGCTTACCCCCAAGGGTTCGTCGTACTCGTTAGTAAGTGCCAGTAATTGATCACTTTTCAAAGTTTTCAAATCGATTGAACGGACAAAACCATCGTACGAAGACGCCAGGATCTTTGAAACGTCGCTCGGGAAACAATCTATACGCCCAATATTCTTAGAGAACAATTGAACTCTTGTAACCTCGGGTTCTGCCAAATCATCAGCACCATTTTCTTCTAATGGCTCGTCACGTACACTCCACAAACCTATGTTACCAGTCGTGTCACCGCCTAGGATCAGTTTCTTGTCGATCGTCGGATGGAAGTACATCGCACTGATTCTATCATGGGTTAACTTGATCTCGTTCGGTTGGAAAACATCATACAATTCAAGATCAAATTCCTCTCGAAGTTGTCGCAGATGAGGCTTCTCCTTGCCCTGATGCTCACGAATCTCTTTAAAGAAATCTCCAGAAGAGAAATTCTTGTTTGCAAATAATCTAAACTTTTCAACCAGATCTTCTTCGTTTTCACCTTTCAAAAGGTCGCTCAACTTCACATCTCCCACAATTTTCGTCTCCTTCATCTGATCCACCAATTCCTGGTCTGGTGAGCTACTCTTCCCCATCTTCATAAGATAATCGTCACTAACATTCGGTACGCTTTCTCCATCCGCCGGCTGTCCTCTCAATCGACTCGAACGACGAGTGGGAACTCTTGTTGGTTTCGGTGATACGCTTTTCCTGTCCTTAACATGACGACTTGCCCTCTTTTTCCGTTGATGGTCTTCATCTACGCCAGCTTCTCTCTTAATTCTACCTGCAGTACCACTCAAATTTAGTTTCCTCAGCAGTTCATTGTTCCTCCTTATATTCTCCAACCGTTTCTTCTGGAATTCAGATAGTTCCCCCATGGCAACACCCATCGATCTATCAACTCCATTTATTTAATAGCTTCACTTTACCTTATAAGGTGCGGGTCAGTTGAAATCGATGTACTTTTGACCTTGAATCTACAAGTAAGCTTAAGAGATGTCGAGTAATATAATATCTGTATTCAATCCACCTCCAGAGAGAACGTTAAGTGATGAGGAAACGATGGATTGTGTACCTTGCCAAGTAATGGCAACTATGTTCTCTATAGGCTTTGGTAGTTATTTAGCGAGCGGTCAACCGTTCAAATACACTGATAAAGAACGAAAGAGTGGTATTACTTTGAAACAGTTCGAGAGTCAGAATCCCAAGTGGTGGAAGAATGGATTGCGTGGATTTGGCGGTGGTTTGATTGTATTTGGACTCTTTAGAGGAACAGAGGGATGGTTGTGGAACAAGAATAAAGAGTACAAGAAATTTTAAATGTGTATAGTTTAAATATATGATCCGGGGAAGTTATCTTCTCGCGGTGGCAGCAGCTTCAGCAGCTCTCTCTAGTTGTTTTTTCTCTAGTTTAGCTCTTTCATTATCTTCACGTCTGATCTGTTTATCTTCCTTTAGATGAAATTTAACCTTCTTGCACCAATGTCTGAATTCTTTATCCTTTGGTTTATGAATAGTGATGAAATTGTGTGATAATAGTTCGCTGATGGATGATCTTTGGGACTCGTCTTTCACGCAACAGGTATTGACAAAATTTACCATTTCATTGGAGAAATGGTTGTTGTGGTCTGATGGCAACCTTGGGGAAGGCTCATTGACGATCCTCTGTAGTAAATCCAGTATCCCATTGGGTGTGTCGTTATGTCCGCCTAAGGGAAATTCGCCTGTCACTAATTCGATGATCATGAGACCAAGCGACCATACATCTCCCTTGGTCGAGTAGACATTTCCCTGTATTCGTTCCGGTGACATATATGTGGAGGTTCCTACAAATGTGTCGGCAATAGAATTGATCATCTTTTTGGATACACCAAAATCGCAAATTTTGACTTGACCTTTGCTATTGATCAACACGTTCGAGGGCTTTATGTCACGGTGGATAATCTTGTATTTCTCATAAAGGTACGATAAGCCTTTCAGTACTGCATACGAAATTTTGGACACTACCATTTCGTTGAACCATGGTTCTTCTGTGGTGGCAGCGTTTCTTGCACAAAATCGCTTGTATACCGAAAGGATTTTGTCTAAAGATCCACAATTCATGTATTCCATCAATATGATAATCTCGTTATTGCCCGAATGTGTATAGGTTGCTCCATAAAACGAAACAATATTCTCATGCGGATGAACGCTTTTCATAATGGTCAGTTCCCTGATAAGTTGGTTTATCACCAGCTGATTGTTGTTCTCTACAGCGATAACTTTTTTAGCGATAATCTTGGAATCTGGGACATGTAGTGCTTTCACAACCGTTCCCGAATTTCCAGAACCTATTCTGCCCAATTGAACTAAATCTTGCAACTGAATAGTACTATTAGTGCACATTTGCTCATTACTCCTTATAAAAGAGCTCTGAGGAGGATCGTTATCTCCAAGAGGCTTCACGTAATCGTCGTCTTCCAATGGAGTAAACACTTGAGTCAAGCTGGTTGACGTGGAAGGAGATGAGTTTGTTGGGCTGCTAACCACAAATGATTGCGGAGCCGTAGCGAGGTTCTCATTGCTGGGATAATTCTTCACGGGTAAAACAGGCTCCGGTATCGACTGTCCATCCAAATTTAAACGTTTCTTAAAGCCTCTTCGGAGATGAAGGTTACCACTGTCAGCCTTCGGTAAACTCAATTTCATAGAAGCCACAGTTGGACTCAAACCAGACACAGAATTCACACTCTCACTACTCTTATTACCCTCTGGAACAACTGGTATACTCAATTGTTTAAGATTTCGCTTCTGTAATGACTTCCCTTGGAACAAACTGGGCGTTCCAAAACTCATTATCAATTGAGCAATTGAATTAAACCGAACAAATTCAAGTAAATATCAGCCCCAGAACTGCAAATACAAAAAAAAAAAACCACAACCAATATGAGAGTTTAATTCTCTCTCAATCTGTTTCCTAATAGCATGTATTCCCACACCAAATATCTCATCAATTGGTAATATTCATCCCCATATCTCATAACATTTAGTTCCTTCACTTCCCTTCTTTTATCTATTTCATCGATTGAGAATCTTCAAATTCTCATTGTCCGGTTTAACCCCGGCCGGACCGGACACTTGAAAAATTTTCGTCTTTCGTGATATTTCTTGATGGACCGGGTAACGGCCGGGTAATAAATTTTTCGATTTTCGATCATGTAAGGAGAAAGGAGAAAAGATTGGTAGTAATCTTACAACAACAATACTGAATAAAAGCCTTTGAAGTAGTCATAAAAGAGTTTTAGTTAACCTAGTTGATCAGCAATCAAACAATCCTCATAAGCCAATTATTCTTTCGGTCTTTTATTGTTTCAAATTAGACGGATTTTCACATTATTTTGTTTTCCCTTTCACAAAAGTATTAGTATAACTGAGAAATAAACCAGTGGTTAGTAGACAATATGAGTGACGATCAATCGTGGAAATCACAGTTAAATATCCCAAAGAGGGATACGAGGCCTCAAACTGAGGATGTTTTGAACACTAAAGGTAATACTTTTGAAGATTTCTATCTTAAAAGAGAATTATTAATGGGTATATTCGAAGCTGGTTTTGAAAAACCTTCTCCCATTCAAGAAGAGGCTATCCCCGTGGCGATAGCTGGGAGAGATGTTTTGGCAAGGGCCAAAAATGGTACTGGTAAGACTGCAGCTTTTGTTATTCCAGCTTTAGAGAGAGTTAAGCCTAAATTGAATAAGATACAGGCATTAATTATGGTTCCCACCAGGGAGTTAGCGTTACAAACTTCTCAGGTGGTGCGTACCTTGGGTAAGCATTGTGGTGTTTCATGTATGGTGACCACAGGTGGTACCAACTTGAAGGATGATATTTTGAGATTGAATGAGACAGTACATATTTTGGTGGGTACTCCAGGAAGAGTATTAGATTTGGCTTCTAGAAAATTAGCTGATTTGAGTGAATGTTCTCTGTTTATTATGGATGAAGCTGATAAGATGCTTTCTCGTGATTTTAAGACGATTATTGAACAAATCTTAATCTTTTTACCTCAATCATATCAATCACTACTTTTCAGTGCAACTTTCCCTCTAACAGTTAAGGAATTCATGGTGAAACATTTAAACAAACCATATGAGATTAATTTAATGGAAGAATTGACGTTAAAGGGTATTACTCAATATTACGCATTTGTTGAAGAAAGACAAAAGCTTCACTGTCTCAATACTTTGTTTTCCAAATTGCAAATCAATCAAGCTATCATCTTTTGTAATTCAACCAATCGTGTTGAACTACTGGCCAAGAAAATCACCGATTTGGGTTATTCATGTTATTATTCGCATGCAAGAATGAAACAACAGGAGAGAAATAGGGTTTTCCATGAATTCCGTCAGGGCAAAGTTCGTACTTTGGTTTGCTCAGATTTATTGACTCGTGGTATCGACATTCAGGCAGTTAACGTAGTGATAAACTTCGATTTCCCTAAAACTGCAGAAACTTATCTTCACAGAATCGGTAGATCCGGAAGATTTGGTCATCTCGGATTAGCCATCAATTTAATCAACTGGAATGATCGCTTCAATCTATACAAAATTGAACAGGAATTGGGTACCGAAATTGCAGCAATTCCAGCAACTATTGACAAATCCCTATACGTGGCAGAAGATACTTCTGCTGTTCCAGTCCCATTCCCCATTCAACAGAAACAACCACAGACGACACAATTCTCCCAACCACAACAATACTTGCCACAACCACAGCAAAATCATCAAATTCACCCTCAAGCTCACCCACTTCAGACAATGCCTCAACCTCAACGAGGCATATCTCCCCAAGATATACCTCCTCCTCAAATGCAAGGACACTTTGCTGCGCAACCTCAGTACTGATAAATTGCCAGTATCTTTATTTTTTTGTCCACCATTATCACCCGTTCCTATGGTTACTGATCCTTTTAACAATGAAAAACAGGTTTCACCGCATGAAAGATGAATGGCAAGGGCTTGCTCGCATTTATGTTTTCTCTTCCTTTCATTCAACATTATACCTTTCCTCAATGTACAGTACAACTTTTTCTGTGAAACACTGTCCCTACTAGCTTTCAAGGATCATCAATCATTAGGACCCTACTCTAAACCTTCCACCTATTCCATCTTCACCCAAACCAGAGTCCAATCAACTGACGAAAAGTTAACACTGTTCCTCTGTTGGTTCAAGGCCATTCCACTTTTTTTTTGATTTTTTTTTTTTGGTGGGATTGATCTGACCATTGAATTCAATACTACTGGACTGTTGTAGCTAGTGGTACTCGATTAACCATGGTCCAGGACTCAACCTTTTTTTTTTTTTTTTTTGAACTTGTTGGTTCACTCTTTCTAATGAAGAGAGCATTACGATTATTTAACGCAGGCCATTGAATTGTCAATGTCCTATCGATCTTCATAGCGTATTGAAATATCAACAATTTGATCTTCGAGGTGTAGTTTCTTAGAAGAACTTGAAAAAGCGACCAGATCCATAAGTTCTTGATGAAGATAGACATGTAAAGTCAGTAAGATGAGTAGTTTTGATATCGATAAGGAGCGTGAGCAGATTCATATAACTACTGATTATCTTAGAGGCAGAATTAATGAATATTTCAAAGATTACAAGACATTTGCACCTCGGGTGCTAATTATATGTGGATCAGGACTTGGTGGTATTGCCAATAGATTGGAAAGATCAGATCCAGAGCCATTGGTTATCACATATGGTGAGATTCCTGGTTTTAAGAAGAGTACTGTTGCGGGACATACCGGGACATTGATATTTGGGTTTATGAAAGGGACTCCAGTGGTTTTAATGAATGGTCGTCTTCACAGTTACGAAGGGCATACATTACATGATGCCACTTTTCCCATAAGAGTGTTGAACCACATGGGGGATGTCAACACTTTGATAGCTACGAATGCTGCTGGTGGGATAAACGCTAATTTTAAGCCATGCGATCTTATGTGTATCTATGATCACATCAATTTACCAGGTTTAGCTGGGCTTCATCCGCTCAAAGGACCCAATTATGATGAAATTGGGCCTCGTTTCCTACCAATGAGCGATAGTTATGATCTTGATTTGAGAAAGCTTCTGTTCCAGAAGAAAGACGAGCTCAAGATTGATAGACCACTCCATGAGGGAACTTATACATTCGTTTCTGGCCCTACGTTTGAAACTAGAGCCGAAAGCCGTATGATTCGGATGTTGGGAGGAGATGCTGTTGGCATGAGTACTGTTCCCGAGGTTATCGTCGCCAGACACTGTGGCTGGAAGGTTCTAGCGCTCAGTTTAATAACCAACAGTTGCGTGGTAGACAAACCACCAAGTGTCTATGAAGAAGCACCCAAACCTATGGATGATGGCATTGCATCGCACGAAGAAGTATTGGAAAACAGTAAGAAAGTATCATTAGATGTTCAACTCTTGGTCCAGCATGTTGTTGGCGAGCTATGAACTGCGTCATCTATGACTTCGTAGGTCCTTCTATTAGGTTGAGTATACCTCTACATACATATGAAATGTAAAATCGCGACTGCCTTTTATCACGCTTGTTCACTTATTCTTGTACCTCGCCCGCTGGTTCCCAATTACCTTGAAGATCTTCCTTCCACAACGTTATTTTGTTGTCACCGCCAGATAGAGCAAGGATGTTTCCAGACAATGACCAGCTGGCTCTCCACAAGACGTCCGTGAACTTATTCTGCTGAAGCATTGTTTTCTTCCATGGACCACCGGTGTGCTCCTGTGACCAAATGATGCATGTGCGGTCCTGAGACACTGATGCTATATATGAGCGTAGAAGGATTGATGGGGACCAAGCAACGTCTCTTACCCAATCTGAATGACCTTCCAGACTCTCTTCCAGCTCAAAAGTGTGAGCTTCTTGATTATATTTCCACACTTTAACCAGGTTATCAGCACCACCAGTGACAAATCGGCGAATTTGCTGGGCGTCAGGACCCTCCTGGATGATAGAAGGAGCCCAACTGCCGGAATTGACACCGATCGCATGTGCATCTATCACTAATGGAGCTATGGTGCCATTATCCTTAAATTCGACCACTGACACTTTACCATCGGACGACGCTGCCAACAGCAACGCTCCATACTCATGTGGAGCCCATTGAACCGAGTTAACAGAAGCAGAATGTACTGCATGTACAGCAATTTGAGCCCATCTACCATTCTCTTCCTTCCAAATCAAAACTTTCCCGTCATATGAACAAGAAGCTAAAATCGTACCAAATTTCGGATGCGCCCAGTCAACACGCCAAACTGGACCTTCATGACCAACAAGGGTCTCCACTAGCTTGTGATTTTCCCCATCAACTTCAAAGATCTTGATCGTTTTGTCAGAGGAGCAAGTCGCTAAACGTTTGCCATAATAATCCAACACTGCGTCATGAATCAGGTCATTGTGAGCATTCGCTATAGTAGGCATTCTGTAACAACACTTTAGACACCTAGGGACTCAAATATAACCCAATACTCTGCTTTTAGTATCGTTAAGTTGTATAGTCGTGTTCCCTCTCAGATTAAACCATTTGAATCTCGCTAAGTGTCGAGGCGGGTAACAGCTTGCAGTTCTAGCCCAAGTGTGGAGGCGGGTAACAGACCTAAAACCTGATAGAATCTACGCTAAGAGTTGAGGCGGGTAACCGCTATACAGTCTTTATAAGATGGCTTCATATGAAGTGTATTATATGGCCAATACTTGAATGTCGAAGTTTCCTCTGGGTCTTTGGCCATTGATCTGTATTCTCATGCCATTGTTATTGCGGACATTCCAACCCCTTCTAGCGGCCAAGGTCCGGATGATCAAACTGAAGAGGAAAATGAATAAAACGAATGCAATTGTCATTAGATCTTCCGGTTGAATTCCCAGATTTTCTAGTCTGTCCCAAATGGTAACGTGTAGTTGTTCTTGCTCTGCATCTTGTTGTTGTCGTTGTTGTCGTTGTTCTTGTTGGGTTTGTCTCTGTCTTTGAGCTGGGACGCCTCTACCGTTACTCTGAGCGTCATTGCTGATTGGTATACCGGAGTTTTCTCTGTTAGCTTTCTTGAAACTCTTGATAATTCTTTCGAACCAGGAATCTGAATCATTAACGATGTCATCGTCATCTATTCTACCGTATTTTAAGCGACCGTTGGTGACCCATGTGAGCCATGATTTGAGCCGCAATTTTAGGACGCTTAGCTTCACAGCTAGGTAAAGCTTTGAGTTGTGTTCGAGAGCCTGGTCGTAGTATCTCTTGGCAAGATGGAAGTCTACCTCGGTACCCAAGCCGTGCTCGTACATGTATCCCAGATTCCATATTGCCTGCGGCGAAAACTTTAAGGCGGCACTCTGGTATGCGCTCAGTGCCTTAGAGTAGTTACCCATGCGGTAGAAGATATCTCCAGCTACTACACCAGCATCAACGTTATCCTGCTTGAAAGCGCGAATGTAGTAGGAAATGGCCATTTGTTTTCTTTCAGGTAAAGTTCTTGGTGGTTCTTCAAAATTGCATGGAAGTTGGTATAAGATGTAGGCAGCTGAAACTTGTGCTGGTTCAAAACCTTGCTCTGCCGCTAGAGCGTAACCCCAAAGAGCCACCTCAGCATTACCTCTTAATAATTCTCCGTAAGCGGTTCTTAGTTGCGGTGCCATTATTTGTTCATTACCTTCCACAAACTTCTTGTAAAGGTATGCAGAATCTTCGCAGCTATAACGGTTGTTCATACTCTGTTCCGTCATCGTTGCAAATTCATAAGTTGCGTGGCAATGACCTAGCAAATGAGCAGTCTGCATCAATCCAAATGGATCTCCCAACTCCATTTCGGGATATTTCCGGCTGAGTTTGGCCAGTTGAAATTCCACAGTCCCGTCGTTACTATGAGTGGCACTTACTTTTTTGTAATATCGCAAGGCTTCAGTGACGTTGTTGTATAGGTACTGATTAATCAGTCCTAAATCGATATTTGAACGGCATCTCAAGCTGCTATTCTTTTCAATCACCTCGATAGATCTGCGTAAATACTTCTCGGCCAGAGTTATGTTGGGTGATCCTTCTGCCTCGCCTGTGAAATAAATGTGACCAAGTAAATCTAGGCAACGACCATAAAAGAATTTCTGCAAATTGTCCATATAGGGCACATCTGCATCGTATGCTCTGAACGTCAATTCCAAAAGCTTTCTTGACGCCTCACAATCTCTTGCCTTTGTGTAAGTGCCTCTGTAGTCGTCCCAAGCGGTGTAATAGATGTCGACAAGTCGGTCCTCACTCTCGTCATCTTCTGTGGAAAAGGCACCACCACTTGCTCTCGAACCGAATTTTAGTACAATTTGACCACCATTCATCTGGGTTAAAAAAGAGGAAGTTATATCTGGCCTTGCAGACGCTACCCTCTTAGTAGTCAAGTCCATGGAGCTCAAATCTTTTCCCAAAAGACCATCAGAGAAATCTGGAATTCTGACGTTATAAGTCTCAATGTAAGGGAAACGAACGTTCCATTCCTCATCCGAGAAAGAATCACGAATTTCATCAGCAATCTCCTTATACAAAAGCAGAGCTTTACTGCAATCTCGAGGAACACTGTGACCAGAATAATACTTGTAAGCGAGAGCATTCTTAGCTCTGATGTTGCCTAAAGATGCAGACATTTGATAACACAATAATGATTTTACCGTGTCAACAGGGATATATCCAAAGAGACCCGTAGAATACATGACCCCTAGATCAAATAGAATTGAACTGTTGCTCCATTTTGTCATTTCATTGAACCTGGATGCATACCTAAAAGCCAATGTCTTGTTATGTGGAAAACCATAATCTCCCCATAAATGCAATTGTGCCAACGTGTACGTGGCATCAGTATTATCATATCGATCGCTTGATTCTGTCAATAGGCTGTATACAGTTCTCTGCCATTCTGATGCTTCATCTTTCCAAAATGACTCGTAGAGTCGTTCTTGATCTTCTCGGTAATAATCCATTGGTATATATAGAGCTGCATCTTTCACATCATTATTTCCACTATCTGAATACGGATTGGATATGGGATCAGTCCTTTTAACGGCCTGCCGTAACATTTCATTAGCCTGATTCCATGGATCGGTTGCACTAGTCAACGAAAAGGTGAGTAATCCAATCCCAGCTAACGTGAACTTTGTAATTCTCATTATACGTTGAAAGGGAAGTACCCTAGGCTTTTGTAAAGATTTCTCAGTCCAAGTGAATAAAAGTTAGTTCTCGATGAGCTGTCCACTTTTCACCTCTTTCAGCTGTTGCAAATTCTACTTGCTATTGAATCAATCTTTAACACCAACAAGTGTATAAAAGACAGATCTGGACACTTCCTTCCTCACTTTCAATTATTGGAACGGTTCTTTGTAGTTATGTTCCTTCAATTTAGTAACAAATCAACCCGTAAATCTAACCAATCTCACAATCGATATCCACTCAAGGATGCCACTACAGCGAACTATTAGATTGAAACAACTAGCTTACCTAACTTAACAACCGTTCTTAACCTTTGTCTATGTAGTGTAGTCCCTTCTTTAACTAGCGCGATGCTATGTTAACACGACTAACCACCATCACTCCAAGTATTGAGTCTACTGGCGCAACCAGATATGTCTCATGCGATACCACGAGAGACTATAGGTCTCCTCCTGGAGATTGGAGCTTTTGAACATGGAACCACTAAGATAACAGAGGAAACAGTGGGTATGCTGCAGAAATACATGGAGATCTTTGTTCGAGAGGCTGTCTTGAGATCCCAGGTTAACAAGGAACAGGTCAAGAAGGAGCAGGATGTTGTTTATGGCAAGAGAGATGCAAAGGAAATTATATTAACACATGAAGATTTGGAAAATGTGACGGGCTTATTGCTTCTTGATATGTGATTATGATGATGTCTTTATCAGCATAGGAATTTTAACCTTTGTCTTGGTATGTAGATGTAAAAGTTGTACTTATGTTTGTATCGCTCTCTGTTATAGTACAAATGTCCGATCTCTGAAATTTACAAATCGATCAAGCTTATGCCCTGGTCAGCCGATTGATTTTGCTGTGCGTGTTGTGGAGGAGGTTGATTACCGAACCCGTAGCCGGTATATGAAGGTACCACGTTTGAACTTGGGAGACCGGTGTACTGACCACTCAGGAATGGATTCTTTTTAGGTTCGTTTGTTACTTGTCTGTAGCCAGTACCTTGTGAATTGATAAAAGTACCAGTCTTTGTATGCTGAGCAGGGATACGAGCCTCGCCTGTGTTTCCGAATGTATCGATACCAGTTCCTGTAGCCAATAGTTTGTTTAGTTCGCCGTATTTCTCGGAAATAGCGAGGTCCCCCGTTCTCATAGGTTTCATAGGAGGTTGTTGTTGTGGTGAAACTTGCTGTTGTGGTTGCTGTTGTGTCTGTGGTTTAGGAGATTGCGTTTGCACGGGTGTAAAGCTGGTTAGATCTGGTATGGGGCTTGCCTTTGCAGGGACGTTCTGTTGTAGCTGCATGTTGTTCAATGCAAAAGGATTGTTTGATCCCGTCGCCATAGGTTGTTGATAGTGTGCAGCTTGTTGTTGTTGTTGGAGGGCCGCTTGTTGCTGCGCGAGAGCTTGCTGTTGTGCTAAAGCTTGCTGTTGTGCTAGAGCGTCCTGCTGCATTTGCCAGTACATCTGCTGTTCGGCAAGTCTTTGTTGTTCCTGTTGAGCAAGCAACTCCTGCTCCCGCTGTTGCTGTGCTAACAGTTCCTGCTGTTGCTGGTACTGCAAATATTCTTCAGGCGAGATCGGATTCCCAAAGATATCGTAATAAACCGATTGCTGTATTTCCACAGGCTGTTGTTGTTGCAATCTTTGCAATTCCTGAAGCCTTTTCAATTCTTCTTCCTCTTTACTCAATTGCAAAGCCGCTTGTAAATCTTCATCCTCCGTATTCAATAATCTTCTACGCCTTTCATCTTCCTCTGCTGTCAATTTACTCTCCTCGAGAGCTCTTTGCAAATCATCATCATACGGATCGCTCCCAGACCTATCCGTTCTTCTTCTCCTTCTTCTCTCATCCCTTCCACCCCGTCTATTCAAACTCCTCTCCTCTCTCAACCGCTCTTCATCTTTCAATAAATTCGTCAACTCCTTTGCCTTCACTCTCACTATCTGACCCTGATCCACACCACTATCATCCTCATGCCGAAATTCCTGCAAAGTCTTGATAATATACAAATTCTCCCGACACCATAAAACACAATTTTCACTACCAAATCGTACAAGATAGTCCAATACTGTCAACGATTTCGCAACATGTCTCCAATATTTCCCCTTATCATTCAACCGTTTATCCAACATATCCATAATCTCAAAAAATTCCACACTATCATAAGTTTTCTCTGCCAAATCATCTAAAGTATCAACACTAGGCCCATCTGAATCGTTAGCTGTAGCGTTCCTCACCAAAACTTGTGCAGACGAATAACCCTTCACCACATTCTTAGCAGATCGAACAAACTGTTTCGACATCTTATACCAACCACCAAAAGACCTTGACAATACCAAATAACCTCTCTAAGACCACAACTTCACTACTAGAATCAACTATCAACATCAGTTCTTATACTGCCCCTTTTACAACTTCAACTACTTCTTAAAGCCCTACTAGGCTTGTTCAACCAGATCATAAAATACGAAACCGAGTAACCCGATTTTCTCAAAATGAGTAACTCGAAATTTATGATCGCTATTGACGGGCTTTGTGATCGTTATTGACGGTACGAAGAACGGCGCTACCAAGTTGCACCGCCCCCGTTACCCGGTCAGTTGTTGTCACGGGTAACGGTAGTCACGTGACACAGAATCTATAAATCAAAGGTATCATGGTATTTAGCCAGTTTAACCATCTTTAAAGTGCTTTCTTGGTTGTTGATGGGTCTTTAAGTCTCTAAAGTGGTCTTTTGTACTTCTTTACTACTTGTCTTTGTATGTAGTGTGTACGCGATGAGCTGCGATGCCGTATGGCGAAGTGACAAAATGGACCTTTAAGAAGAGAAGATGGTTTGTTGATTGGTTGTTCCATTGAGTTTGATGTTCCAGTCGGTTGGTAGATCAATTACCATATCGGTTGCGAGATTAGGTATGTCTAGTAATGGTGGTAAGAGACAAGTTACTTTGGCAAGATTTTTCAGTCAGGTAAAGCAAGATGATAGAAAGAATGAAACGGTTGATGACCAGAAGGATGAGTTGAAGCCATTGTCTGAGGATGTTAAAAGTGAGGATCAACCAGCTAAGCGATTGAAACCGTCGTGGTCTGTGAAAAGTTCTTCGGTAAAGACAGAAAGAGGTGTTTCTAAGGCTGCGTATTATTCAAAAGTGCCATATTCTGAAGTTTGTAATGTGTTTGAAGAGATTGAAGGTACTTCTTCACGTTTGGCTATTATTAGGATATGTTCTGAATTTTTCAGTCGAATTATGAGGGAGAACCCTCAGAATTTGATTCCTGCAACGTATCTGTTCATCAATAAGCTGGGACCGGATTATGAGCCCGGTTTGGAGTTGGGACTTGGTGAAGGATTGTTGATGAAGACTATTAGTGAGGCTTGCGGGAAGTCTTTGGCGCAGATAAAGAGTAGATATCGTGAGATTGGTGATCTGGGACGAATTGCGTTGGAAGCGAGGAATGTTCAACCTACGATGTTCAAGCCGAGCCCATTGACTGTTGGAGAAGTGTTTGAAAACTTGCGAGCCATTGCTCATTCGCAGGGGAAGGACTCGCAAACCAGAAAGTTGAAGTTAATCAAGAGAATGCTTACAGCTTGCGAAGGGATAGAAGCAAAATTTCTGATCAGATCGTTGGAATCGAAATTGAGGATTGGACTAGCAGAGAAAACGGTATTAATCTCACTATCGAAAGCTATTCTTACCAACGAGGGCGAGGTGGGGAAGGAACCTTCGATGGAGCTCGTTGAATCTGCAGAAGCCAAGATAAGAGAAGCGTTTTGTCAGGTTCCCAACTATGAGATTGTCATCAACGCCTGCTTGGAGCACGGAATCATGGAGCTTGATAAGCACTGTCAACTGAGACCAGGTATCCCGCTCAAACCGATGCTTGCAAAGCCAAGCAAGTCGATCACTGAAGTGCTAGATAGGTTCCAGGGACAAACTTTCACTTCAGAGTACAAGTATGACGGAGAGAGGGCCCAGGTGCATCTTCTTGAAGATGGGACTATGAGAATATACTCCCGGAATGGCGAAAATATGACCGAGCGGTATCCTGAAATCCATATCAGGGATTTCGTGGCTGACCTGTCAACGACCAAGTCGCTGATTCTGGATTGTGAGGCAGTCGCCTGGGACAAGGAACAACAGCGTATCCTTCCATTCCAAGTTCTAAGCACTAGGAAAAGGAAGGATGTGGAAGCCAAAGACGTCAAAGTCAAAGTATGTTTATTCGCATTCGACATACTCTGTCACAACGGAGAGCGACAGATCAACAAGTCGCTCAGAGAGAGACGTCTATTACTCCACGCCGTCACCAAGCCTGTAACAGGAGAGTTCGAATATGCTGTAGAATTGACCACTTCCACTGTTGAAGAGCTCCAAAAATTCCTCGACCAATCCGTGAAGGACTGTTGCGAAGGCCTCATGGTTAAAGTCCTCGATGGCGAAGAATCCCACTATGAGCCCAGCAAACGGTCCCGTAACTGGCTAAAGCTCAAGAAGGATTATCTCGATGGTATCGGCGACTCTGTGGATCTCTGCGTGCTCGGCGCATACTACGGCCGCGGTAAGCGTACCGGCACCTACGGCGGTTTCCTTCTCGGCTGCTACAACGAGGACACGGGAGAATTCGAAACCTGCTGCAAGATCGGAACAGGCTTCTCAGATGAAATGCTTCAACAACTCTACGATAGACTCAAGACCACCGCCATCGACGGTCCACACGCCACCTATGTTTTCGACCCCAGCGCAGAACCAGACGTATGGTTCGACCCAACAACATTGTTCGAAGTCCTCACCGCGGACCTGTCGCTGTCCCCGATCTACAAGGCAGGTGCCTCCTACTACGACAAGGGAATCTCGCTCAGATTCCCGCGTTTCGTACGCACAAGAGATGATAAATCGGTCCAAGAAGCTACTTCCTCAACACAGATCATTGAACTCTACCAGAATCAGTCTCACCTCGGATCATGAACTACCAAATACCAGGATATAACCAGGTCCCATCGGTATTATGGTTTGTCGACCGATATTTCCGGCCGTAAATCACCACATGACTAACCAGGAGATATCGGAAGATAATAGATGAGCGTCTCAAAGGAGCTTTCAGGTATCTGGAATCGATATCCAAGCCTTCCAATGTTGGGAATTGGTCATCCCGGATGGAATGGCACCCCCGGGCTTGTCATTGGGGTACGGTTAGGTATAAAAGAGGAGCAAAGTTATAGATTCTGGTTGGTAACTGGCCGTTGGTGAAGTGAATACTAGACTAACATCGGTGATGAGAACTACCGCTCCTCGTGTTAAGAAGACTATTCCGTCTCCGACGGATGTAGGTGCTTTGGCTAATAGGATCAATTTCCACACCAGAGATGCACATAACAAGATTAATGCTTATATGAGCGTGAGGATAGCGTTTGCGTTGAAACATGGGTTCATCTACAGACAGGGCGTTCTCACGTTTTACCACATCTTTGACGCCATAGAGCAGGAACTGGATCGCCTGTTACAGGATCCGCAAACTCCAGAGGAAATACAGATGCAAAATGTGCTCAGACAGTTTTGGGTAGAGGAGTTCCGGCGGTCGCATCGGATCTTTAGGGATCTGGAAGTGCTGTACTCTCCGGAGTACCCTAGCAAGGATGAGTTGAGAGAATTTGTCACTAATCATGCTCCAGCGCCGAAATTACAAGAGTTTGTAAATTTCATTCATGAATCGGTGCAACGAGAACCCTGTACCATTCTGGCGTACTGCCATGTGATGTATCTGGCGTTGTTCGCAGGCGGTAAGGTGATGAGATCGAATATTTACAGACACACTGGTCTTTTCCCGAAGTTTGAATTTCTTTCGCCCAGAGAATTGGTGCTGAGAGGCACCAATCTGTTCACTTTCAGTGAAGAAGGCACAGACGCAGAGAACAAGCTGAGATGGAAATACAAAGAGGGCTACGAACTAGCCACCCGTCACGAGCTCAGCGAATCGCAGAAGGTCAGGATAATAGAAGTCTCGGGCCAGATCTTCGATTGGAACACCCAAGTCATCGCAGAGATCGGCACACTAAACCGACAAGAACTGATGCATACATTCAGCTTCAAACTTCTCACCTACATTGCCGAAGAATGGAAACATTCCCAACTACTCTCAAAGAGATCCAAAGATCTCATCATCGTCCTTGCCCTGCTCTTGCAATTCCTCATAGTCTACTTTATTCTACGTAAATTCGTATAAACCAAGCTCATTCAGGCACTTCTATGTACACGAAACAATCCACACTATCTACCTTGTGATAACTTTCTCTTCTCAGCCTTCTCCCTCTTTCTTCTCTTTCTAAGTTTATGTTTCTTCATCTTCTTCTTCCGTTTCCTCATAACAGAATCCAATTCCATCTTTACTTCACCGGCCCCTTCTGGCGCCCTCAGTACACTATCCCAGGGCAACATCGGCATTAAAATCCCTGGTTTTACCGCGACTGAAGACTTCCAACTCATCCCAAACATTCCAATCTCTCTAGAAACCGCATCGGGTCGCCTAAAACTTCTAACCGCGACACTACAAAGCTGTCTAAAGCTTTGCCTAAACATCCCAGGAACAGAAACCCACAATCAGGACAACAAGACGTCAATTCCATCTATTTTATATCAAACTTTGTATCTCTTCATCATTACAAGCTAGCTTTAAACAGGTATTGTCCAATAAATATCATCATATACGAATAAAATGAGTTACCTGCTTCGTCGCCGTATATTGTGATATTACGAATATGAGTTACCCGCTTTTTCGAAAGTGAGTAACTCAGATCGTTACTGACGGTCGTACTTGGAACGGCGCTACCAGTTCTGTTACCCGGATACTCATTTTGAGATGGTTTGAAAAATGTGTCACTCCATACGTACAGTTTGAAATATTTCAAAGGTATCAAAGGAAGGGCCAGGACAGCTTTTATAAAGGTTTATAATGGTAAGCTAGCCGCTGGAAGGTTCTCTGAAGGTATTTTGAGATTTGCAATTGATTGTACTTTAGCGGGCAAACAGTTTTGTGTGCGAAGATGATGTTGTCGAGGACAAATCGGGGAACGATTTTGACAGTGAATCGATGTTATAAAGTTTTTAATCAACGACGTTTTATTATTGGATTTGTTAGAAATTCATTGGGATTAGATCCTCCACCTTCACCTGATGAACCTACTCCCGAGAATAGATTTTATCCTTGGGACCAGTCACCTGCTGGAGATTTACGTGAACGAGCAGCAAGAATAAGGACTTTAGCACGTTGTCCTGTAACTGGTAAGGAGATTAACTATACATGTCCATTATCTGGTATTCCAACTCATCATTCGCGCGAAGCATGGGAACAGGATAAACAATATCATAGTTCGAAGAAATACGAACTTTTGAAGAAAGTTAATATTTATGAACATGATTTGAGGAGTGGTAGACCATTCCCAGAGTTTGATTTCCCCTTGGGACAGGATTTTGATCGTGCTGTGAATATGACGAATTGGGATCTGTTTTTCTATACACGTCAGTTTTATTCGATGGATACGGAATTTCAATTGGCTGCAGTGACAAAGATGTTGAGTTATCCCATCTCTATTGCGTCTGTGCTGCATCAGTTTTCGCCTTACTCGTTGAATCCGAAAGGTCCTATTACGCTAGAAGGTCTGAAATCGTTAGCGGCACTGCGTTACACTCTATATCCGTTAGAGCATAGAGCAGTATCAACGTCTAACAAGGATCGGCCGATGAGAATTTTCATCCTTGGTGCTCGTGCCGAAGCTCAACTGCCGGGTCATGTGTGGAAGCAGTTGCAGTTCTTATTTCCCGATCAGATGTTTGAACTACACTTCATAGGTCCGGAATGTTTGCTGAACAAGGAAAAGCATCAGTACGTTGTTTCTTCTACTCCCGTGGTTAAGAGAGTCGATGAGACTTTGGCTTTTGTATACCATACGGACTATTTCCATGTCTTCCACGAAGCCCAGGATTTCTTCCCATACGATCCATACTTGGATGTGTTTTTCTGTTTCCATCCTGGTTTTGGTGCTCCCGAGAGTTCCAAGTCCTGGATGGATGAAACTATGAAGGGATTGTTGGAGACCAAATGTGCCATTTTCACCACCGGTTTCAACCAAACTGATCTGCTTCGTGACGTCGAGGCCGTGAAGAGAAAGTTTGGGAAAGAAGTTGATGTATTGATGGAACCCGTCAAGAACGTCTTCGGTAGTACTAAATGGGAACTAAACGACATGAATCCACAAGAAGTTTACCAGTTCAACATGTACATAACGGGTTTCAGAGGCAAGAGATACCATGCAATCGAAGTTTAAAACCCGTCAATTGGGTGTGCTTTTTCCTGTAGATAAATCTTACACGATTAGACTTGGCGATCTCCAAGAAGTGGCAGAACGTATAGAGACGAATAGTTTTGTATCTGGCTATGCAATAATTTTACAAAATACTCAAATTAGACATTCAATAGACTGATCTACATAATGGCATTGTAAAAGAGTAGAAACTCTCTTTGACATTTCTCCCATCTCTGTGGATCAAAGAACACATACGATCCTCTTTCGCTTAATCCATCAGACGATACTACGGGTTCCATCTTGGGATCCTTCGTCAGCCACGCCTTCAACGTCTTATGATACCTCCAATTGCGTTTCCTCAGTTCCAAATACGTGAGCTCTTGGATCACTGTACCGGGATGCTTATAGAAAAGGTAGAAAAGTGTCTCATCTTGAAACAATGCTACCCGTTGCTGATCCTGTTGCACTGAATTGAAACATGGCGGTGTAGTTTGTGACTGTAACACTTGTGGAATATTGGTAAAAGAATCTGGTATAAAGAAACCGGGTTCTACTTCGCTTCTCGAAGTCTCTGCCCATGGAGATTGAAATGTATCGAGCACTTTATGTCTCTTAGAGTCTCGTGGTATACCTAGTGAATGCAACATAGACGAAAGATCTGCCCCCAGCGTTATCGAATGGTCATAAACGTTGGCCGATTGTCGGTCATCAAGCTTAATCAGAGGCACCAGCGCCTTCAATCCAAATTTCTCCATGCTCTGCAAAACCTATTGATTCAATTCCAAGTGCCAAATAACGGCTTTCTCACTGCTTCTTTGTCCTGTCTGTGCAGTTTGCAGTTTTATCAACGTTAGTTAACAGCTTAAAGCTTTACAATGACTCTCTATACAAACAAACACTAAGAAAGTCGATGGAAGCTCGAAGATTTAAGCCCAATCTGTTGATAACAGGTACCCCTGGTTGTGGTAAATCTACCACTTGCGAATTGTTGCAAAGAAGACTGCCAGAGTATAAATACTACAATATTTCAGATTTCGCCAAAGAACACGACTGTTACGATGGATATGACGAGTCCCGTAAATCTTATATCGTTGACGAGGACCGATTACTCGATGAATTGGAACCACTACTGCGTCAAGGCGCCAGTATTATAGATTGGCATGTCAACGACGTGTTCCCCGAGAGACTTATCGACCTGGTCGTTGTACTGAGATGTGACAACGGTATCCTATACGATAGATTGAAAGCCAGAGGTTACCACAACTCCAAGATCGAAGAGAACCTAGATGCAGAAATAATGGGCGTAGTCCTACAGGACGCCACGGATTCATACGAACAAGAGATCGTTGTGGAATTACGAAGCGATACCACTGAGCAAATGGAGGCCAACGTAGATAGAATTGTCTCATGGGTACAACTGTGGTTGAAACAGCACAAAGAAGGCGTTACAAACGAATTTCAAGGACAAGTTGACGAACATGACAGTGAACAAGACAGCGATGACAGTTTGTCCGGTGATTCGGTCGAGGAAGAGCACACAGATCAATGAAATAACCTGCTGAGCCTGAACTGGAATCTGATCCAACCTGCCTACTATGGATTATGAAATTTCAAGAGTATTCTACATAGAAAATTTTTCAACGATTCCAAGACCTACAAGAGATTCACGCTGTTGGAAGAGAGTAAATCATTGAATTCTAGACCATTAAAGTTGTCTTTCAAGTCACTGAAGGATACTGTGATCGAGTAATGTATTATGTTGTGATAGAAGTTGAAATTGTTCAACGAGCTGAAGCTCCAAAGGACCATGGAAGAGTGAAAAAACTATCGTATCAATTTATTGATTCTGATAGTTTGAAAGCTCATTATGATGACGATAAGATTCCTTGTTTGGATATGGACGAAGAAGGTTTGTCTTCTTTCCAGGATTCGATTGGAGCGTTTGACAAAGAATTACAAAAAGTTGTGGGGAACGATGAATTTGTGCTTTGTTCGCTCAATTCGACTTGGCACATTCGTGTTACTATACCACGTCAAGCGCGGGACGATGGGTTTATATTACCGTCGTATCTGCAGCATCCAAGGGTATTTGATGTGTGGAAGGAGTACGATAGGTGGTGTGCGAATCATCCTGAAGTACTTGTGTTGAGAAAGAATTGCAATGGTGGCACACGCAGGCCGAAGAATCAGGCAGAGATACTTAAAGTACTGGAAATTTCAAGTGAAGAGATTGTTTCACAACCGGTTCTCGGTCATACGGTACATATTCTTGTGCAATTGCGCAGGAAATGTACAACGAAGGAGGATCTGACAGATGTGTTGACTCGTCCGTATGATTCACATTTGGATATACGCAATTTTTTGCAGGAAAAGTCTAAAGTACTGTATTTGAATAACTTGCCTCCTGATACCACTCAGAGCGAATTGGAGTCATGGTTTACACAATTCGGTGCCAGACCTGTTGGATTTTGGACAGTAAAGAATATCGTGGAAGAGACGGCGAATATTAATAACAATTGGAGTATGAATAACAGTCCCTATGTTGAAGAGCAAGATAGCATATCTGGATTTGTCGTTTTCCAAACTCATGAGGAAGCGACAGAAGTGTTGGTTTTAAATGGACGGTCAATCTTATCTAATATGGCTAATACAAAGCAACCCAGGGTGGTTGAGCATATTGTGGAAATACAGCCTTCATCTACCCGCGTGCTTGATCGAGCACAGGAAATTTTGTCACCTTTTCCCCAGAGTAAGAATAAGCCCAGACCTGGCGATTGGAACTGCCCATCTTGCGGATTTTCCAATTTCCAAAGGCGTACCGCTTGCTTCAGATGCTCTTTCCCCGCTGTCTCGGCAGTTCAAGTCAACAACAAGCAATACCTGAATTACAATGGTGTTATGGGTGCTAATCAGAATAGCAATAACGGTTATACTAAATCTAATGGAAGTCCGACTCAGAGTTATTACCAAACTAACTCATTAAATGCACAAAATTCGACTGCAAAGACAAATACAACTTTTAGCGATCCAAATAGCTTGAAGCAAACTAATTTGGGCTACCGATTTAATGGAAACGGTGCTTATGGCAGTAATACTTCCCTGGCAAATTACAGCAATAATAGGTATATCTCTCAGCAATCCAATAACTCAAATGGTGGGTCCAATGTCCCTTTCAGAGCTGGCGATTGGAAGTGTCCAGCATGTACATACCATAATTTCGCCAAAAACTTGGTATGCCTTCGCTGTGGTGCTGCGAAGATGACTACCCTAGAGTCTGAAGGTAATCAAAACAGCAATGCAGTCAAGCTGACTGGCAGCAACAATAATGGTGGTGATAATGGTAACAATGGTAAAGGCAATTACAACAGATATGACAACGGAAACCTTGGTAATTTAACTCAATTTGGGTCAACTGCTTCATTGATCGAACACGACACTAACAGTAAAGGGAATGGGTATTTTACAAGAAGCATAAATAATGTCAGCGGCGGCGAGCTTGGAGTCAAATTGAATACAAGAAGTGCATCAGAACCAAAATGGTGAATCAAAAAATCATTGATATATAATAGGCAGAGGCGTATAGAGACTAGTCATTTCATTTACTTGATCCTATCAGCAGATATGATGATGAGTTTGCAAGTCAAGAACAGTCCTCAAGCACTCACCAGAGTGTAAATTCTCAAAGGCCTCGTTGATCTCGGTAAAAGGTTTCCTGTGTGTGATGAATTCATCGACTTTCAATTTGCCTTTCTTGTAGTCTTCGATGAGACCAGCCATTTCTGATCTTCCCTTGATACCACCAAATGCGGAGCCCTTCCAGACTCTGCCCGTCACTAATTGGAACGGTCTCGTAGATATCTCTTCACCGGCTGCTGCGACTCCTATGATGATAGAAGTACCCCATCCTTTGTGACAAGCCTCTAGTGCGTCTCTCATGACCTTGGTGTTACCGGTACAGTCAAAAGTGAAGTCGAGCCCACCATCGGTCATCTCAATCAATTTCTCGACTATAGTTTGGCCCTCTTTCAAATCAGTTCTGGGATTGACAAAGTCGGTAGCGCCGAATTCTTTTGCATACTGCATCTTCTGGTCATTAATATCGACCAGGATTATCCTGGAAGCCTTTCTGATCTTGGCACCTTGAATCACAGACAGTCCAACAGTACCACCACCAAAGACTGCAACCGTATCGCCTTCTTGAACGTTTGCAGTCTTCACAGCGGCACCGTAACCGGTAGTGACACCGCAACCCAAGAGACAGATGCTTTCCAAAGGTGCAGATGGATCAACAGCAACCACTGAGACATCAGCTACCACAGTGTATTGAGAGAACGTCGAACATCCCATAAAATGGAACAAAGTTTCGCCCTTCTTGTTCTTGAACCTAGAGGTCCCATCGGGCATAACACCTTTCCCTTGAGTAGCACGTACTGATCCACACAGATTGGTCTTACCAGATAGACAGAACTTGCATTTCTGGCATTCAGCAGTGTAAAGGGCAATGACGTGGTCCCCAGGCTTGACGCTAGTGACACCTTCACCGACAGATTCCACTATTCCTGCACCTTCATGTCCCAAAATGCTGGGGAATGCACCTTCAGGGTCAACTCCAGATAACGTGTAGGCGTCAGTATGACACACGGCAGTGTATTCAACCCTGATACGCACTTCATGAGCTCTAGGTGGTTCAACGATGATCTCTTCAACGGTTAACGGTTTGCCCGCTTCGTAGGCCACGGCAGCAATACATGTAATAGGTTTACCTTCAGTAGCAGCTCCTGACATCCTTGCAAACTAATAAACTGATAAATCCAACTCTTTTGGCCCTTGCTCTCTCAGTAGTAAGTTAAAACTTCTTGTATGCTGCAAAGATAACACTTAATCTAAGCAGTCAGTAAGCTAGTGTATTTGACTCGACGAGATACCTCTGCTGACAACCTAAAGCAACCTATCGCTGATCCTTTGAGTAAGATGTCTTGAGAATTGTCTTGACGACGGTGGTCCCGAAGACATCAAACAGACAGAAAGCTTGATGATAATCCATCAAAGTGACACTGTCCTTAAAGTCTACAGATACCATGCTGTCTAGATCAATGTACCGATCCATAGTAGCTAGTATATCCTAGAGTATTTAGTGCTTACTGTAAGGTATGAATGGTAGCGCCGCGCGTCCGTCAATCAGTGATGAATCTGTCTAAGAGACTATTTAATGTCCATTGGTTTGTTCTAGGACGATATTGATTCAACAGATGCTGTTATATGCTGTTGCACTGTCCAACTTATCTTGTACTGTCGTCAGCGCACTACACTTGTCAAGACATTACAACAGTCAAGAAACCGTTAGGTTGCTTACAGTGGTTTCAAGAGCAATTGTTCATCGTACTAGACCGTCAAGTCGATCTCCTCTGGTACTGAAATAGGTTGTGTTCGATCTTCAAGGGCAGTACGCTTCGAATTTGGCAATTCGTTGTGTTGGTGGTTCATTAATCTATAAAGAGGTGGTATCGAGAGTCATTGGGAAGTGGTAGCACGCTGAGTTACATCTAAAGATGTCTTTGAACCGCTTTTTAAGTGGTATTCGTTTGTTTCGTCGCAGTTACCATCCAGCTGGGTTCGAATACGTTAAGGCAAGTAATAGACGTGGTCCATTGAATTATGGTAAGGAATCATCACAATATGCTATTTTATCTCATGCTTTGCAGAATTCTGTGCCCTTGTATGGTTTTAATGAAAGAGCTATTGTTCATTCGCTGAATGAATTGGGCTATTCATCGACAATGCTTAGTGTTATAGGTTCTTCGAATCCACCATCGTTTCTACATTCATCACCAGCTCTAATGGAGCTTATAAAGTTTCATTTGGCTGACAAGAGGATATCACTTACCGAGAATATTTCGTCAGAGACTGTGGCAGAAGAGCTGCCCACTCTAGAAGAGTTGTTCATCAAGAGACTAGAGATGAATTTACCCGTGGCTGAACATCTGTCGCAATTGCTTTCGCAATTAGCGATTCCCGGTCCATTCCTAGTGGACGTCTCAATGCCCGAATTACACAGATTATCAGACGATCTAATATATTACTCCAATGAGAAGGATTCGCATGATTTTGCCTGGTATTCCAAGAGACTAGCGGTGAGTTGCGCTTATGTGAGTAGCGAATTATTCATGGCTCAGGATAAGTCTCCAAATTACAAAGAAACCTTTGATTTCGCCAGAGATAAGTTGCAAAGAGTCTTCACATTGGGTGAATATTACAATAACACGGAAGAGTTCGCCTGGTACACACTGTTATCCACCATAAACCTGGTAAAATCTCAATTGGCAAGAGGTTGAAAGATATTTTACACTAATCGTCTATATAACACTGTGACGTTATGAAGAACCACGTAATTTGATTAACTCAGCTCTTAGTTTCTCTTGTTCTTGCTGTTTAGTCTTCAGATTGTTCTCACAACGAGTAATCTCACCTTGAATAAACTCCAATCTCTTGGCAACATTCCACTTGGCCTCGTCTTGCTCGACAGGCAGTAAAACGTTCCCAGTTAGCTTATAAACCTGTGTATCTGCCTTCAATTGATCAAACTCTTCATTCACAATCTTATTCTCTTGAAGTTGGGTCTCCAGCTTCTGTCTAGCAATGACAAGATCTTCTAGCTCAGATTGTAACGACTGGTACTTGGCAGCCAGATCAGACATATCGATGACAATGGCTCTTTCTTGTGAGTTTGTTCTTAGCTATGAAATTTCAACCATTAGCATATAAGTGAAGAACTTTCTTATACAGTTATCGATAGTGAAAGGATCGATAAAGGCCTATCATTGCTCGTCACATTAGTTCCTGATGCTCGTATGTTGAATAGGATTAGTTACAATGAGTGGTTCAAGTTACTAACGTTATGTTCTTTATCTAGTTCAAACAGTGGAATGAGATTGCAGAACCAAGACACCAACTGGATTCACCAGTTGGTATAGCTGATGAAGGTAGTCTACAAGCTTGTGCCTTGCCCAAGGTTTCATTTCCAGTGATTGATTTTAAGATGTATCGCAGAATAGTGCTGAGTAGTGCTGTAATGAACCCATTATTCCCAGAGAGATTGCTGAAATTGACCAATATTGGTGATATGGAGGCTACTTTGGAGATAACTACTGTAGGTTCTACAGAAGATGGTGCAATTCATTCATGGAGCTTTGATGAGAATTTCCCTAACGAAATGGATCCCGAAAGAGCTCAGCCAGAGGAAACCAGATCATTCAAGGTGTCGACACCAATAGTGTCATTCGATGATACGTTAATTATAAGTTTGAAGGAGAATTTCCTGAAGGATTCGCCTATTTTCACTAATATTATTGCTGAGCGAATAGTACGAGAATTAGCGTCGTATGGAGCATCTAATGATATCGACGTCGTCGTCCTGGGGACTTCTGATCAGGTCACTGAAATGAAACAAGTGGATCACGATTCAACGACACTGAATCCTCCAGAATTTGTCACCGGTTTTGCTGGCGCGATTTTAACCCAGCTTATCGGCTGTTGCATCCCATTTCAAGGTATAATTGCTCCAAGTGAAGGTCCTATTGGTTATGAAAAGTTAAATCTGGTGACTATGCAAGAATTGGTAAATTTATGTCACCAATGGGTCACTGTAGATCGAGATGTATACAAAAATGAGTGTTATCGTCGTTGGAGGCTAGAAGGTGCTGCAATTGGTGCACAATCTGGTCTTTATATATGAGTGGCACTAATTAGTAAAACTTACCTTTTGCATCGGCTCTAAATATACAGTACATGATTTCTAAGGGAAATGTATGATCAGTTCTTCTTACTCTTGTCTTTCTTCTCCTTCTTGTCTTTTTTCTCCTTCTTCTCTTTCTTCTCCTTCTTGTCCTTCTTCTCTTTCTTCTCCTTCTTGTCCTTCTTCTCCTTCTTGTCTTTCTTCACCTTCTTCTTATCTTCGTGTTCTTCCTCTTCTTCAGATTCTTCTTTAGATCTCTTCTTGGACTTCTTTTCTTCAACTTCTGGCACCTTCTGTTCTTCCTGTGGTTTTCCATCGTTATACAGTTCCATAGCTTCCTTAATGGCCAATTCGTTCTTCAATGTTGGCTTACCAGTACTGTAAAATTCTAACCTTTGTTCCACTTGCTTTCTTAGCACAGACCCGAATACATTGCTTGGTTCGTCAGAATAGTTGTCGATTCTCGAAGCCATCGAACATTTGTTGGCCAGATATCTAGAGATTCTACCTTTGTTCTTGGTTGAAGCCTTAGCGATAAACCCACTGTGGTAGATTAAACCGTATTTTGGAGTATTTCCTTTGGTCTTTAGAGCTCTGAAAAGGGCCTTTTCAGCACCAAGAATTTGCACAGTTGATGCAGCTTGTTTGGACAAGTTTGTTAGGGAACCCGCATGCGAGATCAATCTAGCGCCAATAACTTCACCGATCAATTCAGACAAATTTGGAGCCACGGTATGCATCTTCTCACACAAATATTCATAAAGCTGTCTTCTATAATCGGCAAGAGAAACGACCCTCTGGGCGAAAACGCACACATTCTCCATATCAGTCTCGGAAAGATCTTGTCCCATCGAAATACGAGCGTTATCGATCACTCTTTGAGCAATAGCTGCATCTTCATTCAGTATAGCAGCCAAATCATGCAAAGAATCGTCATTCAAAGATGCCTTATCCTTGATAAACAACACCAATTGTGCAAATTTATAGTTATCTGGGACCAATTTAGCCAATTCGGGGAAATGCCACCCGTACCATTCCTTAACTCTCATCGCAAAAGTATTGATATCTTTATCCAATTGATCCAACAACGCAATCGCTTGAATAATATGGTTATCGTTCTTTTGCACAGAAAACTTAACCTTTGCTCTCGAATAAGCATGACCCAATCCAAGTTGAGCTCTCTCCAAATCACCAGATTGCAATCCTTTAAACAATTTTTCACCATGCAATCTAATACCACGAAGTAAATCCTGTGCTAATTCGTTCGACACTGAATCAACATAAGGAAACTCTTCTTTAATCGACGGTCCCAAATTCCTATCAGAAATACCAAGAGTCACTGACTGTTTCTTTGAACCTTTGGGTAAATTTAAATTCAAAATTGCCTTTAAATTCTCAGACACTAATCCTTCTGATATATCATTTGCATTTTCCAAAGCTTCAGCTGCTCCTTTGAAAGGAGCAAACGATACAAGTTCCACTAATTTAGTAAAAGATCCAAAATCATTAATCTGTTGCTGTACTTCTCCCAAACGAGATCCAATATCATCCTGTTGTAACTTTACTTTAAAGATAGCGTATCCAGTTGGCTCTTCAAAGAGCAAATAATCAATTGGAGCCATACTACAGTGATAATACTATCAATTCACACCAATTCCAGCACTCAATGGCAATCTTAATCACCTATCTTTAAGCTAAAATACCAAACTTCAATACTATAAACTCATCAGTATTCTTAACTTTTCAAAGCTCATCGCTCGATCGAAGAAAATTTTTCAGCCTGTCACTCTGTACGAATCTCAAAACATATATAAAGAGCGGCGAATTTAAAGAAAACAAGACAAACTGGAAGGAAACTGGCATTGAGCTGGTTGGTTGTGGTTGTAGTTGTATGCGTAAGGGCGGCTTAGCTATGGGATTGTTGTTGTGTGGATAAGATGGGCGGTTTTGAGATTGTGTGTGGTGAGTGATCTGGGCTGTTCCCGGGCCTGTGAAGACGCAGAGCGTACTAGATTGGTGCAGTAGACCAGGAATTGGCGCTTACAGGAGGATTTTAAGTTGAATTTATGGTCACGTGACCCGAATTTGCGGACTCTTAAGGAACCTATAATAGGCGTACAAGGTATGGTAGTTTATGTGATGAGTGAGGTAAGAGAGGTCTATTTGAGTGTGTTATAATGAGTCGTTGTTTCTTGTCTGAACAGATGATCAGCAGTGAAGCGTTGTTGGTTTATTCCGGGACGTATCATTCGAGTTTGCAAAATACAAATAATTTTACAGTGGGATCGTCACAATCGCAGGGTTTCACTTGGAATCAGGATCTGTTTGCGTCGCAGTACCAGCAGATGTGCAAAGTTGTGTACGATGGTCATGAGGATAGTATTAATGGGTTGATAGAGAGTATTAAAGAGAAATACAAGTTATTGGAGATGTCACGTCAGGGTTCTGGTGAAGAAATCGAACGTGATGAAGATATGGATGACGATGATGAAGCGCTTGTTGATTGCGAAGGTTATTATATGACTCATAGACGTGCTAGAGGCGTCAGGTTCTTCCATCGGTCTGATAGTGGATCTTCAACGCACCCTCAATTTGCAGAAGAGTTTAATAGACCTAGAAGGATATCTGAGCGGAGTATAAGTTTTGTGTCTGACTCAAAGAACGGGAATTACAACCGTAGCGATATCGCGGTGATCGAAGTCGAATCGGATACGCCTGAAAATGACCATCTTAGATGGCTGATATCGTCGTCTTGATCGCAGTCTATTATGTAAAATGGTATGGTACATATGTGGTTTAGCAGTATATGGTTTATTGTTACATGGTTTCCCAATCACCTTCATCGGCCACGTCAGGGTCGTCATCACGTTGATCATCGACTGTTATCACAGTCTCGGGATTATCATTCTTGGTGTATTTTCTGGCGATTCGAGAGCTTCTATTCAATTTAACAGCTTCGTCTCTGGCTTTCTTCTGTAAAGAGCTCAATTCATTGGAGAATACTTTACGAACAGTTCTGTTGGTGAAAACGTCCCATAATTTTAAGCCTTTATTGACACCTCCAATAACCATGTTACCAGCGACTTCGATGTCGGTTGCGTACGAGACAGACAGCACATTGCCAACGCCAAAATCACGCGAAAGAACCATGCTGGGTCCTTTATTGGAGCTTGTGTCAGACACAGGGAATTTCCATAGTTTTACAGTCTTTTCTCCCATGGCACCGGTGCCCATCAGACCTGGAACGAACCTGTTAGCGCACAACGAAGATATACCGGCATCGTGGGCTTTCAAGGTCCACACAGGTTTGGAACTTTCACCGTTTCTCACATCGAAGGAGTAGATATTACCTGCATCGGTACCACACAGTAATATATTGTCGTCTGCAAATGTGACGGTCTCAACCTCTTCGCCAGACGAAACTGACCAGTATTTGGACATTGCAGAGTCATCGGGTATTCTAACGTCAGTTAATGCTACTCTAGAGTCGTAACCACCTGTCAGTAGTACCGATCCGTTAACTCTATGCCATTCAGATGAAGAAACGTTCTTACCGCCATGAATTGAAGCCATCGAGCGGGCAGCTGTGGCATTGTTTAGATCCCAAAGTTTGACCGTTGCGTCTGCAGATGTAGATGCTAAGACACTGCGGAATTGTCTATTATGTGAAAGCGAAAGCACAGCATCTGTATGATGAGTGGTGATATGCTGCCTGGTCTTCTTTGATTTTTTCTTCTTCTTTGAGATTTTTGCAACCGATTGATCCTCTGGTTCTCCAAGAATAACGTCTGGAAATGCCTTTTCGACACAGTTCAAATTCCAAATCTCAATTTGCGGATCGAAAGAACCAATCGCTGCGTAATTAGCAGGATCTTGCGAATTTGAACCTGGCTTGTAATCAATCCACTCTACACAAAGCGGAAATGCAGGTAGCATCAAGTCGTGATGCACATACAACGAACTATCACGTACCAGGCCGCGATTAACATCCGGATCCGCTTCATCTCCCCGCTCCACTGGAATACTCTCATCATGGAACCCAGCACCGTCGTCGTAAACGTAAACATCCAAATACGAAATATCGTCTTCAGTTCTCGTTGCCAAGATCATATTATCCGTGGGATAAACTTGTAATTCTGCTCTCTCCTCCGCGGTCTCCTCCTGTGTAGGTAATGAAATATACGCATCTTTCCCATCTTCACCCTCATGAAACTTGACATCTTCATTCGATAATCCAGGGAACATAGACACTTGTAAACCCTCTCCTTCCTCATCATTATCATAATTTTCCAAATCATACTCTTTCAAATCGTCATCCATTGCCCATTCATCATTCAATTTACTCACATTCACTTTAGTCCCTTTTTCCTCCTCCTCTGCATCTTCAAGATCTGCTCGAGCATCTTCCAAGTTTAATTGAGCCAATTGATTGATTCTTTCCATTTCTTCATCGTCTAATTCATATTTTTCCGGAAATTCAGAAGCATAACCTCTCGGAACCCACGTAGTAGCTGAAATCATCCTACCAATGGCTAATCAAGCTATCAAACCCGCCAACCGACTCGCCAAACCAGCTATTCTATCAACCTCATCTCTTATATACTAGCTCATCGCCTATGTAAATCTCAAAAATTTTTCAAGTTCGTCCAAGATGATTTTTCAACAAGAGTTATAAGCTGGCAAGATCAGCTAGCTATATAAGCTGGATGATTTAATGATTTGAATGGGATTGAGGGCTAAGGAAGGCTGAATTGATCGTCTGGTAGTTGTGGGAATGTCTGGCGAAGAGAATGAGAAGTTAGTTGAGCTTTTAAAGCTTTTAAAATTGAATAATGGTGACCTTTCTAAGTTAACGCAAGAACAGAGGAAGGAAATGAAGGATTATAAGTTCTGGAAGACTCAACCAGTGACGAGGTTAGATGAGTCGGTTCAGAAAGAGGGGCCAATTGATAGGGAAAAGAAACCTGAAGAAATTTCAGATAAACCTTTACCATTATTGGGAGATTTTGAATGGTGTACAGTGGACGTGACAGATCAAGGGCAGTTGGAAGATGTGTTTATGCTTTTGAATGAGAATTATGTGGAAGATCGCGATGCGACGTTTAGATTTAAGTATACACGCGAATTTTTCAATTGGTCACTTAGATCGCCTGGTTGGAGACAGGAATGGCATGTTGGTGTGCGAGTAGGGTCTACTAAGAAGCTCGTGGCGTTTATTTCGGCTATACCTGTGAATTTGAGAGTAAGGGATAATACAGTGCGTAGTGTGGAGATTAATTTCCTGTGTGTTCATAAACAATTGCGGGGCAAGAGGCTAACGCCTGTTCTGATTAAAGAGATTACAAGACGTGTTAATAGATGCGATATTTGGTATGCATTGTACACTTCGGGTACCATATTGCCATCACCGGTGAGTGTGTGTAGGTACACACATCGTCCCTTGAACTGGAGCAAACTTCATGACGTTGGTTTCACTCATATGCCGAGCCACGCTACCAGGAACCAAATGGTCGCGAAATATATGTTGCCAAAAGCCACAAGCACTAAGGGATTGAGACCAATGGAAGAGAAGGATCTGGATCAGGTTCGTCACTTGTTCGAGAAATATCAATCTAGGTTTGATCTTGTACAAAATTTTGATGAAGCTGAATTTAAACATTGGTTCCTGGGCAACGAAGAACAACGGTCCTCGAATTCCTCGAACAAAGTCATCTATTCCTACGTCGTGGAAAAACAAGATGGTCAAATTTCAGATTTCTTCTCTTTTTACTCATTGCCATTCACTATATTGAACAACTCTGTTCACAAGGAACTTGGAATCGGCTACTTGTTTTACTATGCATCCGATGCAGACCTCGAGTACGAAGACAGATTTAGCCAGGACGCAACAACCGCGCTAAAGGAAAGATTATGTGCACTGATGAATGATGCCTGTATCTTGGCCCGCGACGCCAAGATGGACGTCTTTAACGCTCTAACTTCACAAGACAATGCTTTATTCTTAGAGCCACTCAAATTCGGTCCCGGTGATGGTTTTTTGAACTTTTACCTATTCAACTACAGAGCTTTCCCAATAACCGGTGGAATCAAAGACGACAAGAGTTACGATACTGTGAAACGTAGTAACGTTGGCGTAGTAATGTTATAAAATGTAGTATATTCAATCAAACTTGCACTTTACATATCTTTTCTTCGCCATCGCTCAATTTGAAGATGGCTGGGCTAAACGTTAATTAAGTTGAACAACTAGAGATTAAGAATCCCAGCCTGAAGATCGTATTAGAGCCAGCAGATGATCTGCAGGCAGTATATATAAGGACGTAGATCAGTTCTTGGCAACCGTAGATCAATCTTGGCAATCCTAAAGTACAAACGCGGTAATAGCCCAATTACAAGATAAAATGAGACTTACAATTGTGACATTGGCTTCATGGCTTCCAATCATCGCTGCCATCAATTACGGTTCCCTAGAAGGAGAAGACGAAACACCTGTAAAGAGTTCCAAACCCAAATCTACCAAGATAAAATCTTATACAAAGAGCTCTTCAGTAAAGAGCTCTTCGACCTCATTGACCTCAACGTCTGTACAAGGGACCTCTACATTGATCTCGACTACACCGACCATTACATACGCACAAGATCCACTCACAACCGTCACCACTACAGACGAGATGGGAAGAACCACTGTGAAGCCCTTATGGTGGATACCAAGTGAAGTCTCTACAACGACTACAGAGACTCAATCTAGTCATACAGCACTGGGAAAGCAAGTTTCCCTCAACACAACTGAAAGTGTGATGATTCAATCGAATGCTGGGCAAAACGCCATAGTGAACCTTGGTCTTGCAGGTTCCATGGCTGTGATACTGTTGAATCTTATTTAATGTGGTTTATAGAGGGTTTATATATGATCTTATAAGGAGTTTGAATAAGAACGAGTCTTCTTATAGTCGCGCGATATAAAGCTTACTTCCTATAGTAACATCAACACTTGTAAGAACATCAAAAGTGTCCAATTGAGATGGTTCTGTGGCATAAGAATGCTCATGTATTTGACAATGATTTTGGCACGGTCTCGTTAGCATTCTTCAATAGATATCCGAATCCCTATGCTGTTCATGTTCTTTCGATTGATACGTTGTCAAGAGATACTGATTCAGAAGGTTTATTGCATACTACCAGGTTGATAAAGAAGACTGGGAAATTGCCACGATGGTCTAAGACATTATTGGGTAAGATTACAGATTCGTGGATTATTGAGCATTCGATAGTAGATCCATCTAATATGGTTATGAAGACTTTTACGAAAAATTTGGATCATACAGGGATTATGACAGTTGAAGAGTATACTACTTATCGTTCTGATAGTGGGAGGACTTTGGTTACTAGTCAAGTCAAGTTTTCTAGTGGATTTGGTGTGGGAATCAAAAACAGGATTGAAGAATGGTCTCGAACCAAGTTTGATGAAAATATCAAGAAGAGTAGACTTGGTATGACATTTGTCATGCAACAGTTGCAAAACAGGCGCAATGTTTGTACCTGTTGATGAGGAAAATAACTTGTAGATAAATTATCACGTTTATGTTTGTTCTATAGTACATTAAGTGTTAGGCGAAGCTGATATCCCAGCCCATTTCGTCTACTATGTCGTACCAGTCCTTGGTGGAGACGTTAAAAGATGCGTTGTCGTCTCCACTGGTTGTACTGGAAGTGCGACTGGTTGCCGAGGCGGGAAAATCTGTGTATTCGTATTTCCAGATTTTCCTCACGATAGTTCTTGCTCTTTGAAAGTTGTAGCACTTGTATCGTTTCATTATATCATTAAATCTTGCCTCCATGAGATCTCGCTGTTGCTGGTCGGTGCACGTTATGCCGCATATGAACATGGGGAAGCACAGGGAACCTTCGAGCTTGGTACCGAGTACTCGTTGCAGGTTTTCCGATAATTGCATCCACAGATACTGAATCTCCATGCAATATTTGGAGTATTTAAGGCAACTTGTCTTCAAATGGATCAACGCAGAAGTTTGCATGAGTTGAAACAATTGTAGACAAAGTTCATGATCCTCTGGGCCCTCTTGGTAAAGTTTCAAATCGACGTTGTCCGGTACAAGTTGATGCAATCCCGCTTCCAAGCTCAGGGCTTCCGCCATGTACGTCTTGAAATGTGGATGATCCTTATTAAAGGGCAAGGGCCCTAGTTTCATCTTCCTCGTTAGGTTGTTGATATCGCCCAAGTAGAGTAAAATGGGTCTATTAATACCGTTCAGAGGATCCAAATGCAGCTTCTCCGATTGTGGATCCTGACCCACTGAGGAGATTGAAGGCATCGAATTCGCACCATCTCGCGGGCAGAGAGCCCTCCTGTACTGTTCTGTTGGGAAGAAAGTGCCCTGGGAGCACATTATGTCGTGGTAAATGAAATTGGCCAGAAGCCAATATCGCGTGGTCAAGTCCAGTCCCGGCATCTTGCCCGCCAGGCTCCGGTGTGAGAACACTTTGCAAATGTCCTTCCCAACATGCTGCTCAATGAGTCCAGCTCCGAATCTCAGCAGTACTTTCCACTTGTTGACGTCGCCCTGACAGATCTCAGCAGCACACAGTATCAGCACTTGCGCCAATGACCAAAGAAAATTCGGGCTACTGGCCTGGTCCTCTCGCAGCCGTTGCAGGGACTCCAGTGTATATTTATTAGCCAGTTCCAGGTACTTTTGATCCCTGATACCCTCTGTCTCGCCATTTTCTGCACTGATGGACAGATGGTGTGCCGACCACGCCATAATGCCATACAAAATCCCCGAATGCTGGTGTGCCATCGGCAGGAACACCTGTAAGTAGTAGTTCTGGCGCTCTGGTGCTATCGAGACGATCTGGGCCAAGTGGCTCCGGTAGTAGTTGTACAGATGGACCGCGGCAGGTTCCAACTCGAGCAGCACGGGCGCGGTCAGCGCTCGTTGCTGGTCCAATGAGACATATTCCAATGAAACGTAATCATCGATTGCTGGCGCGGGCGGGGCCGCCGCGGCGGCCCCAGGCCTGCGCCTGCCGGTCTTATGACACAACAGCTCCCGTTCCACCTGGTTCCTGTACCGCAGCGCCACATGACGATCCACAGCCTTCGGCAAATACACACAGCTGAACCCAAGCCGTTTACAATCGTTACAAACCGGTTTATGCTCGGAGCATCGCTTCTTACGCACTTTGCAGGTGACACAACCGGTCCGCGAATGCTTCCTCGAGGAAACCGTTGCTAAACCAGTCGCACTCACAACCCCACGACCACCATCCAGCATAAACCTGCTCCGTCTGCCATCTCATCACAGTTGTACCATACGCCAGATCACCCATCTTAGCCTTTATCATAATCGTGCAACACGATACAAATAAAGTTCAGACGTACAAGATGACCAGGACTGGGGGTATGGGTTTTCATAGTCTGTCACGTGCGCTCCGTACAATGCGACCGGGAATTTTCGGGGGGTATGGGTTTTCACAGGATATCACGTGCGATCCGTACAATACGACGGATGTGCTGCAAAATTTTGATTGGTTGATCAGTGTAGGGCGATAGCACAGGTCATCACCTGAGCCGGTAACGCGGAAGCCGTAGCTGGCGAGCTAGCGAGTCAGATGAACTCACATAGTTAATTTACGGAAAATCGGAGGATGCCGATGTAAGAAATTGGAATGACTCTCTTATTCTATGTTTTAGTACGAATATTCACTATCCCTTTGTATTGTTACAATTGATAGTGAAAAAACTGGGTCCGTATATAAGTATCTGGTATTTAAAGACTGATGGTTAGAGTTTAACCAGTAAGTAGAGGTTAGAAGGAAGTGAGGAGAGTGGTCAAGTTGGGATGGTATTGAAATCGGATTGTTTTGATCCGTTGGTAGAAGCTTACGAAGGCGGTAGTCCGCAAGATTATAGTAGAAATCATTCACACAAGTCATGGGCGAATGTTATCCCGGATAAATGCGGGTTGTATGATCCAGAGTACGAGAAGGATGCTTGTGGTGTTGGATTTGTTGCAAATATCAAAGGTGAGCAAAGTCACAAGATTGTGTCTGATGGTAGATTTCTGCTTTGCAATATGACGCATCGTGGAGCCGTGTCGTCTGGCGGGAACGGTGACGGTGCGGGTATCTTAGTTGGGATCCCACACGAATTTATGCGGAGGGAGTTCAAGTCGGATCTTGGGGTCGAGATTCCGGGACCTGGTAAGTACGCGGTCGGAAACGTGTTCTTTAAGAAGGATCAGGAACCTGAGGCGTTGCAAAGGGCACAATCTGTGTTTGAAGAGATGGCTAAGACGTTAGGTCTTGTTGTATTGGGTTGGAGAGAGGTGCCACGTGACTCGTCGATTCTTGGTGAAGTGGCGCTATCACGCGAACCGGTGATATTGCAACCGATGGTAGTGAGCCAAGCAGATGAGTTTGATGAACGGGAGTTTCAAACGGCTCTTTATGTGCTGCGGAAGCAGGTTTCTGAGCGGATTGGGATCGAGAATTGGTTTTATGCGTGTTCTTTGAGTAACAGAACGATTGTGTACAAGGGTCAGCTGACACCGGCACAGGTTTACAATTACTATCACGATTTGACCAATGCACATTTCAAATCGCATATGGCGTTGGTACACTCGAGATTCTCGACTAACACTTTCCCCTCGTGGGACCGGGCCCAACCGTTGAGATGGATCGCTCACAACGGAGAGATCAATACTTTGAGAGGTAACAAGAACTGGATGCACGCACGAGAGGGCGTTCTTGTCTCGGAGACGTTCAAGGAGCAGTTGGATAAGCTGTATCCGATTATCGAAGAAGGTGGTTCGGACTCTGCCGCGCTGGATAACGTTTTGGAGTTGCTGACCATCAATGGCGTGCTATCGCTGCCGGAAGCGATTATGATGATGGTACCCGAAGCATATCATAAGGATATGGATTCGAATTTGAAGGCGTGGTTCGACTGGGCTGCATGTTTGATGGAACCCTGGGATGGTCCCGCACTCTTGAACTTCACCGACGGCCGGTACTGTGGTGCTATGCTTGATAGAAACGGTCTGAGACCTTGTCGTTACTACGTGACTTCAGATGACAGAGTCATCTGTGCTTCAGAGGTCGGTGTTATTCACATCGATAACTCTATCGTGATACAGAAGGGTAAGCTGAAACCCGGTGAGATGTTCTTGGTCGATACGAGCAAGGCTGAGATCGTGGACACAAAGAAATTGAAATTGGAATTCGCCAGAAGAAAGGACTTTAAATCATGGTTGTCCAAAGTAATCAAGTTGGATGACCTACTTGTAAAGAATAAAAAATATATCCCTGCCGAATTCGTTTCTGAGGTGTCGTCCTTCAAGGTTCAAACAGACCCTCGTTTGTTAGCCAACGGTTACACTTTTGAGCAAGTCTCGCTACTGTTGACTCCAATGGCAATGACCGGTAAGGAAGCGCTAGGCTCTATGGGTAACGATGCGCCATTGGCATGTCTAAATGAGGACCCCGTCTTGGTCTATGATTATTTTAAACAACTTTTCGCTCAAGTGACGAACCCACCTATCGATCCGATCCGTGAAGCTAACGTTATGTCTCTTGAATGTTACGTGGGTCCTCAAGGTAATCTCTTGGAAATGCATCCTTCACAGTGCGATAGATTGTTGTTGAAATCACCTATTTTACATTGGAACGAATTCAATGCTCTGCAACACATCGAGAAGGTGCACCCATCCTGGTCGATCTCCAATATCGATATCACTTTTGAGAAATCAGAAGGTTTGTTAGGTTACACTGCCACCATCGAGCGCATAACCCAACAGGCAAGTGATGCCATCGATCAAGGTAAGAAGATCTTGATTGTCTCAGATAGGAAACTTGGCCCACAAAGATTGGCAATCTCTTCGCTTGTTGCTGTTGGTGCCATTCACCACCATCTAATAAGAAACAGACAACGTTCTCAAGTGGCTATAATCTTGGAGACCGGTGAAGCTAAAGAAGTTCATCATTTCTGTGTTTTGCTCGGCTACGGTTGTGATGGTATCTTCCCATACTTGGCCATGGAGACCTTAGTGAGAATGAACCATGAAGGTTTGATTCGTAACAATGATGATGACGACATCAAAATCGATGATAAAACTTTGTTGGAGAATTACAAGCATGCCGTGGACGGAGGTATATTAAAGGTCATGTCCAAAATGGGTATCTCCACCTTGGCCTCTTATAAAGGTGCTCAAATTTTTGAAGCTTTAGGTGTCGATAACTCCGTCATCGATGTTTGTTTCGCAGGTACTGCTTCCAGAATAAAGGGTGTCACTTTTGAATATCTAGCTCAGGACGCCTTCTCCCTACACGAACGCGGTTATCCTTCAAGACCTATTGTCAAGAAATCCGCGGGGCTGCCAGAGGCTGGTGACTACCACTGGAGAGATGGTGGTTTCAAGCATGTGAACGATCCAACAGCTATCGCCTCTTTGCAAGACTCAGTCAGAAATAAGAATGAAGCCGCTTGGGATATGTATGTGAAAAAGGAAATGGAGGCCATCAGAGATTGTACCTTGAGAGGTCTATTAGAATTGGACTTCGAAAACTCTACAGAGATTCCTTTAGAACAGGTTGAGCCATGGACTGAAATCGCCAGAAGATTCGCAACTGGTGCCATGTCATATGGTTCTATCTCAATGGAAGCTCACTCCACGCTTGCCATTGCTATGAATCGACTAGGGGCCAAATCAAACTGTGGTGAAGGTGGTGAAGACGCTGAACGTTCTCTCGTCCATGAGAATGGTGATACCATGAGATCCGCCATAAAGCAGGTTGCTTCTGCCAGATTTGGTGTCACTTCTTTCTATTTGTCCGATGCAGATGAGATTCAAATCAAGATTGCGCAAGGTGCTAAGCCTGGTGAGGGTGGTGAGTTACCAGCTCACAAGGTATCAAAGGATATCGCAAAGACTAGACATTCGACTCCGTACGTCGGTTTGATCTCTCCACCACCACATCATGATATTTATTCCATCGAAGATCTAAAACAACTTATCTACGATTTGAAATGCTCAAACCCAAGAGCTGGAATTTCCGTCAAATTGGTCTCCGAAGTCGGTGTGGGTATCGTGGCCTCAGGTGTAGCCAAGGCTAAAGCGGACCACATCTTGGTCTCAGGTCACGATGGTGGTACTGGTGCTGCAAGATGGACGAGTATCAAGAACGCTGGTCTTCCATGGGAATTGGGTTTGGCTGAAACTCACCAAACTTTGGTCCTTAACGATCTCAGACGTAATGTTGTTGTTCAGACCGATGGTCAATTGAGAACTGGGTTCGACATTGCGGTGGCAGTTCTGCTAGGTGCTGAGTCTTTCACTTTAGCCACTATTCCTTTGATTGCTATGGGATGTATCATGTTAAGAAGATGTCATTTGAATTCATGTGCGGTCGGTATTGCAACGCAAGATCCATACTTAAGAAGCAAATTTGAAGGCCAACCTGAGCATGTTATCAATTTCTTTTACTATCTAATTCAAGATTTGAGGAAAATTATGGCTAAGTTGGGCTTCCGTAGCATCGATGAAATGATTGGCCATTCAGAGAAATTGAGAAAGAGGGAGAACGTTAATACAAAATCAATTAATATTGATTTGTCTCCAATCTTGACTCCAGCTCATGTTATTCGTCCTGGTGTGGCAACTAGGTTCCTCAAGAAACAGGACCATAAATTACACACTCGTCTAGATAACAAATTAATTGATGAGGCTGAGGTTACCTTAGATCGTGGTTTGCCGGTGACTATTGATGCCGAAATCATCAACACTGACCGTGCATTAGGCTCAACGTTATCTTACAGAATTTCGAAGAGATTTGGCGAAAATGGCTTGCCGCAAGATACTGTTGTAGTGAACATTCGAGGTTCAGCAGGTCAATCCTTTGGTGCGTTCTTAACCAAAGGTGTTACTTTCATTTTGGACGGTGATGCTAACGATTATGTTGGTAAAGGTTTATCTGGTGGTATCCTTGTTATTAGACCTCCAAAGGACTCGAAATTCAAGAGTGATGAGAATGTTATTGTTGGTAATACCTGTTTCTACGGTGCGACATCTGGTACTGCCTTTATTTCTGGTAATGCTGGTGAGCGTTTCGCAGTGCGTAATTCAGGTGCAACCATTGTCGTCGAGAGAATTAAGGGTAACAATGCCTTTGAGTACATGACTGGTGGTAGAGCTGTTGTTTTATCCCAAATGGAATCTCTCAATGCCTTTTCTGGTGCTACAGGTGGTATTGCCTACTGTTTGACTTCTGACTACGACGATTTTGTTGGCAAGATCAACCGTGATACAATCGAATTGGAGAGTTTGTCCGATCCTGTAGAAATTGCATTTGTCAAAAATTTGATTTTAGAGCACCACAATTACACCAGATCCGAATTAGCTGCCAAAATCTTGAACAACTTCAATCACTACTTGAAGAACTTCGTCAAGGTTATTCCAACCGATTATAAGAAAGTTCTTTTGAAAGAAGCTTCTGATAAACTGAAGGAGAAAGAAAAGTTGAACAATGAATATCTCAAGAGATTTCAAAGAACAACCAATACCAGTGTCGATGCAACAAATGGCGAAGTTGATGCCATGGTTTCAGCTAAGAAGCTAAACGGCACTGTTTCTTTCAAATCTACCGTTATAGAACCTAAGGTTGTTGACTTGGAAGATTCGATGCCAGATGCTGAACAACATGAGAAGAAGGTTGAAAAATTGGAGAAGCTTGAGAAGAATCGTGGATTCATGAAATACAAGGTTCGCTATGAGAGCAAGAGAAGCCCAGCGGTCAGATCCAAAGACTGGAAAGAATTCTCTAACAGTTTGAGTAAGAAGGATGCCAAATATCAAACAGCCAGATGTATGGAATGTGGTACGCCGTTCTGTCAATCCGACACTGGATGTCCCGTTTCTAACGTAATTCCAAAGTTCAATGATCTTGTTTTCAAGAACCAATGGAAATTGGCTTACGATAAGTTGATCGAAACAAACAATTTCCCAGAGTTTACAGGTAGAGTTTGTCCAGCACCATGTGAAGGAGCTTGTACGTTAGGTATCATCGATGATCCTGTCGGTATCAAATCCATCGAAAGGTTAATCATTGATAACGCGTTCAAGGAGGGTTGGGTCAAACCTTCACCACCGGAGACCCGTACTGGGCGCTCTGTTGCCATCATCGGCAGTGGTCCAGCTGGTTTAGCCTGTGCTGATCAATTGAACAAAGCTGGTCATCACGTTACCGTCTATGAAAGAGCCGACCGTTGCGGTGGTCTGCTGATGTATGGTATCCCCAACATGAAGTTGGACAAGTCCGTTGTGGAACGACGTGTTGAACTATTGGCTGCCGAAGGTATCGAATTCGTTACTAACACTGAGATCGGTAAAGACATTTCTGTCGAGACCTTGAAATCTCAGTTTGACGCCGTTGTCTACGCCATCGGTTCCACAATCCCAAGAGACTTGCCTATCAAAGGCCGTGAACTGAAAAATATCGACTTTGCCATGACTTTGCTGAAGAATAATACCGAAGCCTTTTTGCGTAAGGACATGGAAGCTATTCGCCAATCTATTGCTGGCAAGAAAGTTATTGTCATCGGTGGTGGTGACACAGGTAATGACTGTCTAGGTACTTCGGTGAGACACAGTGCCGCATCCGTGCTCAACTTCGAATTGCTACCTCAACCACCCAAGCAGCGTGCTAAGGACAATCCATGGCCACAATGGCCTCGTGTCATGAGAGTCGATTACGGCCACGCTGAAGTCAAAGAACATTACGGTAGAGACCCAAGGGAGTACTGTATTCTCTCCAAGGAGTTCATCGGCAACGACCAGGGCGAAGTGACCGCCATCAAGACCGTCCGCGTCGAATGGAAGAAGTCGGAGAGCGGCGTCTGGCAGATGGTAGAGATCCCAGGCAGCGAAGAGACCTTCGAAGCTGACATTGTCTTGCTGTCGATGGGTTTCATCGGACCAGAACTCATCGACGATCCAAGCGTCGTCAAGACCAAGAGAGGAACCATCGGCACGCTGAACGATGCTTCATACCGTGTTGACGGCGACAAAGTATACGCTGCTGGTGACTGCAGAAGAGGCCAATCGTTGATCGTGTGGGCCATTCAGGAGGGCAGGAAATGTGCCACCTCCGTGGACGAAAACCTGATGGGCGACAGCAACCTACCAGGCAGCGGTGGTATTGTCAAACGTGACTACAGACTACTCGAAGAGCTTGCGGCTACCGTTTGATCCTCAGGAATCACCCCACGCCTCTTATTATTTATTATCGCTTATTTATTATTTATGCCAGTGCAAGATATGTGTTATAATGTACAATCTGAACCCATTATCACGAAAACAGCTTCTTCAAAGACGACCAAACGCCCTGTTTCTGCTCTTTACCGGGTTTCTTCTTCCTGGCACCGGATCCGCTGGGCTTGGGCGATATTATATTGCCGGCACCGCCTCTGCCGACCGCTATAGTCATCGGTCTGTCCTCCAGACTGTTCCTCCTCGACCTGCCGTTCCGTAAATGCGACTTTCCCGTCTCACGGCTGCCCGTCCCACGGCTTATCGCTCCACCAGAGACAGCCCTTTCGACTTCGCTTCCAGAGAAAGGTCCTATGTAGTCCTCATCCCTGCTGGGCTCAATAATGTCTTCATCCAACTCTCCATCCACATCTTGCGCCCTCCTGGTCAACCTGGCGTCCACATTCCGCCTCATATTACCTGCACCACCTCGACCTGTACTGAACACAGGTTGTAGAATATTCGGTGTTTGAGAACCTTGGGGAACCACTTTAGGAGACGCCTTAGAGCTTGAATCCTGAATGTTACCAGCACCACCTCTCCCAGTAGAGATCTTATACTTTGCCATACCTGTCTGTTCGCCCTCAAATCGCTTGGAACCGTCCACCATACCAACCAAACTGCTTCAATATCAATACCAAACCACTACAGCTCACAAATCCACCGTCAATCGTCCTAACAATGCTCCTCCTTCAGCACCAATACCGTCTTTTAATGTCAAGATTTTTCTTTACCGGTCATACAGTTTAAACCTACTAAAATACCATATAAAGACCTATAAAGAGACAAGAACGATAAAGCTAACCGATCTTACAGCACCAGACGATGCTAACGGTTCGTTATACAGCTTTGATTGACTTTTACAATGGTTGACCACTTAAAACGGCTCTTTTCGCAGGCCAACATCGGTAGCGAGTGTCGCCAGCCTGTTACACCAGCATGAGCAATCGCAGCAGTTGAAGACAGCGCTCAATGGCCCTCAATTACTGCTTTAAAAGGTACTAAAACCACGTCTTTAGCTGATCTATATAGCTGAAGGTAGACGTTTTTCATCGGGTATCATAACGTACGAAGATTGTGAGTAACCTTGTCGTTTTGCACGATTGAGTAACTCACAATCTGTATCGTTTTTGACGGTTTTTACTCATTCACTGTTACCCGGATACTCAAATTCTAGATCACATTGCACGGATCACATTGCACGGATCACAGTGCACGGATCACAGTGCACGGCAGTTGGAGATATTGAAAAGTTTAATAGTGATGGGCATTGAGAACTGGACACTAAAAGAGTGGTGAAGAACGACTAGAAGACGATGTCTTGGGACGATGATGTTATCGGTGGGTCTGCTGCCGCGGGCGGAGACGACAATGTTTTGATGGAGTCGTGGGAGGACGGTCTTGCGGACGAACCGGTGATGGAATCGTGGGACGCAGAGGAACCGGTGGCAGAGACGGTAGAGAAGAAGGTGAATGGGAAGAAGGATAAGGCTAAGAAGGTATCTGAGACGGATAAAACGTTATTGGCGATCGATACGCTCGATGAAAAGACGCGGAAAGAGTTGATTAAGAAAGCAGAGTTAGAATCGGATCTTAACAATGCAGCAGATTTGTTTGCAGGGCTTGGAGTAGCCGAGGAACACCCCAAAGCTGCGGCTTTGCGGAAACAACAGGAAGAGGCGGCCCTTCGGGCCGCCTCTGCGATTACAAAGGAAACACCGATTGAAAATCATCCGCTGTTCCAGACGGCAGAGACCAAGATGGATTACCAGGAGTTGAGAAAGGCTCTCGCGACCGCTATCGTGTCGATGCACGGAAAATCGTCGCTCAACTACGCATCATCGCTCGCCATCGACCTGATTCGAGACGTGGCCAAACCCATGTCAATCGAATCGATCAGACAAACCATCGCAACGCTCAATATCCTGATGAAGGACAAGGAAAGACAGGAAAGACAGGCCAGATTGGCACGAGTCAAGGGAGGCACCGCCCAAGGCGGTGCCGGTAAAAAGAAGGCTAAAGGTGCCAAGGCGAACCTCGGAGGCGCGTTTAAGAAAGATCAACAGTTCGACATGGGAGAAGTCGATTTCGACGATTTTGGTGACGACGACTTCATGTAGAACCATAGCAAGCACCTTTTATACAAATCTGTAATCATCTAAAATTTCATTACCCACGCTATCCCACTCTTAATTGCGATAGATCTCCAATGATGGTACATCTACTAATGACAAAGTCGGATTAGGAGCTCTGGGATTGGTAGGTATGGGACTTGATGGGTCCATTGAACGTTGAAGATATATATATAGTGGTATTGGGAAGGTTAGGTTGGCTAGAGACTTTGTTGTAAGAAAGAGAGTGAGAAAATGGTGCTGAGAAGGTCGTTGTTTAATGCTTATAGGACCAGTAGTAGGATAGTTTGGAGTGGTCCCGGGAGCAAACGGTTCCATGGTGGTGGCAGCAGTGGGAAATGGTTGGGATGTTCTTTGGCAGGAGCTGCAGGTTATGTGGTCGCCAGCGATAATCTGGACATTAACGGAAAGGTAAGCAAGAGCTTTAATAACGTGGGAAGCAAGTCTACTTTGCCCTTGAGCGATTTGCAATCGCCAGTTTACTGTACGGATCGGAAAGAGCTGGATCGAGTGGTGGAAGAGCTCAAGAGAGTTGTAGGTAACGATCAGGACCACTTCTCTGAGTCCCAATCGGATTTGGATAGCCATTCAGATACTTATTTTAACACTCATCATCCAAAGGCGGATCAGAGACCGCGAATTGTGTTGTTTCCGTCTAGTACGGAGGAAGTTTCGCAGATAATGAAGATCTGTCACGACAATAATGTTCCTGTTATTCCATTCTCCGGTGGCACTTCACTCGAGGGTCATTTCATGCCGACCAGGTCTGCGTCAACTGTGGTTTTGGATGTATCCAAATTCATGAACCGCATCGTTAAGTTGAATCAGACAGATCTGGACGTCGAAGTGCAAGCTGGAGTTCCCTGGGAAGATTTGAACGACTTTTTGGGCGAACACGGACTTTTATTTGGGTGCGATCCGGGTCCAGGTGCGCAAATCGGTGGATGCGTGGCTAATTCTTGTTCCGGTACGAATGCTTATCGTTACGGTACAATGAAGGAGAACGTAGTGAACTTGACTGTGGTTCTCCCAGATGGTACAGTGGTCAAGACTAAGAAAAGGCCAAGAAAGTCGAGCGCAGGTTACAATTTAAACGGGCTATTTACCGGAAGCGAAGGTACGCTTGGAATTGTCACAGAAGCTACCGTTAAATGTCATGTAAAGCCTGTCATGGAGACCGTAGTGGTCGCATCTTTCCCCACTGTGGGAGACGCAGCCGCCTGCTCTTCTAACATCACGCAGGAGGGCATACAATTGAACGCTATGGAGCTACTGGACGATGAGATGATGAAATTGATCAACAGTTCTGGTGCCACTTTCAGAACTGACTGGAAAGAACTACCCACGATGTTCTTCAAGATTGGTGGTCGAAACGACAATATCATCCAACAGGTCATAGCTGAATTAGAACGTATCGCCAAACAGCACAAGGCTTCATCATTTGAGTTTGCTACAGATGAAGAGAAGAAAATACAACTATGGGAGGCAAGAAAAGTTGCCCTGTGGTCAGTCATAGATGCAAGCAGATCCAAGAATGAAAATGCGAATATTTGGACCACAGATGTCGCCGTCCCACTCTCCAATTTTGCCAAAGTAATCGAAGAAACCAAAGAAGAGATGAGCAAATCACCTCTCATCAACGCCGTTGTTGGACACGCAGGTGACGGTAACTTCCATTCTTTCATAGTCTACAACAACGACGACGAAAAGAAAATCTGCGAAGAAATCGTAGATAACATGGTAAGAAGAGCTATAAACGCTGACGGTACTTGTACTGGTGAACACGGTGTAGGTGTCGGCAAAAGAAAATTCCTACTCGAAGAACTCGGCGACGCTCCCGTCGACTTGATGCGCAAGATCAAACTTGCCATTGATCCCAAGAGAATCTTGAACCCTGACAAGATTTTCAAAATCGATCCCAATGAACCAGACCTACATTAAAGGCTTATATTCTTAAATAGTATCTTTATTCTTACATTTTCCATCAAAACGTCACAATTTTCAAAACTGGCGCGACACCTTAATTATTATTTGAATTTGCTCTAGAAGCAAAGGTAACATAGCAAGAATGCCTAACTTAGTGGACTAGGTTCTCCGCAAACCATCTTGGATTAAATCCATATAAATACTCTAGATTATTTATGTTGAACTAGAAACTTCAATCCAGATCTGTCATCCAAACTACAAAAACAAATATTTAAAAATGTTGTGGAGATCGAACCAATGTGTTTCTAGAATATTATTATGTAGACCATCTATGGTCCTAGCTCAACGCAATGCGATTCACTCGACTGCGATTACTAGTAAGAGTGCTAAAGAAGTGGTAAAGGAAAACTTGGAAAAGTTGAACAAGAAAATTGGCCAAGTAGCAGCTGAAGGTATTGAAAAGACTCAGGAAGCTTCTCATAAGGCCAGTGAATTTGCTGATCAAAAAATGGGCCAAGTCGAGGAAATGACTAAAAGCTCTAAAGAGCAACTGAAGGGCAAGACCCAAAGCACTATGGGAAGAGCAGGCGAGAAAGCCAGTGATATGGGAGAGAAAGTTGAGGATAAAGCCAGGAATTTTGGCGAAAAAGCTGAAGAATTGACCCATGATGCTAAGAAAACTGCGTCTAGAAATATTGAAGATGCTCAGGATTATGTTGATCATAGGACTAAGTAAGCGAAAATATATGCTGTATTTACATTAAATTTACCTGAAAACCTTGCTCTTTTCATTCTAGCTGATCGCCGTCAGCTCTTTCTTGAATTCGTTCAATTTTATTCTGTCTTTTTATTATTTCCACGTAGTTATAGGGAACATATCCGACTTCACCACTTCTAGTTCTCACTTTCCACCAATCTGAATCTCTACCCATGGGATCTTGCTTTGTTATAATTGCCATAAGGTCGCCCTTCTTTAAATTTACTTCAATTTGTGGATTCTCTGGAGTAAAATCGTAGAGTGCTCTGGCAAATTCCAATTTCGAAGGATCTATCTGCTGATTGGTATGAGCACCAATTCTGTTATTTTGCATATTTTGCATTCTAGCGATGAATTTGTTCAGCAGATATGGGAATCCAAATACTGCGGCGAGGAAGAAGATTAAAGGTTTCCAAGAGATCCTTTTCCGTTTCCTTTGCTCATTATGGCCATTGTTGAATTCTTTAAATTCTTTAACCATTTCATTCTCTTTACCATTACCATCTTTATCGCTATTAACTCTTGGCGGCGAACCTATCCTGCCTCTTGTGAGATAGAATAAACCTCTCCGTAGAACCTTTATCATGGCAAAGATTCCAAAGAAAGACCCCAGCATTTCCTTCATATAGGAGAATTGTTCAGCAACCGATATCATACTGAAGAATGAATTATGCGTTGCCATGTATGTAGACTCCAACATCTGCGCAAACCCCGCGACAGCTCCAATTAGACTCTCAATCAGTTGGAAAGTAGCCTGAGTGGACTCACCTAGACCACCGGGACCGCCGTTCATGCCTCCCATATAACCTCCACCGTATCCATTCCCATATAAAGACCCATAAGCACTACCACCATACATAGATCCGTATCCACCACCGTACATTGATCCATATCCTCCACCAAACATAGAGTTTCCACCATAAAGGCCGCTCCCTAGCATAGAATTCCCATACATACCACTTCCATACCCTCCATACTGTGAGTTCCGGTATGCAGACATAGGTTCGCTCAAACTCTCGGGATTCATCCCTGCTGGCCTAGGTGGAGCATCTGGTGAGCTATCAACCTTACTTCCAGTCGCTGCCTTCGTCATCGAACCACCATCAGTCGAACCAACTTGTTCATCTAAAGGACCACTACTTTCCCATGGCTTTGGACGTTGCTTGGTGCTTGTAGACATAACCTTATGGCTCTCCAACTCTCTTGCCAGCTAGTTCAACAGTCACTTTGTCTTATAACTGTTCAACCCAACTATTAAGAACCAGTCGCTTCAAGCGACTTACTGAACTACAACTACACTTGCAATACATAAACTCAACTAATGCCCAAGATTTATCGTATCGCTTCATTTGCCCTCTGCTATTTAAGCAGAGCCACTTGAAGCCCTTTCTTGGTCCGTAAGCCTTATTCATAGTTGAATTGTTCATGGTTGAATAGTTCCTGGTTAATGTATCCTCTATTATATGTAATACGCCGTGTGTCCCTGGTGAAAATGTATAGCCTAGTGTGTGTGGTCGATGTGTTGATGTCTTATAATGCTTGGCTGCCACAGAATTTAGCAAATTTGTATCGTTTGTAGAACCACCAATGGTAAACGGTTCTTGGGATATCGAAGTGTTATTAGTACATGAATCATTTGGGTTGGCTACCGTTCAACGTGGATGTTGAGCTGTAAACCTGCTTTCCGTCTTATACTCATGGATTGAAGTTCATTTGGATGTCGTGACTGGTTCGTAAGCATCGTGATGGATTCGGGCTTATTCAGTTTTACATCCGATTCGTCGTCTGAAGACGATGAAGATGTAGAGTCTCCTTGTTCGTCAATTTTCCTTAGTTCTAAACTTGATATCCTGGCTATTCTTCTCTTTAATGTGCTCATTGGTATGTTTTCTGGTGTTGGATAGGTTCCACGTTTATCTTTTGGAGTGATATCTTCGGATGAAGTGTCGCCACGAGTCTTGATTGCATTCCTGTAGTTTTCAATTTTTTTCTCAAGTTGCTTAACTTTCCTTTCCATGCCTTTTTGAGCTTCTTTCTTTGATGCTCTTATCTCTTTCAGCGCATCTAACATGAACATATCTTCAACAGTTCTACTGGCTGTTATCGAATGAATTAATTTTTCATTTTGTAGTTTAAGCTCTGCGATTTCCACTTCGAGTTGTTTTATCCTAAGATCCAGCTTTGCTGTCTCATCATGGGGAACCACTTGTTGATTACACCAATCTGCGTCGTAGTCTGTGGAAGTTGATGATATGAAGCTGCATCTGTTACTTTTAAAATCATCACAATGAGCAAAACCATTCTTATCTGTTGCTAGTGCTTCAAGGTCTATATCCTTTGGTAGTTCGTTAAAATCGATCGAAACTGTTGATGAAGCTAACGATGAATTGGATACTAATCGAATTTCTTCGCTTGCTTTCTGGCGAATAGGGCCGAATTTTACTGTTTCGTTTGGATCTCGCTGTTTATCACAGAGCGTTATACCGCTGGTCGCGCTTGTACTTTCAGAAACTTTTCGTTCACAAGATTTATCGGGTCCACTGATCGAGACAGGTTGTCGATCTATATTATCGGGCACCTCTTGCCGCCTATCGTCGAACGTAACTTTCTGCCTTTCCGCTTGCCGTTGATCTCTTTGAAGCTTTTCCAAAGTTTCTCTGATACTCATCATGGCCGCTGGATCAGTGTGATTGTTTTTGGACTCTTGCTTAGGTATTCCCGTAGTAGAGCTTTTCATTAAAGTTGAAAGAAGAGGTAAAGAAGGGGTCTGTTGTGACATATACTCCGGTTTAAGCATCTTTGGAGCATTATTAAACAGTTGAAACCGTATTGGTGACGCAGATCTCAAAGTATCCGAATTACTTCGCTGTCTGGAACGTCCCGACCGGGACAAATCACTCAATTTCGAGAGCGAAGTGCGATATATGAGTGACTGCCCGTTGGAACCCCCATTAACGCCCTTGTCTAATTTCAACTTGGTCGGTGACGCGAGTAAATGCTGGAATCCACTGCTATGATGATTAGAATCATCGAGGCTGAACGCTATCGGAGACAGCACGGGTGACAATTGATCAGGTCTCAATGGTGGCGAGTTCATACCAAAAATATAGCTAATTCAGTTCGGATTTAGACCCAAATGGTCAAGATCACTTCCAGTTTATTTTCCCTTTAATTTTTCAACGAAATTTCGTGAATCTATCTGTCTATTGCAAAGACTTAATTGTTCTGCAAATCAAATGCAACAAAAGTACGCTTAGTTCCAGCAAATATTGCAAATTTTGTAGCTAATCCGAAGTTCCAGTGAATATAATCCTTCCTTTACCTTTCAATTACAACCAATGACAACTTCAACGAATAACCATCGATCTAGTAGAGCTAAAGGTCTTTGTTGACATTTTTGTGCAGTCTTACTCGATTCGGTCCATTGCTCAATACGGTTAAATGTAAATAAACCCAAATGGTCAACCTTTACACGTGATACAGCATACTCAATAGGTCCGAATCGATGAGATGGCCATAATTCATCGAAGGGCACTCCCATTTGGAATGGGAGTGTCCTTCCTGGCTTTAGTTTCATGAGTTTTGTGCTTTAGCGATGTTCTCTTGTCTCTTGTTTTAGTTGATAATCTTGTAACGGTCGGACCTCCGACGGGACAAACCAACCGGGTCAGCTGGATGTTGGCCCGCTGGAGTTGGCCCTCTGGATATTGACGCGCTGGATGTTTGTCATAGACTAACGAGAACTCTTTGTAGCTTTGTATCGCAATCTGTAGCGTTCTTGTCAATTTTGGTTACGACGAGAGATTGATACAGGTGTGTAGGAAAAGCGAGGCAACGTAGTAGCCAATTCGTAGGGTTAATGTAGATCTGTCGAGAACCAGTATTGTGTATCGCGCTTGCCGCTGGACGAGCTGGGCGGCTATTTTCAGAGTATGACATATTGAGAATCATAGAGACTCCTGAACAGTTGGCGGGATTGGCAGTACTAATAATGGAAGTGCCATCCCCACGGGATGTCAGCATTGTTAAACCATGGTTCGAAACTGTTGAGGCCGATCAAACTGGACGGAGGGAATTGGCTATGCTTGGATCTTCAGAATATGCTTACTGAAGCTGAATGTGCTCACATCGGATCCGCAATTACATTACAGTTCGTTGCAGGGCGGTCGTTGCAGGGCGAATCCTGGAAAATGTCATATATGATGAGCTGGGCGGCTAACTTCGTGGACAGCTGGAAAAGCAGACTCAGTATTCTTGAGCCATTGCAGAAGCTCTAAGTTATCCTGAAACCTGCATCTAATCAGTTTTTCTAAGTAGACAGTCTTTTCGATATGATGCTTAGTGAAACAACTTTGTAAAACCTTATAATTCGTTTGAAACTCATATTCTGCGGTAGCATTGAACTTAACTCTATGAATCCGAAGATATATCGAATCCATTAGCTGCATTAGACTCTGGAAAGCCAATATTCGTCAACCGACCAGTATAACATCAAAGGAATGTCAGTGTTCATGAACGCTAGGGTGTAAGTATAACATGGCGCATAACACAGTGATGCGGTGGAAGAGTTTAACTAGGAAAGCGGCCCGTTCAAGACGGATTTGCGACGGTTACGGCAGTCTCAGAGATACTCGATACTCCTGGTTTCATCAAAGATCGATCGGGTGTCGCCTTTGCCTTGTAGGTGGATTTCGATCTTTGACTAGAAATGAAGCCAGACTGTTTCTCGACCTTTTATTGTTCAGCTTCCTTAGCATAGCTTCAGATTTATCGACCTTGCTGGCGGTAAACCTTGTTGGCTTACGGTTAGACAAAAGAATCGAATGCTTCTTCTAAAGCTCACAGATTCAAGATAGTCAAAAGGCATCAGCAATAAAGTTCAAGCATAGATTGGTACTGTAACAATTGAGTTCCAACGAGTCTTTCGCTTCCTACCACCCGTCAGGCTGGCGATTTAAAGGTTCGCTACCAAGAGAACAGGTTCTGGAGCTCATTACTAATTGATGAAACATTAAATGCTCGAGACGGGGGGATTCCCGTTAGTTGATCGGTTTGATGGCTATACTTCCTTCAACTAGTCGTCAGAGTTCTGTAAATCACTATGAAAAAAATACTGAGTCATTGAATTTATCCACCAGTTTAACTCAGGAAGACCACTCTAGGAGGATTGTTTGAACGATTACTGAAGATGCAATTCAGTCAAGTGAGGACATTGACCAGGAGTCAGTTCAAGAAACCTTTAAAGTTACAATTTCGTGCTAAATTTCATCAACAACAGACATCACCATCGTTAGTCAAATTACACTCGGAGCTTAAATTAGATGAATTACAAGCAGATAATACTCCCGATTATGTCCGTTTGATTCTACGTTCATCGATTTATGATGTTATTGAGGAATCTCCCATTTCGAAAGCAGTAGGACTTTCATCACGGTTAAACACTAATGTTCAGTTGAAGAGAGAGGATCTCTTACCAGTGTTTTCGTTTAAGCTACGTGGAGCTTACAATATGATTGCCAAGTTGGACGATACGCAGAGGAATCAAGGTGTTATTGCTTGTTCAGCAGGTAATCATGCACAAGGTGTTGCATTTGCAGCCAAACATTTGAATATACCAGCGACAATTGTGATGCCAGTATCTACACCATCGATCAAGTATCAAAATGTGTCCCGGTTGGGGTCACAAGTGGTTCTTTATGGGAATGATTTTGATGAAGCCAAGGCAGAATGTGCAAGATTGGCTGAAGAACGTGGATTGACAAATATCCCACCATTTGACCATCCGTATGTGATTGCAGGTCAAGGAACTGTTGCCATGGAAATCTTGAGACAAGTACGCAATTCTGCAAAGATTGGTGCTGTTTTTGTTCCAACAGGTGGTGCTGGTTTGATCGCTGGTGTTGGTGCTTATTTAAAGAGAATTGCACCACATATCAAGATTATTGGTGTCGAAACTTACGATGCTGCAGCATTGCATGATTCGTTGAAAAAAGGCAGTAGAGTCAACCTGCCATCAGTCGGTACATTTGCAGACGGTACTTCGGTACGTTTGATTGGTGAAGAAAGTTTTAGAATCTGTCAAGAAGTTGTAGACGAAGTTGTATTAGTGGGCACAGATGAAATCTGTGCCGCCGTGAAAGACGTTTTCGAAGATACTAGAGGTATAGTAGAACCATCGGGCGCTTTGGCGGTAGCAGGATTAAAGAAATATATTACACAACTACACCCTGAAATTGATCATTCTAAGCATACTTACATCCCAATCCTTTCCGGTGCCAATATGAACTTTGACAGGCTCAGATTCGTTTCTGAACGTGCTGTGCTTGGTGAAGGTAAGGAAGTCTTTATGCTCGTCACTATCCCAGATATCCCCGGTTCATTCAAGAAACTACAAAAAGTTATCCACCCAAGAGCGGTAACAGAATTTTCGTACCGTTACAATGAACATCGTCACGAGTCCACTAGCGAAGTTCCTAAGGCCTACATTTACACTTCATTCAGCGTCGTTGACCGTGAAAAGGAAATCAAACAAGTCATGCAACAAATTCACGCTCTTGGTTTTGAAGCCGTTGACATCTCAGATAACGAGATGGCTAAATGTCATGGTAGATATTTAGTGGGCGGCGCCTCCAAGGTACCCAATGAGAGAGTTATCTCTTTCGAGTTCCCAGAAAGACCAGGTGCATTGACCAAATTTTTAAGCGGACTTACAGATTCATGGAATTTAACTATGTTCCATTACAGAAATCATGGTGCCGATATTGGTAAAGTGCTAGTCGGTATTTCAGTTCCTCCCAGAGAAAACTTGACTTTCCAAAAGTTTTTGGAAGATTTGGGTTACAGATACCAGGACGAATCAGACAATATGGTCTACCAGAAATTTTTGAAATACTAGATTTCATTGAACATACAATTTATACATATAGAATGTCCTCATTATTAACTCGCGTTAACTAAAGAATCTCTATAGAAGTTGATTCTAGATGAGTCTTTGATAAGTGAAAGTACTTGGGAGAGATGTTGAAACGATTTTATCATGCATTCCAACCTAGAAAGATATCTAGAGATAGTTTTGAAATATTACCAAGTCATGAATTGCTACAACATTTAGGATTTCTAAGACAGACACAGAGTGGTCTAGTGAATTGGCTACCAATTGGACTTCGTTCATTAAATAAGATCGAGAATATTGTTAGAAATCGAATGAACGATGAGGGACACGCCATGGAGGTTCAATTGAGCACTTTGTCTCCAAAAGGATTGTGGGAAACTACGGGTCGTTGGTCCAACACTGAATTATTCAAACTAAGAGACGCTAGGAAAGCTGAATTCTGTCTAACTCCAACCTGTGAGGAAGATATTACCAATCTCATGAAGAATTATATCTCGACTTATAAGGATATGCCGTTATTGGTATATCAAATTACAAAGAAGTACCGTGATGAGCTGAGACCCAGGGCAGGATTGTTAAGAGGTCGTGAATTCCTCATGAAAGATGCCTATTCGTTTACTGGTAACAGGGAAGATGCGTTAAAGATGTTTGATCAAATGAATGCGGTTTATTCCCAGATCTTTACAGATCTGGGAATACCGTTCGTTAGCGCTTGGGCTGACAGTGGAGATATTGGTGGTGATTTGAGTAAAGAATACCATTACGTCCATCCATCTGGAGAAGATACGTTGCTGACATGCAACAATTGTGGGACATCCTCCAATATTGAAAAATGTGAATCGTTCCCTCAGGAAATGAATACGCATTTGGGGGATGTCAATGTGAAATATACCTTGAACAAAGCGCACGATACTCTCATATGCTTTTATTATCCGAAGGATCGCCAATTGAATTGGAATCTCGCAATGGAGGCCGCTGAGCACGATGTAGACGGCTCAATGAGATATATGGGAGAAGATGAAGTGTTGAAAATATTCCAAGAGTCTAATGAAGACTTACTTTTCTCTCGAGTTCTCAGAATAATGGATTGTCGCTTGAGTTCGAGATCTAACTTCCCTGATTTCCCACTACGACAATATTTAAAGAGTAATTTCGGACAGATCGACGATGTTTCCTTAGTAGAAGCCCATGAGGGCGAGATCTGTGGTATCTGCAATGAGGGACTACTGAAAGCTAATAAGACTATTGAAGTTGGCCATACGTTTCACCTTGGGACCAAATACAGCGAGGCCTTGGCGGCTCAGTTTACTGACCGAGACAATAAAATCTCTGCTATTGAAATGGGATGCTACGGCATCGGTGTAAGCAGACTGCTTGGCGCCATTGGAGAAATCACCAGGGACAAGCAGGGATTCAGGTGGCCTTCCAAAATAGCACCTTACCGAGTATCCATATGCGTAGCGCCAGGAAATAACGAGATCAAGCAGCGGATTAAACAAGAAATACAAGAGACCATGGGCAATGAAATTATGGACAAATTCAATGAAAAATTGGGACTTGGAGCCCGAATTAGTTATTCACATGCCATTGGTATTCCGTTATGTATCATCGCGGGTCCAAAGAATTGGCCTAACGTCGAGATCGAAGTGAGAGGTAAGAACTGGCTTAACGACAATATTCCCACTTGGAGGGAAGCGCATAAGAAACTCCACGACACTCTAAAATGGCGAGTCATCGAAGGCGACTCCAAGCCCGAGAAACACATCGTTCCAATAGAACATCTATCAAGAGTGCTAGCACTTCTTTTAAAAGACCTTTGAAAGGCCTTATTTGATGACAATATACACGCTTACATCTTGTACATACAGCAGAAAAAGCCATTATCACTTCAAAATAGCTTTCCAGTCACCTTAGCGATGACATGCAGTGCAACTACGGAGAAGATAAACGCAACCGCCAAGAATAGTACCACTAATGGATCAACTCTCAACCCGTTTGCTTCATCCGTATATATCTTCAAAATAGAACTCGAAGAACCACCGTGACCTGCCTGTCTGGTAGAAGCTGGAGTCTGCTTCAATTGCTTCTCCTTGGCATTTTGAGCTTGTCTTCTCTTTTGCAGTGTACGTTGACCACCTGGCGGAGTTACAGACATCAGAAAGTAATTAAAAAAAAAGTTGGAACACGAACTTGGACTATGTCGACAGCACGCTAACGTACCAAACTGTAATAGTACCTCTGAATAACCAATTCTGAATCCTTTAACTCGATTTCACTTGTAACAACTAACATGTAAATACTTGAATCTTCTATTCAAAGTTGGAAATTTTCGTTACCCGGAACAAACCGTCACGAGTGATGTCACAAGCCGGGTAATTACTGATAATGTTACCCGGCCCAATCCGTTCAAAACGATATAGTTAGTCCGGGTGACCGCTAGAGGCCGGGTAACTTTTTTTTTAGAGATTTTCAAATTTTTTGAAGCCAAAGAATTCGAGATTATTGCCACATCAAATAAGAGTTAAAGGACCCCTTTATAGTGAATTATAAAGCCCCTGTGATGGCAAATCGGTCTTACTAAGTTAGTAATTGATCGTAACTGACCTCGCAAGGGATATTTTTGAATTGTTAACGAATTAGAAGCTCTTTTTTTTGTGTTTTTTCCCGTGTTTTTTGTGTTTATATTGGTGTTAAAACAGTGATCATCGCAGTTTAAATCTCGTAGTAATTGGGAAGGATGGGAGATATGGATAATGTGTTTTCCGGCCGTGAAACGGAGGTATTGGGAAGATCCAGCGAAGGAAAATCTGCTCAGACCGGATCGAATGAAAATTCTGAACAACAGACGTTATTTGGAACAGATGAAGCGTCTTTGAATGAGGAAGATGTGATTCCGACAGCGATTGTGATTAAAAATATTCCGTTTGCTATCAAGAAGGAACAATTATTGGATGTTATCGCGAAATTGGACTTACCATTACCGTATGCGTTCAATTATCATTTTGATAATGGTGTATTTAGAGGATTGGCATTTGCTAATTTCACTAATACGACTGAAACGACCCAGGTTTTAAATTCTTTGAATGGTAGAGAGATTGGTGGAAGAAAGATTAGGGTTGAATTCAAGAAGATGTTACCACAAGCTGAGAGGGAACGAATTGAACGGGAGAAGAGAGAAAAACGTGGACAATTGGAAGAACAACATAAATCATTGTCAAATTTGTCGTTGCATTCGTTGGGGAAAGTATCCACAACTGCTAATATAACTAGCTCTTCCAACAGCCAATTATTTGCGACTTTCTTAAACGAATCTGGTAATGCAAGCGTTAGTAACAATAAAAATGGTATGATGAATCACTCCAATCTGCTTCAAAGTCAGGATTTCCCTGTGAAAGCCCCTTATTTTGCGCAGCAGAATGTTTCGCAACATCAACCAGTGCAGCAGTCACAACAGTCTGCCAGGCTGACAGCTGTGCCTAACGCCTTAGCCGGTGAAAGACTTTTCGCTCCATTGCCATCATCAGCGGGATCACCACTACCACCACAACAACTTGATTTTAACGATCCAGATACTTTGGAAATCTACTCGCAACTACTGCTTTTCAAAGACAGAGAAAGATTTTACTATGAGCTAGCATATCCCTTGGGTTTATCAGCAACTCATAAGCGAATCATCAATGTCTTGTGTTCCTTTCTAGGTTTGGTCGAAGTTTATGACCCCAGTTTCATTATTATCAGAAGGAAGCTCCTGGACCAGGCAACTTTGCAATCCCATTTGCAGCAGCAAGGTCAAGGTTCAATGTTAAGTTCTTTACAACCAAATTCGACAGGCGGTTCGATGAATAGGTCACATTCATATACCAGTTTGTTACAAGCCCATGCAGCGGCATCGGTGGCTGCGGCAGCGAACCCAAACTCTGTTTCATCACCAAGCTCTAATAATCATAATTCCACCAACCCTTCAAACTGTTCTGTCGCAACGTCCAAGTTACCTCAAATACCGCCCCAGCAGATAGCTCAACCACAATCACAAGGAACTCAATTGGTGTCTTCTCCTTCACAGTTAATACAACCTACCGCTTTGCATAACGCTGAGTCGCAACAATCACAACAACAATCTTTTATGAGACAGCAGGCTTCTTTGACGCCTTCCTCTAGAATACCATCTGGATACCTGACGAATAACACCCAATTGAACAGTGTCAACCCATTGTTAAGGAACTCAAATATATCACCTCCCAGTAACAATGTTCAACCGAATACAGCACAACACCGAGTTCCACCGTCCTTCTACTCAAATGCCACCACTTCTTTGCAAATTCCAGAACAACAATCACAACAAACTAATGCTCAATTGTTACCACAACACACCAATGGATCTCTCCACTCTAATTTTTCAATTCAATCTTTCCATGAAGACATACCATCTTCAGTTAATGGTCAAGAAATGGTTTACACATCCCTAGGACATGCTGGTTTTAGCAATGGTTTAGAAGAAGGCCTTAACCGTTCACTAAGCGGATTAGATCTACAATCCAATGCCACTGGAACTCTTAATAATAATTCAACCGCTAGAAAAGCTCTATGGTAATGAGCTAACACCTTCCAGATCTGATAGAATTTTTGTTATTTTTATTATTCCGCAATTGACCAATTTACGACTTTCAGCATCCCCAGTGATGCACTTTTGATGCCCAGATATGTCACTATATTTTTACGCTCACCAATTTTGACGAAGATGATATTATATTCAGTGAATTGAACAATCCATTGTATTTTATAAATGACGTTACGTTTGGACGATCAAAGACTCGCTGAATATGTTTCATCAGCTACTATACAAGAGTATATGGTTTTAATTTTTAATGCGACGAGCTTGAAGAACACATTACAAGTTCAATCAACGTAGAATTGCTTGAAAGAACAACAACTTTAGCGTTGATGCTACTAGAAATGCTATACTTGCAAGTAGTCTTGAAATCTGTGGCAATGGCCCTCCGAGAGCAGTGGCCTTCCAAGAGAGGTTACTTAGCTAGAAGTTTCAAGCTCTGAATGGGCCAAGCAGGCTTCATTATGTGGTCTATCTTGTTAAAGTTGTAGTAGCGAAGTCTTTATAGAAGCGTTGAACTTGAACAACGTTAAACAGTAATTGAACAAGAGAATCAACGTTTAAGAGGCCGATTTGGACCTAGAAAGCTGGGATAAAAGGTCTGAAGTTAAATAGAAGATTGAAGATTACTAAACTGGATTTTAAATCATTGAATAACACAATCTTTTATAACCCGAATGAAGCTTCGATACTCTTGAGCTTAGTATGGAAAAAGTTGGAAGTTCTCAAAGTATTGAGAATCAATTGAGCCAGAATAAATCATCTGGATTGATCAATGGAATTGGGAATGGTCGTATTAGTAACAAGTTATTGAAAAATCTGGAAATATCCGATAATATACACTCAGAATATGCCAAAAAAGCGTTAGAAGATCCTAATGGAACTCGATCTACTAGAAGTCATCGAGATGTCAGATACGTTTATAAAGCTCCAAGGTTTGTCCCAAGGCGGCAAGAAGCGGGAAAGTTGAAGAATCAACGACGAACGGAAGAGATTGGTTCTCCAAGAGATATTGAAACAGCTAATAGATTGAATCCCTATGTGCAGTTCATGGCAGATCAATATGAAATTGACGAGTCACCTTTGCCGTCTGATTTTTCGAAAGTTAAGATACGATATGATCCAGTGAAGTTGCTTAACTTTCGAAGGCTTTTGAATGCATCTATTGAGCCATTGGATGGTAGTAAAAACTTGCAATACGGTTATGGTGAAGATTTTGATATTCATGAGCCAGAAGACCTGGCTTGTATGATAGATAATGATTGCGCCGTTCCATATCGGTACGCTATCGCGAACAAGAACGATTATTCTACATTGAGGACGGCACCAACCATAGAGGACCGGGAGTTGTTCCAACAGCTTTTAATTCAATCATCGACAGCAGCTTACTATAACTCGAACGTGTCGCTCACCGCTCATGACGCAGTGGACAATGATGACGAGGACCAACCTACACGAAGCAAGATTAGAAGACGGGCTGATTTTCTTCAGCAGGCCAAGACTCAGCCCAAGAAGGCTTCCAGAGCAGCTGGCATCGAGTGTATATTCTTAAGAGGCTATGAGATAGAGACGTGGTACACAACCCCATATCCGGAAGAATACAACAGGAACAAGATTCTTTATATTTGTGAATTTTGTCTCAAGTACATGAGCTCCAGGTATGTCTTTTACAGACATCAACTCAAGTGCAAGGTTTTCAGGCCGCCAGGTAACGAAGTATATCGAGATGGTAAGCTTTCAGTATGGGAAATTGATGGCCGTGAGAATGTCATATATTGTCAGAACCTTTGTTTGTTGGCAAAATTATTCCTCAATTCAAAGACCTTGTACTACGATGTCGAGCCGTTCATCTTCTACGTTTTGACAGAAAGAGAAGATAACCTTGATCAAGCACCTCAGTTTCATCTTGTTGGATATTTCTCGAAGGAGAAACTGAACTCAACGGATTACAATTTGAGTTGCATTTTGACACTTCCCATTTACCAAAGAAAAGGCTATGGTCAGTTCCTAATGGACTTCTCTTATTTATTGTCAAGAAGAGAGTTCAAATGGGGTACTCCAGAAAAGCCATTATCTGACATGGGTCTTCTATCATATCGGAATTACTGGAAAGTTAAATGCGCTCAAACGCTAATGGAGCTTAAGAAATTGCAACCGAATGATCCAAATCTTTGTCTTCAAATTCGTCTTGAAGACATTTCCAATCTCACTGGTATGACTCCGACAGACGTTGTGCTTGGCCTGGAGTTACTCAAAGTGTTCCAACAAAAGGACGAAAACTCACCATCACCACGTTATATCATCAAAGTGGATTCATGGGATCGAATTGAACAAATATCTAAGAGCTGGGAAACACGAGGTTATCAGAGACTGGATTCCTCGAAATTAGTCTGGAAACCAATGATTTTTGGACCTTCCTGTGGTGTGAATGCTGTTGGGACCATGTTAGAAACTACTACTGGCACTACAAGAATAACAGGCAGCCATGCCGCTTCAGAGGACTTCTTCAACAAAAGTATATCGATGCTGACCAATTTTTTACATGATGATCTTGCTGATCCTAGGCCCATGGAGGCAGGAGCTTGGCAAACGATCGCTAAGAGAGATAAACTCTGCATATCCAAACCACGAATCTAATAACGAGGTGCCAGAAACACATGCCACAGGACATGAAACACTCTAGATAAGGACTTGCGCACAGCGGAGCTTTGCAGTGGTCAGAAAACCGTAGAGGTTTGCACAGACAGACCTCAGTGTAATATGAGTCGATTAGTTTAGGCTGCGCAGATCCGGCGGCAACCTTTTGTAATAGTATTGACGATAGTAATTAATAGTAATGTCAGTGTACCAGTCTTGAATTTCTGGTTGAGCAGGACAAGTCATTGTAGGATGTGGCCGCCATGTTTACGAGGATTCACATGGTCAAGCTAGATGAAATCTAGTTGTGACTCAAAGACCCTAAGTAACCAAGATTTTGGCATCTACATACTCGTTTCTCAAAACTTTGAATGTAAGCTATAATGTTTAATAGGTTAAAGCGTCCCATTCAGAATGGAGCTGATCCCCGGAAGTGGTGTTGTATTTGAAGCTGGAGGATATTGAGTTCTAGGCCTCTGAGTGTGATAACTTCGTAAATCATTCTTGTTCTCGTTAGTTGCCTCGATACGTTGGCGGTTATCGACATTGGTGGATACATCATCGTTCGTTGTAGTGGAAGATATTATTGAAGCGGGAGTATTCTCCTTCGACAACGACGGAAGAGATATGGACTGGTGTAATGGATCCACGCCTTCATCATAACCATCATGATGATTATGCTCGGCTTCATCACAGGTATCCTCGTCAATAGCGGTGTCCTCTGGTGTGATAGATTTTCTTGGGGAATGCAATGGTGACTCAGAAGGTTCATTAGATGCTGCAGGAGAGTTCGTCAATGACAGTGTGTCCAATCTCCATTGAATTTCCTTATCTGTTCTGTTTGGCAGAAGTATAGAGAGTTCCATCATGGACAAATTTCTAGAGCCACTTTCATTCAGCAATTGATCTTCTTCTGTAGACCAGCTTTGCGATTCAGGCATAGCAATATTTTGAGCAAACGGTTGATGTGGATGTAATTGATGTAATTTTTGTTGTTGCACTTTTGGATGAAGTCTTGTATGAGTTCTAGGCATGTGCTGAACGGCGCCTGGCGGAAGGTCCATGAAGCTGGCGGCTGATGACGTAGAAGAAGACGATGCCGACCGACGGGTGCGGCTTTTCACGGTAGAATCTCTTCTGGAGCCCTTTGGCGTGGAAGACGCAGTTGACATGCCAAACATACCGGTCAACGAAGTTGGAGCTGTGATCATCGAACCTCTTCGTGAAGGCGTATTGCTGGAGACGTTAAAAGAAGATCTTCTCGATCGATTTGCAAACGAATTCTTTCTTGTTTTCGTAGTGTTCAATGTGGTGTTCAACGCCGCAGTTAGATGAGAAGTGGTGCTATTAGTAGCGGTCGCTAATGGTTGCGCAAACGAGTTCCTTCTTGATTTCACTATAATCTTCGGTATAAATCCAATATTATCTTCCTCCTTCGCAACTTTAACCCCATTCGTAAGACCGCCAGCGCTATGATTCATGGTACTATAATGACCTAACGAAAATGAATGCGAATTGGACCTTGCTTTGAAAAAATTGGAGCCTGCTCCATTATTACTATTGACCATTTGATAATTATTCTGTGCATTAGAAGACAACGAAAATGTCGACCTCAAACATGGCAACGATGGCGTTGCCACAATCGAATTGGGCGCAGAAACAACACCAGGTTGCAATTTTGGCGGAGCAGACACTGGAATAGCAATCGCTGGCGATACATCTCTACTCCTTTTCCCATCTTCAACCTTTGTATTACCATTCCCCGGGAAATCCGTAACATCAACATTCGCAGTCTTATTAGACTTTAAATTACCAGATTTCAACCTTCTCCATCTAAACTGACACGCATTCGGAGTCCTATTCGTAAAATACTGCGATATATCCTTCCACCCCAATTTCTTCACTTCTTTCAAATGACGTAATAAAATATCATCCTGAGGATCCCAAGAAGACGGATTCTTCGGTTTATTCTCACTCTTCTCACCACAAGATCCACTACAACTACTCTCAACCGTCGTTACACTCCCATTCACACTAGAACCACTACTTTTCACATGATGCGGATGTAATTGCGGATGCGGATGCGTACCAAGAATAGAAAGATGTGACGATACCGACGAACCTGCTGCTGTTGATTTACCCAATGTCATCTCACAATTTTCACCTAAAATCTTCGTTAGACCATCAAATTTCTTCGTTTTTTCTCCCAGTAACAACTTTCCGTACCGTTACCAATCCAATTCAAACTCCAATTCACTTCAAATCCCAGCTTTAACTACCTTTTGTACCGTATTCTTACCATAATTAACATGCGATGAGCTTGTTCATCGACCTGATTTTGTGCGTCGGTGAAAAAAAAACTGGTTTGTTGTACGGCAGTTTCTAAGCGATTTGAAAAATTCAGCCAAATTTTGAAAAATTCAAGGCGATGAGCTGGAAGTCGATGAGCTAGAAGGCGATGAGCTGGAGTAACTGGTAGTGATAGCCGGGTTTATGGTGGTATGGTACGGTAGGATTGGTGTAGTAGGTCAGAGATTTGTGAGTGGGGTTCGTCGGATGTGTTCTTACTATGATATTGGGTTGAATTTGACTGATCCGATGTATCGCGGTGTGTATAATGGGAAGAAATACCATGAGAGTGATGTTAGGGAAGTTGTGAGTCGGGCCAGTGAGTGTGGAGTGAGATGTGCGTTGTTGACAGGTTCTTCTGTGGTAGAGTCTCGGAGATGTGTTGAGTTGGCACATAGCGATGAGTTGAACGGGAACGGTGTGAAATTGAAGTATACTATTGGAGTTCATCCCTGTTGTGTGAACGAGTTTGCGGATCAGGATGTTGGTATTGATAATCCGTCTCATGATGAAGCATTGAACGAGACGTTGGGGTTGAAAGTCTTGGAAAGTCCGGAGAGTAGTCATTTGAAATTGAAGGAATTGTATGAGTTGATAGAGGAACGAATTGCTGATTCGAGTTTTAGTGCTATTGGTGAAATTGGATTGGATTATGATAGATTTTATTATTCGGGGAAACAGATGCAAAGGATTTTTTTCGAAGAACAGTTGAAATTGAGTTGTCTTGTTAGTAATCCACGGTTGCCGCTGTTCTTGCACATGAGGAACTGTTGTGATGATTTCGTGGCGATAATGAAGAAATTCGTTGATGGATTCCATGATAAAGACGACAAGTTTGGGTTAGCATCGATTGCAGGTGTGGAAAAACCAGTATTTTATAAGTTTAAACCGGAAAGGATGTTTGTCACTCATTCGTTCACTGGTTCTGTGGCTGATCTCGAGAAGATACTAGCATTGTCACCGCATAGTTATATTGGCATGAATGGTTGTTCGCTCAAATCTGAAGAAAACATCGATTGTGCAAGAGCTGTACCCGTGGAAAGACTATTGTTGGAGACTGATGCACCTTGGTGTGATATTAGAAGAACCCATTATTCATACCAGTTCTTATCGGGATACGAATCTCCGTATAAATCGGTGAAGAGAGATAAACTTTCCAAAGTATCTCAGGATGATAGATGGAAAACAATGGTCAAGGGCAGAAATGAACCTTGCACGATGGAACAAGTAGCCCTGGTGGTTGCAAACGTAAAGGAAATACCTTTAAAGCAATTGACGGAAATTGTTTGGGATAACAGTTGTCGCGTATATGGTGGTTAAGCAGTAGTTGAATTCACCATTAAACCTCATTTTATCGCTTTATTAATATTAATTATATTATACGTCGCATTGCAAAATTGGAAAATAGTGTACGATGTTGCGCGGACCATTGGTAATTGATGCCAAGCAGTAAGTTCAAATTTCTTCAATCTTCTTGTCGGAATCTTGCGGATCTTTGTCATCATCCTCTTCAGGGACCATTTCACCGGCTGCTGCATTGCTCAATGAGGCTAACATATCAGTCAAGGCGGAACCGTGAATATACGAGACATTATTTGGTCCTTGGCTTATTTGTATACCGCCAGCTCCTAGTAGAGCCTCAAGGGAGAAAAGATCCACTGGTCCATTGGCATTACTACCGGTTTGACTGGCGCCACGTCTGTTTATATTGCTCGTAACTGCATCAGAATCTGTGTCGGTATCGTCAATTTCCATCTCATCGTGATTGTTATGGCTTCTACTTTCGCCGACGCTTCTTAGGTTTTGAGTAGAGTTTTCCTGAGAAAAACGATCCTGTGGATGTTTTGTTGTCACTGCAAAGATAGTCGCATCATCCTTTGGAAAATGATAATACGTAAACACTTGTCTTCTTCTCTTTTCAAAAGACACTTCAATATTATAATTCTTGGCTCTTATACGTTCAAACCATTGTTCCACTGATTCTCCATCTTTCAATAAAGCCACAACAGAAATACTCATATTATCACATCCGATACCGGTACCTTCTGTTGTTGGGGAACAACAAACGTCAATAATTCGAGAAGAAATATCGTTTAACGTCATATCGCCCTTAGAGATACCATAATGAACCAAATCAACACAATCCTGTGACGATAAACAATCCCATATACCATCACAAGCCAACACAACAAACTCATCATCATCATAATTCAATTCATGCTCTATAATATCCGGTACCGCAGTAACTATCTGTTCATGAGGTGCCAATTCCGAGTTAGATTTAAATTCAAAATCACCAATCGCACGAGATAAAGCCAAATTACCATTTACACGACCCATTTCAACAAATCCCTTTGCAGCAACAATTCTCGATTTTTCACTCGCTAAAGTTGGTTTATGATCATACGAAAGTGCTTTTGCCCTCCCCTTGATCGATATAACAGTCCTACTATCTCCAGCATTACCACAAACAACTTTTTTCTGCAATTTCGACACTAAAATCGATGTCGCCGTGCATCCACTATAATCATTCCGCAAAACGGGATCCTTCAGAAGATCTTCATCCGTTTGTAAATACGTATCGATCAAAGCCTGGCTCAAATTCCCATTTTTAAAAGTTTTTTGTCTTTGTAAAATTGATGCAATCTTCTCACCACAATACTGTGCCACACTAGCACCACCATGTCCATCAAATATACTATACAAAGCAATATGATCCCTATCGGATGCATTCAGCACATTCGGTTGAACCACGTGTGCATCTTCCATAGACATACGCCAACCTTGCATTGCACATAACCCAAAAGCAGTTAAACGATCTTCACCAGAATGATGTTCCTTGTCGATAACGGGATTCGACAGTATCTGACCCATCTTTCAAACAACAAAACAAAACACAAAACAAAACACGCACAATCACAAACGCAAACTAAATTCCACTGATGCTACACACTAATACCACCGTTTAGACCTCTTGACAACCTTTCAGATTGATTTAACCTCTCTTTATATACAAAGTATCGCCACCAAGACTGTTAGTCTCTTAGTTAAATCCCCCTTATCTTGTTGATTTGGAAGCTCGAATTTTCATCACTAAGTACGACTTTTTTTTTCAAGGCTAAATTTGATGAAAAATCAGCCAAGATGAGTCAGTTTTAGCTTGAATTTTAACGAATTGTGAGCTATAAAGGTCGTTTTGTTGGCTATTGACGGTTGTTAGTTGTCCAGAGTGGGTTTTAGTGTTGTTGTGATTCTTTTGCCGGATCGAAAATGGTTAATTTTAAGGTACAACCGGATATTGAAGGTTTACGTCAATTGGAAAATGAAAATGATGCTAGTGTTAATATGTATCCCGTTTATGCGTTTGTTAGTGGTGTTGATTTGACACCACATGTGGCATATTTGAGGTTAGCGCAGTTGAATGATGCGGGGAGGACACCTTCGTTTTTGCTGGAGAGTGCAAAGAGTAGTAATGAATTGGATAGATATTCATTTATTGGTGTTTCTCCACGTAAAGTTATCAAGACTGGACCTACTGAGGGTGTAGAGGTAGATCCATTGGTTGTTTTGGAAGAAGAGATGTCAAATTATAGGGTTGCGGAGAATGTACCCGGTTTACCCAAACTAAATGGTGGTGCAATTGGTTATATATCGTACGATTGTGTGCGGTACTTTGAGCCCAAGACTGCTAGACCTTTGAAAGATGTTTTGAAAGTGCCCGAGGCGTATTTGATGATGTGTGACACGATAGTAGCGTTTGATCATGTTTTCCAGAGGTTCCAGATTATTCATAACATTAACACGAGGGAGACTTCGCTGGAGGAAGGTTATCAAGCGGCGGTTGAAGTGATTAGAGATATTGTTAAGAGATTGACCGATGTTGAATCGCCAATTCCATACCCTCATCAACCACCGATCAAGTTAAAACAGGATTTTGAGTCTAATATTGGCCAGGAGGGCTATGAAAACCATGTAAGGACTCTCAAAGATCATATTAAGAAAGGTGATATTATACAAGCTGTTCCTTCTCAAAGAGTCGCTAGACCAACTTCTTTGCATCCTTTCAACATTTACAGACGTCTTAGAACAGTCAATCCTTCCCCATATCTTTTCTACATCGATTGCTTGGATTTCCAGATCATTGGAGCTTCGCCTGAGTTGTTGTGCAAATCCGATAATAAAAATAAAGTCGTCACTCATCCAATCGCTGGAACCATCGGTAGGGGATCCACAGCGGATGAGGACGATGTGCTCGCTGAACAACTGAAGGGATCAATAAAAGATCGCGCTGAGCATATCATGTTGGTTGACCTGGCCAGAAATGACGTTAACAGAGTTTGTGATCCCAAGACGACTAATGTAGATAAACTACTAACAGTGGAGAAATTCTCGCATGTGCAACATTTGGTCTCCCAGGTAAGTGGTACTCTAAGAAAGGATAAGACCAGATTCGATGCCTTCAGATCTATCTTCCCAGCGGGTACCGTTAGCGGAGCTCCAAAAGTTAAAGCAATGGAACTCATTGCTGAACTCGAGGGCGAAAGACGTGGCGTCTACGCAGGCGCTGTCGGTCACTGGTGCTACGATGGTAAAACAATGGATACATGTATTGCTCTCAGAACAATGGTATACAAAGACGGTATCGCCTATTTGCAAGCAGGTGGTGGTATCGTTTACGATTCCGACGAATACGACGAGTACATTGAAACAATGAACAAGATGATGGCAAACAACACAACAATTGTCCAGGCAGAGGAGATTTGGGCCGCTCGCGTTGGAACCGCTTGAACACCGATAGTTATACAAAGACTATCAATTAAAGACTATCTAATAGCATAAATTCAACAAAGTATAAATAATCTATAGAATGCGATTATGATCCTCATTGACAGTTTTCATTCGACTTTTGATGATCTAAAAGTCGCCATAGTTAAGCAATTTTTCACTTAAACCATCAGATGATTTAACGTTGTAACTTAAATAAACTGGTATTGTACCAATGATGAATCAATCGAATTCAAATTTCCCCGTATTCTTTGTCATTGCAGCAGCTTCACTGGTAACTGGGTATTATTTAGGTCAAATACTTCCATCAGCATCGAGAACTGGACAAGTGCAACAGATACTCAGGCAATGCAAGCAAAAGGCTGAGTTAGATAGTAATGGATCTGAAAATGAGCATGACGACGATGAAGACGAGGAAGATTATGAAGAAGAAGAAGATGATGATTTTGAAATCAATTCACTTTCATTAAACGATGTTCCTGGAGAAGTAAGAATGGCACTTGTGATTCGTCAGGATCTTGGGATGCAAAAGGGTAAAATTGCAGCTCAATGTTGTCATGCAGCGCTTTCATGTTTCCGTATGATTGGTTGCGATCCGAACCGCGAGTCATATAATCCTCAGTTGGTCCAAAGATGGTTGAGATGCGGACAAGCAAAGATAACACTTAAATGTCCCGATAAGGAGACTATGGATGAGCTTTATGCGAAGGCCATTTCACTTGGAGTTAACGCTTGTGTAATACATGATGCAGGTAGGACACAAATTGCAGCTGGAAGTGCCACGGTTCTGGGAGTGGGACCGGCGCCGAAGGCTGTTCTTGATCAGATAACTGGTGAGTTGAAGTTGTATTAGTTGCAAATTGTATATAGTCTTGCAAGAAGGAGACAAAAGCGTGCAACCCCGTGTAGAACACATCCATTTAGATCCACCTTTGCAAAACGACCGTGTTGATTAGATCAGCTTCTTTTAAAGTTGCGTCGAAATTGTCGAGTGGTTTGACTGGGAAGGCGTAGTTTAGCGTGAATGGTCTTGACTTATCCTGTGTGTTTTCTTTGACGTGATCGTACAGATGTTGAACTGTATCTATGGCATTGCAACGGAAAACTTCTCTTTTACCGTTGGCGTACCGTATTTGAACTGACGAATCACCTGTTGGGGTTGGTTGCTTTTCAGCATCGTTGGTATTATCCCTGGGGGAAGCGGGCTCTACGCTTGAAGTCTCAGACTCGCCAGGAATTGGAGACCCTAGTCTTTGTCCCTGACCTTGAAATCCACCCAATTTCCTTTTTGGTGGTCTGAACGATTCTTCCATTTTCTTGTAAACGTTTACATCTACTTCCTGCCCAAATTGCACATCCAAAAGTTTCAATGGTGCCCTTCCTTGGTTCAATTCGTTCAGATAAAAGCTGTTGGCAGGATCGTCATAACGGTAAAGCGGGCCGTCCCCGACTTGAAATCCCTCTTTCCAGAACGTTATTTCTCTGGTAACTTTTTGTGGCCTGGATGGTAATTCTTCCTCCCTTAGATCTGCCACCACTTGATTGGGAGAATCAACGCTCGAACCCAATTTATATCCTCTTCCAGTGAAATGATGAACGGGCCTCTCTTCCGATGATCCTTCTGCCTGTTGTTGCGCTCCCCTTCTAGCTTTCTCGAAAAGGTCTCTAATCAGAGAGTTAGAATCATTGGGATCTGTCACTTCCAAACCCGAAGTTTCACCACCGGCAAAAGTATTCCTATTTTGATCATCATCATCCTCGTCAGCCGCCTGTCCACGAACCATATCTGAAAAGCTCATAAATTTTGGTCTACCACCACTGCCGGCGCTAGCACCATTCCCGGATTGACCCGAAACTGTAGAAGATGTCCTGCTAACGGGGGTTCTTTCTCGCACTGGACTTTGACTTGTCCGGTTCTCCGCAGGAGAACCGGATTGTGACGCATAGTACGCATTCAAAGCTTCTCCAAGATCTCCAAACTCTTCCAAGTACCGCTGGGCAACGCCAACTGAACAATTGGCTAAAGCCATAAATTGCTGGATACGATCATCACTAACACCAGACATTGTAATGACAAATCCACAATACCTTTATCCAACTAATCTTAACTCGTAGATCATACTTCAAATCTTCAAACCATTCTCTCTATGCCTTTGTATATTTTGCCACCCCTACCTACACCAGGCACGTGCCACCACCAGTACACCGCACCTAAGCAATAGCCGCCGAGGTCTTGCCATCGTAATACCGTTCAGCGGTTACCATCAAATATCATTCGACGTATTCACGCAGTCAGTGCTCCTATTGTAGTCAGTGCTCCTATTGTGGCAGATCAGCGGCTATGCGGTAAGCGGCTATGCAGTAAGCGGCCGTCTGCCACACCAGTAAAAGGATCCAACAGGCTCGCTAATCTCATTCAGTTGACACCAGTACGTTCTATCTATACCTTCTCTTTAACTGTCTTGTTTCCTTCTGTCTAAAAGTGAAGAATAAAAATGATAAAGTAGCCTCCAGGGCGAATGTTGAATGCGCTATATATATTATACAAGGGGGTTTAATGGATTTAGTGAAGACAAATAACAGACAGACAAAACAAGGATAAAAGCACCGATGTTGAATCCCAAATGAGTGTCAATCGATGTAGGACTGATCATTCATTTTAAAGTAATTGTGACTTTTATTTCTTGTATTGTTCACGGAAGTATTTGGCAGCTTCCACCATGTTAGTTAAAGAAAGTTTTGTTTCTTCCCAATCTCTTGTCTTCAAACCACAGTCTGGGTTAACCCAGAATTTTTCAGCTGGGTAAGATTTTAAGATAGTTTGAATCTTGGAGATGAATTCTTCCTTGGATGGAACTCTTGGAGAGTGAATGTCGAATAGACCTAGACCAATATGGTTTGGGTAGTTTTTGAATTCAGCGATATAGTTTGGATCGTCTTTTTTAGAGAATTCGATAGAGACGACATCTGCGTCTAGGGCTTTGATGTGGTTTGGATCTAAGTCAGAGTAACAGAAATGGGAGTGAATTTGAGTGTCGTTGGCGACACCAGAAGTGGCAACTCTGAAGGCCTCAGCGGCCCATTTCAAGTAGGCGGATCTTTCTTCGCCGGCTCTTAATGGTAGACCTTCTCTGATAGCAGGTTCATCGACTTGGATAATTCTGATACCGGCAGATTCCAAGTCGTTAACTTCATCACGCAAGGCCAGAGCTAATTGCAAAGCTTGGGTTTTTTGGTCCACGTCATCTCTTGGGAAGGACCATCTCAAACAGGTGACTGGGCCGGTTAACATACCTTTGACTGGCTTGGTGGTGATCGATTGAGCGTAGACGGATTCCTTGACGGACATTGGCTTTGGTCTGGACAAATCACCGACAATGATAGGTGGTCTGACGTATCTGGAACCGTAAGATTGGACCCAACCGTTGGTGGTGAAAGTGTAACCGTTGATTTGTTCACCAAAATATTGAACCATATCGTTTCTTTCTGGTTCACCGTGGACCAGAACATCCAAACCGATTTCTTCTTGGAATCTGATAACCATTTCAATCTCAGAGTTTATGAATTTTTCATATTCCTCGGCGGTGATAGTACCCTTGACAAACTTGTTTCTGTTAATTCTGATGTCCTTGGTTTGTGGGAAAGAGCCAATGGTGGTGGTTGGGAACAAGGGCAAGTTGAAACGCTTGGTTTGCTCAGCCAATCTAGCTTCGAATGGAGCAGCACGCTTAGCCATCTTCTCATTAATAGAAGCGACTCTCTTTTGGACAGCTTCATCGTTGGTGATCTTGGAGGAAGCCCTAGCAGATATGGATTTAGCGTTGGCCTTCAACTCAGCAGAGACATCTTCACCAGAGACGTTCTTGGCAATGACAACAACTTCTTTGATCTTTTGGGTGGCAAAGGAAAACCAGTCCTTGATCTCAGGGTTCAATTTAGTTTCGTTCTCCAAATCGACTGGAGTGTGCAACAAGGACGAAGAAGTGGACACGATAACTCTGTCGGCACCCAATTTCTCAATTGCCTTGTTAACCAAATCGGAAGACTTGGCAAAATCATTCTTCCAAATGTTTCTACCATCAACGACACCAACAGATAATTTCTGGTTGTCGCCAACAATTGACACAACCTCGTCGAATTGAGCTGGAGCTCTGACAAAATCGAAATGTAGAGCTGCCACTGGCAAATTCTTTAGGGAATCCAAGTTTGGAACCACGGTACCGAAATAAGTAGCCAATGTGATCTGTGGCAATGAAGCAGCTTTGGAACCAAAGAATTCGTAAGCCTTCTTAATAGCTTCCTGAGCTTGTTGTGGCAAATCCAAAACTAGGATTGGTTCATCCAATTGAACTTCAGTGGCACCAGCAGCCTTCAATTTCGACAAAATTTCAACATAAACTGGTAACAATTTCTCCAATAGAGACAATGGCTCCAAGTCCAAAGAATCCTTATCGGCTTTACCCAAGAACAAATAAGAAACCGGACCCAAAAGCACAGGTCTTGTTTGAATACCCAATTCTTTAGCCTCCAAAAATTCATCCACTGGTTTTTGACCATTCAATTTAAATTCAGTAGAATGAGAAAAAGTTGGTCTCACGTAATGGTAGTTAGAATCAAACCATTTAACCATCTCTAATGCAGTAACATCAACAGCTTTCTCAGTCTCGGTAGCTTTCCTTTGTAGACCTCTACCCATAGCAAATAAAGTATCAATTGGTGCCAAATTATACTTTGAGTACCTTTCGGGAATCACATTAAACAACAACGATAAATCCAAGACTTGATCATAAAATGAAAAATCATTAGATGGGATAATATCAACACCTGCTTCTTTCTGTAATTTCCAATTTGCATTTCTAATCTCTTTACCAACATTAAACAATTCTTCAACTGTTGCCTTACCTTTCCAGTAAGATTCAGTAATTTTTTTCAATTCTCTGTTTGGCCCAATTCTTGGGAAACCTAAAATAGCAGATTGAACCATCTTTAAATTAATGTTCCTTTATATGTCTACACTCTAAGTGTAAAACAAATAAAGATCAATTCCCAAAATTCTCAATCACAAATCCTTAACCTTCTTATATATGTCTTTATTCTGATTCCCACACTTACCTTGAACCTTTTTTTTTTCATAGTAAATCTGCCAAACGACAACTGTGATGAAATTCAATTATTAGTTCACATGTTGAATGCCACAACGTATTCAGAATCAGGGTATCCACCATCTCTCTCAATTTCTTACACCACACTTCATAGAAGTTGTGGATTCATACTATGATTGTTCAACCAATTAAACGGGAATATACTGTACTGCTTGAATTTCAACTTTAGATTTGGCTATTGTAAATTCCACTGGAATCAATCTCGTACAATCGACATGGTCGTATAGTATTTTGATTTACCGACCGGTGTTATACAGACATCTGGAAAGCCATCTGGAAAGCCACTGTTAGTTAACCACAGTTAGCCATAGTAAAAGCCACAACGAACTATCGTCAGTTGACTCATTGAATTTAATCATAGTTGTAGTTAATGGGTCAGGCCGGGTTATGATTGATTGCTGGTCTTGACTGTATTGAAGTTGTTCAACCAGCTATAAGTGATGGATTGAATGTTGAGTTAGTAGTGCAAATAGGTCTAATGGTCAGTAGTAGGGGATCAATATCGGTAGAAGCTGAATATAGGAAACTTGTTTCGAGAAATGATGAATTGACAAAACAGGAAGCCACTTTGAAGAAGGAATACACTACATTGTTGAGGAAAATTTCGAGTCTTGCATGTGTATTGAGTAAAATGGAACCTGATTTGAATAATCTTCCAGATGAACCTCGATTTATATCTGAAGCAGCCCTGGCGAGGGCGCCAGGGCTGCGGTGGTATAATGAACAGATATCGTTGATAGAGTCTTTGTCGAGGGAAAATCGGGAGATATCGATTCCTGATGAGTTGATGGAATCGTATAGACTCTCTAAGGAGACACCATTATTGCATAGGGATTCGAATTAAGGTCTCTTTTTATCGTGTCTTATAACGTTTTCCAATGCTTTTTCGTTGATGAATAAACCACATAGGAATTTTCTAACGTGTGGTTTGAACCTGAATTGGGCCATCATTTCCATGATTTTGAAGAAGACAATTTCACTTTCGAATAATTTGGGTCCGTATCTGTGGTTCATTTCTGTAATTTCTTTTATGGCGTTGTTGGACAGAATGTGGTTGCCGAGTTGACTGACGGCTTCAAGGATTTCGTTCAGAACTCTGTCTTCTTCCGTGGTATGTAGCTGCTTTGTTTTATAGGTTTGCTCCTGTAAGAGGACGTTTTCTGCGTTGATTGTTGGCTCTTCCATGGTGTCATCGTTCAACGGATTGTCGATCATATCTTTTTCTGTCAGTAGCAGATCGAGGTTAAAGTTAATCGGTTGGACTTCACCAACCAGTTCGCCGTGCATTGCGTCAAACTCGATCATTTCCTCTTGGTAATTGCCCTGCATGGACCATGGCTTTTCGTTGAAGGACAGAAATTTATCCAATCTCTTTGGATAAGTGATCCCCATGGGATTTCCTTGGACATTTAGACAGCAACACCAGCCCATTTCATCTAAGATTTCGCAACCTTCTTGGGTCCTACTCATCAAACCTAAAACGAAGAATGCTGTAAATCTCACCGTTGTCTCACTGGCCTGGTAAGAGATTTTAATAATCTCATTAACAACTTCGAAATTATCGAGCAACCCAATGCCCAGCGTGGTAGAGCCTATATAACCGACGCACCACAGAGCAGATTTGACGTCCATAGCTTGATCTTCATCCTCAGGCTTTTGAGCATCTGCATCAGATGTGTATTTTTTAATCGTATTAATGAAAGTTAGAAGATCACCACCTTTGCTAATGAGCGCTATACCATCTTCAGTTTTGGCAAGACTTCCGTAGAAATGTTGTGGTAGCCTTTTAATCTGATGGTCTCTATGTGACGCATGGGATGAAGGGGAATAATCATCGGTAGTTAAGAAGCCCTCGATGTATGAAACAAATTCTCTGTTTTTTGATTCTAACCACGACCTTCTTTCTGCCTCGACAAAGTCTATACTATTCAGTAGCTGAAAACCATAAGGCGTTCCTAGGAGCTCGAAGAGCAAGGGCGATCGTATGAAAACCATTTGCTTGAGTGAAGTCCTGAGCGAAGAAATTGTCTCCTGAGTGCATTCCTCTGCCATAATACAATCATATAAAGCTTGATCTGCCGCAGCCACGACTTTCGGGCTCAGGTCATAGAGTTGTCGTGTTAGCATGTCAATAACATATCTCTGCAAACTCTTTCGGTCATGAATTATTCCAAAGTTGCCGCTAGTTTGAATATTAAAATCTGATACTTCTTTCAATTTATCAGCTAAGTCCCCTGTAGCCCTAACTCTGATGTCTTCATCTGAGATTACAAGAGCCTTTCCAATAATGGTCTTGCAATGACCAGAATATTTGAGACCAAGCTCCGGTAAAGTTAGTTGTAGAAATCGAAGTGACAATGGGGAATCACATTCGAACATTTTGTAAAAGACGGTAAAGAAATTCCAGCGTTTCAGGACCATAATACCATTAGAAGATTGAGTGAGAACACCAATAAACTTAAAATACCCAGAAATAAGTTTAGTATCCAAAGTGTTGCTATTAATTATATTGCCTGAGGTATGTCCCTCCATGGCACGGTATAGCAATGATGCAAGTTGTGATATAATCTTTGTATCATCCATCAGGATCTTCATGCCAACCTCTGTAGCGGTAAGCATTCGAAAAAAATGACAACCTACTTCCACATACTTCTGGGATTGACGTGTTCCTTTGTTGATTGCAGAAAACCTCATTCTTAGAGGTCGGTAAAAGACCAGCAATCGCCTGATAAATTTGGTGGACCTTGCCAGCTCATCCAAATGCTTAACATTGCGCAACGGACCTTCCACTAGTTCCAATATTAGATTCCAGTTCCACTTTGAGAAATCTTTCGTTTGCAGAACTTTCGAATCGTAGACCATCTTTCTAAATTTCAAATCATCAACTTTACGTCCCATTGTGCTATCTTTGATGTTCTGAGAAAAGTTCTTAACATTTTCGTGATAATCTATTCCTGCCATGCCCAAAGTATTTCGACTCTTATTCACATTACTGGACATTTTGCAGAATTCAAAGGCTTCTTCATAAAGTGCAGCTTTGCAGGGTGGTGCCACTTCGTTGGCAAACGAAACATTCATACCTAGGAGATTCATCGCCAAGTTAAGAAACTCGCTCAGCAAGTATCTCACTTTGGAAATTAACATAGTTCGTATGTCATTGTCCTCATTTTTGTCAATTAGCTTCATCATTTGCTCCACGAAGCCACTATGATGCAGTATTAGTACAAGCAGGGCGGTATGTTGATTAACGAGTATAGATTCCTCGACAAATTGAGATGGTACCAAATCGAATGAACCTTTAGGATCTTTGTAGAATATTTTCTTGATTCGCAACACATCCAAAAAGACGTCGATTAAATATTGAGCACAAAACGGAATCTGGAAGAACGATAATAGTGCCTTTAACGGCTTGAAATTATCCATCGAAAAAAGCATCAATCCGTTATAGTCCTTTAACGCTTTAGCAAGAAGAAGTGAAGCATTTCGCATTCTTTCCAGTTGATAAGAAGCTTTTGAATTGGTGTCAGAGAAAACCGTTATAAGCACTGAAATGTTAAAATCTTTCAAGACATATTGTCTTGTGGAAGTCGACGACATTAATTGTAGAACTGTATCCAAGATAATGGACGCGACCGGAAAATGAGAATAGTCTCTCAAGGCTACCTCTAATACCCTCATGCCCTGACAGTCATTTACCACATCAGGAGCAATAAAGCAAAGTTCCAGTAATGTTTCCAGTGCTGCATGCTTCAACCTGTCATCTTGCTTCTCAATGCAACTTATTACAGCCTGAAGTATTTCTTTCGGTATCCGTGCATTTATATCTATGAATGCTCTTACGAATTTGAGTGCTTGTTCTCTCTCGACATGATATGCGTTGTCCTTGGCCAAAGATACGACGATGAAGGCATCAAAATGAAGTTGCAATAACCATTGCACGAATGACGCGTCAGTAATAAGATATCTGCAAACTCTGTATGCGGCAGCGGCTATGATCTTATCACCACTAAGCAAAAGGGCCTGTATAGATGGCATGAATGAGTGTAAAACTAGGTTTTTCCTAATTTCAGGCTGCTCCTTAAGTAATGACACTAGACCGTTAGCCTTTTTCAAAACGAGCCCTGGACTTAAGCTCGTATCCTGCAAACTTTGCATGTAGTCACTTACAAGCCAAGTTGCCGTCTCAATGTGGGAAGCATTAAATGTGGTACTAGTCGCGGAACTTATGCGAACGGAAGAGCCTCCAAGGGAACGTGCCTCATCATTCTTATGTGCAGGTTTGAATTCCACCTCGTCATCTTCATCCTCTTCATCCTCTTCATCCTCCTGATCCCTCTCATCTGCAACATAATCAATATTAGAGACCGCTGTATCTCCATTCCCAAACGTACTCACACTGGAGTTACTCTGCCCAAGATTCTCCAGCGAACCATGATTCGATATTTTAACCTGTAATCTATCCGGCAGCTTACCTTGATCCTTAAATCTCTTAGATTGTTCATGCTGATGTTTTAAATCGCCAATTTGTCGTTCGAGTTTCCTTATCACCTTATCCATATCCCGAATTTGGCTATTCGCTCGAATTCTCATCGAATGCTTATGTAAATGATCTGTCGAATACGTTCCCTTGTATATTTCAGATGTCGCAGAGTCTCGTATTCGTTCTGCATTCTCCTTGCCCTTTCTAGCCTGTGCCAATTGTTGCTGTAATTCATTGATCTCATTCCTCAGGGCTAATAACGCCTTACTTACACTAGTCCGAGGTCTCCTGGCCTGTAAAGGACTTGCCGGTGAAGTGGGACCATTACCCAGTTTCTGTGTCGATACAAATGATGTTGACAACACCAAATTCTGTCTATTCCTCTTATTACCGCCATTATTATTTCCAATCATCACACCATCGCTAATCGTCGTGTCAAACCTCGATCGAAATCTATCATCACTTGGGGTACCTTTCGTACTCGACATACCGCTTAAAACAACCCCCTCAAACACCAGATCAACCAGATTCCCTGATCTTTACAGGCTTTAAAAGCTCTTAACTATACCATTCTCTTGATATACTACTATATACATGTCACGTGCCCGCTCTTATCCCAAGTCCATTGACTATATAAAGGCAGGTTAGTTGGTTCAATTGGTCTGTTCAGGACTTGCTATTATTGTTTCCCTTGAGTAGATTTTGTATTTGATCGACCACTTCTGCGGTGTCTTCATCTAGTGGCATGTTAACTAAAGTTTCCTCAGAGGTTAAATCTTGTCCCATCAAACGTTTAGCTTTAAGACTAAACTCTGGTATTGTAGAGATATCCCATATCCAACAGGATCCAAACAAAAGCATTGAGAATCCGCCGACTGCTAAACCCGTACCAAGCACTAATGCGCTGGCCGCTTCCGCTTGGTACGAAAATGGAGGCGATTTATAATTCAATTGGAACATATTCGGCACATCTGTGCTGTTGTTAGTAACATTCTTGTATACTGGGTGGTTATACTCGACATACATTTCCGTGATTTGACTCCTCTGTAGGCCAACCGACAGGACAACAAAGTTAATGCTGTAGCACCAAAGAATCTAAGCATCTGCTGTTTTCGCCTCTTTTTATATTCATCCGACAGGGTCGATATTTGTCTTGTGGTGATACCATCAGTTGCATTGGAATCGCTCATCCTTTCTATGAGTAGTTCTTATGGTAGATGTTTAACGGTTTAAAGGTTTTTCGGTTATAAAGATGTTGATGAGCTTATTGAAAAGTAGGACTAGTAACAATTGCAAGCTTATTAGCCACTATAAGGTCTTTTGTATCGAGCTATGCATCCACAATTAGAGGCTAGAAGGTTTAACTGTAAGTTAAAGTGGTTACTTGGGCTGAGAGAGCGTTTTACTAACTAATAGTGTAACTTTACAGCGTGTTATGAGCTAATTCAAGCATTGGATAAATGTCATCAGCAGGAATACTACAAGAGGATCTTTGGATTATGTAATAACGAGAAGGAAGCCTTGAGTCAATGTTTACATGAAGCGAGACTAGCTGGAGAGAGAGAAGCTATTAAGCAAAGAAGACAGGAACGTAAAGTTATGGAAGAAAAATGGAAGAAGATTGATGAAGAAGAATATGGTGAAGATGTTATCCTGAAGAAGATTATTGAAAGATATCAAGCTAAAAAGAGCGGTTCGGATTAAGATACTTTATGCAATGGCTGTAAATATTTATTTTAAAAATTTGGTACAAATGGTGACTATATGTTCAATCCTGTCTTGTTTTCAAATATCTCTTGACCACTTTATCCTTCTTTATTATGTATACGACTGCACCCCAACCGGATAGGGCGTCACGATCTGCTGCATTTAGTAATGCTTGACTTATTGTTTCGAATAGATCTTCAGCTTCAAGATTAGGTTCGTAAAGTGATTCGCACATACCAAATAATTGATCCGATGCTGTACCACTCACTATGAAATCTTTGGCCTCGTCAATACATCCGATAAGATCGAATCCCGCGATGAATGGTTTTTCTGTCTTGCTGTTGATACCTGCAACCACTGGACCCACAAAATATGGTCCAAATCTTCTTTCGTAAAGTGTACTGGATACAAGTTGTGTAAATGTCTCAGGTTCAATCGGTCTATTCTCTCTTAACTTATAAAGATTGGTCTTGTAACGAAAAGTTTCGCTTAACGTTGTCACATCTGTAGCTAAACCTGTTATACCCAAAAAGACATGTCCATAATGAAATATTTTTTCAAATTTATTAGAAACACCTAGCGATTGACTACCCAATCTTAGATCTGATGCAATGGCAACACAATCTTTGCCCGCCATTGCCACCACAATACCACCATTTATCGAGCTGGGATCAGACATCTTTATACCACACCAATTGAGTACCACCACCAAGCAATTGATACACTAACAAGTCTCTATAGTATACAACTATACCATCATCTATCTACACTTGAAGTTTGCCACCCATACTATTATATCTCCCTTTGCACTTCGGCGCTCCGTCGGTAGTGATGAATTACGAACGCCAGACATCTTCAATGAGTAACCGGGTAACGAGTTTCAAACTTGGTAGCGCCGTTCCGACTTGCCGTCAATAACGAGCACAAATTTCTGAGTAACTCATTCGTGAAAAAGCAGGTAACTCGTCGTCGTGTATTATGATACTCATTGGACAAGCCCTGACGAATGCCTGGATGGTGAATCTAGCGGCGGCAAGACTCTTCAAGAAGTGGTGATCTTCAGTCGACAAATCGCCGGTCTTCTCTTGATATATATAGTACAATTATATATTGTTACAAGGTATTATATAGATGATTATTGATTGTTCTTTAGAGTTTGTTGTGCCATTTGCATGGCCTTTAAGTATTTTGAATTTCTTGAGTTGATTTCATGAAGGTAGAGATATTTATTGTTCCAATTGTCCATAACTGCTTCGAATTGAGTTGATTTGGTCCAAGTAGCAACTATCATTGATTTCCTTGAATTGTGTAGATCAATTCTATCTTCTATTTGCTGTGCAAATTCAGTGAGTTCCTGTAGTCTGTCGCGGAAGTTAGGTTGTTCTCCAAGGGTTTGCAATTCATCATAAAGCGCTTCGATGGAGAGTAGTGGTCTCCAAATGCTTAAGTTGATCTTATCGAGATATTCTTGATCGATATCTGACGATATTAATTTATCGCTCCAACCGTACTCTTGGTTTGATACTACTTCGAATTGTGCTGACGGAACAGAGGTTATTCTGGCGGCCCAAAAATTGATGGAATCAACAAATTTAGCGGCTTCTTCCACAGTTGGAGTTTGGAATTCGAGAGTGGTATTTTGGCCATTTGGTCCAGAGGGTACAACGACAGTGAAGTTCCCTTTGAAGTGGTCTTTCGCTAGATGAACGTTATCCGGTTGGTTGCCTTGTATGACGTTATCCTGTGCCAAAGTTGCAACGGCTTCGAAAAGGTTGCGGACAAAATATTGGCTGCAGTTTTCCCTAAGGGCTTCCAGGTCCTGATTAGCATCTATTTTCGCGGTATTGCTGGACTTTAATTTAAAAACGAAGATCCTTCCCTCCGAAACTCGTACTCGTGTTCTGATCCACTTCGCATTACCGTCTAGGAATGCAATTGGCGATCTGACGTCTTCAAAGATGGAGCGTGGTTTCGATTTGGTGAGCCATTTAAAGAAACGCTTTGGAGCTCTACGACGTTGCTCCTCAGCAGCCAATAATTCAGTCTTTTCATCTTGATCTTTGGTACTAGAGAGGCGGTTTTCACACAGTTTTATCACCGAATCCATCAACCAGAGCGAGTTATTTCTTGAATTCCACTTCACGTCAAATTCTTCTGGGTTGTATAACTGGGGAAGCTGCTTGTTATGATGAAATTTCCAATTGGAAGTATACTTTGACTCCTTTCTGCCTCGCTGTGAGCTCGAACTCGAGTGCACTGATGCTCCATTGGAGAGCGTAGTCTCTAGGCTCGCCGATGTGACGCTTCTGACCGAGAATCTTTGTCTCGAGAAAGTACTGCTCTTCGTGTTGGGCGTCAACTGCGAACGCGAGACCTCACGATAGATTCCTGCGGGTCTCGACGCCAACGGCAGGCCCTTGGCCTTCAATTTGTCGTAATACGAGCCCAACTGCTCGGCAATCATCGGCTCCACCTCTTCTAGCGTATATCCCGTAGCCTTTGCCTCCTTCTTGAGCGCATAAATCGTATTCTCCACGAACTCCTGTGCCGAAAACTTAGCGTGACCGCCCACGCCATCGCTATTGTGCAGATCGGAGTTCAAAATTAGCAACGAAAACAACACAATATGGCAAAGCTTGTAATGATTCTCCCAAAACGTATCTTGATGACATTCCACCCATCTCTGACTCAGTTCCTCCAAGATCCGATCGATATTCTGCGCTTCAGCGACAAAATACAGTTTACTCACCAGCAACTGCAATGTCGACAACAAAGACTCCGGCAGCGGTCCTAACATCCCAATAAACGCACATAATGTCCCTCGCATCTCCTTATTACCCAGTAAATTCGCATATTCTTCATAATTCACCTCTTCAAACGTCCCTTTCAACATTTTCTTCGCTATTCGCTCGCAGTCCTGCTCGTCCGCAACCAAACCATGAATATCCGTTAGCTTGGGTGATTCTATCAATTGCTGCCCCATTGGGACCGGTGGCACCCTACCACTTGCCATCTCAATGGCTATCTAAACCCTCTTTCTGACGAATTACTGCTGCTTTTTTTTTTTTTTCACCTAACCTCGCTTTATTGCAACGCGTAATCTCTAGCACCAGGCTTTACAATACAAGAAACAAAACCATAACAACACAAAGCCAATAACCATACAGCCTTGCAGTAATACCTTGTAGTAACAACTCTTCTTGTTGTAACCAGTTGTTAATATGTTAATGTTTCAAAGGCCGGGTAACCTTGATCTGCAATTACCCGGCCTTGTTAATCGACGTACGTAATGATCTGATTTACGTGTCACCCGGCCTTAACAACATACGCATATAATGATGTCGTTTACGCGTCACGCAACGCGTAAACAAGAGAAATTAAAAGTTAATTGCCCGATGAAGATCAAACAATGGAAGAGAAGTCAATAGCAGTTAGAGAACCAGCCATTGTGGGCAATCGACAGGTAAGAGTAGTGAGATCTGTTAAAGGACAGGTTGTGTTTTGATCAGTTTTAGATGTCACAAGTAGAGGATCAGGTATTCCAGGATACACAATTGGAAAATCCGCAGTTATCGTTGATGTCAACTGCACCAGCAGATCCGTCATCGTTATCGGAAAGTCAAGTTCAGTTTGGTGGAGGTCAAAGAGCAGTGAGTGAAGAATATGTGGAGTCTTCAGAGGCTGTTGAGCAGCCCGGGTCCGTCGGAGGTGGTGGTGGAGGTGACACGGAGGGTGTTGAAGAAGAAGATGTGGCGTTAGTATCGTTTGTTCCGTTGGAGAAGTTGCAAATCAATGGTATTACGAGCGGAGACCTTAGGAAACTTCGGGAAAGTGGGCTACATACCGTAGAAGCGGTGGCGTATGCGCCACGCAAGCAGTTGATGGAGATTAAGGGGATTTCGGAGGCCAAAGCGGACAAATTATTGAATGAAGCGGCCAGATTGGTGCCGATGGGATTTGTTACAGCGGCGGACTTCCATATGAGACGGTCTGAAATGATTTGTTTGACTACGGGGTCGAAAAATTTGGATACTTTGCTTGGTGGTGGGATTGAGACTGGATCGATAACGGAGTTATTTGGTGAGTTTAGAACGGGTAAATCGCAATTGTGCCATACGCTCGCGGTAACGTGTCAGATACCGCTGGATGTCGGCGGAGGAGAGGGGAAATGTTTGTATATCGACACGGAGGGCACTTTCAGGCCCGTGAGGCTAGTCTCGATCGCACAACGGTTTGGATTGGACCCTGACGATGCGCTGAATAACGTGGCGTACGCCAGAGCGTACAATGCAGACCATCAAATACGGCTTTTGGATGCAGCAGCGCAAATGATGAGCGAATCGCGATTCTCATTAATCGTGGTCGACTCTGTAATGGCCCTGTACAGAACTGATTTTTCAGGACGTGGTGAACTCAGCGCAAGACAAATGCATTTAGCAAAATTTATGCGTGCCTTACAACGACTCGCAGATCAATTCGGCGTTGCCGTAGTGGTGACAAACCAGGTGGTCGCTCAAGTTGACGGTGCTATGTCATTTAACCCAGATCCTAAAAAACCCATCGGTGGTAATATCATGGCTCATTCTTCTACAACAAGACTGGGATTCAAGAAAGGTAGAGGTTGTCAAAGGCTCTGTAAAGTAGTTGACTCACCTTGTCTCCCTGAAGCTGACTGTGTGTTCGCTATCTACGAGGATGGTGTTGGTGACCCGCGTGAAGAAGATGAATAGAGCATTTGTGTAGTATCTTTGCAAATTATATCTGTAATTGCCCTAAGGCATTTTTTTGGGCATTTTTTTTTTCTTGGTGACAGGAATTACTGGCGCGTCGTTTTGAAAATTCCCGTAATACCTGACCACATTGTAAAACCAAATGGAAGAAACATGGTAGAAGTATAAAAAGATAGGTGTTAGAGAAGTTGCAGGGTCTTTGAGACGGTTTGAGGGATTAGAATTGGCTTCCAGTTATTGAATATCACGGAATCTTGCTAGCTGGCCAAGCAAGAGGAAGATGAGTGCTGTAGCAGAGGGTCGGATCCAAAATGTGGAGACAGTGGCTATGCATCCATATAAAAAGCATTTTTTAGAGTCTCAAAATCATAAGTTCTTTGAGCCTGACAGTTCTCGACCGGATAGCAATGTTCCTGATACTCTTGCTTCTTCACCTGTGGGTTCCGATGAGCAGTCATCGACGTATGGTTCGATAGTTTCTCTCAACAATTCTTCGCAACCGTCAGATGTACGGAATCAATGGATTCAACAGATGGGACCACCGTCGAATTCACATCTTCGACAACTTCGGGTTTCTCCGGAATCGACGAATTCTTCATCTGATGATATCCAAAGGGGATCGCTATCGCCATCGAATGTTTCGAGCCAAACTAATGGCACACAGGTTAACAAGCGGAAATCACGGTCAGTGGATTTGTCTCATCTGTATCTAATGAATGGAAGTCATGATACTCAGCTTACTTCGACTAATGAGTCGGTAGCAGACATGTCCCATCAGCTGATAAGCAGATACCTTGGTCAAAATAGCAATACATCATTAGTGCCACGATTGAAAACCATCGAAATGTATAGGGAAAATGTCAAAAAGTCGAAGGATGCAAATTTGCTGTTTCAATTCGCTCAGTACATCCTGCAAACTGCGCTTACGATGGAATTTAACGATACCCCTGCAACAACGGATTCTAAGACTGATGCGATTGATCCAGCGGAGCTTAAACGAAGCTTTATGAAAGAGGCCCAGCATTACCTGAGAAAACTTAGCGTGAAAGGTTATGCAGATGCTCAATACTTGTTGGGAGATGTATATGCTTCTGGTGCTCTAGGGAAAGTTGCGAATAAAGAGGCGTTTACGCTTTTCCAAGCAGCTGCCAAGCATGGTCACATTGAAAGTGCTTACAGAACCGCCTATTGTTTTGAAGAAGGCCTCGGTACAACGAGAGACTCCAGGAAAGCTCTTGAGTTTCTTAAATTCGCCGCAAGCAGAAACCACCCATCTGCCATGTACAAGCTAGGATTATACTCTTTTTATGGACGGATGGGATTACCGACAGATGTCAATACCAAACAGAATGGTATAAAATGGCTTTCGCGGGCGTCTGCAAGGGCAAATGAACTGACATGTGCGGCTCCATATGAACTGGCCAAGATATACGAACAGGGATTTCTCGATATCATCATTCCAGATGAGAAATACGCTACTGAGCTGTATATTCAGGCAGCTTCGCTGGGACATATTCCTTCATCGACCTTACTCGGACAAATTTATGAATCCGGAAACAAAGCTGTCCCACAAGATACAAGCTTGTCGATACATTACTATACACAAGCAGCATTGAAAGGAGACCCCGTAGCCATGCTGGGACTTTGTGCATGGTATTTGCTTGGAGCGGAACCAGCTTTTGAGAAGGACGAGAATGAAGCATTCCAATGGGCCCTAAGAGCTGCTTCTGCCGGGTATCCAAAAGCACAATTCACAGTGGGTTATTTTTATGAGAAAGGAAAAGGATGTGAAGCCAACACCGAGAGCGCACATAAATGGTATGGGAAAGCCGCCAAGAATAATGATTCTAGAGCAATTGCGAAACTAAAACAACGAGAACCAGTCAAGGACAAACTTGAAGTTTCATCAAAAAAGAGACAAAAAAAATCAATGAGTGTGTCCACACTAAATATATTCAAGAGCCTTGATAGTGGATCTTCAAAGGAGTACTTTAATTCTGAAGATTACAGTCAATTAAAACCCGCGAACGGCATATTTACTGATGCTCCTTTGGAGTCGGGAATCTTTGCCCAAGCACCTAGTTCTGAAGATAACTCCAGTAATGCTAAGGTAAATCAGACCACGGGTGCCCAACCATCCAATACCCCGCAGGACAGTAAAGCACAACAGCATACACAAAAATCAAATGCCAAGTCAAACTCTGGCAAAGGCAAAAGGAAATCCGAGAAGAATGGTAAAAGTTGTATATTGATGTGAAGCGTTAATAACCAACGCCATCAAACTTCTCGGAGCCGTTTCGTTCAAGCTGAAATTATTTCACTTTATACATTCTAACCGGATAGAATTATTTAGCCTTACACGTCGGGTGCTGAGCATTCCTGTTATCCTTCCCGGATGCAAACCTGCTCTGTTGATCTTAATACTACATGGTCAAAATCATGAATAGGTCAGTTAGTTGTACTTTCAAGGAAGCAAAACAAATGAAACAGATGAAATCGATATAACCTCTTACTCGCTAGAAGCCAACCAGGTCATATTACTCTGCTAGTTCCAGCTTCATAGGGTCCGATAGAATGTGGGAACTTGAGCTTTCCAAGCATATGTTCGTTTACAACCAGTTCATATCCGTTCAAGAAGTAGCTAGTATGCGACCTACAAGGCTATAGTGATAGTAGTCAGGACAAGATTCACTATTTCAAAGTGTCTGGTTTAAGCTGAAAGAACAGAAATAGCCGCCGAAGTTCTTATATAGTGGAAGAATTGTTACCCGCATTTCGGCAGATGTGGCTTCTATCCCTACTTTGACCTCCACAGTATAAGAGAGCATTGAAATTCTACAAGTTGAACCACTTGTTCAGTCCTTTAGCAGTTTGCTTAGAAGGTCAATTCGTCTAGTGACATCTCGTAACGGCATTATGTTTACTCGTGCTTTGGTTCAAACCAGAAGATCGCTGATTCAGGGACAACAGCAACAGCCTTTCAAAGTTGCTATGAGAACTTTGAGAACCTTTAGGCAAGAAGATCAACCAAGGTTAAGAATCAACTCTGTTGCACCTAATTTTGATGCAGAAACTACACATGGTAAGATCAATTTCCATGATTACCTTGGCAACTCATGGGGTGTGTTGTTCTCGCATCCTGCAGATTTCACTCCCGTGTGTACCACTGAATTGGGAGCATTCGCTAAATTAAAGCCCGAATTCGACAAACGTGATGTTAAATTGATCGGTTTATCTGCTGAAGATGTCGAATCACACAAAAAATGGATCAAAGATATCGAAGAAGTGAACAAATTGGATGAATTTACGTTCCCAATCATCGCTGACGTTGACAAAGAAATTGCGTTCCTTTATGATATGGTGGACGAAGAAGGTTTCAAACAATTGGGTAAGACACCAGTCGCTACCATCAGATCTGTTTTCATCATCGATCCTTCCAAGAAAATCAGAATTTCGTTCACATACCCCCCTTCCGTCGGCAGAAACACCTCTGAAGTGTTGAGAGTCATCGATGCTTTGCAAAAGACCGACGCAAAGGGTGTTGTGACACCGGTCAACTGGCAAGAAGGTGAAGATGTCATCATCCCACCTACCGTGGCCGACGCTGAAGCCTCCAAGAAGTTCGGACAATTCAAGAAAATCAAACCATACCTGCGTTACACTGAAGCTTGAGCGATACGAGTTAAGCTCGATGACTTAGTTTTTTATACATTCTTTTCAACAATGCATGATGGAGGACCGACAGTTGAACATGCATTACAAGACTCAATACGAACAAACTTGTTATAGTTTTTCCTACCAGTAGATCAATCGTCAAGACGCTTAGTAGCCGATCTAACCTTCTTGTCTTTATGCTTCGATAGATGCAACTTTTTGAGATTTTCAATAGGTTAAAGTAAATCAAATATATCATCCTTAGATGGATTAAGTAGTAGAAATATAACTGTTAAACGATCCAGTGAGACTCGTATAGTCGTTATTAGAGGACTTAAAGTATCATGAGTACTTCTACAGATTTAAAAGAGGAAGATCGGACAATTGTGAAGAATTCTGAACCAATACCATCAAATACCGAGACTGAACTACGGCATATTAAGAGACCATCAACACCAGAGGTTGATTTAGAACTTGTCAGATTAAGCAAACAACAGAAATGCAAAGTTGAAGAAATACCCAGCACTCCGTCCGGACAAGTGGAACTTAGGTCTTTGAGTGGCAGCGGAACTCATCAAGGTTCTACGGGACATAGACCAGTTACGTCGTGCACACATTGTAGACAACACAAGATTAAATGCAATGCAAGTGAGAATTATCCATCACCATGTTCTCGATGCGAAAGAATGGGTCTTCATTGTGAAATTGACCCACAATTTAGACCCAAGAAGGGCTCCCAATTGCAAAATCTGCGAAGAGATGTAGATGAGTTGAAGTTGAAGATTGAATATTTGACTAGAAAGGAAAGTCTTATAACAAGAGCGTTGCAAGAGAGCGATATGGGTAGAAAATTAATTAAAACTTTGGAAGCTATAGATGTGTCGAAAATCAGTCAATTGTCGAATAAAAAGCCAGAGAAGCTCAGACAACGACCGCTGAGGAGCAATGTAATACAGCATCAACAGTTCGACAGAAAAGTTTCGGTACAAACATATTTGGCCAGTGAGCCACAGTTACTACAGGATGATCCGAAATCTTCGGCAGAGGCATCAATGAAGGATTCACACAGTATCACAAGCGATAAGACTGCTAAACAGCCCTTCCTTTTGAATGATTCGGCTCCAGCAAACAATAATAAAGACGCCCTACCGCCTGTTCTACAGATGGCGTTACAGAGAAACACATCCGCGATAGGAACTCCTACCGATTATTCTGTATCGCATAACGTTAGTCCATCTTTATCGCCGCTGAATAGTTCCCATTCGATCTCCAAGAAAAGTGAGGGCAGTAAGTATAGAGATGAAATCGAAGGGAAGATTCCGCATAACGATAACGATCCATCACCCCAAAAAAAGGTACCCGTTGTTGCAACGACAAATGCTATGCCACTTTTACCGTCTCCTTACGCAAGCATTGATGAATTTGTCCTTGGTGATGTTAGAATTTCGATCGAGAAGGCAAATGAGCTGCATAACATCTTTGTTACGAAATATCTACCATACTTCCCTATTCTAAGCTCTAACTCAGCTACAGAACTTTATTCTCAATCGCAATTTCTATTTTGGACAGCTATTTTAACCGCCTGCCTATCTGATGTCGAACCATCTCTCTACATGAAACTTTCCTCATTAATCAAACAGCTCGCCATCGAGACTTGTTGGATACGTACGCCAAGGTCAACTCACATCTCACAAGCACTCTTAATTCTGTGTATATGGCCGCTTCCCAATCAGAAGGTGCTCGACGATTGCTCCTACAGGTTTGTTGGACTTGCTAAATCGCTTTCGTATCAGTTAGGACTGCATAGAGGGAAATTCATAGCTGAATTTACGAGGACACAAACTTCAATGCCAGATGCTGAAAAATGGAGAACTAGGACTTGGTTAGGCATATTTTTCGCTGAACTTTGTTGGGCAAGCATTTTGGGATTACCACCGACATCGCAAACTGACTATTTAATAGAGAATGCCCGGTTCGGTCAAGACGACGATAATGGACCCACTAATAATCCTTCATTCGACATTTCAGATAAGAAGGAAACGCAAGCAGAAAATGGCAAAGAGAGTTCAGCTTCTTCTGAAAATCATGAAGCCGATTATCATGATGACAAGAAAGAATTGGAAGGTAATTCCAGACAGAAATCTGAAAGACTGCCGAGAAGCTTCCGCAGATTAATTTGTCTCGCTAGCTTTCAGGCTAAGCTTTGCAAAGTTATGGGATCAAGTGTAGTGAGTCCAGATGGCCTCATGGAGCCACGAGATAGAGCGAGCTCCTTAGCAATACTGGAGAGAGAGTTGGAACTTCTTGACCGGAAACTCAATTTCGAAGAGGATATTTGCGTTCATATTTATTACCTATATGTCAAGCTCATGGTTTGCTGTTTTGCTTTCCTTCCGGATACTCCCACTGAAGATCAAAGTCAATACGTCACAGAAGCATACTTGAGCGCGACCAAAATTGTCACTCTTCTCACAAATTTGCTTGATAAGCAGCAGCTTATCGAGTTGCCGATTTACATCAGGCACAGCGCTACTTTTGCTGCGTTGATCCTCTTCAAACTGCAGCTCACGCCTTTACTACTGAACAAATATTTGGATTCTGCTCGTCAGTCGATCGTCACAGTGCATAGAGTATTTCGGAACCAGCTTAGTGCATGGGCCACCGCAGTTGAGAATGACATATCAAGAACTGCGAGTGTCTTGGAAAAATTGAATTTCGTATTAATCACACATCCTACAGTATTTGTTGAAGAGGAAGGAATCATTTCTCGTATGAGATCTCACCTTACTGATTCGTTATTTTACGATTTGGTTTGGTGTATTCACGAGGCTAGAAGAAGGGAAATGGATCCTAAATACGACGAAGAAGCGATGCTTCGAGCTGCTGAGAAGCAGAAGAAGAAAGGGAATGGTGGTCGATGGGCGCTTGACAGGAAGCTTCATCCGTTGCCCTTTTATAACCAAATCTCTAAAGAAGATTTTGAGACAATAATTCAAACTACACCTAACGGTACTACGATCACGAAATTGGTGCCAACCAAGACAGCGCTCAAACACGCCAAGAAACTGGCCAAAACGAAAAAAGACTCTAATGGCGCAATTGTAGAAATCAATGGTATTCCGCTATCCATGTTGGACGAGACCGGAAGTGTCAGCTTGGAAAATTTTGGTACCAACCCAAGTCGCGATTCATTGGCCTTCAAACTAGACAAGTTGTCGCAGACTTCAAAGATCTCCCAAGCGCAAGAACCAAACATTACCGCTTCAAAGGATCCAGCTCATCAGTTTGCGGGTTCTTATGCCAGTGACAGACATGCAGAAAGTGACAATGAAGATAACCATCCTTCAAAGATTTATACTCCCACGATCTCGTCCTTTTTAAACGACACCAGTATGCAGAGATCGAGTAGCACTCCTCCGAATCAGCCTACTGCTAGACCCAGTCGTGTCGCTACCAACTCACTGTTCGTAATGAACAATTCACTGGCATCCAACCTATCGCTGAACAGATCCTTCTCATTGTCCCACAAGATCCAAACGCCTGACGCTGACGCTGACGCTGATGCTTTACCAAACAATGTAACAGAACCGAAACCACCGCTAAAAGGACAGGACAGTTTTCCAAATCTCAACTTGTTTTTACAGAGCGGATCACCAACTTTCAACACAGCAGACGTAAGCACCAACGGAAACCCCAGTAGAAGTGCAATCGGTCAACTTTCTGATCTCGAGAATTTCTTTCAACAGCAAAGTACAGGCTGGATCGAAGGAAACTCGATCAATGACGATTTCCTTGGCTGGTTCGACATGAACATGGAACCTGAATTTTAAGCCGTCGCAATAGCGATGACATTATTTATTTTATGTATTCTTAAGGAACGATTTTATGATTTTATGCAAAAGTCAAGAGCCCTCGTCCCAACGGCATTAATATCTACAGCCACCAGAGACTTCTCGTCGAGTACCAGGCTTTTATACTTCGAATCTCTTCATTCAAGGTGGTTTATCTGCTGAAGTGGCTTTGGATCTAGATCTTCACCAAAGTAGGGTAACACTGGGACTTTGATTTCGATAGTGAACTGGTTCTTGGAAGAACTGATTCAGTTTAGATGGCTTAAAATAAGAAGCTGGTGTGTTCCAAGGTTAGCTATTTGAGTGGTTTGTGATATTAAAGCAGTAGGACTTCTGGTAAGTACGAAAAACTGGTTTAAAAATGCTTAAACGATGGCTGAGTAAGTCGAGTAAGAAAAAAACGAGTGTAAAAGATGATTCTGATACGAGTTCGAACTCATTGTTGGAATTGAATCAACATCATGAAGCTGTTCAATCTACGGAGTCGTTTCCGAAGCCATCACTGGGAAAATCCGTGAATAAGGGCAAGATTCCCGTCGTAGTCGGTTATAATCATCCACATAGCTCTGAATCGAGTGATAAAGGTAGTGTTCCTGAACGATCTACGGGAAATGATACAGCGATTAGTCTATTAAGCACTTCATTGGATACTACTTTTGATCCTAGTTCTCCCGGGCTTTTATTTACGAATGTTACCGAGAATATGCCATTTGGTGATGGATCTAATAAAGTATTTGGATATGAAAATTTCGGGAATACTTGCTATTGCAATTCGATATTGCAATGTCTGTATAATCTGGCTGAGTTCCGGTTGCAACTGTTGCAATATCCGGAAAGAGATCTCACTGCGAAAAGGACAAGAAAATCTGAGATGCCAGGCAATAAGCCTAGATATTTCACGGAATCGAGCTTCCAGCATGCTAGTTCGGGACATGAAAGCGGGAGCAATGGACATCACCATCATCATCATGATACAAGAGGCGCGGACGCCAATCACAGCACAAATAGTGGCAACAATCGCATAAATGGTAAAAATAATGAACATAATGCTGGCGCAACAGACGGAGACGAGAGTAATGAACGACCAGATAGTAGGAGTACTAATGATGGCCATAAAGCTAACTTCCTGCAACGGCGAAATTCTTCCTTCCTGTTCAGAAAGTTTGACAACACAGGAAATTCAACGAAGGAGAACTCTGAGACGCAAAATAAAGAAGCACCTAGACCTGTGCACGCCACGCTCATGGCGTCTGATGCCATGAGCGAAAAGCTTCATGAGGATTCACGAAATGTTATAGTGGGTAGGCCACTTACAGTAACGAGTGCATATCATGAAGGCAATCAAACCGTCACTGGCACGGAGATAACAACGAAACAGCCCGGGACTGAGCATGTAGCTAATACTATAGAGGCTACTCAAGATACAGCGAATCAGCAGAAAACTTACAAGGTTTTCTCTAGTGAACAACGGAAGAAAGCCGCATTGATACGAGGGCCGGTGTTGAACATCGACCATCAGCTGGATGAATCCAACGCATCGAATCTTTATTATGGTCTAAAAGATATTTTCGAAAGTATTACCGAGAACGTATCGCTAACAGGGGTAGTTTCACCAATCTGCTTTGTGGACACACTTAAGAAAACCAACGTTCTGTTTAACACTACGATGCACCAGGATGCCCATGAATTCTTGAATTTTCTTCTCAATGAATTGAGCGAATTCATACAACAAGACATCGATAAAATCAATGATCCGGCAAAAACATACTCAAACTTTATAAAGAGTCTCTTCCAAGGAACGTTAACTTATCGCATCAAATGTCTGACGTGTGACAATACTACATCTCGAGATGAACCTTTCCTAGATTTCCCAATCGAAGTGCATGAGGAGGAGGAGACCGATATTCAGGCGCTTCTTCAGAGTTATCAGCAACGCGAGATGCTCTCTGGCTATAATAAGTTCTATTGTAATGAATGCTGTGGATTGCAAGAAGCTGAACGGATGGTTGGATTGAAACAATTGCCTCACATTTTGGCTTTACATTTGAAGAGATTCAAGTACTCAGAAGAGCACAATTGCAACATCAAACTTTTCAATAAGATCCATTATCCACTGATACTTAATGTTTGTTCATCGTTCTGCTCTTCGGTGTGCAAGAAATACGAACTGGCTGGCATTGTAGTGCATATGGGTGGAGGACCTCAACATGGGCACTATGTGTCACTGTGCAAGAACGATAAATTTGGCTGGTTATTATTCGATGACGAGACAGTGGAAGTCGTTAATGAGAGTACAGTACTCAAATTCATAGGAGACAAAGAAACTCTAACGACAGCATATGTTCTGTTTTACAAAGAACTGATCGAAGGAGAAAACTATACTAAAGAGGATGATAAAAATGAATTTGAGGAGAACATCGAGCAGTTGATAGCGTGTGATGATCTTATTAGATTGACATCCCAGAAGGCGAATGCACATAGGACGGCCAATACTGCGGTAGAGGAAGTACAAGAACATGATAAGGACGAGATTCATTCAGAACGCAAGGCATCATCATCATCTTCAAAGAAATCACGACCCAAATCAAAGTTGTTTAATTTTATGAGGAGTTGAAGCAGTTAAGCTTTATCATTAACAAAGTTTATTGGTAACAAATACACTAAGGAGTAAATAGATAGATGATTTACACTGGTTCAATTTACATTGGAGCATGTGTGAACAAGTATGAAACAGATTCACCATTATGCAATCTTCTAATCGCTTCGGCGAGCGTGGGACTGATATCTATCTGATCGAGTATATCAATGTCCAAATCTACCGGTACCGTATTTGTGCAAACTATTCTTGACAATCTGCTATTCTTCAGCCTCTCTCTAGCCCCACCGGAGAAGATTCCATGCGAAACAATGGCAATGACTTCCTTAGCGCCGTGATCCAGCAGCGTATTCGTGGCTTTCACCAGAGTACCACAGGTATCAGCCATATCGTCGATTAAGAGGCATGATTTCCCAGTGACATCACCCACGAGCACCATTCTCGACACTTCGTTTGCCTTTTGTCTTTCCTTGTGAATCAACGCAAAATTTAAATCCAGCTTATCCGCTAGAGAGGCTACTCTCTTTGCACCACCAGCGTCCGGCGATACAAGAATTGCGTTTGCGAGATCGGTCTTGGTTCGAATGTAGTTCAATACACTAGGTTCAGCGTACAAGTTATCGACCGGGATGTGGAAAAATCCTTGAATCTGTGAAGCGTGTAAATCCATCGTTATTACATGATCACAACCCGCGGTTTGCAATAAATTCGCTACAAGTTTCGCCGTAATTGGAGCTCTCGATTTATCCTTTTTATCCTGACGAGCATACGGGAAATTTGGAATCACTGCGGTAACTTTCCTCACAGATGCCGTCTTACACGCATGAATCATAATCAATAATTCCATTAAAAAATCGTTTATCTCTTGCTCTCCGCTTCCGGTTTGAATAATATACACATCTTCATCACGAATACTCTCACCAATGGTCACAGACGTCTCTCTATTCGAATACTGATACACTCCAACTTTTGATAACGGAATCCCCAATCTTTTTGCAATGATTTCAGCCAATTCCGGATGTGAGTTCCCAGCTAATAACTTTATACTATTTGATGACATTTCTTTCTCTTTTATATCCATCAACCAACCAACAACGGGCTCCTAAAGCATCCAAACGACTCAATATGACTTGAACTATTGGTTAAACAACTAGTCTTAACTTCTAAACCATCACTGGAGGTATACGAATATTTGAAATTCACCGTGTAGAGTGATATGCTGATACGTGCAGAGTGATATGTGATTGCCGTAGTTAGTGATGTTCAGACGCACGTATAAAGTGATACAAACCTGAAAACCTCGTGTTAAATGAGAAGCGGAACGCATAAACGACTTCATCACTCCATTGTACCATGTTTAATCACTTAATAGCATAGCTTAAATGGGTTCGATAGATTAAATGTATATTCTCAGAATTACATTCACACAGCGCACTAAGTAATATATTATAGCTCCTATATGCTATACTGCCTTGCTTGATCGCAGCACTGACTAGCCTTTGGCCACTGTATATCAGCGGCTATAGGTATTCCGTAGAAAGTGATCACTGATGTAGACACTACAAGAAGCCCAAGTGAAGTAAGATATCTCGTCTAAATAAGTCGGCTTCTCTCGTCTGCGGTTCTTCTATAGATTCCCCTGCATATACCGTCAATTCAAGACACCGATTAAGAATCGTAGTGCGTTGCGCCTTCTTGGCTGGCAGTTACAGCTCATCATTATCGTATGCCATTAAGCTCTGCTTCAGACAGTGAGTAGCCGGGTAACGGTTATCGTAGCGCCATGAGTACCCACCGTCAATAACGATACGAATTCCGAGTACTCAAATGAAAGTCGTGGAAAATGACGGATAACTCGTATATAATGATACGCATTGGAGATGCGACCACGTGACCATTTAGAATATCATATTAAAGAATCTGCTGTCCTGGAATCGATTCTGAGGTCTCTCATGCTTTCAAATGGACCTGTAGCTCTATTATATCACTTTTGTTGTCTTTATAGTGTCTTTGTCTTTTTAGGCTCAATTCGCTGTATGAATTTATAAGTTGAAAAACGAAACTGTTATCAACAGTTACTAAGTGTAAAACAGGTTTAAAATACAAAGATTTAGTGGGTTCTAGAGGTTTTAAAGTGTTGTAAACGGTTGATAACTAATGGCAACTCAACAAGCTCAAAAAAGATTGACAAAAGAATATAAACTTATGGTGGAGAATCCACCACCATATATTTTAGCACGACCAAATGAGAATAATATATTGGAATGGCATTATATTATTATGGGACCTGCAGATACACCTTATTTTGAAGGTCAGTATCATGGTACTTTAACATTTCCATCGGATTATCCTTATAAACCACCAGCGATTCGTATGGTTACGCCAAATGGTAGATTTAGGGAAAATACTCGACTTTGTCTGTCGATGAGTGACTATCATCCGAATACTTGGAATCCCAGTTGGTCTGTTTCGACTATTTTAAACGGGCTTTTAAGTTTTATGACCGGTGACGAAGCTACGACGGGATCGATCACTACTACTGATCAGCAAAAGAGAGTTTTAGCTGAGAGATCGATGGAATACAATACATATCAGAATCTGAGATTTAAGATGGTTTTCCCAGATGTGGTGCAAGAGAATGTTAAAGAGTTGGAGAAGAGAAGAGCTAGTGGGAGAACAAGAGAAGTGGAAGCTACCAAGGACAAGGGAGATGCGATAATGCAAGCTGTTAAGGAGAAGGCTATTGCATTGGAGGAGATTCTCGATCCGGAAGATAGGATACGTGCTGAGCAAGCACTCAAGACGATAGATGCCAAACCGGGGAAGGACAGTAAGGAGAGTAACAGATCGTCGTCAATGTTATATATAGGGCTGGCCTTGCTTTTGTTTTGTCTTGGGCTGTCGATGAAATGATTAATCCCAGAAATCTGCATTAGAGATATATTACATAGAACGTACAACTAAAATCTTTCCACTTCCATCATCAGTTTACCTTGAGCACGTTGAGTAGCCATGTATGAAAAGGCCTCCTTGTGTTCCTTCCAGTGATAGGTCTTGTCGATTACACATTTGACAACTCCTTTCTCTAGAAACTCACCACATCTGTTGATCCAATCATTTTTCGATGCCGATTTAGCATTTGTGTCGAAATGGAAATGTGTGTAGCTGTAGGACCAAAGCATGGAACCGAACATCTTTCTCGCATTTGCACTTGGATTGTCCCATGAATCGTAGACATCAGTCTTGTAGTTCTCCACATAGTCTCCGACCGTTGTCACATACGCACCGCCTGAGTGGATCAATGAGCTTGAATGGGCAAGGATATCGTAACCGCCGATAAAATCAAGAACGACGTCGAATTTACCCTGGTTGTACTCTACTGGGACGTCAGAGCCCGTCTGTTCATCATATTCAATCACCTTTTGCTCATTAATCATTTTCCTCAATGGTTTACTAGCTTTACCACGACAGTTCAGATAATTGATGAATATCATATCGTCGACAAAGTCTGGAAACTGCTCTGCATATACCTCTGGGCCAGTGCTAGTAGTAATGATCACTATTTTCTTCACCAAATGGAAGTAATTCTTTAGCAATTGCACGGCGAACAAACCAACAGAGCTTGTACCACCATTGATCAACACATTAGAGTCGGGTTTAAGTTTTCCCGCTCTTTGAAGTTTGTCCAGGATGTTAAATGCGGCTCCCAGACAGTACAAAGATCCACTAGCCTCCTCGCTCGAAATATTCTCCGGTTTTAACAGTATTGGATCTTCACTGGGGTCCACTAAGATCGAACTTTGCAAACAACCATTGCCAGAATGAGGATGGAAGTAAATACCAAACACTTCATCTCCTACATGCCATTGAGATTGCAATTTCTCGCCAACCATGCTCACTACACCACTGTATTCTCTTCCAAGCCCAATTTCCCCATATACACCACTTTTATACCCATTTCTTATCTTCATATCTATCGGATTGAGCCCTACATGATGTACTTCAACCACCAGCTTAGCCTTTGAGATGGGTGTCTTTATCTTCTTCTCATAACTAAATTCCATAGGACCATCTTTCGAATAGAATATCAGTGATTTCAATGGCACATATTTAACATGTCTTATAGGTCTTGCGACTCTTTTCAATGTAGTTTGTTCAATTGGCAGTTCCTTTGGAGCTGGTGTAGAGTGTTCGCTCGACATTGCTTGCAAAGAATATTGATACTAACAGATCCACCACTTATTTAATCACACCGTCTACGATTCACGTACGTGAATCGATCAATCTCTTCTCTTATACTTGCAATTCCTTAAAGTCTAACATAACTACAAGTTATCCCTATATAAAGCGCGCGCATACCAGCAAGACAGCATTTATCGGATCAGGTAAACTGATTATGATTCGAATCGACTCTGAATGGCTTACTTATTCATCTATTTAAGAAACACTCTTGGGCCAACTCACTTCTTTGTCATCCGATATCCAGTGAGCAGCGGAACGGCTATGAGCAGCTCCGCTGCTCATACCTAGTTTCTTTCAGTGGTGATATGTCAAGTCTCTCATCAAGTGGCCACAGCTATTGGTTCTGGTGGCTGACTACCAGCTTCTTGGTAGTATTCTTGTAAATCTTCCTTTTCAAAGATAACTTCAATCATCAATGAACAACTGGGACATACAGCAATGTTTTCACCATCGTACATATCATCAATGTATATCTGGAAACGATCACCGCAGGGACATGGGTAGGTGAAAATTTGTGTATCTGGATCGAAAGTCATGTCTTCGATTTCCACTTGATCATATGTTGACATATTTGCGTGTAGGGCTCTTGTGTGCCGCCTAGCTATCAAACTAGATGTCTCTTTAGGACAACTATCTCTTCTCTTAATGACACATTCGATGAGATGATTAATCTGGGTGAAACTTTTCAAGTGACTGTTTTGTAGCTCATTGGGAAAATCCGTGCACCTTCAACAGACATCCGTGCACCATGAAAAAGTCGTCTTGGTTTTTTGTTTTTCTCAACGCGTTGTAGAGCGACGCACAGTACAGTTGAGAGCTTAGCATGGCCCAGGCAGACAGGCCAGTAGCTTCCTACCAGCTCAACCGGGCTCGACGGGGGCCCGCATTTGGCCCCACCAGGAGTCTCTTTCCACCGCTCTGCTGGCTGAGCTGGGCAGGGACTCACAGAGCTAGGCAGACTCAGCAAGCAGCGCTCCTGGTAGTGAGCATCCAGTAACAGTGTGCGTGTAAGCGTTGTGCAGTGAACCTTTGATATACCCATACAATAATTTTTCAAATAGTAAGTAAATGTTTGATAAGTGTACTGTAAAGAAGACACCAGGACAAATCGTATGTGATATGCGTTAGAATTGAAACTCCAGAGGATAAATTTTCGGTTTACCACGTCGTTACAGTATTTTGAAATTTCTCTGAGGTTTAAACCGATTGATCAATCTTACTAACAGTCAAGACATTATAATAGATACAAAATGGGTATTTCTCGTGATTCTCGTCACAAAAGATCCGCTACCGGTGCTAAGCGTGCTCAATTCAGAAAGAAGAGAAAGTTTGAATTGGGTCGTCAACCAGCTAACACCAAGATTGGTGGTAAGAGAATCCACACTGTGAGAACCAGAGGTGGTAACAAGAAATTCAGAGCTCTAAGAATTGAAACTGGTAACTTTTCATGGGCTTCTGAAGGTGTTGCTAAGAAGACCAGAATTGTCGGTGTCGCTTACCATCCATCTAACAACGAATTGGTTAGAACTAACACTTTGACCAAAGCTGCTATTGTTCAAATCGATGCTACCCCATTCAGACAATGGTACGAAGGTCACTACGGTCAAACTCTAGGTAAGAAGAAGAACGTTAAGGCTTCTGAAGAAGAAATCGTTGCCGCTTCCAAGAGCACCCAAAAGAAATGGGCCGCTAGAGCCGGTTCTGCCAAGATTGAATCCTCCGTTGAATCTCAATTCGGTGCCGGTAGATTGTACGCTGCTATCTCTTCAAGACCAGGTCAATCTGGTAGATGTGACGGTTACATCTTGGAAGGTGAAGAATTGGCCTTCTACTTGAGAAGATTGACCGCTAAGAAATAAGCTTGAAGTAAATCAACTTTTCTCAGCATGTATAACATTAAGTTTATAATAAATTTTCACCTCATCTATCGTCTGCTTGTAAACAAAGAGAGAAGAAAGTCATGTTTTATAAGTATCAAGATCTTACGGAATTTAGATCAGAAATAAGGCAATCAAAGTTCTCTGCAAAACAAATTGTTCAGTACAGGTCTGTGTAAATGATTATTTCATCATATAAATAAGAGATATAACATCTTAATGTTGCTCAACTGAGCAACAAGATAACATAAGATGCTTTTACAGTTACTTGATCTTACAAGAGTGCTGGTTAGTTGGAAAGGTCTTGTCTTCAACTAAGCACTCTTTATAAAGGCCTTGGTTGAAAAATTCCTGGAAGTCGTTATTCACGTTCAGCTATTTGAAAAGTAAACTAGGGCAAACACACTGTAAGACACCGATGGGAGCCATTATATTCAGTAGTGATGTGCTTAAATTCGATGTTACTGTGGGGATTGATCAATTCTCGTTCCAGGTAAAGGCAGGTAATCGTTTTTGCGGCGTTAAGAACGTTCCAGATGGTCTCCATGTGATACATATCAGTTCCAGTTTTAATGATGATGGTATAAGGTACGGATATTGGTTCGAAGCCTCTTCGGGTCTATATATGCGATATGATGAGGAAAGTGAGATGTACCAAATGTTTCGAGAGCCGGATGATATCAAGTATGAGCGCATGTTGCAAATGGGGAACCATTTAATGGTAAACTATCCCCGGTTGGACGATACCAATTGGTCCGAATTGACAAGATTCATCTCGTATGAGCAAATTGAGACGATATTAGACTCTAATTACGTCGATTCATCCATGACAGCCAAGGAAGAGTCGCGCGTTTTAAACAAAAGACTAGGAACCGTTAATGACAGTACCTGCAAACATTTCAAATACACAGATATACATTTCAAATCACCCAGTGCGATACGACCAAACCACCAAATGGAAGATTATATGGATAAATCATACTACCTGAATCACGTGATCGTCAACCAGCAACTAAATGGTCATATAAACCGTCTTCTAGGTGAACTACAATTCGCCTTCTGCAACGCAATGTTGTTCGCAAACTACGGTTCCAGTCTACAATGGCACAGCATCATCGAACTCATCAGCTTTAGCTCTAAAATTTCCCACACATTTATTGAACAATTCGACAAAATTCTCGCTTTACAATTACAAACCCTGCCGCCAGAGTATGCAGAGACACTAATAAACAAAGAATTGTGGGAAAGATGTCTTACAAAGTCCCACCAGAACGACAAACTAAAACTAACCAAGAAAGCTTACGAATCCAAATTCGATCCAGATCAAGAAAATTCAGAATGTGAGTCTCTTACAACCTTAGAGACTGGTACCTTACCCAACATAGATAGTGACTACGATGATGATATTGAAGAGAATAAACCATCAGTTGCAAGTAGTGTCTACTACATTCGACCATAGCAACTATCTAGAACCTTCCAGAAGTTTTTCTCCTTCACCCATCACCCGGACTACGATGTGCATAGAACCTTATGGAACTTCATGGAACTTTTATATCGATGATCATCGAATTTTCAAGATCAACCTGGACTTTTATTTATTAAGGGAGCCGCCGAAAGCAAGGGGGTTTACCCATAATGAAGGAGTTTGTTTCACTATGTGAAGGTATAGCGGTATTTTTGATGGAATACGGAGGTTTAGTAGATTTGGTTGGTTATATAAAGGGCCTGAAATCTCCGTGTTTTTGTTGGTGTTGATTATCCTTTCCTACTTTGCAAGATAATCATCGTGTGTTACTCGAAGCTATAAAGACAAACAATGTCAAAGGCAGTTGGAATTGATTTAGGAACGACTTATTCGTGTGTTGCTCATTTTGCAAATGATCGAGTGGAGATTATTGCCAATGATCAAGGTAACAGAACCACGCCATCCTATGTGGCATTCACTGATACGGAAAGGTTGATTGGTGATGCGGCTAAGAATCAGGCAGCAATTAATCCACACAACACGGTTTTTGATGCTAAACGTTTGATTGGTCGTAAATTTGATGATCCTGAAGTGATAAATGATGCTAAGCATTTCCCTTTTAAAGTTATTAACAAGGAAGGTAAGCCAGTAGTACAGGTTGAATACAAGGGAGAGACAAAGACGTTTACACCGGAAGAGATTTCTTCTATGGTTTTGGGGAAGATGAAGGAAACCGCAGAGGGATATTTGGGTACAAAGATTAATGATGCCGTTGTTACTGTCCCTGCTTATTTTAACGATTCGCAAAGACAGGCAACTAAGGATGCTGGTACCATTGCTGGATTGAACGTTTTACGTATTATTAATGAACCTACTGCGGCAGCTATCGCTTATGGTTTGGATAAGAAGGGTAGAGCTGAACATAATGTACTAATTTTCGATTTGGGTGGTGGTACGTTTGATGTTTCACTGCTTTCGATCGATGAAGGTATCTTCGAAGTGAAGGCTACTGCGGGAGATACCCATTTGGGTGGTGAAGATTTCGACAACAGATTGGTTACCCATTTGGCTAACGAATTTAAGAGAAAGAACAAGAAGGATTTGACTCAGAACCAAAGATCTTTGAGGAGATTGAGAACCGCTGCGGAGAGAGCTAAGAGAGCTTTGTCTTCTTCGTCTCAAACTTCCGTTGAAATCGACTCCTTATTTGAAGGTATCGATTTCTACACATCTATAACCAGAGCAAGATTCGAAGAATTGTGTGCCGATATGTTCAGATCTACTTTGGAACCAGTGGAAAAAGTCTTGAGAGACTCCAAACTTGACAAGTCTCAAATTGATGAAATTGTTTTGGTGGGTGGCTCTACAAGAATCCCCAAGATTCAGAAATTGGTTTCAGATTTTTTCAATGGTAAGGAACCAAACAAGTCTATTAACCCAGATGAAGCTGTTGCTTATGGTGCTGCTGTCCAGGCCGCCATCTTAACAGGTGATCAATCATCTAAGACCCAGGATTTGTTGCTACTTGATGTGGCCCCATTATCTATGGGTATCGAAACTGCTGGCGGTATCATGACGAAATTAATCCCAAGAAATTCTACAATTCCTACGAAGAAGTCAGAAACATTCTCAACTTATGCTGACAACCAACCTGGTGTGTTGATTCAAGTATATGAAGGTGAAAGGACAAAGACGAAGGACAACAACTTGTTAGGAAAATTTGAGCTGACCGGTATACCACCTGCCCCAAGAGGTGTTCCTCAGATCGAAGTCACTTTTGACATTGATGCAAACGGTATTTTGAACGTCTCTGCTGTTGAGAAGGGTACTGGTAAGTCCAATAAGATCACCATCACCAACGATAAGGGTAGACTCTCTAAGGAAGATATCGAGAGAATGGTTTCCGAGGCTGAAAAATACAAGGCAGAGGATGAAAAGGAAGCTGAACGTGTACAATCCAAGAATTCACTTGAATCATACGCATTCAGTTTAAAGAACTCTGCTGCCGAATCCGGTTTCAAAGAGAAAGTCGGCGAAGAAGACGCCAAGAAGGTCGAAACCGCCGCTCAGGAAACTATCAACTGGTTGGATGCTTCACAAGCCGCTTCAACCGACGAGTACAAGGACAAGCAAAAGGAACTGGAAGGTATTGCCAACCCAATCATGTCCAAATTCTACGGCGCTGGTGGCGCCGCGGGTGCTGGCGGTCCAATGCCGGGAGCCCATCCATCCGCTGGTGGACCAGCTGGTACAGATGCCGGTCCTACCGTTGAAGAAGTCGATTAATGAAATGTGAACCTTGTTCCTCCTCTATATGAATACTGTTTATACGTATATAATGCTGTTACATTGAACCCGTTTAGAATGATTTGACATGGAATACGTGTGGAGTGATTTTATCTTGATCCGTTCAGAGTGATTTGACATCGGATACGTTCAGAGTGATTTGTTGAAAATTTTTTTACTTTTTTCTAGTGATAAACCAGCCTATGTTCTCGAGCTATGATCAGTCATCATAGAAAGAGGATTTATTGAAGCTAACAAGCGGTTATAGGATCAATTAGCATTGCTATATTCGAGGGATCTAAGTCGAGGTCAGCAACATGTCTGAGAACTCTTCATCACATTTCTCTTTCCCTCGGGAAGAGGAGAAAGTGCTTGCATTTTGGGATGAAATTGATGCATTTCGTACATCTTTGAAGCTTAATGAGGATAAACCTGAATTCTCGTTCTTTGATGGACCACCATTTGCTACTGGTACACCTCATTATGGACATATTTTAGCATCTACCGTTAAAGATATTGTTCCAAGATATGCTACGATGACTGGACATCATGTTGAGAGAAGATTTGGTTGGGATACACATGGATTACCTATTGAACATATTATTGATAAGAAATTAAAGATTACTTGTAAAGAAGATGTTTACAAATTTGGTATTGAAAATTATAATAATGAGTGTAGAGCGATTGTTATGACATATGCAAATGAATGGAGGAAAACTATTGGTCGTTTAGGTCGTTGGATTGATTTTGATAATGATTATAAGACGATGTATCCAAGTTTTATGGAATCCGAATGGTGGTCTTTTAAACAGTTGTTTGAGAAGGGACAAGTTTACCGTGGATTCAGGGTTATGCCATATTCTACCGGTTGTACTACGCCATTGAGTAATTTTGAAGCTCAACAGAATTATAAAGATGTGAATGATCCTGCAGTGACTATTGGTTTCAACGTGATCGGTCAGGAGAAAACACAATTAGTGGCTTGGACCACTACACCATGGACTTTACCATCGAATTTAGCTCTTTGTGTGAATCCTAATTTTGAATACGTTAAGATTTATGACGAGAAAAGAGATCGTTATTACATTTTACTCGAATCATTAATCAAGACTTTGTACAAGAAACCAAAGGATGAGAAGTTTAAAGTGGTTGAAAAAATTCAAGGTAAGGATTTGGTAGGCCTCAAATATGAGCCACTTTTCCCATATTTCGCGGAAAAGATGAGTGCAACTGCTTTTAGAGTCGTGGGTGATGGTTATGTTACTAGCGATTCTGGTACAGGTATTGTTCACAATGCACCAGCCTTTGGTGAAGAGGATTACAACGCTTGTTTGAAGAACGGAATTATCGAAGAGGATGGATTTTTACCAAATCCAGTCGATGATGCCGGTAAATTCACCCCTGAAGTGAGTGATTTCAGCGGACTTTATGTGAAGGATGCCGACAAGGAAATTATCAAACACTTGACGGCTACTGGAAACTTACTTTTGGCGTCACAAATTAGGCACTCCTATCCATTCTGCTGGAGATCTGATACGCCTCTATTGTACCGTACTGTTCCTGCTTGGTTTGTTAGAGTTAAGGAAATTATTCCTAAGATGCTAGAGTCTGTTATGAATTCACACTGGGTTCCAAGTACTATTCAAGAAAAGAGATTTGCAAACTGGATCACCAATGCCCGTGACTGGAACATTTCGAGAAACAGATACTGGGGTACTCCAATTCCATTGTGGGCTTCCGATGACTTCGAAGAAATTGTTTGTATTGGTTCGATTGCAGAGCTTGAAGAGTTGAGTGGTGTCACTGGCATCAAAGACCTACATCGTGAGTTTATCGATAAGATCACTATCCCTTCAAAGCAAGGTAAGGGCCAATTGAAGAGAATTGAAGAAGTTTTCGATTGTTGGTATGAGTCCGGTTCCATGCCTTATGCTTCTCAGCATTATCCTTTCGAAAACCAAGACAAATTCAAATACAGAGTTCCTGCAAACTTTATCGCTGAAGGCTTAGATCAAACCAGAGGTTGGTTCTACACATTGAGTGTCCTTGGTACGCATCTGTTTGACCAGGTCCCTTATCAAAATGTTATTGTTACTGGTCTTATCTTGGCTGCTGATGGTAAGAAGATGTCCAAGTCTTTGAAAAACTATCCAGATCCAAACATCGTGTTGACCAAATATGGTGCGGATGCATTGAGATTATATTTGATTAACTCCCCTGTGTTGAAAGCTGAAACATTGAAATTCAAAGAAGAGGGTGTTAAAGAAGTCGTCTCTAAAGTGTTGTTACCATGGTGGAATTCTTACAAATTCTTGGAGGGACAAATAGCCCTATTAAAGAAAACTTCGGACATTGATTTCAAGTACAATCCATCTATTCAAAGTGATAACGTCATGGATGGGTGGATTTTAGCTTCTATGCAATCTCTGGTTCAACACATCCACATGGAAATGGAACTTTATGAATTATACGCTGTGGTTCCCAGATTATTGCATTTCATCGACGAATTAACTAACTGGTACATCAGATTCAACCGTCGTCGTTTGAAGGGTGAAAATGGTGTTGATGATTGTTTAAAGGCTTTGAACAGTTTGTTCGAAGCACTATTCACATTCATCAGAGCCATGGCCCCATTCACTCCATTTTTATCTGATTCTATCTATCTAAAGATGAAGGAATTTATGCCAGCAGAGGTTTTGGCAACGTTCGGTAAAGACGATCGATCTGTTCATTTCCTATCATACCCAGAGGTTAGAAAGGAACTATTCGATGAAGCCATCGAGAAATCGGTCGCCAGAATGCAATCGGTTATCGATTTGGGTAGAAATATTCGTGAAAAGAAAACCATCTCTCTCAAGACCCCATTAAAGAGCTTGATTATCCTGCACAGCGATAAGGACTATCTAAAGGACATCGAAGACTTGAAAGACTACATTCTGGAAGAGTTGAACGTTCATGACATCGTCATTACTTCCGATGAGGCAAAATACGGTGTCGAATATAGAGCAGTTGCGGACTGGCCAGTCCTGGGTAAGAAGCTAAAGAAAGACGCCAAGAAAGTTAAGGACGCATTACCTAACGTCAGTTCCGATGAAGTACAACAGTATCTAGAAACGGGAAAACTGCAAGTTGCTGGTATCGATTTGGTAAAGGGTGACCTAAACGTTATCAGAGGTCTACCAGAATCGCTGTCTCAAGAAGGCCTAGAAACAAGATCTGATCAAGACGTTTTGATTATCCTCGACACTAAGATATATCCAGAATTGAAAACCGAGGGTCTAGCTAGAGAGCTAATCAACAGAATTCAAAAATTGAGAAAGAAATGTGGCCTGGAAGCCACAGATGATGTCCTTGTCCAATACGAAATCATCAAGGACACCATCGATTTCGAAATTGTCGTAAATCAACACAGAGAAACGCTAACCAAGACCTGTAGATCTGACATTGTCGCTTTCGATGGCGCCAAGGACGGTGCCATCGCTGACGAAGAACAATCCATCAACGACACCATTTTCAACCTAAAGATTTTCAGGCTATAGAATTTTAAGTTCCTGTCTGCATCGACGTTTATAAATCTGTAATTTAACGGAATAGAATAAAAGTATTCAATGACCATCTTATAATGAAAGAAGTCGGCAACTAAACTTATCTGAGAATGAACAATGAACAAGACAACAAGCTCATCGTCGTTCAGCCATTGAATAGTTCTATCTCATATTCCAATGAAAGCCCCAGACAAGCTAGGACCCCGATTCAATCGCCAGAAAGGCAGAACAGCACAGCGCAGTTGAAAGAAGCAGACTCTGACCATGAATCGATCACAAATAGTATCCTAGCAAAGCGCAAGAGGATCAGCCAAGAGCAACGTCCAACACATTCACCTACCACGAGCAAATCGCGTATAGACACCTACAACAGACTTGCCCAGCGCCAACGCACAGAGAAGAGACAAGAAAGAGCCACTCAGTTGAGAGGAGGATTAGAGAAGATGGAACAATTCATCATGAATAGCGAACATCTTGAAGAACTACAAAGACTCTCATTACAAGCACAGGAAAACACAATATCACCCGATTTGGCCCAAAAATTCGAGCAAGAAGCACAGGAAGACCTGGAAGACGATGAACTGATACAATACTTTGAACACCAAGAGCAACTGGACCAAGAAATAGACAGAATTCTATCAGAACTCTCAATAAGCTGAACTTATTGATATTTCACAGAGTCTCACGTGATCGAGAATTCTCATGTTACCCGAACAATCAGATAGTCACGTGCTATGACGGTATCCGATCTTACCCGGAAAAGATGGAGATAGTCACGTGATCGGATTGGACCATTTTACCCGGACAGGATCGAAATCTTCACGTGATCATATACGGGTGTTCTTACCCGGCCCAAGCCAGATAAGCTTGCAATGCCAAGTTTACAAGAAGGGGTTGATACTTAACAGTGGTTAATCAGCGATGAAGGATGGTACGAGTTGGTTCTGGTGGTTCAGATCCATCTTAATAGAGTGTTCAGATAATCAGATTTGCTAAGAAATGAAATCTACGTTTAAATCGGAGTATCCCTTTGAGAAGAGGAAGGCAGAATCGGAAAGGATTTCACAAAAGTTTTCGAATAGAATACCGGTAATTTGTGAGAAAGCTGAGAAATCTGATATTCCTGAGATTGACAAGAGAAAGTATTTGGTACCAGCGGATTTAACGGTTGGTCAGTTTGTTTATGTGATTCGTAAGAGAATTATGTTACCACCAGAAAAGGCGATCTTTATCTTTGTGAATGATACTTTGCCTCCAACGGCGGCGTTAATGAGCGCTATTTACCAGGAGCATCGTGATAGGGATGGGTTTCTCTATGTTACTTACTCTGGGGAAAACACTTTTGGATCGTTGTGATGAATCGGGTGGGACAAAGGATGTGACTGGCTGTTGCCTTGCGTTGGGACGCTGGGAGAAACGACAGATAGGCATTAAACCATCCCTGGGGCTGGCAAGCGGCTGAAAACCATGATGCATCTCTTGGGAATGATAGCCAGTCTTTTACAGGTGTTAACTTTGCTTTTTTATAACAAGTTTAGGTTTATTTCTGTTGCAAGATTAGATTTAGAATAGCCTAATGCTTTTGTTTGTTGTTGATTATCTATACAAGTCCTGAGCGTGGTGGCCATTAGACGCAGTTGCCCGTTCTTCTCGTGTATTGCTCGATTGGATCGGATTGGATGCTGTACTGGTCCAGATTTGACACTTCATCATACGTGATGATATCTCTTAGTTTTCTGTCATTCTTATACCACTCTTTGATTAACCACGACATTTCCGTGGTAAATAATGCATTGGGAGAATCTGAAGTTTCTATCAGATCTTTCAAAATGTAGTACAATTTGCCATATGAGACACCAGCCGACAGAAATATGGATGCAATGGAGCCTCTTTCGATATGTTCGTGGGGAAGGGCTTCATAAAATAAAGTACAAATGGTGGAAAATAAATCTGAAATTGGGAAGACGAATTCTGAACTGTGAACTTGCTTCCCAACTTTGATAACCACATTTGATAATAGGTTGATGAAGTTGATAGAGTCTTCCACTGTCCTGGTGTCGCTGAGTTCTTTCTTTAAGGACTCAAATAACTCATCCCATTTAGCTTTGATTTCTTCTTGGTTTCTGAAATCTGAAACTTTGAAAATGACCAAACAAATTTCATGGTAACCCAGTGGGACAGCGAAATCGTTGAATAAATCACTCACTGGCAGAACTTTCCCGTCTAATTGCTTTATCAAATCTTGCTTTGCGTTCGATTCGATCCTTTGATCAGTAGTCACCAAAGATAGCAGATCATCCTGTACTGCAGCGACATCAAAAATTTCTTGAATCATGGTCGAAAGCTCAACCATTCGCTGTTTATGACTAGGGTTGCATACGCTGTTGCAGAACCCGTTTGCTCTCGATAAGTATTCTATTCTTTCTCCCAAATTTAATTCGAAATCAGAATTTGCCAGAGAATAAAGTATCTCAGCAGCTTCAAAATACTTAGATCTTCTTGACAGATAAACCCACAGTAAATTGCAGAGTTCGAGGGAAGATTTTGATTGCTCCTGTAGGTACGGCAGAATGAACTCAGTATCTAATTCCAAAAGCTTCTCCTCGCATTTCTGAGATGCCAACCAATCGTACAATTTATAGTGAAATAGTTTGTCATTGTATTTCAATGCCACCGAGTAGCTTTCCTCCCGCAAGGTTGATATGTCATTAGGAACTGATATATTAGCAATACCATTAGAAGGCCCTTTCGCCGCTAGGTTGTCAACCGTGACAAGAGTTTCAAAGACCAAGTCATAAATGAGCACACGCTTGTCGTAGTACACTTTCCTCCCATCATGCTCTAAACTACCATCAGCCACATATTGGTAGGCTAGCTTAGCTTTGTCCACAGAGGTAGCAATGTTTAGAAGAAAGCCGATTGTCTTGGGGAAATAATTCAACTCTAACATGATGGAGACAGCTTCCCTCAATTTGTCGAAAGAAAGGTCATCAACTATCCGCTCGAACAGTTTGATTGCATTGTTAAGATGATACTTTAGTGTTTCATAGTCTCGCAACCCGATTTCCTTCGCTTTTCTCAAGTGCTCGATAGCTCTGAAGCCTAATATATCGCTGCTCGAACAAAAAGAACCACAACGTTCCTGTAAAGCAGTGGCAGTGTACTCTATCGAAGCACCCCTCGTTATGTTTCTATTGATTATCGACGATAAAATTTCTCTTACTAGAACTTTTGTGTGCTCGTTTGGAGCAAACAAATCCTTGAATTTTAATTTCGTCAGATCGGCCTGAACCTCTTGGCTCAAAGATTTGATGATGTCCTTGAAAGCCACGTATTGTTGCTCGAATCCCTCAACTTCACTTTCTTCATAAAGAACGTTCAAAAATGAAAGCGCTTCCATAATAGACTGAACAAGTTTGATCATGGAGTTAATTGCTATATTTTCAGCCTGATTAGCGACTTCTTCTGATTTATCGATAGACCTTCCACTGATTTCACTGCCCGATATTATAGATGGATAGACGACAGTAAGCGAGTTACCGTACATATTGAAAAATTCGTTCAGAATTGTGATCGAGGATAGGTAGTATTCAACATCTGCCTTGGAAACCGACATTCCAGCAATAGCACCGCTTTCGCTAGAGCCTTCTTTAACCTTTGCATTGAAACCTTCCGGGCGGTAGGTAACAAAAATCTGTTTACTCCAAATATCCCTGAACAGTCTGGTAATTAAAAGCGCAATACCGTAGAATCTCGCAGAAAGAGTAACATCGTCAAGACTAAAACTTGTCTTAGAGTCAGGCATCAAGGCAGCGCCACCTAATGGGGTTGTTTGAAGAGATTTCTTGGGTGTTGCATCAAAAGAAGGTTTATCAAAGAAGGATGAAACGGTGGAAACCATGTACTTATTATACCTTGGTTTGATGTCAACAATACCAGGAATACCAACGGTAAAGAAAGTTAGCGCTGCAGATCGTAACATTTCTGATTTATTCAGCTTGCAGGTCACGAACAATGACGTCGAGCACGCTTCAGGTACTCCATAGTTGATCAAAAAAGGTAGCGGGTTGTCCACTAGAGACTCGAAAACTTCATCGGGCGTACGATATCTGTATATCTCCACTGCACTGTTGGTCAGTACGGCTACTTTCAAGTTCTCAGAACTGTACTGTGTAGCAAATTCGTTTGCATACCCTTCCGGTGTTTGAGTTGCGTTGAAAGTTGGTGTTAAAAGAACGATTTCCTTAATGTTCCCGGTGCTATCTAGTAGAGTGGCGTTCTCTACGTATTTGCCGTGGTTCTTCAAGACACCATAATCTGGGACACTGACAAAAAGCTTGTGCTGAACCGCTTGACTGCTGGATTGCGATACCTTAGATTCTGCACCATGTTTGGTGTCCTGTGGTAAAGTGGACTTTCTCACTGCAGAAAAGAATATTCCTGGCGAAATTATCGTGCTCGCACTGGTAGTTTCTAGAAACACAGAGGATTTCTTCTGGAACTTCAGATGTACGGATTCCGAGTAATTCAAATTTGAGTAAAATCTCAGACCTTTTTTCTGTTGTTCTAATTGTTGATTTTGTAGTTCTTGGCGTATTATCTCCGGAGTAACAGAACTTGGAGGAAACTTTATTGATTCTAACCTTAGTGCTTCAATTCCCGATCTGCCTATTGACCCATTAAAGTTGAGACGTACGCCACCAACAGTTATTGCCACTAAAAACAGATTATGATTCTCCTGTCGCGATACTGGTACAATCTGGGAAATTTTCAAGAACTTTGGCCCCAAAATAGCAGCTCCTCTCGCCGTGGTAGTACCCATTATTCTCCTTATATAGGCTGGCTCAATGCTCATGGGGGTTTCCAAATGGTTACCATTGATCAAGTACGCTTTGATGTTTGATTTCGAGGACAATGTATAAATTATACCACGAGATTGGTCAATCTTCAATTGGACAATTGTTTCCTGCGCATATTTAGAATCCTCTTCGAATAATGACCGAATATATCCACTGCCTGGTAGTTTGGAAACCAAATTTGCCGGTAGAAGGCTAGACCAAGTGGACTGTGTCAGGCATACTTTGTTACACTTGCTATTGAACCAGTCATCAGAGCCCGAATATTGCAGTCCCCAAACATTCAGTCCGCTTGTTCTACCAGCGAAGAATATTTGACTTGTTTTGTCATAGCATATAATTTGGCTAACATCCAAGCCATGTACTGAGACACTGAGACCTGTATTGAAAACACTTAATTCTCGCGTCTCCTCGTTATGAGATACTGCTAAGAGGTAGATGTCGAATGGTGTGGCAATCAGAAGAAGGTGATTAACATAATCCACAAACATATCTTTCTTCGGCTTGACCAAAGCTACTTTCAAAATTGTATGCTTAATTTCGTCTATCGATTGATAATCGGTACTATCTTTTAGATTCCACAGAATTAATTTATTGTCAATTGTGATCCAACAACGACCTAATTCTGGGAAAATACCCATATCACTCTTGATCTCACTTTTTGACGCTTCCTTTAGGATCTCATCTGGTATATTAATAACTTGTTGTCTCTCAAAGGGCGTAAAGGCGCCCAATCCGCCCACTTCTTTGCTGAAATTATAGTTCACACCATTGTTATAATATGAGCGCTCGTCTAGAACGGGTGAATTAGCATCTCGACGCTCCAAATGGTCGATAAACTGACTTGCCAACTCCAAAGGTTTTGAACCTCCAAGATTCGTGACCCCTAAATGTTCATCAACAGCGGACAAATCAGGCGCTAAATTCCCAGTTGGCATTAAAAGAGAAGTGCTCAAAGGTAAAGATCCATCGGAATTAACTCCTTGTACCTTATTATCCCTCTGGGAATCCAAAGTATTTACAACATCACTTTTTTCACCATTGTTATCTCGAGTTTTACCGTTGTTTCCCAAAACAACCTGCGATAAACCGGAAAATGGACCGCTATTGTAGTCTACCCTACTTTTCAAAGGTGTAGAATACATACGACAACCCGGAAAGACGCTCAATTCGATCTCTTTAAGCCTAAATTAACCATTATAATTGTAAAGATTCACTGTTTATTCCTGGGATCTCTTCAAATTTTGATGCTTGAAGGCGGGTAATGGCGGGTAACCATCTTTCGTTCAGAGTGATTCAAATCGAAGCACTTTCAAAAAAGAAAAGACGAAGTGACACAAATTCAAAATAATAATTAAATATTAAAATTCAATAGAATAAGATGAACATCAAGTTGGGGGATCCCGACCAGTTGTAGATTATCTAGTCGGATAGCTTAAATGAAGCCTAAGCTGGGAAGACGTGTATTGCGGAGCAGAACTTTGAGCGACAAGGATATAAATGCGGCGTCAGCAGTGGCCTATCTTAATAAGAAACAGTTAAAAGGGTTTAAAAATGATTGGGATGGTAAGGAAAATGCCGATCCAGATAGTGAACAAAAACCTGATATTTTTTCTGAAGAAGCAGATTTAACTACGATCCTGGAGCAGAAATTTGATGAAAGAAACGGTTCATTCTTAACATCCGAAAACCTTGCCGTTTTGCAAAATGAACTGATAAAAACGGAGATTGAGCAATACAATTGTGGTCATCCCCTATGCAGTATCGAGAATAGACGTCAAATACCGCTACGTTTATGGTTTCTGTTTGAATTAGAGATGATGCAGGATACCGGAACCAATTTCAGAAACTTTTGTTATCATAACTACGTTTATCGAAAAATTGACCCAGAGTGGAAGATGCAAAATCTACTCCAGGATGAACATATACCAGCTGATTGCGAATTTTTTCCCATTCAGCAATTGAAAATACCCAAAATCGAGCTTAACCGAAATTATGCAGAGTCTATTACAGAGAAATTGCCAGTAAAAATCGATAAAACTGATCGTAAATTACTCCCTACAATTTTATCTAAGAGGAACATGAGATCAGTGTTTGACCACACACCCGTGAGAGCAAGCAAGATTTTATCGATTGAATCACCATCGAACTCTGCAAATCTGCAAGAAACAACTACTGTACAAAAAGAGAAAAAATGTATGCTACTCAATAAATTGAGTCATTTACATGAGCTTAATTCTACTAGACCTTCTGATAAGTAGCTTTAAAACTGCGTATCAAATAGTCACTAATACTGCATAGTCGAACAAGCTTCAATTGGAATGGCGCTACCAAGTTGGATTAAGCCTATTACCCGGTTACTCACTGCGTTGTCGCAGGCATGTTCAATGAGTATCATAATATACGTATTTCCATTGAGTAGTACTCAACACTGGGAACGAATACGACGAATACAGGAAAATGAATATTATCACTTTACACGCAAATACGATCATTCCTTACGTGAATACCATCACTTTACACGCGATACATATTTAGCCGCTGATGGGTCAGCCAATTTATGATGTGATACGTTAGCAAGATCATACATAGGAGCTACGATAAGTTCGTTTTATCTCCAAGAGCGATGAAAGGGAATCATTGCTTTTCCTCACTAGAATCGCTGTCGAAGTGAATTGAATGTAGTTCTGAGATTACACATTTAATCTCTTATTAAGTGACTAGACATGGTATAATGGAAGTAATGAATTCGTCACGTGTAGCGATGTATTCGAGTCTTATTCATCACTCAGTACGTTGTACTCGCCCAGTGTATTCGTATTCGGACCCAGTACTCAATGAGTACTCAAAATCTGTATCGCTGTCGACGGTATTATTTGAGTGCTCATTTCTATGGAACGGCGCTACCAAGTTAAAAAGCGGATTACCCGGCTACTCGCTGCTTTGTCGTTGAGTATCATTGTACACGAGGATTTTCGAACAAGTGTGTGGCAAAAGTGATGGTTTTAGATGATAAACAGCGTATTTCTAACAACAATTCAAGCAAATTTTAGAGGGAATAGTGGTCATTTGATTTCAAATGGCTCCTAAATCATTTGTTTCTAGTCCCCTTGTGAGGGATTCGAGACTTTTGGTACCCAAACCGGTCTTTAGCAGGCCTTATGTGCTATTCTTCTTCCCGTTGTATGCGACATTTGCTCATTTATATTTGCAACAGTATGATCGTTATATTCAAGGTCCAGAATGGACATTTGTTTACCTTGGTGGGATCATTTCTTTGAATGTATTGGTTATGTTGATGCCCGCTTGGAATGTGAAGATCGCGGCAGGTTTTAATTACTCGACAGCTGGTGATTTGGACGAAGCTACTCATATTTTAATTCATACTACTGCAAATAATGGTTCAGATGGAATTGTTGAGATTCAACGAGTTCAAGAAGCTGGGGAACTTCAAATTTTCTTTCAATTTCAGAAAAAAAGGTTTTTATGGCATCCAAAAGAGCAAGTTTTCTCTTCTCCCAAATTTTTGATCGATGAATCTCCCAAGATTGGTGAATTTCAAGATTTTAAAGGTCATTCTGAAGATTTAACTCATTTGAGAAGGCTTTATGGGGAAAATTCTTTTGATATCCCAGTTCCAACTTTTCTCGAATTGTTTAAAGAACATGCTGTAGCTCCCTTATTTGTTTTCCAAGTCTTTTGCGTGGCGTTATGGTTGCTTGATGAATTTTGGTACTATGCGCTTTTCAACCTTTTCATGGTTGTCTCTATGGAAGCAGCAGCTGTCTTCCAGAGGTTGACTACTTTGAAAGAATTCAGGACCATGGGGATCAAGCCATACGGTATCAACGTTTACAGAAATGGCAAATGGTCTGAGATCCAGACTGATCAGTTACTGCCAATGGATATTGTTTCGATTACCAGGACTGCGGAAGACAGCGCTATTCCCTGTGATCTGATTTTGATTGATGGTAGTTGCATCGTTAATGAGGCAATGCTCTCTGGTGAATCAACTCCATTGTTGAAAGAATCAATCAAACTTCGTCCAAAGAATGATTACCTGCAGATTGAAGGTGTAGACAAGAACTCGGTGCTGCATGGCGGTACAAAAGCATTGCAAGTTACCGCACCTGAGACTAAATCTCACATTCCATTGCCACAAGATGGAGGAGCTCTTGCAATTGTCACTAAGACCGGTTTTGAGACTTCTCAAGGGTCTTTGGTTCGTGTCATGATTTACTCTGCTGAGCGTGTTTCTGTTGATAACAAAGAAGCATTGTACTTCATCTTATTCCTGTTAATTTTCGCTATTGTCGCATCGTGGTACGTCTGGGTTGAAGGTTCCAGAATGGGTAGAACTCAATCTAAACTGATTTTGGATTGTATCTTGATTATTACATCTGTTGTGCCACCAGAGCTTCCAATGGAGTTAACAATGGCTGTGAATTCATCATTGGGAGCATTGGCTAAGTTCTACGTTTATTGCACGGAACCATTCAGAATTCCTTTAGCTGGTAGAATTGATGTCTGTTGCTTTGATAAAACCGGCACTTTAACAGGTGAAGATCTAGTCTTCGAAGGCCTAGCTGGTTTGTCTAACGATGTCTCTCAAATTCGTCACATGTTTACGGCTGAGGATGCGCCTGCAAGAACTGCCCTGGTTATTGGTGCTGCGCATGCATTGGTAAGATTGGATGATGGTGAAATAGTTGGTGACCCAATGGAGAAGGCCACTCTGAGGGCACTTGATTGGAAAGTTGAACCTAAAGATACCGTTACAAAAACTGGTGTTGGAAAGATTGAAATTTTACGTCGTTTCCAATTCTCTTCTGCTTTGAAGAGATCTTCATCCATTGCTTCGCATAAGAACGAATTCTTTGCCGCTGTCAAGGGTGCACCTGAGACCATCCGTGAAAGATTAGTTAATGTTCCTGAGAATTATGACGAAATTTACAAGTCCTTTACACGCTCTGGTTCTAGAGTGTTGGCTCTTGCATCGAAATCTCTGCCTCGTTTGAATCAAAAGGAACTAGATGACATCACCCGTGAAGCAATTGAGCATGAATTGGAATTTAATGGATTCTTAATTTTCCACTGTCCATTAAAGGAAGATGCTATTGAAACCATCAAGATGCTGAATGAGTCGTCGCATCGGTCAATCATGATTACTGGTGATAACCCATTAACTGCTGTTCACGTTGCCAAGGAGGTTGGTATTGTTGATAGAGAAACGTTAATCCTAGATCGTGCTGGCAAGGATAAAGAAGATGTTTTGGTGCTCCGCAATGTTGAGGAGACTATAGCCATTCCGTTTGATCCTGCCACGGATAAATTCGATCGCGCTAAGCTGTTTGATAAATATGACATTGCTGTAACTGGGCATTCACTAGGAGCATTAGAGAAACACCATCAACTAAGAGATCTGATTCGTCATACTTGGGTCTACGCACGTGTATCTCCTTCGCAGAAGGAGTTCATTTTGAATACACTCAAAGATATGTCCTACCAGACCTTAATGTGCGGTGACGGTACAAATGATGTTGGTGCTTTGAAACAGGCTCATGTTGGTGTCGCGCTGTTGAATGGTACTGAGGAAGGCTTGAAAAAACTAGCCGATAATCGCAGAAGTGAGAACATGAAGGCAATGTATTTGAAGCAATGTGGTTTCTTTGAAAAATGGGGCCAACCTCAACCACCTGTGCCTGAGCCAATTGCGCACTTGTTCCCACCTGGACCTAAAAATCCACACTATTTGAAAGCTTTGGAAAAAAATGGAAAGAAAATCACTCCCGAAATCAAGAAACTGGTGGCGGAAGCCAATAATAAGCCAGTTGAAAAGCTGGTAACCAATAAAGCCACGGCATCTGGTAAGGATGGAAATGATCTAGCGTCAATGTTACTGAACACCGCTGGACAATCCCAGGAGGATGAAGCTCCGACTTTGAAGCTGGGTGATGCTTCGTGCGCTGCTCCATTTACCTCCAAACTAGCGAAAGTGTCAGCTGTTACCAATATTATTCGCCAAGGTCGTTGTGCTCTAGTAAACACCATTCAAATGTACAAAATTTTGGCATTAAATTGTTTGATCAGCGCCTACTCTTTATCCGTTATCTACCTTGCTGGTGTGAAGTTTGGAGATGGCCAAGCAACCGTGTCGGGTCTACTACTTTCTGTTTGCTTCCTAAGCATTTCTCGTGGCCAACCATTGCAAAAACTATCCAAATCAAGACCGCAGGCTGGCATCTTTAACGTGTACATTATGGGTTCCATTCTATCTCAGTTTACAGTTCACATTGTGACATTGATATACATCACCCTTGAGATTTACAAGCTTGAACCCAGAGAACCTCAAGTTGACCTCGAGAAGAAATTCGAACCTTCTTTGCTGAATACTGGCATTTTCATCATTCAACTCGTTCAGCAGGTTTCGACTTTTGCTGTCAATTACCAGGGCGAGCCATTCAGAGAGAATATCAGAAACAACAAAGGTATGTACTGGGGCCTTCTTGGTGTCACTGGCTTAGCCCTAGCTGGAGCCACCGAATTCATCCCAGAGCTGAATGAAGCTATGAAGTTCGTTCCGATGGACGAGTCCTTCAAGATTAAATTAACCCTGACTTTGTTGATAGACTTTTTCGGTAGTTGGGGTGCGGAACAATTCTTCAAGTACTTCTTTATGGACGCTAGACCGGCAGATATTGCGGTACGTACCGTTGAGATTGTCGGTTAGAACACCACGTCCCATCATGCTTTTGAGTAGTTTGAAAACTGGGATTCATGGATCAAAGTCATTATAGATGAAACTTTTTTTGTAGTTTCTTTCAATAAACGTCATAAACATAAAATCTTCTATATAAGCTGCTGAGAGCTGCTTAATTTTCTATCGATTCTCTCTAGGAGAACGTCTCTATTCAGATTTTTCCATCTGTAAACCTTTAATCCTCCATCTGCGGTTTGAACTGTCACTTCTTTGTTCAGTAACTCTTGCAATTTGCTCAAGATTATCTCTGCTTCTTCAAATCCGATCGGGTTATTGCTGTCCTGTAGGCTATCGACAATAAGTGTTCCCAGATGTGTGACTGTATAAGGTTTACCTTGTGGTAACGAATACAGAATTTCGAAAACTTGCTTCATTTTGACCGCCAAGAATTGATCATATTTCCTTTGACGTTGGGACAGAAGTGCAGCAGAGCGTCTTTCCCTTTCCCTCAACCTCTCCAAAAGATTGCTTTGAGAATCCTTCTCCTTCTCAGCATAAGTGAACCTTTCAGTCGGATTGAAGACGTAATTTCGTTTCCTTGGTGATGTCCTCCTGACTCTACTGTTTTGGTCCGGTTCAGATCCGCCACTGCCTCGTCTTTTGGAAAATTTCCACGCAGGAACGTCGGTCGGTATGTCTTCTAGGCTTTTTATGCTGGCCAACCATGAGTCTGCGCTTTGAACAAATTCCAATCGTCTCGATTTATTGATTAAGAGCCTCTGTTGATCTAGTTTCGGTTGCTTAACTGTGAGTTCACCTTTTGAGTCAGCTTCGAGCAAGTAACAATCTGGCCATAGTGATATCATCTTCAGAAAGTCCTGTTGGGAAACTTTTCTTCGCACCATGTTTGATATCTGCGGCAGCAATGAGCTTAAACGGGGAGCAGATTGTGTTGACCTTGACATGGCGTACAGCGGTAGTATCGTCTCACAGGCCGAGAACAGCTCTTTGTAAAATGCAATTGAGTTCTCAAGCTGTATTAAAGCCGCTTCTCTAGGGTAATATCTTTTAGCCACTTCGGGAAGCTCAACAATCTGCTGTCTCAGCAGCCTATCAGCCAGCCGTTCACCACTGGAATTCACTACAGTCTCTAGCGGGGGCGCCAGCGTGAGATGCAAAACGTTATTTTCAGGTGATATCTTGATGGTGGACGTCGAATGAGAACCACCAGAGTAATGTGCCAGTAAAGTCCCCGTATGGAACAAAAGACAATCCGGCTCGTCGATGGGAACCCAGACATTGTCGTCAGAGCTCGTCGTTGGTGGTTTATACTTGATTCCGCGCGCCATTGGGAACACAGTCAACACCCCTGTCGGCAGCAACTCCCTATAGTCCCCAAACGACGCGTATTGAAAAGTTTCGCCCTCAATGGACATCGAAGTCTCTGAACCACCATGAAAATATCGATTCAATACCGCTGAATAACTTCTCTCAGTCAGATTCACCTCTGATCCAACACTTTTCAAGCAAATTTGTGCAAAAAAAACAGCTACTTTGAACAATCTCGCATAAATCTTTCTCAAAATCCCGTTTCTGCACTCTCTATCGAATCTCAAAGTCTCATCAGTATCAAAAATATACTGTTCCATTAAAATATCATCTTCCAATTGCAAAACCCCGGTAAAATTCGCATCAAATCCCTCCTCAACATCCGGTAATCCACTCCCCTTCAATTCCCCAACTAAATCATCTAAAACCTTCTTATTAGCATAATTCTTCAACAGGAAAGTATCATTATCGCGTAAAATCCTCTTCACCACAGGAAGTAACTCTGTCTCGTCACAAATTCGATCCAAATCAACAACAGGCACTGCATAACTTCGACTCATCGACCACAAACCTCTCAAAGGCCCTAAAACACCTTCACCGACTCGCAATGGCTCTTTAAAACATGAGATGAGATGAGATGAGATCGGTATTATCTTTCAATTCCTCGTGAAAAATCGTTTCTGACGGCCTCCTCCACGAAATGTTCCACAAGGTTCCATGATGTTCTTTCAGGATCCGAGAAAATCTTTATAAAGGACGAGGAAAATAAGAGATGTCAGAAAAATTTTCCCAACGGCAAGAACGACTAAGTGTTGATTTAAGTTGGTATCTATCGATCTGGTAGAGTGTTTTCCAGTTTAGATTGGTGAAATAGAGAAGTGAAATGCTTGGTGCGAAGAATATTTTGAGAAAATCGGCAATTGCCACACCATTTCGTGTGGCAAGTCGTTTCCAATCGACTAAAGTTCAGGGATCTGTGATTGGTATTGATTTAGGTACTACCAATTCTGCTGTTGCAGTTATGGAGGGTAAGATTCCCAAGATTATTGAAAATGCTGAAGGTGCAAGAACCACACCATCTGTGGTGGCTTTCACTAAGGATGGTGAGAGATTAGTTGGTATTCCAGCTAAACGTCAAGCGGTTGTTAACCCTGAGAATACTCTTTTTGCTACTAAACGTTTGATTGGACGTCGTTTTGAAGACGCTGAAGTGCAAAGAGATATTAAGGAAGTGCCATACAAGATTGTTAAGCACTCTAATGGTGACGCTTGGGTCGAAGCCAGGGGTCAAACTTATTCGCCAGCACAGATTGGTGGGTTTGTGTTGAATAAGATGAAAGAGACAGCTGAAGCTTACCTGGGAAAGCCAGCAAAGAATGCTGTGGTTACTGTTCCAGCTTATTTTAACGATTCTCAAAGACAAGCCACCAAGGATGCTGGTCAAATTGTGGGCTTGAACGTTTTGCGTGTTGTTAATGAACCAACTGCCGCAGCTTTGGCTTATGGTTTGGAGAAATCTGACTCTAAAGTTGTTGCAGTCTTTGATTTGGGTGGTGGTACTTTTGATATTTCCATTCTAGATATCGATAATGGTGTCTTTGAAGTCAAATCTACCAACGGTGATACTCATTTAGGTGGTGAAGATTTCGATATTTACTTGTTAAGAGAAATCGTTTCTCGTTTCAAATCTGAATCCGGTATCGACTTAACAAACGACCGTATGGCTATTCAAAGAATCAGAGAAGCTGCAGAAAAGGCAAAGATTGAATTGTCTTCTACAGTCTCCACCGAGATTAACTTACCATTTATCACAGCAGATGCTTCTGGTCCAAAGCACATCAATATGAAATTCAGCAGAGCTCAATTCGAGACTTTGACTGAGCCATTAATCAAGAGAACTATTGATCCAGTTAAGAAAGCTTTGAAAGACGCTAATTTGAGCACTTCTGATGTTTCTGACGTTCTATTGGTCGGTGGTATGTCTAGAATGCCAAAGGTTGTAGATACTGTCAAGCAATTGTTCGGTAAAGAACCTTCCAAGGCTGTTAACCCAGATGAAGCTGTTGCCATTGGTGCTGCTATTCAAGGTGCTGTCCTTGCCGGTGAAGTCACTGACGTTTTGTTATTGGATGTTACTCCATTGTCTCTAGGTATCGAGACCTTGGGTGGTGTTTTCACCAGATTGATCCCAAGAAACACAACTATCCCAACCAAGAAATCTCAAATCTTCTCTACCGCAGCCGCTGGTCAAACTTCTGTTGAAATCAGAGTGTTCCAAGGTGAAAGAGAATTGGTCAGAGACAACAAATTGATCGGTAACTTCACTTTATCCGGTATCCCACCAGCACCAAAGGGTGTCCCACAAATCGAAGTCACTTTCGATCTTGACGCAGACGGAATCATCAACGTCTCCGCCAGAGACAAAGCCTCTAACAAGGACGCATCCATCACCGTTGCCGGTTCTTCCGGTTTATCCGAAGCCGAAATCGAACAAATGGTCAACGACGCTGAGAAATACAAGAGCCAGGACGAGGCTAGAAGACAAGCTATCGAAACCGCCAATAAGGCAGACCAATTGGCAAACGATACTGAAAGCTCTCTAAAGGAATTCGAAGGTAAGGTCGACAAAGCCGAAGCTCAAAAAGTTCAAGATATGATCACCTCCCTAAGAGAAACCGTCGCTAGAGTACAAGCCGGTGAAGAAGTCAGTGCTGATGATTTGAAAGCAAAGACCGATGAATTACAAAACTCCTCGATGAAATTGTTCGAACAAATGTACAAGAACGATTCAAACAACAACGCTCAATCTGGTGAACCAAAACAATAAAACAATCGCATTTCACAATTTAACACGTCTTGTATTTAGTTTATAGGTTAAATCTTATAATCATGTAAATTTTAATGGTTATGACAGAGGTCTCTTAGGCCTTGTTTTCAAGGTATCGCTTAGCCATATATCTTAAACAAGTGTTGAAAAATGGGTTAACTTGTAGATTAAAGTGTTGAAGTTAAGTCAAAGTATCTAATAAGATTGTTTTAAATCGTCTAGGATGGAATTTAAAGTATCACCACTCACAAAGATTATATCACTTTCTGGTTTTTTAGCACTTGGATTTCTATTGGTTATATTAAGTTGTGCATTATTTCATAACTATTATCCATTATTTGATATACTGATATTTCTATTGGCACCAATACCTAATACCTTGTTCAGCAAATCTGGTTCTGATAATGCTAATTTTATGTCTGATACACCGAGCAATGTTCAAGATACTGGTAATTTCTTAACTGGTGTCTTTGTTACGAGTGGAATTGCATTACCAGTGGTATTTTATCATTGTCAATTGATTGGAGCATTAAGTTGTGTTATGAGTATGATTGGTGGTTTAATTATTTATACTAGTATTGTTGTCTTCTCATGGTTCTTCCATTCTAGCTGGGATCAAGAAGAGGATACGTTATTTGGTTAATAGCTGATTCTATAAAAGTAGTAGAGTCATCCAGCGGTGTTGGTCTATAGTTCGCGGTAAATAAAGTTTTGTTTGCCCTCGATCGGTATATCTTGATTGAAAAGATGTCTTGACTCTATAATTCTTAGCTCTGCGTTCTTCATATCTATAGCATTTCCTATCTTTGCAATATGGTTCTTTGGAGCATAAGCCATTGTTATCTTTAACACACCTTGTATCACATTAAGCACATCATTGACCTGATGTTCCAACTTAAGGCTCTCATCAGATAGTGACAGCAGTTTGTAAACTCTGTCTAGCAATAAAGCTGAAAATAGGTCACCAACACCGGTGAAATATGACTTGATCAACGGTACTCGCAGAACTACTGGATTATGACCCTTCATGGACGCAACACAGTAAACGTGTTGGGGATCATTGAATACTTTCTCGTCACACGAAGTAACGATAACCACTGGCACAGTCTGGTGTAATTCCTGTAGGGCCAATTTCAATTGATCCTCATTATCTATAGTCTTACCACATATAATCTCGAGCTCAAAATGATTTGGAGTCATAATATCCACATCAGAATAAGGTGAAAGTGCCAAATTCCTGTATTCCACTACAACATCTTGGTCAACATACAATTGACCTTCATCACCCATCACTGGGTCCATAAGCCAAACAGAATTTGGATTCTCTCTCTTGTAAGCAGTATAATGTTGTCCCATACATCTTACAGACTCTTTCCTGGGAAGATATCCAGATAGTAAAGCTTCATAATCGTTTGCAAAGTTGCACAACACTCCAGATAACAATTGATTCAAATCTTTCTCATCAGTTATATTACCAAACACTTTATCCATACCATAACCAGTATGGTTAGAATACTGTACTGAATTACAGCAATCTACATCCCAACCATAACATTGAAGTGGGAAAGTTGCTGCTTTATTCCCAACAAAACCGTGTACAACATGAGATTGTGTAGCTAAAACTCTTGGCATATTACTTTACCAGCTACTCTTACCAATGTAACTGATACAGTCTTATCGACGATACAACGACTTTCAAAACCTCTGGTAAGTTACCTCGAGAATCAACAATGGTCAAACCTTAGCTTGAATGAACTTCAAGATACTACAACTTCAGTGCTTTGCAACGCAATGTTAAAGTCTCGAATAGAGACAGAATTTTAGCAGATAAGATAAATTTTACTGAAAGCCTTCAAGTTGATTCAGTATCAACAACTGGAGATCTTGATGAATCAATGAGATCTTGAGAGCTGAATGTTGATTTAATCGTTATATCTTGGTTCTTCTATTAGTTTTGTCAAATCTTGTTAACTGAAAAGACATAGAATTTCAACTAAACATAAAAATTATGAAATCTTAGAGCTAGATAGCTGAAGTTGTGCTTCTCTGAATAGTTAGAGTATACATAGGATTGATAGACTTGTATAGAAACCAACCAATTGCACATTATAGTTCTGTTTCAGAGATGGATATCCAGCTGAGAAAACAATAATGCTAAAAAACCAAAAATGAAAACATTATTTGATAGTGAATCGCCCACTTCATTCATCCGTTCGGATATGGTGAACCTGAAGACATTGTCGTCCCGCCATTCCGATTCCGAGGGTTCATCCTACCGATTTGTCGACAACAATGGAAGCAGTAAAGCTAACCTTTCGGTAAAAGACTTACAGATCACCATAGCGGCATATGTCCTGAAGAATATGGATTATCAAATGTTAGTTGGTAACCCTATTCTGCGCTGCTACGCGAAACTTTTGTCAACGATACTGATATCAAATCAGAATCTGAAAAACTAAGAAACTCCTGTCAAGGCTAACCATCTTGAATCTAATCCTGTTGGTAATCGTGGTAACTCCAGATCCTCTGAACTATCTTTTGCTACCACGTCTCAAGAAACAATTGACCCGATTCCTGCTGGTAATCGTGGTAACTCCAAACCTCCTGAATTGTCTCTTGCTACCACGACCCCAGAAGTAATTGACCCGAAACCAGATCTGAAAGACACCTTTGATATGCTACCTCTATGGCTGCGACAAAGGTATGGTGAGATGATCTTCCGCCAAGCTTTTCAAGCTTAGACGATCCTCTCATGAAACATAATATCAAATCAAAAAGGATATTCAACTCACCGAGGTTCCAACCTTACCAGACTCCACAAAGGACCGAACAAGAGATCAATAAACTTGTCCAGGATCTCCTAGACAAGAAGTTTGTTGTCTCTTCCAAGTCTCCGTGTAGTTCTCCCGTGGTCCTGGTGGACAAAAAGGATGGTTCATATCGACTCTGTGTTGACTACAGAGCGCTGAATGAAGTTACCATCTCCGATCCGTTTCCGTTACCCAGAATAGACCATCTACTGAGCCGCATTGGAAATGCCCAGATCTTTACAACTCTGGATTTACACAGTGGTTACCACCAGATCCCGATGAACCCCGAAGATACCTATAAAACGGCCTTCGTGACACCATCTGGGAAATACGAGTACACTGTGATGCCATTTGGTCTGTTTAACGCACCTAGTACGTTCGCCAGATACATGGCTGATATTTTCGGTGGTTTGAAATTTGTCAATGTCTACCTGGATGACATTTTGATCTTCTCCAACACTATAGAAGAACATTGGAGTCACCTAGACACGGTTCTGGAAATCCTGCAAAGTGAAAAACTCATCGTGAAACGAAAGAAGTGTAAATTCGTTTCGAAGCAAATCGAATTCTTAGGTTATAAGATCGGAGTCAATAAGATAGAACCCTTACAGAATAAATGTAAGGCTATCCAGAAGTATCCGACACCTAAAACAGTAAAGGAAGCCCAAAGATTCTTAGGAATGATTAATTACCACAGAAGATTTATTCCGAACTGCTCCCAAATAGCAAAACCGATCCAACTATTTATCTGTAAGAAAAGTTGATGGACCGACTTACAAGACAAAGCACTGGATAAACTGAAAACAACGCTACGCAGTTCGCCGATATTGGTTCCGTTCAATAATAAAGCATCTTACCGACTAACCACAGATGCTTCTAAGATGGTATTGGCCTCGTCTTAGAAGAAGCTAACGACAAAAATAAACTTATTGGTGTTGTTGGTTATTTCTCCAAATCATTGGAGGCTGCGCAGAAGAACTATCCAGCTGGAGAATTGGAACTGTTGGGCATCATTAAAGCCTTGCACCATTTCAAGTATATGCTACATGGTAAGCATTTTACCTTGAGAACGGATCACATCAGCTTACTGTCACTCCAGAATAAAAATGAGCTACCGCGGGTGGTTCAAATCGCACGCGATAGTGGATCTGCAACTACGTTCTTAGGACCGGCTGAGATATTTTACGATTCAAATATGGCTTGATGACCTAGCCACCTATGATTTTACACTTGAATACCTTGCTGGTCCAAAGAATGTGGTCGCTGATGCTATATCCCGTGCGGTGCACGTCAAAGCATCTGAAATCCCTGCTGCTTTGAATCTGGAACAATGGAAATTGGATTACAAATCCTACCCACTACGTAATGCTGCGCTGATTCATATGAACGAATTAACGAGTCACAACGTTAGTGCCCAGGATATGTCCGCTTTTCAGACTTACCAGAAGAAATTTTTGCTGTCGGAGACCTTCCGCCGCAACTATTCGACATCAAATGGTTTAATCTATTATCAAGGTAGAATCGTTGTCCCCATTAAACATCAAGACGATGTCCTGAAACTATATCACGACCATATCTTGTTTGGAGGACACTTTGGCGTTACAGTAACATTCCGGAACATAGCTTCGATCTATTATTGGCCAAAGTTACAACACTCGATTACGAAGTATATCCAAACATGCGTGCAATGCCAGTTGAAAAAAGCCCACAGGCCACCGCAGCACGGCTTACTCACTCTCCTACCCGTAGCGGAGGGAAGATGGCTTGACATATCAATGGATTTTGTTACTGGATTTCCACCTACAACAAACAACCTAGACATGATACTTGTTGTGGTAGACCGTTTTTCCAAACGAGCTCATTTCATCGCAACAAGAAAAACTTTGAACGCAGCTCAGCTGTTAGACCCGTTATTCCGCTACGTCTTCGCATATCATGGATTTCCGAGAACTATCACCAGCGACCGAGATGTCCGCATCACTGCTGACAAATATCAAGAGCTGACGAAAAGATTAGGAATTAAATCAACGACGTCCACGGCGAACTACCCACAAACAGACGGGCAAACAGAAAGAACCATCCAGACGTTGAATCGAATGTTAAAAGCTTATACTCCAACGGATATTGACAATTGGAATAAATACTTACCGTTGATTGAGTTTGTTTATAACTCAACTCCAAACAGAACTTTAGAAGAAACACCATTTGAGATAGACTTAGGGTATATCCCTAATGAACCGGTAATCAAGACAGACAACGATATCAATGCTAGAAACTTTTCAGCTGTCGATTTGGCACGTAGGCTGAAAGCTATAACGTTACAAGCAAAAGAACACTTAGAAGCTGCCCAGATCGAAATGGAAGTTAATAACAACAAAAGACGTAAACCATTGATCTTGAATATAGGAGTGTTACGTCCTGGTTCACAGAGATGCACATTTCAACAGAGGAGCCCACATGAAGGTACAACCAATATATGTTGCTCCACTTTCGCATGTCAAAAAAAAAAATACATGGCAACGCATATGAACTGGATTTAGACTCCTCAAAGAAAGCGCATCGGGTTATTAACGTGCAACACTTGAAGAAATTCATTTATCGCCCAGACGCCTACCCAAAAGAGAAACCTCGGAGTCCGTTTGAACGCATTCTAAGAGCCAATGAAGTCATAGCATTTGTCGCAATGTTCCCTAGAACTATCAGCATGTGATAGTGATATCCATATCACTGTAGAAGATTAACCATTTGATGTCGAATAGTTGTGACGGATAGTTCCTACCCTTTCGGACCAAATTCTGACAAGGACCACTCTTGGATTCAAGCAAAATGGCCCCGTATTTATACGTTTGGATACGAGATTCATCATTTTAAACGAAACTGTGGCAATCACGTAACAGCTTGTCATGTTATACGTAGCATAATCGTCTTATAATTATCAGATCACAGATTTGAAACTGCAAATTGAATAATAGGTATCATATCATGGATTAATCCTCACCGGCGGTAATCTTGATTTGTCTTGTTTAGATCACTCATTCGAATACAACAGCTCTATTAAAGTTCTAAACCAAACAAATCACAAATTTCTGAGCGCAAGTGGTTTAGTGGTAAAATCTAACGTTGCCATCGTTGGGCCCCCGGTTCGATTCCGGGCTTGCGCATACTTTTTTGTTAGTTTAACTACAGTTCTTGGCGTTGACAGAGTAGCAGACTTCCTGCTATCTTGAACTAGATTGCATTTCATAAGATCATCCTCCAGCAGTCAGTTGCAACCGTATTTGAGCTGAACAGTACTGCTCTTTCATAAGCCTTCTTTTTCCAAGGCGTTGAGTATTACGGGCTTATGCCTTCTGTTGAACCAAGTGAAAAGATCATATAGTTTAGTATAACGAGGTATTCAGTGTTTGCTCTCTTTGAGATTATTTGGCTTTAGTATTTTGAATAAGAGACATGTCGGGGAATGCTACAAGTCATAACAGAAGGGATTCCTTTACCGAGCTCGACGATGGTCTTGAGGGAGTTGACGATTTTACCAATGAACCAAACCCCTTCGATGATGTGATATCAGATGATTATGAGACAAAGAAGAAACCACCAGGGTATGGTAATGTAGTGGATACGGCATCGTTACCTCCTGGCTATGAAGAGACTATGGAGGTTCCGCAACGTCCCGCGGAAGGTCCTTCGAGTACTCAAACAACTGCTGGAACGCTTCCTCCGGGTTTATTCAACTACTTGTCGCAATTCTTTGAGCTGGATGATCAAGAATTGAAGAAACGTCTTTGGAATGCCATAGCGTTCAAGATCGAACCATTAGATGATTTAGAGAACCGTGGTCCAGATGACGCGAAACCGGATCTTTATAGTCCGGTGTGGATCTTCGGTACCATTGTGATGACGAATTTCATCGGCAGCCAATTTTTCAATGTAATAGTGAATGGCGTTATAAGCGGAGTTTACTGGCAAGACGATTCGAACAAGGTATTTGGCGGTGCAAGGTTCATGCACTCCTTTTGGTTGTATCTGATTTACGGTTTTTTCATACCGTTAGTTATAGCCAAGACTTATCTACGCCGCAAGGACAGCGTCGTCGAGTTGATCTCGACATTCGGCTATTCCCTATTGGTGTGGATACCAATTGGGTTGCTAATCGATTTCAGTAACGCTTTCCAAACCGTTTTACCAAAATATGTGCTGTCTTTGATCAAATGGCTATTTGTCGCGATAGCCTTTATCAAGAGCTCTCTGTTTCTGTACAGAAAGATGAATACAAGCGACGAATCTGACCAACTAATCAAATGGCCAATCGTCGGTCTCAACGCGATCATGTGCATCATCGCCAGATTTTTGTTGTATCATTCGTAACATTCATTAATCTATACATATACAAAGAAGATAGGCTATTCAGTGTCTCAATGCCCTTCCTTCCCGTGCTGATCTAAAAACCAGCATTTCTATAATCGACTATATCCATCTCAGCCATCGATTTGCCTGGCACTTTGGAAGTTATCTTGGAGAACACATTAATATCTGCCCTCGTAAAACCTTTCGAAAACACGCAACAATCGTGACTCTGCCCGTTACTCATCCGTCTCTTACGACACGAACTGCAACATCTGAACAACACAATCTTATCGATATGTTTTATCAACACAGGTTTCCTCACTACGGCACTATTCTGCTCTTCATCGGCAGCGTCCTGCGCGGTCTCTTCCAGTATCGATTCGGGTAAACCCAATTTCTTAAACAATGTCTCTGAATGGTTTACCACTTCCTGTCTCGTGAACACATGATGCAATTTCTTTGCAAACAACGGGATAATAGATTCATCCTGCAGTAAAATCTCGATCGATGCATCACATTTGATTTTTTTCAAACGACAACCATCACAACTGGGCCCAATTCGTTGTCTCTTGGCTGTATTCAATGTATTATTTTTCCTATCCGCGCGACCACCAACCTTCTCCTTCTCCGCTGACGCCAGCGGAGAAGGTGACAAACTCTTCACCGATGAAACCCCCGAAGATCCATTATCCTGGAAAGTCACATAACTAGGTGATGGTGAAATTGGTGCACTCACCGGAGCCGTAGGTGGAGGCGTAACCATCTGACCTAAAGAACTCTTTTCATTCGATAATTTCAACCTTTTTGTTGCAACATTTGCTAAACTTTCAAGTGTACTAAACCTCTTTGACGAGCCCTCGCTCATCGCTACGGGCGAACAAGTTGGAACATCAAATGAAATTTTTTGATATTGACGTTCATTTAAAAACCTAAGATCCGGTAATAAAAGCGGTGGTAAAGTTTGATTTCTATTAATTACAGGAATACTGGTCGACATCTTCCATTCCCCTGTTACTATTTTTCCCTCTTAAAGAAAGAATTAAAAAAAAAAAACCATCCATCTTTCATCTTATATAGAACAAAAATGTCCGGATCCCATAACGAATAGCCGTCTCTCTACTACCTTCTCTATAGAATAAAAGAATGATAGTAGTTAAAGAAGTCGCTAAACTATGCAGATCGCGTATACAAGAAGCACAGCCAGATTGATTATGGACATATATTAAACCTCCGATCTTTTCCTGGGACTATAATCGAAAAACGTCAACGACGACATTTGAAACGTTCTTGAGTATTTTTCCGTAGATGGCTCTTTTCGGCGTTTTTTTACCCCTCCTTCTTTTCCGATTGGGATATGGCATTAAATGTTGTCGAGAGAAGATAAGCGTACCCCTCCTCTGTATTTCTCCGTAGACTCCCTTTTTCGGAGACTTTTTTTTTCTTATTTCCAACAATCGGATAAACGTGGGCGCCAACTACTGAGGAGTTTTTCCGTGATGTCCGGTAAAGAAGGGGCTGCATAGACGGATATTAGGCCGTTGACGGCGGCGGGGCGGGTATTAGAACCAGGAAGCGGCTGTGCCTGAAAGAAAAAAAGAAATGTATGAGGAGATTCTCCGTCGTTTCGGAACGAGGCGTGACGTTGTTTCGGTGAAAAAAGTCCAGAAAAGAAACGGTCGATGGCCTGTTTTTTTTTAGTTTGTTTCGCGCTTGGAACTCCGATCCCGCGGAAGGGATGTTGTCGTTTGAGATGATTGGGATCTGGATGTGGGTTGGTCGGGTAACGGAGTTGGTGTTTTTGTGTACAATTGCCACAAAGACGCGTAAATAAGAGATCTGATTGATGGATTAGTGTATATAGAGCCCCTGGTTGATCACTGATGGCTAAACGTAGGTTACCGGATAGGCCACCGAATGGGATAGGTGCAGGTGAGCGACCAAGATTGGTTCCGAGACCTTTGAATGTTCAAGGTTCGTTGGTTACTTTGACGAAACCGTTCAAGGTTCCTTATAAGGTGGATAAGAGACGGCATGAGCAGGTAGTTGGTGATAGTGGTGGTAGATCGTTGCGGCGGAGGTCACAGACTGTGTCGTATGCTGGTTTGGATGTGGCGGCGGAAGTTGAGATTGATGGACGAGATGGGCTGCCGCCCATCTCGCCGGGGGTTCGTAAGGACGCTCTGAGTAGTAGAAGATTGGCCGAGGATCCCGTGAGACTTTCGCAGATAGAATCTGTGTTGAAAAGGTCGTTTACAGTGCCGATACGGGGTTATATACAGAGACATAGTTTGCCGCTGACGCTTGGGACGAAGAAAAAGATAGTTTTGGAGCCAAGACCGTTGCATGACCCGACTGATGAATTTGCCATTGTGCTTTACGATCCGTCGGTAGACGGAGATATGGTTATCCAGGATACTAATGACGTGCCATTACAGGAAACGAGTCAGAATACGCAGGCGGAACAAAGTGCAGAACATAAGAAGAGTTTACATCCGAAATTCTTATCTAACGGATTGAAAAATAAGACTTTGAAAGAGCTACTCGGAGAAGATGACGACGTTGGGACAAAGGCCAAAAAATTCCCCAATATTCCGGTGGTGATAGATCCAAAATTGGCACGGATCTTAAGACCGCATCAAGTGGAAGGTGTAAGGTTCTTGTACCGTTGTGTGACGGGGCTTGTTATGAAGGATTTCTTGGATAAACAAACGGTTGAGAATGGTTCGCATTCCACCGCAGAGGTTAATGATGAATTGGTTATTAATAGAGGTGCGTATGGCTGTATTATGGCGGACGAAATGGGTTTGGGTAAAACGTTACAATGTATCGCTTTGATGTGGACATTGTTGAGACAAGGCCCTCAAGGTAAAAGATTGATCGATAAATGTATCATTGTTTGTCCATCCTCGTTGGTTAATAATTGGGCCAATGAATTGGTTAAATGGCTAGGTCCGAATACTTTATCGCCTTTGGCGATCGATGGTAAGAAATCGAGCAGTGTGGCGGAATCGATACGTTCATGGGCACAAGCTCAAGGTAGAAATATCGTGAAACCAGTACTGATTATCTCGTATGAAACTTTGAGGCGGAATGTGGAAAATTTACGAAATACTAGAGTCGGATTAATGTTGGCAGATGAAGGTCACAGATTGAAAAACGCTGATTCATTGACTTTCACTTCATTGGATAGTATTGATTGCCCTAGAAGGGTTATCTTGTCTGGTACACCTATTCAAAATGATCTTTCTGAATATTTTGCATTATTAAACTTTTCAAATCCGGGGCTCCTGGGGACGAGATCAGATTTTAGGAAAAATTATGAGAATCCAATTCTACTAAGTCGCGATGCAGACGCGACTGATGATCAGATTAAAAAAGGTGAAGAACAATTACAGAAATTATCCTACGTGGTATCAAAATTTATCATAAGGCGTACTAATGATATCCTTTCCAAATACTTACCATGCAAATATGAGCACGTTATCTTTGTCAATCTACGACCTTTCCAAAGGGAGCTCTACGAGAAATCGGTTAAATCTAGAGAAATTACAAAGATGGTCAAAGGAAATAACACGGGATCTCAACCTCTCAAAGCTATTGGTCTGCTTAAGAAATTGTGCAATCATCCCGATCTGCTTGATTTTAATGAAGACCTAGAGAATTTTGATGACCTCAAGATTCCCGATGATTATGAGATTCCATCGAAGGTGAACACAAGGAAAGCTGTTCAAACAAAATTCTCCGGGAAATTCGCTATCCTGGAGAGATTCTTACACACGATCAAATCCCAATCTGATGACAAGATTGTTCTCATTTCAAACTATACTCAAACTTTAGATTTGATCGAAAGGCTTTGTAGATATAAGCATTATGCTTCATTGCGACTGGATGGCACAATGACCATCAGTAAGAGGCAAAAGTTAGTGGACAGATTTAATGATCCTGAAGGACAGGAATTTATCTTCTTATTAAGTTCCAAGGCAGGTGGCTGTGGTATTAACTTGATTGGCGCTAACCGCTTAATACTAATGGATCCCGATTGGAACCCTGCAGCGGATCAACAAGCATTGGCCCGTGTTTGGAGAGATGGCCAGAAAAAGGACTGTTTTATTTATAGATTTATCTCTACTGGGACCATTGAGGAAAAGATTTACCAAAGACAATCGATGAAGATGAGTTTGAGTTCTTGCGTGGTGGATGCGAAAGAAGATGTCGAGAGACTTTTCTCAACAGACAATTTACGGGTGCTATTCAAATTCAATGGTGAAACTATCTGCGAAACACACGAAACGTATAATTGTAAAAGATGTGATTCGAAAACCGGGAAGCAAAAGATCAAAAGTCCCGCTATGTTGTACGGAGACGCGACCACTTGGAATCATCTTAATCACGAGGCTTTACAAAAAACTAACGATCATTTACTGCGAAATGAATTCAACAGTCCAGATATCAGTTATGTTTTCCAATACATCTCCCATTAAGTCATACATCGTCTATTCCACCATTCTTCTACATTACTGTTTATCTTGTAGAATACTATTAGGTGTTGAGTTTTGAAAAAAAAAAAAAGGGAACTTGAGCTTTTAGCAAGATCCGAAGGAAACAGCAGTTGTTCTCGAGCGTCACCAATAACCGAGTCAAGCAATGGATGACATTCTCGCTAAGGCAGGTTCACAAGCTGTTACATTTGCGATCAAATCAGGTATTTCGATTGCGTCTACTTATGCCCTAAGAACTATAACCAAATTCGTGATACAGATACCAAAGAGCGATGCCAGAAGAATTGAGCAACAGAAAGCTAAGCTAGAGAATAGGATCGCTATTGTCACCTCAGCTATTGATTTGATAAAGTTGGTTGCTGCTAGAGGTAATACTAATTTGGAAAGTACGCTTAGGTTAACCAAGGATCTCAAGAATGAGCTGGATTCATTTGACGAACGCATGAGAGAGCTGATTACAAAAGTGGAGGAATCCAGGGGTGCCAAATCTCAAAAAGAGGCAATTGATTCGGTTGGACTATATATCAATGACCTTCTACAGCGCATCGAAGAGGTGACACCTTTTATCAATCTTTCGTTGACGACTTCGGGTGCAAACTTAAACTCTTCATTACCACAGCAAGTTTCTCCGGGGTTACTACTTAAGGCATCAAATTACATCAACCTGAGTAACTTGAAGCCTACGGGTCAGGTAGGTCCTACATTCGAGATCAGCTTGTACTCGGTTTTTTATCACCTTGATAAGGAAAGCAGCAGTTCTAATGTTAGAGTGGATTGGAAAGAAGATATGAAAAGAGCATTTGTTAGGGTTGTGCGAGTCGAATCAAGCGAGGGTCTTTATAACTATCGGTTGGTAATCGAACAGTCGTTTGATGATGGGCGATATCATAATGTTGAGGAGGAGAAGCTCCAAAAATTGACTATGAACCTCCGAAGCATCGTTAAACTTTTCTTTAGCGTCTCTGGAAATCTTTTAAAGCTGCATGAGCAGGACAATCCTGTGCTGGTCCTGAAGGTGGACAGGAATATTGCCGGCGAGCATCCTGAGACTTCTACTGAGGATATATCATGGTATGCATTTGGCCAATACGATAAAGCGGAAGATGAGGAAGATGATGAAGAAGAAGATGATGATGAAGAAGAAGAGGAAGAAGAAGAAGAAGAACAAGAAGAACAAGAAGAACAAGAAGAAGAAGATGAGGAGAATGCGGAGGAAGAGTCAGATGAAGACAGAGACATAAGGAGGAAACAGCAGAAAGAGCTTACGGAGAAGCATGGAAATGAATCAGACACATCTTCGTCGATAGCATTACTAGAGTACATTATCCGACTGGCTTCTCTGCAAGCAAGCGATAACCAAAGTATACTGGAAGTCAGCGATGAAAGACTCTCTGTCTACTTGAATGACGAGAATCCAAACTCAATAAGAGAAAAGAAGGCCAATGTGGAGCAAGTGACCCAGAGTTTGAGTAAAGTTACATTAGATTGATGCCCTATGCGTAAATTTAGTCATGCCATGCTAATTATTGGCAAATGTATGATTGTCATAATAATTCAATTCTAAATAATCTTCTAATGAAAGAAAGATGTGTGTATCTATCTAAACTCATAACGTAACTCCCAACCTCTCAAGACAAACTTGTCTTCCGGATGCTTTATATCACAGTATAGACATAAAATTGTCCAAATCAGCAAAGCTCTTTTCAGTAAGTAATTGGCTAGGTGAAGAAGAGGTCTGATTACTCCCAATTGGTGGACTGTCTTGTATTTCCTTTTTCACTGATGGATTAGCATATGTCATAAAATTATCCTGAAAAAATGGTCTACCGTTTTCCTTATCGTCTGTTGTTGAATTATCAGTCTTACCACCAATGTTTACACCATCAAAACCCATGAGCTGGTCAATATCCAAATTCATTCCCGTCGAACTTCGTAGATCCTGAGCGCTCTGTCGTTGAGCCTGTTGTAGTCGCTGGAAAACCTGCGCATTCTGTGCTGATGATTTATCCTGCAGTTCAGTGCTTCGCGGAAATTTCATCCTATCCGGAAGACATTTCGATAAGGCTGTATCTGTTAATCCAGTCATTAATATATTTTCACTCAGAGACCCCGTTGGTGACTGTAATGAGTTTGTGCTAACGTTGTCATCCACATTCGAGACCATTGAAGGGTTAATTGTGATTGGAACGGGTCTTATATTATAGGATTGAGAAGCACCATTTGTAGGGGGATATCTATGATTTCGATGCAGACTTGACGACCTTTGTTTCGATTTTTGAGACTCTAGAGAAGGTCTGCTATGCTGCTGTTGATGATTAGGTACTCTTTCTGGTATATCCATAAAACTTGGTGTTAAAGATAGAACTTCCACGCTCCGTACACTTTCGTTGTCCAAACTGGCATCTGGCACATCCCATGGTTTAGTATTAGAATTGTTCATATTAGTATTACTAGATGATTCAGCATTTGTATTATCATTGGAATTGTTATAATGAAGGGCACCATTTTGAGGCGAATGAACACTGTATCGTTTCCCCAACCCAAGGGGCCCACTATTGTTCCTATCATAAGAGAATGGCATATTAGAAGAGTCTAGAAACATGTCCAAAAGACCGTTATTCGTATCATTCCGACTACTGTTAACGTCATGCGACTGCAAAAATGAATTAGCATTAGAATTAGCATACGTCGCAGATGCACTAACATTCCTGTTGCTAACAGTGTTTTTGAAAGACCAATCGTCAATCAATGAGCTGGTATCGTTTATCTTACCAATACCGTTGATATCCGACGGAATATATTCTTCCAACGGTACGGTAACTTCTCCGACTCTTGTCCTTGTCATTGGAGTGACTCTTTTTGTATTGTTTAGTGGATCTAAACCAACGCTAATCGCATCGGAAAGATTAGCACGCGAATCCGATCTCACCGAGGAGATAGAACTATTATCCCAATGACCATTACCATTGGCATTATTCCCCGTGACAAAATTCCCCAAAGTTGGACTCTGCGGTAATGCGAATTTATGATCCAAAGATTGCGTAGAATGGAAAGAAGAGATCGAGGCCAAAGATGGGACATGATGATAATCCTTCGAGATCTTACCACTCACATCAGACTCCACATAGCTATTATCATTAAACGTCTCCATAGATACTGGCGACGCCACGTGACCATGGCCAACCATAACGTTACTATTAGACTGTCGAACACTTTCATGATTAACTGAAACCTTTCTGGACCTTCGTCTCGTCGAATGACATTTACAGGGTTCTTGCTTATCACATCTACAATCATGTAATCTTTTCTCCTCTTTCGCCTTTGCTCTAGCCTCTTCTTTGGCCTTTTGAGCTAACCGCTTCTTTTCCAGACGTCCACAAGTACAAACTCCCGTCGGATTTGCCTTCTTATTCTTTCGAAGTTCTTTACAATGATCACACGTTGTTGAAGGTCTTCCCTTGGGTTTTATCATCATCAATGGTTGATCAGTATGATTACATGTAGTCACCCTGTGACCTCTTATACACCTTTCACAGGCATATTTCACGTTATTAATCAAAACCATAACTCACAAGATCCAGATCTGTCCTTAAACTCCCTGTCTGAGCTTCCCAAAGAGCTTAAAACCACACAAAAACCTTATTTTAAAGATCGAAACCGTAATCACAGGGAAATTAAGCCACTTAATAAGCCAGTTACTCAGTTTAAAAGCTAAATTACCAATCTTCCACTAAGAATTGAAAATTGTTCAACCACTCTCTAGGGTTTCTATCACAAAGTACTCCAAAACCTCGCCAAAGACGGCTGTACCGGGACACTAGGTAAACTTATTCAACTAATAGCTAGTTTGATGAGACCTATCCAACTAATAGTTCTAATGGTTCGTAGCAAGAACTAGTTCCTTAAGCCATCGTTTTCGCTTGATGAATAATTATGAATTTTCGGCTGTTAGACGGGGTTCGAGATAAGAGCCGTGGTTTACGGATGGAGAGGTTGAAAAAAGTATGCGCAAGCCCGGAATCGAACCGGGGGCCCAACGATGGCAACGTTGGATTTTACCACTAAACCACTTGCGCTTGTAAACTGTTGAATTTTTCAGTTTAGAATAGGATATACCGAGCAGAGCTGTATATTGCCAAACGCTTATCACAGCTACAATACACTCTACCTTACTCCAGTGCCATACCCAAGCTCTGTTGGCTTACATAGTTCTATCTAAAAGTAATCGCTAATGATATCTTCGACGATATCCCAAAGTTTTAGATCTGAGCCGTTGCACATACCGGCCTTGATGTCTGCTCTGGGCTCGCCTATTTGGCCAAATGGCACTGTGTAAGCACCTTGATCTTTTCTTGTCAGATCGGGCGAGAGTGCTGAGTATAGCTCTGTGTAGGCTCCGTAGATCCCGCCATAGGTGAGCAACGGCATCAGTTTGTTGGTAAAGAAACCCCAGTCTCTCACCAGTTGCGTATACAATACGCCCGGGAAGCAAGACACGGAAACGCATCCGATATCGTCGACTGCTTGCTGGTTCTTAACGGCCCAGGCGTTCGCCTGCAGCACATTTGCCGCCTTCGATTGACCGTAAAGAATTTGGTAATGTGGTCTTCTGTTAACAGATACATCTTTAAAAGTTGGGTTTTCCCAATTGATGCCATACTCCCGGAACCCGTACAGATGAGCAGCAGAGCTGACCCAGACTATTCTCTTAAGATCAACGTCCTTCTTGAGGAAAATAGGATCTAGAAAATGCTGCAACAGTTGCGGACCTAACACATTGACCGAGAACATAGCTTCAAAACCTTGTTCTGAAGTCCCCTGGCTATTAGGTGCCATCAATCCCGCATTGTGAATGATAACACCCAAAGGTCTATCGCTCAACAGTACTTTAATCTTCTCAGCAGCAGGCTTAACGGTGCTCAAATCCAAAAAGTCACACCCACTAACAACTTCAATAGATCCACAAGACCCATTAACTTCGCTCAAAATCTTCTCACGGGACTCTTTCCCCTTTAACTCACTTCTAACCACAGCAATCACATCGCAATTCTTCTCGTACAACAACTTGATAACCTCGTATCCAATTCCAGCATTGGCTCCCGTCACAACAGCTGAGATACCGGTCAGATCTGGGTACTGATCGGGCAGGAAACTTGGTTTCTTCGGCCAAATTCCCTGCCAAAGCCCAGAAAGCACAGATAATCTTGAAAACGAAGGTGCTGGTTCAGTCATACTCTGATCTCGCTTAGTTCAATACAACAAACTACCATCAAGATACAATCATCTCCTATTATACCACGAGAGAAAATTTAACACGCATGGCGCAACATAGCGGATACCTCTTGAGAGACATGATTAGCCTGGAACGTTCATCAATTGATATGGAATAACCATATCAATTGATGATCTGTAAAGATTATGGAAACGGTCTTAACAGCATAATAAATAGTCACAGATGATGATTCTGTCCGGGAAAATCGTGGTATAACCACTACCAGGTGGTAGCATCAAGTAACACGTTATTAGAACCCATAAAGACTAGTCTCTTATCGTCTTTTGTAGGAAGTTTGCTAGTAGACCTTGTTTTTTGTCATTAAAGATCAACAGTTTGATGAAGTTATAGCTTTAAGACTTGTAGAATCACTTAATAGCCACCATTGTTGATCGTTTCCAGCTGGAATATTGCCATTGATTGTCATGAAGCAAAGGATAAGTGCATTGGACCTTCAAATTTTAGCCACAGAGCTGAGAAATAGCCTGGAAGGTTATAGATTGATCAATATTTATAATATTGCAGAGTCTAGTAGACAATTTTTGTTGAAATTCAATAAGCCAGAGTCGAAATTCAGTTTAGTTGTGGATTGTGGTTTGAGAATTCATCTAACCGATTATGATAGACCAATTCCTTCGACACCATCTGGATTTGTTGTGAAATTGAGGAAACATTTGAGAGGGAAGAGATTGACTGCACTTCGTCAAGTGGAGAATGATAGAATCCTCGTATTGCAATTTGCAGACGGTATGTTTTACCTAGTTTTGGAATTTTTCAGTGCTGGTAATGTAATACTGTTAGATGAGAATAAGAAGATACTTTCATTGCAGAGGATTGTTCATGAGCATGAAAATAAGGTTGGTGAAGTTTACAGTATGTTTGATGATCGTATATTTGCCTTAGGGTCAGTTGGTGGTGCCGATTTTATGGTTCAGACTAGACAGTATAGCCGCGATCAAGTAAGATCGTGGCTAGAAGAAGCTGTCACTAAGTTCTCATTGCAGTCGAAACTGGCTGCTATCGAGCAAGAACAGGGTTCTAAACCACAGGGAAAGAAAAAAAATGCGAAACCGATGTCAATCCATAAGTTGTTGTTGAGTAAGGAGCCGCATTTATCTTCTGATCTGTTGTCTAAGAATTTGAAAAGCAGGAAAATTGATCCATCGACTCCTTGTATTGAGTTTTCCGATAACGAGCAGACTTTAGTGGACCTTTTGTTTGATACCGAGGCTGAATACTTACATTTGCTGCAAAACAAGGATGTAGGTGGGTTCATCGTTGCGAAAAAGAACGTTCATTACCAGCCAGGAAAGGACTCTCCAGATTTAGAGTTCATATACGAGAACTTCCATCCTTTCCAACCGCTAGTTGAGGAGAAAGATGCTGAAAAGACAAGAGTGATCCATGTTCCTGGAGACTATAATAAGACTCTCGATACGTTTTTCTCGACTATTGAATCTTCAAAGTATGCTCTTCGTATCCAGCAGCAAGAGCAATTGGCCAAAAAGAAGTTGGAAGACGCTAGGCAGGAAAATGACCGAAAGATCCAGGCATTGCTCGATGTGCAATCTTCAAATGAACAGAAGGGCCATACGATTATTGCGAATGCGGACCTGGTAGAGGAAGCGAAATTTGCAGTTCAAGGCCTAGTGGATCAACAGATGGACTGGAAGACTATTGAAAAACTTATCAAGAATGAACAACGCAAGGGAAACAAGATTGCATTAGTGATTGATTTGCCATTGAAACTTGAGGAGAACAAAATAAATCTCTTGTTACCTCACTCTGATCATACAGAACAGTCCGAGGGCAGTTCTCAGATTTCCAGTAGCGATGACGAAGCTACAGAGAGTGATGAAGAGGCGGAAGATTCTGATGCAAGCGAAGTTTCGGATTTTGAAACTGAGAACACTTTTGAGAGAGGAAATGCTAAAAGAATTGTCAATAAAGACAAGCTCAAAATCGAGATTGATCTAGGCCTTTCCGCATATGCCAATGCTTCCAAGTACTTTACAGTTAAAAAGAGCTCAGTTGAGAAGCAGAAGAAGGTTGAAAAGAATGTTGAAAAGGCTATGAAGAATATCGAGCAAAGAATAGACAAACAGCTAAAGCAAAAATTGAAAGAATCACACAATGTGCTTAAGAAAGTTCGTGTCCCATATTTCTTCGAGAAATATTTCTGGTTTTATTCAACTGAAGGATTTTTGGTTTTGATGGGTAGAAGTCCAATGGAAACAGATCTAATCTACAGCAAGTACATTGAGGATGACGATATTTACATGTGCAGCAGTTTTGACACTCAGGTTTGGATAAAGAACCCTGAACGCACTGAAGTGCCGCCAAATACCCTGATGCAGGCTGGAATTTTCTGTTTAGCCGCTAGTGAAGCTTGGTCGAAGAAGGTATCGTCATCACCTCAATGGTGCTTTGCTAAAAATATTACGAAATTCGATCAAACGGACAAAGGAATCCTAGCACCCGGTTTGTTTCGTGTAAGGAAGGAAAGCGAAATGAATTACCTACCACCTGCTCAATTAGTGATGGGTTTCGGACTTCTATGGAAGGTGCAAGGTGATGACGAGGATGCGACAGAAGACGATAAGAATAAAGAGTACGAAGGCGAAGATAACCAAGAAGAGAGCGACGACGAGGAGGATGAAGAAAAGCATGAATCGGAAACTGAGAACACAAATATTGGAGAAACTAATGAAGCCAAGCCTGAGGCCGGATCTCATGAAGTCAATGAACTTTCCGTGGAATTTAAAGATCTTCAAGTGGAAGATATCTCGAAAGCGAATGTTGGTACCGACACTGCTTCTGTTACTGATATAACTGAAGTTCTTCCTCAAATGAACAAGAATGTTCGAGGAAAGAAAGGCAAACTGAAGAAAATTCAAAAGAAATATGCAGATCAAGACGAAGATGAGCGCTTGAAAAGGCTGGAGGCTTTAGGAACCCTGAAAGGTCTAGAGAAGAATCAATTAAAAGCACAAGAAGAATTAGCTAGACAACAGAGCAGAGAATATAAGAAGGCCAAACGAGAGAGACAGAAAGAACTGCAAACACTTCGTTTTACGAAAAATGAAAAAGTCCAGATTAATTACGGCAAAATCGCATCTGAAATTAAGGCAAGAACTGATAAAGACGATGAAATAGTCGATGCCATTCCCGTTTTTGCGCCTTGGTCAGCATTGCAAAAATGCAAGTACAAAGTAAAGATTCAGCCAGGTTCTGGTAAGAAGACCAAGACTATAACGGAGATCTTAAATTATTTCTGCAACAGAGACGTAGACACCTCAATGACTGACAAGGAAGCAGATTGGCCCAAGGAACACGAGATAATCAAGCAATTGAAACCACAAGACTTGGTATTGATAATTTGTTCAGATAAACTCAAAGTATCTCTACCAGGCGGAAACAACAGTCAAAAAGGCAAAACCAAACCAAAGAAGAAAAAGTAGTCAATTAAACATCTCTATTAAAGATTACATGCTCTGTTGTAGCCTTTCCTGCAGCTTACTCTTAGCGAACCCCCAAGCACCAAGTAAACCTTTATCGAGATCCAAGGACACCTGTGGTTCATTAGCCGGTGGTTTAGTCACCCTGGACGCAATTGTCGCTGGATCAGTCTCCAGGATAATCCCATTATCAATAGTCTCATCAATCGCTAACAATACCATATCGTAATGTTCCTGGATATTTTTCTTATCAATCCCAGAATTTAAAATTAAATCCAATGAATCTTTAAACGCAGAAAACGCCTGTTGTAAAACTATTTCATTCTCATCCATTGATCCCAACAAGAATAATGTAACATCCATGTATTCCTTATAAAAAATCAAAAAATCTTCAAAAATTAAAATCTCAGAATCCTGTTTATGTGTCTTTTGCCATAACCGTTTCTCAAACTCTTTCTGTCTCTTTACATTCTGTAAAAGTCCCTTACGTTTATCTTCTACCAGATGAGGCGACTCATAGTATTTAGCATGAATTCTCCCACCTGCGTTATCTAAAATCAAAACAGCCCGTACAGAATACAACGAAAGCCTAGACATCTCAACTCAATTGACCTTCAATCGAATCTACAGACCATAAACATCAACACTTCTTATAGTTTAAATACCTTTAAGACATGGCATTGTTCATATGTATCTTCATACACGAAATTGAGTAACTCGAAAATTTGTGATCGTTATCGACGGCATTTTTGAGTTACTCAATTCGTACAAAGTGATTACTCAAAACTACTCACATCACCAAGTACGGAACCGAGTTACTCATTTGGAGATGCCGGGTAACAACTGGACAAGGTTAAGATGAAAAAATGGTCAAGTTTAAGAGTGTTTATAGTTGATAAAGATGGTGATTGAAGCCATTAAATCGTGGTTTCCAGTCTCTATTGGCGTTGTTTTATGATGAATTTTAGTTATGGCAGCCAATTCTGATTTTTATTTTGGGTTATTGCGTGTTTCTATGATACAATTGTTAAAATCTCATGGATTTGATAGGGCAAAACCGAGTACTATTGATATTATAACGGACTTGTACATTAGGTATTTGAGACTTGTTACGTTAGAGATTATCAAATCAGCACAATCGAGAGTAGATTGGGATGATACTATTGCGTTACAGGATTTGACTTTAGGGTTGCAAAATTTGGGTATAATTAAACCAGTTGATGTGTTGGATGTGTATGATGAGAATCCGAATTTAGTTAGTGATGAGGGGATGAGGAAGTTTAAAGAATGGTGTACTAGAGATCGTCAGCCTGTGGACGCGAGGAAAGTAGCACTGCCGTCGGGGAATCTTTTGCGTAGCAATTCTAAGGGCTCGAAGCCAGCGTCGTTGATTCCGGAATATATAAATCAATTGCAGCATGGTGGTCAGGGAGTTGGCGATGTGAATGGCAAAGGGGAGGATAAACTCGTTGAAGAATTGATTAATAATGGTGATGTGGATGATTGGATAAGATTCGTGACCGCTCGTCAACGAATCAACTATGCAAAACGTGCAACGGGTAAGGAACCTCAAACTTTAGATGAATTATCGTCAATTCCAGGTTTCAAGCATTCCATACTGAACATCAACAGTATCAGTACATCCAGTCAAACGGTCCCAGATTGTGCGCTGGCTAACTCGGAAGAAGAAGAGAGTATTGCACGAAGGAGCACTGAGTTATTACAGAAACTTCCCGCAATGAGACCAGAGTGGAAACTAGAAAATCTGTCACTTTCGTTTGATAAAGATGACGACAGTGAAGATAGTGAAGATCTCGAGAGCTTACATAACGACAGTATCGACGATATCCCGACTAGTTTGCCGCCAGAAGAAGATTTTGACGATCTCGGCACCAATGGATCGAATTTTATTCTCGGCGACAACACCGATACTCAGATTGCCGAGATGGAAGATATGGATAACACTTTCCAGCGAAGAGAATCGCTGGATTTTGGAAATACTCCACATGCTCTTAATTTCGAGTACAATGGATTTTAATGACAACAAAGTTTCAATGCATAGGTAAAGGTTGCAGATATACTTCAAAAATAATTAATGACAGTCAATAATATACATGTAATATTCATTCGGATTTACGTAACTCTCTATAGTTTCCTTTTCGATTTGTATTTTGGTCCTTTCTTGCCACCTTTATTAATTTTATTCTTATTCGTGGCAGCCCTTTTAGGAATTCCTTTAACTTCATCATCCTCATCATCACTCAATGTTGCTCCTGCTCTTGCTCCTTTTCTGAATTTCAATCTATTCTTTTGCCCTCTAATAGGTCCTTGTTTCACAGCGTCCAAGTAGGCATTGATACCACTGGTAACTGACTTCAAGGGATCTTCATCGTCGCCAGATGCTTTACGATCATTCTTCATAATCAACCTACCTTCAGAATCGAAATTGAACATGTCGTCCTGCAGCATTTTCTTCTTCTGATCATTGGTGAATTTCTTAGGGCGTGTCGAAGATATGTGAGCCAAGGTTTGTGAATCTAACAGATCCAGCGGATTGTCATTGGATTCTACGATAAACTGCTTGGCCTGGGATTTTCTTCCGTCACCACTTTCATCTTCTTCTTCTTCCTTCTCCTCGTCTGACATGTCGTAAATTGCTTCATCAAAGGCGTTCATGAAACGAGAGCCCTTGTTAGAAGTAGCAGACGCGGCTGTACCTTGACTTTCTTCTTCCTTTCTCTTACTTCTGTTCTTCGTCTTCCTAATGTTAGCCAATAACCTTAGATCATCAGCAGGGAAATTTGCTTCGACGAATTCGTATCCATACTTTCTAATCAGCCTCTCGATAATGTGCTTCACTTTAGCTTTGAAGTGACCTGTATGTTCGTGTGACCAACGCAACAACTTGACTATCAAAGCTGGAACCTTTTCTCTCATCAGCTCATCTGGGAGACCAAGAACGCATACCTTGGCGAAACCAATGGCGCTCTTGGCAATTTCTCTCGAGTTAGAAGTCAAGTAAAGTTCAATGGTGTCATAAATGTCTATGAGAACGGAATGGTCCACCTGGTCCTTGTATTCAAAAACGAGACAAGCAAATGCCGTGATTGTGCTACTAACCATATGCTGCGATTCACCAATCAAACCGGCAGCCATGATCTTGAAAAACTCCGAAATGCTTGATGGTTGATCGGGGGTCTCTGGGTTATATCCAGGAACCTTGGATAAAGAAATCACCCCATTTGGATCATTCATCTTCTTCCCCATGGCTATCAACGTTTCGAAACTTAATTCCCTTGATTTTTCGTTGACATCCTTTGTAGCTAGAATAACTTCAGCGATGACTTGCACAATGAAGTCCAAATGATTAGAAGGCAAAATATCAACAACTGTTTTAATAGCGGCCAACCTGGCAGACTTGGACGACGTTTGTACAGTCTCGGAGTTTGCCAGCATGACTTTTTCCACATCACTGATGTAGCCAGCTAAAGCCTCTGCACCGGCTTGTGGTTCTGCTAACCTTGTGATGATCCTGTAAGCCCTCTTTTGAGTCAAGGCATCTTTTGAGCTTACGGTAACTCCAAACAGTGAGAATAGAGCAGAATATGCATCGACTGGTAAATACTTGGACATGCAAACCACAATGTCCAAGAGAGTAGCGCTAAGTTGGGGTTGTCCTTTCGACGGTCTTCCGGCCTCATCATCCATAGCCTTTTTTAATAAAGCACAAACGTTGTCGAACATCTTCTTAAGGTCATCTGCTGAAGCAATCTTGAGATATGACTCGATCGTTTCGAGTATGTAACCTCTTGCATTAGCAGCCGTTTGAGTATAAACATTGAAGAGAACAGCCAATAGATTGGCAGTCTTGCCTTTCGAAAACTCCAAGCTTTTTGTAGCTTCGTCCACAGGGAAATGCTGCTGCAGTAGAATGTCGTCAGCGGACGCACCATTAATATATGCTAGGTTAGTTTCCACCAAATTTTTGAAAGAGTGACAGATCGTAGTTCTTAATTCGACTTTTTGATACAGCAGCGATGAGAGATCAGCGGCGAATTTATCAGTGAAAGCTTTCTCTAAGTCAACAGGTAACTCGCAAAAGTGAGGTAGGGTCGACCATATTTGGTCCAGAACCGTTTGAAAGATTTTCAGTTGCACAGACTCCTTTGGTAACTGTTCACACTTTGCTTGATAAATTTCAATTAACGGTACCAGTTCCTCAATGAAAACGGCAAGCTCAGTATTTGTAGTATGATCTCTGATTAAGGGCAAGAGCCATGCTCTTCCTGGTTTGCTGTCGGATGGTTGTACTAAGTTCAGAGGCAAGCTGGATAGAACTTTCTTTGGGCCAATGGAAGTAATGGCGGCAGCGATAACAGCCTCAGCTTCAGAACGCAATTCTAAAAATTCTTCCTCGCTAGTTCTCCAACCTCCTACAATTTCCAGTGGTGCAATGAGTTCAGGATATGACCTGTATCTGAATTTGGTAATAGCGGTCTTCAAGACATTCAGCACTTCTTTGGCACAATGGATGTACCTAACCGATAAAAACTCAACGAAGATTTCGGAGAGGTCGGACAAAACTTGATCGACCATCTCAAACGTATGATTATCCACTGCTGGTGGGTACAACAGTAGTTCGTCCTTCACGGCGTCCGTAATGGTAGCCACGAGACACTGTGATGCGCTATAATATACTTCTGTTGTCTCGCTAGCGAGATATTTCGACATCAGCTTGAAGACGTCAGGAATCTTGGTTAAGCATTTCAGAGGTTGATGCGTGGCATAGGCAGATAAACCTTTTACTAGAACTGCTATCCACGATCCGACGAGGTTGACATCACTAGTCGAGGGAGCCAACGAAAAGATAACATCCAGTAGTTTCAAAGATTTGCTTTCAGCGAGAGTAGAATCAGAACTTAGTTCCGAGATGATCTTGAAAAGGTTCTCAAAGCATTCGAAAGCAGCTTTAACCAGATATTGATCCGAACTCTTAGTGACCGCGAGTAGTAAATCACATAAAACTTCAATTTGCTGGCTCGGCCATTGACCAGTTGTCACAATAGCATTGACCAGTCTTAGAGCTCTGATAATGTCATTATTCGTTTCACCAGCAGCCGCTTGCGCTTTAAGTTTCTTATTAGAAGTACTCCCAGCCGCGTTTAACGCTTCTTGCAAACTGTTTACGGCGAAAATGGTAACTGGCACAGCGGCAACGTGTCCAGCTGTTGGAGCCGCTGGCGGATTACTTAAAACAGCGCTAACACCATCGACCGCTCTTTTCCTCACTTTTGGTCTCGGATCTAAAGATAACTGCAACAAACCTTGCAAACCTCTATTCGGAGTGATACTCAAATCCTGTGTATTATTCCACGCTTGCGCATCCTGAGCTATCAGCAACGCTTCCAAACACCCAATAGCTGATCTTATCAGAGGAGCCTCTGCCTTTGCATCCGTTATAAAAGGCGCTATCTTGGTCAAAATTTCGGCAAACTTGGATCTCAACAACGTCCTGGGAGCATAATGGAAAATCAAATCCAAAAGATAACACGTCGAAGTTGCTAACTGTAAATTACCAATTTCACCCGTCTCTTGCACAATCACCTGGTCTAAAAGCGACATCAACGCAATAAGATATTTGACTACATTACTAGAAATATTCTGATCATCTGAACTCTCAATATTCTCCTCAACTGCTGATAAAATTATAGCAACATGTTTCTGATTCTCCAATTTCGAATTGATCTGCTGTCTTATCTTGGCCAATTTTTCCTCCAATTCTAGCCAATGGGCTACTTGATCGGATTCCATCTCAATTGACCTCTAAATCAATCTCTAACACCACCAATCAGACTAAATTCAACCTTAAATACCTGTGATGAGATGCGATGAGATGAGCTTCCATATAAAATTTTCCATTGAAAAATTCCTATCATAATGTACGTCAATCTTTAACTTCATATATAGCTGGACCTGGACCTGGACCTGGACTTATAAGAAGCTTTAAGCTAAGAAGTAGTGTCAATTGAATCGGTATTGGAGTCCAGCTATGGGTTTGGGATTGGTTAGGATAAGATTAGCCAGATTTGGTAGAACGAATTCTCCGGTTTACAATATTGTGGTTACAAACGCGCATAAGGCCAGGGACGCGAAACCGATAGAAGTGCTAGGGACGTATAATCCGATACCTAAACCACGTACTTTGAAGCAGAAGAAGCAGGGGATGGTAGCTATAAAGGATGTACAACTTGATTTCGATAGAACCAAGTATTGGATAGGTGTTGGGGCGCAACCAAGTGAGACTGTGACGAAATTACTACGTAAAAGTGGTATACTAGATGAATCTTGGGGCAAGAGTTATGTGTCGTCGAGGAGGGTGGTGTCACCAAGAAGAGAAGTGCTGGAATGATGAGTGGAGATCACATCATACCCGTATATAAGGTATCGATTGTACAGTTACGTGTAAATAACAAAGTGATGAGAGTGAGGGCTATCTCTTGAGCCTCAGAGATTCTCTCTTTTTCCTTAGCGTCTCAGAGACGATCGAGTTTTCCAGCGGCGAATGGTTGCAGGTTGCCGTTATTGGGGTTGTCGCGGAACTGTTGGAGAGTGCTGTGTTGCTTCGCTGTCTCGATAGGAAACTGCCGTGGTTGGTATTTACAGGTGTCACGGCAGTGAATCCTGGTGCCAGATTGCATTCGGAGGAGACCGGTGTCAGTGCGAATAGTCCATTGCTGTTAGATCGCGTCCTCGCCAGTAGTATTTGCGAAGAGTTACTCCTGCTTCTCATCAAACCTGTCCTGCCAGCGCTCGCGCTCAAAACGTTACCAAAATAGTCCTGCCCCATGGGTTTCGCCGAGCAGTCCGGCGTCGAAGGTTTCGAGTTTTGGAAAGAACTGTTGTACATCAACTCGACAAACTGTGGGGGCGGAGGCGCCAGCGATAGATTGGAGTTATTGCGCGAATAAAAACCTTCCTTTCTAACTTCTTCCAACAATCGATGTCTCACCAACGTCAAGAGCCAACTGTTTCTCTCGTACCCGATCTCTACATCCTGTATCCTACACTGCTCGATCGCGATCTTTGCCGCTTTATTCAGTATCGCTGACGGCGGATTTGTGCTGTCAAAGGGCGTCACCGTCGGATCTGAACTCAAATCCTGATACACCTGCATAAGTAAACTGATAAACTGAGGAGTAAAACTGCCAGCACCCCCAGCAGCGGTCGCAAACGCTTGTTGTCTAAGTCCTCCCTGGAAATCCGATACCGAGCTCGCCAGCGAGCTCACACTCCTCTGACGTTCTTGCATCTGCAAATATGGCTGAAATGACCCCTCTAAACCTTCCTGACGGTTCAAAGGTGTCGTAGAAACTGGTGTATGTACCCCGGGATCCACATACATCATCTCATCAAACTCCTGGTCTTCTCCATAAACCCCGACAGACTCTCTCGCAGCCGTCAGAGGTACCGGCTGCGACAACTCCATAACATCTTCAACCATTGTAATATCCTCGCTATCTTCAACTTCATCGCTCGTTCTCTGTTTCGAGTGGTAAAACTTCCTATGAAACCTATCCAAAAGCATCTCGTCTATTCAATCGTTACCAAAGTCTAAATGCCTTCCTACAATTCAATACCCTTCAACTATAAGTAATCTTTCAATATGTTTATTAACGTGTAAGGAGCAACCTTGACGCGTTTATGCTGTGTTACCTTACGTGAACTCCTTAAACGACTAACACTTCTTAACCAAAGGTTTAAAAGGATAGCAAGCTCGAACCAACTTGCCAAAACCGATGGCACATCAGCAGGTTGAATTGAGCCGGTAATCGGTTGTTGATAGACCCGCGTTAGTTAGCGATGGTTCTCGTATAGACTGGAGGGTACGCGTGTCGCGTAAACAAAGTGAGTGTTTTTGACAGAGTGTGAGATTTTGAAGTCCGTTGATGAGAGTATAGACGAGGGACCAGGTTGGCAGCTTTGAGGGAGTCTAACGGTTGATACTGGTGATGAAGGTGGGTTATAGTAAGGAAGTCACGTGATCAAGTGGGTTATAAGCTTAGAGTACTTAAGGTGTTGGGTCTTTGAAGTTAATTGGGACCGTCGGTAGAGGTTGGTGGGGTTCAATGGGTGGCTTAGAAGGTTGTGAGAAGTTTGGTCATCCTTATGAGCCTTATGGGATTCAGTTACAGTTGATGCGGTGCATTTACGATGCGCTTTCCAATGGTAGAAAAGTTGCCGTGGTGGAAAGTCCTACTGGTACTGGGAAGACATTGTCGTTGATCTGTTCTGTTGTTAGCTGGCTGCGGCGGAATAAGCCGGATCTTTTGGGTGGCGTTGTGGACGAGGAGGAGGATGAAGACGATGAGCCTGATTGGGTCAATGAGATGTACAGGACGTCTGTTTTGGGATCTAGGTTGCAAGCGATGAGAGAATATGAGGAGCATTTGGAGAAAGTGAGCAAGGATCTGAGGATTCTGGTACCGGAAATCGGGGGAACAGGCGGAGATAAGCGTAAGAGACGCAAGACTGCGTCTCGTGTAGAGATCTCTGTTGCAGAGAGTGATTTCTTGGTTCAGCCTTACGAATCGGACTCGGAGGACACTCGAGATGCAAGTGCTGATGATAAGCAGAAGCTGGAGCAAGAGGTTAAAGAGATGTTGGCGAAACTGGAGTCGCAATCGGGTGAAAAATCGAGCCCAAAGAATGAAAATTTTAATCCCGTCAAGATCTTCTACGCTTCTAGAACTCATTCCCAATTGAATCAGTTTGCATCTCAATTGCGATTGCCTACTTTCGAATCATCGTTTGTCGAGCAACAGGTACCTGTGGAAAGGCTCAAATATGTGCCGCTGGCTTCGAGAAAACAACTTTGCATTAACGAAGATGTAAAAAAATGGGGAAATGTGGAAGCCATAAATGATGCATGTGCTGAACTTGTCAAGAGTCCTAAAGGCTGCCAGTTTTATCAGCCATCGTCTGCTTTCTATAAGGAACATCTCTCCCGGTCGTTCAGAGATAACACTTTTGCACAGATACAGGATATCGAAGATTTATGTTCGCTTGGTAAAGCGTTACACGTTTGTCCTTACTACGCAACCCGCGATTCTCTGGCCGGCGCAGAAGTAATCACACTCCCGTACCAATATTTGCTCTCGGAATCGACTAGAATCCAAATGGGAATTGATCTGAAGGACTCGATAGTTATCATAGATGAAGCGCATAATTTAGTCGAAACTATAAATGCGATTCATTCAGCTGAAATATCGCTTGCCGATCTGACACTCTGTAACGAAGGCGTGAAAAGATATCTTGAGAGGTTCAGGACAAGATTGAATCCGGGAAATAGAGTGAACCTTATGAAATTAATGGAGCTAATGCGAACTTGGATAACCTTTATTAAAAATAACTACAAGAAACCTGGCCAGGAAATACAATTCGTCGATTTTCTTTCATCGACTAACATCGATACATTGAACATTCATAAAATAAACCGATACATTACTAAATCCAAGGTGGCCTACAAAATCGACACATACACTAAATCTTTATTGGAAGAGTCATGTAATCCGAATTCTTCGTCCAAGGCTCCTATTAAGACATCGTCAAATCCTCTTCTCTTCAAAGTTGCTAATTTTCTGCACTGTCTTACCAATCCAGCCAAAGAAGGTCGATTTTTCTTCGAGAAGGATCAGGTTATCAAGTATATGCTCTTGGAGCCAGCAGAGTCTTTCCAGAGCATACTCAATGATGCTAGATGTGTAATTCTAGCAGGCGGTACCATGCAGCCAGTATCAGATCTGCTGGATAACCTCTTCATGACCGTCCCCAAGAAGGAAATCTCACTCTTCTCCTGCAATCATGTTATTCCAGATGAAAATCTTAGGGTCTACATTCCTCAAGATGCTCAGTTTGAATTCACTTTTGAAAAGAGGCAGTCTGTTTCACTCATCAAGGGTGGGCTTTTTCACTTTTACCTAGCCCTTGCCAAGAACGTTCCTACGTCTGGTGGCATCGTGGGGTTTTTCCCTAGCTACCAGTATCTTGAGTATGTCTATAACATTTGGAAACGAGAAGGACTACTCACAAAGCTGGAAGAGCTGAGGAAGATTTTTTGCGAAAGCAAAGGTAATGAGGATCCTTTACCTGCATATACTGAGGCTGTTTCCAAAGGCCAAGGAGCTTTATTGCTTGCCGTAGTTGGTGGAAAACTCTCGGAGGGTATCAATTTTCAAGACGATTTATGCAGAGCGGTAGTCATGACTGGCTTGCCATTTCCAAATGTTTTCAGCGGCGAACTACTGATAAAAACTAGGCATCTGGAAAATAAGATCATATCGAGCGGTGGTACCACAAAAGATGCCAAACAAGCCACCAGGGACTTTTACGAAACGATATGCATGAAAGCAGTTAATCAATCTATTGGTCGCGCAATAAGGCATGCAAACGATTACTCTCTCATATTTCTTCTGGATAAACGTTACGCCAACCCAGAGATCAATAAAAAATTATCTCAATGGGTGAGCAGGCGTCTTCAATCTCAGTCAACCGTCAGCGAAATCATAAAAGATACGCGTGGTTTCTTTTCGTTACACAATCATCGATAAAATAATAAGTTTGCACTGATCGCGATCCAGATATTCTATCAGAAATGCATTATATTAAGCAGGAGCCATGGCAGTTCCCGTGTACACACTCTCCTCATTCAATTCCTCGAGTAATGTTCTAGTAAACCAGCCGTAGTCATTTAGGTTGTCCTTTTTGATATCGATGATGCGTTGGTTGCTAATAGGACATACTTTAACCTTGGTAGTCAATATTGGCAATAAACTGACGAAACATCTTTTCCAGGTGTGTCGTTGTTCAGAAGAAATGTAATCCGGAGTATCACTTGTTCGAAAGTCGAACGATTCGGTGATGAACTCGCTCCTTAGCTCAACAATATCGGAACTTACTGGACTATCGCGCTTCAGAATAGATGCTAAAGATTGAATTGACGCTTTGTCTATCGGATTTGTAATATCTGAGCTTTTAGCGACGGCATAATCGAAGATAGCTCTCCTGAAAGGTAGGATCGATGGGTGCTCGTCGATAAAGTTGAAAAATCGCCAGCTGTTCATCTTTTCATTGTTCAGAAGAGATCTAATATAAGCCCTCAAGGACATATTGAAATCGCAAATCAGTGTAGGGATATCCTCTTTACTGGCAGAAGTAGGCAACGCGCATTGGTAGATTTGGTAACATTGATACCAGGCCAGTCCAGTGGCATCTTTGGAAATAGTCCAGGAGTCGCACAGGGGAATAAACATTATGTAGAACATATGCTCTGATGCGATCTTGTACTTCATTGCCGCTCGTTCCATGCTGTAGCATATAGCAAGTGAATAGCCATCTGTCGAGAGCGCGAGACCGTGAATCAGCACGCTTGTCTCATACTTGCTAAATTCGTTGTTTATCATACTCCATTTCTTGAATTTCCGCTCCAAATGCGGTGCTACAATCTCATCTGGCAATAAAGTCAATTCGCCTCGCAGTTGTATTTTGCAACTCGTTTTATTTGAAATCACAATAACAGTTTCTGATCCTTTCACAGGAACAATTTTAAACCCATCACTCGATGTTAGAGCTAAGCTCGAGATTTCTTCAGATTCCAAATCAATTCTGTAAAGATGACACGAGTCTGTATAGACAAAGAATTTATCCAACAGACAGGTGTCTATTAACCGCAATCTTGACGGATCCCTCAGTCGTGTAATTTTCCCACCTTTACCAAAGTCAACCATGTGAATCGAGTTATTATCCAGTGTAATAGCCATTTTATCGTTCTTCCAATCGATCCTGACTATCCAATTTGTAGCCACATCGTTTCCCAGTCCAATCGATTTATTTGCAGTAAACTGTAGAGCTCCATCGGCTTGATATTCCCACGAATATATAACAACTTCACCTGTTTCGTTTCCCACTGCTAAAGAGGATCCATCGGGACTCCATTCAATGCAATGGTATGCTCTTCGCTCAAGCTCTTTATCTGGCTCGTCTAAATTCCATATAAGCTTCTGATCTTTGAAAATATGGACATTCAGATTGCTAGTGAGCACAGCTAATAGCGAGCGAGTCGGACACGGTTTGCAAAGTTTAACATACGACACTGGTTGGGAATTTAGCAACGCATTTCGACCGGCTCCATCGAATTCAAACTTGTTCTCGAGTTCTAATGGATAATCCTTGATATGAAACAACTGCTTGCTATTGTTAGAGACCTCTTTTCGATATATCGGTTGTCCAATGCAAATATCTGGATACGCAGTTATATATAACGTACCATCTCTCGCCCAAACTAAGTTTCTCTCTGAATCTTGAAGCTCCTTGCGTGTGATAACCAGATCCTTCAATAGTTTCATCCCACAATCAGCGAAACGACCTGCTGATTACCACTGATTGCTTTGTAGTTGTCTTGCTGGTATAGGTGTTCGGGTTAGCAATAAAGGTCAATCAGCTATATAAACGTTAACATACAAAGAAGACCTGATTGATCGGTCAAATACTAGCTAATTGCTAAGATGTTACCGTTAATGCTGCTAGCATGTATAGCTGGTCTATGCAACGCTATAAGAGCAGCTGGAGCAAAGTGTGCGATGTATGATGATTGTGGTAAGAAATCCGCGTTTGGTTCAGAGCTACCTTGTCCCGTATTTGATCCAAAGTTTAGTCCAGATCCTGCTAGTGATGAGCTTATTGACCTGGTCGTTGAGATTTGTGGTGAAGAATGGAGAAATGAGACAGAGCTATGCTGTACTATGAACCAGGTCGAGAATTTGAAGAAGAATTTGAAGAAAGCTCAGGGAATCATTGCTTCATGTCCAGCTTGTGTGAAGAACTTCAACAGTCTGTTTTGCCATTTTACATGTTCACCTAACCAGGCTGATTTCGTTAATGTAACCAGGACCCAGGAATCTTTGTCTAAGAAGGAGATTGTAGCAGAGGTTGATGTGTACATGAACTCATCCTGGGCATCAGTTTTCTATGATTCGTGTAAGGATGTTAAGTTTTCTGCTACGAACGGCTACGCCATGGATCTCATTGGAGGCGGTGCTAAGAATTATTCGCAGTTTTTGAAATTCTTGGGAGATGAAAAGCCGTTGCTAGGTGGATCTCCTTTCCAGATTAATTACCTTTACGAGCTAGATGGTGCTGAAGGGGATTTTTCTCTGTTCAACGATTCAGTATACGCCTGCAACGATTCCGAATACAAATGTGCGTGTGCAGACTGTGGGGCATCATGTCCTGATTTAGTACCTCTGGAGCAGGACACTTGCAAGGTTGGCCCACTGCCTTGCTTCTCGTTTGGAATTTTGATGATTTATGCATTCTTACTGATTGCACTGATTATTTGGCATATCTACATGTTCAGAAACAAGCAGAAAACTTCATTGATTACTAGCGATGAGAGTCCAGCAGGTTCTATTTCTCAAATGGGATCTGATGAGCACTTATTTGAGACGTACGATACGAATTCTTACAGTTTCAACAATAAAGTAGCTAACGTACTAGGAAGTATTTCTGGCTACTCGGTGAGAAATCCCTATTTTACTACAACTCTTACTGTTGCTACTGTAGCGATTTTTGGAATTTTACTGTATTTCTTTGGTGAGTTAGAGAGGGATCCTATAAATTTGTGGGTCAGCAAGCATTCTGAGAAATATTGCGAGAAGGTCTTCTTTGATGAGAATTTTGGACCTTTTTATAGGGTTGAACAGATCTTTGTTGTTAATGAAACTGGTCCTGTTTTGTCTTATGAGACGATGGAATGGTGGTCTGCCGTCGAGCAAAATATCTCTGAGATTATCACATCTACAGAAAATCTGACGTTCCAGGATTTCTGTCTTAGACTTACACCGGATTCTACATGCGTTCTGGAATCGTTTATTCAATATTTCCCCAATGGACTGCCTAACAAGCTCTCTTGGCGCGAACAACTACGAATGTGCACAGAGTCACCAGTTAACTGTTTGCCAACATTTCAGCAACCATTGAGGAAAAACCTTCTCTTCAGCGATGATGAGATATTCGAAGCAAAGGCCTTCGTTGCAACATTACTGGTCGACAATCACTCGCAGTCAGCAATATTGTGGGAATCAGCGCTGGAGGCTTATTTATTGCAGCTCCAGGTTCCTGAAGGGCTGAGAATTAGTTTCAACACGGAGATGTCACTGGAAAAGGAACTAAACAACAACAATGATGTGCTCATTATTTGCGCATCTTACCTATTGATGTTTCTTTACGCCTCATGGGCATTAAAGAAAAGAGGAGGAGGTGATAGATGGTTATTAGGATTTGTTGGTATACTTATTGTCGCTTCTTCTGTATTATGCGCAGCAGGGCTCATGAGTGTTTTGGGTATAAAATCGACTCTGATTATTGCAGAAGTGATTCCGTTTTTGATTTTGGCAGTCGGTATCGACAATATCTTTCTAATTACGCATGAATACGACAGATTGTCAGATACCCATTTGAATTTGGACACCGATACACGGATAATTTTCGCCGTGAAACGCATATGCCCTTCTATACTTCTTTCCTTCATTTGTCAAGCTGGCTGTTTCCTCATTGCCGCTTTTGTTTCCATGCCAGCTGTTCGGAACTTTGCTCTATACTCTGCACTAGCGGTACTCTTCAATGTCCTCCTACAGTTGACGGCCTATGTTGCCTTCTTGGCATTATACGAGAGGAGAAATGCTTCCATCATAAAAGATGATTCTGATGATGGTCATCTTTTCGGCGAAAGGTATTTTTACTTTATTTCAAAGAAAAGGAAAATACTGGCTTTCTTCGTTTCATGGGCAATGCTTTCTCTGTTATTTTTACCGGAGATCAAGCTTGGCTTGGATCAAACATTAGCTGTGCCAAAAACCTCGTACCTTGTGGACTACTTCAGAGATGTTTATGAAAACCTGAATGTTGGTCCGCCAGTCTATTTTGTGGTGAAGGACTTGGATCTCAGAAAGAGAAGTAATCAGCAGAAGATTTGTGGAAAGTTCACCACCTGCAATGACGATTCTCTCGCAAATGTGCTGGAGAAAGAGCGTGAAAGATCTACGATTGTCGACCCAGTGGCCAATTGGCTGGATGATTTTATGCTTTTCTTGAATCCTGACCTCGACCAATGTTGCCGTTTGAAGAAAGGTTCAACCGACATATGTCCACCTTCATTCCCAAGCCAGCGCTGCGAGACCTGTTATCAGGAAGGAGACTGGAAGTATGATATGTCGGGCTTCCCTGAGGACGAAGATTTTATGAAATACCTCTCTATATGGCTGGAAACTCCAAGCGACCCTTGTCCTTTGGGCGGTCGCGCTCCATATTCCTCTTCCATCTCCGTGGATCGATCAAAAGTGCAAGCCTCCGTCTTTAGAACAGCCCATAAGCCACTAAGATCACAGGATGATTACATTAAGGCTTACAAGGATTCCATTAGAATCAGCGACTCATTGAAAGATGTTGACGTTTTCGCATACTCTCCATTCTACATCTATTTTGTCCAATATCAGAATATTATCACACTTACAATTGATCTTATTGCCGCTGCTTTGATACTGATATTTGCGGCAAATACATTATTCCTCGGTTCTATTCAAACCGCAGCCTTATTGACTTTAACCGTTATGATGATCTTAGTCGATATTGGAGCCTTTATGGTTTGGTTTGGAATATCATTAAACGCCGTAAGTCTCGTGAACCTAGTTATTTGCGTTGGTCTAGCCGTTGAATTTTGCGTCCATATCGCAAGAGCTTTCTCTGTACTACCAGAAGGTATCAGGAATGATCGTGACTCGCGCATCAAATACGCAATGTCTACAGTCGGTGGTTCAGTCTTCAGAGGAATAACAATGACCAAATTCATCGGTGTTTGCGTACTAGCATTCGCTCAGTCTAAGATATTTGAAATTTTCTACTTTAAAATGTGGTTCTCGCTTATCGTTATTGCATCGATTCACGCTCTAATATTTCTACCAGTACTTCTTTCTATGGCTGGCGGGAAGAGCTACATTGATGAACCGACTGAAGAATCACTCTTAGACTGATAAGCTACGTATTAAATTCGTAGTTAAATAATAGACTTTCAGTCTTGACACTTTTTTGAACTATAAAGCATCGCTCTTAGTTGAAAAATCGATGAACAACTGAATCTAGCTCATTAAGTTAAAGATTAAGTATATAAAAGAGATTGAAAAGGACCCATTGGAACGTTGGGAATAGCATATGAATGTGCTGATCACTTTAGGTCAGATATTATCAAAAAATGGTATTTCAACTCCATCTGTAAAGCATGAGAAGTACTTGCTTAGCATGTTTGAAAAAGCTAGACCAGTTACCAACAAGATTAAGATCAATAGTAAGATTAAAATCAATAAGATCAAGCCAATTCGGAAAACAACCTGTGAAAAGGTGCGAAAAGATGTTACTTTGAATGAAAATAAGCATTTAGTTGGACCGGGATCAAACTTTCAGAAAAAAGTTGTTAAAGAGTACTTATCACCATTACGAGTTCACGACCTTTCACGACATGAGATTAAGAATGACTATGACAATGAAAAAGCTACGCGGATGAGCGGCATCGCTAAGCGTAGCAAACATTTTAGCAATTATAAAGAGATTTTATTCAGCGATTCGAGACGATTTGTTGGAGAGCTGTTGGCAGCGCTAGTCGCATGTAGTTCGAAAACAATTGAGATTACTTCGGATGATGTAGTTCGTCATTTCCCTGTATGGACGATGGAGGAAGTACCGAAAATACCAAAATTTAATGCAAATCCTCATTTATTTGAAGACTACATTGGGTTTCTTACACATACCAAGTTTCTGTATCGAAATTCATCATCGACTAATGGTATTGTACCAATGATTTTACGAAATTTAATGCATCCAGGTAATTTGAAAACGTTACAGTTGAGAACAACAAGGACTTATAATGATATGATATACTATTTTTGTGAAAAGTTTGATTTTGCCTCTTGTCGGGAGATCTTTGCGCAGATGAAGATAGAAGGCGCTCAAAGGAATACCATAACCTATAATTTGATGCTTCTTAGCGTCTTGAAGAATTCACATATACGAAAGGTAAAGCCAGTGGACAACGAAGTGATTTACTATCTTAAAAGCATGCGGAAGAACAAAGTACGAGCAGATGCAGTAACATGGACGACATGTTATAATTTTTTGAAGGAAGATGTAGCAAGAGCTATTTTCATTGAGCAAATGCAATTGCGTGGTGTTCCTGTGACGGCTTCATTTGTTTACACTGTCTTACGAAATGGAGAATATAGCTCCGAAGAATGTCTTCGCTTTCTGTCGAATCAGAAGCTACCTTTGACTTACAAGCTTTTTAAGCTCTGTCTTGACAGGCTCTTGCAAGAAGATAGGGTTAATATTGCATGGCTCTTCCTGGAGCATACTATGATGAAGCGAGAAGTGGACTTCAAAATTGACTCTGATATTTTGAATTCTTTCTTGCGTTACTTTGCTAAGAAAGGAAGACTTGATATGGCGGTTATTACTTTCAATACCTGTACAGGGGATTTTAATATCAAGGCAGATGACCATACCTTTGAGATGCTCTTCAAGGCTTTGGTAACAAACGGATATTCAAAAAACTTCTCTATGGTTTTAAAGTATTTGCAAAATGCGAGAAAGTCCTTTGGTCTGGGAAATCGAAATAATTATTGGCTAGTTAAAGCCATGGGAATATCTAAATTTAACGTTCCCAAGCTGAATGCATTCTCAGATGAAGATTTCGAAAAGCTTACTGAACGATTGAACAATTTAAAATGGAGCTCTACATCCAGCGGTTTTACTGTCAAGACGTGGAAAGAGAACGGACCATCATTCAAGAAAGCTCTGCGAAATATTGGTTGTTTCCCACCGACTTTGCAAGCAAACAAGAAGCCACTTATCGTAAACACAACCGCAATGCAAAAGAAATCTAAATACCGCCGAAGGATACGAAGTATAGCTGTCCAGAATGCCATGTACAAAAGAATTCCGCTTGCTAAGGATTGGTACGGAACTTTGAAGCAAGAGTTAAAGAAACGGCATATTCTAGTTGACTAGCTCGTTAGATAGACAGACACATGTATATAGCTAATGGGAGAAGAAGGATATTAAAAGTGAAGTAAATAATACAAAATTAATTTGGGCTAAAAACGACAAAAGAAAGTGTTTGAATGTGTCCAAGAAATCAGGAAAAAATGGTTTTAAATAGCCGCTGAGTGTTCAGTAATTGGTTCAGCAATTTCGTCATGCTCATTAGCTAATTGAGCACCGCCAGCAATCGCTTCTTGATCTTCGGCTTCCTCTTCGCCTTCTTCTTCTTCTTCCTCGTAGACGTCTTCCGCAGTCTGGTGGAAGGATAGAGTTGGTTTCACAGCCGCGATATCCAAAGTCCATGACTCTAATGCTGCTTCAGCATCCATAATGATCTGTCTTGAAGCATCGTAACCATCGTAAGCTGGTCTTGCTTCACCGGGGGTAACTGGAGAATCGTCCAACAGTTCCAGCAAGGCTTTACCATAGCCTGCAATTAAGGCGAACTTTTCCGCCAATTCTCTAATCGAATCAAATTGATAGTTGAATGCTGCTTTCATCTTTTCTCTAGTGATGTTTGAAAGTTGAGCTTCAGCTACCAAAGATTCAGCCTCAGCACGCACCAATTCCTGTTCCAAGACAGTAATTTTTGTGGATTGAGGATCCTTATATTTCAAATGCGCAATCTCCTCGGTAATCTTCTCCTTCCGATCTCTAGAAGGTTGTACAGATGCTTCAATATTTCTAATAGATTTCAAAGTAACACGGTATTGATCGTATTTGTCGATAAATTGGTCCTGCAATTCACCCAACTCATAGATCAACACACCTAACTTATCGGTAACATCCGAAACGTCATCATCATTGTCAGCTCCCCATAACGACAATTGTCTGGCGGCTGCACGACGTTCATTGGCTACTACTTCCATCGATCTCAACACTCCCTTCTCAGTAGTAACCAATTGAGACAATTTCCTAGCCAATTCAGGTCCAAAATTTCCAGCAGCATTCTTCCTAAAAGATGTAGCAATTGAAGCCTTACCGAAAAACTTGGATTTCGTACTAGATGGTGGTGGTGGTGGTGCAGCTAATTGTGAAGCAGTGGGAGCTCTATTACTTCTCAATGAATATGTTCTGTGCATCTTAAATCGATTATACTTCTTCTAACCTTGCCAAAACTGCTCAATTCCTAACAGGAATCTTTTCGAGACACTTGAAAAGCTGCTTCCTTTTATACTTTTTCTGTCAAAGGGCCTTCTGCCCCCTGTTTTTCTGCGTTGCCGCCTTTTGCTCTGCACAGAACTTTTTTTATCGGTAGGGCTATTAGGTAACGACCATCTAGAATCAGAGCAAGCGAGTCGGTGAGATGGGGAGTGGTTAAGGCTAGTGGGTGTGATGTTGGACCGATTTGATAGACAGGTTAGAATCTGGGGGACATCAGCTCAGATATCTTTGCAGCGAGCACATGTTTGTCTGGTTGCGAAGAGTTTCCATGAAGCATTGGTGCAGGAAATATTGAAAAGTTTGGTATTATCAGGTATTGGTGAGATTACGTTATTGTTAGAAGATCCAGATAGCGTGAAACAATTGTCTGGTTGTTTCTTTGCTGTGAACGAGATATTTGAGGGCGAGAACGTTGATACGCATATTTCAAGCTGGGAATGCATAGATGAACCGGTCTGCGTTTACACGGTTATTGTAGCTGTTAATTTGGAAGGTAGTAAAGAATTGGATTGGCTGATAGGACGAGCTCGGGAACCTGTGGTTTTTGCGTGTGCGAAGGGGTCTTCAGGGCATGTTGAATTGTGCTTGAAGGAGGGACACTTTGTCATCGATAGCCGCCCTGGGTATACGATCCCTGATATACGTGTATGCGATGCGTGGCCTGAACTGATAGAGTTCTATGAGTCGTTCGATCTGGCTCAGTGGTCTAGTTCTGGCCGTTTATCGGAGATCCCGTATCCTGTCATTCTTTATCATATGGTTAAGGATATAGATAAGAAAGAGGTGATGAATGTGAGCTCAAAGTTTGTGAAAAGCAAAATTGAAGAGCAATTTCCAAATAATCTTGGCGATCTCAATATCATTGAGGCAAAGAGATTTGCTCATTTAGCGGTCCGAAGTCTCGATGAGCTTGGTCGCATGAAGAAATTTCTGCGTGACGTCGAACCGGAAATGTATAGAGACGACTGGTTCGATCCACTGAATCGTGAGATTGCGTATTTCTTGAAATGTTTGAAAGAATACTTATCTCGATACAACAGTTTGCCCATATCTGATAATTTACCAGACATGGAATCCAGCACGAAACTTTATGGTCGCTTGAAATGTTTGTATCAGAGCAAGCATCGCGAAGATGTCCGATGTTTTAACGATATAGTGTCAAAAGATGAACAACAACTATCTGTCTCCAATAGTGCGGAGGAAACTTTCATAAGAAAGCTAAGTTGTCTGGAATTTTGCCGCGCTAATACACGAATTGATCTAACTGAAATGAAGGCTTATCAGGCACTTAACAGAGAACATCATCCGAATGCATTAAGTCGATATACGGAAAACGTAAACGAGCCTGGATATGAAGCCATTACATTCCATACAAGTTGTTTTATTGGCGGAGTAGCATCTCAGGAGATTATTAAGATCATAACGCATCAGCATGTGCCCATAAGTGGGCGATATCACTACGAGCAACATGATAAAGGACCTGTCGGCGTGTAAATAGTTCAGCTACACTTTGCTCTTAAATTATAGATCATCAAAGCTTCCTTGCAGCTCCTTTGTGCTGCTCATTTGTTTTCTCTTTCTGCTTAACACCTCATCCTTCCAATCTTTAGAGAGTTCAATGGTTTCTCCCTCTTCTTCTCTGGCTATTTGTTCCTCAATCGCTTTTCGCTTTAAGCTCATATTAGCTTTTCTTTCAGCCTTTGTTTCTTTACTTTGGCTTTTGTTCGACCAGGCCATATTCTTCTTCTTAAGCTCGAATTTCAATTTTTTCTTATCATTGATCTTCTCTATGTTCTTCAACTCCTCCAATCTCGCCTTCTCGCGTTTCTTGTCCTTATATGCGTAACGGTCCATATCTATTGGCGGTTGTACAATCCACCCGTCTTTAATGTTGACATCTTGGAGATATCTTGTTATTTCAGGCATGCGCGGTAGACGGAAGAGACCGTACATCCTAGCAATACCCACATAGTCAAGTGACTGCAATCTGAATATTGAGCTTGCCGAGTGATTCGAGTAATACCTGATGAACGCAACATAAGATCTGACGCTGAGATCAAATCTGGCTCTGTCCTCAAGAATCCAGTCCTTGAACACGTTATAGAAATCATCCTCAAGAGAAAATCTTTCTGTTTTTATTTCAATGCTCTTCAGATGGATATCTTTCACCTCCAGGAATGGAATAAAATCTTCCTCTCTGCCTTCGTTCAAAAACGTTACCGCTTTTCCGGCTCGATTCGCTCTACCTGTTCTTCCTGCCCTGTGCAGAAATACGCTAGTATCTGTTGGAGGATCAAGCTGTACAACCAGATCGACGTCTTGGATGTCAATACCTCTAGCTGCCACATCTGTGGTTAAAAGAACCGCTTGGCTTGGAGTTTCAGAAAAAGCATCTAAAGTTTTTGTTCTTGAAGCTGTTTGCAACTTACCATACAGAGAGAAGATTTGCAGATCCTCTTCTACAACTTTTTTCTCTTTTTGCAAATACTGAAGAAATGAGTAAAACAGTGTCACTGATATGCACGTCGGAAAATACACTAGGCATTTCCTATATTTGTAATTGTTGAAAATGCTTATAAGTTTTTGTAACTTCTGTTCAGGATGCACAACCGTATAATAGAGACCAAGAGAACTTGGTTCTCGTCTCTCAGAATTAACAGAAACCTTAACAGGGTTTCGAAGGCCTGTCTTGAAAATTTGCTGGCCCGCTTCGCTTATAGTAGCTGAGAATAACCCAGTCCTCCTTTGCTTGGGCAGCGTCCTGAGGATACTCTCTGTGTCTTTGAAGAAATCAGCGTCCAATAGTCTATCAGCTTCATCCAAAACAACCATACTGCACGAGGAAGTTTTGACCGCCGGTATTTGCAGAAACTCCAATACCCTACCTGGAGTTCCAACAAGAAGCTGTGGCCTATTCTGAAGAAAATCTGCAACATCATCTCTTACTGTCTTTTGAGCTGTACCAATAAGAAGTTGAGACTTTATTGGAAACATATCATCAGGATAATGCGCTAAAAAAGAGTTAATAACCGACTGTATTTGATTCGATAATTCTCGAGTCGGTGTAATGATAAGTGAATGGAAATGTCCTTTCTTAAAGCTGCTAGAATTAGCTCCTTCAGATATAATTTTCTCTAAAAGTGGGATAACAAATGCAATTGTCTTACCAGATCCCGTTACTGATTCAACTACAACATCCTTATTTCTCGCAAATAGCGGTATAGTTGAAGCCTGTACTGGCGTCATAGCTTCGAAACCCATCACCTCTATAGCAGTTTGAATCCATGGCTGTAGCGGATAATCAAGATTATCCCACGATAAAGACTCTACCATGTCTCTTTAATGAGAATTGAAGTCTATCTGCTTTATCTATGGATATCATTATCTTTTAAAATAAAGCGATGAGATGATCTTTCGAGATATATATGATTCTTCTCTTCGAACAAAGAAAAATGAAAAAAAAGGCTTCCTTCATACGATATCTATACAAGCAATAGCTTGCTGAAGGTGAACAAGATTCATCGCATTGTTACTGGATCTCAAAGCTTTTCGGCTGCCTTGACAGCTGTCTTATATATGGAGTTTAGTTCTTTCCATCACTAGATGTCCAGCTAAGCGTTAAGTTTGTCAAGTCAATTGTAGATTGACAAAAATAATGGAAAGCGATGAGTTGGGAAATCAATAGTAGTCTTAAAGACAAGTAATGAACTTATGGAAAAAAGCTGTGAAAATCTTGGGATTAGGGTCTTTCAAAAGTTCTAATAGATCAGTAATGGAAAATAAATACGCAGATTGGAGCAAGGAACAATTGATTGAGAGACTTCTGCAGCTGGAAAACAGCGGTCCTGCAGATGGACAGAAGCCAACAACATCAACTTCTAGTTTACCAAGCAAGGTGAAACCGTCAAAAAAAGTCAAACCATCGAGAAAGTTCGATTTTTCTAAGTATGATAGAAGGTTCATCGCATTGAAGTTTGCGTATCTTGGTTGGAACTATAATGGTTTAGCAGCTCAAAAAGAACCTACTCCACAACCAACAATTGAAGGGGTCATAATCGAAGCGTTGAATAAATGTAAATTAGTGCCTTCAACGGAGCCGCAAACTTTTCAATTCAGTAGATGCGGAAGGACTGATAAAGGAGTTAGCGCTATGAATCAGGTAATCTCTTTATATGTCAGGTCAAATTTGAAACCGGAAGAACAGTCAGACCCCCAGAATGATCCCAGAGAGATTCCATACGTTAACATATTAAACCAGTTACTGCCGGATGATATTCGTATATCGGCCGTTTGTTTGAGACCTCCAAAAGGGTTCGATGCGAGATTCAGCTGCCAGTATCGCCACTATCGTTACTTGTTCCATCAGGAGGGCTTAGATATCAAGAGAATGGAAGAAGCTGCTTCTTTATTCCTTGGAGAGCATGATTTTCGCAACTTTTGCAAACTAGATGGCTCGAAACAGATTACAAACTACAGAAGGACCATCATGAGCGCCAAAATCCTTCCGATCTCAAGAGAATTTTACTGTTTTGACCTAATTGGCTCAGCTTTCTTGTGGCATCAGGTTCGTTGCATGATGGCAAATCTATTTCTGGTGGGGCAAGGTTTAGAAGAGGTTTCGTTGATTTCTGATATGCTGGATGTGGAGAAAACGCCTCGCAAACCAATATATGATATGGCTAGCGATCTTCCTTTGATTCTCTATGACTGTAAGTTTCCGGATATGGAGTGGTTAGAGACTAACCTGGATGATTACAAGGCAATCAAGTATGGAAAAGGTGTCAGCGCTTTGACATTGAATTATCAGCTGAAGGCGGAGATTGCTCAAATCTTCAAGGAAGTTCTGCCGTCATCAGGTGCTGACCTAGTTGGCAAAACTACAATAAACTTGGGTAACGGAAAAGGTAAAATTATCACAAAGTATGAGAAGATGTCTCGAAGAAATGTAATGGAAGCACCTGAAACAGTGAACGAGAAATTCAAGCAACGTAAAAGATTCAAGAATGAGGCAAAGAAAGCAGATGCTGTAAGCAGCTCATGAGCACTACTCTTCTTGGCTCTTGAAATCTTAGCTTCAAGCTTCCTGTAAGATAATCGTACTTGTAACGCTTTTCGTTTCGAGTAGGAAGATAGCACTTTTCATCATTGATCAAACTTTCGTATGGAAGGCAAGCAAAATAGCCGAAATTGTTGGGCTATCGTTCTCAACTGAAACTGGGGTGGTGGGGATCGTTTTGGTGGTGGGGATCGTTTTGCTCCATATATCTTCAAAGGAGGCCTTTTCAAAAGTACCCATTTTAAGTTGTTCTTATGGTTCACTTTGTTATACACAATATGATAATCAGGAAGATGTTGAGCGCCAAACTCGTCCAACGAGAAGTGGCTTTAATTTTTATCATTGACGTTGAAGATCAATTAATTACCTTGTTTTCAGATCATAAACTGTCCTTGATATAAATATCTTATCCCCTCTATCTAATATACAATCATCATAAACTTCTTTTGGAATATAACAACCTCCAATTCTTAGTGACACAATCACACAATCCTGTTCGGCGGCCCCGGTAAATAAGAGAGAAGAGTCAGAGATCCCTTCCGTTGCGCCAGCGGTTCCTAAGTTTCATGCCACTTTTTCGTAGCAATCCAAGATGGATCCCAGTAGAGAACCTCAGCATCTGCCTGCTCGTCCACCCAAAGGAGACCGTTTGCCACCATCTCATCAAGAACTGCTTTGCTTCGGACGGCTTTCCAATCCAAGTTCGCCTTCAATAACGAAATACTAGCGTAACCCAAGATCGAACATATTTCCAGAATTTTCGTTTGATCTCCCGTCAACTCGTTCGGAACACTCCTCAAATATTTTTTACCTCTTATTTCAAACAGATCGAAACCACCATCCAAACTCTTGAGCATTTCAGTTGCCTTTCCCAAATCTGCTGCTGTTACGTTAAGGCCCTTGAAAAAGCCTTCCTCCAGCTCGTCGAAGGAAATGATCCCACCATTCATATCCTTGGTTTCTCTGCAGATCTCGATGATTCTCACGCATATCTCGTAGTAGAAGTCGTTTAAATTGAACAGGTGTTCATCCTTGTCGAACAGACTAAGAGGATCAATACCCAATTGCGCACACATTCGCAATAACTTCGACCTGAATTCAGGATTGGCTCTAATCTCGCGGTTATGGTTTCTAGCAAATTTCACCAATCTTTCCTGGAAAACTGTCAACTGCTCCTCGAGCTCAGCCGACTGTCTTTCCAGCACAGCGACACTCACTCCTTCAAATTTTTCCTTCCTTTGGTGATCATCGAAGGCCGCTAATCCAAATCGACTCATGCAACTTCCCTAATTCCGCTACGCTTTGAAATATAAATCAATGCAATGTCCGTATTCATGTAGCCCAACGGTTTTCTGCCATAGTTATAAGTTCTTAATCAGTTTTATGTTTTGATCCCTTCAGCTATCTTCGAATGATCGTTCGAACCTAGACCTTTACGTAGATTACGATCTTTCATCAGATCGTCGCGTCAAGCCAGTATCCAATATATGAATGCTACGCCTGTAGCTACTAAAGTGTATACGGGCAGAATCTAAGTACGCCATGTCAATCGCAGATTTCCAGCCCGCAATATGGACTAACTCATCTAATAGTGCACTGAAAATATCATTGGTAAGCGATAACGCTATTCAATTCTCACCTGTTTTCACATATCCAGTTTACGGGGATTCCGAACAGATATTTGGCTATCAGGATCTTGTAATCCACCTAGCGTTCGATTCAATCACATTCAAACCATTTGTGAATGTGAAGTATAGCGCAAGACTCGACGAAGGAAGTGACGATGCGGAGGGAAAACTTCTTAGCTGCCTGCCTAAGGATGATGTTGTCTTGAAGGACGAGGCCAAATGGGTTGACTGCTTTCAGAAAGAACGGGAAACTTACAAATTACCGTCTCAGGATTGTTTAATCGATGAATATGTTCTGGATGGAGAGACTTTTGCAGTATATCAAACCAAAGTAACAGATCCTTCTACCGAAAAGCTGCATCGTCGAATCCAAATATTTTCACTTTTATTCATCGAAGCGGCATCATACATCGATCAAGATGATCCAAACTGGGAGATTTTTTGGTTGTTTAACAAGGAGAACAAGCAGTGCATTGGTTATGCGACTACATACAAGCTGTGGCATTATACAGGGTCGGCCGATTTTGATAAGCCAGAAAACATAAAGTACCGAGCACGAATTTCTCAGTTCATCATTTTGCCTCCGTACCAGGGCAAAGGTCATGGATCGCATTTATATGAAGCACTGTTTTCTCATTGGATTAAGGACGCTAGCGTAACAGAAGTTACGGTCGAAGATCCTAATGAGAACTTCGATGATCTGCGGGATCGTAAGGACTTACAGCGGCTGTATGAAAGTCATTTTTTCAATCAAATGCCCAAAGATGGTGAAGTTTCCCAAGAGTGGATCGAAAGTAATCGTGCGAAATACAAAATAGAAAAACGGCAGTTCAACCGTTTGGTAGAAATGATTATGATGCACACTAATTCACCTCAATTTCGGTTGCAGGTAAAGAGACGGCTTTATGTCAAAAACTATGATAGCCTGATAGACATGCCTGAGGCAGAACGTAAGGATGCTCTTCAAAAGTCATTTGTGTTACTGGCAGAAGATTACAAGCGAATCGTTGCCAAATGCAGATTGGGCAAGCGACCAACCGAATCAGATGACCAGAACGCAGGCGCCAAAAAAGTCAAATGTTAAGCTGAATGACAGGTTATGTATAATGTAATATTATAAGGTCAGCTTTATAAACAAATATTTGTTTGTAGACAGACTTCAGCAGCTTATCACGTTTATGTAAAGAAAATTATTTTTGCATATATGTTTTATTAAAGATATATTTTAAAAAGATTTCCAATTTTTATAATATAAAATATTTTTGATTGCCAAAAAACTATAACTTAGAATTCTCCTTACTTCGCTATGTCTTTGTATACGCTTTCCGAACATGATTTTTATAATGAAAAATTATATTTTTTTATTTTTTCCTCCCCTTTCTCTGTCGAGGATAGTTGGATTGTGATGAGCAGGTTAACAAAAAAATATGAAAAACTTTCAGCCATTTCAACATATTAGAGAGATGACTACGAGATAGAGACCTTTAAGCGTCATTGAGAAAGTGGTTCAGGGCTTTTAAGCATATTTGCCTGTAATGTCGCCGCCGAAGAAAGCCAAAAACCAAAATCTAAGAAGGGAAGTAAGACCCGAAGTCTTTCAAGATTCGGAAGCCAGAAATCAGTTGGCCGATGTACCAAAGTTGACAGAGAAATCGAGTGTTAGGAAACCTAACAGGAATGCTGTCAGAAAAGAACAAGCAAAGGTTAGACTTTATGGTAAAAAGAAGGGCAAGACGTACGATGACAAGGACCTTAATTTACCCACATTGAACAGAGCGATTGTTCCCGGTGTGAGTATCAAGAAGGGTAAGAAAGGAAAGAAGTTTATTGACGATCATGATGTTGTAAAGTTGAATCGACTGATCAAGACTATCGGTGATAAATTCGATGATATCGATGAAAGCAAGCTCGAGAAAAGTAGAAGGTTGGAAGAGATTAGGGAACTCAAGAGGCAAGAAATGGAGAGAAAAGAAGCCGACAAAAAGGAAGTCCTAGAGGACAAGAAGAAAGAAATAAAACGGAAGGCATCCATTGCAAGAACCATGCGGAGAAAACAAAAGCGAGAAAGTAGCAGGATTTCACAACCTCAGGATCCTGCCGTTAGCGAAAAGAGTAAGCCTAAAAAGAGAGTGACCTTCGCTTAATCTGGCTGCTCATGCTAGATTCCAACGGCTGTTATTAATATCGGGTTTTTGAGTGTCATTCACGGTTGCCCCATCTCATCGCTATGTGACATCGGGCCGCGACAGAAAAACTCCGATCAAAGGGAACAGACGTAGCAAACTATCGTGAGTTGTAACAAGTAGTCATTCAACCGTCACATTTACATAGAACGTGCAGTACGTTTGTAACATAGGAAATGTGGAGCGCGGATTCAATCAAGGCGGTTCAACCGAAACCGAAGTTGTTCAAGCAGTTTTGACTTGTCGATATTTTACATATTTAAGGCATAGACCATCCTCATTAGATTTTACACGCAAGGCAGACTACTATGTCTTATCATTGAGTTAGGCTAGCATAATGTCATTTTCGAAAGTTCGCCTCGCTTCCAGAGGAATTCATGTTTCTGTTCGAAGGCAGAGCAGCTTGCCATGCGACCTAAAAACAGCTTTGAAGGAGTTGATTCCTGAAAGAAAGCAGGAAATGCTGAAGATTAAACAGGAATGTAGTGATGTGAAGGTCGGAGACATCACTGTCGGTTCTGTGATTGGTGGTATGAGAGGTAATCGCTCCATATTTTGGCAAGGGACTTCTTTAGATTCCCAAGAAGGGATCAGATTTCAAGGCAAAAATATAAAAGAATGCCAAGCATGTTTACCGAAGGATCCGCAAAGCAGCGATTCATCTGATAATTTTCTGCCAGAATCTATGCTATGGCTGTTGATGACAGGCAAGGTCCCCACAGAAAAACAGGCATCGAATTTGTCCAGTGAGCTGGCTTACAGAGGAGCTCATTTGCCTGATTATACGACCAAGATCATGGAGAATTTACCACCAGATATGCATCCCATGACTCAGCTGGCCATTGGCCTAGCCTCCATGAATAAGAGTTCACGGTTCGCCCGTAAATATGAGCAAGGGTTGCTGGGCAAAAACGATTACTGGGAATACACGCTGGATGACGCTTTGCAATTAATTGCCTCCTTGCCTAAGCTAACCGGATTGATATACAGTAATATTGTGAGTAACGGTGAACCCTTAGGTCAGTATAATGAGAACCGCGATTGGAGTTATAATATAAGCTCTCTGTTAGGAATGACTACGGGCGACTCTATCAATAGGCATAATCTGACGGACCAGCAAGCCAAAGATTTCGTTAATCTGATGAGGCTGTACATGGGCATACATGTAGATCATGAGGGCGGCAACGTCTCGGCCCATACGACCCATCTCGTTGGGAGCGCTTTAGGGGATCCTTTCCTTAGCTATTCATCTGGCATAATGGGCCTAGCAGGGCCTTTACATGGTCTGGCAGCCCAAGAAGTAGTCAAGTTCCTGATTGAAATGAACTCCGAGCTTTCTTCGAACATGCCAGAAAGTGAAATAGCGGATTATCTATGGAAACTCCTCAATTCCAAAAGGGTTGTGCCAGGATATGGTCATGCGGTGCTAAGGAAGCCAGATCCCCGTTTCACAGCAATGCTTGATTTCGCGAAAGCTAGACCGGCGGAGTTTAAAACAGATAGAAATGTTGCACTAATGCAAAAGCTTTCAGAAATCGCTCCCAAGGTACTCATCAAGCACGGAAAGACCAAGAATCCCTATCCGAACGTCGATTCTGCCTCTGGGATATTGTTTTATCACTATGGAATCAAGGAATTACTTTTCTTCACAGTAATATTTGGCTGTTCAAGATCAATGGGACCCATGACTCAACTGGTTTGGGATCGTATTTATGGGCTTCCTATTGAGCGACCTAAAAGTCTCGACATGAATAGTTTAAAAGCTTTATGCCATTTGTAATATCTATTTGCTTATATCCTTCGCTCTATAAATCTTATGAATCTCTGGCCAGTCAACAACGGTCGCTAGCTGTCCGGGGTTTAGCTCGCGAGCTCATCGGACATTGAAAACTTCGTGAGCTTAAAGACCACTGTCGTGAGGCTTTCGGTGCATTGCCCGACAGCAGTCATTACTGAACAATCCATCGATCGGCTAGTATACGTCGGGGAGTAAATTCCCCCGCAGTATTTTGGCTTCGACTTGCGTGACGGGAAGATTAAGACCGGCACACTGCCAATAACAAGCTTGATGACCAGCAGCAAATCGCCTAGAGATAACCTATTACGTGCTGCTCTTCAAGATATCTCGGAGCTCGGACTTTCATTATTGGGATGACTATATAAAGATAGGTACAGGCTTCTCGGATAGGACAACATTTACTGAACATCAATTCGCTAGGCAAACTGCTATGATTCAACAGCCTGTGAGAACGACATCCGGAATGGTGAGAAGAACTATCTTAACTCGATTACCGAGTACGAGAACTCATGCCACTTCATCAAATGAGAGACCACAACCGGATGCTGTGTTAAGAGATATTGCTTCATATATACACAGGACCTCGATAACGTCTCCAACGGCTTTCCATACAGCGAAGCTTTGCTTTCTAGATACATTAGGATGCGGGTTAGCCGCTTTGAAGTATGACCAGGCCTGCAAGATTATCAAACCAATTGTTCCCGGAACGATTGTTCCTAATGGTACGAAAATCTTAGGCACAGATTTGCAATTAGACCCCGTCAAAGGCGCGTTCGCAATTGGCACATTGATCCGTTGGCTAGACTTTAACGACTGCTGGCTAGCAGCGGAATGGGGACATCCGTCCGACAATCTGGGCGGCATTTTAGCTGTTGCTGACTATTTGTCAAGATTGGCAAGGGCAACGAACGGACAGGAAGGTAACATATTTCTTGTGAAAGACGTTCTGGAAGGCATGATCAAAGCTCATGAAATCCAAGGCGTTATCGCTCTTGAAAACTCGTTCAATAAGGTAGGTTTGGATCATGTTGTCCTGGTTAAAGTTGCTACCACTGCTGTTGTATCCAAGATGCTTGGTTTGAATGAGGATCAAACCATCGATGCGATCTCTCAAGCGTTTGTTGACGGTCAGTCTCTTAGGACGTACAGACATGCGCCCAACACAGGTTCAAGGAAATCGTGGGCTGCTGGGGATGCAGTATCCAGAGCGGTTAATATTGCTTATCTGGTAAAGAATGCAGACGTCGGTGGCATACCTTCAGTTCTCACAGCTAAAACGTGGGGGTTTTATGATGTACTATTCAAGGGAGAGCCTTTCACTTTTAATCAAAGAAAGCAGCTCGGTTCGTACGTTATGGAAAACGTCCTATTCAAAATCTCATTCCCAGCAGAATTTCACGCCCAAACCGCGGCTGAAGCCGCCATGAAAGCTCACAAAGTCCTGAAAGATATGGGAAAGTCTTATGAGGATATCAAATCGGTTAGAATCAGGACCCAAGAAGCGGCACTAAGAATCATCGATAAGAGTGGACCGCTATACAATTATGCCGATAGAGATCATTGCATTCAGTATATGGTAGCTATACCTCTCATATTCGGCCGTCTAAATGCCGATGACTACACCGATGAAGTTGCAAGAAATCCAGCTATTGATACATTGAGAGATAAAATGTACTGTCAGAGAGATGATCAGTTTACGATGGATTATCATGACCCTGAAAAGAGGTCCATTGGAAACGCACTATTAATCGAACTCAATGATGGAACTGTACTCAACGAGTTCATTGTAGAATATCCGGTTGGACACAGATTTCGCCGGACAGAAGGTGTGCCGCTTCTAATTGACAAATTTCAAAAGCACGTAGAAGGGCATTTTGGCAAATCTTCAAAGACTCAAGAGATCTTACGGGCCAGCGAGAATCCAGAATTCTTAGAGATGGCAATCGATGAATATATGGATTTGTTCCATACTAAGTAAGTTATAGCTTTTAGCAGATCGAAGCGAGTTTTACTGGCGGGATCAATTTCCGGGTAATAGCTCACTGAAAATTTGACTGGATTCAAAAGATACGTAAACAAGCTGTTTATGACGACTAATTGCTAAGTAAACCCTGGTTGGTAGCGCGACATAGAATGAGCTCAGATATTCAGGCTGCGCAATTGAACACGGGTCAGTTTGATACACATGCCAGTACTGCCAAAGTCTTGAATGAGTTGCTTGAAACATCGAAGAAGATCCCGAGTGCGTCTTCAGAGCTGGGATCTATTCAGCTGAGCGTGAATGAGATTAGAAGAAGGGCACATGAATTGCGAGAAAAGCAACCAGTGGAGCACGATCATACGAAGGCCCATTACTTGCTCGCGGGAAGTGGATTTGCTTTCGAAGATGTTGAGTCGTCGTTGAAACAGTTACGTTCCAAGCAGTTGATCGAGCAGACCATCCCCAACAGAGAGGTGGAGGGCGAAGTGGAGACCTATTTGCGAGTTAAGAAAGAAGAGAATATCTTGTCATCGATTGAACATTTATTATCTTCGGCGGCGAGAGATTTCGACAATTTTGTAAACCAAAAGCTGAATTCAGATTGGATTCAGAGGAAAGATGAGGTGAGAGAGAACTTTGGAATTCTCGTCCAGAATAAGGCCAAGTTAGGTGATTTCCATGTGGCCCCTTTGAATCTTGAAATCCCTACTTGGGGAAACAAAAAATCAAGTATCCTCAACAGTGGTAGAACAAGTTTGAATGTTAATGAGAACTATATGGTAAGGGAAAAATTCGAAAGTTACGCTAAAGTGATTCACAGATTTAACAATGCAAGACAAGCTGGCAGGCCATTTCCGTTGACGAAAGAATTTCTTGACATCATGCATGCTTCGGGAGATTCTAAAAACCAACAATCGTTGGAAAGCTGGAAAATCTTGGATCAGTTGAAAAGTCATAAAGATGTGATTTCAACTGCCAAAGCCTATCTACAAACACAATTTTTTGATTATGCAGATAAGCTCTATCAAAAGAATTTGAACGAGGGATTGCCAACAAATATTAATAAAATAAAGTCATTCATTCAATGTAAACTCAAGAACACAAATGGCACATGGAAGTTAGGAAATTTGACTATAGTCAACGGTGTTCCAATTTGGGCGCTAATTTTCTACTTGCTAAGGGCTGGTTTGAGAAACGAAGCATTGGAAGTGGCAGTGACTAATAAGGCCAGTTTCAAAAAAGTTGAGCAATCATTTTTGACTTACCTAAAAGCGTACATTTCATCAAAAGATAACACCCTTCCTACTGAATTTTCCGCGAAGCTGCATACCGAGTATACTCAGCATATCAAGAGCTCGCTAGATGGCGATCCGTATAGGCTAGCTGTCTACAAAATCATCGGTAGGTGTGACCTAACAAGAAAAAATATCCCTTCCGTAACTCTTAGTGTCGAGGATTGGCTATGGATGCATTTTTCGCTGATCAAAGATCAAGTGTCGGACAATGATCCCGTTTATGAGCAGTACACCTTGGAAGATTTTCAAAATATTATTCTTTCTTATGGCCCAGGTAAATTCTCGAATCACTATCTGCAGATTCTGATAATGAGCGGACTGTACGAGAATGCAGTTCAGCACGCATACTCTATCAGCGAGATTGATGCTGTTCACATAGCGATTGGTTTGGCTGATCTTAACCTACTATCAATCTCTAGTGAGGAAAGAGTAAAAGAGCTAAACGAGAAGGATAAGCTGAATTTCTCACTGACGCATGACAATAATCGCAGCATCGATTTTGCTCGGCTATTAGGTAATTATACCAAATCATTCCGATTCTCTGATCCCAGGATTGCAGCGGAATATTTGATTCTAATTGCCTTGCCAGGTACTGCAGAACAAATTGAGCTTTGTCACGAAGCGTTGATGGAGCTGATTTTGGAGACAAAAGAGTTCACGATATTACTCGGGAAAATAAACAGAGACGGTACTAGAATTCCAGGTATAATCGAGGAGCGGCTACCTTTATTGTTTTTGAAGAACGAGGAGGAATTTCTACGCAAAATTACAGAGAATGCTGCTCGGAGAGCAGATGAGGACGGTAGGTTATATGATTCTCTGCTTTTGTATCAATTATCGGAAGAGTACAATATCGTTATGACAATTGTCAATTCGATGTTAAGTGACTTGTTGAGTAACACCGATTTGGAACAACCACTCGTAACAGAAGATGACAACAGTGAAATAAACCCTATTCTGATAGCAAAGAAGCTGCTTTCAATTTATATGGAAAACCTCGAGATATCTAAGAAGGTCCACAGCAAAAACAAAGAGATGTGCATTCTTTTCTTAAAGCTGGCAGATGCAAGGAAAACTTTCCAGGCCCGTCAATGGCAAAACGCTCTGGCACAAATTGAAGAAGTGGATATCCTACCATTTTCGGATGAAACATCTGCGAGAAGGAAAGCTCAGGAGTTTTCTGTTTTGAATGAGCAAATCATCAGAATCATTCCTAATCTGCTCATTATGACCATGACCTGTATTCATCGCCTTGTCACTGATTTGAATAAAAGTGACTATCATTCAATCGCCAAAACGCAACAAATAGCCGCATTAAAGAATGTATCGAGAAACTGCATGATGTATGCCGGTATGATTCAGTACAAGATGCCTAGAGAGACTTATAGTACGCTGATTAAACTGGATGTCGGTATATAAGACAAATAGTGCTAAATAGAAAACGATTAAATTATATTACCAAATGTGATGATGTCGAAAATTCCAGATCAATTTCCGTAACTTATCTCGCTCATCAGGTTGTAAGTTTGACTTCAATGCTTGCACCTGTTTCTATCATGTGTGTAATCTGGCTGTATCTCATAAGCGTTAGGACTTTTTGGCTTATTTTGTTTCAATCTCCTATGGCGTCTTTCTACTCTTCTTTCCCTCCTCTCAGCTGGGTCCAAACCCTTCTCGGACTCGGACTCAGATGAGGATGAAGAAGAAGAAGACGAAGAAGAACTATGACAGTCCGAATCATGTTCAGCGTCATCGAATTCTTGCTGAGGATGAAATATACAGCATATCTTCGTCTTCTTCTTGTTCATATGCTCATTGTCTATAACGCCTGACTCCCATCTCACACTTGGTCTCTGATGCGTTTCTGTTGCATTTGACGCATTCGACCTTTCTTCTCCTCGGAGTTGTAACAGTGGCCTGACTTCCTCAACAGTAATAGTTTGAGTCTGTGACCCTTCAATTTGCTGGTTACCGCTGCTGCATGGACTTACCATTGCAAGGCTTAAACATCTAATGTGGAACACAATCAGATCCCTACAAGATCGTATCAATCGTACTCTTTAAAGGTTTCTTGAATCAAGAACCTGCCTAGCAGGAGTTTACGTCTCAGATGACATCGACCTTAGTGGGATTAACATATAGAGGTGGCAAAACTTCAAGAATAAAGGCTTCGATTAGACATAATTGAGCCTGGATATCGTTGAGAATACCCGAGTATCTATCTATCAGAATCGTCAATCATGGAGAGGTTACAAAGACTTATGATGAACAGTAAAGCCGGTATGGTTGACGCCAACCGTGATGATACGAAGGAAACAGTATACATTTCATCAATAGCGTTGTTAAAGATGCTAAAGCATGGCAGAGCAGGTGTGCCGATGGAAGTAATGGGTTTAATGTTGGGTGAATTTGTGGATGATTATACTGTGAATGTTGTAGATGTATTTGCTATGCCGCAGTCTGGTACTGGCGTTTCTGTGGAGGCGGTTGATGATGTTTTCCAGGCTAAGATGATGGATATGTTAAAGCAAACAGGAAGGGATCAAATGGTTGTAGGATGGTACCATTCTCACCCGGGTTTTGGATGTTGGTTGTCATCTGTGGATGTTAATACGCAAAAATCGTTTGAACAGCTAAATAATAGAGCTGTGGCGGTAGTTGTGGATCCGATTCAATCTGTGAAGGGTAAAGTTGTGATTGATGCTTTCAGATTGATTGATACTGGGGCTTTGATAAATAATCAAGAGCCAAGACAAACAACATCGAACGCGGGACTTCTGAACAAAGCCAATATTCAAGCATTGATACATGGATTAAACAGACATTACTATTCCCTAAACATAGATTATCGCAAGACCCCAACTGAAACAAATATGCTCATGAACCTTCACAAGGAGCAATGGCAATCCGGGTTGAAAATGTATGACTACAAGGAGAAAGAGCATGAGAATTTGGAAGCTACTCAAAAACTAGTCAAAATTGCTGAGCAATACTCCAAGAGAATCGAAGAGGAAAAGGAATTTAGTGAGAAGGAGTTGAAAACGCGTTATGTGGGCAAACAGGACCCTAAGAAACATTTGGCTGAAACGTCTGATACTGTCCTCGAGAATAACATTGTATCTGTGCTAACCGCAAGCGTAAATTCTGTGGCGATTAAATAGAACAGTGAGCACATATCAACTTGACTATGTAAACGATATAATAATGCATGAGATCTTTAAGATGCTTTCCGCTTCCATATCTGAATATAGGTTTCATTTAGGAACAAAAGTTCCTTTTCTTTCTTCCTGACATTAGTGCCATCAAGCTCCAGCCACTCATCAGCCTTGTCATTGTACAGTTGGATCATCCATCTGCTTTCTTCGTCTTTTTCGGCTTCAATTGAGGGCTTTACACTTGTGTGTATAATATTCGCCATTAACATATATCGATGACCGTCGACGTCCATCATTAAAGGGAACTCTACTATTGTTTGATTTCTGTTCTTCACCGGCTGTTGAGATTTCGGATCAAACCTATCAAAATGCAGTATCAGATAATCGGGGAACTTTCTCAGTTTATACTTCAAGATGTGATGCGACATTTGCTTCTCGGTCTGCCCATCAAACTTTCTCATGAGCACTTCCAGTTGCACCTGCGGCAAATCGTTAACATTTAATCCTTTCTTGAAGAGCGGTTTCGGCGGCAGATCCAGCGTTAACATCCAGAACGGCATCGATCTATCAACAGCAGAATCTTCTCGCACAAATTCTTTTACATTTTGAGCTTCGTCATATATTGTTTTGATCATCGTCTTGGTTGTCAAGACTATACCTCGACAATGGGCCTCAGTCAGCTCCTTCAAAGTTGAAGAATATTTGGCCATGCAATCAAAAAGCCATAAGAAACATCTCCTTGGATCACTCATATGTTGTGCCGCTTTTTTATCATTAACTAATGCAAACGACACGAACTCCTCCGCCGAGACGTGCGGTTTAAAGAGTTTCACAGACCACAGCTTTCGCACTATGACACTGAGCCTTCGTATGAATTGGCTTTCATTATCAAAATCCAAGAGTAAAAGGTAATCTCTTATAGGTGTGACATGCGCGATCGCCAACAGCACCACATTGATGGCCCTCTCTTTGTCATTCATTCCGACAAACCCATTTGTATACTGGTTGTTATTCAAATCGACGCATCTCTTCGGAAACTGTGCAATATCTGATTCGGTAAAAGTTGGTCTGATTCCATACCGCAATGAATTGAGAAGCTGAATTGTCCCATTGTCATGTATCTCAGTTCCCTCTGGCAGAAAATAAAATTTCAGTGTATTGAAGTTGACATAGACATGATGTCCATCATTGACAGAATGTAAGAAAGCGGGCGTATTGGGTCGACGACCGTGTAAATATTTACCACAAACCAGGCAGCAATACACATTCAGATTGGAAAGTGTAACGCTACAAGTTTTCTCAAAATCGAAATCTAGTTTTTTCTTGTCAATAGTTTCCAGGAAGGCATATGAAGGAGCGTTAAATCTGATTTTCTTATCGTTGGTATCACCTTCAAAACTGTGCTTTCGTCTTTTGCTCGATTGCATGTCAAGTTTCTCACTTGCACCAGATCGCACTAACCAGTCAAGTACATCAACAATCGGTCTTATCTTGCTTCGCCTTTTTCCAATAAGATACGGCGGTCTCTGATCGCGCCTGGAGTAAAAGGGATTATGAGTTGAGTTTGAGGCATGAAGTTGTTAAAATATCATTGGAACGGAAAGATCCAACACATTTTCATTAGGCTCTTTATTTCTAAACATATAAAACAAAGCAAAGGAAGACATTTGTGACATTAATCGATGTATATTGGCGTCACGGTAACTGTAATCTTGTGCTGTGCTGTCTCATTGTACTCTTTTGGGAAACGTAGACGTCAGTCTGGCTACTTGCTGAATAAAAGAGTTGGGTTGAGCAGTTTAGATAAGAAGATGGTTGAAGAAAGAAAACTTGCTGATGGTAACGAGATTCCTAAGCTGCTTGAAGGGCATAAATATCCTGCAAAAGCGCATAATTTGAAAGTTAAGCAGCATTTATTGAAATTGAATGAAAAATGGTCCGCGAAATCGACTGCATTATTTATTGCTGGTGAGGAATTGGAAGGTGTTAAATATTGTGACATTTCAAAAGAATTTAGACAAAATCGTTACTTTTACTACCTTTCAGGCGTCAATCTGCCTGGTTGCTCAATACTTTTCAACTTTTCTACTGAGAAATTGATTCTGTTCTTACCAAATGTGGATTGGGAGGATGTCATATGGAGTGGGATGCCCATCAGTCTCGAAGAAGCAGCGAAAGAATTTGACGTTGATGAAGTCTATCATGCTGACAAACTTGAAGAGATATTCAACAGTGAAGTTGAAGGATTTACGGTTTTAACCACTGACCTGGATAACGTTCATAGTCAAGAAATTGCACAAAAACTTACACCCTCTGAGAAGGACTTATTCGAAGCCTTGGATGAATCTAGGTTGATCAAAGACTGGTACGAAATAGAGGTAATCAGGAAAGCTTGTGAAATCTCCGACAACAGTCACTTAGCAGTTATGCGAGCACTGCCTATAGAACTGAGCGAACTTCACATTCAAGCAGAATTTTCTTACCATACCACTCGGCAGGGCGCCCGTGCTTTAGGTTACGACCCAATTTGCTGTTCCGGACCTGCATGTGGAACTCTACATTACGTTAAAAACTCCCAAAAACTGGCCGGCAAGGCCTCTGTTCTCATTGATGCTGGCGCTGAATGGAGAAACTACACTAGCGATGTCACAAGATGCTTTCCCATTTCAGGTAAATTCACAAAGGAACATAGGGAGATATATGAAACAGTTCGTGATATGCAAAGTCAGGTTATGAAGGAGATCAAACCCGGTGCTCATTGGGAATCTCTACATATTCTCTCGCATAAGATATTGATCAGGAACTTGTTGAAACTTGGAATATTCAAGAAGCAGTTCTCAGAAGATGAAATCTTTCAAAGAAGAGCATCATGTGCCTTTTACCCACATGGTCTCGGGCACCTCATGGGACTTGATGTACATGATGTCGGTGGGAAGCCCAATTACGAAGATCCTGACCCATATTTTCGGTATCTGAGAATACGCAGGCCACTTCAAGAAAATATGGTGGTTACAAATGAACCAGGCTGCTACTTCAATGACTTTCTAATCGATGAATTTCTGAACAAATACCCTGAACGAGCAGAGGTGGTCGATCCGCAAGTACTCAAGAAGTACATGTATATCGGCGGAGTCCGCATTGAGGATGATATACTTGTTACAAGAGATGGTTGCCAAAATTTGAATAAGATCACAAGTGATCCTGATGAGATTGAAAGAATCGTAAGTGAGGGCCTCTCGAAAGGTACTTCTCAATTTCATGTTCTCATATAACAAACAAGATCTAGAGGACAAAATACCAATCATTAGTATCATCACAGCTTCATTCAATGCCGCGAACGAGGAAAGAGTGAAGTGCGTGATGAAATACTCTTATGACTTTGAGATAGACACTACAGTATACGTTCCTGAAGTTAAGAGATCAATGTGTTTCCAAAGCATTTCCAACTCACTCAAATGCGGAATGATAACCGTTGGGCTGAAGGGCGAATATGCCAAAATTTTTCACGATTAAAAACTGGAAAGATTGACACATTGATACATCAAATCCTCATTGAGATTAGGTCTATATATGCCCTTCAAGAAGATTCGTGAAAGAATTCGAATTAAACGAACTGCGCGCTCAATAAAGTGCTCCATCTGTGGAAGAACCGACCATGTAGCCAAATATTGCGAGAAAAAACATATAAAAAAATCACCGTTGGGAAAGTTGAAGTGCAACCAAAAAAGGATAACAAGAGCACTTCCAAGGATACTCGGGTCAACTGAGTTGAGGAGTGTTCGGCAATCATTAGTACTTCCAAAGATAGTTAGACCAAAAAAACTTGGAAAGGAAAAGTGTCAATCACTCAAAAGCTGCGAACCTGATGAAGGCTTCGAGCCTTAAGCTCTCAACAATCATACTAAGGACGCTGACGACACATTAGTGATTGACAAGTGCCTGGTGATAGACACAGGCGCATCAATATCCATTAAGACAGGAAGACCACCTGCAAGACAAGTCACGGAAATTAAAATGTACATTATAGGATGCTCAAGGAAACCATTTGAAGATTAGCTTCAATGAAACTTCAAATAAACTTTGCTGAATAGCAAGCCCTGCATAATAAGCGCCTTGTTATCATCTAACTCGGATCTAAACATTCTCAGCATTGATGAGCTGGGTAAGAATGGGTACTTCGCTAACTTTCGCGAACAATGCGTTGAGGATAAACACGGAACACTGGTGGCTGCAATAGTGAAAAAAGGACCATACTATTCATTATCCTCAAAATATTTATCACCGCCGTTGTCCGGAGAGAAACACAGATCATTGAATGTCAATGCGGTGAAACACTCGCTGGATTATGTGCACCGATTATTTGGACACGTAAATGTAAAAGCTTTAAAGTCTTCTATCAACAATGGATCAATCGTTGGTATTCATGTAGATGAAATTGGCTGGAAGGGTTTCGAAAAGTTTCAATGTATGGAAGGCAAGTCTTCCAAAAACAGACACATCCTGCACTCGAGTCGCAGATATCAGAAAGAGTACACGTTTTTAAAATTCATTCATGTCGATCTCTTCGGTCCCGTATCCGTCCATGCTGCGAACACGGTCAGGTACATGGTGTTATTCACCGACGAATGCAACAGATATAAGTGGGTCCTTTTCCTACGATCGAAAGACTCAACTTCTCTGTGATGCTTTGTGACAGAAAATCTTACAAAGCTTCACAGGAAAGTTCTTGGAAATTGTTATCTTCGTCAAGACACAATTCTCTACCAACGTTCTATGTTTCCAAATGGATCAGAGTTGGAAATTGACGAACAAAACAATCGAGAGGCTTTTCCGTGATAAGGGGATTGTCACTCGTTACACTACGATAGGTGACTCCCGAGGAAATGGGACAGCTGAAGTGCCAACCTGACCTTGTTAAATGACTGCCGTACCCTCCTAAATTCGGTAAAACTATCAGAGCACTTATGGCTCTACGCCATTCAGTTTGCGACAATCATAAGAGATTCGGTGATATCGTCAAGCATTGGCGATATCACCAAGAATTAAGGCAGGATTAACAGGGCTGGGCGCGAGCACTATCCTACCATTCGGCCAGATGGTCATCGTCAACAAGCCGAAGACGAACAGCAAACTTCAAGTAACAGGAATGAAGGGTTACGCTCTGTGTCCATCGTCCAAATCGTTTGGATACCTAATATATGTCCCGGAGTCCACTCAACGAGTAATCGACATTAAAAAAATATCGAGGCTAACGTGGAACTTAAGGAAACGGTCATTGATCCGCTCGTTGATAAGCGGAAAATAGGTCCGTCAATGAAGAAAACCAAGTCAGTACTACTGATAGAACTCCTCCACCGGTTAATATTAACGTTGATCGTAACCGTATTCCACAAGGTCGTATCAAAACAGGTGGTACAAGCATGAATGCCCCTACCCAGAATAATTTCACGTCCGTAAGTCCATCAGAGAATTCGAAAACTACAGACGAAAGGCACCTCCAAAAGGGACACCCAAGTCGGGTGGTATGAGTGTACCCAAACTTCCGCCTCTGCTAACTATGAGGCCTGCTCTTCCTAAAAGACAACCAGTGACCGATGCTTCCTTAGGACAGCCAAAGTCAAACCAAGGACAATCACTACTAAAGTTAGCGTCGAAAACAAGGGAGGATACTCCTGGCTCCAATGCTGACTCAGTTCTACGGATTCCGATTCCAAAAACGGGTCTATTCCAGACTCCGAATGGCACCCTCTGATTCCACTTCGGGGACACACCACCTCTCGCCCAAGCATCAAATGAGAGACCAGAAGGAAAGCTTAAGCGAAAAAGAGAGGGTTCAGTAGGAAGCGAAAATCAGGATGACTCCAGTAATCAGAATGAACCGCCAACTACCAAACAAAAAATCTATTACGCAAAAGTCGTTAAAAACAAACCAACAGCCCAAGCGGAAAGACCATGCCTGAGCTATAAGGAGGCTATCTCTTTAAATAATAATGCAGGCAGGGAAAGAGAAACTCATCGCTGATTATGCCAAAGAGATAAATCAACTTATAAAAATGTCTACATGAGATAAGGACCACTTTATCGAAGCTGATTGTGTATCTAAAAGCCGAATAATGAATTCCATGTTCATATCACTAGCAAGCGAGATGGATCAAAGAAATGTCGATTCGTGGCAAGAGGGAATCAACGGAAACCAGACATAGATCTGGAAAACCTACGGGCCAACACAGTGCACAACTACGCACTGATGAGCTGTTTGGAGATAGCCCTGAACAGCGAGATGACGTCAGCCAACTAAACATATCATCTCGCTGTTCAGGGCTCTACATCTGCGTATTTGACAACCTGCAGGAATTAGTGAAAGCAGTAATTAATTCAGATCCGGAGAGCATCATCATCACCGACAGTCAACCAACAGCAGTACTGATGATTTGACGACAAGAAGTTCCTAAATAAATTCTTTGGAGTGAGAAGCCGGAGACTCCGAGGCGAAGTAGCCGACTTGGGCTTAAGTGTGAAATATGTTCAGACAAAGGACAATTTGGCAGACGTCTTAAACAAACCGTTACCAGTCAAACAGTTCTTGGAACTCACTAAAAGACTCATACAATAGTAACTGTCGAAACTGGTGGTATGTCGGGACTATCTGCTGTTCGAGAGGTGCGCCTGACGGCATGTATCATCAGGAATGTGTAAGTCTCTCCAACGAGCGAGTTCAAGACCCTATTGGATTCAGGGCTGACCTGATCGAGTCCGAAATTAAAGAGATTCCGAGCGGCGAATTCGGTGCGTCCAAGACCAGGCGCTTTGGAGCACTAATGGCGATACTTATTCTCGGGTGTGGGGCAGCCAAGAAACGGGGAAGCCAATCTGAGATAAAACTGAGTACATTTCTAAAATACAAATGACTAATTTCGAAGTCTGTAACATTCGATTGCGAAAATAAGATTGTGTCATTTAAGCATTATACCGGCGGCCTACAGGAATTGCTAGATCAGTTGAATAATTCCTTCAACCCATCAAGTTCTGTGTGAAATGAAACAAGGTAATGACTTTAAGAGCTGCCTTGGAGAGAAAAGCAAGATCGAAGGTCCCCACAGGGCCAGTAAAACATGAAAGCAAAACCGGTGTTAGCGAACGCTTTAAAGACTTAATGCGAAATGTCACGTCTTTACGGTGCGACATTTTAGAGCCTGTTATCGAAAGAATCGATGACCATGCCAGAAAGGCTTCGACGAAAGCTGAATTTCCTCTGTTGTTTTGGCGACTGTTTTCAATTGCTGCCGCCAAAGCGATGTGACCAATATCAACCACAGTACGTTCGGGATTGTGGACCACGAATACCAGGGAAAGATTGTACATTGACTCGTAACAGAGACCAAGACTCGCCAAGCCAGGCATGTCGATTTTTATCCTGTGGCCGGCCGCTAGGACCCTATTATAGCACTCCATTGTCTGCTCTGCGAAACAAAACCATCCCAGAAGTCTTTCGCGTCTAGCAAAGAAACGCCGCAAGAAGACCAGCTGCTTAGAAGCTCGCTGGTCGAAACATACGAGAGATTCTTAGCAAAGACAACGCTGTTCCCAGTATTTGAAATCAAGAACGGCCCGAATCAGCATTTCGGGAAATATCTGATGGTATCGTACCTCAGTAAGGTTAAACCTTGGGCGGTGTGTGAGATGCTGGGAACCAGAATCCCTGATTTAAATCTACGTAAAAGGCCCTCCAGACGGACGTTGGAGGGATACCGGCGAGGATATAGTGTGTACGTAGTATAGAAGTACCGATATCTTGGTCAATCTGATCACTACTGGCGACGAATACGAATACAACGTGTTGAGTGATAAAATGGGGTGAATTTCGTGTCGAGTGATGTAAACATCCTCTGCCGTATGCAGTGATGAGTACGCGTCAAGTGGAACGCGTTAACAACTTGACTGCAATCAACAACTTCATTACTTCCATCCTGCCTCGTCTAGTCACTAAGTAGCAGCTTAAGTGGCTTCGATCGGTTTCAATTATAATCTCAGAACCGGAACGAAGGCACAATTATAAACAATTGAATAATTGTGCTACAAGCAAGAGAAGAAACTCCCTTGACGAGCTTATTGCTCATAGACTCTCGTTCATCAAAGCCCTGAGAATGCCTTAGAAGATCCATATTTTCTCCAACAGCAATCAAATTGATAAAAGTTCAAGAGTGATCAACAGGATGAAACCAGTTCTCGGGTAAACCTATTGACCATCACTAACAAGTGGCATGCAAATTGAGCAAGAGAAAAGAAGTGAGACTGAAGATTCTTCAATTCGATAACTTAAGAGCAGTTCGTTTAGAAACTGCAATCTCTGAAATGACGCTTTCAGTGAGCTAAACCTTGGAGCTCAGAGAGCTGCGTAACTGCTCTTTCTGTGGACCCAAAAAGCCAAATAACAAATCATTTGGCAGGGATGAAGCTGGTATCAGATTCAGCAACTTTCAAAAAATAGCATATTCTTCAGAAATATGTCTACTTCAAGTGCTACAAAAACTTGAAAGCCAATATTATTCGTAAGATTCATATGCTCTTAATTCCAAAGAATTTACCCAAGCCCTATAAGGAACAAGTTAATAGGAATGGTTTCGTGAGGGAAGGTGCTCAGGGTCACTTTTTTATGTTTGACACTTTATCCATTGAACGGTCATTGGATCCAATAAGCGCAGACGATCTAAAGCTCAAATGCTCAGACAATAAGATGTCAACAATATGGAAACAAATAGATGATAAAGCTGGTATTGCAACTTTGAACAATGGCATAAGATATTTCTATTGATGCTGCGATGACTTGGAAGACAATATGATCACTAAATCTTATGACGACTTCCTGCCGTTTTCTTCTTTTGATTCATTTAAGCTGGGAGCCGTTACGAGACCGATAAATCGGCAGGCCTGTGAAGGATACTTGACCAAGATTGGCATTCCATATAGGAAAAGCGTTAGGCAATAGTCTACGAGAAACAGAGATTAAGGAGGGCAATTTAACTAATCATATGATACAGAAGACTTTGTGGTAACTACTTACAGTTTGCCATGACTGCTTTCATGGATATCCTCGAAGAACCGCTTCGCTATTTGTTTGTAATAGCGGCAGTCTCTCTTAAACTTTTTTAATTTGAACTTTATGAATTTTCTGCTGGTCACTTCGTCCCAACCTTCAAATTCGGCAATCGAATCAATCGTCTCAAAGCCCAAAGAATTAGAATTGCGGGTGAAGCATTTCTGTATTGGTCTCCCAACATATTCTTTGAACTTTTCCTTCATTGCCTCTCTCTTTGATTGATGCACATTAAAGTCCTTAAAAGCTTTCGGAGATGAGTCAAGTGGTAGTGGGGATATCGATGATGAACAATCATTATTGTCTGTTAAAGCCGTACAACGATTACCGGAATTTACTGGAGAGAAAACTTCATTTTCTTTGCCGTTATCAGAGCTTAAGTTATCAGCTTCCGATTCATCCTCATCCTCCTCCAAAATGGGACTTATTGGGCTTGAAGTTCTCTTCCCGATTGAAGAAATCATTTCAGCGGTAAATCTTCTGTCCCTATGATCTGAATATTGCAAACATTCTTTGAATTTGAGTTCTTCATCTTTAGACTTTGATCCAATGGTTTCACGACGTTCGTCGAATCTTGCTGATGAACGTTCAATGTCAACATTAATATCAAGCTCTTTAAAGAGTTCAACAAGGTCCGGTTCTTTTACAGCTGAGCCCGTACGCGAGGATCTATTTGATCCTTCTGAACTAGCGGTCCTTTCCGTGTCACTTTCAATACTAGTGTTGTCATTGATATCCTCCCATACAGTTGATACCTTATCGCCAACCGCTTTGAGCTTTAGCTCATCAGCGCTTATTGGATCCAAGGATCTCTCAGCGGATAAAGTGTCAAACATAAAGAAGCAAACCTGCGCACTTTCCCTCATAAAGCCATCTCTGTTGACTTGCTCCTTATAGAGGTTGGGGAAATTCATTGGAATTGAGACAATATGAGTCTGGGGGATCATATTGTCTTCCAAATCTTTGAAGCATTCGAAGTAGAGACATTTCTGAAGGAAATGCCATCTTTCGAAGTTTCTGGACCCGTAATCTGGCTTCAACTCTGCAATTAGTATTTTCACCTCTTCCAACAATTCATTCTTAATGTCATCGTATGCCTTCTGTACTTCACAATACATATTAAGCAGGGAAAGAGAGAAGTTTTCCATCAAGTACCTGCTCATAGGACATGGTTGGTTAAACATTTCAACAAAGTAAACAGTTGGACACCTCCGAATGTGTGATGCTACTTCATGCATTTGTGTAATGCACAGTAACATCTTAAATATATAATCTATTATACCGCAGTGCATTTTAAAATCTTCCAAACGAACAGCCTGAACACTTTCCAAACCGTTAGAGTTCTCCTTCAATTCCTTGAGCCTATCTTCCGGTGACTGGATGGCATGGAAACGAAGTAGTTGCAAATATTTATTGCCGAACTTTTCGTTAATGATACTATATCTTTCTAAACCTGAATAATCAACAAACATCTTTGAATAAAACTATGCTTGCTGGTTAAATTAAAAAGTACAAGAAGTAACAGAAAGAAATTACCATTAGAACACATAAATTCAATCAATTTATATCTGAGATTTTAATTTGTGACACAAATTTGTGTCGTGTCGCGCTAATCCCGGGGTCCCCAGAAAGTAAAGTTGATAAGAATTTGTGACACTTTGAATTTGTGACACTTTGAATTCTGTGACACAAATTCCTGTCACTTTTAATTTTTTCTGGCGCGACCGGGTTAGCGCGATACGACACAAATTTGTGTCACAAACTCAAAGTGTCACAAATTCAAATTGTGTCGCCAGAAAATTAAAAAGTGACAGTAATTTGTGACACCCGTTGATAGTGATTACAATTTTCAAGTACTCAATGAACCAAGGAGACACAGCAAGATGATTCAAGTATTTTGGAATAGGTCGTGACTTGCAGAAATTGATGATATTTCAATGGAGCAGTGGATCCAGGGCGAAGAAACTGAGCTAGTAATAACAGACATATTTTCAGATCTACCGTAGGTAGTGAGGCAAACAAGATAATCCAAAAAGGAAATATAATAACAAAAGATTAGCGTTTGAAATCCTGAACTATTTTGAGTGCAGATTAGCTATCTATTACATTTCTCCAATGCAGGGCCGTCATTGTTTCAATGCAGCTCCCCCCATTGAAGGTTGAAGGAGTAAAACAGCACACGTAATGGTCTTTATAACTGTTTTGTTATTGTTTTCCCTTTTCGGTCAGGTATTTTTCATCATCTCAGTACATGCGGAAAAGATACCTCAACTTCCATATTTCTCAGCATGCTGGTTAACCTATATGTCCTTCTCTTATATTTTTCCTGAATTGTCGTTTTCATTCACTAAACTTTCATTCGTTTGGCCTCAATATGGAAAAGTCATGTGCGTGAGTTACCCGGCAATTTGATGAATCACGTGATCTTAATCATTTAACACGTTGCAGAATTGTAGAGATTTTTTCAATCCTGCGGGCTTTTACAGGAAGTCGTAGGAAAAATTAAAAAGATAAATGCGAATTCTGTGGATCGAACACAGGACCTCCAGATTACTTTTGACCAAAGTTAATTCTTCAGTCTGGCGCTCTCCCAACTGAGCTAAATCCGCTTTTTGTTGATTTTTTGATACAAAAGAAAAACCATACTGGCAGTTCTAGATCACGTAAATCAATCGATCCAACAGTCTTAGCAGTCATTAGCTATAAGAGCTTGAATTTGGCGAAAGAATATGAGTATCATATTGGGAATATAAATTTTGAAGGCATCTTGAATAGTAGCATTTGAAATCAGTCAGCACTCTAGATGTCCAAGTAATAAACCACATGTAGCTAATGGCAGAAAGGATCGAAAACGATCTAAGTCGTTCTTGATGGTCACTTTCTGGCTGTGCAGATCTAGGTACAGTTCTAGACGAGGTTAGAATTAACCAGTGTTGTTGAAAGTAGACTCTCTTGATCATTGGAAATTACAGGGTTTAAAAGTTGAAGGTCGTCGATCGTTTGCAAAGTATCCTGTATAGTTGCGAAATAGGGCGATGACCTTGTCGTTTTATTGGTTTCCTGCTCGATCGAAGCAGCAATCCCCTTAAATGGAACTCTCTCGACGTAATCGGTTATACCTGATGCCTCTAATCGCGATCTAACAGCTTGATCGAGTGGGACTCTTGCTAAGAAAATTCTAACGCATCTTCTTTTATAAGCGATCACAATCTCGAGCATAATTTGTGCCGCTGAGGAATCCATGAAAGTCATACCATGTAGATCAAAAACAACATACTTGATACTTTCTTTCGTTCTGGTACCTCTGGTACCTGGATGCACTTTAGCTGATTTAAATCTCTCCAATCGGCCTAACCTTTCTTTCAAATCCTCCATATTTGTGAAAGTCAACGGCTCGGGGATTTTGACAACCAGACAGCCCTCCAACTCCTCCAAATCGGGAAGAGCTTCACGTTGATCAGTAGGAGCATTTGAAAAATACTCATCTGAATTAATAAACTGATCAGTCCTCTCAATTCTTGCCAAAATTTGTATTCTCGATTTAGCTGAATGCTTTATGATATTGATGACAGAGTATCCGCAACCGATGCATACACCTACTTCGAGTGAGTAGATAAAAGTAGCCAGGATGGTTAAAGCAAATACCATAAGCTCGTTGTAGCCGCGACTTCTGATATGAAAACGCAATTCAGCAGGAGCTTCCTCCAAAAGGCTGACACCCACAATTGTCGTGACCACAGATAGAACACAAACGGGGATATATCGAATAAGTGATAGAGAAAACTTCATTGTTAAAAGAACAATTAACCCCATACAGGCACCAGACACAACTGTTTGAGCACCAGAAAAAGCATTGATTTTCGATCTACCATATCCACCGAAAGATGGTAGAGCTCCGACAAAGGAAGATAGCATATTCATACTTCCTAATGCAACTAGCTCACGGTTGGAAGAAATTTGTAAGTCATAAGAAGACCCTAGTGATTTAGAGGCAGTTGTAGATTCGAAGAAACCCAAAATGGCTACCACCAGTGATTCACTCAATAAATTTCTGGCCAATTCCCGATTTGATTTGGAAAAAGGATTGTAAACTCTGTTCAAGCCCTCTGTATTGAAATCACCCACAACGCTAATATTATATTTGTGTTTAAACTTGTAATTGCGAGACAAGATTATCGTAGTGATGATCAGTATCAGAATCTCGGGAACGAAAACAGGCCATCTTTTCCTTGTCATCAGCCTTTTCTTCACATATCGAATAGTAATGAGGACCAGAAAACATACAAGACTCAATATAGCGGTCGGTTTGTGGTAATTTTTCGGTGCATACTTTAGTATGAACGAGATCTTCTGGAGCGGTGTATCGTAGTGACCATCGGCGTCCTCCAGCACCTTATGCAATTTCAACTCCGTTATCAAGGAGTTGATAATCATGACAAGCCCAACAGAACTTATAAAACCTCTCAACAAGGCCCTGCTCAACACATTACCAAGGAATCCAAAACGGCAGATTCCGAAAACAAAAAGGATAGTACCACTGATAAAACTTATCAGAACAGTTATACCCATCTTGTCAATTTCAGGATTGTGAGAACAAAGATTGTCCACAGCTTGTCCCACAACTAGTGAAATAGCACTTTCAGGACCGACTATCATCTGAGGTACTGAACCAAAAATGGCGTAAACGAATGGCGTGAACGCTAAAGAGTACAATCCACACAACGGTTCAACATGAGCTAGCGAAGTCGCATAAGACAAAGCTAACGGCATTTGAAAGGATGCTAACGTTATCCCTGCAATCAGATCTCCCCAGAATTTAGACAAACTATATTCGGGAATCCAGGAGAAGCAGGGCAAATAGTAGGGCAGTACATCTCGAAAAGATGGTCTCGATTCGATAACATTCGGGTCTAATCTTCTCGAATTGATCCTAGAACCGTTCGAGAGCACAGATTCTCGCTGAATCAGTCCACTACCGCAGGGAGATCTCACATTTGAGCGATCGATCGATTTTATAGCTGTATAATTGCTACCAAAGGTTGCCTGAGGTTGTATTCTCTCAAAACCCAACAAAGGATCAGCCTGTGATGACATCGGTAAAAAGATAGTTTCAATCTCGAGCTCTAGCTCAGTCGAGTCATATAGATCACTTGTTCTTGCAATTTTAGTGTGTTTAACTAGTAGCAGTTCCTCTTCTATTCTCTATCTCTTGCTTAAATATCTATAGTCGAACACGAAATCACGGTAATACTGCAACTTTGTACTAGATAGTGTCAGATAAGGTCTTTAATGTCCAGTCCTTTGAGTTAATAGAATATGTTTTATAGACAGTTCAGCTTTCAGATTATTTAGATGCTTGCGTCAACTTTTCAGTGAGCTGTGGGACAATCTCGAACAGATCACCTTCTAAACTGTAATCTGCCACTTTCAAAATGGGAGCGTCAGGATCACTGTTTATTGCAACGATCTTTTTAGAGTCCTTCATACCAGCCAAATGTTGGATAGCGCCCGAGATACCTATAGCGATGTAGAGATCGGGTGCAACAACTTTACCAGTTTGACCGATTTGTAGCGAATTATCACAAAACCCGCTATCGACGGCCGCTCTGGTGGCCCCAATACCGGCTCCCAGGGCGTCTGCCAGCGGCACAAGTAGTTTATCGAAAGTTTCTTTATCCTTCAAAGCACGACCTCCGGCCACGATTGTTGAAGCCGAGGAAAGATCTGGCCTTGCACTCTTGACGAGGTTTGCGCTCTGCCATTGGATATCGAGACCCGTGGATCCCTCTGAGAAGGAGATTTGCTCGATAACAGCAGATTCGCTGGTGCCTTCAGGAACCGCTTCGAAAGCGGATGCTCTTACACTCACTAGAGCCTTTGGTTGAGTATTTTCCACAGTCTCAATAACATTGCCGGCATAAATAGGTCTAACAAAGGTCTTTGCGTCATTGATTTTGGTAATATCACAAACAGGCTGATAGTCCAGTAAAGCAGCGACACGAGGTAACAAGTTTTTACCAACTGCTGAACTGGCTACGACGAAATGAGAGTACTCTTCGTCTTTCAATAAATCGACCAATAATGGAGTCACTTTCTCAGGTAGATAATGTTCATACTTCACTTCATCAGAGACCAATACTTTGTTCAACTTAGTGCATTGTACTGAAGATTTCAACACAGAAGCCGCAGCAGTAGCTTGCGGACCAAGTAATAAAGCTGTAATATTGTTCCCCAATTGCTGAGCAGCATTCAATGCACTTAATGAGGAGGGAAGAATGGTTCCCTCTTTAGTTGTCTCGACAAAAGCCAATGTCGATGCCAATCTACTACGGTGAACCCGCAATCCAAAGGTCTTCAAATTTCTGCTAGCAAACCTAATCATTTCCTGGTCAAAGAACAGCAATTGATACGCTAAAGAATGATTCAACAGCTAGCTGCTTAATGCTTGCTTATTGGTCCAACTTCTTAGCTGTAAAAGTTGAAAAAAACCAGTTGATTTACGCTATAAAAGCTTAAAATCAACTGAATCGTAGATCAGTTAAAATGATGGTTGATATCGATCAACTTGCTGATCAGACTCTTAAACTTCTCGATGACTCTAAGCGAGTCAAGTACCGGATAGCTATTATGATCGTAGGGCCACCTGGATCTGGCAAATCTACTCTAGCTGAGAAGCTCTGCAGTACGTTAAACAACAGGTTTAATCAGTATTTGGATTGTGATTCAGATGCTGAAGTTGTTTTCACACAGGGGGATAACGACCGTCTAGATTTGGTCGCAGACCTTGATGAGATTTCTGCAAATTTGTATAGTGAGATGGCTCAGAATGATGGAATCAGCAGAGATTTGGTCGAACGTATTGATTTCAAGCCTGTTAGGAAATCCTACGATGATGGCAGAGTGGAAGTTATAGGAAGAGGTGGTCAACCGAATGCTTTCACGATACAGAGACAGATACCGACGATCAGAAAACATGACATTGATATTGCACGGATAATTCCAATGGATGGGTTCCATCTGTCGAGGAAATGTCTAGATTGCTTCAAAGACCCAGAGATGGCGCATCAAAGAAGAGGTGCTCCGCAGACCTTTGACAGCAACAATTTTCTACAATTGTGCAAGACTTTGGCCAGGACCTGCATCGTTAAGCCACCAACATGCGAATCTGAGAACTGTTTTGAGTTTATTTCCAGGACTTTTCAATCAATGCCTACTATCGAAATACCAGGATTCGACCACAAGCTCAAAGATCCCACACCTAACCAAATTTCAATTGATCCTTACACGAGAGTACTGATCTTTGAAGGCCTGTATCTTCTCTATGATGCTGAGAACTGGCAGAATGTCCATAAAGTTCTACTAGATACGGGCGCTGTACTGATCTGGAACGTTAACATCGAAGAGGGAGTCATAAGAGAACGAGTAGCCAAGCGACACCTTAATGCAGGTCTTGTAAAGACTTTAGAAGATGGTATCCAGAAGTTCGAAACCAACGATCTACTAAATGCTCGTCTTATTCAGTCAAATTTGATCAATGATGGGAATATCGTTAGTATTAGAAACGATTGAATAACTACAAACACCAATAAACCCAGCAAATTCGCTTAGCCATACAACTGAATCAATTATTTTGGCTGAGTAACGCTACTATATGCCACCGAGCTGATCTGCATGCAACGGTGCCAGCTCTGGGGTAATCAACTGTCCCTATACTGGACTCTCTATTTTTACTCGATTAAGGTTTCCCTGCATCGCATCGGTATCATGCAAAAGTATCGATCTTAGCTTAATATCAATGTGACCAATCTGACTTGTTTTCAGATACTCCTCATAGTCTTCTTCCTCATCTTCCTCGTCCTCCTCACCCTCCTCCTCTTCCTCTTCTTCATCTATCTCAGGCTCGCAAGGCATTGGGGTCCTCACTATGCCCCCACGCTGTTTAACTGCAAACCCAGATCTAGTGTATCTACATCCGAGCTTGAAATAATCCTCCTTGCATGTCTCTTCATCGCTCTTTACAAGACATGGTTGGGCTTCCCAACTAATAGATTTACTCGAGTCTTCTTGCGAACTAGAAGTTGAATTATCTGTCATGAACATCTTAAGCTCAATGTTTAGCGAAGTTCTACTTCTTCAAAAATTTCAGTTGCTCATAGTTATATATCATCTTAGCAACGGTAAACCAATCTACAATGGACCCCACAAATAAAACCATCTCTAGACAACTTCCGGCGGGAATGCGCGACACTGACTAAACAAACCTGAAACAAGCCATGTATCCTCATTTAGCTAGACAAAAATAAGATGCGATCGCCGAAAGATTTAGCATAACATACCCGGTCCATCATTCTTCTGTCTCAATCAAAGTAATTGCAGTTTCTTCTTACTTCCTGCACTTTGCCTGGGCGAGAACTTGCATGAATTCGCATCGTCTTGATGACTACTTGCTCTTGCAATACACCAACATTGGTCATTTCTCCGAGTAACCGATGTTTCTTGCTTATGGAGCACGTAAACTTGAGCATGAATGTGAACATAGATGTTAAAATTGTGATTCAGTAAAACTGTCACCTCCGGTGCTTGAGGTATGAGCAGACGATCCATTCTGGATGACCTTTGTTAGGGAATCGACATATTCAATTCCGGACCATTTCTGATGGGTGAGCAAATCGCAGCTTTCAAGCTTTTCTATTTTCTGAACTTGATCAACGTAGGCCTGCATGCCAGTCTTTTGAAAATTTCTTGCCAATTGCCAGAATGATAGTCCGTCGACGTGTACTCCTGCGAGAGAGACCAGCTGAAGTACGAATCCGTAGCGGGCTATGTCCCATATGAAGCTTTCTAGCGATTCTGGCGTGTAACCATGGGCACTCCAATTGAAACTGGGCGAGAGGTTATAGACCAGTTTGGCCTCGGGATACTTTTCATGGATTTTCTCAGCAAAAGAGCGAGCCTGATGCTGATCGGGAATCTTTGTTTCGAGCCACAGCATGTCTGAGTATGGCGCAAAGGTCAAAGATCTCTGAATCGCTGCTTCCAGACAACCGTGATACATATAATGGCCTTCCATCGTTCTTGGTTTGTCCCAGTCGAAAATAACTTCTTTGCTGGGAGCTGCCATGGAGGCAATTGCTTTCATCTCCGGTAGACTCAGATAATTTCTTTTCAACTGTTGCATCCTGTCGGCTTTCATTCTATGATAGGCTTGATACTCATTGCCGCCGAGTTGGCGCTCGACAGCTTCGTCAAAAGTCATGGTCTCGTTCTGAGCATACCATTCGGTCTCTGCGTCGCCAAGAATATGACTGTTGGTAACGGTGCCTTCCCTCTGCAAGTCAACTAACCGCTCGCTCCACGCAATGACATGTGGTTTTATGATACCTTTGATGTATTGGTGATCTCTGGGATCGGTGCTACTACTTATCAATCCTGCATTACAGGAGTCCGTTCTCGCTATTGCAAGGTTTTCAGTTCCCATCAGGTCCCATTGGAATCTTGTTGCGATCAACCTCGACACATGCGTGGAGGTCGGCACAATCACTGCTCCACTTAAATGGCCACATTTCTTGCCTCCAACCAGTTGATCTTCAAGATGGATTCCTGCCGCTCCCTTTTCGGCGAACAATTTAGCTACCTTCATAACTGTAGTGATTCCGCCATGGCCCATGTCGGCGTCAGCAATTATAGGTTTCAAGTAGTCCGTCTCATCAGCTTCTTTGGTCTTCTGCAGATATCGTGCCAAGTAGAGCTTGCGATCGTGCATTTGTTGAGCCTTGAAGATCCTTTCAACTTGATTTGGCACTGTGTCGTAAGGATAATCACCAAAATCTGGTGAAACTTCGTTTGTTGAACCAACCAGGGTAGATGAACACGCCCAGCCGGAGACGTAGGCAACTTGAATATCCTTACATCTGGCCAATTGGCTCATCTGTACAGGATCGATAACTCCCAATGTATGCACCGGCATTTTGCTTTTGAACTTCTCATTTATTAAGTGAAACAGTTTCTGCGCCTGATATGACGAGGGATATTGGGAGGTCTGCACAGGTAAACTTCCACGGTGCTTGACTACGTCTTCTGCTGTATAGGGCCTTTGAATATTACGAAACCGGGGGGTTGCCCACCACTCGTTAACTTTCCGTACCTCTTTCTTCAAAACATCCTGGAGGTCATTCGAGCTGAAGTTGCGCGCCAGCTTAGTTGATCTATTACCAAAACCCATCCTGTTGGTCAGCAGCTGATCGATTGAAGTCAACAATATTCTCCTAAGAGCTAAGGTTCCCATCTTATAGGAAGAAATGGCAAGAAGGTTTTTGTACCAAGTTCACAATCTTCTGCTCCTTCCTCAAATGAAACTCATGACAACGACAACGACCCTCAAGCAGCATCTAGGTCACAGACGATAAATCTGCAAACTCCGCGTTGGTCATCTATCCCCACAATTGTTTTTCGTCAATATCGGAGCGTTAGGATGCGGCTGATGAAGCGAGATTTGGGCTTCCCGAAATATTGGTGGAAGCTCTCCAGATATTGAATGACGGCTGCTATTAGTGCAATTGATTGAATTCACGCATAGACTACTATGTCATCCGGTTTCATCAAGTCGAAGCGGCCACTACCATTTCCGTGATCGGGGAACTCTTCAACGGTGATAAGGCTTCTGGAAGCAAGATTCAGTAAAGACAGAAATGCACTAGCAGCGATTTTTTGATCTGTAACTTTAACATGACTGGTGCGGTCAGCATCAAGTTCAGTTGTTAAAGTGCTGGGAACAATGTCTTCGAAAAGTAATTTTTTTTTGAATGGAGGATGCGACCAGGTTGTTTTCCCAACATACGAAGATCGCTCCCTGATGTAGTCATAAAATCTTCTCGTATGAGAATCTAAAATCACTGTTCCCTGTCCCGATATTAGGCTTTGCCGCTCGCTGCTATATTCGCGGGAGTTAGCGCTGATGACAGTGCCAGTTTCCTCCCTTTCGTTTGACCTTCTGTAGCCTCTGATCTGGCTATATAACTCATCAACCACGTCCAAATCGTGGCTCCCGCTAGTCAATGCCTTCGATTCACTTCCTGCCCCGCTGTCGCGTGTTGCGACCCTTCCAAAACTAGAAGGCGGAAGATCTAAATTGATATGCATCAAATCGCTTTGACTTGTCGAGTTATTTTCAGCGAGCTCTTCTTCAATTTGTTCTAGATTTAAAAGAAGATCATGCGCAGGCTCCGAGGGCATATCGTTTGCGGCAACGGCTCTTCTACCAAGTTCTGCACTTGAGACACTACTCGATGGTCTTTCGGAGTGAAATAACCGCGATCTTCTGCGGCCTCGCTCAATCGAATAGTTGCCGCTTATAGAGCTCTTAGAGCCCAATAAACTCAAATCTGCCTCATCAGGAGCACAAAATAATACAGTCCAACAGTTTTTCATGAAATGAGTTGCATCGTCTAATCCCATCAAACTCTGCCAATCTGAATCTGCCGTAGGACTAATTTTTCTTTTCTTTCTGTTTCTGAAGTCCATAGTTTCGCAATAAGTGTTGTGATTGTTTCTCAAGGTGTCAGTCGATAGTCCAGTCCGCCCATCAACTTGAATAGTTTGGTAAAAGCTTTTGTTTAGCCTACTATTTTCTAGCTTCTTAATCGGCGGTAAACCATTTGGTGCATCGGTGTTTTCATCCTCGAATGACGCTTCTTCTTCCTCAAGCTGATCGACTCCTAAATCAATTCCTGTCTCATCAGCCAGCATACGAGCATTTTCATCAAAATTTAGCTTGAATTCTTGATCTCTATAATTCAGCTCCAAATCCGAATCGCTGCGTCCTGCGGACGTTTTTGAGTGACACGATGTACCTTCTTGATTAATTGAATCGTCGAGTTCAAAATTGAAATCGACATCGATTGGGATATCGTCCAGCGTCACAGGCCGGCGTAAGAACTCGCTAGAGTTCTTTGCGTTCCTTAATTCATCGTAATCGTTCGCGTTAGTCAATTCATTTAAATAATCCTGCCTTCTAATAATCATCGCTTCTGATATCGCTTGATCATCACTAGGTTCAAGAATCGCCGCAATAGAATTGATTTGATTGATATCAAATAAAGGATCATCATTCAAGAGACCATTCACCGCATCTGTCTCCTTAGCGTCGAAGATTGTTGCAACATGTTTGGATTTATTATCATATTTCTTCCGTGAAGCAGAAACCACATAGAACTTTCTTTGAACTTGTGTCAACAGGTTCGTCAAGTCATTAAGAACATATTCTGTCTTCCGATGGTAACATATAGCGACCCCATACATTAAATTGGACACATACCTCAGCGGCAAATCTAAATTATTCTCTCGAATAACTTCACAAGTGTTTGGGATAGAAACATTAATAATATCCTTTTTCTTCAATACGGAAGAGAAAGAACCACCCTCTGAACTGCTTATATTAAGCTGACGCGTTGAACCCAACGTTGAAAGAAGCCAAACCGTTGTCACACCTTTATATGCTGGGTTGGTAATCACTTCATCATTGTTGGAATAATGAGCCAACGTTACAATATTCGACATCTCGCTTCTAAGGTAGAAATAGGTGCTTTATAGTCAAGAAGAACGGAACATCTCTACTAAAAAGATCTGTCTGTTTATATACTTTCGCGGATTAGCCGCCGAGGTCTGGATCATTTTACACGGAATGCTCCCCTTGATAATAGACAGACAAGATACGAATAAGAAGTAAACAACTTACACAACTCAGGAGTATAGGATAGTACAATTGGCTGATGGGAAACGATGTTAGAAATGATGATCTTCAACGACAGCAGCAGCAGCAGCAGCAGCAGCAGCAACAGCAGCGGCAGCAGCAACAACAGCAACAACCGTTGTATATGAGTCCTCAAACGGAGAATCTGACACACATGTATACATTGGTAGAGAAATTGATCAAACAGCTACAGAAGAATAGAGAGGAGAAGGAGAGAGTATTGTGGAGCGTTGATGTTCTGTCTAAGCAACTTGGGAAACGAGCGGGTTCCGAAGGTGGTAAAAACGATATAGTACTGTTTAACCGATTTCTGAGCCAAAGGATTTCGTCTGGGGTTCCTGTTAGCGATAACGGTTTGGAAAGTGCAAAGAGAGATGAAATATTACAGAGGCAAAACGGGCAATTGCATAAACTTTTAAAAGCTAAGAGAGATCTCAACAAGGAGACGCTGCAATTGCTAAGAGTGCATGAGGATTCGTTGGAACAGATTGTAGCTCTTCTGCGGACCAATGTATTCAATTACCATAAACAGTTTATTTCGAGGGTACGAGAAAAGTTGCACGATGAAGTATTTCCGCTGGAAGACAAGGAGTTCACTTCATATGTGGAGAATATCAGCGAAATTCACGAACTGATGCTCGTTTCTGAGCTCTATAGAAACATTCTACGTCTGTCAGATACTATTTGATGCGTATAATACGGCCGCAAGGGGGGTCCATAATGACCGTCGCCCACAATAATATTGGTATTGCATGGCTAGATATTAATTGCGCTGGGTAGCATTTTTATCACCGCCAAGCCCACGTTCAAAAGTGTCAGGATGTGACAAGTGGAGAAACTAGTTTAGTCGAAGCTCCAAATTGCTAGAGTTAAACGCAGCATTATCGAAAAAAATGAGCCCAGTTATCAGCTGCGGTGTAAAAAAGCGGCCGTTCGTTTTCGTTTATATCAGATGCCTACGATTTCAGATCATATTGACATTTGCCGCTATCAAACTGCTGATCTAAAGGTGAGAAATTTGCATATTAAGCTTGCAGTTTTCAGAGAAGTTGATTATCCGAAAAATATGAGGCTCACAAGCCTAACAGACCAATCAAGCTACCTCAAAAGTTAGAAGGTATATGAAGCTTCATTTAATTTATGATCCTATGGAAAGCTAATAAAAAGGTTCTAAAAATACTAATACACATGCTGAGGACCGGTAGAAAGATGCGAGAAAACGAGATAATTTCAATTTACAGCTCTTAGTGAGAGCGACAGAAGTGGGTATCGAAGAACTGAAGGAAAGTAGGCGGAACAATTACTGCGGTTAAAGCCAAGCTATGGTATTCAGGAGTTGCACGAACTGCAATAATAGAGCGATCTTATTCAATGGGTAGCCCTGTAAAGAGACCAGGTAGATGTACAGGAAAGTGATTACCACTGTATTAAACTTCTCCAGTGTTAATCACAGGGGAAGAATAAAATCTATTTGTGAGCGATTGGAATAATCGATGCCGCCCCTTGACGTGAGAACTTTGGGCTGTTGACACGTCAATGGGTAGTTCGTGTATCACCATGTTTTCGCTACAAATACTCACTGTATTATTCCCCCTTTTCCTATCCATCTCTTCTCTGGTTTCTTTCAGGGATTCGCCCATCTTCTCCATCTCGAGTTTGGTTTTCTCGATATCACTGCGTCTATTAATGCAGTCCATCGACACTTGAGTGTACTTCTTTTCGAACTCTTGGTACCTCAGGTCGAATTTTCCTCTATAAGCAGTATTCGTGTCAATGAGTTGCCTGACATTCGCCTTGGACTCATCTAGCTGCCTGGCTAGACCTTTGTTTGTCATTGCGAGTTCAGCTTCTCGTCTCTTAGATGCCTTCAAGTCCTCAACAGTTAGTGCCAGGGAATTCTTCAGGAGGCCGCTTTTGCGAAGCAGCTCTTCATTTAACTCCTGTAGCTTTCCACTTTCACTAACAAGCTTCCTGTTAGAGTCCTCGAGGCCTTCAATTTTTTTTTGCAACACGAAACTTTCTCTCCTGTAGCGCTCTAAGAACGCTAGTTTTTGCTGACCGTCAACCGCATATTTTTGTTCCTTTTCCATTCCTGCCTCCAGTTCTTTGATTTCTTTCAGAACAGGCTTACTGGCTTTTTTCTGTTCCTGCAGATTATTTTGACTGTTCTTGAGTTCTTTTCTCAAAGCGTCATTCTCAACCTGCAACTTATCAGCCATCGATTTGAATTTTAACAAGTCCAATTTTATTGTCTCCATTTGAACAATGACTTGTTTCAGATCCTGCTCCTTCGCTTCTGCCAAGCTTAGATTAATGCGGCTTTCCCTTGCCTCATCCTCCAAGCTGATCTCTGTTCCCCACAACTCTTGTCTGAGCTCAACAACTTCCGCATTTAGAGCATTTTTCTCAACCTGAAGCGCTTCCATTTCCTCGTTACACTTCTTAAGCGCTTCATCTCTAACGCGAACTGCTTCATCGCTCATACGTTTCCAGCAAAGTTCCTTTGTCTTAAAGGCATTTGCAAAACCACCGGCCAATTTTTCAGTTGAACGAACCAATGCGTTTTTATCTAGAATCTCCAAAGGCATGCCACAAAGATTGTACAGCCTTCCAATAGCTGTAGAAAGTTTGCTTTTGCCCACCAGGTCAAAGTCATAATTGGGTGTCACAAACAGCTGATCTTTCGCATTCTTCAAGATCGATTTCCCTGGCAGTTTATCTTTTGGAACCTTTGAACCATTCTTAGCGACAATATCTGTTTTATCGAATTGTATCACCCTCGTATTTCCAAATTGCAGCTTCCTTTCACAACGCTTTTGCTTAATTTCATCAAACAAAGGATTGTAAGGTGGTATAGAAAATTGACCTACCTTCTGGAAAGATCCGCTTGATGCTGAATTATCGTCATCATCCGAAGTTTTAGAGTAGTACTCTTCCCTTTGTGCATCTACGATAGCCGCCAACTGTTTTCTATTGCGGAGAGTACGACGCTCAGTGCCAGTTTCGTTATAATGAGCAATAGCATCCTCAACAGCAGGATTGACATTCCTGATTTCGAATACACCAGTAATGTAATCATCTGGTTCATCATATTCTTCGCATTCGGACTCTTCAGTTTCAGAGTCCTCGTATATTGAGCTGTCCGACTCAGATTCGTCGTTTTCGTAATCCTCAGATTCGGATACATTTTGTTGCTCACAAGATTCTTCCTGTGCTGTCTGATTAGCTTGATTTTCATCGGTTTTAGGTTCCTGCTGCTCAGGAACCAATTGATCATTTTTCTTTTCCGATTGAAATCTCAATACCCGTGGAACTTGTTCCTGACCGTTACAAGATTCAGGATCCTCCTGGCTTCTCTTGATTGCTTCATTAGCAGGTGCACATGAATTGGAAGCAGACATTTTTGTTAATTGGAAATTAAAGATTGGTTTAATCAAAATATGAAATAAAGAAAGAATAGTTTAAATGAATTTCTTTCTTATCCCTCTAGAAAGAAAAAAGAGTGTAATAAATGTTATAAGATCAAGAAAGAGAGTAGATGGGTTTGTGTTCTCCTTTTATATCTCGATTCCTCGATCTATATCGATGACAGAGAAACAAATACTGACACAGGAATAAAGTGTCACAAAACTGGATACTGACGCGCGGTAAAGTGTCACAAAATTAAATACTGACACCCGGTAATCCGACAAAAAAAAAAAATTCTTCACAAAACTAGTTTGTCGATCAGATTATGATTCTGATGGTCCGCAGGAAATCATGGATAGTAAAATTATATTCTCTCTGGGATAAATGATAAAGAAAGCGCTACAGAGTATAATGATTACAGCTACAATTTTTCACTAATAATTAGTACAAATACTAACCGTATTGCGTTAGCGATATAACTCTCTGATGGCTCGCAAACGTCTCTATCTGCCCTGGTTCAACCATTATTTACAAGATAAGTGCTTGTTACTAGTACTAAATAGAATAGAATATGGCGTATAAAGTGACACATACTGTCAACATTGGAACACGCGTTTTCGTGTCAAGTGAGATACAGAACGCGTAAAGTATCTATTTAGGTGGTGGTTTCATCAGTTTCATTGATTAATCAGTATATAATCATTGAATAACCTAGCTTAAGTCGGTTCGATTCTTCTTAATGTATAGTTTTGACATCACAAAGGTGCAACAACCTCCCAGCAGCGCTCAGAATGCTTAGAGGATTTATTAAACGACAGGATTAGGAGATGATCTAGAGCATGAAAGCAGTTGTCGAGTAGATCTGTTGATCGTATCCGTGAGACTGAAGATCTTCAATTCGATAACCTAAGATCAGTTCATTTAGAAGCCGCAATCTTTGAAATGACGCTTACACTGAGCTAAAAGCTTGGAGTTCAGAGATGCATAACTGCTCTTTCTGTGGACCCAAAAAGCCAAATAACAAATCATTTGGTAGGGATGAAGCTGATATCGGATTCAGCAACTTTGAACAATGACATATTCTTAAAAATATGTCTACTTCGAGTGCTACAAAAACTTGAAAGCCAATATGATTCGTAAGATTCATATGCTCTTAATTCCAAAGAATTTACCCAAGCCCTATAAGGAACAAGTTAATAGGAATGGTTTCGTGAGGGAAGGTGCTCAGGGTCGCTTTTTTATGTTTGACACTTTATCCATTGAACGGTCATTGGATCCAATAAGCGCAGACGATCTAAAGCTCAAATGCTCAGACAATAAGATGTCAACAATATGGAAACAAATAGATGATAAAGCTGGTATTGCAACTTTGAACAATGGCATAAGATATTTCTATTGATGCTGCGATGACTTGGAAGACAATATGATCACTAAATCTTATGACGACTTCCTGCCGTTTTCTTCTTTTGATTCATTTAAGCTGGGAGCCGTTACGAGACCGATAAATCGGCAGGCCTGTGAAGGATACTTGACCAAGATTGGCATTCCATATAGGAAAAGCGTTAGGCAATAGTCTACGAGAAACAGAGATTAAGGAGGGCAATTTAACTAATCATATGATACAGAAGACTTTGTGGTAACTACTTACAGTTTGCCATGACTGCTTTCATGGATATCCTCGAAGAACCGCTTCGCTATTTGTTTGTAATAGCGGCAGTCTCTCTTAAACTTTTTTAATTTGAACTTTATGAATTTTCTGCTGGTCACTTCGTCCCAACCTTCAAATTCGGCAATCGAATCAATCGTCTCAAAGCCCAAAGAATTAGAATTGCGGGTGAAGCATTTCTGTATTGGTCTCCCAACATATTCTTTGAACTTTTCCTTCATTGCCTCTCTCTTTGATTGATGCACATTAAAGTCCTTAAAAGCTTTCGGAGATGAGTCAAGTGGTAGTGGGGATATCGATGATGAACAATCATTATTGTCTGTTAAAGCCGTACAACGATTACCGGAATTTACTGGAGAGAAAACTTCATTTTCTTTGCCGTTATCAGAGCTTAAGTTATCAGCTTCCGATTCATCCTCATCCTCCTCCAAAATGGGACTTATTGGGCTTGAAGTTCTCTTCCCGATTGAAGAAATCATTTCAGCGGTAAATCTTCTGTCCCTATGATCTGAATATTGCAAACATTCTTTGAATTTGAGTTCTTCATCTTTAGACTTTGATCCAATGGTTTCACGACGTTCGTCGAATCTTGCTGATGAACGTTCAATGTCAACATTAATATCAAGCTCTTTAAAGAGTTCAACAAGGTCCGGTTCTTTTACAGCTGAGCCCGTACGCGAGGATCTATTTGATCCTTCTGAACTAGCGGTCCTTTCCGTGTCACTTTCAATACTAGTGTTGTCATTGATATCCTCCCATACAGTTGATACCTTATCGCCAACCGCTTTGAGCTTTAGCTCATCAGCGCTTATTGGATCCAAGGATCTCTCAGCGGATAAAGTGTCAAACATAAAGAAGCAAACCTGCGCACTTTCCCTCATAAAGCCATCTCTGTTGACTTGCTCCTTATAGAGGTTGGGGAAATTCATTGGAATTGAGACAATATGAGTCTGGGGGATCATATTGTCTTCCAAATCTTTGAAGCATTCGAAGTAGAGACATTTCTGAAGGAAATGCCATCTTTCGAAGTTTCTGGACCCGTAATCTGGCTTCAACTCTGCAATTAGTATTTTCACCTCTTCCAACAATTCATTCTTAATGTCATCGTATGCCTTCTGTACTTCACAATACATATTAAGCAGGGAAAGAGAGAAGTTTTCCATCAAGTACCTGCTCATAGGACATGGTTGGTTAAACATTTCAACAAAGTAAACAGTTGGACACCTCCGAATGTGTGATGCTACTTCATGCATTTGTGTAATGCACAGTAACATCTTAAATATATAATCTATTATACCGCAGTGCATTTTAAAATCTTCCAAACGAACAGCCTGAACACTTTCCAAACCGTTAGAGTTCTCCTTCAATTCCTTGAGCCTATCTTCCGGTGACTGGATGGCATGGAAACGAAGTAGTTGCAAATATTTATTGCCGAACTTTTCGTTAATGATACTATATCTTTCTAAACCTGAATAATCAACAAACATCTTTGAATAAAACTATGCTTGCTGGTTAAATTAAAAAGTACAAGAAGTAACAGAAAGAAATTACCATTAGAACACATAAATTCAATCAATTTATATCTGAGATTTTAATTTGTGACACAAATTTGTGTCGTGTCGCGCTAATCCCGGGGTCCCCAGAAAGTAAAGTTGATAAGAATTTGTGACACTTTGAATTTGTGACACTTTATTTGTGACACAAATTCCTGTCACTTTTAATTTTTTCTGGCGCGACCGCGACACGACACAAATTTGTGTCACAATCAAAGTGTCACAAATTCAAATTGTGTCGCCAGAAAGTGACAGTAATTCGTGACATTCGTTCGTAATGACTACAATCTTCAAGTACTCAATGTGTCTCGACGCAGCAAGATGATTTAAGTTGTAATCATAGCGGAACGCAATTAAAGTAGTCATTGCTGCTCATGGAGTGTGGAAAATAGCTGATTACATGTCTAGTCACTAAATAGCAGCTTAAATGGCTTCAATCGGTTTTAATGTATAATCTCAGAATCAGAACGAAGGCACAATTATAAACAACTGAATAATTGTGCTACAAGCAAGGGCAACAACATGGGAAGAAACTTCCTTGATGAGCTTATTGCTCTTTGATCCTCGTTCATTAAGGCCCTGAGAAAGCCTTAGAAGATCCATTAGATGGAACAGAATTTCTCCGACTGCAATCAAATTGATAAGGTTTCAGGAGATGATCTAGAACATGAAAGCAGTTGTCGAGTAGATCTTCCATCGTTACCAAGTGACACTCAAACTGAACAAAGGTCCGGAACGGAAAAAGGTCAGGCCGAAATGAGACAACGTTTGACTAGTGCCGCTGATAAAGAAGCACCGATAGAACTATACGAAGCTATCAATGTCTGATGTAAAAAGATGCTTTTCCATCAGCAAGAAAGTACTGGAGAACAGCTTTCCATTGTCAAGTACCAATCTAAAACACATCATGGTTCTGCGTAGCCAAATGTTTTGGAATGGGTCATAGCTTGCAGAAAATTGATGATATTTCGCTAGAGCGGTGGATCTAGGATGAGGAAACTCAGTTAGAAATCAGTGATATATGTCCAGCAGGAAGTGGAGAGTTACTGTATTCACAACAGGCAAAGAATATTCACTATCCATTTTCCGTATTCCATACATGCGTCCCCATGGCAATAATCGTCTCATGTAGCCAACCTTGCTTATCATAGCTGGTATATCCGGCAATGAGAATGAGATTCTCCTAGGTGTATCCGCCTAACTACTATGATTCTTTAACTTTCGAAACCATCAGTTTTACTGACTCCGTGGCCAAGCTGGTTAAGGCGTGCGACTGTTAATCGCAAGATCGTGAGTTCAATCCTCACCGGGGTCGAAATTTTTTTTTTTTTACCACGTCGATCAATAAGCAAATCAATAGAACATATGAAAGTCCGAACTCATCAAGGCCATATATCTCTGTTAGGAAGCTCAGCAAGCGATCCAGGATGACGAAACCCTCAGCAATCAAGAAGGTAGCGGAACATCTCAAAAATTATCCCGAAGCTAAGGTGATCTTTATGGTTGGTGCCGGTATATCAACTTCGTGTGGAATTCCCGATTTTAGGTCGCCTGAAACTGGTCTTTATCATAACCTTGCCAAGCTCAATTTGCCCTTTGCTGAAGCAGTCTTTGATGTTGACTATTTTGACAAGAATCCACAGCCGTTTTATACACTGGCGAGAGAATTATACCCTGGTAACTTTAAACCAAGCAAATTTCATTATTTGATGAAGCTTTTTGAGAAGAATAACAGACTTCAGAGGATCTATACACAGAATATTGACACTTTAGAACATCAAGCTCTAATCCATGAAAGCTATGTGATTGAAGCCCATGGTAGCTTTTCGAGAAATCATTGCATTAAATGTTCAAAGGAATATCCTTTGGAAAAGTTCAAATCCAAGCTTAAAATTGATGAAATAGATTTTGAGGACTCTGACAGGACTGAATTTGACTATGCAAAATGCGATGATTGTGGTGGGCTTGTGAAACCCGCTATTGTCTTCTTCGGTGAAGGTCTGCCAAGCAGATTTTTCGATACATGGGAAGAAGATCAAGAATGGTTTCTTAATGAAAAGGAGAAGAATCACCTAGTTCTAATAGCTGGAACTTCTCTTACGGTCTATCCATTTGCTTCGTTACCTGAAGAGGTACCGTCAGAAATAAGAAGAGCTTTAATCAACAAAGAATTGGTTGGAGATTTCAAGACATTTCCTCGAAAAGAAGATATAATCTTTCATGGCAACGTTGATGATGCAGCGCGGGAATTAGCTGCCGAGCTTGGTTGGTTAGCAGATCTCGAAGCATTAGCTGCCGAGCAGGAAGATTCCGCAACCGAAGAAGTTGACATACTGGTCTCTCAGCTAGGAGAATTGGAGTTAGATGGCAAGACACAAATAGAAAAGACGGTAAAATGACGATTTTGATGTCTAGTTTTCTCAGTACTTGGTGCTCCTATGATAGATGCATTGTCAATATTTCAATATCGTCGATTCCTAATTTTTCTGTCGCTGAGACACCGTATCAGCATCTTCAGCAGCTGGATCAAGTGAGACCAGTTCAAAAGATGAAAAAATTCTGGGAATGGAAAGAAGAAGCTGAATACTGCTCAATGCAGGATTGCTGTAAGTCATCCCTTCTCCGGAAACCGCCACGCCACACCAGGGCGGTACGCTGAGTGTCGTTTGGCGTATTGGTCACATCAAAAGATACCCCTGCCAAAATTGGATCCGTATAGTAACCATAATGGCGGAGAGCTGATAGGATCGAAATCTGTGGACTCGCAAATTGACATCCGTACAATACACAGATTACAGGTTCACCAAATCACCGAGATTTTACTTCCGCATGCCATTAAGCGTTGTGATCTCAAATCTGGCCGCTATATTAAGTTCAACATTTTCAAGTGTATGATTCCAATGGAAATTATAACGGAGATTTAATTCACAAGATCACTTGTACCTCAAAGTATATGAACTACTGAAAATGGTGCTACAGATTATCTGCTCAAGATTTGATTAAGTTACTTGGCTTTCGCATCAAATGTGTTGGCCACCGAGGACATCATGCTAATTGATACTAAGATAATTAAGAGACATATTGAGCACTCGGTGCAGATCATAACCGGCCTGCAATATGAGCGGTAAATCGATATATTTGAAGCAAACCGCTTTACTTTGCATACTGCTACAAATGGACATGGAACAGAATTTATAGAAGAACTCATGCAGGCTGCGTACATTTGACTGTTTCTCAATTCTTTGGCAGTATATTGGTTCAATTTCTGCTATGAAGGAAATAGCACAATTTCGTTATGGATTGACACCAAGAATTCCCGATAATAGTAGATGAGCGTGGTAGAGATCCGAGTAGGGGTTGGTTTCTGTATGTCTCTCACTGTCACCGAATTCCTTATGAAGGTTAGATGCACAGTTTTGTGTCAACTCACTCACAAGATATGCCTGAAATATTGAACCTAAAGCTCAGACAAGTCTTTTGCAGATACGAAGGGGATGAAATGCAATTACTTCATTGAGATGTGCTATAAACTGAGCGACAAAGTGTTTCCGAACCCAGGCTTGAAGACGATATTCAGTTCAGAGTTTAGGAGGCATGTGCGCGCCCAGCATATGAGTCAAAGGACTTGAGCACCCACAACAATTGCATTTTAACTTAGATGAGGACACAATCTAAGCGAAATGAAACAGATTCATAACCTAGTTAAAGTTGAAGTATTTTGGAGTCTGGAAGTCCGATGTTGCCTGATTCACTTCAAGCGTTAGAAAAGTAGTCTATGAATCTCTCCGGCCACTAGCAATGCAACTTATTCAACTTACTTATCACTTCTTAAGCACTAAGTGAGCTATGTAAATTCGCATTCGCACAGCATCATTTTGTGTAAACGTCAAACTACTATCCTGACTCAAATACAGCGTATTCATGCACAAATAAATGCCACAGTCAAAACCATTCGGTTGTTGTGGGCACTTGATATTTTGTAATTCAAAATCAGAACCTAACGTATTTTTACTCTCGTTGATAACATAGTCCCGTAGATCACTCAGTATAGCAAAACTAACCGCATTCGGGCCATTGGAGAGTGAGTCGACATATACAATACGTCTTTTAGTGATGTCGATCATTCCAAGGGCCCAATGCGATTGGTTAAGGTTTATTGGAACGAAAACTTTATCCAGCTCATTTATTTGAACCTTCTTCTTCTTCATCCAGCGTCGCACACCTTGATATCCTCGTTCAGATAAAGTTGTGTAAAAGAAGGAATTGAACGCTACTATTCTCTTATTACTTGTTTCGATCTCCTTCATGAAAAATTCTATGATTGTATCATTTAACCACCTACGTGGTGTTAAAGTCTTAAAATCTCGTACTGTCACCTCAAAGTTACCTTTATTGGACAAGACAGCATTATCTTTTCTCGCTAGTGTCTTTTGTACAAAAGCAATCTCATCACTTTTGAGCTGGGGCACAAGATTTCGCTGTTTTCCCAATTCTTTCTTCTCTTTGACCTTGTCCAGTATTTGCTGTCTCTCTTCCAAAAGTTTTCTGTAATTCTTAAACTCTGCATCTATGTGCAATAGAGGTCTATTGAATTTTAGACGTCGTTGTTCATATTCGTTGCGCTTCTTATCCAGTGAATTAATCTTGCGTTCCCGCAAGATCACCAAATCGTCATCTTCCTTGGAACGCCTGGTGCCAGCATTTTCAAGCAATATGTCCTTAATTCTCTTTGCCAGATCCACAATCGATGTCCTGAGCTGTGGTTCCGCATCACTTCTTAACATCTTTAATTGATTTTCTCTTTCATCCTCTAGTATTTTTGGCAACTGATAATGTCCATTGAAGATCATTCTAAGATAATTAACTTCATCTGTCGCCTCCTTAGACCCTATAGGCTTCAAATTAGTCATTCTCCTTGACTTCCTGCCACTTCTGACCAACGATGTCCCGTACTGTGTAGGCTTTTCATCTACTTCTGCTTCAGTTCCCGGAATCTCCCCCTGCCAGTCATTCCACTTAAAAGGATCCTTTGAGAATTGAAGCTGCTCAGTATTCAGCCTGGCTCCCTCATCTAGATCTCTTCCAAATATCTCATTATCTTTCAAGCGATCCTTCCTCTTCTTTGGAAATAAAGTAAAATCAACCTCTGAAGGCCGTTTCACGCCGGATTTCTCATTCATCGATTCTCCCATAGAACCACTGCTTCCTGTCCATTTTCTCAATACAGTTTTCCCAATTTCAAAGAACGAACTACTTATTCCCTTCAATAAACCTTCCTGTCGTACTTCTCCGCCCGTTTGACGCAAATCAACATCATTGGCACTAAAGCATCTTCTCGGTAGCTCTTCAAATCCACGATTCATACTCCTTTTCGAGCTAAATATCGGTACATTGGTAGATCTAAACGTCGAAACTGTGGAAAATACTGGTTTATAATAATTATCTGTCTTTAATCTGTTTAAAGTATCCACTGACATCAATCCCAAACCCTCAAACGACACCAAACCAACCTCCTTTTATATTCTTTTAACCTTTACGTTGTCTTTTATACCACTAATAGGCCGTTTTTTCACAAACTACCACTAATACACACATTAAGTACTATGAAAATACATCGCCAGCCAAAGTATAAAAGCCAGCACCTCTCATGGCTCGCCAGCCTTGTCTTGATGATGCCCAGATGGCATTCAATCAGTCTTGTAGCTTTCCGGGCGTTTTAAGCTTAGTTCTTTGCACCAACAAGACGAAATATGAAATTTTGAATTGGTTTGAGAACTTGTGATAATTCGCTGTTTGACGTTGTAGAGAATGAATTGTGTTGATTCTTGTATGCTTCTCTGAATGCGACAACGAAATTGATGATCAAAGTGGTCGAAATTACTACAGCGAGAAGAATTGGACCTAATGGAGCGTCTAGATGTTTACCGCTTCTTTCTTTAATAGCGCTCAATCTCTTTAGATAGATGGAGTAGGACCAGATACCAGTGAATATGGTTAAGCCGAAGAAGATGTAGGCGAGGAAATTGGCTAGTTGTGGAAATTCAGCTTTCTTGACGGAGTTGTAGATGGAAAAGGTTAAGATACTTAATAGACTTGTCACTCTTAACCATCTGTTGAAAGTACGTTCGTTTGCTAACCAAACTTTGGCTTCGACTTTAATGGGACCAGCGTTCTTGATATAAGTGGTTGGTTTTTGGACACCAGGCGGTAGAGAGATTTCTTCGTCTTCGGAATCGACACCTGTTAGTTTTGGGTTTTTGCCCGCTAAGATCTTTAAGAAAGTTGCCTCGGTTCTGGGTTTGTGTTTCCTGATGGTCTTCTTTCTGCGTGCCTCGTCTTCTTCATCAGAAGATTCATGGTCCTCTAGATCAGCTTCGATTTGTTTGATTGGTGATTGATTTTCTTGTTGGGCTTGTTGTGTCTGCTGTTGTTCGGTAGTAATTGGATGTGAGATTCGAGAGAATCTTCTCATTCTATCAATTTCAGCTTGAGCCTCCTTCCGTTTTTTCATTTTCGTTTTCTCTTTCTCGTAAGCTTGCTTGGGATCGATCCTTATATCTACCTCCAGTTCTGGTAGCCAGAATGGTAGTACGTCAAGTTTCTCCTGGTCACCGAACAATGATGCAACACCTTGAATGTAGAGAGAAAACTTAGGCACTTCCTTAACCAAATGGGAGTTGGTTAGCTCAGAGATCCATTGTCCATGCTTTCTTAATTTACCTGTCGAACCGCCGTTTCCTTGAACCGATACTGGATTCTTTACCTTGATCTCCATGACTGAGTATGGGAACTTAGAGTACTCACCGCTTCTTAGGATCTTCATTGGATTGCTAATATTGGAATCTATATCGGTTCTGTGCCAGTTATTAGAATCTCTGATGGGACGATCTTTGTCGAAGCAGTCCTCTCTGATATACAGAATATCGGAATCGATAGTAACTCTAACTCTGTCATCACCAGGGATTTGGAATGCCGTTCTGCGGTACGTCGTTCTCAAAACAGGTTGCAATTCTTCCTGCATGATAAAATTTTGTAACGAATCGAAATTATTAGTGGTCTTAACAATCTCATCCTGTCTAGTGCCACTTTCCTTCAATTTGCTCAAAGTTTGTTCTTTGTATTTCTGATCGCCATTGAAAATGAATCCGTTGATGAATTTGGTTTTCATTTCTAACCTGGTCTCTTCCAGTTCTGTATTACCAGTTTGCGGATCCTCGACAACCATTCTCTTTTCAAGGAAAATGGCTGGCTTATCGATAAGTCTACCGATCCACCTCAACCTTAGCGTAGGAGCCGCATTGGTTTTAAGCAATTTGTTGTTATACAACTCGAACTGCTCGTTGTCGAAATATAAAGCGGTGATAACGGGATCAAGCGATTTATCCTGAACAGCTTCCTGATTCTCACCGCTAGAGTTGCTAGACACACCGACCGCATCAGTATCAAGAACATCACATCTATCAATGAGATCGTCGTTCTCGCTTGGCGCAGAAGCATACACAAGCACGGGCAAATGTCTCAAGATCCGCGTCTTGACCTCCATCAAATTATCATCATGAATCCAAAATTTAAAACTCTCAAAATTAGTTTCTCCCGTCAATGATCCTGTCACACTAGAGAATCTAGGCGCATCTTCCAACGATTTCGACACATTACTGAAGTTACTTCTCAAAATATTGTAAAGCAACGATATACGGTACAACAAAGGAGACAATTCTTCAGAATGGAATGGTAATTCCTTCAATCTAACTTCCAACAAAGACTTAACAGAACCATATTTGGGGTGCAATTTATCATGCTTCTTGACAATCTTAACGAATCCCGTATAGTTCAAACGGTAGAAATTATCCAATTCTTGCGCTTCGCTCAATAAATCTTCGAGCACACTTTGAAAAGCATCTGCATCTAAATTCTTAATACTCTCTTCAGAGTTAGTTTGAGACTCTAATCTACCCAATCTCTCCAATAAAGTATTATATTCCTTAATCTGAAATCCATAAACTTTCTCCAATTCTTTATCTAACGCTTCCACAAACCGAGTTTCGTCATGATCATTCCAGGCAAAATCACGATCATCATTCTTCTTTCTAGCTCCATTAGAACTATCTCTAATAACACCTTCTTTCAAAAGTTTCTTCAATCTTTCATAGTCAATATAAGAATCCTTCCAAGGCGGATACACATCATTAGCCAATTTAACACCAAATAACATTACTCACAGTAATCCAACCAAACCACAACCAACAAACCCTGATCTACAATCCTCTTATCCATGCCTTTATATACTGTTGCAACTCTTGACAGCATCTTATTATTAGGCTTCTACACGTGGAGCTACCATTGATTTACGTTTTAAAGATGACCCCCAGGAGAATCGAACCCGCGCTTTTGGCAGTGTCCTGATAGCGATTGATACCTAATTGTACATAGTGTGAGTGTGACATATTCAATTGCAACAGCCAGACTTAGAGGAGCCACCTCCGGAACTGATATTGATGTTCCCCTCTCTTCCCGTACCGGGAGTTCCTGCTAACTTATCGTTATCAATCTTGTCCTGTATCAATCGAGCAAGTGTAAAGAAAATTTCATTAACATTTTCATCGTTCTTGGCACTGGATTCAACAAATGGGATACCAAGTTCCTTGGCTAATGTTTCTCCCTGTTCGTACGTTACAGTTCTTGTATCCATATCGCTCTTGTTACCCACCAATAGTAATTGCGCGTCATCGTTAGCATGTTCGTTGACGGTCTTAAACCATTGACGGATATTTGTGAAAGTTCTTTCATCCGTGACGTCGTAAACGAGAATGATCCCCATGGCTCCACGGTAGTATGCTGTGGTAATGGTACGGAACCTTTCTTGTCCCGCCGTATCCCAAAGTTGTAATTTTGTCTTCTTACCGTTGATATCAACGGTTTTAATCTTAAAATCAATGCCGATCGTAGTGATAAAAGATGGGTTAAATTTATCGTCAACAAAACGTACCAGTAGACATGATTTGCCAACACCAGAATCACCAATAAGTAAAATCTTCATAATCGAATCGTAGCTTTTTCCGTTACCGGAAGACGCAGAAACAGTTCTCAAGCCAGACATCCTAGTGTATAAGTCTTCTCAACGTCTTACGAACCCTAACAGCGCCAGATTCAGACGCTTTCAACTGGTCTTGTCAGCATTCTTGATGTTAACTTGGCTCAATAAGATCCCCCTGCCTACGTTGACTAGTTAAAAAGATGCGGTTACCCGCCTTCACTCTTTGGTTATAGAAGTATACAGATAATACAGGTATCTTAGTCCATTAGGCGTAGTAGCTGCTCCATAGGACTCCCTCGAGGTCTTCTAGTTCTTCTGAGCTGAAGGAGAGACGGTCAAATTTCCATGTATCTGTTCTTACCTTCTTGAACTCGCTAATAACATTCTTGGCCGCGGTTCCTGCGGTACCGTTTGTTCTGGCCCACGAAGATAGCTCGCTGAGTTGTCTTGGAATCCATTTGGGAAGTGGGAACACGTATGGGAACGCTGAAATGATGGCACCTAAACCGAGGATGCTACCGTGGACTTTGACGTCAGTTTTGGAGTATAGCTTCTTTTCTTCCCATGAGTAGTGGGCTAGATCTGCGGCAAAACGGTTAACGAGATTGTCGAGTGTGTCGTTTGAGTCACCCAGGTTGTGTACGATATCAGATAGGACTTTACTTGCTTTCTTTCTTACTTCGACGAATTTCTCATGGTAGAGGTAGCTGACTACAAATTTGAGGATAGCGTCTCTTTCTTCGTTGGTTAGTTGTAATAGTTGTGATGAGAAGAAATGTTGAATGAACTGTAACTGAAGTTTTATCTGGAAGGACGAGGTCATGTTCTTCGAGTCGCATAGCAGCTTTACTAGTCGTTTGATGTTCTCTTTCCTGATGGGCAGATACGATAGCCCAACGTATAGCGTCGAAGGATCCAAACCTGTGAGCTTGCAGACATCTTTGTGTTTGAGAATTTCCATTAAGAATGGGGTAATGTAGTCAGCGATATATGGAATCAACAGAATCTTGTTTGGGCCCCGTGCCATTTCCTTAATCCAGTAAACCATGGTGGAACTCAAATAGAAATATCTTGTTTTCAATATCTCCTGTGGTGTCAAGTCAGCAATCTTCAAGCTCTCGTCAGCGATATTTTCAAATTGTTGTTTAATGAACCGATCGGTGATTTCAGGCATTCGTTTGATTGGTATACCGAGTCCGTTTGTATTCTCATTTTCCTTTATCATTAGCTCATCAACAGAGGACCAGGATGGGCAGCTCTGATTTTGTATAACCGAGGCGAATAATTTTGCGACTGCTTCTCTCACTTGATCATATCGATGATCCATCACAAGTGAGTCAAGTATTTCCGTCATAGCGGGTGTTCTATACTCCATGCTCATAATTATGTTTCGCAACATCAATAGCTTAGAAGCTTGGTGGGCTGGGTCATCAGAGTTTGTGTCCAGTAGTCGATCAATCTTGGCAAAATGACTGTAAAAAGGTTTACATCTTCTGACGTCAACAACTGTCGGTAGCCACCAACAAAGTGTTGTCCAGATTCCAAATGCATCTTGATTCAAATCATGATCTAAGCAGTCGGAAAGAAATTTCTCAACGAAGCTGTCCCTTTCTAGCATGTACTTTGAATTCATATATTTGCTGCCACAAATCAAAGCAGCAAATATTTCAACCGACATGATCATTGACGCTTTGTCATATCTGTTGTAGCTCTCGCGGCATAGCTGAATTATGTCGCTTAAAGTACCATCCATGAAACCGTTCGATATCAGATAGATAATCAAGACAAAAAACGAGACATTACCACTGCTGAACACACCATGAGATTCATTGTCCTGTATCAAATTAGATGTGGTTGCTTCTAACCATTTTTTGGTGATGATGTGACCAAAACAAGCAAGAACTTGACGCTCATTTTCCTTCAATTCAAGCTCAACAACTCTTGGACTAACGGTTTTCAAAGGTGCTCCCCAGCACATCCATCCAACAAACATTTTTGAGTCTATGAAGAAACGAGGATTGTCGAAATTATTCTTTTCTTTCTTGAATTGGGCAACAAAGTCGTGCCTGGATGTATCCCATTCTAAAACAAAACTAGGATCAAAAGAGCTTTTGTAGGCATTGGCGATGTCATAATTATAATTCGCCAAAGAAAAGACTTTGTCAAATACTCCCAAAAAGGATTTAACAGCAAGGTGAATAACATCGGGATGATTAGTCTCTGTTTGTTTAAAAATCGCTTTGATAGCCCCTTCGTCGACGTTTGTTTCCAAATTAGATTGAATTTTGGTGACAAAACGTATAATGAATATAGGTAATTTCCAGCCGATATTCTTTTCTGTGTTCAGCACTTCAATCAGATCATTCTGAAGATCCACCAGAAGCGAATAATAATGCTCGCGCTTCTTATCTTTCGCCAGTTTGACGGCCTTCACTTGCAAGTCTATGGAACGATCTGGTGGTGCCAACTCCCGGATGGCTCTTTCATCGAGTATGCAAATGCTGGAAGGTATTTTGAGACCATTAACGATGTCATTCAAGATTTTATCAGCGTGCATAGAAATTTGGAACTCGTTCACTTTACAGCATTTAACTAGTAAATGAACAAGTTGGCCCAAATTCTTATAGTCGGAAACCAGTTTTCGATTTATCTTTTTAATCATTAAAATCTTCAATATTACCTCTAGCTTCATATAATCCTGTGTGTTGAGGGCCTTTTCCATACCGGCCAGCACTTTTTTGATGATTATAGTGTATGATCCGATAAATTGCTTCATGCAGTGCACCAGACCACCTTGAGCAGGTTTATAAATGTCTGGGTAAACCGAAGTTGAGAGATCAATGATGTCCTTCATCAACTCTGTTTCTAGGCTCGATGGGTAACGGTTGGTCGAACGCAATAAGACTCTCGCCTGATGAAATTCATTAGCTCTAAGTGCCAAACAGGTCCTTGTAAAAGGTTCAGTCAAATCTGAGAGCGCCTGGATGTTCTCAAGGAAATCCAAATCGAGAAATGCGCTAGAATCTTCATTGAAGATAGTTTCCTGTCCCACGTCCGTGAACCATACCTTCATTCCATGTAATAGAATCTGGAAAATGCTTGTGTTATTCTCATATTTTGTCGAAAGAAAGGTGTACAACTTGTGAAAGAACCGTCCGACCTTTGCTCTCAACTTATGAACCTGTAAATATTGCGGATTGAGGAGCTTCTCAGCAGCGGTGACCCCAAAGTGATAATTGCAGGTATATATATCGAGATCTCTGAAGACTAAGCGCGAGCTCATAGAAGAATTCATACCGGCTCCAAAATGAGCACCTGGTTCAGGCGTAGCTATACCCGATGGTGCTTCTGAGGTATCGGTTTCTAATTCCATAATCATATCCTGAGATGCTATGTCTTTCATCTTAACGGCATCGCCTTCATCATCGTATAATTCAGTGCCGCTGGCTTTGTCATCGATGTAGTCGCCATCGCCTTTAGTAGACCGGATTTGCTCAATATCAATGTCAACCTCCTGCGTGTCACAATTGCAATCACGAACACTCTTCAATAGTAGTAACCGCTCCCCGTATGTCTGGGAGTCGGCGGTATGTGGCTTGTTCTTATTGAAATCGGGATCAAAAAGAAGGCTCGAACCTGAAAGGGCGTGAGTAACTATCAGGATATACTTTTGCATTTTATCGACAAAGCCTGAATCGAGCGTTGGTTGCGACATAAGTTCATCAAGCTTTGAGATGCAATGATTAGCCAATTGATCTAAAATCCGAATTGCCAGTGTAACCTCTTCATCAGAAGGAACATGCCATTCAAATTCAATGTTCTCCTTAAGAAATTTGCGATTATCAAATTGCAGACCTCCCCATCTCTCCGACAATGGAATACTTGATTTCTCTGGGAAAAGGCGATAATCAACGACCTCCGTGCTCGTAAGAGTAGCGCAAGTGCTGTGAATTATTATCGAGGTGATGACATCGAGCGGTGGATTCGTAATATTCTCATATATGTAGATCATAAAGTCCATCAATTTTTCACTGTAGTTTAAGATGCAGTCGTGGGATTGTCTTATGACTTCGTTCAATGCAGTCAAATAGAGAACAAGTCTGATGTCTCTCTGTTGTATCTCAGTGGACCCCCGGACTGAGCCGGCTCCTCTTGCGATCTGATCCCGAATGTTGTAAACCAGGGTATCGAATAGAAGAGGACTTAGGCTTCTGTCTCTCCGGACCAGGGCAGAAAGTGGAATAGTGATAAGCTCATATTTGGGATTCTTTTCCTTAAAACCGTCGTTATCCCAAAATTTCCTTTGGAACATGTCGGCGAAAATCTTGAACATTTTTGCATCCATCGATTCCATCATAATCATTGTTGTCTGATTCAATTTGGTCACAAATCCATCCTCTAGATCAACATCGGTAAGTTGAAATAGCTTGTCGATATAAATTCGAAGTACATCTTCAAAAATGCTCGTTGATGCTTTGAATGCTGTTTTTAAAGTTTCTTCCTTGAACGTAAAGTCTTTAGAAGTATCAGTTGATTTAAAGTAATAATAATGCTGCTCAATGAAAGGAAGAGTATGTGACGCAAATGACAAATACTCGTTATCTTGCACAAAATTCTGTAGTGGGATGAAGGAAGAAATTGAAACAATGCCATTGATGATGTTGCTTGTAAGTTGGATATCATTCATGTCAATCTTCGACACAATCATAAGTAATACATTGGTGATATGCACTCTGTAGAGGTTATCTTCTGCCATGTATCTCACTACCCGGTTGAACTGTTTTAATGCCGCAATTAACCTATGCGACGAATTGACATATTCGCCTGCCAAAGCATCATAAAGGTCGGTTAAAACTCTCTGGAATATCAGGTCGGAGTTGCATGGTGATAAATCCAGTAGATATGCAAGGCAGGAAATATAATGGTTGGCCACATCGTTGTTTTTGTTTTGAGCACCTACTACAAGCAGATTCAAAAAGATTTTGACCATCTTGGAATTGCAATGAGCATTGAGCGTAATTTCTTGAGAAGAAGCATTCTTTTTGATCTTTTGCTCTTTCTTACTCCTAGTATGGTACATTTTGATAAATGCATGCACGAACTTCGATATTGATTTTGTCCAGAATCCGCTGTTGGAGGGGTGTACGAAGGTCTCAATTGATTTAGCTAAAGCTGTTAATTTCTCGAAATAGCGCTCTGTTTTGCAACCATTTAGGGCATAAATAAAAGGTTTAACCGTCCGAGAATAAGAGTGTATTTGACCATCTGCTCGTAAATGATTCTGCAATCTATTGAAAATGAACGACATTTGTTCTTCTGTGAAAATCAAATAGTCATCATTTGAATTCGCGACTTCTTCCAATGTGAGAGATCCCTTCAAGATCCTCCAATGAGCGTCCTCAACCACAGTGCCCATAAAATCGTACATGTGGGTATCAATACCAACGGAAGGATTTAACGAGCTCCAAAACCCAAAGCAGAACGGGAAATAATCAGTGATCTTAGCCTCCTTGTTGTAATGGTATGGAACGAAAGACGTAACTATGGGCATTACAGTCGACATTGACGATGGAGCGAGACTGGAGAGAAGCAGTTTCATGGTACTACTCAGAATGGTAGTGTCCCTTTCATCGTAGAATGGTTTAGCGCTATGCGCTAATTTCAGCAGCAGCCTTAAAAGTTGTAGATCATCCTTCAAAGATACATCGTAGCGAACATAATCAGGATCGGGATAGGGTAAAAACTCGATCAAAAAATCTAACATTACTTTGTGATCCAATATGAGTCCAGCATCGAGCAACAAATCGGTAAAGTTTGTTTCATCGTCATTCGGACAAACCAAGGAAGTAAACATATCAACATGCATCTGCCTGTAAACCTTTTGACCCTGAACCAAAGAAAGATAATAATACACTTTCGCCAGCGATTTCCTTAACGTAATGGGGAATTCAAAATGCATACAATTCTTGAATTCATTGGTCCAATGATTTACATTAATAATAGACGCAGATTTTGCAGTAATTTTACCAGTCGCATTAAAATCAGGACCAACCACATCAATAAACTCGTTTTCATCATAAAGATCGTCCTCATCTTCACCCTCATCAAAATCTGTGATATCATTATTGGCTGCCTCCGAGTCGACAATATCACTTGATAAACGAAAAAGATCTGTACTCAACGCCAAAGTATCTATCTCATTTTTCAGCTCCGCCAGATCCTTACTTGAAATGTTTATCAGACCCTGTATATCCATAGACCCAATGGCAATGTATAGATTGACAAGCACATGACAAAGATACCTCGCCTGATCTTTATGCGATTCCGTCTTATACGGCAGACACTCTTCAACTGCAAATGGCGGTTTCACAGCTCTACTAAACCATTTAGAATTTGGATCATAAATGTTCTTCAAATGTTCCGTCCTATCATCGACAAAATCAAGCCCATAATGCTCTAACCTTTGTTGTAAAATATCTTCAGAATCCATTCCATTAAGTAATCTTGGAGATCCCGGTCTTGGAGTCGCTGACTTGGCTCTCATTTTCCCACCAAGTCCCAAATCCGGTGATAAAAGTCGTTGTCTCTTGGAAGAATCATCACCAGAACTCGAGCTACATCTCCAATTTTTCATTTCAAGTCCCTTCAATTGTGATAAAGTCTTATTCTTGACTGGAATTGGTGCTTTTATCTCATCAGAAGCTGTCATTTTCCTATTCTTGAATTGTCCTTTTATCTCATCAGAAGCTGTCATTTTCCTATTCTTGAATTGTCCTTAGGCTTTACAAAAAATGCACACCGTTGCTTAATGATTCCCTATGATAAAAGCTATTCAATCTGCACTCTCAGCACCAATCAATACACCTGGCTAAGCTCCTTTATAATCTATAAAGCTTCCAGGTCTTACCTTGTTGAAGTGGCAAATTCATCAATGGTCGTTGATGATGCGACCCTAAATCTTGACACCATCCAGTATATAAACTGAATGGATTGAAGACCCAGCTGATGGTTTGTATTACAATTAGATGGCTAGTAGATAGCTAAGTGATTAAAGCCGATCAATTGGCATAATTCTTGAGATTTAAAGTTACAACTCTTGATGTGTTCAATTCTTGTTGCCTGTAGACGCCGACGAGACCATCTGATTTTTCAAACATTGAGTTCTTGAGTGAGATGACGATGAATTGAAGGTTGGAGTTACCATGTCTCTTGATATAGGTAGCGATTCTCTCAACGTTAGCTGTATCTAAAGCCGCGTCAACTTCATCTAGGACGAAAAATGGACTTGGTTGGTATGCATTTATGGTGAAGAGAAGTGCGAGTGCGGCGACAGTCTTTTCTCCTCCGGATAGATATTCCATGTCTTTGAATCTCTTGAGAGGTGGCGTGGCATGGTATCTTATTCCTGCGTTGAAGGGTTCGTCTTCGTCTTCGAGCGTTAGAGACGCGCTGCCGCCTGCAAGTTCGCTGGTTGTATTGGGATTTCTTGTTAGTTCTCTGTACACTGCATCGATGTGGTCGCTAACGTATTCGAAGGCTTTTTCGAATAAGGATTTTCTCTTTTTCTTGATCTTGATGAATTGTGCGAGTACTTTCTTCTCTTCTTTGCGGAGTTGTTCTGTTTCAGCGTTGATTGAGCTGAATTTGTGTTGTGCTTCGTTGAACCGGTCTGTTGCTTTGGCATTTGGTTGTAGATAGCTGAGTGATTCGTCGATTTGTTTTAGGCTTTTCTCGAATTCCTTCCGCACAGCGTCTTCGTTTTTGTTCTTGTATTTGGCGGGTAGAGAGTTGTAGTCAATTTCAATTGCTGTGGAGATTCGAATGGCTTCGCCGTCTAGTCTATCGATTGGTAGGTTTTGAAGATCGATATCGGAGTTTATTGGGATCTCTATGCTGGATAGTTTGCAGTTTTTTAAAACACACATTCTTTCGAGATCCTCTTTCTCCTGTAAATCTTGAGTTTCATCTTTTTCCCTCCTCAAATTCTCTAAGGAAGCATTGTATTCTGCAAGCACTTCTTCAGTCGAACTCATACTACGTTGCGTTTCGGCCACTTTTGCTTCAAGCTCTTTCAGTTTTTCTTGATGACGTTTGATGTTTTCTTCAAATTCCTTGACCTGCGCATCGACAGCTTCTTCCTGTTGTTGCAACGACTGTAGCTCAGCAACCGCATTCTGAAGGTCGGATTGGGTCTTCTCAAATCTTTTTGACGTTGCAGTCAACCTGTCGTTTTCGAATTGCAGCTTGTTTTCAACATTCAAAATCTGTTTTTGTAATTCTTGTAGTTCTTTGCTCTGTTGTCTCTTCAGATCTCCATAATGAGCTTCGTATTCCTTTATGCTGAAGCCTAGTCTATCAGTGAACTCTCGAAATATTTCAGCTTGTAGTTTATCTTTTTCCTTCTCCAATTCTTCCAGAGATTTGTTGATACCATCGAGTTTTCGCTGAAATTCAGAAATTTTTGGACTATACTCATCTTGTATTAAATTCTCATGATACTTGATGTCTGTATTCAGATCATCTAAATTTCGCTTCGATTGTGTAATTTGTGTTCGTAGACTGGAAGTCTCGGAATTCAGTAAAGATATGCTTCCTTCAAGTTCTCGAGCTCGCGCCGAGCAAACTCGACTATATGAGGCGGTTTCTTCAATCTGAGCCAATAGTTTGTCCTTCAAATTCATCAAGCTTTGATACTCTTCTTTGTCCCAACGATTAGTCGACTCTTTTGAAATACCACCTGTCATTAGGCCGGCTCTATTTATCAGTGCACCTTCTAGAGTTACCAGCTTTGCTTTAACGTTCTTGTTCCATTTGAGATCTTTTGCGACTTCTAAAGTGTCGCAAATAATGGAGTCCGAGCAAACATATTGCATAGCTCTTTCATATTTTGGGTCAAAAGTTATAGCATTAAGCGACAAGATGCAGCCCAAGCTTTCAGAAACCGGCATCGAGGGTGTTTCGACATCAATTGTATCCAGCGGGATGAATGAAGCGACCCCAGCCCGCTGCTTCTTTAGATAAGCAATACAATCTTGGGCGACTGCTAGAGTTTCGACGATAATTGAATCAAAATTCCTACCCAGAACAGTGGAAACAGATAGAGCGTACTTTTCTTTCTTTGGCTGGCAAAGATCGCAGACTAATCCTTTAACACCCGGGAAGAATTTTTTCAACGTTGCTACATTCTCTCTTAGCTTTCTTTCCTTGTTCGTCTCTCGCTGATTGGCGCTCAAGTCATCGATTTTTATTAATGTCTCCCTAAGTTTCTGGTTCAAATCGTATTCTTTATTACTTGAAGACCCGATTGCAGATTGAAGACGTTTCAATTCTCTGATTTCGTCGCTTTGCAATGAGTTTTTTTCATTCAAATTTGCCTCTAACTCACTGATTTGTAATTGCAATGTCTCCTTTGCTGGAGACAGTTCGTCAGCAATTCTATTCTTTGAGATATCCTGCCTTTTTCGAATTAGCTCAATATCATCTAGTATTTCCTTCTTAGTATTTTCGAGTAATGATGTCTTGTTCTCTATTGAGAACCCTCCAGAACTCAGATAATTTTCCTTGAGGGAGGCATAAAGTTTCAGATCATCATCACTTAACTGATAATCCTGTGTTTGTTTATTCGAATTTTTAATTTCAGCTTCATAGGTTTGCTTAGCCTTGCTTACAACTTGCAATTGATTTCTGAACCTTTCAACATATGACTGTTGTCTTTCAATGTCTCTTTTCATAGCTTCAATTCTGTTTTCTAGATTGCTTATACGCTTAGCAGCAGTGCGTTGTGATAACTTGATGGGCAATAATTGGCCCTCTACTTGCTCTTTATCTTTGATTTGATACTTCAGCGCATCTTTTTGCTTCATGATCAGGGCATTTTCTCTGACAAGAGACTCTTTGGTCTTCTCTATTCTCTTCTCTTCGCTAGCGATCTTCCCCTTCAAACTTCTCATTCGGCTCTCACATTCGGAAAGTTTCTGCCTGTTCTCCAGTTTCCGTTGCTCCAAATCATATAATTGCCATAGTGCTTGGTGTTTTTCAAGCTCAATTTTCCGATTAACTTGTTTCTCAAACTCTTCATTCTTATTGATACCTTCCTTGTAAGTCCTCATCTCCGCATGAATTCTTCGCCTATTCTTGATCATCTCCGCTGTAGATTGCCCCAATGTTTGTACTTTCTCCTTCAACATATCATATTCTTTCTTGTACTGAATCGATCCCGAAACTTCTTCGAAAAGATTGGTCAATTCCATCGCTGATTGAGAAGCTATTTGAACAACATCACCTTGAAACACCAAGAAATTCTTGGCCTTAATTAAAATGTTTTCTTCTTCCAAGAAACTTGCATATTTCTTATAACTGACCGCTTCACCGTTCATCTTATACGTCGTATCTCCATTTTTCGATATATATCTTCCCAATTCCACCGTTACATCGCCCTTCATGTAAAAAGCTTTCACATGTGCAGTCGCAGGACTATTCTCTAACTCAACATCACTTTCTTCACCATCCTCTCCCACTACCCCTCGATAAATCAAATCTTTCACAGCGCTCGATCTCAGATGCCTGCTCCTAACACCAAGCACAAACGAAATGGCATCCATCATGTTCGATTTCCCGGAACCATTTGGCCCAATAATACTCGTAAAATTCGAATCTCCAAATCCTATTTTCACAGTCCCTTTATAGGACTTGAAATTATACAATTCCAATCCAACAAGTCGACCCATACCAACCTTCCAAAGATCTCAAACGACTCACAATTCACCTTCATACACCTTCATTCCTTGATCAAACCATCGATAAGACGCGTCTTTGTTGATCTTAAAGATCTTGAAACTCTTGACGCGTCATGATCACTATCGACGGCCTCACTATAGACGAACGTGCTTATCGGATATTACCCGGACTATATAACGAGCATGGCCGGGTAACGCCAATGAGTAACCGGGTAACGGTATTCGAGTAACTTGGTAGCGCCATTCCTTAAAAATGAGTTACTCAATGCCGTCAACAACGACCACGAATTCCGAGTTACTCAATTATGAAAAGCAGGTGAGTCGTTTCGTATATTATGATACTCATTGAACAAGCCTGAGTATATAGCATATTCGGGTTGATAGATCGGATGAAGTTCTTTCTATCAGTTAAACAAGTTCTGTAAGCTCCACATGCCCATCAGGGTTGCTTAGTATCGTAGTGAGAGCTTCGGATGCAAGTGCGGGGAAGAACTCCAAGTTTCCCAAGCAATTGTTGCCTTGAATCAATACATATATTGCTGTAACGTCGAGTAAAATTAAAATGGTCTTGTTTTTGGAATTTATAGTTCTGTATTGGATCACGACATTGACTGCAGGAAGGAAGATCAAGAATGCAGATACCGAGATCGTCGTGCCGAAGACCAGCAGTTGCATGAGATTTGCAAGCCATTGCTGAGCTTCATGGATACGAGGGGAAGATATCTGGGCCGAAGAGGTGTTATTCACAGGTAGTCTAGACGTTGGTATACTCATTCTGGCTGTTCATCGTCGAAGAAACGCCGGCTCTTATTTAAAGATCGATCTACAATCACATATGGAGCGCCTACTTGGTCTATATATTGTCAGGGTTATCTGCATTCGCAGCTATTCCAAAATCAAGCAGCTCGACGTAGCTGTGTCCATCCTTTTCGACCGCTGCGACCAAAGTACTGCCCTTGAAATTTACCGACCAGATTTGGTCAGCGTCCCGCAGTATATTGGAATGGACCAGTTTTCCGCTTCGCAGGTTGTAGACATTGAATTGGCCTTCTGAGCCACTTACCAGCAAGTTATCGCTCACGTAGAAAGTAGTTATGGCGCTCAAATTGCTGTGGTGGTATGCAAATTTTCTCGAATAATCGTTGGAATCCCAGCCTCTCAGGCTGCCGTCAGCAGCAGCGCTCACCAGAAACTTCTCTGAAAGTCGCAGTAAACCGACTAATTGGGTATGACCCTGCAGGGTCGACATCGAACCTGATATCTTTGTACAAGGAGCCAGAGAGGACGTGACAACGGTACAGGTGCCGTTATTCCAAATGTTTTGTAAGTCCCAGACTTTGATCGTGGTATCCATGCTGGCGGAGATGCATCTAAATCTCTTGTAATCGTAAATGGTCGAATAAATTCGATCGGTGTGCCCGGTGAGGATGTATAGACATTTCATCTGTGCAATATCCCAAACCATGAGGTTGTTGTCGTAGGAACCGCTGATTACTATATTCCCATGGCCTGAGACCGTACGGACGGATGCCATGTGGCCTCGAAGCACACCGACGAAGTAAGGGTTCTCCTCGGGCGTATTGTAGACGAGTGGCCATTCCTGTGTCGCCGTGCTGGGCTCTCGTGGCAGTTTCCATACGTGTAAGGTGTTGTCACGCGACCCCGTGACGATGTATTTTATGTTCTTATACTCGACGATATCCAAACATCTCACCGTCGAAGCATGACCCTTGAATACGTGCGTGCAGCAGCCACGTTTGATATCCCAGACTCTAACGCTTCGATCCGTCGATCCACTCACTAAGATCCCGTCTCCGTCATATTTCAATGCCCACACACCGCCGTCGTGACCGGTCAATTCCAGCATAAACTGTTTCTTCTGCGCATCGTAAACTCGAATCACCTTATCGTCAGCACCAGTGACAACGTAATCATCTTCAAACTGCAAGCAGGTAACCACACTTGTCATGTGACCCCTCAAAGTAGTCCTTTGTGGGACGAAATCAGGATTATACCAGTTCTGTAGAACCCTGCAGCTCTCGAGGAAGTCGAGTTGGTATCCTTCTTCTTCATGTTTGATCTGCGGATACTTTAACCGCAGTCTAGATGAGTATTTCGCAAAATTTTCCTTCGACACAAAGCTCTCTGTGAGCAACAACTGTCTCCACAGATGCGGTGTTGAATTAATCAATTCATTCCATCTCTTGCAGGTCTGCAAACATTGCACGATATCCGAAAACGACAGGTTGGTCAGGATCTTGAGAACGATCTCAAGCGGCAGCGAAGACAAAAAATCCCGCTTTAAATTATCTCTGATCAGTGTCCCCAGATCCGACAGCTCTCTGCGATCCAGACTCGATACCAACTGGAATAAAAGATTTTTATAGCACACGGGCGGTAGCTCGCTTCGCACCATCGACACCACATCGTTCGTATACATCTGTGAAACGGCTCTCATATTCTCGCTATCATCAGCCCTAGGAGTCCCCACACTGGGTGAAGCCAGCGGCGACAGCGGTAAAGTCTCTTCGACCACGTCGCCAGCGATCGCGACCGCACCAGATGCGCTCGCACCACTACTCACCGCCGCAACAGCAGCAGAATTCGTCTCGGGACCTGTCCCAAGGATCTGCTGAGCAGCAGACAACAGAATAGCCTTACGAACCTCCTCTTCAGTACCAGATTCACAATTCACTACTTCAACCTCCCCGTCACGTGCTCGTGGTGTATTTGCCGTTGTACTCACTACCCTCGGCCTCTTACAATCTTCCTTCTCCTCAACAACTTGACTACTCTCACGTCTACGTCTCTTGACCGTCGTCCCCAACCCAACCGCCAAACTACTACCGTCACCACTTCCTTGAACACTTTCCTCCCTTATCCGGTACTGATACGGGACCGGAATTTTCAAAAGGGGATACTCTGGCACTGTAACGTCTCTCATCTAACCGTCAACCCCTACAAGGCCATTCCCAAGTAAATCTACTTATCATACCATCAATCTCTAACTATACTCTAATATGCTTACATTACGAAAAAACTCGGATCCGCCGTCGCTACCCGGCTTCGCCATCTTACCCGGAGTCTCAATTACCCGCCTTTCAGTCTTACCCGGATTTTCCCACGTGACCAAAATATCCCGGACTTACCCGGACGTTACCCGACTTGCAAGCTTACCCGGCATCCGGACTACCTGTCCGAACAGCCGATCCTCTCTGCCGTCGTTATCTGCCGAGTCCTCATAGACACATTTCAACGACTATCGCTATAATTCATACTCGTTAAACTCATTGACAATCTCTTCAAATAACATACGGCACTTTTTTGTTGTTGTTATTATGATTTCTTATCCTTGTAATACGGCGACCTTTCACCAGTTCGATAACGTATGGTCGCTACGGCATCCCATCTAACCATCCACATTCCAATACTATCTCGTACAATATTTCATAAACCTTATCTTATTAATCAATCTTGATGGAATGCCAAGAGATAGACATTTCGAGCCGTATTGACTATGCGTATAGTCGTAATATGGTAGATAGACAGACAAAGACAGGGCCTTGATAATGGAAGAATTTCATTGTAGAGAGATATGGCATAATTGCGATGCAGCGGGATCTGTAGTAAAGATGAGGTTCCGTAGTTGATCTTTGTAGAGAATTCGGCCGATGTAGTGGTTTGTCTTGTCAGTTATCTTGGATGGGTCGATTATCTTAATGGATTGCTTATCAGATTGGTAGTCTTAGAGTGGATCAGTAGTGTTTGTAGGTGTATATAAGCAGCGGTGGGTTGTGGGCATTGATCATGGTTCCGATGGAGTGGCATTGAACAGGAATAGAGCAATTGGTATGAGCTTCGTACGTGATGAAAAGACCGGCAAGGTGCCGGTGGTAAAGGATTCTGAGCTTCATAATGTCGAGGTGGAGTATTTGCAGGGACCGGAGTCGTTTGAACACTCGGCAGAGAGCAGTGATGGTCAACCGCGTTCGAGATGGAGAAGGATTATGGATTCCTTTAAGGAAGCAGAGCAGATTGAAGTGGATCCCAACTTATCGGAGGTGGAGAAGGCTGCATTAAGGACTGCATCGGCTCCCTTGCAACATCATTTGAAAAATAGGCATTTGCAAATGATTGCCATTGGTGGTGCTATTGGTACTGGGTTGTTTGTTGGTAGTGGTACGGCTTTGAGAACTGGTGGTCCCGCTGGTATTATTCTCGGTTGGGCTCTCACTGGTATGATGATATACTGTATGGTGATGGCGACAGGTGAATTAACCACGGTTTTTCCAGTGGCTGGTGGGTTCACCACTTTTGCTGTGCGTTTCTTGGACGAGTCACTTGGGTTTGCATTGAATTTTAACTATATGTTGCAATGGTTAGTGGTGTTACCGTTGGAGATTGTTGCTGCTTCGATCACAGTTAACTTCTGGGGTACCGATCCCAAATATCGTGATGGATTTGTTGCATTGTTCTGGGTTGTTATTGTTTGTATCAATATGTTCGGTGTCAGAGGTTATGGTGAAGCAGAATTTGTGTTTTCGATTATCAAAGTGATTACCATCATCGGTTTCATCATCATGGCCATCGTGTTGATCTGTGGTGGCGGCAAGGACCACCAGTACATCGGAGCCAAGTACTGGTACCACCCTGGTGCGTTCGTCGGAGATACCGCTGCAGATCAGTTCAGAGGTTTCTGTTCTGTGTTCGTGACCGCTGCATTCTCCTTTGCTGGTAGTGAATTGGTCGGTTTGGCTGGCTCTGAGGCTACTAACCCTAGAAAGTCTATTCCCGGTGCTGCAAAACAAGTTTTCTGGAGAATCACTTTATTCTATGTGCTTTGTCTATTATTGATCGGTATGCTGGTTCCATATAACGATCCACGTTTGATTGGTGCTTCTTCAGTTGATGCTGCAGCTTCACCATTTGTCATCGCCATTGTTAGTCACGGTATTAAAGGTTTGCCCAGTGTTGTTAACGTGGTCATCCTTATCGCCGTGCTTTCCGTCGGTAATTCTGCCATTTACAGTTGCTCCAGAACCCTGGCGGCTCTGGCAGATCAAGGTTTCTTGCCCAAGATCGTTGGTTACATCGATCGTGGCGGTAGACCACTGGTAGGTATCGCAATTTCATCATTATTTGGTCTAATTGCATTCGTCGCTGAATCTAAAAAGGAAGGTGAAGTTTTCAATTGGTTGCTTGCCATCTCAGGTCTATCATCTTTATTCAGTTGGGCTGGTATTTGTCTCTGCCACATCCGCTTCAGGTCAGCTCTTGCTGTTCAAGGTAGATCCACAGATGAGTTGCCCTTCAAAGCTCCATTAGGTGCCTGGGGTTCCTACTGGGGAACCTTCATGTGTTTCATAATGTTGGCAGCTCAATTTTACATCGCCCTGTTCCCAATTGGCAGTAAACCAAACGCTTCAGATTTCTTCTCTGCATATTTGGCATTTCCTATCGTGCTGGCATTTTACATCTTCCATAAGATCTGGAAGAGAAATTGGAAATTACTCATCAAATTGGAGGATTTGGATATCGATACCGGCAGAAGAGAAGTTGACGTGGAATTATTAAAACAGGAATTGGCTGAAGAAAGAGCTGCGCTCGCTGCAAAACCATTCTACATCAGATGGTGGAGCTTCTGGTGTTAAACTGGAACATCAAATTCTAATCAAAGATGTGTATTAAAATAATCAATCATGATCTGGATGCTTCCCAGGATAAAGAATAAAGATCTTTACAGATATTTCATAAAAGCTTGGTTTTTTTAATGTTTAGTACGCTATATAGTACTTTCAGCCAACAAAGAACAATAAACTGTGAATATGACTAATTCGCATTCTACTCGCATTAGATAGTCTACAAGCCAATGAGATTGGCTATTGAACCCCTGCCCGCAATACAAGTAAATCCGACGGCATCGCCTTCAAGATCAGATTAAATACTTGATGATTTCTTGACCGCATTTTAATTCAATTCGTTCGTCTTAGAGTGATTCTTAGTAGTTTGACGTCGTGCTACGCTTAATTGAGGAACTCAGTTGTTATGCCAGATTCAGTGGTCATTGTAGGAGCGGGAGTCATTGGATTGACAATTGCTCATCAATTGTTGCTGGATATTCAATGTCAATCGAGTGGTAGATTAAAGAAATTGACGTTTATCTCGAGAAATTATCCCAATGACAAGCCATTGACTCATGAATATACTTCACCGTGGGCAGGTGCTCATTTCAGACCTTTCCCACATAGACAAGAAACTTATGAGAGTGATAGGAGAGAAAGTGGGTACACGAGAGTGACTTATAGGTTTTTCCAACAGTATGCTGCAGAACATCCAGAATCGACTATTGAGTTCATGAAAGGTGTTGACTGGTTGGAAAACCCGAGTTCCGAGTATCTGGGTCTGGGACCGGGTCTCAGTAAGGACTCATTGACAGATCTTAGAACGCTTTCTAAGCGGGAATTGCCTTCTGGCGTCCACTACGGCTGTGAGTACCTCACCTGGTGCTTAAACGCTCCCGTGTATCTGAAATTTCTGCAATCGCAGGTGGAACAACTGTGTCTGAGACTTAACATCCCATTACAGTTCTCCAGGGTCAATTTAACCTCTCTGCAAGACATCGAGAAGTGGTTCGGCGATACCAACGTGATCTTCAATGCCACTGGAACTGGTCTACAATACTCTGGCGGCTACGATCCCAAATCTTTCAACATCAGAGGCCAAACTCTTCTTTTGAACGTCCCCGAACCGAACTCCATACGCTACGCCAACACGACTATAACACATCAAGGAAATGACGGATTGTGGACCTTTGTCATCAAGAGACCAGCCGTCAATGGCAACCCCCAATATATCCTAGGAGGTACTAAGCAACTAGACGATGATCTTATTGTGCCTCGCGAAGCGGATACCCAGGCGCTTTTATCGAGAGGACGAAAGTTGTTCCCAGATCTCGTCTTCCCAGATGGCTCATTCGACATCGTTAGAGTCAATGTGGGTTTCAGACCAGCAAGACAAGGTGGAAGCAGAATCGAACTCGAGACTTCGCCAAATAACGGTCTCAAGGTCGTTCATGCCTACGGGTTTGGCGGTATGGGCTACGAAGTATCTGTCGGGGCTGCTCAGCATGCCATCAGACTCTACAAGTCAAAGCCTAGCAGGCTTTGACCGCCTTTCTATAGACTAGGCGGTATAAGTGCTCTTATCACAAGAGACGTCCTTACAGTATACTTTGACCTAACCTCCTTTAACGAGCTTATAAGCACAAGTAACCACTCTTGAAGCAAATTAACCACTTATTAAGGTCAACATAGCTTATTTACACGATGGCCCAAAGCAAAGACGTTGTTCCCCGAGTTCCCGATGGCTGGAAGGCAGTATTTGATGAAGAATATAAGCAATGGTTTTTCGTTGATCTAAGCACCAAGAAATCTCAATGGGAAGCACCAAGAGGCACTGAATGGCCTCCTAGTAGACCTAGTGGTCCACCACCTCCACCTGCATACGATTCACAACCACAACAGCAACAACGCTACGCTCCTCAGCCTTCACAACAGTACTATCCGCAACAGACGCAGCCAATGTATCAACAGCCAATGTACCAGCAACCAATGTACCAACAACCAATGTACCAGCAGGCTCCTCCACAGAGAAAGAACCACGCGATGAGAAACGGTCTGCTTGGAGCAGGCGCTGGTATGGTTGGCGGGTTCCTGCTGGCTGATGCCATGCAACCCGATGTTATCGTCGAGAATAACTACGAAACTGTGTACGATGGAGGAGATTTTGACGGAGGAGACTTTGGTGGTGACTTTTAAACAACTACGATTTGCGGGTTCATTCTTATATAGACGATAAATGGCAGGTAGACCGTTTCAATGCTTTATAAAGCGTAGAAAGCCATAATAGCATGGTTCTTGATCAACTGTTCTTATAAGAGCGTCGTGGTAGACGGAGCGAAAGGTCTTATAGGATCAGTAACTAACTAGAGGTTAGTTGAAAAGTACTAGTTATCTTCAAGGTTGGCTATCAGTCTAGTGTTCAAGACTAGGAGGATTGATAATGAGGAAGAAAGTATACGATCCGATTCACGATGTTTTCCAGAACCAGGCAGAAAGCGATGAGGACTCAAAGAGAGTTATAAATGATCAAATATGTGGATCTCTAGGAGTGGAAATTGGTGATGATGACGATGATATGAATACTGAGAGCGAAGAAGATCACGGTAGTCCGATAAAAGGGTTCCCAGTACCTTCTGTTACTACCAATAGGAAAAAGATGAAAGAATCGAGCAAATATAATAGACATTTGAAGAAACCAGATGGTGAATTCTTCTCTCGAAAGGATTTACAATTTCATTTCTTGAGAAGGTTATTACTTGATGAACGACCTCTCTTTACAAATATCTTTAAAGAGGTTTATGCGAAATCTATGGCACCGCTATCTGTGGGACGTAATGCAGCCAGAGTGAGCGATAAGGCGTATGATGCTAGAGCATTTGTGTTTAATGATAAACTAACGTTTTCACAGCATTACATTCTCACCTTGGCATCTTCTACCAAATGCTCTAAAGTGTTGAGAGATAAACTGTTGCTGGATCATCAAGTTGCGTTCTCTACCTGCATACTGGCGTTGCTGGTGAATATGGGGAGACTGAATACGACTATAAATTTTTATTTGGAGATGACATCACAGTTGCGAACTTTCCATTCTGTACCTTGTTTGCAATACAAAGTGGCAGATTTAAAATCACTACAGGATACACCAAGGTTAAAATCAATCTTAAAGAATTTACCCGTTGGGAACGAACAAATCGATTTAGCTGAATTTTATGAGACGCCAAGACCGGTCAATCATAAATTGAACGTTGTGAATTTGCTTTTCACTCTGTGCGATAGCGTAAGTTTGATCAATTTAAAGTTCCTCTCGAAATACGTTGACACAGATGGCAAGACCGTCTCATTGTTCAATATACTCGATTCACCAGGTTATGAGCCAGAAGATAGGTGCAACGTTCTACTGTGGCTTTTATACATCCATGCGGAAACTGATCTATCGGAGGATGCAATTCAACGATCCATCAAGATCTTCACTCAGGACGACAAGCTTCCACTAAGGCCCACAGACGAGGACTACGATAAGGATCCTCAGGACGAAATCGATTTTGGTCTGCAGCAACAAGCCAAGAGGAAGGAGTTCCTGAAGCGGATCAAGCACACGGACACTGATGACAAGGAAGTCCAGGAAGAAGAAGAAGTAAAAGAAGAAGAAAACGAGCAAGAAGAAGATATCAAGCAGGAGGAATTAGACGAGACATTACAAGAGACGGACTCTTTGGAAGAAGAGATTTCAAGGCCTGCCACTCCTCCGCGCAAGAGACGAGAAGTGACAAAGGATAAGAAGGAGGTCAAGAAACGAAAGATTGAGCCTACCGCACCCGTGGCGGTTAAGAGCGAACCACAGAACAATGAAGCAGATAGAATTGACTATCTCATCGAGACGGATAAGAACAAGATTGTTGGGAAGCTCGGACGGACCGGCCGCAAGACGGGCGAACAGTTCGTTCGAGATCTGCTAGAGTCGCAAGGACCCGTACGGTGGAAACGGCGCGATCTTGGACTAGTAAAGATTTTCAACGAATACGAGGATATCCCCATGGCATCCGTAATTGGCATCAGAGGCAAGAAACGGAAGAAGTTCAAAGACAACGTGCTTGGATTCGAGACTGATTTTCTAAGAACTTTCCACGCCGCTAAGAAAGTAATGCTGCAACATCAGGACTCCGATGATGACCTTCACGAAGCCTTCCAGTTATAAACACAGACAAGCCTTACATAATTCCTGTAAACCCAGGCTCACGCCGTATTCCTTGAGCAGCCCAGTCTTAATCTGCTCGATATCGATCGGTTCGCCAGACCCGTTGACCAACGTCGTAGCGATCGTCGTCGAGGGCCACATGTCCGCAACTTCAATGAGCCATTGGACTCGCAGCACGGCTGCCGGTGAAGCCGACCTTGCAAACCTAATGCACGTCTCCGATTCGCGTTCCACCGTCACGAGACTGGGATACCTCGATATCGTCGATTCCAGACGAGCAAACTCAGCGGATCTACGCTCGCGAAGCGAGTCGAATTCGAAACAACCCAGCAGAATCCGTGACGGGTTCCGGCACCGAACCAAGTCGCGCAACAACCATCTATCGTTCCGAGACACATCTTGCACCTCGCAACTCACAAGAACAGCATCCCGATATTTCAATTTCAGCTTCACATGGAACCCAGGTCGTAATTTGCTGAACTGAGCCTTGACAACCATTTCCGTTGCCGTCGCATCCTCGATACTCTCGACCTCCAGCTCCACGCCCGCGTAGAGTTCTCGCAAGCATTGCAGCCTCGCTTGCATATTCAGCAACGGCAACGTATCGCTCTTGGTCGCTAGCTCTCGTTGCAAATCGCTAGTCCCATCAATCGTCTCCACGGCTGTTCCAACAGTTGCTGTCCCGGGACGGGACAGCAACACAAGATCCATAAGCCTTGCATCCGCAACACCAACGTTCCCTGACGTCTGTTTCCGACGTTTCAACGATTCAACCTCTTGCAACAGACGATTCCTCCTGGAGATCAACGATTCCCGTTGCTCACGAAGCCGTATCAGCTTCAACTCTGACTCGGGCAACAGCCCGTCCTCGAGCTCGCTCGAGGACCGGGCGTGCCCGACACCAGACGCGCTGCTGCTCCTGGGACCCGTCGAGTCAGAAGTAAAATCCATACAGACTTAAACTTTTTCGTTACTTAGACGATCCGCTTATGCTGATCCATTGCAACTACATACTAACTACTTCTTAGGTTCACCACCGTGAACAGAAGACGAAACGTACTCAACAGCTTCGTTCAACTTACTCTTGGCAGCATCAACGTACTGACCGGCAGTATCGGCAATCGACTCGCCCTTGGCCTCGTCCTTACCCTTCTTGGCAGAGTCGTGCACACCCTGGGCGACACCTTTGTCTTGTTCCGGTTGCATAGCGCCCGCGACTCTGTCCGCCGCGTCGGTAACCTTCTCCTTACCCTGTTCCATATAAGATTTTTGAGAGTCTGGCTTAGCCTTCTCGGATAGTTTTTCGCTAAAGTCCTTTCTACCTGCGTCAGACATTGTTGATTGTAGTGATTTGTTGTTGATGATTGTTTTATAGACAAGAAAGAAGTAAACGAGAGAGAGATACGAACTTGATAACGAGAGGCAACTGTGGTGTGCTTATATAGGATGCGATCTTAAAGTTGGACTCGACAGTTCGGCGGCTATGTGTTAGTGATACGTCACTATATGTTTGCTCTGAACTGTGGAAGGGATCGACCCATTTTCAGTTTTAGTGTAGTTAGTATGTGTTGATTATTGCTTTGCCAGCAACTTGACTAGTTGTTGCTATCTTGCTTTATTGCTACTTGAAATTCAGGTTTATCGTTAGAAGTGATGGGCAAGCAATGGAACCTCATGGAACCCCATGGAATGTCATGGAAAAAAGTGGTCACGCGACTTGTGGTTGCGGCCGGGTAAAACTACGGACCGGGTAACGTAGTCCGGGTGATCTGTGTGTCCGGGTGACACCGTGATGATGTCTAGCGGCTTCGATGAGCTTCTTCGAAGTTAATAAGTAACTAGTAGAATAGGATTTATATCAGAGAGATGGGTGACGAGCACTGAGGTATCAGGAAGAGTGAGAGTGATTGAGTGCGGGTTGGGATGAGTACAGGTATTTTGGGGAGAAGGGTGTTTTGTGCGGGATACAGAAGTTGCGGTTGGGTTAGCAGTGGTCGGTTTGGTATACGGCAGTTTCATGGATCTGCTCCATGGCGGCAGGATATTAAGGATCCATACGATACACTTGGAGTGAATAGGAACGCTTCTTCGTCTGAGATTAAGAAAGCCTATTATAAGTTGGCAAAGAAGTACCATCCGGATGTTAATAAGGAGCCCGATGCCGAGGCGAAATTTCACGATTTACAAAATGCTTATGAGATTTTGTCTGATGAGACAAAGAAGCAGCAGTACGATCAGTTTGGTGCAGCAGCATTTAACGGGTCTGGTGGCGGCGGACCTGGTGGACCTGGCGGATTTGGAGGGTTCGGAAGTCCGTTTGGTGATTTTGGTGGCGGTGGAGGTGCTGGTTTTGGGAATTTTGGCGGTATAAACTTTGAAGATCTGTTTGGTGCTGCGTTCGGTGGCGGTGGCGGTAGAGGCGGTGCGTCTAATGGCCGGAGTTCCATGTTTAGAGAGTACAAGGGAGATGCCGCGGAAGTAATGCATCGGATGAGCTTTAAAGATGCGGTTTTTGGTGCCAAGGGCGCCAAATTGAAGTTTAGCGTGGTCGATCCCTGTTCAACATGTCAAGGTTCTGGTTTAAAACCGAACGCCCAGAGTTCGACATGTCCCAGTTGTCACGGTAGTGGTACTACGGTACATGTAAGGGGTGGGTTCCAGATGGCGTCAACTTGTAACCGTTGCGGTGGTGAAGGGACCGTTGTGCGTCCACAGGACGTTTGTAGAAGTTGTCACGGCGAAGGAGTAGAGCTAAACAGCCAAAAGACCATTAGCGTCGATTTACCTCAGGGTCTACAGGATGGTGACGTCGTCAGAGTGCCGGGACAAGGTTCATACCCTCACATGGCTGTGGACCCAATGATGAAGGATTCTGTGAAACTACACAGAGGTGATTTACTGGTCAGAGTTCGCGTAGATAAGGATCCACGCTTCACAATTAAAAACAAGACTGATATATGGTACACAAAGGAGATACCAATCACCACAGCAGCTCTTGGTGGACAGATCACGATACCCACCGTGGACGATTCGCAAATAAGACTCAAAGTACAACCGGGAACACAACCGGATCAAGTCATCTCTATCCCCAACATGGGAGTTCCCCGAATGAACGGCGAGCGTGGCGCGATGAAAATTCAGTACAAGATCGTCATCAAGAAACCTCAATCACAGGCTGAAAAATGTTTATGGGAAGCATTGGCAGATGTCACAAATGATCAAACAGCAAAGAGATCGGAAACGAAATCTTCAGATACAAACTACACAGACAAGACAGTAAACCACAACACTGCAACGACAAATCCTGACAATCCCAGCGCATTGGGCAGATTGGAAAATTTTATCAGCAACACTTTTAAAAAGATCAGAGGTGGTGACGATAAGAGACAAGATTCATAGACAAATATTCCCACTTTCATGCAATTGTATGTAATTTGGCCTGTAAATACATGCTTTAAACTATGTGATACTGAAAAACTCTTACTCTTCTAAAATCGCACCAAGACAACAACAAGACAAGATCAATATGGCAAAATTACAAGGTTTCCAACGCAGTCTCTACTACTACTATTTCCTACTCCATATACCTATCACACTTCTCATCGATTCGCAAGTTGTGATCCCGGAACAGTACCATCCAGCATCGGCTCTATTTAGATGGCATATCGCACAGAATAACGATTTCCTACTTCAAGAGAAACCAAATTGGCTCTACAACTTCGTACTAATCGAATTGATCTTCCAATTGCCCCTATTTGTCTATTTTGCAAAAGGTCTACGTCCAACGCAGCCAATAACCGTTCAAACCAAGCTTACCAAGGCAGCAGTTTCCAGTAAAGAGAAAAATCTATACAGATGGCTACGCATCTACGGCTGGAACGCTTCATTGACTACACTAATCTGTATGATTACTATCTATCAAAGAGGTTATTACCCATCGACACCTCTCGTGCCAATGGTCTACGAGGACAAGTTACGTTTGATTCTAGTCTATCTTCCTACGTTCTTACTACCATTGAGACTGTGCTTCTTATAGGCAGATCCTAGACAGATCACTCGTAGATACTGGTTGTTAAATAGAATGCTGGGCTGTCTCTTCTAGGCTGGGCTCGTTACGCGTTTCGCGTCGCGTTATAAACGTGAAACCAGCAGATCTCATCGATACAAGATGAACTGTTGCAGCTTGATATTTAATCGATTAGAAGTATTGTTTGTGAGCTTAGGCCAAGATTCAGTGTTTAAGTGATGGATTGCATCGATGTCTGCTATTAGCTATATACCACCAAATCGTAAGCTGTTTAATTCGAGACATAAGTTGACACGACGAGAATTGCAAAATAGTTTGGTCGATTGGTCTACTGCGTTGGATGTTTCACTCGATGAGGACTCTTCATTGATTCTTTATGGTGTACCTGTGGTCGGCAGCGTGTATACGCGAAGTTCGACTATTTCGAGCGACAGCGGTGAAGATTTGTTCGAACCAGACCTTAGAAGCAGGCTTCAGAGTAATTTGAGTCTGGAATCGCTGATTCAGGAGAATAAGAAGCGGATCTCGACGCACCATGAGAGCCTGGAACTGATTAATTCGAAGGGTCATAATGCAGTGTCGATCAAGATGTCTACTAAACAGGAGATTGAAAAATTGAAGGATAGAAATACACATTTGTTTGGTAGGGCGCAGCTTTTACAAGAGCAATGGGATAAAGTACGACGTTGTCGTGATCCGACTGTTCTTCTGATCGAAATCGGGAAAAACGGTCTTTACTGGTTTGGCATACCGTCTGATTTGAGACCTGCGGTTTATCGATGTTGTCTACATCAGCTTGGCGGTTCGGCGCCGGTGGGTAAACTGTTTGACGCGATATCTGAATGCTGTCGCGATAAGATTTTGGCAACGCAAATTTACCACCACATACGACGAAACTTCTCATTCATCACAGAGCTTGGAGATCCATTAACACAGGCGAACGCCGTCGAAGCAAGGCTCTTATCGAAATATCCGGGCCTTCACTATCACCTGACGCAGATTCTCAAATTGAACTTAATTGATGGTTTTGTGCGTCCCTTCCTGATAAATTCGCTAGTCTACGCATTCAGTTCACACGCTATGCACGGCGTTGGCATGGAATTGCTAGATATCGTTGTGGTCGCGGTTTATTACCGCGACCTGAGCCGATTTATGCTCGACGAGTTTCTCTTTAACGTGCTCGAACAAACACACTTCAAATTCTTCAACGAGACGAAACACGAGTTGGCGCAACAACTGGAGAATATAAGATTCGAACTGGCACACACACTGGAGCAATCAAGATGGAACCATGGTCGACTAATCATTGATCAAGTCTCCACGTGACACTTTTTCTTTGTGAATTAACTTACCAGCTCAATAGGACTGTTGCTTAGCACAGTTCTTACAGTTACAATCGCTGTTAGCACCGTCAGTGTAAGTGACTAAACGCATGATTCCCGGCTACACTATTAGAAGAGTCTCAAAGGATGACTACGAAGGAGTCATTGACATTCTTAAAGTGTTAACCGTCGTTGGAGACGTCTCTAGAAACCGTTTTGAAGAGATCGTTGACTATTGGGACTCAATCTATCTACCTGGCACCTCTACCAGACAGCACAATCCGCACGTTATCGTCGAAGACGCAACGGGACAGATCGCGGCAACGGGAAACATAATCCTTGAACGGAAACTTATCCACGATGCGGGACTATGCGGCCACATTGAAGACATAGCCGTTTCAAAGAACCATCAGGGCAAAAGTCTGGGCAAATTCCTCATCGACAAGCTTACACAAGTGGGTCTTGAAGCTGGTTGTTACAAGATTATCCTGGATTGTGACCCAAAAAACGTTCCATTTTACGAAAAATGCGGTTATACAAAGGCAGGTATCGAAATGCAAATTAGACGTGACTAATTAATACTATCTAATGCCTCTAACGAAACTATAGAGTTACCTCTAACCACGGTTTGTGAACCCAAGGTATGCTCTGAACCATCCTTTGTTAATTCAACTGCGTCGTCAATAACGACATTCAAAAATACATCATAACCTCTTAATACACCAGCTATCTTACGAGAACCGTTTATTTGAACGATAACTTTCTTACCCACATATCTCTTTAGTTCAGGAGTAGATACCATAGCTAGTGATTCTATCGGCTCTCTATCTCACAGTTCTTCTATCTTATATGTCTGTTCACTAGTTTTTCTTGTTAACCGGAGACCAAGGCGAGAACACGGCGCGAACAACCATTCTTGTTTATCTTTCTTCACTTTCACTATTCAAGCAGTGAAGCAAGGAGAACAACGTATGATAGGTCTTTGCAATGTGGTTGAGTGTTAGCGGTACAGAGATGGGAAATACTAGCTGTTGTGTGAAAGTTTGATATTAGCCGCCTAAGCCGGGCAAGGGTGGTTGTTACCCGCCAATAAGAACCTAAGCCGGGTAAGGGACCTCTGTTACCCGGATGCTCCGTTACATCCGGGTAAGTGAATTTCATTACCCGGACGAGCCCCTTTACGAATCGGATTTCGGGTCCGAGATCGGCGATTGGCCGTGGACGATGCTAGCATGGTTAGTCAGTTGAATGGGAAGTTACAGTTGGAAGTAACGATAAGTTGGGAGATTGTTAGCTGTTTGAGGGTCTAAAGGTTGGAATTAAGTGGCATTGGTTAGTTATATTGAAAGATGTTGAGATCCCTTGTTACCAGACGTTCTTTCAGCTCAAGTTCTCTGTGGCTTGCCGCTAAGAAACAGCACGATGTTGTGATTATTGGTGGTGGACCTGGCGGTTATGTTGCAGCAATCAAGGCAGCTCAGTTAGGTTTTGACACGGCGTGTGTTGAGAAGAGAGGTAAACTTGGTGGTACTTGTTTGAATGTTGGATGTATTCCTTCGAAAGCGCTACTGAACAACTCTCATTTGTTTCATCAGATGAAGAGCGACTCTAAGAATCGTGGTATTGATATTAAGGGTTCCGTGGAGTTGAATGTGGAACAATTTCAAAAGGCAAAGGACACTGTGGTCAAGCAATTGACTGGTGGTGTTGAGATGCTTTTCAAAAAATACGGTGTTACGTATTATAAAGGTAATGGTTCGTTCGAAGACGAGCATAACATTAAAGTGAGCCCCGTGGAGGGACTTGAAGGGTCTGTCAAGGAAGAAAATATCTTGGAGGCTAAGAATATCATTATTGCGACCGGTTCCGAGGTGACTCCGTTCCCGGGAATCAAGATCGATGAGGAAAAGATCGTGTCGTCCACAGGTGCTTTGTCCCTGAAGGAGATCCCAAAGAGATTCGCCGTCATTGGTGGCGGTATAATCGGTTTGGAAATGGGTTCTGTTTATAGCCGTATTGGTTCCAAAGTTACAGTTGTTGAGTTTCAACCGGCTATTGGTGCCACTATGGATGGTGAAGTCGCTACCGCGACCCAGAAATTCTTGAAAAAACAGGGTTTCGATTTCAAGCTAAGTACCAAAGTTATTTCTGCTGAAAGAGATGGTGACGTTGTTAAAATTGTCGTTGAGAGCGTCAAGAGCGGTAAACAAGAGACAATTGAAGCGGATGCTTTATTAGTTGCCGTTGGTAGAAGACCATATATTCAAGGTTTGAATGCTGAGAAGCTAGGTTTGGAAGTCGATAAGAGAGGTCGTTTGGTTATCGATGAATCTTTCAGCACTAAATTCCCACACATTAAGGTGATTGGTGACGTTACTTTCGGTCCTATGTTAGCACACAAGGCTGAGGAAGAAGGTATTGCCGCTGTCGAATATTTAAAGACGGGTCATGGTCATGTTAATTATAACAATATCCCATCGGTGATGTACTCGCACCCTGAAGTCGCCTGGGTAGGTAAGACAGAAGAGCAATTGAAGGAAGCTGGTATCAACTATAAAGTTGGTAAATTCCCATTCATCGCTAACTCAAGAGCCAAGACCAATTTGGATACAGAAGGTTTTGTCAAGATTCTAATTGACGCTGAGACTGAACGTCTACTTGGTGCCCACATCATTGGTCCAAACGCTGGTGAAATGATCGCTGAAGCAGGTCTTGCATTGGAATACGGTGCATCTGCTGAAGATATTGCAAGGGTTTGTCACGCGCATCCAACGCTATCTGAAGCCTTTAAAGAAGCCAACTTAGCTGCATTCTCCAAGTCAATCAACTTCTGAGTGAAATTTTATCAACGCTATTTCTTTATGATCTTCTATATATCCGCACTAGATCTAAGTTCGAATTTTCTGGTCACAAACTTAAGCTCAACCATTCCCAGTTAGTGTTGCCCGTAGCGTCATTCCGCTGTGGACGAGATTCATCGTCCCTTGATGGTCTTTCGATGCCCATGTCGACGTTGCTCGAATGACTCGATACCCTGCTGTCTTCCATCGTGGACAGATCAGCCTGTGGAAAAAATTCGAAATGACTATTATTGTTGTTGTTATCATCATTAGTATTATTGTTAATATTATCATTAAAATTGTGCACGTCATTACTGGATTCCAAGTTAGGGTTAACCACTGTTACTGGTGACACTGAGCTAGTTTCTCTCGCGGTAGATTTCCTTCTTGAACCAGAGCTCCCAGCCGTTTTCCTTGTCTGTCTAGGGTCTTCCAAATTCGGGCTTGTCGACTTGGACTGTTTGCTCGTATTGCTATTCCTCTGTCTTTTCTTAATCACATCAGTCTTGAGCGACAGCGGTCTCACAACGCCATGCAGCTTAAGAAACAATCCACAAGCATTACACAGCGGGTTTCCCGCTGGGTCCCGCCGCCAAAGCGGCGTATTCCTCGTATGACAATTTGAACATCGTGTATTTTTGCCCTCTTTTACAGGTTCCCGACCCGATTCCTCACCAGTAAGTGAATTCAAAGACGTTGTCGACGCATTCCTCACAGGCGTTTTTTTCTTAACGCCAGATCCACGTCTACTCTGCGTCACAGTACAATTTTGTTGTCTAACTTTCTTGGGCTTCCCAATAACCGCTGGCACTACACTATCGCTTCCATCACCCATAATACTAGAAGGAAAGAAGTGATCAAGAAAGTTATGATCTGGCGTATCCGCCAACAATGACCCACCTACAACATCCTTCGCATACGAATCGCTCGTCTCACTAGCTATCGCGGGCGAAGACCGCGATAGCTCAACGAGCAGCTGGTCATCCAGCTGCTCGTCAAACCCACCGTCAAACACACTAAACTGTTCGTTCACTCCCGCAGACGAAAGAAACAACCCTGACGGCTCACCCAACTCACCGGGACTCCTACCCAACATAGGATCCACATCCATACCATCACCAACACTATCCCATCCTGCTCCGGACTCAACACTCACAACCTCCCGTCTCCGTACCCTCATCCCCAACATCCTCCACGTCAGATTGTCTATCCTGTCGCGGTACGGCAGCGATGCTCTCGCTCCACTGTACATTTTCCACACAGACTCAACGGACGAATCCCGTAAAGCTGCGTCAACAAGCTTACTACTAAGAAACTGGTCCTTTGAACCCATATCACTCACTGTCTATCACTCAATGTCTATCACTCAATGTCTATCACTCAATGTCTATCACTCAATGTCTATCACTGTCTACACTATATCTAGTTTGAATTCGAATATACAATACAATTATCTATACTAACTTATACATCTTGTCACTTGTAATTGTAACCAGCGGTTGATTTCATATTGATCAAGATCAATAATCAAAGATCAATAGGCATTTGAACTTTCTTATCGTTCTGTTTACATCTCGTAGTAGTATTTTCCTCGGCTTATCAGTATAGTGAAAAAGTGTAATCGGCCAATCATATAGAGTGATGGTGGTTGTTGGTACGATATAGAGGGTTAACGGTGATGGAACTTCTTGGTACGATAGCGACGAGTAGTGGTTAGTTGAATTTGTGAGTATTTGCGTTTGAAATAACGGGTAGTTTCGTTGTCAGCGATTAGTGATTGTAGTATTGTAGAGTGACGTTGCTTGTTGGTGAGTCTGCTGCTGTGGAACTCGGTGGTGGGTTCAATGATGGTGCCGAGCGCAAAGCGCTCGGGCACCTGCCAACGGTCTTTCTTGTAGTGTCTTTTTGGGTCGAGTGCTGCACGGTGACGTAGTAATAGTAGATCGCGCTGCGCGCGATCTAGAGTGGCACGGTCTGGTTTCGGTAGTAAAGACCAGTCGTTTGTAGGTTTTGGTTTTGGTTGTTGCAGCAGCGGCCACGGCCGCTGCTGCGATGCGAGTGTATCGAATGTGTTGTGTAGTTTGGGAAGGGAGCGTAATCGTTGATCGATTTGTTCGAATTCTTGTTGTGTGTGCTGTTCTGCTGGATCTGCAAGATCCAGCATTGCAGCGGACGCAGTTGGGTCAGCCGCGTCCGTGTGGTTCGCTGGTTCCACTGGTTTTGCCTTTGCCAACTGGTCAAATAATTCGTCTAAACTAGGTTCCATCGTCTCTGCAGTCATCTCTGCAGTCATTCTGCCGTCCTCTAACTTGTAGTGCTCATCGCTAAAATTTAGCTTAAACCGATGATGGACTTACGTATAAAGTGATGACAGAAGATGCCGTACCATGTGATCAGACATGCCGTTTTTAGTGACAGAGCCGTACAGAGTGATGAACCGCGTCCCGTGTTTAGTGATACAGACGCGAAATATGAAAAGCGGAACGCGTAAACAACTTTATAACAACTTCAACACTTCCAACCAAGCACTAGCAGTGGCTTCGATAGGTTTGAATGTATGATGCAACTGGAAATGAGCACAATTACGAATACTGAATAATGGTGAAAACCCCTTGAGGAGCTTTGCTCTGATATCCTCTTTCCTCAAGCCCTGAGAATGCCTTAGATCCGTTTGATGGATAGAATTTCTTCGATAGAATCAGATTGATAACATATGCACTCACCACCAAGTGATTCAAAGAACGACAGTCGACCGTAATCCGGCCGTATACTGCATACTTTATCTCAGGCAAGAAGCCTTAGGCGATCTTTATTTCAACAGCATCCCTGGCAGTTTAAGCGGCTAATGATTGGCTTGTTTAGCCTTTGGCACTCAAAACAGTCTTGAAGGCTTTAGCGTTGCTAGATCTGATTCATACTGACAGCAGAAATTTTGTGCTAACAAAATATTATCGTCAGAGGGACAAGACTTGGTATTTACTGGTGAGATTGTGGCAATCATACAGCCCGGATCTAGTGATAAGAGATCGAATCTTTTGGGCATCGTTTTGGGGTAAGAGAAAGAACGATATGCTACTGTGCGTTTTCCAGAATGTCCCATGCGACTATGTTGATGTGATACTTATTCAATGAGCAATGTCTCTAATGGCGATGATCTTTTCTGGAATCGGGCTGAGGAAGATCGCTTTGAACCGTCAGCAATATCAAATGCGCCTATATTCGAAGTGGCTTTGATGAAAGTAATGATGAAGATGAAGGGGATGAAATAATATCAACTTCAATCTTGGGCAAAGAATGAAACGAAAAGGAAAACAAACAAATCAGTAAAATTTGCTGATCAAATACAGAATGTTGACCAATTGTGCCTTCTCAGCTCATCAAAGATGTCGTTCATGGCACAATATTCTCAAAGGATGATGATCTTTTACCAGTTCCAATCAGAGTTGTTAACCATATTAGTATCACGCGCTACTTTACGTTGAATCATCTCTCATACAATATACCGTGTGCTGTATCATCCTCAGTGCTGGACACAGTACGGAAAAAGGCTAGGTCGAAAGAGCACTGACGGACTGATCAGAGGATGGTCCGGAGTTTCCATCGGAAGATCTGTCTGGGAGACCACTACGAGAATCGGTACATCAATCAGATAATAGTACTCACACTTGCAGCCGGTAGAGAATTTGCACTTGCATGAACTAACAAGTAACTTCTAGAACTTTTGAGACTGACTTTTCTCTGATCTTGCAATTGCAACCATAACCAGCGAAAACTACTCAGTCAGCACAATTAACTCATCGCAAGTCTACTGTATCCTTATAGTACTTTGAAGATCGAGTTATTATTGCTGACATTTGCTTTAATCAAAGAACAAACATATAAAAGAAGGTGTTGGATCTAGTGTAAAGTCGACTTCTGGCTCAGTACTCCAGTAACTAATCCATATTTGAAAACTACCAAGAATGTCTGCAATTACTCAAGAAGAAATCGTTAATTTTGCCTGCTGCTGTGAAAGCAGCTGCAAGTGTGAGTCGTGCAAGTGCAAATGCTCTACCGGTTGCAAGTGCGAGTCCTGTACTTGCAAGAAGTCTTCTGGCTGTGAATGTCCTGAAGAAAAGTGTCCTTGCTGATTAGATCTAGATCTGATCAAGTTTGTTTAAGTTAAATACTTTGTTGTAGGTTTAATATGAAAATGAACAAATGTTAACTAGTCCTTCCTCATCAGAGATGTGAGAGCTTCGTCAATGAATCTCTACAGAATGCTTCGTGATATTTCAGGTTTAACGGGAAAGTTATCACTTCAATGGTTAATCAACCATGCTTCCGACGAGACGACAAAGCTTCAATAGTCTAGGAGGGCAATACAATATTGGTGGTGCCAGTTTAATCGTGAAAACATGCTGAATGATGCTCGGCCATGCAACCTGAAGATTTAAGAAGGTCGAGTTTGTTCAAATCGCTTTGCAGCAGAAAGTCCAGGCGTTTTTCGACGAGGACACTAATCTCGAAAGGATACAAGAACCAAGCTCTTCACAAGCTCTTCATAAGCTCCTGAATTGCGAGAGACGATGGAGCTGCAGAGTTTGAGATCTCCAACAGTGATAAAAAATACAGAAAAGCGATAAATGCCTATTGCAAGGTCATTAGAAGGCAGCTGCTTAATCCTACAGACTACTTCTAACAGTGAATTGATCGCTTGATCCCTCAGTTTTCCGCCTAACAAATTGGCTACGGTCCAAGTCACCATGATATGTCCTTTCAGCTGAGCGATTTTACAATCATAACTCTTCTGATGCAAGGGACATACAAGTCTCATTGCATTAATTATCTCGATTACTGGATTGATCTTTATTTGAATTGGATCTATCTTGCCATAGTACAAAACTATCAACAGCTGATGAAGAAATGTGCTCCCTGGTTCTGCGTAACCGACTCAAATGTTTTGATTTGAGTCATGGTTTACAGAGAATTGATGATATTTCGCTAGAGCAGTGGATCCACGACGAGGAAACATTGGCGATTCATGTACATTTCAATTTACTCAGAGAGCGATTTTAGTGAGAAAGACGAATGATTTCCTTTCTTCGCTCTTGGAAACAAGACTATGCTAATGCTGCTATATACCTACTACCCTTCTATACATCTCAAACATGCACTAGTTAACGCTTATACAATTGACCATTGAACCATTTTATATCAGCGGCTAAAATGTATTTCGTGTAAAGTGATAGGTGTAGTTACGTGAAAAGTGATATCACAGAGCACGAAACTACTGAACACGTATATAGTGATAAAACTCAAAACTCCTCGCACTTTCTACGAAAATCTGAACTTGGAACGGCGCTACCAAATTAGAGTTCCGCGGTTACCCGGCCAGTAACTTGACGCGTCGTTCTGCACGGCGACAGTGATGGCGGCTGTTTATAAAAGGAGAGGAGGTGGCGATTAGCTGTAAACAACCAAAGTAAGCGGTAGAATGAGCTTTGGGACGAGCAATATGGAGGATGATAAGCAATTAGAGTACGCTAGGAATGCGGTTAGACGATACCAGAAGCGGGAGGCGCTGGAGGCGGGCGGCGGAGCCGCCGCCTCCCAGCAGGGGAACTCGTCCGGGAACAATAAGAGACACATTGTGAACGTGGATGATACGTCGAGGATCAACTACGAGATGATCAAGAACACGCCCGGGAACTTGCCGCCCATGGGCGGGTCTGAAGAGGCGCAGGACGCGGAGATCAGCGCGCTCAAGACCAGAATGTACAAGGGGCAACTTTACAGGATGAACGATGAGTTTCTGGAGCGAGTGACAGGACGGTCGGAAGAGCTGTTGCGGGTACCGGACGCGGAACGCGTCCGGGTGCCGCTCGAAGACCAGCACGTGTGGCTTCAGCAGATCCAGCAAAATCTCGCCCGGGAGTACCGTAACCTGGTCAACGAGGAGAAGAAATGGATCTTGCTCAAGGAGCTATTGCTGGACGCTAACACTGAGCTCGATCTGTACAGCGCGCAGGATCCAACGATGAAAACTATCACACTTGGATCGGTCGCCATCCCGACCAATTCAAACGCTAATGCGCTCATATTCAACCGCACCAAGAGGCGCAAGATCAAGAATCGTGGCTATTGCGACGACATTTCGCCCATCCTGTAGTTCAGTGCTTTACAGGCGAGATCTGAAGCGGCCGGGTAATGGGACTCTAAAGCTTTAAAGTAGTGGAAAATTTTACTAGTGGTAAGAGAAGAGAATGAGTGATTCACTGTGGGAATCGTCCAGATCAGCTTAGGATTATTAGCGATGTCAGTGTTTCAATTACAGATTCTTCAAAAACTCAGCGATTTGGGTGAAATCAAATCAACACTGCAGACTTTCCCCGAGGTCGATGCGCAAGATGTGCTCTCTGCGCTAAATTCATTGAAAGCACATGGCAAATTGAACTATACCAAGAAAGATATAGTGTACCATGAATTATCCGAGGAAGGCCAGGATGTCCTTGCCAACGGGTCTCATGAGATGAAATTGTTGCAACTGATCAGCGAACTGGGTAAACTAGAGATTAAGGACGTGAATGCGAAACTGGGACCCAACGGTAAGGTTGGCCAGGCTCGTGCGTTCAAGAATGGTTGGATCGTGAAGACTAAGAATAATGAATTAGAAGTTAGTGAGAAAGTGAAGAATAGTGTCCCGGAAGATGAAACTAAGATTCTGTTGGCAAAGATCGTTCAAAGACAAGATTCGTCTATCGACTCAAAAGTGCTGGCGGATTTGAAAAAGAGGAAACTGATCGTGCCAAAGAAACAAACGGATTTTGTTGTCACTAAAGGCGAGGACTTCTCCGTAGAGTTGACCAAGTTGGAGACCGATATCACTTCTGATATGGTGACCAGTGGCTCTTACAAAGATGTCAAATTCAAACCTTATAACTTTAACTCTCAAGGTCTCGACGTGCAATCCGGTGCGCTACATCCATTGAGTAAAGTGAGAGAAGAATTCAGACAAATTTTCTTTTCAATGGGATTTAGCGAGATGCCTTCAAACCAATACGTTGAAACCGCTTTCTGGAATTTCGACACCCTATACGTGCCACAACAGCATCCCGCCCGTGACATGCAGGATACTTTCTACATCAAAGACCCACTATCGTCAGATTTGCCACAGGACAAGACCTATATGGACAACATCAGAGCCGTTCACGAGGAAGGAAAATTCGATTCCATCGGTTACCGCTATAATTGGAAGGAAAAGGAATGTCAAAAACTGGTGTTGAGAACCCATACAACATCTATTTCAGCAGCCATGCTACACGAATTGGCCAAGAATCCAAGACCTATAAGATTATTCTCCATCGATCGTGTCTTCCGTAACGAAGCAGTCGATGCCACCCATCTGGCCGAATTCCACCAAGTCGAAGGTGTGCTAGGTGACTACAACATCACCCTTGGTTCACTGATCAGTTTCATGGAAGAATTCTTCGCAAAGATGGGTGTCACTGGTCTGCGTTTCAAGCCAACTTACAACCCCTACACAGAACCATCTATGGAAATCTTCTCCTGGCATGAAGGTTTGCAAAAATGGGTCGAGATCGGTAACTCCGGTATGTTCAGACCAGAAATGTTAGAATCCATGGGTCTTCCAAGAGGTTTAAGAGTGCTAGGTTGGGGTCTTTCCCTCGAAAGACCAACAATGATCAAATACAAAGTGCAAAATATCAGAGAATTACTGGGACATAAGGTCTCCTTGGATTTCATCGAAACTAACCCAGCCGCTAGATTGGATGAAGATTTGTACGAATAACCAAAAACCTTGTGTATTAATTAAGATCCTAAACTAGGCCAAAGAAGAAATAGAATGATACAATTATGATTTGCCTGTCCTCGATGAACCAGCACCGCAACGCTTTTTGCCCTTGGATTCACCATGTATTAGATTCAAAGTCACAATCGCACCGCTAGATTGACTCTTCAATAAGTTGGTACGCTTCACTTTCCTCCGTTTCGACACTAAATCCATGATCTGCCTCGAGGGACAATAAAACGGATTAGACTTCCTTCTGGACAACACTGACATATCGGATCCAATCACTTTTCCATCGTCCATTGAAGATTGGATCCTTTCAAATGAACCTCCATTGACTTTCTGTGGTTTACTTTCCTGATCGCAACTGCAGTTCGCTTCCCCGGGATGCAAATCCACATTGCTAAACGCTGCAATTGCAGGAGATCCAAATATTTCATTGATAATCCTCAATCGCTCATCTTCCTCTAAAACTTCACTTTGTGCAATTGGTGTCGTCAAAGATCTAGAAAAGATCTCGCTGTCCCTGTCATCTGTAAAGAACACTACAGGATCATCAATGCTATCTATAAAATCCATCAAATCGAATTCCGTCTACTTACTCAAATTCTTCAAACTAATAGAAATATCTTAAAGGTGTCAAGTTCCTTAAAGGAAGCTGTCACTTCGATTAATGCGATCTACAATGCGGCCTTCAGTCTATCTCTAAATAAGCTGTCAAAGATTTTGATGAATAAAAATGAGGCTTCCAATAAGAAGCTTGATTTACCGTACAGCTACTTGACGGATCTTGTATCGTGCATAAACAATGCACCTCAACGAAGATCACTTTTCGTGAGGATTAACGTTGAAGCCTCACGGGATTGTCAATCGGGGTCCCTTTGTTGGCAATCCTGCGATCATTCTTGGATTTTTTCTTGCTGAGATCGGAGTTTCTCTTGAACAGTGTGAGTATTTGTTCTTTGTCCTTCTCGATTGACGTGTACAGGTCCAGGTCACCGTATCTGCTGGTGGTCAAGCGGATAATGTCACTATTGTTCTCCCCGCAGAGGATTTCCATGTGGTTCAGGAGGTCGCTGTAGGGCCCCAATCGTGGGTCCGAGATTGTGCCATTCATGATGTTATAGCGTCTTTGTAGGTTCCACAACTGTTTCTCTAATTGAACGAATTGTTTGGCTCTATCGCTGTTCGTCTTTTGATTTGCACCATCGTCTTTCTGTAGAAGCTGTCCGTAGAGATCTTGGTACTCCTTTGCTAGTCGCCTGTCAGAGCGAAGTTGCATCTCTAGACTTGAAGTCGGGCGTGGCTTTTGAGCCTGTCCGAAGCTGGAATTGCTAGTCTTTACCAGTGCCTTGGATCTGGATGGCGCAGTATTTGTGGAATATCTCTTGGTAAAATGTGGGAGCGTGATAGCACTCATATCATCCAATGCACTTTGAGAAGAGGCTCGATTGGGTTCCTTATATGTGTTTGCGCTACCGTGATCATATTCATTGCTACCTTCGGAATGACAAATTCCGGACCTGTTCGAACCTTGCAAAGGATCAAAATTTCTACAATGACAGTGTACTTTTGACCCTTCATTGCATAGATCTCTCTCACAATCCCTGTCACTGAACTCTGCGTCGCCGTGATCGTTCGATGCAGTGCAATCGCAGCTTGTTGAAGTGGCATCCCCAGAGATCGAGGGCATCGTATAATCTGCACCCGCTGGCGATGATATGGAAAAGATACCTCGATTGCCGTGAGATTTTGACGTGCTTACTTTAAAACCCATTTTACCATCCTTCATCTTACTCTTACTCTTGCATCTGCACTCTTTGGTTGTTGGATGACCGGTAGAATCCTCCACTGGCTGAGCCAGTTGTGATATAACTTGCTCCAATCTCCCGCCATTAATAGACAGACCACTCAATGACAACAACCTTGAATAAAAACCGTACAGAAAATTCAAGTTGGAGCAGGAAACATTATATTCCTCAGCCAGCAATATTGGTTGATAGAGTAATATCTGAGCAGGATATTCGAAGCGATGATAGAAGCAATATAGTTCGAATGGCAAAAACAGATATTCCGGATACTCATTTGCTGTGGTACTAATAAGCTGATTGCGCTTTCTCTTACAATGGTCAATTATCTTAACAAAATCTATTTCGACCTCATTATTTTCACTCTTTCTCTTTACGAATTCATCGACTTTGGAGTTACATTGTGCCAAGCAAATTTCAAGCAGTTCATGCACTAATCCTCTAAAGATTATCTCAGTCGATTTATTCTCTAGCATCTTTTCGTAATCAAATTGCTCGTAAATAATAGAAAGAATGTTCAGCGAAATTTTGGGAATGATAAGCTGCCATAACCTTAACGCCATCTGCTTCGTGTCCCTGATTTGCTCAACTTTTATCCATTTTGTAGCTTCCAATTGATGAACCATCCGAGCAATACTCGAGTTATCTCCAATATTCAACTCCTCTTGAACTTTCTCAATATTGTTATAAAGTATCGAATCCTTTGCACAACTAGCTGCAGAATATGAGTTGCCAAGGTATATCTCGCAGTTATCGTCATTAACCAGAGCATAAGAGCCGAGAGATAATTGACGACATTCGACGTCGCAGGCTACCGACAAAACGCACCTACAACGACTGCCCATCGCGTTGATGGCTATTTTCTCCAGCTCACAACCAAAATCAGCGCTTATAAGAACAATAGTTCTCTCATCAACAAACTTGGACAACAATTTACAATTCTCCTGTAGCTTCTCAATAGATATGGCAGAAACGAGCATGATATCAAGCGGGTACTTGCAAACTCGATTTTCGTCCAGCAGCTTCGGCGCCAGCTCTTTCGCATTCTTCGCGAATATATTCGGAGTATAAAAATTAGCTCCCAGTTTAGATGACTTCCAAGCAACTAATCCATCACTTGACACATAGTTCGAAATCAAAATGATGAATGAGCTCCCAAGACTTAGTCTCCAGCCTATAAGCTGAGCCGCAGGTGTCTCGCCAACGATAAGGCAACGTAGCTGCTCGTTTCCCATAGAATTTTTGAGGGCCAAAAGGGTCCTCCTATTGTGCCTGATTATTCCCTGATGATATTACAAGTATGCTTGAACTTCATTTTATATCCAAGTTTTTTATTTACTGGCGCGCTCAGTAATCAAGCGGGACACAAAAAACTTGGAGCAGCAGGCAATAAAATCATTCAAAAATCAGTCTGCACGGATCTTTATTTCTCGTAGTAGACATGGCTGACAACGTGAATGGGACGCCATTGTAATACCAACTTAGGCCCTTGTTGCGTTCTTTGGCGTAAGTCTCTAGAATTGAAAAACATTCTTGCAGCGGTACTCCGTCTCGAAGGCCATCTTCGATCGCTTTCCAAATCTTCTTCCTGCGATTAACTTGTCGAGAAAAATTCTTGTCATTATTTCGCCACGATGATCCAAGGATTTGTTCTAATCGGCGTATCGACGTTTTCCTCTTAGCAACTAGTTCAATGTTTGACCCACTGTTTAGAATGCCCTGTTGGCGCGTGAAGCTCAGGATATCTGTTACGGGCCACTCAGATGGGACCTTAGTATATTCGTCCCATAGTTGGGCGATGGTCGCAGGGGATTTCAGTAGGATCACCCCAAAATTGGGCAGCGTCGCACAGGGGTCATCTCTAAGCATATTGCTCAGCTTAGCAGGAGTATCTGCAGTTGCACAAGACATAGAGGCAGTCTTAGTATCAGTTTCTTTCGGCCTAGCTATATTACCCGAGATCAATGGCTGTAGCATATTCTCGTAGTTCACCAAAGACAGCAAATCTGAGATTTCTCTCGCCAAAGATATATGTTGGTCAGTGTTCCGATAGCGGATTGTCGAGCAAGTTGTCTGATCAATTCTGTCGATCAATAACTCCAAAGTACGCTTGCAAAGATTTATTTTAAATGCCATTTGTTCCAGGTATTCCTCTCTACTGTTTGCAACATCCTCGCATTCTAGTTGAAGATCTTTGGCGACCTCTAGTGAAGCATTTTCATCCTCGCGCTTTGAATGGACAATTGCATTTTCATGAGACTCATCTGTTTCCCGAGATGCTTTCGCCTTCTGTTCATTTGCTTTAAAGGCGTATCTGTCGTCGAAATCAAAGTACTCTACTTGAGGTCTGATTTGAAAAGATGATGTGTAATGAAAAGTCTCATTATCCAGGTACTTGGCATCATCTGATGGCGGGACAACATCACTTTCGTAGAACGATTTCCATAAATTATCATCAAAGCTAGAAGCGTGCGCCAAGGATGAGGAAACCAATTCATTTGGAACATATCGAGGTGAACTATCGGATTCTATGTGCATCTTGTTAGTCGCCGAACTTCTGGTCAAATTTCCAAGTTGCTGATGCTAAATTTCAGTCTATAGACAAGAACCTTCCACCTGGATGGACTGGTTGTTAAATTGTTTTTGAGAAATGCGAAAGGAGACCTCGTTTTGAAAAGCCTCAGTGGTTGATGCTCAAGAATTCTATGGCGGTTATGATGGTTATGGTAGTTTTATCCATTCGGGTTCCTCCATAGCAACAGAACATCTTCGAATAATAATAAGATCTCATGTGCAATTGCAATGCTGTAATAATGTGCAGATAAAATGTGGTAGTCGTTCGGATAGATTTCGACCATACGAAGACACTGGGAGTCAATGCTAAGACCAAATGACAGCAATCTCACGTGATAACTTGATAAATTCACTCTTGTTACTTGCCTATCTGAAGTCGCTGACTTTTAAACCGACTAAGCTTAATTGGTTCACCATTCTGATCGATCGGCTCAATTTGTTTACTTTCATCATGCTGATCCTTCGTCACACCATTTAAATTATTGCTGTTGGCGCTGATAACCTGCCGGAGGCGGCTGTACTCAATTGCAATAGATTCTCTTAGTCTTGCAGGTTCCAGTGCGAGATCGTCATCGAAATTCACTTCATTGTAGCTCTCAGGAATATCATTCTCTTTGACTTCGTTCAGCAATGGCCCGTCTTCAGCAATCGTTTGTTGATCGTGGTCGAATTCTTGCATGGGATTAGCAATCTTGAATGCTTCGATATCATTCTTCAATCTTTCTACTTGCTCGTTATAGTGTTTGAAATCATCAATCTTCTCTAATAAGGTCCCGGGATCCTCGTCGAGATCATCGTCATAGATTCCTAACGAGTATGCCTTTGCCATATCATCGAGGTTGTCGCCCAGAGCGTTGTAATCAACTTTTGGCAAACTTATAGTGTTTGCCGTTCTATGACCTCCATTTAAAACCTCGGCTGGAAAGTTTTCGGAGACCCTCAGGGATTCAGATTCAGAGAGATGCTTGTCAGAATCCGATATGTCAGATAAGTCTTCTGACGAGTCTGAAAAATCGTAGGCCATGTTTTGGGATGCTCCCTTAGGTCTAACTGATCTCTGCAACGATCTCATAGTCTTCGATAAAGGTGAAGTTTTATCCACATGAGGCCGTAGATCACTAGATGTCTCCGAGATGCCGCGCCTGATGGCAGAGTCATATTCATTCACATCTGTAGAACGAATAGCTGTTGCAATGTTATTACTGTCCCTTTCAACTATCAAATCTGCAGTGGCTAATTCATCAGTCTCCTTTTCGACTATCAATTCCTGAATGGCTGGTTGACTAGCCTCTTCTCCATCTTTTGAATTCATCGTTGCAAACTCATCAGGGTCATTTTCTATTATCAGATCAACCACAACAGATTGATCAGTATCTCGCTCCGAAATCCTGCTAGTGTCTGTCGGTACAGAAATGTCCACGCTTTCGCTCACGATATCCATTGAAGTCCGTGAGTTTTCATCTATCGGTCTATTGGTTTGATACTTTGAGATTGAATTAGATGACGATATTTTCGATTCTTTTTCATGTTCGTTATTTCGAAATTTTCTTTCTTGCTTGAATCTCGATACCTTTATCCTGTTTTTGTTTGGACTAGCTGTACTGGAGTCCTTTTCGACATTTTCTTCCGACTTGTATTTATCATGAATCTCGTCGGGACCACGGGCACCTATCAACTGGGCAAATAGATCACTATCAAATTCATTATAAGTGGATACTTCGTCATTTTCGTGTTCCAACTGTTGCATGAAACTAGATGACAAGTTGTGTCTATTTCTCCGATTTTCTTGTTTTAGATTTTCCACTTCGTGAATATCCAGCTTGGAAGCGAATCCAACGCTTTTTTTGGTTTTCTTCTTGTTATCAGAACTGCACTTCAAAATCGATTTTACTGGCGCTTTAGCTTTTTCGACTATCTTTTGATCAGATTTCTTTTCTCGGAGCTTCTTTAGCTGATCCATAAAGGCACTGTGGGCTTCCATGGTGGGTGCAATCATGTAACGGTTCTCATCATCATCATCTTCTTCTTCGTCGGTACTTCCTTCAGTTGAGTCCGTTTGAACTTGATCTTCGCCTTGAGTTTCACTTTCTTCCGTAAGATGTTCTACCACATATTTACTATCGAATGATTCAAAATCATACTGAATCTCAGATGAATCGATCTCGTCTTCCACTGCATCTTGCTCGTCTAATTGTCTTACTAGATCGGCGAAAGTGTACATATTTTCTGTACTAAAAGCACCATTAATAGGCGCGCTCAAGCGCTTTTCCGGTTCCTCCTTCTCTTGGGATTTATTTTCGACCAATCTACCTTTAATGTTTCGCTCAAAATCGTTCACCTCAGTGGCCTCATCGGGGTCCTGAATCTTCTTTTCTTGATTTAAAGAAGCCACAGCTGGCGTGACGCTGCTACTGATTACATTCCAGTTTTCATCCAATTCTTCTCTGATCTCCATGGGAGGAAATTCTTCGTCGCGCTCACCGTCTGCATCTTCAAACGGCGTGGGAGTCTGCTCGGATTTCAGTAGCATTTCAAAACTCTGTATAGCCTTCTCACCATCTTTAATCTTAGAATCAAACTGTTCGATTGCCTGCTCTATGAGCTTGCGTTTTTCATCAACATAAGTCAATAGCTCATCTTGAGACTTCTCCACATAATAGTCATAACCGACACTCACAAACATCCTCTCCGGCGATATAATGACATCATCAAACACCTCCAAGGTCCCTTCTTTAGATTGACCTACCTCATCAACATCATCATATTGCAAAATTCGCTGTCTAATGTGGATATAACGATCACGCTGCTGCAGCAGAAATCTCTTCTTCTCCTGTAAGTTTTTAAGCGTCTGCTCCACAGACTTCGTCAAGGAATCCATTGTGGTAGCCACTCAATTGTCAATCCATGCTACTGGTAGTCCATCGTACCCGCTAAGCTCTCATCTTGATCATTTGCTGCTAAAATCTCAACACCCATACATACCCATTTGGCCGCCCAAACCCCGGTATAACCGGACAATATCACGTGATACAACCTTCTTACCCCCAATTAATCTTCATCTCGCCATGAAAGTATCGGCACGATTTTACCCCCAGTTTCAAAACCATACTCCCAACCAGTTTTGATATCTTGTATACTAAAAAGAAGATCTATCGCTTTTCGAGATCTTTTCCCCTTATATATTGCAGAGTTAGCCGCTGAGCGCGCAACCCCTAAAAAAGGAAGTCGCACGCGTCAAGGGTGTACGGGCGGAACCGGACACCTGTCCGGTTCAAAAAAATTTTCGTCGTTCTTTATTCTACACTTCATTTCCTGCTTTTTGTCCGTCCGACCAGCGACAAGAATACTAATAATAGAGGGGAGTGGCGAAATAGAGGTGTGGCAGAAAGTAGGTGAAATTTTTTACTAAGACCGTGGAATCGCGATTACTAGTGTTCAAGTAATTAGGCGTTTATAATTGTGATATTCATTCGCCTCAAGCATTTAAGCTAGGAATTCGTTTTTGTGTCTTTGGATTTGCCACCCAATAGGAGAAAAGTCGGTGGCGACTAAAATTTTGCGCGCGGCGTGCACTGGTTTTGTCCGATCGACTGGAGAAAAAACGCCTATTGGCTCCGGACAGCTGGAGGAGGGTAACCGTGCGGCCACGTGACACGATAGGATATGCCAACACCAACGACAGCATCAGGGACAGCGGGATCTAGCACAAGTAATTCACGTCATGTTAAGAGTTCAGCCGATTCACAGGATTCGCATGATGAAGGTGTGGGGCCTCCCGGGTCTGGATCGGCTGAGTCAAATTCTCGGTTTAGACATCGAAAGATCTCGGTAAGGCAGCGGTTGCGGATCTTGAAACCGAGTGATCTGAAAAGCTTGGATCAGGAAGAGTTGCAACAGCGTGACGTTGCCGATATTGAGACCGGTGTGGAGAAAAATGAAGAAAAAGAGGTTCATTTGCATCGAATCTTACAGAAGGGCAGTAGCCATTTGAACAATCAGAGGAAGGAGTATATTCCGACACCTGATGCATCTTCTACTTGGAACGAGTTTGATCATTTTTATCGTGGACATTTCGCAGAACCGAGTAGTTATATCAAGTTTTCAGCTACAGTAGAGGATTGCTGCGGAGCTCCGTATTGTATGGATGAAACTGATGAAGATTTTTTGAAAGAACTGAAATCGCGATATGAGGGAGATGATAAGCTAACAGAAGATGAGTTCGAAGTAATGTGTTCTTCATTTGACAGTGCGATTCGTGTAAGGCAGCCTTTTCTTAGCACGGATCCTCAAAGCATACTTACATTCGATGAAATCAAGCCTACTTTAGTGAAGTCGGACTACGCACACGTACAATTGAAGTCAAGTCTAGCTAATGAAATCGGACTTGCATCTGGTCGACAGTTTGTTACGCAATTTGATTCAAAGGCAAATTTAGAGACCAGAGCATTGACTGTGCTGCTCGAAAAGTTCGGTCCAGATGTGTATGAGCATTGGAAGCGAAGAAAACTTGCAAGCCCCACGACGGAAATTTTTCCACAGCTCAAGTTTGAGCGGCCCGATGAAAAGGATGATGTCGATCCCTATGTGTGCTTCCGGAGACGTGATGTTAGGCAAGCCAGGAAAACGAGACGTGTTGATATTTTGAATAGTCAAAAGTTACGCCTTCTACACCAGGAATTGCAACGTGCTAAAAAGATGGCTTTACTTGTAGCAAAACGTGAGAGAATATCAATGGATCTTCTTCAGAAGAGTTTAACTATCTTTGATCAAAGATCAGAAGTTAAAAAATTGAAGAGATCTCTGAATATTAGAGGTGAGGATGATGATTTGGTCAATCATAAGCGTAAGCGTTTAGATATTTTTGCCCATCAGCGGAAATTACAGGAAGAAGCGGCTGCAGCGGCGGCTGCGATGGCCACCACTTCTGATTCATCAGTTAGAAGAGGTTACAAGAATAAAATAAGCAGGAAGGAAATCGAAAGTCTTACCAAATCTGGACAAAGACTCACCAAACAACAGATTCAGCAATCGGCTGCTGTTCTTGGAAACAACAAGCAAAAACAAGATACTAAATTGGCACAGGTTCAAGCTGAGCAACAACAACAATTACAACAGCAGCAACAAAACGTCGCCTCACACGTTTACGTTAAATTGCCCTCTTCGAAGGTTCCTGATCTTACATTGGAAGACGTCGATAATCTGCTCGCTAATAAAGAAAAGAATGCCAAAAAGTTCGTTCATGATAGAATGGAGAAAAGGAAAATGGAGGATGGAGATGTTTTCTTTAATCTCACAGATGATCCCTATAACCCTGTTTTCGATATTACTCTGCCTAAAGGTGTCTCACCTTCGAATGCACCATTTTCTTCCATCGCATCTTCGAGATTTGAAGTAAGCAGGTCTTATTATTCCAAACATCTCGCCGATTATTTGAAAGGTTCCACGAAAGAAGTGACAGCTTTCAGCAAAGATGGCGAAAAATTACCCCAAAATAATTTCAAGGTTAAGAAAGTTGAAGTTTATGATCCATTTCAAAATAACAATGAAATTCATTCAAGGGAATATCCAGTCAAATTCAGAAGGCGCGTTGGACGCTGCGGTATCCAATACATGGATCGCAAACCAAATAAGATACATCATAACGTTGAAGTTGTTCTGTCCGAGTTCTTGGATTTCGATGCCATTGAGAAACACGAGATGGATTCTAATCAAACGATCAACGTTTATGACTCTAAATGGGATGAATTTTCGAGATTATACTCTCAGTGGAAATATGATTCACCCAGAAACGAGTACGGTTTGAAAATATCTGAAGAACCATCTAGATTGAACCGAATTTCCAACGATGCACAAGTAATAAGGTTCGGTACCATGTTAGGAAGTAAGTCTTATGAGCAACTCCGCGAAGTGACCGTCAAATATCGCCAAGAGTATATTTCAAGAATGAAACAACAGAAAATCAACAACCAGAAGCAATTGCAACTACAACAATTGCAAAGACAACAACAAGAACGAGAATTCCGCCAGGATGATCAAGTGTCTGTTGACGGACCTTCGATCGCTGACTCTTCTCCCCCCATGGAGTCCATGACCACTACCGTTGAGGTAAGCCGAAACACGAAATAGAATTGCATTGATTCTTAGAATCATCGGGACAAGTTTCATCAAGAAAGCTAGTCAAAACCGTACAAGACAATTCATGACAAGCTTTCACTCATCACTTTCAGCACAAGATGAAAGTTGTATTATTATCATTATTATCCAGTTTATGACACCCACTGACGACCTTTCCCATCATTATATAGACAATTGCATAGGAATCTTGTTTTCGTATCATCAACTGGTTAAAGTCCTTACAAGACGAAGGTAAAGAGTACTTACAGGGCTTAAAGAAACCAGTAAAAGGGATCTTCAGCATTCAAATAAAGAGAATTTAGGTGACCAGAGTTATGGGCTGTTCGATAATAAACAGATTCTGAACTTGTTGAAACTTCATTGGAATGGGAATCAGAAAGCTTTTTAGTGGAGTATGCCGGAAGGGCATTGCTTGTTTACCCAGGATATCTCCAGATCTTCCTTCCAGATCAGAATCCAGTGAGAATGATCATATCAAAGAATCAAGCAATTCTACTATCGCTAATCCAGATGGAAAACAGCGACTGCGAATTGTGTCCTTAATCGGATTGATACTTGCGATATTTACAGTATTTGTGACTATAACTGATAACTTTAATGGGGCAGACTCGCCACAATGTCGATCTATCTACATGTATCCATCCTATGCCAGGATTGACGGCTTTGATTCAAGATTTACACCATTGGCTCAGAAGTACCACCTGTACCTTTATAGAGAGCAAGGGAAAGACAAGATCCCGTTGCAAGATGGGCAAGTGAGCCTTGATGGTATTCCCGTTCTTTTCATTCCGGGCAATGCGGGAAGTTTTAAGCAAGTGAGATCGATTGCAGCGGCAAGCAGCAATTTGTTCTTTGATAATCCTCGAGAGATCGATAATCTGCATGTACAGAACTTGGACTTCTTTGCTGCTGATTTCAACGAAGATTTTACAGCATTCCATGGCAGAACAATGCTTGATCAGGCAGAATATCTTAACGACGCCATAAGATATATCCTTTGGCTTTACTCCAAAGCTGATAGTTATCCTTACCGCATACCAACTTCGGTGATTGTGGTTGGTCATTCGATGGGAGGTACCGTGGCCCGGATTTTGCCAACGCTTCAAAATCATGTAGCTGAGTCGGTAAGAACCATTTTGACACTGTCATCACCTCACGCTGCAGCTCCTGTCACCTTTGATGGGGATATTCTAAAAATTTATGAACGAACTGATAACTTTTGGCGGACGCAGATGAGCGACAAGAGTTCTTTCTTGGCGCAAAATGTGTCACTAATATCTATCACAGGAGGTATTTTAGATCTGATGTTGCCAGCAGATTATACTGCCATTGAAAATACTGTTCCATTAGAGAACGGGTTTACAACCTACTCGACAGGTATTCCAGGAGTCTGGACGCCTGTTGACCATTTAGCAATTGTTTGGTGTGATCAACTTAGGACCAAGATCGCCAAGTCACTACTTGAAATAGTGGACAATAGGGCTTACGAGAAAGTACTTCCGCTGGCAGAGAGGATGTCAGTTTTCAGAAAGACTTTCTTGAGCAAACTGGAAGCGGTCAATTCACCGTACCTGGCCACTGCTAATTTCGATCAGTTCTTCGAAGACTATTCTTCACAAACTTTCGAGGAAGCAGGTATTCTAAAGAGTAGTCAGAAATTGATCATCAATCAAGAAAATGTCGAGTTCGCACCAAAGTATTCGAAATTTCTATTAGCTGATGAAGAGAATCCACACTTTTCGGTTTTAACTTCATTATCCAATCCGTCGGTACTCTTCTGTAAAGAGAGCAGTCTAAACATGAAGTGCGTGTCAGCAACTCCCGATCTATTTCAAGTTCCTGCTTCCTTTACAGAGATGAAATATCCTGCAGAATCATCCATTGGTAATGAGATCAATCCATTTCAAATGTTGAGTATTGGCGCGGATGTACTTTCACATTATGATTCAGTTCTAGTTGAAACACCGCTGGAAATAGACGGTAAAAATGATTTCATTTTGGCAGCACTACACAGTACGGTCAACATCACTGTGAATGAGAACCCGCTGCAATTAGCTTTCTCCGGAGAGGAAATTCTTCTGACGGAAGATTTCCAATTTGTTGGATTGAGATTCCCAAAGTTGTGGGACTCTTTACTATCCTATCGCATCCACTGCTCAGCTTATTCAGAGACTAAAGATTCACCACTTTTTCAGCCTTTCATTAGACAATGGATCGAGGACCCGTTTGAGACAAAGTGGCATATCAATGTTGCATCTTCAGAAGTTGATATTAATATGCATAATGTTGCCCCATTCATACCGCTCGAAGAAACCCATGATAGATCATTGAAGCTTGACATAGTCCTACCTCCTCGAGTAGGCCTAAAACTCCGGGTGAAAATAAATTGGATGTTGACTTTAAAAATGCTCTTCATTAGGTATAGGTTGGCTTTCTTATCTTTTCCGTTTGCCATCGCTTGCTTCACGATGGCACATCAATTCTCATGGTATCAAAGAACTGGCGAATTCATAGGTTTCAATTCTGCATTGGCATTAATACTGGAAAATTACGGATTTCTGATAGCCTTAGGCCTAATACTTTTATCTCCCTTCACAAATTACAAACCGATACAGAGACTCTTATTCATGCTGGATCCTCTTGGCCTGAACAAACCATTTCAACTTGAAAACCAGCATATGCACACAAACTTCTACTACTTAGGCATAAGGAGTTGGATTACATCAGGTATTGGACTTTTCTTCGGTTTAATGTCAGTGGCTATTCTGTATTTGATTGCACAGACCTTTGATCTATTGCATAACCAAATCTCCAAAATAAAGGTCAAAAACATTTCAGAAATCAGTGGGAGGAGCAATTCAGAAGGGAATATGCGTTTCATGAATGGCAAAAGGTTACTAACTTGCCTATTGCTTATCGGTGCCGTCAACTTTTACATACCGTATCAGTTGGCCACTGCAATCTGCCTAATAATTCAGATTGTGAACTATATCAGAACGGCTCTAGTTTCCTCCTCACAGGCTTCGAAAGATGAGAAAAGCCTAAAGAATTACAATTTTGCAATTCTTTTGTTACTTATCTTCATTGTTGCAATTGATGCACCCATAATTATTGTATTTTTGCATAATGTTGCCATAAAGTGGGAAACACCTTTCAGATCACATCATAACGTCCTGGCCGTGGCTCCAACGATTTTCCTCGTCAGCGCTAACTCTACCTTTAACATTATACCGTTCAAATCAAAATCCTATAGTGGTCCTCTCATCACAACCCTGCTACTGGGTTATACAAGCTTTTTCAGTTTGATATATGGCGTCAGAAACCTTTATTGGATACATCATCTGGTAAACATAATCTGTGCATGGTTGTTCTTCACCATCTGTTCAGATGCATCAGACAAAGAGCATATGGAAACTTGTATGCCAGAATATTAGAGCAATACATACATATTGAAAAGACGCACTTATGAACCTTGGGTAATTGTCCTAACTTATTTCTTAAGCGAAATCTTTTTGGTCCCTTCAATACCTTCGCAACGATTGTCATCATAACGCAGAAGATAAGGTGGAATATTCATATTTTCCTCGGTTGATTTCTTGACAGGTGTAATTTCATTACTGGAACCGGAATAATCACCAGCCCAAAACTTTCTCTCTTCTTCCTCGATCATTGTTTCGGGAGTATACAGAGCAACGACGGTATCCACTTTCTTGGTTGGACTGTCATCTGATTGAGCTTTCAAGTATTGAACACTATCAGCTCCATCATGCGTTACAGGTTTTGAAAGATCAGCAAACATACTGCTTTCGACGTCAGATAAACCATTCCCATCGCTTTTCCTGCGAGATCTGGCATAGAGGACCTGCCTTATGCCCTTTCTACACTTTTCGTCGCCACTTTCCGAATATAGACTAGCTGTTCCCTTTGTATAATAGCCAGAGCTACCTGACGAGAATTCTGGAGGGTTCGTATTGGCACTGGAGAAGTTATTTGCCGCGCTGGCCCACATTGAAGACAACGGTAAGGAGAGCACCACCACAAGTATCGCCACACTGATCAAAACGTCAGTATTCGCATCTTTATGCAAGGCATAAGCCAAAATGAAGAGGATAGAGGGGATCAATAACGTCTGACAGGAAATAATCAGCAGGATGTGGAAACTGTCAAATTGCTTCAATCCAAGGAATCTTCTAGACCGAATTGCTAAAATCAGCTTCACAACCAGTATCAAAGTCATAACGTTAATAGAAGAGGCAAGTAAAATTAGCGAGACATTGTAAAGAGTATCCGATGTCTTCCCCAAATCGCTGTAAAGCGAAATAATCGATCTTATCGCAGTAGCAAAGTACATTGCCACGGTAGCTAGACCAAGTGCTACCGAGAATGAGGTCAATAACAACCCCCATCTTCTAAGTTTTTCCCCAGTGAACACAACTTTCACCTGGAAGATCAACGATGCCTCGATAGATGCCACTAGCAGAACCTGGACTATATTGCTCGCTGCAAAAGCACGTAAATCGCTGTCAGTAATCAATTGCGGGAACCCAGTCAATGCATAAGTAATGGAACCAAACCCAGATAACAGATATCTGAAATAAAGCGCAGAAGAAATCAAAATTAGCGTTAAAGAAACCTGGTTAATGATGAAAACGGGAGTTTTCCGGTTCTTAGATATCATCCACATTAAAATCAATGTCACAATAGCAGCACCACATCTTGTTCCAAACACAATTGCCTGATTCAAACTCTCATTTACCAGCCTTTGCACATCGGCGAATTGAACAGCGGTATCTTCGCCGTACACTGAAGTGAACGTTACATAGCTTTCAAGCGGATTGTAGCTGGCATTAGTAGCCAGCGCACTCAATCCTTGCTCAGATGTCGACATCCCAGCAAAGATTCGATCTCTACAGGCCTTCAAGGCCCAAACCTGATCAGAAACCAACAGCGAAAGAACCAATGGCTTAAATATGATACAGTTCCCGATGATAGTGCCTCATCCAAAGACATTGGTCTTGCTTCAGCCTTATGGAGTGTTTCAAGTGCTTACCTTAATATGGTAATCACAATGTTGACAAGCCCTGAATGGATCCAGTTGATGGCGGTCTATACCCATCTTGATGGACCTTGATAGCCTTGAACCTCTCTTGAGACCTAGTTGTCCCTGCTGTGATCGTAACGTCGTTGTAGTTCTGCCTCATCGACAGTCCATTGCGTTGTCCCTGCTGCGAAACCGGGGAAAAGAGCTTCCATATCAGCTTCAAATTAGCTTAGATTCAACACATCTTGACCAGTTTCTTGTTACTTTGTATCAGTCTTGCCAGTTATTCGACTGTTCTTATGGCAAAGCCAGCTCATAAAAGGTCCGTCAAAATCGCAAATTCTGGCCTTGAAACGGATCCAGGTAGTAAAATAACACATCTAATGACTCGTATCTTGTCAATTGATCTCTTCCCCTAGCACTACCAGCGAATACGGTCGTCTTCTCGCAAATAACCCAGGACCAGCACACTCAAACCACTTAGAGAGTTCAGGAAACCGTTACTGTGCAATAAGACCGTCTTAAATACCACATCTCGATGGCTTGAGACCTCCTTTACCGTGTATTGTACTGGTGTGTCCATAGTTAAGAGATGCCTAACCTCGCCTATACATATACTATGAACCCTTCTTACAAGAAAGGAGGAAAGATCATCGCAACGAGGTCGCTGGGTAGCCTAGTTTGAGTTGGTTGGCTTGGTGCACGACGTTCAGGATGAATTTTGACGGTTATAATCCTCCATCGGGTGAATTGGTTTCGTTTAGTGATGAATCGGTATCTTTGAACTGTGATCTTCTCACAGAGTCGCTATTTGATGAACAATCCTTGCTGAATTTCTTTGATGAGCAGCAACAACGGGATTTCAAGACCAGAATGATCCAGGAAGCGTTGGTTGACCATAATTTGGACGCACTGTGTGGCCTGGGGATGAGCAACTTTGGTTTCGTTAATATAGCGATGAGGAAGGAGTGCTGGGTAGCACTGCTGGCGTCACAATTGCGTCTGGATGGTGGGGACACTGATGGGATGGCGATTGATCTCAGTAGGGAACATGTGGATGAGAATCAGGTGCAATTAGACGTTAAGAGATCGTTTCCCGAGGTGAAAGACCAGAATAGGAAGGCATTGCTGAGGAAAATACTGGAATCTACCATTATGAGAGTGCTTAGGAAGCATAGGAAACTGAGATACTACCAGGGATACCATGATGTTGTTTCTGTGTTTGTAACGGTGTACATCGAAGGGTATGGGTATCATAGTAGTGGTCAAAACGATGAGAATCTTTCGTTGAGTGATCTGACTAGCAGAGGAGAGGAGAACCATTCGATCGCGAACCTGGAGGAAGTTTCGAATAGTGGGAGTTCAGCTTCAACTGAACTTTTTGAGGGCGAAATTAATGCGAAGGATTATATTGTGGAGGACAAGTTATTCAGATGCGTAGAGGCTTTTACGTTGTTGTATCTACGTGATTTCATGATGGATTCTCTGGATTTCCCCATTGATCAGTTGAAGATCATCCCGCAGATGATAAAATCACAGGACAAACGTCTATTCAAACAGTTGCATTTAGACAAAGTTGAGCCTTTTTTTGCCATATCATCGATTCTGACTATCTTCTCTCATGAGTTAAAGCCATCATCAAATGATTCTCAAATTTACCAAATATTTGACCATGTCATCGCTTCGCAATCCATGCTGGTTCCATTGACCATGTACTCAACGTTGATCATGGAAAGCAAGGATACGGTGCTGAAAGAATACGCAGCTAATGCTACTAATTTTGAAAACACTGTTGACCTTGTTCATGGAGTAATGCAGAATGTCTTGGTCTCCGCATCTTACGATGAGAAGGCGTGGAGAAGAATCCTCTGCATGATACGATCCAGGCCCATCCAGGATAACTCTTCTAAGTATAAGAAGATGGTAAATCAATGCAGTGTTCTAACGACCACGGCCTCAGGACAGAAACGGAATTCAAGCTATGGATTGAAATATGTGACAGATCTACTTGATCGAGAGATTGAACAAAATGATAAAAGGAAAGCCCTTCAGGTTCGGAGAAAATTACGTCCTCAAGAGACGAAGCCTTTCCTAAGGTTAGTATGGTATGCGCATAATCATGCGATACCATTTGTATGCCGACTCTCACTTCTTATCGGTGTGATAGCGCTGCTGGTTAAGCTTTATCGTGATGGTAATGCAAGAAGTTGGATACCAACAGCAAAATACTATGCTCGAAAATTTCAGAATTCCTATATTGCAGGCCTTTACCAGGGATCTAAAATTATTTGGCTGGACCCACTTCACGAACTTCTCAAGAACTCCTTTGTCTCAAAGGCTTCACAATTTTATTCGTCTTCCACTCACCACTGATGGTAGCTTATGGTCTTCCTCAGTATATATGGAACTTTTACGATTACAATACGGTTTAGACATTAGTTTTGTTACTTACTGCGAGACAGATACGTGCTCCCTGTAGGGTTCGATGCATGCAATTGAATTACTCCAGATCTATCTCATATATAAAAGTTGTATCAGTGGAATTTCCTTGCCATCCGCGGCTCCCGCTGGTGCTAACCATGAACCTGCAGGTTGGATCAATGTACATGTTAGAGATTGCTCCCCCATGATGACCTGGAACAATCAAAAACGGTACCGCAGTGCCCTTAGAGTTTGGACTGCTACCTGTATTGTAGAGCCTGATGTTATCTCGCGAGGCACAAAGTACCTGCTTATTGTTAGGCATTGCGCGTACGCAAGTCACTGGCCCAGATATTGCGGGCAACTTGAGGGTATTACTAGGATGAGATGGCATTCTTAATTCAAATTCTTCGACGATTGCGTTTCTTCTACCAGCGAAAACGCGATCACCATCCATGCACCAGCATGCTGATTGGCACCAGGGCGGGACCTTAGGCCCTTTCATCAGGTTCAAGGCTGGACCTGTCGGTATACGGCGATCCCAGATATATACAGAACCGTTCAGACCGGAAGTTAAAAATGTCGATTCTTCATAAACGACATTTAATGTGTCTCTTGATATTTCATCGATCGCACTAGTGTCCAGTTTCTCATATCGGTCTTCAGGTATTTTATCTTCGCCAACATTATCCTCATCATCGTCTCCAAATAAAGAACCCATGTCGTCATCACTGTTATGATCTTCACCTTCATCTTTGTTACTTTTAATGTCACTCACGACCTGATTGACGTCGACTGTCGAGTACAGTGGTCGCATCTCCAAAGAAGAAACCTCCGAGGTTGAACCTTTGAACTCATTACTAATTCCACCAGTTTTCAAATCCCACTCGAGTATTCGCTTGTCCCAAGAACCACTGATAAATTTTGTCTCTTCTCCGTTCAACTTAAGTTGGTTCACAACGTTGTTATGTCCCTCTTTGCCCTTGAAATAATGCCCTATCGTACCTTCCATGTATCGTACACCTTGCATAGTGATCCCACCATCTTCCAACCCACTAAGCATAAAGAGACACTCGCTTTGCACTTCAATGGAATACACGGGACTCACCTTCGGTTCATATTCCTTATTATTCTTCGACAGTTTCATCTCTGACCTTCTTTGGGGAATTTCATTCTCCCAATACGATACCAGGATACCTGCATTTTGTATCGACTCTGCTAGTGAATGTTTTTGCAATATTGTCAGCGATAGTTTCCCGTCCATTGTATTAAGGAAATCATACTTCCGTATGTAGCCGTCACTGCCTCCCAGAAATAAGTACTTTAAACCCTTCGACATGGCGACTGCGTTGACATCCGTCTGGATGGGAATCGCTGCCGTTGGGTAAATGTTATACGTGCTGGCAATTTTGGCTGAACAGAGCATTTGAATATAATAATTGTGAATGCCTTCCAGTGCATCACCACCTTCCCTGGATCCTTCTCTTTGATCAACTTCCTTCTCACCATCAGACTCTGGTTTGTTTTCATCCCCATCCTCATCCAAATTCGCTCTATCTTCCTTCAAATCCACTTCAACTCCATTTGCTTCGCTACCTTTCTCCTGATCCTGCTCTATATCCTCCTCATCTTCCTGTCCACTATCCTCTTCATCAATATCCATCTCATCGTCTTCATCATCTTCGCCCTCGTCGTCCATTTCCTCATCATCCACCTCCTCATCCACGTCCTCATCATCCTCACGCCCTTCTTCATCCTCACTGCCGTCATTTTCGTCCGCATCCTTGTCCATATTGCTGCGTAAAAGCGTTACATCCACCTCATCGTCTTCTTCGTCCTCTTCCTCGTCTTCAACCTCAGGTTGCGTCGCCCTGTTTTGATCCAGTATATCATCTACCTCTCCCATACCTCACAGCCCTCAATTGACCTCACACAATGCCTCCAAGGACCTCCAATGGCTCTTTAAATGCCAACTCATCGCTGTCTTCAAAGTCTTTAAACCTGTTCAATCAACCGGTATCAATAAGTATCATAATATACGAAACGAGTAACTCGAAATTCGTATCGTTATTAACGGAGTGAGTTACTCATATCGTTATTGACGTACTGAGTAACTCATTTGAACGGCGCTACCAACATCGTTACCCGGAGACGTACTCGCGGTGTCACTTTTGACGACACTTGACCTTCAAGAACCATATAAACGGCTGTGATGAACGATCCAGTTGGCTTTAACTTGACGGTATGGTGAGTGCTAGAGGGTTCGGTAGCATTAGATTGGCATGTCATTCGCTGTTGAAGTCGAGAAACTAACGTATGAGTTTTCTAACGGTTCAAAACCGTCGCTTGTGGACATTGATTTGCAAATTCCCTGGAGCACGCGAACTTTGATCGTGGGAGCCAATGGTGCGGGCAAATCGACGTTGTTGAAAGTATTGAGCGGGAAGCATCTTTGTCGAGACGGTAAGATCCTTGTGAACGGGGTTAACCCTTTCAGTCCCGCGGCTACTGTGAATGGTGACGACGAATGTCTGTTAACGACGTATTTGGGGACCGAATGGTGTCATATGAGTGTGATTAATCGCGATATCGGCGTCTCTGAACTGTTAGAAAGCATTGGTTTTGCGCATTTCCGCGACCGAGGCGATTTACTATGCAAGATACTAGACGTCGATTTGCAGTGGAGAATGTTCAGACTCAGTGACGGCCAGAAAAGACGCGTACAACTAGTAATGGGACTGTTAAAACCCTGGAAAGTACTACTGCTCGACGAAGTGACCGTGGATCTCGACGTGATCGCAAGATCCAAACTGCTCCAGTTTCTCAAATGGGAAACCCAGACCAGACAGTGTTCTGTGATTTACGCTACACATATTTTTGACGGACTAGCAGACTGGCCCGATCAATTACTTCATCTCAAAGCAGGTCGACTTGTCGACCTGCTTGATCTACACAAGAACGTACAATTCACTGCCAGCAATGACAGTGCCGGAAACGACAGTGCCGGAAACGGTACTGTCACCCAGACGGGCGATCTTGTTTCCATAACAAGAGTCGAAAGTTTACATCCACTAGCGGTAGCTTGGTTATCACAAGATCCAAACGAATTGAAACAATCGTCTCCTACACCACAACCAAATCTACGCTAAACGGTCCACCGCTCACCGCTCATCGCTGTTATCAAGTCGCTGGCCATCTGATGATTGAAGACCGTCGTTTAAGAATTTAAAGATTTCGTTTAAGGTTCGTTTAAGTTAAACGAGGTTATTCGAAAACCGAAAAATTTCACTAAGTATGGTTAATTGGTGAAAAGATGTGGGAAAAGCCTGGTATTGATCAAGAGATTGTCTAGGTTGTGAGAAGTATTTAAAGGTGGTGGAATTGAGATTGTATTCTGATTAGACAGTTGAAAAAACCGTTAAAGTTGAGCGAAAAGTCTCTGGAGTTGTTGCCAAAGAGATAGGATGGATTTAGTGCTGGAGGTTTGCGACACTTTTGTGTTTGATAGCCTTTATGCAAAGATTTTACCCACATCGTTAGCGACACATTTTACACCAAAATTGCAATCGATTTTGAGATTGAATAAAGGAATTTGTAATGGAACTTTTTTGGAAGAGAGTTTAGCGACGTTAAATAGTGGTTCAAGAATTAATAAGGATGTTTATGGGTACACGCCATATTTGCTTGATTTTACACCTGCGACTTTTGCATCTTTGTTGCCTCGGAATAATTTATTGAGGGAGTTGCTTTCGCTATGGGCGGTGGTGACTGTGTTTGGATGGGTTTTGTATCTTGGTGCAGCAACACTGAGTTACATATTTGTGTTTGACAAGAGTATTTTCAATCATCCACGGTATCTGAAAAATCAAATGTCATTGGAGATAAAATTAGCATTGAGTGCAATTCCATTTATGTCTCTTTTGACCTGTCCATGGTTTATGTTAGAGTTGAATGGACATTCTAAGCTTTATATGGATGTTGATTGGGAAAATCACGGTTTGCGTAAGATTTTGACCGAATTGGTATGTTTTATTCTATTTACCGATTGTGGTGTTTATCTAGCGCACAGATGGTTACATTGGCCGCGGGTTTACAAAGCATTGCATAAACCACATCATAAATGGTTGGTTTGCACACCGTTTGCATCACATGCATTCCATCCAGTCGATGGTTACTTCCAATCGTTACCATATCACATCTACCCGGTTTTTATGCCATTGAACAAAGTGTCTTATCTGCTTCTTTTCACCGCTATTAACTGCTGGACTGTTATGATCCACGACGGTCAGCACAGATTCAACAACGCTGTGGTCAACGGTACTGCCTGCCACACGGTTCACCACTTATATTTCAACTACAACTACGGTCAGTTCACCACACTATGGGACAGACTAGGTGGCTCTTACCGTAGACCGGAAGACGAACTATTCGATCCTTCATTGAGATCAAAGGAAACTATGGAGAAGCAAATCAAAGAGATTGAAGAGTACATTCATTTGATGGACGGTGATGACGAAACTTATAGAGAATACGGAACGGAGGAAAGATTAAAGAAACTCAATTAACAAACACGAATTTCATATGTTTTTTGACGCTTGAACCCATCAGATGTGATGGAATGTCGAGCTGATGAGTATATAGATTTAAGACTACTCAAGACAATATCATGTTGGGATTGTTTGGAGCCCTCTCGCGAGTGCTCGAAATCATATCTTCTTGCTTTGTGAGATACTCTCTTTATAGTGTACAAGATGATTTGATATGTTGATACCATATAAGATACACTTCGAGAAGGCTTAAATTTAAAGATATTGGCGAGATGACCAATAAACGTCAATTGATCAAGTCTACTCGGTTTGCAAGGTTATATATCGATGGAACCCATGTTATTAAGGCCATTTCCAAGGACTTTGTGGTACCTCCCCACAATCATGAAGCTGAACTAGCAATATTGACCAAACTTTCTAAACTGAATAATGATTTCGTTATAAAATTGATTGATAGCAAGGTAATAGATGATGAATTAGAGCTTACATTCCCTCGATTTGGTTGCGATTTACATGAATTTATGCTTAAATGGTACAAGATATCAGACAGCGCTCGAAGACGACCTAATCCATACTACACGATTGCACTAGAGACTCCACCGATTCCACTTAAGGGCTCATTCAAGAATCGTTTTGATGTTGATAAATATGCGTTCAATTTTACCTTACAGTTAGCACAAGGGCTACAGTTTCTTCATCGACAAGGTATAATTCACCGTGATATCAAGCCACAGAATATCCTGATTCAGTACCAGAACTCGAGCGAAATACGTCTAATAATCACTGATTTTGGAATCTCCTACGACTGTCATGATACTATGCAGATAAAGAACGAACCTCCAGACCAGAAGATTACAGATGTATCCACTTCGATATATAAGGCGCCAGAACTGCTGTTTGGCGTAAAGAATTATTCATTTGCGGTCGATATATGGGCATTAATGGTCGTCATGTCCCAATGGTTCCAGGCGGAAGCATTTAATCCTTCTCAATACATTCCTGCTATTTTCGATGATGGTTCTGGTCGATTTACTGACGAGGACTCTGGCAGCGACATTAAACTGATCGTATCGATCTTCAACCAACTGGGGATCCCATCCTTGGAACAATGGCCAGAAGTCGCGAATTTTGGATCGTCAGATGCCTTCACTGGAATGTTTGGCTCCATGGGAGACGGTGCTTATATCCTTGACCAGGACCACGATGCCCAACTGAAAAGAGTCGAGTCTTTGTTCCCCAGGATTAAACTTGTATCGAACGCTAACGAGCGGAACGCATTGATAGATTGCATCATCGGAATGGTTTCATTCGAGTCAACCAAACGTTGGAACAGTGATCACATCGTCCAGAGGCTTTGTTCCTAATCAATCATCTTTATTGCATCGTCTTTCCAACTCCAAATACTCATTTAGCTTCTTAATGCGGTTCAATTCACTTCTTTGGACCAGTAACTCTCTTTGCCAATCACATACACCCTGAAGGCTCTGATCTGGTCCCATTGACCTTTGTGGAGACCCTGACAGCATTCGTTTCTTGTCAGAACTTGCTTGAACTGCTGAACTTGGTGTTAAATTCAATGCTCTCTTCTTGGATTCGTTCATCACTGAATGATTGGGATCTGGAGTCGAGATAATTGGTCAATCTGCCCTGTTAAGCACTGATTGTTGTCAGTCTATCTGTGTTAAGCGTTAGCTTTGATCTTAAACCACTACTATGAGCTACACAATGAAAAGTTTATGTGAATTGAGGGCTCAATGTCTCTGACGAAGCTGGTACGATCGTGTATAAGAAGGCTGCGATCAGTGGTGATCCTGGTGATTACTGTTTCCCTGCTATTTTACTACACTTTTGAGAATGAACTGGATATGTTGAATTCGAAGGCTGAGAACGAGTATACGCCGTCTATTAATGCTGGATCAAGATTGGAAGACAAGTCTGGAGTTTTAGATGTCCAGAGAGATGTCATTAGCGAAAGAACGCGACTTTTAGCGACTGATTTGAAGGTTTTACATGAAAAGAACAGGTACTTCCCATTACTGGTGTCAGAACCGTCTAAGGATCCATCTAAATTGCTAGAGACTTTTAATGATTTGAATTTGAATGCCTTGGGAACGTATAGGGAAAGATATCCCGTACTTAATGAAGCATCACTTCCTGTCAGTCGGGAAGATGGACCAGAGTTTAGAATTCAAAGCGAAAGTTTCGAAGATGGTGGTCTTGAGGATGCTGAGATGCTTTCTAAGATACGAGAGCTCTTTGTGAACTCGTGGAGCCAGCAAGAATTGATCGAGAAAGTGTCAGAATACGATTGGCCGCTTTCATTGATAGATTCGCTTGACTCGCTATATATGATGGGTCAGGTCGAGAAGTTCGACAACGCAGTCAAGGTTATCTGCAATATTGATTTTACGCTGCCGCCGCTCTCTGTGGAGATTATTGATTTATCTGATGTGGGATCAAGAGCTTTGGGAGGGCTACTATCCGCATATGAGCTTTCGATGAATAATGGACTGTTAGAAAAGGCAATAGAAGTTGCAAATTTTCTACTAAGGGCATTTGATACACCGAATAGAGTTCCCCTTTTGCAATATTTCTGGAAATCAAAGCTTAACAATAAGTTTCCCTACAAGAATTCAGATGTTGGCCATTTGACAAGCTTGACGCTTGAATTTATCAAATTATCTCAATTGACGCACAAGAATAAGTACTATGATGCAGCTCAAAGGGTCTATCGAACGATTTTGTCGTCACTCGACGAGTTCGACTTGGAGCATCTCTTTCCTGTTCAATTGGACGCTTCTGGTTGTTCATTGATCTCTTCTGATAAAGTGCAAGAGGGAAAACACTTGACTGATTTGAATGGGATGAAGAGTATAGATGAAAATTTGCAGTTAATCCATTGTCAACAGACTGGTAAACTTGTCAGCCTCAGTGACAATGGGGTCAGATGCGAGCAACTTTTTAACATGGACGCTTCTTCGCAATCAACGTTCTCAAATTTAATGAAATCCTATCAGCTGTTGCAAGGTAACGATATACTACAGATCATTGACGATCAACACATCACCAAGCAGGATCGAGCTTCAAGTTTTGATGGTGAAAATACTAAATTCCAAGGCTTTCCAACAAAGGTTGGCGATTTTCGAGATCTCCATAGTTCAAAGCAAGTGTTTCTGAAAGCCATGGAATCTGTAAAGGATCTGATGGCATTTTCCCCATCTACACCACTGAATGAAAACATTACATTGATCTCATCATTAAAAACCAAACGCCGAGTATCACCAGCAACCAACGAGCTGCATGTTGAAGTTACAAGAAACTATGATATGAAGTTTGAAAGATGTTCCCTGGCGAGTATATTGGTATTAGGTTCTAAAGTGTTTGGCAAGCCAGATTACATAAATTTCGCCTCGAACCTAACCAGCGGTTGTTTCCAACTTATGCAGCTTTTTGGAGGGCTACAGCCAAGTGAGCTCTACATGGATCCCTGTGAGAATACTGATTGCTCATTTGATTCAAAGTTGAAAATGGAGAGAGCTAATGATGGCCTTTATTATCATACAGATTCTTCAAGTACTGATATCGCAGTAATCAATGGGAAGAATACCAACGAAGCACAACAAACAATAGTCATATTTGCCGCGAAGCAGGGACCCTCTATCTACGAGGTTGGCGATTTGGAAGTTGACGTTCAGAGCAAGCAATGGAAGAATGATCCTCAAAGGCCGCTTTGGGTGAATAAGATGGGACCCATGGGGTTGCTAGCTCCAAATGCTATTGAAGCGGTATTCTATTTATACAGGATCACCGGCGATACCAAATGGAGAACCATGGGACGAGAAATGTTTAAAACTACAGTGGATAATTTACAAAATGTAAACGTTGGCGCCAAGGGAGTTTGGAAAGTCAATGAGCTTCATGAAAATGGACATGGCTTAGCTTCAAGCGTGTGGCTATCTCAAACATTGAAATATTTCTACTTATTATTCTCAGACAGCTCATATCTGTCTTTTGATGAGTATGTCTTCACAGCGGGAGGACATCTATTGAGCACTACCGAATAGCAAAGCACTTTGATAGAGTTAATGTTGAGATTACGATTTAATATATACGCAAATGAAAGTTATGAATGGACTTATCAGCAAAATATTATACAAACAGCCGATTTAGCCTGGTTTAGAATAAACTCGAGGACCCATTTCATGCTGAAAAGTTGAAGATATCGCCAAGTAAAGAACCAGATGATTTGTTGAAAATACTATCATGAAAAACCAGTTTCAAAAGTTTTGGGAAATTACACTGGCAATGGGAATTCACCGGCCCAGTTGTAAATTTCTTCCTTCAATTGTGCCAACTTCTCAGAACCTTCGTCGACCTTAGCCTTGAAGTCCTTCAATCTGTTGGCCTCCTTTGGCAAAGATTGTTGAGTTTCTCTTGCAAAGTTAACAGCTTCGTTGATGTAATGAACGATCTTACGGAAGTCGTCCTCACCCATACCTCTGGTGGTCATAGCTGGGGCACCAATACGAACACCACCTGGCACCAAAGCAGATTTATCACCTGGGATGGAGTTCTTGTTCAATGCAATGTTAATCTTTTCACAAACGTATTCAGTACGAGCACCGTCGACACCTTGTTCTCTTAAAGAGACCAAAACCATATGGGAGTCAGTACCGTCAGAGACCAGTCTGTAGCCTGCCTTCTTGAATTCATTTTCCAAAACCTTGGCATTCTTCAATACTTGAGTTTGATACTCCTTGAATTCCGGAGTGTTAGCTTGCTTCAAAGCAGTTGCCAAGGCGGAGATGGTGTGGTTGTGAGGGCCACCTTGATGACCAGGGAAGACGGAGAAGTTGATTGGGTTCTCTAAGTCGTAAAGAACTTCCTTACCGGTCTTTGGGTTGACGCTTCTGACACCTCTTCTGAAGAAGATCATAGCACCACGAGGACCTCTCAAGGATTTGTGAGTAGTGGTAGTGACAACGTCAGCATATTCGAATGGAGATGGAATCACACCAGCAGCGATCAAACCAGAAATATGAGCCATATCGACCATCAAGTAAGCACCACACTTGTCAGCGATTTCTCTCATTCTCTTATAGTCAATCAAACGGCAGTAAGCAGAAGTACCAGCGACCAAGACCTTTGGTCTATACAAAATAGCATTCTTCTCCAAAGTGTCATAATCGATAATACCGGTAGCTGGATCGACTCTGTAAGGGAAAGACTCAAAATAAGTAGACACAGCAGAAATCTTTCTGTTTTCAGTAGCGTAACCATGAGACAAATGACCACCATCTGGCAAGTACAACCCCATCAATCTCTCATGTGGTTTCATCAAAGCCTGGTAAACCTGTAAATTTGCTGGAGAACCAGACAAAGTCTGAACATTAACCCCCCACTTATCAGGAGTCAAATGGAACGCTTCCAAAGCTCTCCTTTGACACAACAATTCCATACGATCAATATGTTCGTTACCACCATAGTAACGTGCACCTGGGTACCCTTCAGAGTACTTATTACACATTGGAGTCCCCAATGCATCAAAAACCGCAGTAGAGGTAAAATTCTCAGATGCAATCAGCACAATAGAGTGCTTTTGTCTCTCAATTTCATCCTTAATGATCTGTTCAACTTCGGGATCGCTTTCACTCAAATGTGAAGATACTAATTTCTTATGACTCTCGGATAAAGCGTACGACATTCTTAATTCAATACTGGTATTCTAACAACCTTTTACCACAATCTTCAAACTTCAAATTTCAACAAAACCTTCAAGTTTTATACACTTTGGAAGGGATACCACAACGTAAAAGAAAGAAATTTCCAACTCAACTCTGAATGATCAATCAAATGTTAATCCCACAATCAATCACTGTGGAACAATCACTGCGAACCACTGTGCACCACTCTTGCTGCTCAATGCTGCTCAATGCTATTGGTCTTACCGAGTCATTGAAAAAATTTTCAATATGACAATAAGTATTGATCTTAATAAGTGTTGATCTTGATGACTTCTTCAGGTCTTGACTCTGGCGAGCCAGGCGACTAGCTAGGTCGCCTAGGCGAGCTAGCTGCGAGCATCGCATCGTGGTTCTTGACTCTGGCCAAGCTCGCTGGCGAGCTTGCTTGACGGCTAGCTTGCTTGACGGTTAGTTAGGTCGCCTCGGCGGGCTAGCTGGGAGCTCATGGTCGTAGCATCGTGGTTCTTGACCCTTCTAGCTTAGCTAGCTGGTTTGACGGCTTGACAGCTAGCTGGGAGCTGATATGATCGTAGCATCTTGAGCTAGCTGCGAGTTCATAAATTCGTAGCATCGTGGTTCTTGACAGCTTCAAGCAGCTAGCTCGCCCTATGGGCGACCTAGCTCATCGCTGATTAGATCATAGCATCTTGTAATGTGATGCAACTCCTCCCTGCACGCAGACACCCCCATGTGTCCAATTCTCACATATTTTGAAGCAATTGGCTTGTGAATCCCCCCAGCGATGACCACACCGTTCTGTTTCAAATACGAGATGAGTCTCCCCGGTTCTTCAACGTAGACGGCCGTCAAACCATGAGCAGCTTGTTTGGAGTTTGTAACTAGCTTGAGTTTCAAAGTGTTGACAAGCTTGTCCTTAAGCCAATCGCTTGTTTGCCTGTGTTTGGCCCAACGAGATTCCAGGGAGTCGGCGAGAATCTCCTTCAGGGCGACATCGAGGCTGTTGATCAGCTGGATCGCTGGAGTGGCAAAGTATGCTCCCTTGCCAGACTCGTAAGACTGCATTATTGGTATCCATTTGCGTAGAGACGCAAAATAAGACCGTGGTCTGGCGGCAACTTGGTTAAGCGCCCTTGAGCTGATCATTGAGATGCTGAGCCCCGGTGGGGCTCCAACGGCCTTCTGAGACGCCGTTAAACAGTAATCAATCCCCCATTCGTCAAATTTGAACTCTTCACAACCGATAGAACACACTCCATCGACGATAATGAGCGTATCGGGCGCAATGCGATGAGCCAGCTCAGCGACCGCTTCCACGTCGGTCAATACAGCGGTAGAAGTGTCAACATGAGTGACCGTTATCGCCTTATAACGGTTCCTCTTTAGCGCCTTCTCGACTTCTTCCAATGGCACTTGCTCACCCATAGGAGCAGCCAATTTATCGACTTTGGCGCCATAAAGCTCCAAACAGTCGGCAAACGAGTCGCCAAAGAATCCAGTCGACAGAACTAGCACCTTTTCGTCGGGATCAATCAAATTGGCCGCCGCAATATCCCATCCCAGGGTCCCGGATCCAGCCAGGACAATCGGTTGGCCCTCGGTTTCATGGGCCTTGAACAGTTTCCTACAGTTCTGGAGAACTCTCTGGAAAATTGCAGTGAATTCAGGCCCTGTATGGCTCAATGATGGGCAATCAAGTGCTTTCTGAACGTTGTCGCTCAGTTCGATAGGTCCAGGAATCAGTAAAGTGTCAGATCTCATTATATAGTTATCTGCTACGTCTAAGAACCCATTACAAACAAGACTGGTACCATAGACCATCTAAGGTCTGTATATATACGCTAAAGTTCAACAACTTGACCGGGGATAACTCCGAGAACTAATGACCTTGATGATCACCAACTTCTCGGAGCAATGGCTTCCATCACATGACGTTTATTCAACGGTATATAAGAGTACTTAAACCAGGATACAACGAACTATCAGGCCCTGCGAGTGTGATCCCAAACGTCGCTGCCCATGGGCGCGCCGGGTTGGGTTGTCACCGGTCCCGAACGATCAAACGGCAAAAGAGTCGAGCTCAAATGGCATTAAACTTGACTGCGCTTCGGACAGTACAAGCGTTTAGTTTCGAGACGTAAGCGTGGAGGGTTGTTGAAGGACGAGGGGGGATTACCACGCTTTATCTCGATACTACGGCTTTGAAAGTTGTAACCACTGCTGGATTACGCCAATCGTCGAATTCAAATGAGCTCTCTTCGTTGCCGGTCGACCATAGGAGAGGTGGAGCCAAATTGGACTCGTCAAAGACGGGATCCGGTTCGCTGAGTTGCTGCGACTTGGTCAGCAGCAGGTCCCAGCCCTGATCTGCCTTTTCTTCGTCGTGGACAAAACTGTCCGGAGTCAATGCCGTTTGTGGTGTCGACTGAACATCATCAGGGCCGCTAGAGACATGCACTGTTTCCGTCTTATCATCACCTTGGACCATAGATCTATATTCTTGTAATAGTTCATGGCCCTCGTCCGAAACGACATCGTCAAGATTACCAATACACGCTAAAAGTCGCTCCATCACATCGCATTTGTGTTCCAGTAGTTGCAAATGCATCCTCTTCTTCTCTCTGCTGTGATGTGCGGCCTTACGGTTCCGTAAAATCCTTTCAATTCTTCTTTGTTCTTTCTCCTCCTTGGTCTTGGCCCTCTTTCTTGGTGGCAAAGTTACCTTGAAATCGTCCGGTATCTCTAGATGTTTTTGTTCCATACTGATCAATCCCCCCTCTGTGGCTATGCCTTTGTCCTTGTCCTCCTTAAGAGAAAGAAAGACGAGAACACCGTGGCGAACTGCCCGCTTTATATATACTTTGGGTATGTCGTTTTGTACGAAAAGTTGAAACAAGGCGTAGCTTTAAGGCTTAATAGCTATAGTTTACGTGATTTCTTTAATTCTGGACCTTCCACGGTGGCATCAGTGCTATCTGGACTGTTTGCACGTTTCTCCTGCGACTGTTCTGCAGTACGCTCTTTCACGAAATCAGCGGTCTCTTGTGCGCTCTTGAGATAATGGGTTCTGTACCAACGCAATTGCTCGATACTCTCTAGTATATCGCTCTTAGCAGTGTGAGTCTGTTTCTTTCTGGGCGCCAAGCGGGCCAACGCAGGATTGTGTCTCGAGCACACCTCCATGATGGAACTGACGTCGACCAAACGGTAGAAAAGATGGTCTATCACTTTGGGGAACTCCTTCAACATGAACAACCGGTCCATGTGGACCGAGTTCCCGGCAAGCAACCCAACCCGGGGGTCAGGAACGTATTTCTTGATGAATTCCAACAATTCCTGTTCCACTTGCTCCCGGGACTTGTCGCTTTCGAGCACTTTCTTGGTCAGACCACTGGCACCGTGGTGCTCGATGCACCATTCGTTCATCGAGTCCATTACACTCTCATCGTAGTGAATAACGCTCTCGTAACAGTTATCCTGCACTATCTCAAGGTCTCCGTCCGTGACAATACAGCAAACCTCGATAATCCTATCAGTATGATGATTCAAACCTGTCATCTCGCAGTCGATCCAGACCAACGGATTACTCACTGGCATCACTCGTTTCACCAAATATCTGTTGCGACCACTGTATAAACTCAAATTTCTGACCAGTATTCTACCAAGACACTTCGTACCGGTCGTGAACCCACCAAATAGCATCAGAATCAAGCAATGGAAGCCAGGATTACCACTTCTTGTGCTAGTTCATCGCAGTAATAGACTGAAATTTTTCACTACAGAGCGACCATTGCCACAGTAAAGACAATGACAAGACCATCAAGTGGCGATCATCTTGCCCTTTTATAGTCATTTTGAATGGCGATAAGGTGTTGAAGTAGTGATATGTTATGTTATTCTCTTGTCTTGGGTCTTAGTATACTGTTTGCGCTCGTCCCGTCTTGTTAGTTGAAATCGAAATAATAGACTGTATTAAGTAGATGTTTAAGCTGATTAGAGACGATTTGAGTTTATTTCATGCTCATAGTGGGTTGGTTTGTTGAGTTCATCGATATTTAGTTGGTATTGGTGCTTTTGTGACGATTTGTTATCGTGTATCCCTTGGATTGAGTTTAAACTTTGTTCTTTGATCGATTGAGTTGTGTTGTTGATGGATAATCCGAGTGGTGAAGATCAGGGATCGGTGCTGTTGCGTACCAAATCAAGTACATCGAGTCGTTCTACGAGTTCTTCGAATTATGACACATATTTGCAGTTAGCGACTGAAAAGAATCCCGTTATGTTGCTAGAATTGGACCAGGATGGCACTATACGGTATCTTTCTGAGCTTTGGGATAAGATTGTGGGTCCACGGACCACTTCGCAGATTTCTGAGTTGATTGTAGGGTCAGAGCAGGATAAACATGTGTTCCATAGGACAATGGAGATGATGCTGTCTGATGAGAATGTGAGTTATACGGTGACTTTTAATGTTTTGACTAATAGGAATGAGAATGAGGATAGTAGTGATGAGAATGGTAATGAGCAAGGGGATGCGGGGGAAGATAATATTATGACTTTAGAAGCTTGCGGGATCTTGCTTCGCGATAATTCAACACAGCTTTTCACACATTCGATGTGGACAGTAAAACCTTTCCAGCCGTTGCTGGTAGAGAACGAGCTGGAAGCGATATTGCCGCCCGATCTGATCAAAAGGTTAGGGTTTGGAGCCACTATCTTTGCAGAGTACTTGAAAGCCATTGAGTTCGATCAAATATTATATGACACAGATTTACCTTCGCCAAAGATGGAACTTTGCAGAGTTTGTGAGACCTTTGTGCCGGCATGGTGGTTAGAGACTCATTCTCGCAATTGTATCTGCGAACACAGAATTGATTCCTTTTTGCATCTTTTACATGACAATTTGGTTGAGCAGCTAGCTCTGCTTCAAAGCGAATCACTTACCGAATACAAGAGTTTGCCAATAAATCTGCGATCACCCACCACACAGATGATCGTGGCACAACTTCAGGAACTGTGTGAGATTGCCATTAATATAAATCAAAGCGAAATGCGTGTTCAACAAAATGAAGATATCTCTACGGAAGCCTTAGTAGCTAATCCAACGAGCTTGATCCAGAGCACATCTTCGGGAGCTTATGATTTTTCGCCAAGTTCTAAATGGAATATAGAGAATGTTCAAAATTGGCAATTGTCTATAAAAGAGGAATTAAGCCTGGAGGAAGGGCTAAATTTATTGGTCTCAGATACCATTGATCTCGCCAAGAAAAAGGTCGACGCTATTTTGAGATTGGATAATGCTATGACGTACTCCTTAAGAATAAAAAATGAAGTCGATAATTGGGTTTTACAATTGATTCTGTTTCAAATTGAGAATAACCGGATGAATGCTGATCATTTGATTGACTATGATGGAAAGGATCTTGGTATCATTAGTGAGGAAAATTCCGGTGGTCATAAGAACTCAGTACTTGATGATGAGAAATTACCTTCTGCTGCTTCTTATGAAGTCAGTGACACTGTGATCGACCAATCCTCATCGGCGAAAACGGCAGAACCGGCTCTTAGTGGAGTTTCAAGCGTTAAAATCGCTTCTCCGCAACCGCATCGCCCCCAACAAAGTGAAATCTTTGCTCCTTCATACCTGGTGAATGACCAGATTGCAGAAACAAGCTCCAAAGATACGACAATGCGACGAATCCAAAGACAAGGACGAAGAAGTAGGGAACATGATCTAGATACAGGTCATAGTGAACGCTCAGGTTCAAGTTCGCTTTCTAGATCGTTAACTCCAAAGCAGAGGATTGAGAGTCATTATTCTCAGTCCCCAAGCGGATATTATAGCTTGGAGTCTAAGAAAGACGAACAGGTCAATGACGAGATCGCCGAAAATTCAGAATCTAGTCAAACCTCTCTTCCAGCATTTATCTCGAACAAACAGCACAATACTACTGGCTCATCAATAGTGCCGAAGTTAAAATCGACAATCTCCCTTACTCCTGGAAGGAACTCGCCTCTACCGCACTCGTTAACTGCTGCTCAAATGTCGCGAAAGAGTAGCAGCACCAGGCTCAATCAAGAAAAGTCACCCATTGTTTCACCATTCGCTTCTGCTAAAGATTACTTGACTCCCGAGCAGCATCCTAACTTGTTGAGCATACCGAAGCAGCCGCTTTCTCCTTTACTACTTGCTACCAATCAATTGAAAAACTCTACCCCAAGCATAAAAGATTACGATATTCTCAAGCCAATAAGCAAAGGTGCGTATGGTAGTGTCTATCTCTCACGCAAGAAACTTACTGGTGAGTACTTTGCTATCAAAGTCCTGAAAAAATCGGATATGATTGCAAAGAATCAGATTACCAATGTTAAATCTGAGCGAGCAATTATGATGGTCCAAAGTGATAAACCATACGTTGCTCGCCTTTTTGCATCCTTCCAAAATAAAGATAACCTCTTTCTGGTAATGGAATATCTGCCTGGCGGCGATCTGGCCGCACTTATTAAAATGATGGGAAGCTTGCCAAGCGAATGGACTAAACAATATATTAGCGAAGTGATTGTTGGAGTTGAGGACATGCATCAGCTTGGAATCATTCATCATGATTTAAAGCCGGACAATTTATTAATTGACAGCAAAGGACATGTTAAGCTGACCGATTTCGGTCTGTCAAGAGCTGGTCTGGTACGCAGACACCAGCATAATCCATCTCCGACCCGATTGAGCCTCACATCCAGTTATGGCATCTCTGGAAGCCCTATTGAGCCTAAAAATGTTGCCTCTCACCATCGAAAAAGAAGTAGTACATCCACGAATTGCAGCAATCACAGCAGTAGTAAAGTGTCATCACGCAGTAGACAGAATTCCATTAAGCAAGAGAATATGGAACCGCATTGTTCGCCTCACATTCTGAAAGAGGGCTTTCATGAGAAGCCTCCGATCGATTCACCAAGCAATTTGCTTTCGAACAACGACATATCTGCCTTACATCGAAGTGACTCCCAGATGTCGTTTTCTTTCATGAACACTTCACGATCCACTACACCAACCCCACCACTGATTGGTTCTTTTCAAGGAAGAAGTGGTTCGACAGATATGCCTATTGATTTGAGCACGCCGAGCGACTTGGCTTTATTCAATCCAGACGATTCCAGGCAAGAAAAGAACTTTTTTGGAACACCAGATTACCTTGCTCCTGAGACCATCGAAGGCACAGGCGAGGATGATACCTGTGATTGGTGGTCAGTCGGATGTATATTGTTTGAGCTGATTTTCGGATATCCCCCATTTCATGCTAGCTCGCCAGAGAAAGTGTTCACTAATATTTTATCCGGGGTCATCGAGTGGCCGGACTTCTCGTCGCCTGAGGATAAAGAAGCTTTTGAGTCTTCACACGCCAAGGACCTGATAGAGAGGCTACTGGTGGTAGACCCTTCAAAAAGACTTGGCTTCAACGGTGCTCAGGAGATTAAGGATCATCCTTATTTCAAGGATGTGGACTGGGAGAACGTTTATGATGAAGAAGCGTCGTTTGTCCCCGCCGTTGAACATCCAGAGGATACCGACTACTTCGATTTAAGAGGCGCCATTTTAGAGGATTTCGGTGATGAAGACGATGTGCCTAGTGCTCCTTTACCCAGTGCTGACACGCCGACTGGTTTCGGTCAACTGTTAGACGTAGATGAAAGCATCAAAAAGACGCCGTCTACTGCATCTAGCAACAACCCTGTTGGTATCATCAACACACCAGTCAACAAACTAAGCATTTCTTCTGTGCTAGAATCAGTTTCCCCAGAAAATAGCAGCCGTTCATCGTTGCCAGTTAAACACATGCCTTTGGCGATTCCTCCTCACATGCGCGATCGCAGGATAAGCAAGCTTAATGATTCCCAGACTGAATTTGGATCATTTTATTTCAGAAATCTATCGGCCCTGGACAAGGCCAATAAAGATGCTATTAACAGATTGAAAAGTAAACACATGACAGAGAACGTTGGGGTCCATCGCCGGGCCTCATCTGTATCGTATATCAGCTCATCATCGGATAGTTCAAACTGCAAAGCCAGAACCGGTAAAGTCTCAGCTACGAGTTCGCCCGTTTGTGGCAAGCCTACTAGCACCTCAGACTCTCCCTACTTTGGATCTTCTTCCCCAGATCTCAGCATCAGCATTGAAGCAGGCGGATTGTCAAGGAAAGGCAGCGGTGACAACAATCTGCAAACTCCGGCTAGCAGCTATTTCATGCCGTGGAACGACGAATCACCATCGAGCACAAAGATACGATCACCGCTTTCTCCGCCCAATGTCACCTCGCCTACGTCTCCTACATTTGCTCCACCAGCCTCATCAAACTCCGTACGCACAAGGCTGACGACAAAATGTTCTTCTCAAAGAACCAGCTCTGGCGACATCTCTGCGGAAGAGAACGATCGTCTAGCAGCTATACTAAAGGTCAACTCCTTACGTTACAGAAGACGCAGCGGTCGCAAGAGCTCTGCCAGCAGCGACCTAAATTATCGTATGGACGTTTTAGTATGCGAACCAATTCCGATCCACAGATACCGTGTTACAAAGGATTTAGAATCATTGGGATGCACAGTGGTCAGCGTCGGCGCTGGCGACGATCTAGTCAGCAGAGCCACCAGTGGTATTAAATTTGATCTCATAATAACTGCTCTAAAACTGCCTAAACTCGGTGCCGTCGACATAGTGAAACTACTCAAGCAAACAAACAGCATTAACGCGACCACTCCAGTGGTCGCAGTGACCAACTACTACCAAGAAGCTGTCAACGGTAACGTCTTCGATGACGTTCTCGAGAAACCTGTCAATTACGATCAATTGCGCAAAGTTATAGCCAAGTACGCGCTCGAAAAGGTAGAGAAACAAGAAGATACCATTATAAGTGACAGCGAATTCAGCCAATGATACACAATCGAGACCTCCATGGACCCTCAGCCTGCTAAGCTAACTGATGGCATCTTTAAGCTGCTTGGTGATGGTCAATTTGATATCACTTCCCACGAGTAAAATTTTTCGACTACCAGTTGGCCCAGAGAGATGAGATTGAGCATTACAATTGATGTTATAAGCGTTGAATACTTGTATTTGCCATTATTCTGAGCTCATTATTACGATCAGTGGTTTCCCCATCATGCCTACCGTATCTGTGAATAAGAAGCAATTATTTGAATTGTTGGGAAAAGAATACGATAACAAGGAATTCGATGAATTATGTTTCCAATTTGGCATTGAACTGGATGAAGATACTACAGAAGAAGCATTGAAAAATAATGAAGAACCTGAATTAAAGATCGAGATCGGTGCAAACCGTTATGATTTGTTGTGTATTGAAGGTATTGCACAATCTTTAAATGAATACCTGGGAAGATCCGAGACACCGAAATACAAGCTTCTTAAGCCAACTACTAAGCTGGTTGTTGAGTCTAGTACGGAGCAAATTAGACCTTTTGCGGCTGCTGCAATTTTAAGAAATATTAAGTTTACTGAGAGATCTTACGCATCTTTCATCGCTTTGCAAGATAAATTGCACTCCAATTTATGCAGAAATAGAAGTCTTGTTGCGATGGGAACGCACGATTTGGATTCTATCAAAGGTCCCTTCCGTTATCAGGCACTACCCCCAAAGGAGATTAAATTTGTTCCACTAAACCAAACGAAAGAGTTTGACGCAGCTGAGTTGATTGAGTTTTACAAGCAGCCAGATCAGAAAGGTAACTTGGGTCGTTTCGTCCATATTATCGAGGATTCTCCAGTGTATCCAGTTATCACTGATGCCAACAACGTCGTTTGCTCGTTACCTCCATTGATCAATTCTGAGCACAGTAAAATCTCGTTGGAAACTCGTAACGTGTTTATCGAAATTACTGCTACGGATTTCACAAAGGCTGAGATTGTCCTAGATCAATTAGTGGCGATGTTTTCACGTTATTGTGATGAAGCTTTCACCGTAGAACCGGTCGAAATTGTTTCAGAACATAATTCTAAGTCCAGAATAACTCCGAACTTCGATGAAAGACAAATGAACGTTTCAATTGAGTATATCAATTCCGCTTTGGGACTAGAGCTTTCTCCAGAAGAAATTATTTCCTGCTTGAAGAAAATGTCTTTGCACGCTAGAAAGTCTCCAGATGATCAAGATACTTTAAATGTCAGTATCCCAATTACAAGACCAGATATTTTACATCCTTGTGACATTATGGAAGATGCTGCTGTTGGCTACGGTTTCGATAACATGCCAAGAGGTGGGAACTTGTCGAACGCTAATTTCATAGCATCAGCATTGCCAATCAACAAGATATCAGATATATTCAGAGTCGCTTCTTCGCAGGCGACTTGGTTGGAGGTCTTACCTCTGACACTATGTTCTCACGATGAGAATTTCAAGTTTTTAAGATTAGAGGATGACGGAAAACAAGTGGTTAAATTGGCAAATCCAAAGACATTGGAATATCAAGTTGTAAGAACTTCTCTTCTTCCAGGTATTTTAAAGACAGTGAAAGAGAACAGAAAGCATTCTCTACCCATTAAAGTCTTCGAGACAGGGGATGTGGTTTTCAAAGATGGAGATATGGAAAGAAAGGCTTATAACGAACGCCATTGGGGTGCCATTTATGTTGGTAAAGCTTCTGGGTTCGAAACAATTCAAGGTTTGCTGGGGAAAGTCATGCAAACATTCAGAACGCAATGGCTTCCAGACTATGGTTCATCTTCGACATCAAGAGGTTACTGGATAGAAGAGGATAATTCTTTGCGGACATACTTCCCTGGTAGAGGAGCCAAGATCATGTTTAGACATAAGGATGGTGAGGAACCTAGAAAAATTGGTCATATTGGTGTTTTGCATCCAGAAGTGATGAACAACTTCGACATTCCTTATGCCGCTTCTTATGTTGAGCTGAACGCCGAAGTTTTCTTGTAGAATATCTAGAGCTTGATAAATGAAAAGATAATATACTCTAACTTTCTGGATCTATCTTACTTCTTCTGCTGAGACAGATCATTGCATGATACTTGATGCTGTTTCTATAAATGCTTAAATCAACAGAGAAATACACAAAGAAGACATCTTCTAAAAGTCATCTGAAAAATTGAACACGACGTCTTTCTTTCGCCCATAGATGTCATCATCCTCCGGGAGGATTGGTCTCCCAGCACTCAGTAGTTGGAAATTGTTAGGGCTTCGAGGTGTTGTAGCAGGCGGTGATCCGTTTACATTTTTAGCTGCTGTCTCCTCTGTAGAGCTGGAATGCTCAATTGCTTGCACATCCCCATCCGCACTGTTTTGTGAATGTAACTGTTCCTCTCGCAGTGCAGCCTTTATTTTCTGTAATTCTCGCATTAGTGCACCGTGATCAACTAAAGCATTGTCTTTTTTGTTCAGTTTATCCTCCTCAGCTTTTATGATATCTGATTTTACTGTCTCAACCGGTGTTCCTTCCTCCACTGCGTCCTCCACCATTGTACGCCATTTAGACTTTTTGGGTTTTAACCATCTTGGCACCCATCCGTTGTGCTTCTTCTTTTCCTGTAGTTTCTTGTGAGCAGCATCGACATCATTAATCAGTTGCCTTTTACGTTTCAGTTGCTCTGGATCTACCGTTTCTTCAATTTCAACAAACTCTTCGCTGACAACCTCTATGCCAAGCTTCTTTAGTAACTTAGGCATATTTTTACGGTAAGCTAAATGACCATCCACAATCTCAGTGCAATCGAAGTTTTCCACACCCTCAATGTTCTCAATCGGGGCAATGCCCATAACTTTACTAAAACCTCCTGCAGCAGCACGAAACAAATAGGCAAGCATCCAGTCTCTACCCGAGAAAGCATTCACAAATCTTCCGCTTACAGCGGATCGTGCCATCACCAAATGCTCTTTCTTCTTCACTACTGGGGTTCCAAATATGAATACGTTTTCAACCAGTCCCAGTGCTTTCTTTCGACTCAATTCCACGAGACAGGAGAAGATGACCCTCGACCCAAGAGAAAATCCCATAAGCGTAACTGGGCGTTGGCCTAAATTTCTTGACATAAGTGTATCAGCCAAAATGAGGCCAGCCGCCCAGGCTCGATCTAAAGAAACACTCCAGGGATTATCCAAAATGTACCCAAGTTTTGACAAGCCCATAGGCCATTGAATAGCTGAAATAAACGCTGTTAGGATTGTTGCCCCCAGGACTTGCTGTACTGCTTGGGTGAAAAGCTCATTGGCTACAATATTGATTGTTTGACCTATGGATTTTAGCATTTCTGGTTCCCAATGCAACGCATATAAGTCACCCTCCACCGGATCGACGGTAGAGTATGGCAGACGCACATCATCATCATTGCCAATCATCCAGCCTGACACGCTGACCATTAAATTAAGTCGACGATTATTATGTAATGGACGAAATTCAAATGTTCTGACGCTGCCCATTCTTCTCCTCATACCTTTTGCTCCAATATTCCCTCCGATCGCTGTGCTAGTGAGTGCGACCACGGTTGTTCCTCCTGCACCAGTCAGAAAGCCCGTGGCTCCACCTATGCCGATTGTTGAAAGACCAGCGGCTATTCCGGCACCGATTACAGGTGCCAGTAATCCACCACTTAAACCTAAGATCAGGGAACCACCAACCATTGCAAGTCCAACATAACACATTTTCTTCCTTCTTCTTTTCCTTCGCCTTTCTTTCATATGTTCCACTTCGTTCCATTCCTGGTTCTCAGTCGATTGCTCCATATCAAGATAATTGGTGACACGCCTTTCGAACTCACAGATCTCCAAGTTTGATACATTGAGTATATTGGCGAATTTTTGAAGTAATGTCCTAGATCGAGCGTCATAAGAGGCATCCCGAAGCAAGATCAAAAAGAGATCACATATAATCGTCCAAGCGACATCGACTTTAATATGTTCTTTATCTCTTACATTTTCTGGAGCAACAACTTTCTTGGGACACAAGTGCTCATTTGAAATAATGTCTTCCTTATCTTCGGCTTCATTATCGCTGCTCTTGTCAACAGCTCCCGTCCCTGCTTCATCTTCTTCTCCAGCAGTAAGATCCTTCTCGTCCTGTTCCTTACCATCATTTTTGGAGATATCTCCAAAAGGGTTCTCTATATCTTGAGTGGTCTTTAGACACCTGCACAAATCTTCAAGTCGCACGCCATGCATTGATAATTTCTCTACCATCCGGATCTCTTGCTCCGAAATTTGCAAATGCTCATACAAGCTATTCAGCAGATTACTCTTCCATTGAGCGGTGTCCTTTTGAACAAATTGCAACCTTTGAGCTAGTTTACGGTGAGATTTGATGTCCACGCAAAGACAAAGTTCTGCAAGTTCCGTACACATTTGGTTGGCCAGAACACTTACAGCTCCCACATAAGCATATTTTTCCATCTCTCCTAGTAAATTTTTGGTAACGTTCAACTGACTGTCTGCATTAACATCGCTCATAGGTTCAACATCTTCTTCAAACTCGTCATAGACCTCTTTCTCCTTTTCGGTATCAGATGCGGTTGATAAAGCTGAAACGCTGCTTCCAGCAGAAGCATCAGCATTGCCCAATTGTTTTAAGGCCTTGTGATCGAACAAGAAATCCGTTTTCCGGTTAGTTCTCTGCGATCTTTGAGCCTGTTCCTCCGCGACTATCTTGGTGTATCCAAAGGTGGCATTTGGATTAGCCGCAATACGTCCGCTTCCTGGAAGTGCCTCTTGCGAGGATGCATGTGCAGCCGCTGCCTGATACGTTCTGAGTTCTAATTCGCCCTTGTCATTATAAACATTAAAAGAAGCAATAGCTTCCATCTGTTTCCAGCCCTCTTCTTCCGAATCTGAATCTAATTCAGAATCAACTTCTTCTGGCAGTTTTAAACGAACCTCTTCCTCTTTGGCTTCCTCATCTGCTTTTGCGGCATCTAACGGTACAGCATCATCGCTAACCGCTTGCGCCTCCGCAGTATGATCTAACACATTCTGATCTCCGGGACTAGTCCCTGCACCCTCTATACTTGCTTCACCTGAACCAGCAGGCTCTTCATCTCGCTTATTCTGTTTAGAAGCCAACTTTAGTCCCTTCAATTCAAACTCTAGACCGTCATCCAAGTCCGACATAAGGCTAGGCACTATCTGGACCTTCCAAACAACCTCCAACGGCCTACTAAGCCAGCTTTAGTGCTCTTGACTAGTGTATTATATATGCCATCACATTGTAGAACAGCTTATTATACTGTGATCTTTAGGGCTACAAAAATTAGGGCTTTAGATGGGACTGTTTTCCAATTTCAACATCCGTGCATCCTGAGATCTGCATCCGTACACCCTCCAGATTTTAATTTTTCTTGAAATTTTGAATTTTTGTAATTTTTCACGAAACGACGCAAATTCGAAATGTGACGCAGAAAGTTTCAAGCGTATATATTTCAAGAAGTGAAATATTATGTTGATGTATACATTGGATACTACAAGAGTAAGCAATATAACGAGAACAATGGCTCCAAACGTATGTGGTTGATGTGATATCAACAATATGTATCGGTACATGGGTCTATTACTGTTAAACAGGAGCTTCTGGAGATGAAAACTTTATTTCATAGAATGTGATTTGGCAATTCTATGTTAATTTAAGTTTGCTTTTCTGTATTTTAAAATTCACTTAAAGAAGTGATTGTTAATAGCAGTAGGCAAATTGTAACCGGGATAGTGGTATTCGATAAGTTACTAACAATTTTTGCGTTATCTTTAGACCTCCAGAAAGCAAAAGATTACCAAGACTTTCACTGTTGATGTGTCTTCTCCAGTTGAGAACGGTGTTTTTGACCCAGCTTCTTACGCCAAGTACTTGATCGACCACATCAAGGTCGACGGTGCTGTTGGTAACTTGGGTAACGATGTTACCGTTGAGGAAGATGGTTCTGTTGTTACCATTGTTTCTACTACCAAGTTCTCCGGTAAGTACTTGAAGTACCTAACCAAGAAGTACTTGAAGAAGAACCAACTGAGAGACTGGATCAGATTCGTCTCTTACAAGACCAACCAATACAAATTGGCCTTCTACCAAGTCACTCCAGAAGACGAGGAAGATGAAGAGTAAATTAGTTAAAATTCGGTCAATCGTCAATATGATTTTTAAACTGTAATTTTAATCCAATATTATTCTCAAATGACGACTGTCTCTATAAATTTGTATATTAGTATTAATGATCATGGGTTTATAACTACTCAAGATCCTAAACTTCAGCAGAGGAGGGAAATGAGTGCTGAGATTCCATCTGGTCAGCTACAAGTGCATAATCAGGAAACTTTGCCTCCACAGGAGATAATAGATCTCTTCAAAGTAGCTTTCAACAATGAATTGTATGGGAAAGATGATATCGATGAGCTGCAGTCCCAAATACAGAAAGTGAAGACAGATCTTTACAACAGGGACTACGTTTCAGCGTTCAACAAGGAGAATAAGAGAATATCGTACTGTTGCAGATGGTCACCATCTCGTGCCATGGCCTACGCTTCTTTGTTTGCCCATTTCAAAGAGATTGTACAAATAGTGCAATGCCATGAGTCAGACCAAGAGATCCTATGCGTAGGCGGTGGTGCCGGAGGTGAACTCGTGGCATTGGCAAGCTTATTCACCCCATCAAGAGAATTTATCACTAAATACTCGACCTCCAGGCCATCCGATTCACCCAAGAGATCACTAAACATCCACATCGTCGATATCAGCGACTGGTCCGTCGTCGTCGATAAATTACAAAGTACAATTCAAGAACGCTGGCTATATGCCGGTGAATCGCAACATTTCCATGTGCAATTCGACCATAATGATATTCTCCAAATGAATGAAGATCAACTATCACTGTCAAAGCTCAATCTCATCACTTTACTATTCACCACCAACGAGCTATTCGCAGAGAACAAACAGCAAAGTATAAGACTTTTACAAAAATTCAATCAATTTTGTAGCTCAGGTTGCTACCTACTTATCACAGAAAGCGCAGGAAGTTACTCTCACATTACCGTTGGAACCAAGAAGTTTCCCATTCAATTCCTCATCGATACAATTTTACTGGGCAAGAAGGGCCAGGATTCCACTGCGCCTTGGCAGCTAGTCTACAAGACTGACAGTACATGGTACAGATGTGATCCAAATATCGATTATCCGATGAAACTGGAGAATACCAGAATCTTTTATAGACTTTATAAGAAGTTATAAAGCTTAAATATGCGCCAACCTTGTCCAATTAGTAACTTGGTAGCGCCATTCCATAAAAATGAGTAACTCAATTCATGGCCGTCAATAACGATAACAAATTTCGAGTAACTCATTTTCAGCAATCAGGGTAACTGGGTTGTTTCGTATATTATGATATGAGTATGAGAATGGGTATTATCATCACTCTGGACGGCAGATCAAGATAGTTATAATGAGCTTAAAGCTATGATTGATGGAAGTTCAAGGTTATTGGAAGTAAGATAGCTTGATTGTTGCTGTTTTATTGGTTTATAACGAGTGATGTCGTTCTTTAACTTCAAGTATGTCGAGGGTGTTGGAGCGTTTTGAAATTTCTAGGTCAAAGAAGCGTTAAATACTAACAATTATTGGTTATTACAGAGGTTTTGGTCGTAATTCGAAGAAGAATAAGATTCAACCGCATAATTTAGCGAATTCCCCGGCTCCCGCGATAAATAATGTTTATTCGACGTCGCATAATAGTGGATCGAAAATATCATTACGCAGAAATCAATCTCCTTCAAGACACTCACAGGCCAGTTTTGGGTCAGTTCCACACCAGCAGCAACTACAGCATCATCAGTCTGTAGAACATTCACCCGAGAGATGTGATTCTCAACAGATTGTGTTTTTAAGTGAACCGTTTGTCAGAACAGCTCTGGTGAAAGGATCGTTTAAGACTATTGTGCAACTTCCCAAATACGTACATGTGGGTGAATGGATAGCATTGAATGTGTTTGAGTTCTTTACAAATTTGAACCAGTTTTACGGCGTCATTGCAGAATATGTGACGCCCGATGTGTATCCGACGATGAACGCAGGCCCTCACACCGACTATCTGTGGTTGGACGCAAATAACAGACAAGTTTCCCTACCGGCTAGCCAGTACATTGATCTCGCACTGACATGGATTAACAATAAAGTGAATGATAAAAGTCTATTCCCGACAAAGAATGGGATCCCGTTTCCGCAGACATTTTTAAAAGATATCCAGAGGATTATGATACAGTTGTTCCGAATATTTGCACATATATACCACCATCATTTTGACAAGATTGTTCATCTTTCATTGGAAGCGCACTGGAACTCATTCTTCGCACATTTTATAAGCTTCTCAAAGGAGTTTAACATCATTGAAAGGAAGGAAATGTATCCGCTTCTGCCGCTTATCGAAAGCCTGGAAGCTCAAGGAAAGATTATATGATTGGAGGGAATAGAATATTGTGCATATATATCTCATTTAGATATCGTCTCATAAAAGTGACTTGAAATGCTGCATTATTGCACCAAAATATATAATCTTATGCATGCATTATGTATAGCCGTATTTACACGATTTATCATTAAGTCATTTACATTGTTCCTGTTCCCGATATTAGGAGAAGAAGTATCTGCTGTTTCGCAGATCCTGAACATCGAAATTTCCCTTTGGCGGAATTTGTGGAAGTTTCATTGGCACCAAAATCATTAATGCACTGCCATCTGTCTTCTTAGTTTCAAACTCTCCGAAATTCGAGATCGTTTCGATAACTGAAACGGTTGTAACCATCTGTTTACCTTTCTCCTGGTCCTCCAAGTTCTGTGATTCCAATAATTGAGATCTCTTCTTTTCCATGTATATTTCGTCGGCTAAGGTGGCTGGCCTTCCAAGCTCTTTGGATAGTTTCGACCTTATGTCCATAATCTGTTTGGCCAGCGCGGATTGTCTATCGATTCTGGCTATCTGAACATAGTTTTTATACCGCTCGTCAAATTCATTCTTCAACCTTTCTATTAGATCAACCTCATGTAGCTTAATGAATTGCTCTCTGAGGCTGGAATTCATCAAATCCACATCGCAGGCGTGTGTCCAATAAGAGTCATGCACAGAAGCAAAAGTAAGCCCTTGGTCACCGCATGCAGCAGCTGATAGTAACATATGGGATGCATCAAGAGAGTGGATAAAATTTGGTGGGAAACCAGCCTTTTGTCTCCGGGCATTGACGGGGTTCACGGAAAATGGATCGCTGATGAATACCGTTTGCAAGTTCGTCGTAACTTGCTTCTTGGTAGCTTCTCTATACGGTTGTACAATTGGGAGACCGAGAGGTGTAGTCCATATAACTGATGACATGAAATCTGGTTTGTTACCATTTTTGAACGTTTTTTCATCAACGTCTAATCTGATGGATTTTGATATTCTATTCGCACATTCAGCAAGCCAATCTTGAATCAAGTGTGCTCCATGGAATAACTCGCGTACAGCAGCAAATACATGCTTTGCCAGATATTTCGACAGCTGGAGAGAATATTTACGATCATCAAATATGTTCGAGAGCTGCTTTTCGATCTGCAGAGTAGCACCAACGTACGTCACACCATAAACATTTGTCATGACAGTTTGTTTAACAACCTTTCTTGTGATTTTGTCCTTTAGAACTTTGGCTTGCTCGTCTCCCTTTGCAGCGGCAGTCTCAAGTCTAGCTTGCACTAATTTCGCAACATGACTATAGACATCTTGAGGGCGATCATTTGGTATCAAATTAACCTGTGTTGCACCTTCAATATCTCCACCGAGAGCAGCATAATGCTGTAAACCGTTACATGTACCATCTTGATGAACAGGTTGGTGTGAAATAAAATCTTCTGGATTTTGTAACTTATAAGCTTCATTTAACTCAATACAAGTAGCCAATGCTTGCCAAGGTTTATCCGCCTTTAACCACCACCCTTTGCCATTAAGCGGATTTTCAGCACTATCTCTGATATCCTCTAAATGGTTCTCAGTAAATGAAATTCGTTCAACTAACGGTGCCTTATCAAAACCAAATAGGTTGGAAAGATGTACTTTCAACCACATAAGACCTTGTGGCCCTAACCTTTTCCCTTTCCAGAATATTAGCAATCCTCTGCTCATATCGTTGCCTAAGTGATTGAAATGTGGTGAAAGAGGATAAGCTCGACCACGAAAATCCAGATTATGGGGGAAATAAAACTTTTCACCTAGGAAAGCCCTTGCTATTTCAAGTTTATAGTTCGAGTCACATCTAATCGACCTATTACTGGAGAACTTATTTGCAAGCTCTTTGTTCTTTAACTTCCAGTCTCTGTGAACTGACGGATCAGCGTCTCTTGGTGGAGGCGGCAAAAGTTCCAGCTTTTCTTGGATTCCTGGGATATCGAGAAAATCCTTTCCGCTATTCCACACTTCTGACATGATGTCGAAAACTTTCCGATTAACGGTCCAAGCAGTTTCCCCGAGAACATTCAAACCTTTATACACCGTATCGATTGCATTCGCATCAGAAACGGCTTTCAAATATGCCATTTGCTCAGGAGAATCTTTCGATCTAATTAAGGACGATTGGGTATAGTAGTAACCACCGGACTTCCAATTCGTCCAACTTCTGGGTTTAACCAGCATTGGCAAAAGTTGAGGCTGGACAGATGCGATCAATCTTTCCCCATTCAGCTGTTGAATTAAGGATCTGTGAATCTTGAGAACGCCGAGCTTCGAACCGTTATGATACTGATATCCATGTGAGAAAGCTGGTGCTTGTCCGTAGACCTTTTGCTTTGTGACAGGATCAATACCCTCCAAATCAACTTTAGCAACATGGATCAACATGGAAATCATGATGGATCCGATCTTTGCACGAGCTGCTTGTGGCCAAACTACTTTCGATTCTTCGATTTTGTAGGATCTAAATTTTGACTTAGCTCTTTGAACATACTTCTTGAATTCGTGAGATTTCCTGTTGACATCCTTAAATAGTTGGGATTCATTTTTCAATAGCTGTTCAGAGCGGAACTCCATTTCTATAGCTTTTCCCACTGATATGACCGCTCTTGCCGTCCTCATTCCCTCGATAACTCCCCCGGTTGAGTTCAATTTCAAAAGTTCCAATATAGTAATAACACACATTTTCTCTGGCTCCACTAGTTGTAAGTAAGGACCATAATCCAACCTTGCTCTATTCTGTTTCATTTCCTCTTGACTGAGACCCTGCGTCGAATTTTTCTTTCTGCCTGACATAACTTCAGCACTACATTTCACTTCTTCTTTCAAAAGTGGTAACATAGCATTATACCATTTCCATAATTTTGCATTCAGTCTCTTTTCAATCGATATATCGCCTCTTGCTCTCGCCTCTTCAAAATCGTGCTTCCAGCGTTCTTTTGCTGCATCTGTAGCACGATTCTCTAACGCTTTCTGTCTCTCTTGATTAAAACTCTCCAATATTTCATCAAACTTAGCCCTCTCGACCTCATTCTTCAATGATCGATAAATTTCGAAAAAATCAATAGATTTCTTTTGGTCAAGGTTTAACAGATTCTCCTCTGCTCTGAAATGAAATTGTGCAATTTTCTCTTTTTGCTTGTCATTTAAATCAAGTCCCAGCAACGTATGCCTTACCACTCGCATCCCAAGGGTGTCCACAGCAGCCAGTTTCGCTGCGTCTTTCTCAAGTGACTGAACGTCCTCATCCAAACTTATCGAAGAATCTACTTCTGGTTCTGCCCTAGCGGGTTCTATACCAGCCTCTGAGCCCTCGATGTGCGGTAAAGCTTGTCTCTTATCATTTATGGTATCAGTGAGCTGAATTGCCGAATCCCCATCACCTTCTTCGTCTGCTGAAGCTGGTTGTCTCGCGGAAATGTTCTTCTCAACCAGCAGCCTTGTGGCATCAGGAATGTCACTCGATTTGATCACTCTCAAATCTCCCAAAAGAATCTCGTAATCCCGTACCGTCAACACGTCGACATGCGACATTATATTCTTGACACCCTTCATATTCATTTTCAGATACGTACTGACACTTCCACGGATCGAATCGTTCACTTCCTCTGATCGCAGTGCGTTGTGTATCATTATCGCCAAAGTCTTGTCGTTATACTCACATGCGGGAAAGCTATTCTGCAAATCATCCGATAATTTACGATCTAGATCACCAATAGACTTGGCAAACCCATTTTCCACATAACTAGCCAAATACATGTTGTAATCATCGATAAAATAATGTCTATGAGGTCCCACCATATAAAGCGATTGAAGAATAGAAAACGCCCTTTTCATATATTTCGAATAAAGACATGCCTCCAATAACGACCAAAGTTGCATAACGTCTCTCGATTGCGTAGTACTCTTCACCGCAGAGGCATGCGACATATCATACGGATCGAAACCCGGTGACATGCTTATTTGTGATGATTTCATAAAATCCAGACCTCCATGGGCTGTTAAAGAACTGGAACTTGACTCTATATGACTCTCTGTGGCAGGTTTCAAAAGTCTAGACCCTTTCGAACTAATAAATCGTCTTTGAATCGTTGTTACTCTCCATGCTGATCGAGAAAATGATCGTAACATCAGTCTATATGGTAAACGAGTCTTCCAAGTCAAATAAATCAAAGCAAATGAACTTTAAATACTCACAAAGACCGTTACTCAGCTATAAAATATTCATTTGAATCTTGCGATGAGCTAACTTTTAAGCTCTTATAGCTTTAATATCGAAATTTTTCACTTTCGTATCCAATGACTGACTCAGTAAGAACAGTTAGTTTAAATACAAACTACTTAGCTTGTATAGTTAAATCGATTCGGGAGGTATCATGTTTGCGGTATTAGCCAAGCGGTAGGGCTCTATTGTGAGGAGCAGGTCAGATTTATTCGAAAGTTTCAGCAATTGGTTGATCGTCGGTGGCATACTCTACATTTTCGTCATCTTCGACCGTGGCTTCTTGGTACTGTTGATATTCACTGACTAAATCATTCATGTTGGATTCTGCTTCAGAGAATTCTAGCTCATCCATACCTTCGCTTGTGTACCAGTGTAAAAAGGCCTTTTTCTTGAACATGGCGCTGAACTGGTCGCCGACTCTCTTGAATAGTTCTTGAATTGATGTGGAGTTACCGATAAAAGTAGCAGACATGTCTAGATCCTTTGGTGGCACGGAACATAGAGCTGTTTGTACGTTGTTGGGGATCCATTCAACGAAATACGAAGAGTTTCTCGTTTGCACTTTATGCATTTCGTCTTCGACTTCCTTGACAGATACTTTACCTCTAAAGAAAGCTGCCACGGTTAAGTATCTACCGTTTCTGGGATCGGAAGCAGCCATCATGTTCTTGGCATCAAACATTTGTTGTGTTAATTCCGGTACGGTCAAGGATCTAAATGATTGAGATCCAATAGCGGTTAAAGGAGCGTAACCGACCATGAAGAAATGTAATCTGGGGAATGGGACCAAATTGACGGCTAATTTTCTTAAGTCAGAATTCAATTGACCGGGATAACGTAAAGACGTGGTCACACCGGACATCACACTCGATACCAGATTGTTCAAATCGCTGTACGATGGCTGGCTCAATTTCAAAGTTCTTTGACAAATATCATACAACGCTTCGTTATCAATACAAAATGTCTCATCAGAATGTTCGACCAGTTGATGTACCGATAATGTCGCATTGTATGGTTCCACCACAGTATCGGAAGTCTTTGGCGAAGGAACCACAGAGAAAGTAGCCATCATTCTGTCCGGAAACTCTTCTCTAATCTTAGAGATCAACAAAGTACCCATACCGGACCCTGTACCACCACCGAGCGAATGAGTGATTTGGAAACCTTGTAATGAGTCACAACCTTCCGCTTCGCGTCTGATCACATCCATCACCGAATCCACCAATTCTGCTCCCTCCGTATAATGCCCTTTTGCCCACACATTTCCCGCTGAAGACTGACCAAAGATATAATTATCGGGCCTAAACAAGTTCCCAATGTTCGAATTACGCACAGCATCGATCGTACCAGGCTCTAAATCAACATTCACTGATCTAGGGACCCATTTCCCGGACGAAGCTTCATTGAAATACACTCCAAGACGCGCCTTTTGCACATCATCTGTACCATGATAGGTCCCATTGAAATCCAAACCATGTTCACCACAGATCGTCTCCCAAAACGCTGCACCTATCTGATTACCACATTGACCCGTAGATATGTGAATCTAATCCAATTTTGTTAGTAAAAAAACCTTGAAACACACTAAAACTCCCCCTACTACAAAACTTTTCACAAAAACATACAATTTCTCTCATCTTTCTTCTATCCTCGATCCAAGACCCACAATCTAGTTCCACCAGCTACCAAGCAACCAACAGATCACTGCTTTAACTGTCTATATCGATCCCTCCATCAACAAGTAAACAAACCATCTCAGTGGTACAAACGTCTTGTTTTTGTGTTACCGCTTTTGAGATCCAGATCATTGTATACGACCTTCACTCAGATTTTGAAAAATTTTAAGCTTTAAAAGATCAAAATTCAGCCAAATACAAGCTAGTTCCACACAAACTGGGCTGTCATTGACACTGTCAGAGTACTTAGCTGGTTTATCTTGCACACCTCGCTTTCGAACGGCTCTTTTACGACTCAAATTCGCGAAACTGGCCGACAGGACGGTAAAGAGACAGTTTTTGGCCGTTTGACCACCCCAGAAGCATTCTTCTTGCAATATACGCTGTCTTGATGTGTTCTGGCAGCCATTTCAACGCTCTTAATCGTCTTTAATGGTGATAATGGTGATTAGGGCTCAGGGTTAGGGCTACGTTTTTAGTAGCTTTCTTCAAATTTCAATAGTATACAAGGCTATTGATGAGGTTGCACTGCAGTTTGCGCAGATAGCAGGGATTTGCAGCACTCAGTTATGCCAGCTACACGTTCTAGGTCGTCTGATACAGCTACGGGAGCTCGTCGTCCGACTGCTCCGTTGCTTACGGTACTGCGGTCGCGTGTGAGACAACCGCAGTTTTACTGGTTCCTGGGCCATTTCCTCACGCTGTACCACTTTATAAGGTTCCATTTGGCGATGTACTCGTACCGGTCGCAGAGATACCACTATACCAGACTTTTGTTCTATATCTCTGGGACGTATGCTATAGTACTTTACCAGTTTTACAAGAGCGGGCAGTTGAAAGTGAGCAATTTGCTGCCCCAATTGAGAAGATTGGACAACCTGCAGTACTTCTGTATGCTGGCACTGCTATTTCTGTGCTCGCTGACGGGTGCCACCGTCAGCGGAGCCCTCTATTCCCCGGTAATCTTCTCGCTGTTCCACTGTTTGAACTACTTCAAGGAGAATCTGCTGCCCTTCCTGCCACTGACACCGCTAGTGAAAGCCGTGATCAACAACAAGATCGCACTCTTCATACAAAACCACAACGAAAGGTACCTGCAAATGGCCCAAGTTTTTGAAATCATGTGCGGATTCCGTTCCGGTCTCTTTGGTCTACCTCTAGCGCTCGTCAGGTTACTGATCCGCTTCTCAACACGCAACATAGCATCTGTGATCGCCATGCTCGGCTACGTGTGGTTTTTCAAGCTGAGACTCCAACAGACACAGTCCATACGGTCAATTTTGGCTCAATTCATCTACAAGCTCGACAGCTACATCAACACAAGACTACCGCCCCAAATAGCCGCCAGATGGCACAGCTACAAGCAGTTGGTACAGATGTTATTTGCCAAGATACCAGCATAGCTCACAACTAGGATAAATGCCCATATAGACACATCAAGCGGCAGTTCAATGCCTGCTCATCTTGCAATCGGTATACTGCTCACTTTGTACGAAAAATTGCGTATCATTGTAAACGGCAGTGGTGGAACAAATACAGGTTAAGCCAAGATGGTTAGATATCTACCAGTTAATGAGAGATAGTGGTACTTTGAGAGTTCATTTGAAGGCTAGTTGATCATTGTAGTTTATATTTGAAGTTTAGGGACCGTTAGAAATGAACAGCGAGTACGACTATTTGTTTAAACTTTTGCTTATTGGTAATTCCGGTGTGGGTAAATCATGTTTGTTGTTGAGATTCTCTGATGACACGTATACAAATGATTATATCTCTACTATTGGTGTGGATTTTAAGATCAAGACTGTGGAATTGGATGGCAAGACTGTTAAATTGCAAATTTGGGACACTGCTGGACAGGAGAGGTTCCGCACGATAACATCATCATACTATCGGGGATCACATGGTATTATCATTGTGTATGATGTTACCGACCAGGAGTCGTTCAATGGGGTCAAGATGTGGTTACAGGAGATTGATCGTTATGCCACTTCGACTGTCTTGAAGCTGTTGGTCGGAAATAAATGCGATCTGGCGGATAAGAGAGTGGTAGAATACGATGTTGCTAAAGAGTTTGCCGAGGCTAATAATATGCCTTTCTTGGAGACCAGTGCGTTGGATTCTACAAACGTTGAGGAAGCGTTTTTGACGATGGCTAAGCAGATAAAGGACAGTATGGCAAACCGACAGAGACATGATGGCCCTGGAGGTAATCAAAAGGATGACAGTGGTAATGTTAATTTGAAGGGCCAAAGTTTGACCAAAAATTCAGCTGGCGGATGTTGCTAGATCGCCCGCCTTCGCTCACCCGTCTACGATCGTCGACATTCATACACGCACATACTCATACTATTGGTCGCTCTTCCACACTGAACTTAGCACAGGATACCTCTTTATTTTCTACCTCGTTTCTCTGTAAGGTTATATAACTCGTCTACAAACTGTTTTCTGTGCTAACGGTACTTGACCTGGGGCTTGTTGCCCCTCTTCTCTTTCTTGAGCTGTCTCTTCGACTTGGAGTCATCACTAGCAGCACTGTCGACACTTCCAGCAGACCTTGCCGGTCCCATGAACTGATTCTTCAAGCCGTACAGTTTCCAACCCGCATACAGCGGGACCAGCAGCAAGACATACCAGAACTTGCCGGTGTTAAACACAATGCGACCCATATCAGCAAAGAGGGACAAGTATACCAGATCAAACAAGTACTCCACAAGACCGCCCGTCTGGGCAAGATCCGTGCCTTCTTTCACGATTTTGCCCTTAACATCAAACACAGGTCTACCAGACTTCTCCAACACATAAACACATCCTGCCAATGGCACATGCAGAACTACAAATCTCAACCATTGTGATAAACTGGCTCCTCCCAACCATTGTCGCACCATCGCTAACACTACAATCGGAACAGAAACCTTGTAAAGCCTTCCCAACACGGCCAAATTCGCCTGGGCTTGCTTCTTCGTCGCCTTTCCAGCCATTCCTGACACCACCAGCACCGTCAATACAACCTTCTACCGCTCTATCTCCAGAACTAATCACTCTCGTTGTGCATTTTTCACCTACCTAGCAACACCTACAAGAAAGCTACAAAAGTCAACCTTGACAGCCTGAAAACAAGATATAACGTTTACGACACTCGCAAATCAAGACATTGATCCTGACAGTAGATCATATCGACTCAAGCTGGGAAACCAGGCTAAATTGTCCAATTTCGACGGAGAAACACAGAGATTGCGAACGCAGCCCGCATACCAAGACACTACGCACTTGGAGACAGCTCTAACGGATAGCAGCGACCTCTAGCATCAAAGTCTATAACTTCTACTAACCTCTAAACTGTATAACCGTTGCTTCGTTGGTGTTACCCTCCCTTGAAGAAATCTGTGGTTACCCGCACGCGGAAGGCAAGGGAGGGTAACAATTTATATGTTACCCTCCCTTCTCTGCTGTTACCCGTCCGTGGCTGAAAAATTCGATTGAAGCTCCTTTTCCAGGACAGAGAAAGAATCTGTTGTTTATTCAAGATTGATACGCCACTTTAGCAATCGGTTATAAAGTATCTATTCGTTTGGAAGAAAGATCAGTTATTGTACTAGGACTACAATACTACTACTATTTGACACACACTTAGGATTGGATAATTGTAAAGATGGATTCTGGTATGTGATTTGAGTGGTTTGCGCACGAAAGGGGCCAAGAACTTCGATGACGGCGGTTTTCTTTGAGGAGGAAGGCATTGGGAGGACAGAGATTGGGTTGGGATGAACCATGGGGCGATTGAACGGCGTATTGGCTGTCTTTTGGTGGTGAGTTGGTTCCCTGATCCGATCTCTCAGCCCCTATTGGATTGGAGGGGTCACTTGAGACGGCTGTCACGTGGGTTCTTTTTGGCTCATTTAACTGGGTTATTCAGTAATACTAACAAGCTATTGAATTATGGGATTAGAAGTTGCTGCTTTGGTCATTGACAATGGTTCTGGTATGTGTAAAGCCGGTTTTGCCGGTGACGACGCACCACGTGCCGTTTTCCCTTCGATTGTTGGTAGACCAAGACATCAAGGTATCATGGTCGGTATGGGCCAAAAGGACTCGTACGTTGGTGACGAAGCTCAATCCAAGAGAGGTATCTTGACTCTACGTTACCCAATCGAACACGGTATCGTCACAAACTGGGATGATATGGAAAAGATCTGGCATCACACTTTTTACAACGAGTTGAGAGTTGCACCAGAGGAACATCCAGTTCTTCTTACCGAGGCACCAATGAACCCAAAATCTAACAGGGAAAAGATGACTCAGATTATGTTTGAAACTTTCAACGTTCCTGCTTTCTACGTTTCCATCCAGGCCGTTCTATCTCTATACTCTTCCGGTAGAACCACCGGTATTGTGTTGGATTCTGGTGATGGTGTTACACACGTTGTGCCAATTTACGCTGGTTTCTCTCTACCACATGCTATCTTGAGAATCGATTTGGCCGGTAGAGATTTGACCGATTATTTGATGAAGATATTGAGTGAGCGTGGTTACTCGTTCTCTACCACCGCTGAAAGAGAAATCGTTCGTGATATTAAGGAGAAATTGTGTTACGTGGCTTTGGATTTCGAACAAGAGATGCAAACCGCTGCTCAATCTTCTTCAATCGAAAAATCTTACGAATTACCTGACGGTCAAGTGATCACTATTGGTAACGAAAGATTCAGAGCTCCTGAAGCTTTGTTCCATCCATCCGTTTTGGGTCTAGAATCCGCTGGTATCGATCAAACTACTTATAACTCCATCATGAAGTGTGATGTCGATGTTCGTAAAGAATTATACGGTAACATCGTCATGTCTGGTGGTACTACTATGTTCCCAGGTATTGCTGAAAGAATGCAAAAGGAAATTACTGCCTTGGCTCCTTCTTCAATGAAGGTCAAGATTATCGCTCCACCAGAGAGAAAATACTCTGTTTGGATCGGTGGTTCTATCTTGGCTTCCTTGACTACTTTCCAACAAATGTGGATCTCAAAGCAAGAATACGACGAAAGTGGTCCATCAATCGTTCATCACAAGTGTTTCTAAGATGACGGTTAGGAGATTCCAGAAATGGTTATGAATTTTATAAATAAAATTCAATTAAATACTTTATAAAATTTCAGAATCAAAACAATTCAATTGAAAGTAGTCGCAGTATGGTATAAGTTTATAAGAACTTGAAAGAATATTCTTCATAGATGTTGATTTTGTAGTTACAACTAATATTTGTCGTCTCGATTATACTTGTACGTAAGAGATATGCTGTCATCTTGAGTTTGCCGCTGAAAGACTCTGATAGTGTAGATTCAATAATTTCCTTGTAATTCCGGATTGAAGCTTCACAGAAGTAGTAACAGAGAAGTCGCAACGGGGCAAAGTTTCCAACCGATTCGCACCCTTGCGAGCTTCAGATTCGCAGTTGGAGACTCCAACGAATCTAGAGTTCCGGTATGTAATTGTGCCACACTCTTGAGGAGCACTTTGAGAAAATGGCTGCCTTGTGTGCTGCGAGATTTAGTCACTGAAAGGTTCTCGGTGAGCATCAATGCGTCCGCTAAAACATGACTGAGAAGAACTTTGACGATGTCTTGTTCGAGCTTCCGATTGATTAAGATCTCATAGAATTCACTATGATCTGACGCTTGACAAATGCCAGCTGGGAAAATTGACATTTGGCTAGGGATAATAGGTTGTGGCAACACCAAGCATGCCCGCGATTTGCGATTTGAGCTTATGATACTCTTGGCGCGTGCAAGCCTTTTGAGCGGATCTCATCCTCAGCGAGAGTCCAGAAGTTCTTCCCACGGACGTCAAGATCATATTTCATGGAGCGATGCAAATGTGAATACCAATCGAGGTCCGCAACTAGGCAGTTCATATGCATACTCTGTCACTAATCCTTGTTGAAGACTCGCCGGTTTGACACCCAACGATTAAGGATAACTGAGATAAGGTTGGATTCATACATATCCACGATTAGATCCTACAGCTGCCCAATGTGGTTCGCAAATCGAACCAAAATGTGTCATAATTAATAGTGCCAAGCCTTTTATTCTTTACCGACAGGCACATAGGCACATTCAGAGAACGTTTCTTTAAAATTGAGAATTTCCTCTTTTGGAATTGTGCATCTAATTTTAAGTTAATTACCTAAACAAGAAAGTTCCTTTGCAGAGATTTGCATTCCATTGCCTATAAATTTTCCTTCTTAGAAGAACCCGCGCAAACTCCATAGAAGCCGCATTCTTCCGTGCCTGATAATACGTCAGGGTTATTTACCTTACTATCTCGAGCTCTCGAGCTTAACTAGTTGAATGGTACTTCAACGAGAGACTCTGCGTCGTTGAATATTGAATTTTATTTTAATATTCTCTACATATTCTTACCAAGATGAGTTGTCTAGTTTAATCATTCGCGCTAGATGCAACTTTGTCCTCGTTAACCATTTTAATGGCTTCGGAACCACTTTCTGGTTGAACCGCACATTGAGATTCAGACGTTTTATTTTCAAGTTCCTCTTTGCAACTGGATGATTCTGCCACATCTTGAGAGGCTTTATCGTAAAGATGGTCGATTTCCTCCGGTGTCAAGTCCTTTGTATCGGGAAAGAAGAGCAAAATGGCCATCGAAATGGTGAATGTAGCAGTGCCTAAAAGAATGAAAGTTCCCCAGCTAATGGTAGCCAACATGACGGGTCCCAGCAAAGTAAGCGAAAAATTTGCAGTCCAACCCACGAGCATGCAAAGGGCTAGACCTCTGTGTTTAGCCTTTGTCGGCAACAGCTCGTTGGTGTATATCCATGGCCCACTGGATAGAGTGATTGTAAATACTGCAACAAATAAGAACGAAAGTCCCAGGACAAGTGAACCTACACTCTGGTCAATTGCCCAGATCAATGATTTATTGCCATTTATTGGCGGTACCCGTTTCCCATTGCATGCCATGGTAGTACCAAGAATTAACATAATGATGCTTAAAGGAAAAGCACCTGCTAGTGTCAGATCTTTCCTCTTGACATGATCCGAAATGAGAATTGGCAATATATTCAGCGGTACGTTTATGAGATAAGGCATAGAAGCTGAGACAAGTCGAACTGTTCCTTGGAGACCGATCATATCACAGAGAAATATGATGTAGTACATTACAATATTAATTCCGCTGAATTGTATCAATAATTGCAGAGTGGATCCCATAAGTGTTTGTCTCCAGCAGTTTCGTCTGAACAGATCCAAGTAGCCGAATCCGTCAGCCCTGCTCCCATAAATACAAGCCAGCTCCAGTTTGCTGTACAGGGATATTTTCGTCCCATTGCTGGACCTGTTATAATGTGCAGCTAAGCGGTTCTGTATCTCTTCTGCTCGAATATAGTCACCATGAAGTGTCAACCATTCTGGTGATTCTGGCAACCATAACGTCAGAACAAGAACCGCCATTGCTGGTGTCATCTCCAGTCCCCAGACAACTCTGAAGGACAATGGTGAACCAAGAGAATCTAGCAAGACGCATAGATAATAAATTGACAACATAGCCATGGAAAATGCTAATTGAACCAATGCCATCGTTCGACCTTTTTTATGTTTTGGAATTACTTCCGCAACATACGCTGCAATTAATATTGAAAATAACCCAACGGTAAGTCCCTTGACCCATCTTGACAGTATTACCAACCATAAATTCAGCGAAAAGACCCCAATGAAACTTCCTTTCACCCAAAGAACCAAACCAGTCCGAAATAAATCAACCCTGCCCAATTTCCCAGCAATACAATTAAATAGAAGACATCCACAAAGTCCACCAAGCGGACTCGCTGCGGTAAGAAGACCCTGATATATCGGGCTAGGATGGTTAAAATACTCAATAAAATGATCTTTACCCAAAAATACAGACGATGAAGTAACATCCATCCCCATAATAAAGCCACATATTGCCACGATACACGTAATTTTAGTTACGCTGTAAGTTGGCCCAAACATTTCCACTTTATTTATAGCACTTGACCATAATACGGTACTACCATAACTGAGCTCACCTAGAAACAACTATGGTTTTAAGCATTTATATTTTATATTTTATTTGGCGTCACAAAATGAAATTGTGACGCCGAGCTTAAAGATCTCGTCAAAAGTGATACGTAAATTCGAGTAACTCGGTAGCGCCATTCCGAGTACTCACCGTCGATGACGATTACGATTTTGAGTAACTCAATTTTAGAAATCAGGGTAACCCTTTTATATTCGTATATTATGATACATTAAATTACCGTCAATAACGACCACGAAATTCGAGTAACTCAAATCGTGCAGAATGACGGGTAACTCTCATTCGTATATTATGACACTCGTTGAAGCAGGTAACTCATTTCGTATATTATGATACTCTTCAACAAGCCTGTTGCCAAGTAGAAGTAAGAGGGCAAACCAATTGATGAACAACATCTTTCAGCAATTGAGAATCAAGGCTTGTCAATGTTTTCCCTGCTCCAGCGTTTCCAAACAGTTTCGAATCAAGCAGTTACTTACGCTTGCCTGATAGCTGCATTTATTGCATTGAGTTCATGGCTCCAATTGATACAAAACGATGCATTCTCAGTACCAGCGATTGTGAGCAATATTAAACCAACACTCAATGTTAGGACCAGTAGATACTATGGATCACAAAATGGTAAACCGAAACAAAACTCCAAGCTAGCTTTTGATCTCGAAGCAGACCTTGAGCGCCTTTTTAATTGGAATACGAAGCAGGTATTTGTATATCTTACAGCTGAATACAATGGATCAGAAAGACCAGAGACCAAGAGCGAGGTTACATATTGGGACAAGATAATCACGAAGAAATCTGATGCTCATTTGAGCTTGCATGACATTAAATCGAAATACAGTGTTTGGGATCTTGAAGATAAACTTGAAGGCAGAGAGTTGACTTTCAAATTGAAGTGGAATATTCAGCCCAGGGTGGGACCCTTGATCTATGGCGAAACGGTTGGAAACCAAACAGTCATTTTACCGAACATGAAGCAATCGCAGAAAAAGAAGAAGCCAAAACAAAACTCTACTTGAGCGAACCACTACCGACCAACGGGACTGCAGCGTAGTTTGCGATTTTGAAATGAAGATTATAATCCATTTACAAGTTTGCATGCGAGAAAGAAGTATTTACATATGCTGCGTGTCGTCGTCTGCGGCAACAAGCTTCAAGTGACCTGGAAATAGGCGCACCTTTGAATGAACTTTATCATGCTTTTCATTCCGATGAGGAATGTGAATGTGTTATAACTCATACGCCGTTGAAGTATTCAACGGTGCTGAAGTTGAGAGATGCTTTCTATCCTCTTTGTGGACCTTAATGCGGCGAGAAAGGATGCATTCTGTGCTTCAATGGTTTCCCAACCTTTGACAGTATTTCTAGGTTTCATCAAGTAGCTTTTCATGAAATAGGGAAATTCTTCCATGAGCAACGATAAATTATTGTTTAAATCCGGAAGACTGGACAAGTAGCGATCCATGTATTCTGTTACTTGTGAGTAAGCTTCGGAGGTCAAATAAAGTGAAGGATTGAAACTGGAAGGGTCCATCTTCTTTCGTCTTAAAAACCATGACTGGTCGGTCAAGCTTCTTTGCCCAGCGTGCTTCCTCAAGAAACGAAATTTGTGTATGATGTTGAATCCATGGATCAGCTTGTCGTTCACAATCTTCAACCCGGTTTTAATAGTTCTTGAATCCTGAAATAGTGCCTTGACTGCCTCATTCCATGAAATATTGTCTATCACGAACCCTCTAGCCTCCAAACTGTTCAACAGCTCTGGAAGCGCTTGAATATTATGAGTCGCAACCAAATGTCGAACTTTGTAAAAAATGAGTCCTTTGAATGCTGTCCGAAGCTTAGTGTTCCGCATAGTTGCTGATGGTTGTTTCTCGAAGGAATCAATGCGAGCCACGTATCTTTCGAATATGTTATCAAACTCGTCCCATTGTTCGATTTCTGCCGAAAAGACTAAAAGTGAACGCATGATGGTCAACCTACCATTCACTGAAATGTCTTCCTTTCCGTAGAATAACTGATTGTAACGATTGAGAAGATCTATCGCTTTCATAGGATTGTAGTATTTAGCGACAACTCTCATCGGCCATGCCACTACTGATGGATGCAACTGATTGAACGTGATATCTAATGTTTTCTCCGCAGCATTGCTCATAATACGATCCAATAATTCAATCGGCTTTTTTAAATCACCTTGTGTTTTCATCTGTACCTTGAAAGTTGCTTTGACGAGATAGTATATTACCTTAGAGTTGACGGGAATCTTATTCTCATTCATCTTCTTGTATAAGTTGTGAATACCTTCCCGAAATGCAATTTTATCGTAAGCTTGCATCAAAACTTCGAAATGAGATACATCTGGTTTGATGGTCGGATGCTTGAGTAATTGGTCTAGAACACTCTCCGCTGTTGCATAATCTTTCTTCAAAACCGCTAGGTACTTGATCATACCTCTGAAAAACTCTGAATTGTCTGATAATCTCAAATCGACGATCTCTTGGAAAGTTGATTCACACATGCTACTATTACCCATCGCAATGTACGCCTTAATGGCCTTGTTGAATATTGAGAGACGATTCTCCAACTTTGCATGCTTATAGCGCTTAAACAGACTCAAGGATTTTTGCGGTAGGTTACTTTCAATGTAGACATCCATGAGAGCTGAAATTGATTTACCGGTAGGTGGTATATTGTAATGATCCTCCATGATATGGAAAAGTTCCTGTGCGATCAAAGGGTTGGTAAATTTGGAACACATTTGTATTAAAAGTGCAAAGTGTCCCTCAGATATATCAATATCACTTTCTGTGGCTCTTTTCAGCAAACGTAGTGCACCATCTATGTTATTCAGAGCTCTGAAAACCTTGAACATCAAAGTATAGGTCGACGGACTTGGTCGAATTGAGTACTTTTCAAATAATTCAAATTGGGCAAAACAACTGTTTAAGTTACCGGCTTTAAAATGAGCATACAAAAGTGATTGAAGAACCGTGTAGGTCGGTAACATGTTTCTTCGCAGCAACTGAGCATATAGTTTTTCCACGCTATCCAATTCACCTATTGCTGCCATCGAGGACATCACAATTCCATAATGTTCAATATTCGGTAGCTCTCCAATGTTGAAAAGCGCATTGAATTGATCTTGCAGACCTTTCCAGTTTTGCGACTTCGAATATGCGATCAATAAATAGTCAAATTGCTGATGCTCGTCATGAGCATGCGGAAAAGCTGCATGAGTTCGCTCTACTAAATCGTACTCTTCAAAATGGCAGTAGCATTTCAGGATACAAGTCAGATCCGATGATGATATTACCAAATTATTGTTTATCTTGTAGTCCCACAGATCTCGTACTAGCTCAAAGCTTCTATTGTACGCTTCGAGATAGATAAGAGTGCTGGATAACTGAGACGCAATGGAGGCCCCCAATGCAGCTTTAATCTTATCAAGACAGCGTTGAAAGAACTCCGACTCTTCATTTCGTTTCTCTCGAAGATAAAATAGCAAAGGTTTCAGTAAATCCTTCTGATGTGTATAATTCTCAAAATCACAGTGCCCATTAAGCAATTTCATCCATTTTGCCCATTTCAATAAAACTTCTTCTGGTTCAATCGTCGCTACCACTTTTGAACCATCTTTAAGTGCTGTAAACAGGAAGTTCACAAAGTTTATCGCCGTCCTCTTATGCTCAATCGACGATTCTGCTATGATCTTGGTGACTATCTGGTCCAAAACTACCATATTTCCCGTCGCTATGAGCGACTTACAGTACTGCCGTAGCTCCCGAAACGATAACCCGTAGCTATTATCATCTAGATCACCTTTTGGCACCAGATACCTCTGTGCAAATCGATTAAGCTCGAGATACGCTTGTCGTCTGAACAGGAAGTCAACGATATACCTTCTTTCTTTCACTGGCAAATTGACCACACCTTTACGAATGTAGAATTCTTTTAAGGCATGTTTCTCAGGCTCTTCAAGTGGCTTATTCGACACATCATTCAGTATCTTCACGATCTGGGCAGGTACATTCAAATTCCAGTTCAACCTCTGATATTGCTTGGCAATTGGCGCTGTACTTCGCAGCATGGATATATCCAGTTAGTTAGACCACTCAGATCGTCAACCAGCTAGTGTCAAATGCAATCCAGCGCTGCCTTTTGGTTTAACAGACGTTGCAATCAGTAGTAGTTAAAGAATTTTCAGTTAAAGTTAAAGGCTTCGCAATACAGTAACAAAGGTCAGGTCACCAATGCCAACCAGCTTCGAGATTCTTGGACTGTGAGCCCTAATTCACCAGTAATTAGCCTTTGAACCGTTTATCGTGGTCTTTTAGCGAGTTTCTTACGGAATCGAGTTCTGTAGTGGCAGAAATGGAGACTACAGGTCTGGAATAGCTCTGTGGTGGACGAGAATATGACTACAACGGCACTTAATTTGATTCCCCACGACGGAGAGACCTTCTTTCGATCGTTGTGAAGCGTTAAAGTAGCCGAACATACCCTCTCGTTCCAGACTTTGGCCAAATTTGCTGTTTGCGATGCCCTGGACGAAGAGATATAAGACTAGCCCTTCAGCAGTACTGAAGCTGAGTTAATACCACTCTGTTTTGGCAAGAAATGCTTTTACAAGGTAAGATTGCTTTAGTTACCGGTGCTTCTACCGGCGTTGGCGAAGGGATAGCCAGGGTTCTGCTCAGAGAAGGAGCCACTGTGATTGTCTGCTCGAGAGACCCGCAAAGGATCGCAAATACTGCCAGGAAGCTAGACCCCAGTGGTGAAAAGGTCATCCCCAAGACGGCTGATGTTGCCGATGCCCAGTCCGTGCAATCGCTGATCAACGACATTGAACAGAGCTACGGTCGCCTGGATTGCCTAGTGTGCAATGCGGGCATCACTGGTCCCCATAACGTTAACATAACGGACATGGAACTACAAGACTGGCACGACGTTATACAAACGAATGTCAACGGTACATTTTACACCCTGAAATACGCACTGCCCTTAATCGAGAAGAGCTGTGGAACCGTCGTCAACCTCTCGTCAACGAACGGATTCGTGGGCGTGCCGGGACTCGCTTCATACACTGCCAGCAAGCATGCAATTATTGGCATAACGCAAAGCGTTGCGCTCGAATACGCTCGGCGTAACGTACGCATAAACGCAGTCGCACCGGGATACGTGGCTACCCCCAGGATCCTCTCATTGCCCACCGAGACGCAACAATGGATGGCAGATCAACATCCCATGAAACGCATGGCTACAGTAGAAGAAGTGGGAAACACTGTGGCATTCTTGCTGTCTCCCTTGAGCAGCTTCACCACCGGATCAGTCTACACAATCGATGGAGGACTGCTAGCCTAGCAAGCAGTCATCGAGCTATCTCGCTTCGCTCAAGACAGTACACTACAAGAAACATACAAAGACAAGACTACAAGGACTAGCTGAAGCTTAACAGGGCATTGCCATGCTGGCAGGACGCCAATGAGCCAGCTAGATCGATTCCTGGCTGGCTAGCTAGTAGCTTAGACTGTCTATATAGGCTTATAGTAGTGAAAAATTTCAGATATTATATGTAAATACAAGCTCATCGCAAGGTCATCGCAAGATAGAATCACATATTTTGGTGGTTTAGATCGTTTGGAAGCCTGGGAATCGATTCAGTAACGATGACAACTGCTAAGCAACAACAGAATAGGAAGAAATACACCAAGGACTATAAGCTGAAGGAAATTCAGAAGAGTTTGACCCATAAGGCAAGACTGAAGAAGGAGTATCTGAGGGCTCTTAAGGAGGAAGGGTACTCTGTACCCGATAAGAAGGCTGATGGGAAGTCTAAGGAGGAAATTAGAAGATTGAAGCAGGAACAACGGGATAAAAACCGTAAGAAACTGGAAGAACAGAAGCGTGGTAAGAAATGGGCAAAGAAAGAGCAACAAGAGGCATCTGAGGATCGAAGGAGAAGCGAGTTGGAGAATATCAAGCATATTAAGAGTAAGATGGATGAGCGGGAGAAAAGGAAGCAGAAATTGACTAAAAAAACCAGAACAGGACAACCTCTTATGGGTCCCAAGATTGAAGATCTGTTGGGTAAGATTAAAGGAGATGATACGTACACGAAATGAGACGAGCGGGTTCATTGTCTGTGTTTCTGACTTGCAACTTGTAAACTGCTGCCTATAACGTTGCCTTGGAAGAGGTGACTGTAACGGTTATAATGGGCTCACGAATGACTGGTTACGCTCTTAGAATCAATGGCGTGAATGGCACTATCGTTGGCTTATTCAGAATATACAGTCTTTTATACATATGTACACGAAGGGGAACGGTTCTTTAGTTATTTCTTCTGTTGTTGCTTCTTGGCAAATTCGGCAATCAATTCCTTCTGGACATGAGCACCCGTTGGAGCATAGTGGCTGAATTCCAACGAAAATTCACCTTTACCCTGGGTGGATGCTCTTAGAGAAGTCGCATAGCCAAAGAGATTGCTCAATGGACACTCAGCTTTGATGGTGAACTCATCGGGTCCGTTGTCTGTGTCCTGAATTACAGCTTGTAATTTATTCAAGCTGCCTATAACGTTTCCTTGAAATTCATTAGAAGAAGTGACTGTAACGGTCATAATAGGCTCAAGAATGACTGGTTGCGCTCTGAGGAACGCATCACGGAAAGCGGCCATTGTGGCGGTTTTGAAGGACAATTCATTAGAATCAACGGCATGAATGGCACCATCGTTGATCAACATGTTGACTCCAATGACTTTGTGACCAATTAGCGGACCCTTCTCGCAGGCTTCTTCGAAACCTTTACCACACGCTGCTAGATATTTGTCTGGAATACGTCCACCCACAACAGCAGTTTTGAACGAATTGTGCTTGTTGCCTTCTTCCACTGGAGACATCGTTCCCATAACTCTACCATATTGACCTGCACCACCAGATTGCTTTTTATGGGTGTAGTCGAAATCTGCAGGAATGGTAATAGACTCTCTGTAAGACACTTGAGGCTTACCAGTTGTACATTCGACGTTGTATTCACGTCTCATTCTCTCCACGTAGATTTCAAGATGCAATTCTCCCATACCGGAAATCACAGTTTCCTTAGACTCAGGGTCGAACCTCACTCTAAAGGTCGGGTCTTCCTTTTGAAACCGATTCAAAGCCTTTGAAAAGTTACCAGCGTCTTTAGTCTTGGGGTGAATAGATAAAGAAACCACGGCATCTGGGACGTACATAGATGACATCGAATAATCAACGGTTCCATCGGTAAAAGTGTCACCAGATGAGCAGTCAATACCGAAAGTAGCGCAAATCTCACCTGAACCAACTTCATCAATATCTTCCATATCGCTTGAGTGCATTCTGACTAGTCTAGACACTTTGACTTTCTTACCGGTTTTCACATTGGTAATGTAGCTTCCCTTTCTCAAACGCCCCTGGTAAACACGAATATAAGTCAACTGGCCGTATTGGCCTTCTTCCAGTTTAAATGCTAAGCCGACAAAAGGTTGTTGAGTCGAAGGAATCAAATTAACCTTTGCTTCATCATGCGCAATATCCAATGCAGTGTTTAAGACTTCAGAGGGGTTTGGCAAATAGTCAACAATGGCATCAAGCACAGGCTGAATACCTGTATTAGCGAGTGCTGATCCCATCAAGACAGGTGTGAATTTTCTAGCAATTGTAGCTCTACGAATAGCTCCCATGATTTGCTCAGCATTAGGTTCTTGTTCATCCAAAAACAATTCTGCCATCTCATCATCAACATCAGCAAGAGTCTCAATCAGGACTTGTCTTTTCTCTTCAACCAAATCCTTTAAAGTTTCGGGAATTGGCCCTCTCACCACAGTTTCACCGTTGTCACCTTTATTGTATAGAGCAACGCGGTTGATGATATCAACCACTCCTTCAAGATCAGATTCGGCACCGATAGGAACTTGAATCGCAGCTGCAGGTATTTTCAACTTGGAATTGATCTGATCAATGGCACGGAATGGATCTGCACCCATTCTATCCATCTTATTGATAAAAGTAACCCTTGGAACGTTGTATCTACGCATTTGACGATCGACCGTGACCGTTTGCGATTGAACACCTGAAACCGCACAAACAACCAGAACAGCACCGTCCAAAACTCTCAACGCACGCTCCACCTCGATGGTAAAATCGATGTGTCCGGGCGTATCAATAAGATTGAAATGATACGATTTCTTATCCTTTTCCCATGAACAGTAAGTGGCTGCGGACTGAATTGTGATACCTTTCTCTCTTTCCAAATCCATAGAGTCCATTTTAGCTCCAACATTGTCACGCCCTCTCACTTCATGAATGGCTTTGATTCTACCAGTATAGTAGAGAACTCTTTCAGTGAAGGTTGTTTTACCGGAGTCAATATGTGCAGAAATACCAATATTACGCAAAGCTCTAGCAGCTTGAACATCTGCAGGTTTCAAACTTGATTTCATCTCATCTAAAACAGCTTTCTCTTCCTCATAACTAGATTGACGACATTTACTGGCATGGAATGATCTTTCATGAAGAACAGCACGCTTCATCAAACGACTCGTCCGAAGACCATTGCCTAGAGAATTTTGAAAGAAATTGCGAAGGGAACTAGCATGTCTACCACCAACCAAACTGAGAGACATCTCTCGCAACCTAACTCCATCAAACTTCCACACTATCCACCTTTTAGTTCGAGGAATCTATACCCAGTTAAAGCTCTGGTAGTTAGCCAAAATTTGCAAAAAACCCTCACACCACAGCATAAAAGTCAACGGATCCAGTTCTATACTCTGCTAGTCGGTATGCCCATCAATAGGCTATGCCATTGGCATCTAGCACTCCTTTCAGTGTATCGTACACTGCCTGGTCGTCTGGAATGGTTTCCGAAAGTCCGTAGTCTGATATTGTGTAGATGCCTAGTAAACCGACTAGCGTTGAGACGAAAAATGCAAAATAACCTTTGGCGGTGAAACCGGATGGCAACGGTCTGGGTTGTCTTGGCAGACCCTCCATGTTGTACCAGTCGTCCGCATGACCTGCCGCGTTACCACGGTTTGGTATCTTAGCAGCCGAGCATATTTCTTTGTAGTTATCGCTCAGCTTTTCTGATTCCTGCAGCGATAATGGGTCTTCGATGAACACGGCACCGAGACCTTGCGTCAAGTGCCAATCGAGATGGCAGTGAAAGAACCACACTCCAGGATTGTCCGCTTTGAATCTGATGACGATGTGACCGCTGGGGGCGAGCACAACCGTGTCTCTCAGGACTGGATACTCTGGGAATGGCATCAAAGGTGCCGACTCGTTGTACGGTACTGTTATCTTGTTCTGGTCATACTCAGGATAATCTGCCTCTGGGCGGTACTCTGGTGATTTTTGAATTAGCTGGAAATTATGGCCATGCAGATGAAAAGGATGCTTTCCGGAGTCGTAGTTGTTAACAACAACTTCTACTATTTCATCTTTTTGAAGCACAATGGCATTGATATTGTCACCATAGATGCGGGCATCAGTAGCCAGCTCGCCTGAGGTCAAAGCTGTAGTTAAAGTGGGGACCTTAGGATGAACGTAAGTGATGCCGTTAAACATGGCATAATTGACACCATCTCCAAGGTTGTTCAAGCTCAAATTGAGCGTGATCTGCGTGTCGTAGTGATCCAACAATTTGATGTCGTCTAGTGGAGCCAAGTAAAACTCCTCAGCTGCGTTGCCAAAATCATCGATTATAAAACTACCTGGAGCCTCATAGTTTCTGTTGTAAGAGATTTGATGTGTTCTGTTGCGCACAAGTTCTGGTGGCACAATATCCAGCATGAGCTCGTCCATAATTTGCATGAGGGCGAAGTTTCTGCCGGGATCATGTTCTTTCGCCTTGACCAAGACGCTCATCCTCTGCCCCGTGGCAATGTAAAGTAGATTAGTGACATTAGGCTTGACGTACACGCCATCCACTTCCACAATGGTCAGTTCGTGCTCTTCAAGTGCCACATATTGCGACACAAACAACCCGGAGTTGATGAACCGCATCAGGTACGTCTTACCGGGTTCAAAATCTAACGTAGCATTCAATGTGTTATTGAAGAGCAAGTTTTGCGGGATCGGTTCAGCACCAGTTGGGTTATATCTTGACATAAATTCTTCAGTCACCTTGTAATACGGCTTCCAATACAGATCAGAAAGCTGTATAACCATCTCTTCGTCGTAATGAAATGGTTCGTCATCATCGTGAATGATGAAAGCTCCTCTCATACCATCACCAAACTGAGACCCTGAATGAGCGTGGTACCAGTACGTACCGACCTGGTCGGCCACGGTAAAATTGTACAAATAGGTCTGTCCGGGAACAATTGGACATTGAGTGACCATTGCAGGTCCATCGATCTCGTTTCTATTACCGTCACTCAGCCTCTGGAACATCCCATGGAAATGCAAAGACGTCACAGTTCCATCGTCGAATCCATTCGTCAAGTAAAGTTCCACACGGTCGCCCTTCTTTACATGAATGTCGGGAACAGGCCACTGGCCATTAAAACCAATCATCTTCTTCTCACGAACCCCATCAGGATTAGCATCGACCCATCCTGTGGTGAAGTTGAACGTATGTACAGTAGCGCTCACCACAGACACCCAAGCGACCAATGCCAGCGCTATAAAAGGGCATAAACTAGTCCTACCCATTTCCAAAACTCTCCAAACAGCTGCCAACAGCAAATACCTATCCTAACGACGTCTTTGTATCCGTTTTGTGATTCTTAAACATAGTAACAGTCCTTATATATACAGTGTACACGTTAAAAATGCACCCTGCTTAAGAAAGCTACTTAAAGGCCTCCAATGTATGCGGTCGACCTCTTGTATTTATATCGTAGAATATCGAACTTCAGCTCAGCTATTCAGGCCCTCTAATGATGGTCTTAGCGATGTCTTTGGCGTGTTCTACGTTGTATTGATACGCCTGGACCGCTTCCGTGAAGGGAAAGACTTTAGTGATGAGTGGCTTGGCATTGACCTGACCAGTGGATAGCAGCTTGACGGCAGCATCGTAGTCACCCGCGGCATACCTGAAGGAACCCTTCAAGGTTATCTCTTTTATTGAAAGCTCGGTTATTGGGAACGAAACATCATCTTTGCCCATACCGACCTGAACGATAGTTCCGCCTCTTGCACAGGCCTTGACTCCGGCTCTGATACATTTCTCAGCACCAGAGCACTCGAATACGATGTCGGGATGACCTCCGGCGAGCACTTTCACGGTCTCCTGAACTAGAGTAGCTTCGTCAGAGGTTGGGCTCCATAGGATCGTGTGAGTAGCACCAAATTGCTTGGCTCTTTCGAGCTTGGACTCGTAGACATCTACAAAGACCACATCGGTGGCTCCAAAAGCCTTGGCCGCTGCACCGGTCAGCAGACCAACAGGTCCTGCACCGAGGACTAGCACAGCTTTGCCAAAGCTGGTGTTGGCGAGACGGTTGGCATGGACAGCAACAGCCAGAGGCTCAGCCATTGCACCTTCCTCAAAAGAGACATGATCGGCCAGCTTGTAAACGAAATCCTCAGGAGCCAAGAAGTACTTGACCAAAGTGCCATCGTATGGTGGAGTGGCCGCGAACGCCATGTGAGGACACAGGTTATAGCGACCAGATAGGGTCTCCTTAGAGTATCTGCTTGGCACTCCGGGTTCAACAGCGACTCGGTCGCCAATCTTTACAGATGTGACAGCATCTCCAATTTCGACCACTACACCGCTAGATTCGTGTCCTAGAACCATAGGTGACTTAACGACGAAGTCTCCTATGGAGCCGTGTGTATAATAGTGCACATCGGACCCACATATCCCAGTAGCTTTAATTTGAATCTTCACATAATGAGGATCATTAATGGTTGGAACTTGACGAGGCTCAATCCTGATTAGCCCCTTCTTCTCTAGCACAACTGCATCTTGCATTTGGTCACTCATGTTTGCTTTACTTCGAGTGGAAGTAACCGGTAGGAACTTATACCTAGGGAGCAAACTTATAGGAGGGTATCAGGTTGACCAAGGACATGCCACTAATCGGGTAATATGATCTACACTTTATTCTTCGTCGTCCTAGCAACGGATGCCTTCACTGGGCAACCCGAAGCGTTGATCGCGAGCACCTCTGGTTGGATGCTTGACAGGACCATATATATCCTCTACTTAGTGTCAGGTTGCTGGGATTGTAGTGGACGCGGCCGAGGGTATCGAATCTGTTGTTTCGACGGCGATGTTGCTATCTGTCCTGAGAATGCTGTGAATCTCGAGCAAAATGGGCTCAACGTCCGCGGAATCGCAGGAAATGCCTTCCACGAGCTTGACCGCGTTGGGACACTTTCGTGCGATCTTGGCTGAGTTGTTGTCCTTGCTCTCCAGCATGAAAACTTGGTTTCGAACCCTGTGCACTAATGGGTATGCCAGTGATTTTGTCGATATGTGCTCATCTTCTGAGAAATGTATGTAAAACTGGCTTTTGCTTCTCCCGTTGTGAGACACATTCTTGAGCTCTATAATGAGGGTGATCTTGGTTCCCACTTCGGGATTGTGGTAGAGCAGTTGGCATTCGCATAGGTTGTGCAGTCCGAGATCAACTGTCGTGTAGCTGTCGCCGCGGTTCTGATTCTCCATGAGAATGTTCTTAAGAACATTAAAGAGAGAAGACGTAAATTGCAGGTAGTCGAAGATGAAATGGTAATCCAGATGACCCCTGTCGATGAATGGTTGAATGATGTGCTGCGGGTTGGAAGGTGAAAGTTGCACTGTTAAATTTTCCACAGTTTGGTCGTTAGTTATAATGCTAATAGTACAGTCCTGGGTGTCGTCGCTATTCTTCAGATATTTGAAAGATATCTCATTTGGTTTCAGTGCAACGATCTTGAAGTCTTCTGATGCGAAATTTTTGTGTAGCCTTTCCACGACATCTGTCAACACCACGAGCTGCATTAGCTTTTGTCTAAACTTGGTTAGATATTGCGCTATGAGGTTCAAATTCGTGAAACTTTCACAGAGGTAAAAGGCCAATGAGTCTTGTGGCACAAAATGTATCAGCAACTCATCACATTCGCACTTGATCATCTTGGTGTCGCGTTTGAATTTACCAAACAGTTTTACTTCCGAGCGCGAATAGTCGATTTTCATAAACATGGAGCTCTCTAATATGCTGTTCAGAGCTTTGGAACCTTCCAAGAATGATTCTAATTCTAGGGCGATGATTGAGATACAGAGATCACCCTCGCCTGTGGTGTTGCCTTCTGAGATGTAGGCGGGCAGCGAAGCAGACATAAACTCACTGGCACATACTTTGTTCCGAATTTTTAATTGATTCAAAGAATCTATGATCATATGGTTCACAATCTTATGGAATATTGTCTTTTGAAGATGCAGCAATTTTTGATAAGTGATTGTTTCGAGTTTCGCTGTGGTCACACTTGATTTACCCAGGTAAGTCAATTGCCACTTTCCTTTGTTAGATATCACTTTACCAATTCGTTTTTCAACCACACAGGAAGTATTAGATGATATAACCGTAAGTATAAGATACCAGTTAGCCAGCCAATTTGGTAAACATATGAACAGATCATCCTGTAGCAATGAATCATTAGAATCCATGTGTGTGGTTTGGGATTCGATCGGCCGATCCAATTTCACGACTCGACTACAGGTCCAGCCAGTCTTTTCAAACATATTGCGCAAAATGTGGGTGATTTTTTCCAGCTTCAGTTTTTGCAAAACTGCTGTCAGCTCTTCTGCATTTTCCGCTCGATTGATCTGATTCACATATCTTAAAAGAAGAGGTGTAGGATTTCTAAAATAAAAGACACCGCTAACGGTATCAACTTTTAGTTGAATCGGTGCCACGGAGAGACATGTGGCAGGCATTTGAAAGAGAAGAATGTCCGAATTTTCTTCATCTTCTTGAAATACACCCTTAGCGAGCAGATCAGCTCTTATCAGATAGGAGTGGTTGAACATAATTTCATCCAATATCGATTCGAGATCCTTCATGATGTTGTGATACACAACTGGCATTCTAGAATCCGCCGCAAGGCGGTTATCCCACTTCAGAACCAAGCTCTCACTTGATTTTTCAACACCGATGATAATCTTTGCTTTTTCTCCCATTTTACTGTGAAGCCAGTATTTGACAGTTATGATGCTTCTCTTCGAATCGTACCTATGAACCAAGTTTCCACCAGAAAACTTACCTCCATTTTCCAGATCTGAAAGTTCCGAATGTATCATGTAAAGTTGTAATGTGAGCACATATTTGTGCAAAAAGTTATAGAGAGACACCATAGGCTTGCTGCTCTTGAATAAAATTTCGTTAATGACTTTCTCAATTCGTAATTTATTCAATGCCAGATTGCGATCCGTGAAAAGAAATCGCAAATCTACAAAGAACAATGGGGAATGGCAATCTATTGTTGCTAATTGGATTTCAAATTCATCTGTCACGGTAATGTATACCCTTCCATTTTTTATACTATAGTTTTCAAATTGAGCGGGTAGCTCGACCAATGCCATCTTCAAACACACTGCTGTGTTAAGGTCTTTCAGCCTACGCAAAACCAGTTTCGAAGGAATTTTCAACATGCCGCCTGGAGCGGTTTCAGCGTCTCCATCACTACCCACTTTGAAATTGTGCGTCGGCAAATTTGTTCTCCCCAAGCTGAGCACTTCCAGCGCCGTTGCCAGATCAGCATTAGGCAGTTTTGCATTGGCCATAGCTGTAACATTATTCTTAAGGGCCCATATGCAATTGTTGACTGTAACATTAGTGATCCTGAACCAGTTCAAAAGATCGATGATAGTGTGGAAATTATTGTTCTTGATCGTGCGGCACCATTTAACTAGCACATACAGTTTCAAAAACTGATTTCTGACAAAGATTATCAGTTGTAAAAACCGGAACTTCTTCATCGATGATGGCTCCTGTGGATTAACGTGCACATTAGTCTTCATAAACTGCGAAATCTCCTTCACAGTGAATACCGTCAGATTCCGAATCAGCATCGCAAGCGACACTTGATTGATCTCGACATGTGGTATAGGAGGCGGCGTTGCCGACTTCGATTCCTTCCTGGCACCGGAATCCGGCGTTTGCAATACGTTCCTGTCGCTAGAATCCTGCACTTTATTCCCTATTTCACTACCATATCCTCGCTTTGAAGAGCCCGCACTTTTACGAACAGCAGAATCTTCACAAACGCCCGATACTCCGTTACCATTGGGTAAACCAACAGCAGAATCCATCTCAGTAGTCATCTCAACCGACCCTTCGTATTCTTCAAATTCGCAATAAGAAACCTCTAAACCTCGCGATTCTTCTCCAGTCGCTAGTCTTACCTCCCACCGTATACTGCAAGTATCTCAACCGACTACACTGGCACTGGCACCGGTACTATTCCCAGAAACCTCTTCCCATCTCTTTATATAAGGCCCAACTCTTAAAGAATTGGTCAAAATCTATTCAAAGACTCGCGCAGGGTAACCCCGGTCGGCATAGGGGCCTTTGAAGATCAACAGGTATAAAGGCTAAGAGATGGTTAGAATGGGTTGGAATCGGTAAGGTTGCTCGCTTCCGGGGTTGATTGGTGGTTGGTTTTGTCACAGGAACATGTCGTCGTCGTCTGCCATCGATAACTGGGTGCCCGTTGCGGATGAGAGAGTTGAGGATGATGAGGTGATGTTGACGCATAGGAAGCAGACTGATGGTGGCAGTGGTAATGATGGTGATGTGATGGAGACCCTTGGTGAACCATTTTCACCGGAGGTGGTGAATGGGACGGGTGATATGAGGATGTTGCCCGCGGAGGCCGCGAAAACACGTTATGAGAGAGATTCAGTGCGACGGAAGTCTGGGTCTTCGCTGGAGGCTGTTGGGCTCAATATGAAATCTTCGCCTGCGAGTCCCCATCTTTCGGATGTTAATTCTGTATCGAGCACCGCTAGCACTGGCGCGAGCAAGAGCCGGGCGCTGAGTTCAGTTAACGATATTATCACAAATAGCGACAAGGATCTGTTGAAAGCAGGATCTAAGCCTGGAGATGATCAGTCTGCGTCCGCGGCGTCGAACTTTTTTGATAATGTGATGTCTTCTTTATCCTTCAAGCCGGGGACGCAGCAGACGCTGGAAGCAGAAAGGACGCAGAATATACCTGATATAATAACTCACAGGAGACAAGCATCGACGAGCAACAAGAAGAATGCCAGGAAAACCAGTTCGCCTGTAGATTCTGAATCGCCATTGAAGGAAGTCGAAAAACCGAAAGAGGTTATACGTAAAGTCTCGCTCAATGATAACGAGGCGTTTGATCCGAAGAGGTTCGTTGAAGAGAAATTTTTGGATACACCGTTTCATTACGCTAATGCTGAGCGGAACTCTGAGTTCCACGCTCTTTTCAAGAATGTTCCGCCGGAGGATAGGCTGTTGGACGATTTTGGCTGCGCTTTAAGCAGAGAGTTTCTCTACCAAGGCAGGATATACGTCTCAGAATCACACTTGTGCTTTTCTTCAAGCTTGCTTGGCTGGATTGCCAAGGTCGTGACTCCCTTCAAAGATATAACCTACATGGAAAAAACATCAACAGCTGGACTGTTTCCTAATGCTATTTCCATTGAGACGGAGAAGGGTAAAACACAATTCAATGGGTTCATCTCGCGAGATAACGCTTTCTCGTTATTGAAGGAAGTCTGGTCAAGAGCATTGTTGGCGCAGGGCGAAAATGAAAACAGTGGAGGGAGTCCTGGCGCAGATCATCATAGCATTGATAATGGTCTTGGAAGCAGATACACAGATCTTGTTCGAGCAACTGGTCCACCAAGTAGAACGTCATTTGTTAGTGAAAACGATTCCATCATTGAGGATGCAATAAGATCTGTGGACGACTATACTTCATTTCAATATTTGAATGATGAAAATGCATCCGGTGAGGACGATGATGACGAATATGATGAAGATTTCGATGAAATTTCTCAAAAGGATCGTTCAGGCTTGTCTGAAGAGAAAATTGGTTACCGACTTAAGCCAAAGGCCGATTACACTTACGACGGCCCTTACTATGGGCGGGAAACAACTTTTCCTTATAAGCCAGAAGATAACAATGAGACGGTTCTAGCGGAGGTAGAGCTAGATGCCCCTCCAGGTCTTGTGTTTCAACTGATATTCAGCGAAACAAACCCATCTTTTTGGCATGAATTCTTCAAATCCCAAGACTCATCGCAGTTTTCGCATATAGGAAGATTTGATCAGGCAAATCAAGAAGGTCAGCATTTCCGTGAGTTTACATATGCCAAGGGGCTGCATTTCCCGGTCGGGCCCAAATCAACCAGATGTATCGTTCAGGAGACAATATTGCATTTGGACTACACAGACTACATCAATGTTTTGAATATAACTAAGACACCAGATGTCCCTAGCGGCGGCAGCTTTTCGACAAGGACCAGATACATGCTGAGATGGGCATCGGAGACAACAAGCATCCTGCAAATATCATACTGGGTAGAATGGACAGCTAGCAGTTGGATCAAGTCGATGGTTGAATCGAGTTGTAAAAGCGGCCAAATCGCCGCTACAAAAGACTTTGTCGAACTTATCAAAAAGTATGTCGCTGATAACACTGAGAAGGGTCCAGTCACCGTTTACCTAGCATCGTCTAAGAGTTCCAGCCGCAGAAAGGCACCAGCAAGAGCAGCGGCGGTTACGTCTGCGAGCGAATCGAAAATCAAGATACCCACAGAGCAATCACCAGTACCATTGTTACAACAGTCGTCCGGCCAGAATGCATATGTTGTGCCTTTACTTGTCGCCATTATTGTTCTTTTATGCTTTAATCTGCTTTATCTGATAAAGATGACTGGTAATATGAATAAGATCCGAGATTGCATATTGTTACAGGCTGTAGGCGGGAAACAAGCCAAATGGCCAGGCGGTAGCAATCTGCTAATGGACATTCCAGCTAAAAATTTGGACAGAAGAGGAAGGTTGGCATCAGGGCTTCAAAGATGGTTTGGCCATGCCAAAGCTCTAAACAACACCCACAGTGAAAAGGATGTATTGCAACAGTTTCTCAGTTCATTGGAAGCCCTAATACTAGAAAATTCCGATAGGAGCAATTAAGTCATTATTATATATTCTGAAAGTGCCGAAGGTTGTTCAAGTTATGAAAGAAAGCTGCGGAAGATCCGGATAGAACCCAAATTGATTCGAGTCGCTATTTTTTTCAGCTGAAGCATGAGAAGATTTGACCTTTTGTGTGGTCTTACGGTAGTACACCACCGAGCGATTGAATAAGTGCTCATCAAAGGTAGGCGGTACTTTTTTTGGCTCTGGAGCCTGGCTCTCAGCCTTCTGTTTTTGTTGTGTTCTGGGCTTTGCGATATTCTTAGCAAGCGACAATTGATGCTTACTATACTCCAGATCAATCTGTTTGCGCAAATCTTCACTAATTTTCAACACAGCGGGAACCTCCAGTTTGATCAATTGCAAATATTCCTTTCTATGAAGCTCAATTTCAGCTGTTCGAGCGCTGCCGCTACTCAGATTCTCTGGATGATGTGAAAGTTTATTCGTGCACAGGTCGACATACCTGACATAGAACACATACGACTTTTGCAAGTCTCCATTTTGAAACGCCAATTGCGCCTTCTCCAGAATACCTACACAAGCTTTCAGATAAACTTTAAGAGATGTTCCTGGGAAAAACTTGTAATCCAGCGCTTCATTATTCAATTCCACGGTGGATTTCATTTCACAAGCTGAACCAACCCTAGTCTACAAGACATCGTCAAGATTACCATACTGGCGGTTTTCGATTTTTCAATGACATGCTCATCGCATCTCATCGCATCCAAAAAATTTTCGATCAAGAGTTTACAACAAAGGAGACATGTATTGAACCGTTGCAGATCGTCGATTAGATCGCAGTGATCTGAATGCTGTCATAGTCCTAACCAACAATCTCAATGTTCTTTTATGTTGGCTTTGTGGCTACGGAAACAAGCTCTTACATGTAAAGTGAATGCTCCATTAGCTGAGCTATTCTTGAGTTTTCAGACTATTTCAAGTGATGTGAATCATTGTGTCTTTGCATCTTTTAGTGCAACCTTCATAATAAGCTTAGCTTATAGCGAACTTGTTAATCACAACTGCTAGACAAAAAGGGGAGATACAACAGATCGAGATGAAGGTTAAGATCAGTGGTCCCAACGGGTTTAGTAAAGTGTTAACTGTGCAGGAAGGTGATCCATTGCAAAAGATTGTAGACGAATCGCAATGTCCCGGTGTTATTACGGGAATTCGATTTGGATATCCACCTCAAAAGATTGATTGTAGTGAGCAGGCGTTGCAACAGAGCTTTGATTCGGTGGGCATAAGCTCTGGGGAGAAGATTACATTGATAACGCAAGATGTGACGGAAGAAGTTCCTGTGAAGACCAAGATCAATGGTGAGGACGTGCGGTTACCGGTAACAGCTTCAAGAATCGTTCTACCTGAAGGTCAAAAGCGGATTTTGCAAGTTCATGATGTACCTGATGATAATTCGTGTCTTTTCCATGCAATATCGTACTGTTTCTACAAGGATATATCTGTATCACCACAGTTACGAAGTCTAGTGAGCGAGGAAGTGCTTGCAGATCCCGTTACGTACTCAGATGCTGTACTGGATAGGCCCAATAAGGAGTATGCAGCGTGGATTGTCAAGAAAGAGTCTTGGGGAGGTGGTATCGAGATTGCCATCTTGTCGAGGAAATTAGGTGTTGCGATTTACGTTTTAGATATGGACGCCCAGCAATTCGAGAAGTTCAATGAGGATCAATTCGATCAGTTTATTGTAATCATGTTCAATGGGATACACTACGACTCGGTCGAACTGGACGATGGTAAGACCGTTTTTGACAAGAGAGATATGCTCTATACCGAACTAATTCTCTCCGGAGCACTGCATATCGCACATAAAATGAAGCAGACAGGCCACTCATTCAACACACGCAAGGATACGATTGTTTGCAATACCTGCAACACCACACTGGTAGGTGAAAGGGAAGTCGCCAAGCATGCAGAAGCAACTGGTCATATCGATTTCGGCCAGGCCTCATGCTAAAAAAGATAATAAAATACAAAATAGTTATACCCCGTACACTAATCCATTGCAACTTCTTCCTGCGGCTGTTCGCCTTCGACCCAGGGCAATGTGGGCTCTGTGGTCTTTGCATTTTCAAGCTCCCGATCTAAATGCTCTTTCAATGATTGCTCGTTCCCCTCTTTCTCCTGACCCACTGGACCCTTTATCTGCTCCACTCGATTTAAAAACTTTTGCAAATTCAATCCTGCAGCAGCGTCAGATACTTCCTGCGTGTACGGTACGCCCTTCAACTCCTGAACTCGTCTTTTATGTCTCTTTGACTTGAGATGTGTCTTTAACGCAATTGCCGTCTCCAAATACTTGGCACAATGGATACAATAATGCTGACCAAGCCCAGGCTTGGTCTCATCAAGTGGCTGATTCAGCAGTTGCTGTATACGGTCCTTATTGGCAAGATCATCATAGATAAGGTCCAAGTCCCGGGTTCTCCGCTTGGTCTTGTATCTCTTTACCGAATATCTCCCCATTCTGGTCCCAATTGACTACAAAGAGCACACAACACCACTCCTACAGGCCTTAATCAACCTTTGACTAGATGCGATGAGATGCGATGAGTTGAAAACTTTTCAAACCTATTAACCAGATGTGACTGTCACCCATACACCCACCCATACACCCGCACAGAAAGTCACAAGAGGTATGGGTTTTCAAATTCCACTTCGATTTTCGAAAAAAATTCGAAATTTTCAAAAAAATTTGAAAATTTCGAGAGACGCAAAAAATTCAGCAAGCAGAACAAGCGCTGATTTATAAGCAAGAGGCCTTATAAGAGAGTAGACTGGAGGGAAGTTGAAGGAGGTAATCAAGGTAGATATCTATCGAAACAGCAGTTCAAGATGGCTAGAAGACCAGCTAGATGTTACAGATACCAAAAGAACAAGCCATACCCAAAGTCTAGATACAACAGAGCTGTTCCAGACTCCAAGATCAGAATCTACGATCTGGGTAAGAAGAAGGCCACTGTTGATGAGTTCCCATTATGTGTTCACCTTGTCTCTAACGAATTGGAACAATTGTCTTCTGAAGCTTTAGAAGCCGCACGTATCTGTGCCAACAAGTACATGACCAAAGTTAGCGGTAGAGATTCTTTCCACTTGAGAGTCAGAGTGCACCCATTCCACGTCTTGAGAATCAACAAGATGTTGTCGTGTGCCGGTGCCGATAGATTGCAACAAGGTATGAGAGGTGCCTGGGGTAAACCTCACGGTCTAGCTGCGCGTGTTGCCATCGGCCAAATCATCTTCTCCGTCAGAACCAAGGACTCCAACAAGGACGTCGTCATCGAAGGTTTGAGAAGAGCAAGATACAAGTTCCCAGGTCAACAAAAGATCATTCTATCCAAGAAATGGGGGTTCACCAACTTGGACAGACCAGAATACGTCAAGAGAAGAGACGCTGGTGAGGTCAAGGACGACGGCGCGTTCGTTAAGTTCTTGTCTAAGAAGGGTTCGCTAGAGGAAAACTTTAGAGAATTCCCAGAATACTTTGCTCAACAAGCTTAAACGTATCAATTACTTATATACCATCGATTGTATATCTACGGTAATCTGACCATCAATGGACACGTTGCAAAATTTTCAGTCGCGAACGCGTAAACGTAGCTTAGATTCTTATATATATGGACTAGATGGACTAGATGAGTCTTGTTCTTATTTGACAAGTTTTTAGTTAGTTAGAGTGATCTACAGCGTTAAGAAGTATGGCTATTGCAGAATTTGCGTACAAGGAAAGACCAGACACTTTAGTGTTATTTGATGTTGATGGGACTTTAACTCCTGCCAGATTGACGGTTTCTGAAGAGGTTAGAGATATCTTGGCTCAATTGAGAAAGAAAGTTTGTATTGGATTTGTTGGTGGTTCTGATTTGAGCAAACAATTGGAACAATTGGGACCAAATGTGTTGAATGAGTTTGATTATGCGTTCTCAGAGAACGGTTTGACTGCTTATAGATTGGGAGAAGAGTTGGCTTCACAGTCTTTCATCAATTGGATCGGTGAAGAGCAATACAACAAATTGGCAGCGTTTGTTTTGAGATATTTGGGTAACATCGAGTTGCCAAAGAGAAGAGGTACCTTCTTGGAGTTCAGGAATGGTATGATTAACATCTCACCAATTGGTAGAAATGCCTCTACAGAGGAACGTAACGAATTTGAGAAATTCGATAAAGAACACCAGGTGAGAGCTAAATTTGTCGAAGCTTTGAAGAAAGAGTTTCCAAACTTGGGTCTAACTTACTCTATCGGTGGCCAAATCTCGTTTGATGTGTTCCCAACGGGCTGGGATAAGACTTACTGTCTGCAACACGTCGAGAAGGACGGTTTCAAAGAGATCCATTTCTTTGGTGACAAGACCGCTGCCGGCGGTAACGACTACGAGATCTACGAGGATCCAAGAACCATCGGTCACGCTGTTCAAAGCCCAGACGACACCGTCAGAATCTTGAAGGAAATTTTCCAATTGTAACTTCGCTATACCCTGCTAAGATAAACACCTTTTCTGTATAATTCACGACAGTAATCTCACATATGCTAGTACAAGGGCAAAAGTACCAGTGCATACACCGATAAGCCATTGCATAACTTGCGTCTTGACCGAATCGATCTGCATTTTCATGTTGTTCACTTCCTGATCGATTCTGGTGTCGATCTCCTTGATCTGGACGTCGTGATGACTGCTTTCTTCTCTTATTCGACCCTTCTCCAACGACAAGTCCAGCTTGAATCCAGCATTTGCCTTCGTTATCTCTTCTCTAAGTTTATTCCGCAATTTATCCAAATCATTACGCACTCTCTCGTACTCATTCTGGATGTTATGAAACTCACTACGGTCTGCAATTAACAATTGATCCCGTAGTTTGGCAAAGTCAACCCTCTGCTGGTACGTTAACTGCGTTAATCTCTCTCTTTTCGCCAAATCTTGCGAAACATGAGCAATCCCACCCTTGATCGCATCAGACATCAAATTAACGATCGCATTCGATTGCTCCTCAGTGAAATTCCCTTGTTCCATAAGCAGTTTCTTGTACCTGTTGGTATTCTGGATATGAACCGTCTCAAAGTCTGAAAGCAGGCGACCACTGGAATGAAGTGGCCTCTTGAACGTTAAACCAATGGTTCTCAGCATCATCGGTCCATTAGCTGGCTACAATGGGCTTGATCTGTTCGTTTTTGAGCTTTAAAGGTGTTCTTAGAGATAAAGGCTTGTTACCTTTAGAATAACTATGAGGATAAAAACACTAAAGGTAAGCAAAGGTTCCGTTATGCTGAGTGTGGTAGCCTTTAGGCAATGTGCTCTGCGAAGTAAGCACTGTGGGTTTGCTGGGGTTCGTTGGGTTTCGAATAGTTGTGTTTTGTTGAAGTCAAATGCTCCCAGGTTCGATGAAGCTGAACTGTTGTCATCGAACTTGACCTCCAGACGTTATGCTGCCAAGAAACCGTCTAAGGACTACGAATGGCCCGATAGGTCTATGGAAGAGATGGAAAGGGAGTATAGAGATCGCTACGAGAAGTTTATGAAGTTGAGAGCGGCTTTACAGGGGTTATTGGTGGTCGCTGGCGTTGGAATAGCCGCTACAACGTATTCGAAGTGGCCTCAGATTAAGGGCTGGTGGCTCACTAAGGATAAGAGAGTGGATGATGATACGCTTGAGAAATTGGTGAAGAAAAAGGCACAGAGGTCTGCCGCAGAAATTCCTGTGGTCCTAGGATCTGAACCTGGTTTCGACGTACCGGGTCTGTATTACTGGGGTGAGCTGGGAAATTCAGGGAAGAAAAGCTCGCAAAGCTTGTGCTTTCCCAGAAGGAATTCGCTTTTCGATGGTAGATATTTGCGAGATGTTTGCCTCTCCAAGGTGAACGGCGTTCCACGTCACCTGGCGATCGACGATAAGGGAAATCTATTTGAGTGGAATTCTAAAGAGTTGAAATGTATTTTGCCTGACCAGGATCTACTTTCCGTCAAGGTATCGAATTCCTGCGCGTACGCCTTGAACAAGCGTGGAGAAATCCTGGTGGTACCATTGGCGTCAGATGACGATAGGCTGCGGCATATCTCTCAAAAGCGGTCCTGGTTAATGCCCTGGAAGAGTTACACTGTTTATGATTTCAAACTGCGCACAAATGAAGTCTTCAAGGGCAGAAGTGAGAAAAAGATCGCCTCTTTCGATACCGGAAGGGAGCATCTCGTTCTAATCTCTAATGTCGGGAAGGCGTACGCCTGCGCTACGGGGACCAAGCAATCAGATAACGCAAGATCGCGCGGTCAATTTGGGTTGCCCACACTGTCGCACTTCGATGAGTTCCCTTCAACAAATAAGCTGTACGAAATTGAGCTTCTCAATAATGGGTTGTCTGACGAAAAGAAGGTTCAAAAACGAAAGATTAAGCAAGTAGCATGCGGCGATTATCACACGCTGGCTAGGGATTCCAATGGAGGTTTATTTGTCTTTGGATTGAATCAGTATGGACAACTGGGTTTGCCTATCCTCTACGACATTGAGCAAGTTCCTTATCCCAAAGTTTTGAAGAGGTTCAACTGCTATTTCACGCGAGACGCTGATGTCAAGTGTACTGACATCCGCTGTTGCGGTGAGACATCATTTGTGGCAATGACAACCGAAGCAACTGACGATGTTACATACTTTGCATTTGGTAATGGTCAATTTGGTGAATTAGGCAACGGAAACTTTAAGAACTCTCAATCAGAGCCAACTCCAATAAAAGCACTAGACGCCAAGATTGAGGAGTGGAGTTGTGGCGGTAGCCACATTCTGTGCAAGCTGGAGGGCGGTGACGTGGTTGCATGGGGTTCCAATGATCACGGACAGCTGGGTACGGGAAAACGTATCAAACAAGGTAAACCTGTGAGAATACCCGATATTTTAAAACCAGGCGTTAAAACCACACAAGAAGACATTGACCGTACGAAACTAAGGCTAAATCCTCAACAGCACTTGGCGACTGGTGAAGATTTTAGTTGCATTTACTGGAGAAAGTAAAACCTGTTTATATTTGTATATGCTATTCTGCTTAGCGAAACCACTTCAACACCAAATAAAACCCAACCAGCAGCAGCACCAGGGCAAACCAGAAGATAAGCTTATCCTTGAAGGCTCGCCTATTTATTTTCTGTATGGTTTCTTCGGAAACTCCAAGAGTCCTTAAACTGCTGGACATACGATCCTGCATTTTCTGCAATATTTGATTCTGCTCCACAAGATCTTCCAAAGATTGATGTCCCATCTCCAGTATTAGCTCCAATTGTGCATTACCACGCTGGAATATCGATTGTTCCTTCTGCAACCCGTTATACAGAGGTAACCCACCACGTTTCGCCTCGAACGACCCGCGAGGACTTGCAGAACCCACATTCCGCTTGCTCATCACAGACTCACCGCCCATCACAGCTTCATTTTGACTAAACAACTGATTCCGCGCATTAGAAGCATTATACTGTTTCTTAAGCTCTGCGAACCGTTCCGCACACTCCCGATGTGATCTAATCAAAGAATCCAGTCTATTTTGAAACTTTACATCCTCCATTTCACCATTTCCCACATTACTCGTCTCGTATCGCTTAAACTGGTCCCGATACTGTTCAATCGTTCTTTCCAGCGAAACCAAAGTCGCTGAAATAGAACCTTGCAACGAAACTGGAGACGTCAACAACTCCTTCTCAAACTTCCCAAGCTCTAATTCCAACTGATTTTTCTGTTTAAGCCCATGATTGTATAACGCATTCTAAATCCATCAACAAGTTAGTACCAAGTCAGACACCTCTCCTAACCATCAAACACATCTCACATACCATCCCAGACACCAGCAGACCACAACAGATAGGCAAGTTGGTCTTCTCTTCCCAGATAGACTGGCAACTATATATAAAGCCTGAATTTTTCACTATGGCGCGGCGCTATCATTCAACATCTACAACGTTAAGAGACCAAAACCACTACAGTTTATACAAGTAATCAGCCTTGATGGTCGTTGGTTGGTCGTTTTAGGCTTGTAGCTTGATCGATACGATCAATTGAGGCCGGGAGGTCCGCATTCTTGATGTCTTGGCGATAGATTTTGTAGATTATAGGTCGCGAGGCTCTTAAAATTAGATGGCTGGTTGGAAAATGGTGTCAGGAAGAACAGATCAGTAGAAAAGATTGGCTTGCTGGGATCAATTGGTCGCTGGTAAGGTTGGATTGGTTGTATTTAAGAAGTGGGAGTAAGTTCTGCGAAAGTTGTTTTTGGTTTATAGCAGTGGGAGAGATTGATTATGACACCAGCGACACCGCCAGCATCGAGAGGAAGAAGAGGATCCAGGCCGAATCAGACGTTGGATGAAGGGCAGAATGAACCGCAGACACCGCACAAGGATTATCAGTCGCGGGTGCCGGTGACACCCGCGACTAGTAGGGCTTTTAAACAGTCTATACCGTTATTGGCACCACCAGCGGTGGGGAATGAGAGTAGATCGTCGTTCAAGGGCTTTAATTCGCCAGAGTACACACCCCAGAATCAGCAGAAGAAGGGATGCTCGTTCGAACATCCTGAAGAGTTGCACAATGTCAGCAGAGTGCTGTTTCCGGCTGCAAAGAAGGAAAAATCGCTGAGTACAGAGGGAACATCAGCTTCATCGTGTCTACTGCCGCCTAGAAGGCCCGTTGCGAGAAGACTTGTCGGTGCTTCGTTGGTAGAATCGGCAGAAAGCGATGATGAGAGCCCCCACAAGCTGTCGAAACAGCTCCCGGGTACGCCCAGTCATAAGATAATAACTTTTGGTATGGCTGAAGAATGGAATAATGCTTCTGAAAAGTGTTCAGACTCGGAAGATGAAGACGTCAGGCCCGGATCAAGTATCAAAGGCAAACAGCTCGAGAATCCATTTCTGGCTGCTGGCACACCAGATGAGAAACTGATACGACAACGGAAAGAGGCTCTACTACGGGAGAATCCCGATATTGAAAGCGTAATAAGCTATGTCAACAAGAAGGGCGATGTCGTAAGGCGACGCCAACTTTCAGACGAGGAGAAAGAACTTTACAGGCCAAGAAGGCTATTTGCTAACGAAATCGAAGAACTGGACAATGGGAAAAAGGATTGAAATGAGGAACACTTGGAAATTGGGTTCTCTGAATAAGAATGGTTAATAATGTCATTTATATAGGTATAAGCTGATGCTCTCACATTCAGAGTCTCATGTTGCTGAAGAACTTACCTTCTTGTTCCTGGTGCCCTGTCTCTTTAGTTCACCAAAGACCTTCTTTCTATGCAACAGTAAATCGTAGAATATCTTGTAGCCCAGATCGTTTCCATCAGGCATGTGCACTTCAATGATACAATTTGCGAATTCTTGTGAAATCGCCGAAGTGAACTGAGTTGCCAGTTGCTCGCCGTCTTTTCCCATCTTTAATATCTTGATCAATCTGTGAAAATGAGCGACTATGGCATCAAGCGTTGCAATGTGAGGCTTTGGAAGCGTTGATAAAGTCGTCGCGAGACCTGTTATCCGATCTTGATCGATTTCAGCTTGTTCCTTGGTGAGTGCTTCGGTTGCCACTTCCTCCAATTGAGTTTCTTCCGCATCGGTCTTTGGAGTAAGTGAATACTCGGCATATAGTACTTTTAAAACGTCGTAAATCTCATTAGTTATCAATCGTTCAGGAAGCTCCAGAAGGTATATCTTCAGAACACTAGCCACGGTGCTAGGTTCGCCGTTGTAATTTTTGATGATCTCTAAGACTTCAGCATCGGTTTGGAATTGCCGTTCGTTTAAGAGTCTTCTTAATTGATGTGAAAGACTTAGCTTAACTGGTGCTGTCCATACAGCGGTTCTCAGTCTATCACTAGGAAGTTCTGGATATATTTGATCCATATAGGACAGGATAACGCTTGCTATCAGCGGTACAACTCTCTTATCCAATCGGCAGCGAGTTTCAAGGTCTATGCCAAAATTTTGGAAAGCGCCAGGGTTATAGTAGTTGTTATATGCAATAACCCGAGGTTGAAATACACCTGTGCGATACTGGAGCAATAGGTTCAGCAGATCAGCGGGAGGATCTATTTGATCATCATTCTCAAGCATAGCATCGACGCTTATTTTCAAGCTAGATATCTTGTTACCAATGGCTCCACAAAAGTCGAATGCCGCTTTCTTAATTGCTTTCAGCCTATCCATCTCGCATTTCTCCATGAACGAAAGATGGTCTACTATAAGTTCTTCAACGGAACACCGTAAAGAGTCCATCTTAAAACATTCCCGACGATACTTCTTGTCAGCAGCTTCAAAATCTCTTGTCAGTTTAAACAATTCTCTCTCAGCGCTCGATAAAGTTGGTTCCACCATTGACGAGTTGGTTGGCATTGACGGCATCTTTGGTGAAGCAGACGACACCTTAGAAGTAAAGTCCTTGAGATAATGAGAAATCTTGGGATCCACCTGTGGGATGTTCATATCTGTTTCGCCAAGAGGCTGTGGTATTCTTGCAAATTTATAAGCATAACCTTTCCACTGATACTGAAATTTCTTAGAATTCACAAAATTGCTGCCTACACCATTACAGTAGCTCAGAAACCCGATATTGAGTAAATCTTGACCAAAATTCTCAGCTTGATCCACATCTTTCAAGGACATATTTTCCAACAGGAACTTTGTGATCTCACCACCGCTGTTAGTGTTTTGTAAAGTGTAATTTATAAGAGGAACCCGATACTCGCATTTGGGCAACTTCGTTAAAAGCAGTATCAAAGCCTCTCTCATGCTCTTAACATCGAACTCCATCCCACCCACTGTCGCAAAGTGCTGGTAATCCATTTCTCTGGCAACATCATCCTCGTATTTCTCCCGCAGCTTCAACGAAGCTGCAGCGTTAACCAGCTCTTCTTCGCTGAAATTCGATCTCTTAAAGTCCTCTAGCAACCTGCATCTATTGAAATACTCGCTTTCCAGTTTTGACACGTATTTCTTCGATTTCTGATAGTTACTCACATTGCTCATTAGGATCTTCTCTGAATACTCCAAACGTTTCCTGTGGTCGTCACACCAGCGGCTAAACGGCTGCAACACAAACGACTCAATATTCGACGCAATGGCCAAGTGCTGCTTCCCCTCCTGGACCATATGTTCTGTCATTTCCACCAAAGCCTTTACAGACGTTATCGCCGTCTTATCCCTGACACTGTCCAAATTATCGATATCACGACTGACTCCACCCAATTGCCGACCATAATTCACCTCAAACTGCATCCTCGAGGCAAACAGCTGGATATACATCTCGCATTCTTCACATCCATTGCGCAATTCCTTGAATAAAACCTGCAAACCACTCGCTAAATCTTCCGACCAAAAACTATCAGCAAAATTGGGCATCACTGAACCCTGGACGAACCAAATCCGACACAAATCTCTGCTACTTCTGCTGTGTACTGTCCATAACAGTGTATAACACTGTTTCAAGCTGGTACACGCGACTACATACTTAAGACAACACACATCAACAGAATAGTACTACTATGCCGTATCCCAAGGTCAGTATCCGGTTCTGCACTCGTTGCAAATGGAACCTGAGAAGTAGCTGGTACTTGCAGGAGCTTCTCCAGACGTTTGGCGACCACATTGGCGAGATATCACTGATTCCGGGCGAAACTGGCGAGTTTCGAGTGGTTGGACAGCTCGATGAGAGCAGCGATGAGATCAGCATTTGGGATCGCAAGCTAGACGGTGGATTCCCGGATACCAAGTTTTTAAAACAGCGAGTTCGTACGCTTTTGTTTCACGATAAAGTGTCGGTTGGGAAACATATCGAGCGTACGGGACAGCGGGAGACGCTGGTGAGCTCAGACGAGTGCAAGACGTGTCAGGAGCTCTAGCTGGTGGTCCCAGAGCTCTTGAAGGGTCGATAAGAGGACTAAGCTTCATACCTGTGCACGAAGTTGGTTTGAATAGCATTCTTAAGCTGGGTTTTTTTCAGTATCGTTTGATAATTTGACTTTGGAATCGCTATAAGATAGAGTATCTGGGTTCGTGGACGGTTGGAAGTTTCACGGTTGTGTTAGTCGAGGTTTGTTTTGGTAGTATGAGAATTTCCAGGTCAAACGCAGCTTTCGCCGTTGTTCTAGCGTCATTTGCTGTAGCGCATCCTACGGGACAGTTGGAATCTGCTCAATTGAATGAAGCTCTTTCGCTGCCAGATTTAGTGTCTCTTTCGAGCGTTCCGAAGAGTTGGATCGCTGGAGAGTCGTGTACGTTTGAGGAAGGGAGGATATTATTGACACCTCAGCAGGGAACCAAAGGTTCCCTGTGGGAGAAGGAAAACTACAAGTTAAGGGACTCGTTTACGTTGGAATGGACGTTTAGAAGCGTGAATTATGAGGGCAAGAGCGAAGGTGGACTGGCATTCTGGTTTTTGAACCCTAATGAGAAGAGCGATCTGAAAGATAAGACACTGTACAATGGACCTGCCAAGTTTGATGGGTTGCAACTATTGGTGGATAACAATGGTCCGTTGAGCTCAACGATGCGTGCACAACTGAACGATGGCGGAGACACCTTTACGGCAGCCAGTATCTACGATAGAACGTTTGCATCGTGTCTGATGGGGTATCAGGAATCACCTGTTCCATCAACGCTGCGTTTGACGTACGATGGGAATAGTGATAACTTATTGAAGCTGCAGGTTAACAATAAGATTTGTTTCCAAACAAGAAAGGTTCGGTTTCCTGAGGGAGAATATCGAATTGGTGTTACAGCAGACAATGCGAATACCGCTGAATCGTTCGAGATTTTGAAGATGTCGATATATGACGGTCCTATCGAGGATTCATACATTCCTAATGTGAACGCAATGGCGCAACCAAGGGTCCTGACCAAAGTGATCGATAAGGAGACTGGAGAGGAAAAACTACTCGAGAAGGAGGCATATGAAATTGAGAACGATAAGGTTTCAAACTATGAACTATACAAGAAATTAGACAGAGTCGAGGGGAAAATCTTGGCCAACGATATCAATACCATTGAACATCAACTGGCCGAACTTCGCAGAACACAAGAAGAACTTCTGAAATATGTCACACAGTTGGCTCAGGTTTTCAAGTCAAGCGTACAAAAGAGTCAAACAGTTGCAGATGAAGACAAGAACAACTATGGAGACTTTCTATCGCTGAATGAAAAGCTGGAGAAAATGCTTCTCGATCAGGAAAAGATCAGAGAGATGACAAAACATGCAAGCGGAGGGCCTCATATTGATGACATCGCCAGCAAATTGGCTATTTGGCTATTCCCCTTGATCGCCATAATGCTTGTGATGGCGTACTATACCTTCAAGATTAGACAAGAGATTGTTAAAACAAAACTATTGTAAAATAATAAATTGAGCATGTAAGATTCTCGCACGTCATTCATTGATTCTGTGGTTTCGATACATACGGTGGTTTGAAACCACGGATGTTCGAATATCCTATGTAATTTACCTTTGGTTTTCTGACAGTGACATAGGTCTCATCAACGTTGGTTTCTGGGTTATAATTCGTGACGGAGCTCGATTGCTCAAGAACCTCTTTCAGGTACTGATCTTTGAAATAGTCCAACTCGTTATTCATCAACCCGATTGGTACTCCAGTTTTATACTGCCAGTATTTTAACCATTTCTTCGATCTAATCTTTCGTACGTTTTGTAACCCAAGGTTTAAATACAGCGAATCATGCGAATGTTCAACCTCTCTGATTTGATTGGGCGTCAGCTTCTTGAGTCTTGGAATCAAACGATCTTTATCATATAATGGAAGTCCCCTTGTGGATCGCTGAAGCACTGCGTCGTCGGATGTCTTTATCGGCAGCAAGTCAAACTTCCAACCATTGATGTGTAAGTCCTCATCCACTGACACTGGAGTATGAGATCCATATTGTTCTTCTTGGTCTTCGACCTTTTTTGCTTTGCCAAGTGGACCGCCATCAAGTATACTGTTTAACATTCGTTTACTTGGTTTTATAGCAGGTTGCGGTGTACCTGGGGACTGACGCTGTCCCGCAGCGGCAGCGTCTGCTTCATTCATCTGCAATCGTATGCCAATTGGAGAATCAAGGGCTTTCGCTTGCGTAGCCTGCTGAAATGAACTCTTGTTGTGGTATTTTGGAATCTTGAACAAAGCGCTAAGCTCTAACGAGCCACTGATATTTTGCCCCGGCACGACAGCAGCCGTATGCTCACCGTTGGCAAACTCTCTGCCATATTGTAGCCTAATCTCAGCAGAAGGCTGTTCCGTTACCGTGAGATGCGGAGGTTCGAAAACTCGGTCGCTTGAAGTATACTCGGCTGGCTGAGTCGGTTGCAAGAATAGCTGCGGCTTCAATTTCCTCAATGCTTCACTCATACGCTTGGACATCTTAAACACTCTATCATGCGGCGTCAAGTTCTGTTTCTTAGCCACTACTTCCCAGTAATCGTCGATCACCCTAGTCCCCGACGCTACCAGCGCTGCTCCAAACTGAACAAACGCCGACCGGGCACTGATATACTTCAAATCCCGATCTAACTTGCCCACAAATCCCCGTTCAACGAGCAACTCTGTCACCTCGGCGGACGCCGTAATGGGCAGTAACTGCTTATAACAACCCAAAAACTCCTCCTCGCTTCCCTCGTACTGCAGAGCACCCATCAGATGGCACACAAGCACCAACAGATTCCCAGAATCCGCCGTCTTGAACGTATCGCACAGATACTGTCTACCGTCCCGCAACTCGCCCGTCGGCGACACTTTCTTCTCACCCAAAGGATCAGTCACAACCATTCTATACGCCAAACACAGCTCATTCTCAGTCCTATCAGCTCCCGTATAGTCCGGCACTTCCAAACTCTTCCTGGGCAGTTCTTCCAACGGACCTCGCAAAAGCTCTGCCTCTGCCATAATCTGCTTCACCAGCGCCCTCTCGTGCTTTATAAGCACTTCACCAGCCACCGGGAACAGCTCCACGGAACCAACCATCGCTCAATCGGCTTACTAATCGTCTTTGTTGTCCAAAAGTGTTTTCAACACTGGGCGATGAGCTTGTCTTGTAGTAAACCAGCTTAAAGAACACTCTTGTTGGAACTTCCGTGGAAACCGGACCGAGATAGCCCTGGAAGCAGCTTGTTGTTTACCGTGGTTGATCTAGTGCGTTATTATTCGTAAGCAAGGTCTTATCAGAGCAATTGCTGACACATCCCGTCAGCTGGCATGGGTATATAAGGAGAGGGCAGATTGGTGTGTAATTGGGATGGGAGAAGGATACTGGGTGGTATTGCAAGGAAGATGACTGTCTTGATTTCAGGTGCTACGGGTTTTATTGCGCAACATATTGTGAACGAGCTGTTGAAGCAGGACTACAAGGTTATAGGTACTGTGAGGACGCAGGAGAAGGCTGATAAGTTGAAGAAACAGTTTGGGAATAATCCTAATTTGAGTTTGGAACTTGTGTCTGACATTGCTGCGCCCAACGCCTTTGATGAAGTTTTCAAGAAACATGGGTCAGAAGTGAAGGTTGTGCTGCACACTGCTTCTCCCTTCTTTGTGACTTCGACTGAGTACGAGAAGGACCTGTTGATACCTGCCGTGAACGGTACGAAGAGCATTCTTGAGTCGATCAAAAAGTATGCTGCCGATTCCGTCGAGCGTGTGGTTGTGACGTCGTCGTTTGCAGCTATGCTAGACCTTGAGAAGGCGGATGATGCGTCTGTTGTGTTCAATGAGGAATCCTGGAACCCTGCAACGTGGGAAAGCTGTCAGGTTAACGGCGGGGCAGCTTACTGTGGTTCGAAGAAGCTAGCAGAAGCGGCAGCTTGGGAATTCTTGCGCGAGAATAGAAAAGCTGTGAAGTTTGAATTGAGCACTGTGAACCCAGTGTATGTTTTCGGTCCTCAACTGTTTGACGAAGACGTGAAGGATACTTTGAACACTTCCTGTGAGTTCATCAATGCATTGATTCACAACAAGCCAGAGGCCAAACATATGCAGGAATTCCGCAGTAATTATATCGACGTGAGAGATGTCTCGAGAGCCCATCTTGTAGCCTTTCAAAAGAAGGAAGCTATCGGTAAAAGATTGCTCTTGACTAACGGTCGATTCTCGTATCAGGAATTGGAAGATATTCTCAATGAAGACTTCCCGCAACTCAAGGGTAAAATCCTAGTGGGTAATCCTGGGTCTGGCAAAGAGGCATATAAAAATATGCCCACCATCGATAACACCAAGACTAGGGAAATACTTGGTTATCCTTTCAAATCGTTGAAGGAAACCGTCGATGACACGGCAGCTCAAATCTTGAGAAAGGACAGTAAGTTATAGATTTTTGTAACTGAGATCAATTATTTAACGTATTAAGCACTGGTTTTCTACCATATTTCCTAGCAATTCCTTAGCAAATTCGAATATCTGGGAAGATTAGAGATTCGACATAAAACTATTCCTTCTTGACCATGGAGATCAGTTTTCCTTTGTTAATGCCCTTGAATAAACCACTCCAGATAACGGGAACAAACTCAAAGTTGTCGCCTGAAGCATCAACGACCGTAGCTGAATTGATTGCATCGATTTTCTTTGTCTTGATCCATTGCTTCAATTTAGCCAGTGCCTCGGGGAATTCGTCGCGGCAATCAGAGACTAATAGGCCTCGTAGAGTTAACCTCTTGGTAATAACAGTGACATAGTTCTTAAAGGCCAACTTTTCTGGATCATTATAACCGCTAATGGAGCCGCATGCCACGACTGTTCCGTGAACTTTCAACAGGTTGACGCCGAGATCTAGTATATCACCGCCAACATTATCGATGAAGAAGTCGACAGTGTTGGAACCACCAGCGGCCGTCTCCAGATCTTGTTTGAACGTTTCGCTCTTATAATCGACGCCTACAATATTTTGGCTCAGGCTTTCCAGATACCGCACCTTTTCAGGACCTCCAGCAATAGCTATGACCTTAGAAGCCTTGAAGACATTGATGGCAATCTGGGTACAAAGTGAACCGACAGCACCTGCAGCGCCTGAGATCAAAAAGGTCTTGCCGTAGCACTCTTCAGTCTCTTTCAAACCAGCATATTTGAGGAATATGAAATAAGCTGTTAAAGCTGTCGAACCCAGAACAGATAAATACCACCATAGTTCTTCCACATCATCTTTCGATATTTTTGTTATCTCTGAAGAATCTGGATCACTGATGATAACTGCTGTAGTCCAGCCTACTCTGCCCATCACATAATCACCAGCAGCATAGTTTTTGTTCTTGGATGCTAGAATCTTTCCTAAACCTCTGGCTGGAATAATCTCACCTGGCTGTACGCCTTTGGAGTAGTTCTTATCAATAGATGCAATCCAAAATTTCTGGGCAGGATCGTTAGAGAGATACAGAGTCTCAACAAGGATCTCACCATCTGTGAGCGTATCAGCAGATATTTCAACCTTGTTCAATTTGAAAGTTGACTTGGGATCATTAAAATCGAAATTAAACGGCTGTCCAGCCTCTGGAACGCTCTTCATAACCCATTGCTTAGCACTGACCATTTCTGACTTGTACTATTATGACCTCTGAGTAATTTCATTTACTATCAACTAACAGGTTATGTCTTTATATATTAAACTGTTCAAGCTGCTTATTAAGCAGCACTCGCAAGAGTTTTAGTCAGTAAGCGATGCCATGTAGATTTTATGCCCAGGATAATTGATCGCCAAATCTAGTTTAGCTTACGCTTGTTGTCACTTCATGAAGCTGTCCAACAGTGATTCTTAGATCACAACTTATGCTTGCTCTTTAAAATGCAAAAATTATCATTCTTCATCGAATCTTTCACTATGTTCAAGCGGTAGATCATCGATGCTTCTTGGCTGAGACTCTTGTCTTCTTGCTTGAGGTGAAGATTCCGAACAGGAAGGCCAGTCCGTAACAGCCTAGAGCACAGTAGAATACGTTTCTTATAGCCTCGGTTAGTATGCGAGCTAGAGGTGAGTTAGGCCCATCGTAGTTCGATGTTCGGTATGCGACAAGTTCTTCTATGGTGGTAAATGCCGGAAGATCGACTTTGGAGTTGGAGTGCTTGACTAGGTTCTTGATGGAGGTTATAAAGATCATAGTTCCCATATTTCCGCCTAGTGAGAAGCCCATAGCATGCGAAAATGAGACGAGAGCTGTCACTTCAATAAACTTTTGGTTGTACTCAGGATCCTCAAGCGGAATCTGTACTTGAGCGCTCAACAAGCTGGCCTGTAGGATACATCCGAAGGCCAAACCAGGCAGTAAAGAATAGGCAATGGAATCGGATAATGTAGAATAACCTGTCAGCAGACATAACAATCCTGAGCCTACCACACCACAGAACACGCCAAAGATCATGAAGGGTTTGATTGTCCCATGTTGAGCGTTCAAAACGCCCATTATCACAGCAGCTATACACGCTGGTATTGAGAACTCCCATAAATGTATGCTAGCCAACATTGGTCCCTTGTTTTGGACGATCTGATAGTGCTGAACCAAGAACACTGATTGGAGACTATAGGCAAAGCAACTGAACAATCCCGCGGCAGAGCTAGTTAATATTCCCCAATTCGATGCTGTGCTCCATAAAAGCAAAGGCTTCACGACTATATTACTGAGACGTTTGCTCAAATATGGCAAGAACTGGAAGTCGTATACGCAAAACAAAAGAATCAGGACGGGACTTAAAACAAAAAGTGTAATGAGGGAACCTGAAGCCCACGGGAAAGTTGTTCCTCCAAATGACAGGGCCAGCATGAGAAGGGTAAAACCGGTAGCTGAAATCAATACCCCAAGTATATCTAACTCAAAGACCAATAGGCTCACCAAGCTCTTCCAATAGTGCGCGGTAAACAATTCGCCGTAATGCCAGCTCCAAACATTTCTTAGAGTTGCCTTCCATCTGGTGATGCTAGAGCGCTGCTCGTTGGGGTTATAAGCCAATTCGAGAATGAGAAAGGCAAGTGCACCAATGGGTAGATTGATGTAAAAGCACCAACGCCATGACACCCTCTCCGTAAAAGCACCGCCGATGAAGGGACCAACGCCCTCGGCTACCATGTAGGCCACGCTCAGTAAAGTGGCAATGAGTCCTCGATACTTTTCCACCACAATCGCAGTACCGATAACAAACACCAGCGATTCAATCCCGCTTCCACCAAGCCCTGCGATAATCCTGCCTACAATAAGCATGTTCATCGAGTTGGACAGTGCTGATATCAGAGAACCAATCTCAAAGATCACTATCGAGTACATCAAGCTCGCCTTCAGCCCGAACATGGCAGCCAAACGGCCCCACAGAAGCATCGCAATCGCGCTGGCAAGTGAATAACCAGTCACCAGCCAACCCACATTGGCGAAGTCATTGAACTTAACACCAATTGTGTCATACAATGTTACGCAAATTACAATATCCAGTGCTGCCAAGAACAGCGTCAATGCCAACGAGAACAGCGATAAACACAATGATACCCTCTTCATCTGACTTTTCTGCTCAAGTTCGTTCCGACTTCATCAATCTCCCCAGGGACACCAAAAGAACCTCGGTTATCAACATCGAGCAAGCACCCAATGTGTCCCACGAATCTGACATCCAACTAACACCATCTTCTCCTGCCAAGCCTCTTTTCACTTTTTCGTTAAGCTAAGAACCGTCTATTCTTCATGAGTAACCTGTATAAGAGCCTCTCTCGTTAAGCTAGCAGATCCTAAACCCTGCAAATTCACTCAGCCATATATAATGCCAATACCAGGTCCCAACCTAGACGATTCGCCATCTGGTTTGGCTGATTGCACTAGTAGTTGGGAATTCTTGAAAGCAACAACAGCCGTGAGAAGCAAGGATACGTCGCCAGGATGCTTGGCGTAAAGGAGCTAACCCTTAGTTCTGGTCGACTCAGGGACTATATAAATGGGGTCCTAGGGATTGTTTGGAGGATTCTCTTGTCGTGAACTAACGTTTTATGCAAAATGGCGCTACCATTGATTAGAGTTCACTGGCTGAACGATTCGAGAGCATTCAGGCTGCTATTCCTGCTGGAGCAATTGAAACTAGACTACGAGATCGTGAGTCACAGGAGAGATAAGAACTTTCGTGCTCCTGAAGAGCTGAAGAAAATCCATCCACTGGGCAGAGCTCCCTTGGTTGAGCTGGAGGATCGTACTAGTGGGAAGAAGAAGGTTCTGGCTGAGTCCGGCTACATCTTTCAGTATATTTTGACCCATTTCGACACAGATGGTATCCTGAACAATAATGACCCCAATACGGCAGAGAAGGTTCAATATTATCTGCATTATGTCGAAGGTTCGCTTCAGCCGCCTCTCATGTTGGAGTTTATACTCTCAATGGCGAAGAAAGTTTCTGGTCCATTCCCAATCTCGTATCTGGTCGGCATGGTGACCGGTAGGATTAGCAGTAAGTATTCTGCTGGCGAATTGAAGAATCAAATGGCTTATGTCGAGTCTGAAATTGCCAAGAATCAGGGTTTCTTGGTTGGGGGAAAGCTCAGTGCAGCAGACATCTTAATATCTTATCCTCTGATGTCTGTTTTCGATCTAGGGCTTGCCCATAAGAAAGACTATCCAAACATAAGTAACCTGTTGGACACTTTGAGTACTCTGGATTCCTATTCCTCTGCCAAGAGAAAGGCCGAATCTCTCGGTAGCAATTATTGAAGTTTGAAATTACATCTAGATCAGCTAGGTGCAATTTACAATGGCTTATTTGTTGTTTGTTGCTGAGTAAAGACGTCAATAATACGATCAATGTACTGAACTACAATAACGAGGTACATGGTTGGATGTTAAATTCGCTAATTTTGGTGCTCTTGAAATACGCAGTCGCCAAGCATTGCAGGTGGAATCAAACTGCTACGCTTGAAAGATGGAAGTGCATCGTTTCGAAGTCTATTAAATCAAAGGTCCCAAAATCGTTGGTTTAGCATTTGAGAGGTGCGATGAGGTCTGGAAGGATTCGAAAAGCCTCTAAGACGCGAGAGGCCACTACCATCGATGAGTTGTTAGGAACATTCAAGATAACCTGATTTCTCTGCGGGAAGACATTCTGAAGTCTGTTATGGACAAAATACTCGCCCCTACAAAGACAATCTGCCACGACAGCGGAGTTTCCTCTGATGTTTCTGGGGACTGTGTCCAAATGCTGCCGCAAAGCGATTTCATGAACGCTGATCCGTCTACTCTCACGGTGGGAAATCGTGCTCACCTGAGCCGGTTTTTCCAAAGCTGTGTAACCGAGATGAATATTCGAACAGCTCGATTCATCGATTTTTATTAGATAGTCGGAGACTTTGATCTCATTCTTGCCTTGGGCGGCCTGCCGCGGAGGACTAAACCGCAAAAGAAGCCTTCACAGCAATCTTCAACCCCACGCAAGACTGTCAATTGCTTCGCAACAATTTAGTTGGAACGTATGACAGATTTTCGATCAAGTATGGTCCAAAGTCTCTTTTCGGAAGACATCTAACGGCTTCCTATCTGAGCAACTGTGATCTGGGCTCTATTGTTACACAACTAGGCAATTGCGGGACCAGATTGATGGCTCTACGACAAAGGACGAGTACGGCCATTGAAGGAGAAAGATCCCCAGTTATCGGTACGCGTTCCTCTCTGGTTATTATGGCATTGTGAAAGTAGAGCACGCCAGTGAGACGATGAACTATCCTTGTAAGTCCACCAACTCTAGTTGTAAGCCTGTAGCAATAAATGAAGGCGTGAAGTGGGCGAGGATCTGGAATCTATAAATCACAGCCGGAAAGCGATCATGAAGGCCGAAGTTCTAAGCTGCACTCTGCCATACAGTGAGCCTAAGATAGAATTTGCAAGCAGAAATTCTAAGACTGTTGCTGGGCCTCCCGTCTTCTAACTTCGCCACGAAGAGCACCAAAGCTTGAGCAGCGCTAGTGAATAACGGGTGGGTGTGGAGATCTGTGGCCAGCTGCTTGCTCCTCAGGTAACGCTTGAGGGTCACAAGGGACGGGCTGGTAACAATACCTGGCAATGATAATGACTCATAAGCGTCACTTCAACTAGTCGCGCAGCACAGGCTCTATCGACTGTCTTCTAGCCGTCGATTGATTATACACCTTTCATAATATCAAGACTACCTCTTACAATGACTCGAAAAGCCTTGACCTTGACACTTGGTGGTTTTTCCCGGGATCCGTCCGACTGCACTGCCACTGCCTATCTGCCTTATATTGACAGCTGAATTTGACCCTGATCGTGTCTATTTTACTCGACTCGGCTGTAATTGTAAAGACCTTAAGGCCGACCGGAGTAGCAGTGAATTCGGATGATCCGTGAAATTCACTTCAACACTCACCCAACCTATGGTATCCGAAGGGATAGCGGTCCTGTACGTCTTGATCCTCTAGCTCACCGGCAGCCATCTTCGAACCAGGCTGTACAGCTCAGGTTGAAACATCTTGACGAGCCCACCTTGCAATACCGTGCTATGGCAAAAATTCACAGCTAGGGCATTGGTCCCAAACGCTTCAATGTTCAAAAATGCACATTGTTAATAATAGCTGAAGATCGCCTCTCTGCCTTTCGTGCTGGTCAACTCATATACTAAGCTCCAAGTATCTGACTAGCAACAAAGTAGAGTCTGAGTGCGCAACATACAATGTCATCAGCTCTATCGTGACGTCCTGCGCCTCCAAAAGTTGTCTCAGCTCACCATCGAGCATGTCAGCATTCAAGAAATTGAACCTCCTTGAAGTGTCTTTCCTCTGTGGCGATGGGCCTTCGTCCTAACCACAATGCGGGATATAGGAGCCATTAATTCATCTCTATTTGGGCTGTTTCTAGACATCCGTGAATCCACATCCTCTGCTGGTGTTGTACCCAACGTAAGCCTACAGCCAGTTTATTTCTGAATGGCGATAATGCAGATATCCTGCGAAACCACTGTAGCATCCATTGCCGTAGCACCCATTTGGTAGCTAAGAGCAGCAGACGCAAAGAAGTCTGATCTTCGAATATTCTTCAAAAGATCAATTGGGAAATAAGACAATTTGATGATTTTTCCTATTTGGTCTGCGCGCCAAGACAATTGCCGTCGCTATTGGTATTCATGCCCAGCAATGCCAAGAGACGCAACTGGCTGGCTTCCGGATGCAGGAAGCAGAGTTAAGAAACGTGGATATTTGACCAATACTGGGAATTGCGTTAAATGTTCAAATCATTTTTCCACCTTAGGAAGTATGTGTTGCAGAAAACAGAGCATAGACATACAGACGATATTGTTTCAAAAGGCATAAAAGTAAGCGTTTTTGATTGGTAAATTTCGTTCTTTGTCGTTCTATGCTTCTATTCTGTCGTTCTTGATCCAACAGTATCAATCAGTCTTCTCATGGTAAAAATTCAATCGTTGCTGTATGTTACTGCTTTACTTTATTGCACCTATGGTATTCGCCTTATTAGCTGGGATCGTCGTAGCAATATATCAGGCCTTTCTACAAAGCAGATTGATGGTTTTGACCGGAACAGAGGAATATGTGTGAGAGATGGTGTGAGACAGCATGACCTAGTAAAACGTGGAGAGACAGCGGAAATAGAAGCATCAGGTAGTGGATCTACTGTAGTAGTAGTTACAGCAGCAGGTGTTGTTAAGCTTAAGCCTGAATAGTATCGATATGCGTCTCTATGTTTCGTAATGTGACTTTTCCGGTTCGGACGATTGTCAACATGTAGAATCTGTCATTTCTGGCGCGGCCGTTGACCGCATTGCACCGACATACCACCTAAGTCTTCCATTGTTTTTATTGTATGACTTTGCTTGTGAGGTCTAAGAGCTTGTTGACTCGCAACGGTTTGTCAGCACGTCTGTTAAGTCATCTTTCTCCTTCAGTAATCGATTCTTAAGTCGATAATTCTACGTCTAGGAGTCTTGCAGCGCCTTCTAGCCCAGAAGGCTTTGCCCTCGAATCTTTGTCGTCATCAGATTGTCATCTGTACCACGGTAGGTTGACTATCTGTTACTATGGCAACTTCTGGAACTGAATGATTTGATAAGCTAGCTGCTTCACCTGTTTTGATGGGAATAGAACACGTTGCGCTAATACGTTAACGTAATCTGGGATACGGTAGGCTGAGAGACCTAGTCCGGGAAGAACCAAGACCTCGATCACTGTTAAAGTCATAAAATGTATTCCTAATTCTGCTACTGCACGTACTGCAAGTTGTCACCGGCAGATCAGATTCCTCAAGCAAGGAACGTTCTTTTGAACTCCTAGACGCATACTACGGAGCGGGTGGGAACTTTATCGACACAGCGAACAACTACCAGAATGAAGAATCTGAGGCCTGGCTTGGTGAATGGATGGAGTCTAGGAAAGTTCGCGACCAGATGGTGATCGCTACAAAGTTTACGACCGATTACAAATCCTACGAAGTGGGCAAAGGCAGAAGTGCGAATTTTGGCGGGAACAATAGACGCAGTCTGCATGTAAGTGTCCGGGACTCCTTGAAGAAGCTGAAGACCGACTGGATCGACATCTTATATGTTCACTGGTGGGACCATATGACTTCGATAGAGGAGTTGATGGATAGCTTGCACGTTCTGGTGCAGCAGGGCAAGGTGTTGTACCTCGGGGCTTCCGATATGCCAGCATGGGTTGTGTCTGCTGCTAACTATTACGCTGTGTCGCGCGGTAAGACTCCGTTCAGTGTTTATCAAGGCAGATGGAACGTTATGCTCAGAGATTTCGAACGAGAGATCCTTCCAATGGCCAGGCATTTCGGTATGGCCCTTGTTCCCTGGGATGTTCTTGGAGGGGGACGGTTCCAGACCAAAGAATCTATCGAGAAGCGTAAACAACATGGAGAGAAATTGCGGTCGTTTGGTCAGCCTCCTGAGCAGTCAGAGCTGGAAGTGAAGATCAGTGCCGCTTTGGAAAAAGTTGCCGAAGAACATGGCACACGTTCCATCACAGCTATTGCGCTTGCATATGTCAGGTCCAAGGGAACCAACGTCTTCCCGCTTGTGGGAGGCAGAAAGGTTGAGCATTTGAAAGATAACATTGCAGCTTTGTCAATCAAATTGACTTTAGAACAAGTCAGCTATCTCGAGAGTGTTGTGCCTTTCGATATCGGATTCCCCAGCAATCTCATTGGGGAGGACCCGGCTATCTCAGGCGAACTTCCTTTTCTTTCTGCATGTTCTTGTAAGCTAAACTTTGATTCTTTGCAATTGAAGTGATTAAATTCAACGCAGATTTTCCATGTAAATGGTAAGTAAACCAAACGAACTGTAAAGCGGAAGTGCTTACCTGCTGGGCGTCCGGCTCTCGTATTGTTGGTCGTGTTGTCTTGTTTTTAAGTTTAGGTCTTGGGCTAGGTATTTTGAAGGCCATAAATTAAAAGCATAGAAGGACAACCAGCGAAAGGCGCTAATAATATCGAGATTTTGCACTGAAACATGGTGCTCAGATAGCGCCACTATTATTTATTGTTTGTGCTCACGACCGTCAAGGGTCAATGCGCGGTGGTGAGCTTAAAACTCTGCCTACTGGTATACATTTTGCGCTAAATTCGTCAGTTGTGCGTATAATATCTTCCAGCCAGTCTGTTTTATCGATTGAAATTCAAACCATAGAAGGCTGCCTCTCAAAAAGGACTCTTGTTCCAGACTGCATTTCATCTTTCTACGTAAGTTTGTCAATGAGCCTGTAATTTGGTAGGTTTTTAATATGGTTGAACACTGAATGCCCACGACCTGCAAGGTGATTTGCTTCCCCTTTTGTGATGGTCAGCCATTGTTGCGTTTATGCTATCCAGAACCAGATCTAATCGATGGCAAGCGTTATTGAACTTGCGGCAAGAATCGCCGGGTACTGATATAGGATTTGGCACTTCGCATGCCATGCCCCTTCAGTCATGATTATGTTAATGTATCTTGGGGTTCAAAGCTGGCTGTGAAGGAGTTATTTTCCAGATCTGAGCATGTAGGCCATATCGCTCGGCATAAAGGTCAGTACCATCAGGCCTCTATCTTGTTTCAGTACTTTCATTCGCGAGTGAGGGAAAGAGCTTCTCTGTGACGTAATCACGGTCCACCCGCTGGATATCAAAGCGATTCTGATATATGCCTCTTGAGATACCACAATCTAATAAGCAATTGCATGTGCTTGCTCATTAGTGTCGAAGTTATTGTACTACCCAAGCCGGCCACGGCGACCGCAGCAATAACTGCTGCAGCAGCTATTATTCCACCGACAACCGGCGTGCAGGCCTCGGAGGACATTGTGTACAGAAAGCGGTAACGAAATAAGGTGTCGCATAAGCTGCTGCCGCGATAATCAATGCGGCACCTGTCCAGCCCATTGGGAAAGACCATCTCGTGCGCGTTGCGCGCAGAACATGTGCTGAAGCAAGCACGGCCGCAGGTTTTGCAGTACCGCAAAAGTAACGTGAAACTCGATTAATAGCAAAAATGGTGACCAAAATACAGAAGGTTATCACGAAAAATGCCGTCACGGCGGCATCTTTCTGGCTCAAACTTGAACTTGTGTTAGGCATTGTTGAACAATCAACCCACACCCATATGGTATGCCTAACGACCATTGTGTCCTTTGTGAATGCCATTGAGCTATCGCCGCAACAACAAGGCACTAATAAACACGCGCTTCGGAACGATCGAGAATTGGGAAAAAGTCCTGGTAACGCACAGCGAAAAGGGAAGTCTGATGCTTACAGCCGAAACTCACATTAGGCCGCGACATGGGGGACGAAAAATTTTGATGAGAGCCGAAATGAAACTTGGGGAGCCGGCCCCCAACAGACGTTACAGGAGACATTGGGATTTGTGCTTTTTGTTCTCCGGGCACTTCAAGAGCGCGGCAAGAGAACAGAGCACCAGCAGTCAAAGTGCATGAAAATGGCACTATTTGTGACGATAGAAACAGGTTTGTATCACCCAGTGCTATGCCAGATGACTTGTGCAACCTGCACACCTAGTGGAACTTCACTATGAGCCAACAATGGGCCCTTCTCCCTTTAACGTCGGTTCGATTCTGACTGGCCCAATTGTGAGCTTCTTCCCAGTGATAATGTTCTTCGCATGTTCTTCCCACCAAGGGACCCCAGAAATTCGCCTGGCCACGTGATGACAATGCTTCGCACTCCAGCGGAAATACTCCGAACATGCTTGGTCACGCGATGCCATTCAGGGTCTTCCCCTAAATTAGCCGCCGACGGCAGTTTGTCTTCTCGCTGACAACGTGTTGGGATCGGGAAAAGTCAACCCCATTATGGATTAGTTTGAGCGCTCCGCCAGATCCGACTTCATCGATCTCTATCTCCTATCTTATTTGTATTATTTGTCAGCACGATTCGAATTCCCGCAAATCCCAACATTACCTCCCGGGTGTAACATCAACACATTTGCCGTCTTAAGAAGCCTACGCCGCTTTGCGTGGAGAACGCACTGGTTCTGGACAGCCCCGCTGTGCTGATTAATATCAATATTGACTTGATCACCAGTTCATCTGTCTTGTATGAGATATCAAGTTTGTTAGGGAATCTGGCTAGGCATCTTCTCATAGAAATTCATTTTTGCTGATATCTTTTAGTTGAATATGCGCTTTATTTTGAGAAGCTTTTGAATTTCAATGAATTGTAGCTCTTTGAGCACTTCCAAAATGCGCTGAGAATCTCAAGCTTAACAAAGAAGAAAATACCGTCAGATATCTAATGATTCTCGGCTCTAATGCAATTCACGCGAACCGACTACAATTATTAGTAAGCAAAGAAGTTCAAGAGATCGCTTTGTGACAGAGTCTAGGTATAATAATGCTGAGGAAGATGCACACATTATGGCAGTTTGCGCATTGTTTGGCCTAAAATAGTACTCCATTCACCTCTCTCCAAGAATTTCTCTATCTGTGTCTCGATGAAAGTTTTGATTGTATTGGCACATCCTGAAAAAGCATCTTTAACCAGTTCTCTGGCCATGTTGGCTAAAGAGACTTTCGAATCGCAAGGAGATGAAGTTAAGGTTAGTGATCTCTACGGTCTTGGTTGGAAGAGCAATGTCGATAAAGAAGATTTCCCCGAAAATAATTCGGACAGGCTTTTGGTCTGCGATGCTTCCAAGAAAGCTACACGATCAAATAGCCTAACCGAAGATGTCGTGGAAGAACAAAAAAAATTACTTTGGTGTGACACGTTGTTTTTGGTGTTTCCGCTTTGGTGGTTCTCAATGCCTGCAATTCTCAAAGGCTGGGTGGAGAGAGTCTTCTCCTTCGGAATAGGCTATGGAGTTGGTGTTCACGATAGTACCCATTGGGGTGATAGATATGGCGAAGGGACTTTTGCTGGGAAAAAAGCTATGGTTATAACTCTTGCTGGAGGCTGGGAGTCCCATTACAGCGCGAGGGGTATAAACGGTCCAATAGAAGACCTTTTGTTTCCTATAAATCATGGAATTTTGTATTATTCGGGATTTGACGTTCTGCCACCACTTGTTGCATACCGCTCAGATTCGTTTGATGATAATTCTTTCAAAAAGTTGTCTCTTAAGTTGAAAGAAAGGATTATCTCTCTTCAAGAAACGAAACCAATCGCATATAAAAGGCAAAATTATGGCGACTACACCATACCGGCTCTTGAACTTAAGAGCGAGATCGGATGTAAATGTGGAGGTTTCAGTTTGCATATTGAAAACTGATAATTCGACTCAACCTTTCAGGATACTGGTTCTTTTAGATTAGTTTTTTCGCAGTACTATTGAGAAATGATAAATACTGAATAGAGATCAATCTTTTTTTTTTTTTAGTTATTACCTTTGTTCTTAGATCCAGATACCAAAGGTATTTTAAGCTGAATCTCGCCTTTCTCCTGATAGAACTTTTGAGATTAGGAAAGGATCTTCATATTAAGTATCTTTAAAATGTTCGCCGTCTACGAGAGACTTTGCTAGTCGCCTATTTAGGAACCGCGATAGCCGATTTAGAGAAGCCTTCAGAGCCGCTGGGCAGCAACGGGTGAAAGAGTCATTTCTGGAGTTGATTCCTATCGAGCACCGTGATGAGCTTCTTTCACGGTTCCGCAGGTCGATGGAGAAAACGGGTATACTGGATGCGGATGAGATTTCGAGCCTGCTGATGCGAATGGTGCTCTTTGGCGCGGGGCATCCCTACCGGTTTCCGGAACTGCAACAGCTTGCCTACAGTGTACCGCATAGAAACGTCTTTGTTGATGACAAGAGTCGCCGTCTGCAGTTGTACTGCACGTACAACAAGAACAAGTCTTCAGGAGGCATTCTCAAGACCATGGATGGCGTGACTTCAGATCATCTGTTCTACTTTATCGTGGTCCTAAGATGGATGCAGATTAATGTATTGCGCGGCAGTTCCAGACAGATTTGTGTTACTTTGGACCCTCAAAGTGCTAAGCTGATGGAACACATCTCGCCGGCCGAGCGCACTCGCCTCGCACTGCCAACTTACGTCTTTCTAGATTCCAATAGGGGCGATCTAATCAATTACCCAACATTCAGGAGATACCTGGAGCAGTTTCCCAAGGGAGAAAGAGAGAGGTTGACGTTTCAGGAATTGCGCCAAGGATTGATTGCCTTGATCAGGGAGTACGCTAATGTCTCGATCCCGGAAACCGTGGAACCGCTCTTGTCCATTACCCACGAATTGATGGCCAACCACAGCCTCGCAACGGCTTTATCCATGTACGGTGTCGACACCTTTTCTCTACGATCTGTTGATGGGTCAATGGCCATCCAGCTGCAGGAAGAGTGCTCACGGAGATGGATTGCATGGCTGCAGCTGGAGGATGGCGCTCTTGCTCAGGAGGAAATGGCTACTGAGCGGTTCTCAGTGAAGCAGGTTAGGCACAGGGAATATGGTTCAGAACCCAAGTCGCTGGAAGACTTGACGGATGCCGGTCAGAAACTGTTTGGATCGAAGTTCGAATTCAGAAACCGTTCGCAGGAGAAACTGTGTAACGAGATCTATCTGAGCGGGCGGCCGTCCATTGCCGTGCAGGCTCCTACAGGTTTTGGTAAGACAGAGCTGTTCCATCTGCCACTTGTTGCTTTGGCGTCAAAGAAGAGCCGCAAGAATGTTTCCTTTGTGTTTGTTCCATACACGGTGCTCCTGGAAGGCACTCTACAGAGGCTGAGCGCGGGCAACCTCTTGAAAGTTGCACAGGTAAAGCAATTCATGGAAGTAGGATACGACGGTGTTACCGATGTCTATGTCGGTGGGTTTGACGATCTGGCGCAGGAGGAATTTGCAGCGAGGATTGTCGGGTGGGAGAGTTCCAACGGCAAAAACGCCAATCTGTGCTACCTCGTTATCGATGAATTCCACAACCTCGAGGCAGAGACTTACAGAAGGAAGACCTTTGATAGGATCCGCAAAGTTCAGTTTGATGCTTTCGAGAAAGTGCTTTTCCTAAGCGCCACCGCGGCTGCGATAATAGCTGATGGAGCCCTTCGGCGAGCCGGATTCAAAGGGCTGGAGGAGCCAGAGCCCGGTTTCAAAGCGACAGATGCAGGCGACAGCTCTGGAGGGATGACTTGTTACCCAACAAAGATGTTTAATGTGATAGAAGAGGTTCCTCTGGCACATGTGCACATGGAGTTCCTGAAAGTCGCTGATTCATCTCGAGAGGCGTTCAAGCTTCTCAAGGCGCTGTTTGCCTGTGAGCCGGATGCGAGAGCGGTGGTTGCGGTAGGTTCGAGGCGCAAAGTAGAGGAGCTATCGGAGGAGTGCAAAGAACACTTTCGTATTACTTGGACGCATGGCCATCTAAAAACAGGAGAAAAAATTGGGGCGGACCCGATCGTTCATGGCTGATAAGAACAGCCAAGTGCTGCTAGGGACGAAGCTCGTAACGGAGGGAATCGACATTCGCAACCTGCGGATGGTCATCATGATGGACTGCAGGCCCAGTATCATCGAGTTCATTCAGGCTGCTGGTCGGCTGCGGTCTTCGGGAATGTTCTACCTGCTGTCGGGCACTGGTGCGAGAGGCGAGTCGGCGGAGGGGAAGTCTGACCATCCAGCAGTCCCGCTACTTGAAGAAGGATGTGTGGACGAACAGATGGCCTCATTCTACGGTCTCGGTGCACAAGTAGCACCCGGTAGGCACGCAGAAGTGCTCCTGGCTGAGTCTCAAAAACTTGTTGCAAGCCACAGGACAGCAATGGAAATGCTGGAAAGGGAACAAGAGACCAACGTGCGGAAACGGGCGGCAGAAGTGCCCGAATCTCTTGCTCTTGAAAGGAAAAAAATTAAAAGAGATTTCCATCTACTCCAATACACCGACATTTTGCTGTACATAGGTCTGCCGGAGGATATGACGGCGGCCCTCTTTCTGCATGGAATCGAGATCCAATTTTGTCCATCAGACACCTTTACCAGAAAGGAGGGATGCAGAAACTGTCTTAAGGATTACGACCTGTGCGTCTGTGCTGGTGGAAAATGCAAGTCGTGTGTCCAAATTGCATGCGAGGCGCTGGCGCTACAACGAATGTTGATGGACGACAAAGAGTACAGTGGCTATCTGGAAGACATAACGCCTTACAGGGAGGATCCGGTTGGTTACTTGGAGAAAGCGCTCAGAGATAAGGACATGCTACAGCGGCAGGTGATGAAAAAGTACCAGTGGTTTCGGGCATTTGTGTGTGAGAGGAAAAAGATTGTTGCATCTGAGTCGCGGCGAGGCGTTGAAGGCAGTCCGCAGTTTAGTCAGCCGGCCAAAGTGATCAGAGATATTTACAGCGACGCCTGGCGTCCTCTGAGGGACGACAAACTTGACGTACTGGAGTACTTTTGGTCGTGGGAAAAGAAGCGGTGTGAAAATGTATGGAAAGATGAATATACTCACTGTGGACCGAGCTTTGTGGAAATGATGCAGGAGCACGGCACATTCGAGCGCATTTATCATCATACAAGCGCTCGACTTCAGGGGGATCTTTACGTGACGGCGCAGTACTGGAACGTTCACAAATGGCATAGGGACGAGTATTCACGTTTGCGGATACGATTTGAAAACGAGTGCGGCAACAAGCTGGGTATCCCGTCATGGGATATCTACTTGGCAATGGTGATTGGGATGTTCTACAATCTGGAGCTCAGAACGCGCATTGCGCAGCTTATTGAGCAGATATCAGATGTGTGGCTGATCCCGCACTGGCTGCGACTGCAGACGTGCCCGTGGTGATGGCCGACGGTCAGAAAGTACCTTTCTTCGTAATATCCATAGCTTGTATAGCGTCCAACAGTGCATAAAGTTTTCAAGCCAGTACAAAGTCCGGCTAACGTTGGGCTATAGCTCGGTTGCAGTTCTCTGCAGGCGTCGAACATTAGAAGATTCTTAGAATGGCGGTATTATGATATGGCTGGCGTGCAGGTGTGTTTGATGATCTAGCTGACTACCGCTTTAAGGAAAAGATAGGTGCATGGGATTTGGATAGCCGAAGTATGGAGACGAAGCTCGGATATATCATTAGTTTCACAACTTGCAGACCGAAACTCACCGCGCCAGCCAGTTTAAGGATATAAAGAATCTGGACTTTGATGCGTTTGAAAAGGCACTGTTTTTCAGTGCGTCTGCTCCTCCAGACATTGCGGAGGGGGCGTTGCATCAGATCGGATTCAAAGGGCTGGAAAAGCGTTTGTCAAACGTCCAACAAGTTCAGGACGCAAGGCAAGAATACTCCAAAGGTATGACCGGCTTCCAACAAAGATTGTTAACCTTGTCACCGAGATACCCTTGGGTCATATTCACAAAGAGTTCAAAACCTTTGATAACCCCAAACTGGAGGCTGTAAAGCTGCTATGTGGGCTGTTTAAATGTAGGCCAAACTCTAAGGCGATTGTTGTTGTCAATAATGTCAGCCTCGTGGAAACACTGGCATCAGAATGGGCGCCTTTGTTTAATCTTGAGTGGGTTCATGGAAGCTTGTCCTCAAACTAGAAGGAGGCCCGCGCGCGGTCCTTCATGATCGACGGCAGCAAACAACTGCTGATCGGGACCAAGTTTGTGGCAGAGGGCATTAGTATTCCAAATCTAAAGATGGTAATACTCATTAATTTCTATCCTAACATATTGGAATTCATTCAGATCGCTGGACGGTTGAGAAGCCTGGGCACTGTATTCTCCTGAAAGGACATTCCGGTTTGGAAACATCCAAGGCTGCCCCTAATCGGAGAAGCATGTCTAGCTACTCAGATAAGAGATTTCTATAGCCTCGAAAAATTGGCATCCCGTGTTAATCCGCATAGCGGGTGCTATGGAGCAGATATTACCATGCCTGAGGCCACCCGTGACCTACTGCGAGATATCCGAGGGACAGCGGCGACAGTAGGGAGCGATGAGTCATTCAGGTACCAGAGCAGCCCTTCCAGTAATTCGACTTTAGCCAATCGTCTGCCATTCCGAACTGTTGAAGCGAAGAGATTCAAAACCAACTTTCATGGGATTCACGGGCAGCTTTCGGGGCTCTCTGCTCCTATACGGTGTTGACATACATTTTTGTCCTTGGGAAGTTTTCACGGCCTATGGAAAATGCAAAAATTGTTTGAAGGACCGCTATCTCTGTCTATGTCCACCGGGTACACGAGGAAAGTCTTATCGGGATATTGCGATAGAAATTCTCGCTGTCCATAGGATTATCCTGAATGATGAAAAGAATGAGGTACATCTGAAAAAGATTGAGCCTTACTTTAAGGACCCATTTCCATACCTCGATCAGTTCTATAAGAAGAAAGAGAAGTTTTATCAGAAGGTTCTGCTGAAGTACTATTGGTATTTGAATCTGCTGAGCTCGGAAAAACCTATAAGAGCTCTAGAATCAGTGAAGGGTGTCAGCATCAGTGGTGTCTTTTCGAAAACCGCTGTAGAAATTAACGAATCCTACTCCAACTTCTGGCACCAGTTAAAGAAGAATAAAATCAACGTGCCAGAATTGTTTTTCAAGTTTGAATGGTCTGCTCTACCAGCTATCTGGGAATTACAAGAGGATCAAACAGAAAAATTGGTCGAATGTCCGGATATTGTTCAGATATTTGACCGCATTCGTGATCAAAGCAGCGCTAGATCTCAAGGCGCAGCTTACCTGAAATCGCAGTTCGGAAATCAACACTCAATATTCAAACAGGAGTATACGGAATCGATGGAAGTATTGTTGCACATGCGAGATACGGGATCGATGGATAACACGTCGTCGTTTCCACATTGGAACATATACCTTCTCATGCAAATTGGTCTCTTCTACAACGCACCCTTGATGAAGCGAGTGCTGGGGGTGAAATACGGCTGTTTTCACAGTGGCTGGCTCTCCAAAGGGTGCACGTTGAGATGCGTGATGGGCAAGAGGTTCCCCTCTACATGTTTATTGTTGCAATCTTCCTAGAAATGGCGGATATTCCAGAGCTGGCACCGTTCCGCGGCGAGCTTATAGTTTTGACTGATGAGGACGAGGAAGTGACTGAGGACGAGGAACTGTAGATATTTTTCTGTGTAGATAATCATTTGAACCTGTGTATTATTAGTGTACAAGTGGCAGAGCTACTCGTAATCAGCCTTTTGAAGTTGAAGAAGCGGTCCTATGCAAATATCCTGACGAATCGGGTGTCTCGTTCAAAACCAAGACCAAAAAGTTGTTGCGCCCATGCTCTCTGAACAATTCTTTTCCGACTAAAGCATCTTCAGTCCTAGCACCTATATTCTCCGAACGAGTAAGATACTAAAAGTGAAGCAGAATCAACAAAGCCTGGAACATTTCTCTGCCTGTTGAGCAGTCCCGAGTGCGGCTGATCCCGCACTGGCTGCGACTGCAGGAAGTAAGAAGTTCCTTTCTTTGCAGGATCCATGGCTTATATAGCGTTCAACAGTGCTAAAAAATTTTCAACCCTGAGCAAAGTGCGGGTAAGGGGATTGTTCTTGGGCGGGCAGTGTTATTCTCAAGAAGACTGCAGCAAACTAGAAGCATTTGCCGAGCAGATGGATGGTTATTCAACACTGACCGCATTGCATTGAGCTGAGCAACCTGTTCTGATAGTCTACTTCTGAGTTACTTGGAACATCCGGGATTCCATTCAAAGGCGAGGATATACAGATGAGTTTCGAATGCGGTGGATGAACGATAACAACTACTATTAATCACCAGCTTGAGAGTGTGTTGTCTGTCAGTCGCTTTTCAGAGGGAGAGGATGTCTCCTATGAATTGCAGTCTCGGTCGCATATTTCATCAATGTGCTTGGAGGTCCCGATGGCGATATCAAGTCATTAATTTCAATCTCTCGAGATTTATTCTTCCGTTTGTGAAAATGCATACACTTTTAATGGAAGCACATACGATGATGTATTAGGCGGGAAGTTGGAATTTAGTCAGCCTTGCTAGAGTTTATGGCTAGGACTTTGAATCGTTGATGTGCTCAGCGAAATGGACGGTAAGCTTGTAATAATGGAGCAGCTCAATCGTTCCGACTCAAGAGTCAAATACGAAGCATTGAAGGCTAGCCAATCCATCATTGGTCACACTTAGAGGTAGAGGCTACCTCTTATATATGTCCCTTAATCGCGGGTCTTGGACATCTAACAAAGTTGCTAGGCTGAGAGCACCTACTTGTAATAATCTGAATCGAGTCGCTACAACGGGAACGGTTGATCTGAATAGCAGCCCGACTGGATGCGAACTCTGCTAATGCAAGGACGGAAGCTAAAGAATTTGACTTTGAAGAAGGTTTTGGTCAAATCAAGAATATTAGACACAGAGGAATTAGATTTGAATGCCACTCTCAATGAAACAGAACGCGCGGATGATTTGAATGCTACCATCCGGGGTGGCTCAGAGTTACAACAAGCATATCAAATTACGAAAAAATCAGTCCACAAATCCCAAGGACTGTTGATGCCGTTACCGGTCCCAGAAGGACGATGGCTAGATATCCCAATGGATTTTGCGACGGATCTGCCGCGGACACGGTCGGGATACGACATGATCATGGTGGTAGTCTGCCGGTTTTCAAAGCGGGCGAATTTTATTCCTTGCGCCAAAACTTTGGACGCTCAAGGTTTGATTGGCTTTCTCTACAGATTCGTGTTCGCTTACCATGGATTCGCCAGGATAGTGACGTCCGATAGAGATATACGTCTAACGGCCAATTTGTTCCGAGAATTTACCGAAGGCTTGGGGATCGACCTAACGATGTCCTCAATCTAACCACCCTCAGACAGATGGTCAATCAGAACGAACGATCCAGATGTTGAATCGACTGCTCCGTACGCACAGTAGCACGGATCATTCCCATTGGGACGAGCTGCTTCCCAGGTAGAGTATGTGCTCAACTCCACTCCGTCACGTTCGTCAGGTCAGACACTATTTGAAGTGGATTGTGGTTTCAACCCAATGGAACCAAAGATCAAAACTGATAATGAAATTTCAGCAAGATCCTTCAAAGCGGTCGACCTTGCATACCGTTTGAAAACGATAACCGCACTGACCAGGGACTATCTCACCGGGGCCCAGGAACGGCAGGAGTCAAACCACAATCGAGGGAGGAAGAAAGTCGAGTTTAAAATCGGTGCATAGAGATGCTTATCACAACACGGGACGATACTGGAAAGTACAACCGTTCTTTGTGGGACCATTTCGGATAGTTAAGAAAATCAATGAAAACGCCTTTGAACTAGATCTACCTCTCATAACCAAAAAGCACAGGGTGTTTATCAAATGGTTAAGAAGTTTATCATTAGGGAAGGACTGTATTACCAACGGCCGCCGCAGGACAAAATGGCGAGACTGAACAAATTACAAGATATTATTTAAGATATTATTTTCATCGTATGATCCAGACGACAAGCGTTATCATTGTAAACTCAAAATCATAGACCCCCCAGATCACGGTAGCATTCGAAGAAGACGAAATACGAAGATTACCAAACCAAAGGTTCAACTCACTACTTCGAAACCAACAGATACTAACTGAATTTGAAAAACCTAGCGAAGACCATTAGGAGGAGGAAGATGTAATATGAGGAGACGGCTTAGGGGAAGAGTTAGATAACACCAAGGAGTTAGGATGGAAGTCCCCATTCGAGAGGTATAAATAGGAGCCAATGGATCCTAGTTGGAGAGCAGTTGCTCACTGTACAGAAGCCAAGCTTTAATTAAAGATGCAACCATATCAATCCACGAATAATACTGAAACGTATTATTATCACTTGGTTGCATGCGGCTGTTAGCAATAGATCCAGGGAAGGATTGACGTAAAAACGCTCGTCCCAGCATTGAAGACGCGAAGCTCGAGAACTTCTATCATGTCGGGATGATCCCCTAAGATTAGACGAACCACACTGCTTTGAGTGGAATTATCAATGAGATTGCCAATAGACCCGCAGCAAGTGTCAGCGACGCCCGTTCAGAGACCGCTCCTTTATTTCCTGCTCGATAACCAGTAATATGGGCCGCAGACATCAAAGCAGCAAACAGAAAACTAATCATGCATAATGGACCAGTGGAAAAGCTGCACAAGGCGACAGATGCAGCTAGTCACGCTATAACCATTTCTACAAGACCCCTGCTGGACCTCTTGCCCTCACTACTTGAGCGCCAGCCATTTGTGCGGCCTCTGCCGAATTATGGAGATTTTCATTGCAATCATAGAAAATACTGATACGTCTTATCTTTAATATAGTTTGGGACAGACAACTAATTGTCTTTGAATACTCTACTAGTATAGCCTATTTGTAGAAAAATTCCCGTCAATTAAACAGAAAGCCGGATCGAAAAATTGATGCTGACGAAGAAATCCCAACTCAGAGAATAAAGGGACGGTGATGCTGCGATCTGTTGCGCGGCTAGCGACTTGGGGGCTGGCTACTGGTGCAAATAGGTTGAACATCTAGACACAGGTATTAGGCGGTGGGAAAATGTTCAGTTTAAACCGCGCCCTGGCAGAAGATATATCGTACGTTCAAGCTTTCAAAACTTGCTATGATAAGTAAACAAAGAAGCAGCTGCCTAGACTTTTGTCTTTCTCTTCACCACAGATCGGCAAATTTCAGCGAAGAACTAGTGCTCAGCTGTGAAATGGCTGTCAAGTGCAGCACTATTCGAGAAGGTCTAGGTATCTGTGCATCTGAGCATTGCAACCATCAGCTTTCCTGCTTTACCATCTTTTGATTGAAAAATTTCCGATTGAGGGTATTATATGCGTCCAGCGACAGAATGCTCTGCAGCTGTCCTGGCTGGATGGATGCTAACAAATGCCGATAGCGTGTGTTCAATTGTTCGAACAATTACTCAAGAAGAACATGTGGCGAAAACCTCCAAGCAAGATCGTCAATGGATCAAGATGAAATCACGGCCGCGATGTGGGACAGACAAAGAAACCGACGAGTGTGCGTTACAGGGACAAGACAGCCACTACGCCAATCGCACCCCGCTAATCAGTCAGAGAGTGTGGGTCGGATGGTAGCCGACCATTCGTCTACGATAGGTTTTGCAACAAGATAACCTATTAGATAACCAGATCTGTGCTATTTTGGCTTTTTTTTTGTTGCGGATAGGTTGCCTTATGCAACAGGCTGTGGATTGTTGCATAAAACCTGCAGAGTAGGATAAGCAAGCAAGATGACCTCATTCCAGGAGTTGATGGAGCTTAGAGGGGGCTCTAATGTTGAGAAAGAAGTAGAGATCGTTGGTTCTGATCCAATCTATAAGTCACCGTTCAAGCTGGGCGAGACGACGGCCCAGGTGATGGCCGCCTGCGGTGTTGCAGCAAGCGATATTTGGGAGTTGAAAACGGGCCGTAGGCAGAAAGTTAAAGTCTCGGTAGATGCCCTAGCTGCTACTTTAGCAGATACAAGATACAGTTTTGCGAAGGGAGACGATGGTTTGTACCATCAGATTCCGGGTTCGGAAGCTATGAAGCATATGGTTAGCCTGACGCAGCCTTGGGAGACAGCAGACAAGAGATGGTTCTTACCCCATACTAACCTGAAACATCTGGAAGCACGGGTCTTGGGTGTTCTCGATTGCAAGAGCGAAGTTGACTCTGTAAAAGAGGCAATTTCCAGATGGAAGGCTCAGGATTTGGAAGACGCAGTCGCAGAAGCTTTTGCATGTGGCGGGACCGTACGCACTCCCGAGGAATGGCTCGAACACCCTCAGGGAAAGTACTTGGCTTCTAGGCCGGTTGTTGAAGTGTTGAAAATGTCTGATAGTCCTCCGAAATCGCTTCCCGAAGGCGAAAAGCCGCTACCAGGAATTCGTGTCCTGGATTTGACCAGAATCCTTGCAGGTCCGGTCTGTGGATTAACTTTGGCTGAGGTGGGAGCGGATGTCCTGATGGTCACGGCTCCTCAGTTGCCGCAAATGCATGAATTCGTGCGTGATACTAGTCACGGGAAGCGTACATGTTTTCTCGACTTGAATAATGCAAAAGATGAAGAAAAGCTACGAGAATTGGTGAGCGAGTGCGATGTTGTGATTGATGGATATCGCCCGGGCAGGCTAGAGGCTTATGGTTTTGGCTTTGGTGACCTGGTTGAGATCAATCCTAACCTGATTCATGTTTCTGTGAACTGTTTTGGATCAGGAGGTCCCTTCGGTTGCGTGCTGGCTGGGATCAGGTTGCACAGGCAGTAACAGGCATGTGTTACATACAAGGAAAGGCGTCAGGCTCAGACAAGCCAGAGCTTACACCAGTCTATGCTTGTGACTATATTTGCGGTCGTCTAGGTGCCTACGGTGCCTACGGTGCCATGCTAGCATTAGCCAGAAGATCTGAAAGTAGAGGGAGTTTCTCTGTAGAGGCGTCTCTCTGTCAAGCTGCGATGCTGTGTCAAAAACACGGATATGTCTCAAATTTCAATAATGCTTCGGGAAAGCTGTCGAAAGAGGCTTTTGAGAAATATCAGGTTATTGAAAATGATACCTGTTACGGTGATCTGAAAGTATTGGGACCTATACTTGAGATGTCAGAAACGCCTTGCACATGGTCGAGGAAGACGCCTAAACTGGGGCGAGATAAACCAGAATTCTTACATGTTGCTGGCGAAAACAGTCGGAACTATCGACCGTACCGAGAGTTGCGGCTGACGGCATGCGTCATCAGGAATATTTAAGTCTCTCCAGGTTGCCACCGCCTGAAATAATAGGTCACATTATGTGGTTAATGGAAACTAACAACTGATATTTGTTAGTCTGACGCTTCTGCACTACAGACAGCGCCGGCGCTATACGAAGCACAGCTGAGTGGATGCAAGCTAGCTTCGGGGAAAGTATAAAAGGAGGAGGTATTTCTCATCTTGAATGAATTTCGAACTTACACTAGACTGTGACGAAAATTATATCTTAAAATGGTAATATAACAATAAAAGAGTTTAGTCAAGGCCCTGTTCATAAGATCATCATGAGGTTTGGTTTTCTCTAGCTACTAACCACTACTATTACAACGATCATGCACGCGTCAGGCATAAATATCATTAATACAACGAGTATGAACAGTGATCAGCAAAGTTACCGAATATTACTTACGAGAAAGCGTCTGAACCGGCCTTCAGCAACTTCACTGTCAATATCGAGGCTTTTCTAGCTGACAAGACGCTACATGGCACGTTTGTATTACGCCTAGATGATGACACTCATGAGTGGTAGGCTTACCAACTCCGCCAAGCTCATGATGATTGCGCTGAAGAATTATTGGCTGCCTCAGCTTCGCAACCGGCGACATCGACTTTAACCCCATCAGTGCTAGGTAGTGCGGTGCTAAGTTGTGCGGTATCTACTGTTACAAGTGTGGTCCTAGAACAACGGGACACTACCAGCTGTGGGTGGCTCTGTGGTCTATCTTATCAGTGTAGCGGGTCTGCTACTAGGGTGCAAGAAGTGCCGGGGCTTCGGGCAGAGATGGCTTAAACACTGTTGTTCATTCATTCATAAAACTTGTTAATTGCAAATCTATAATCTCCCCGACAAAAACAAACATGTCTAGACTAATCTGCCCTTCCGAAGAAATTTCATACGTACCAAATCTACTGAATGAACTAAACTTCTGTTGGAATACGGGCAATGCGAAAATGGAATTTAGAAGCGCCGTATCGTAAACTTCCATAATAACCGTTGTTGACACCAATAGCGACCAGCATGCAGGTTTGGGATATTTTTAAGGCCTGTACGAGGGTCATATTCTTTTTTCTCCATTTACTTCGTTAGCATCATCAGTCGCGTCCATTATTTTCACTGCCAAGAGGTTGGTATCACCATCATGGTCATATAGTTGATTACCATCTGTGGTATACTCTGCATCGTCGAACTCCAAAGCTCCATCTTCTTTTTTTTTTACCATAGGATCGACCTCAACATCACTCTTTCCAAACTTTATCTTACTACTTGAGCTTCCATTGTGAATTTCATCGAGATCTTCAGTTTATTCTTTCTATTTACCAACGAGCTGAAGCTTCTCATCTTTATTTGACCTTTCAAACAAGAGATCCAAAATAATATGTTGCAAATATTGTATGATTTATATAGCAAATTTGTGCTTGGCAATAATCTACCCATCCGAACTGCGTCTCGCTTTGAAAAGATCTGATGAAAGCATTGAAATTTGGAATCCCAGAAGGAACTGGTTCCAGGAGCTGGTTATTCATTCCGGGAGAGATAGTTCTATCTACCAGATTACTCAATTCCAATACTATCGCTTCGCAATTACAATACACTGGCCACTGATACAAGAGTGAAAATTCTATTCGTATGGGGAAAACGGCCCATGAATTGAGTAAAGCTTTGTTTCTTGTAGGACTTGCAATAGTTCACGCGAGCATTGTAAGCCTCAAGGGCTTTCCTGAATGTCAGGACAAATCCTCCTCCTTGGCTCCCTTCCCCACACATAAAAATGCTTTTCTTTTAACAACTTGTTTCCCAACTTGCTGCATGGCTCTTGCTAGTGCCTGTAAAGAGCGCCCGATGTACGCAGGACGGGTATCACGGGGCACGCGTAATAAGAAAGATTTTTTAATAGCGGGGCGGGGTTCGACATGAAAAGTCGTCGAGGAACGCGGCATAATGCGTAAGAGCACACATATCGTTCGACGAACAGGAGGTCAAGAAAAGAAAGAGGGCCTGTAAAGTATTGGAGCCCCTTGCTACTACGTGGATTATTAGTGTAGAGGGTTTCCACTGGGTTAGATTCTTGTATTGGAAATGAACTGCTGCGCCTAAAATGGACCCATCCTTATTTTCGACGATCGAGTGGAATATTTAAAGGCAAGATTCGGATATCTTGGATTCACAATTTACTGTTGACTTTTATGTATTAAGAAAGAATGAATGGTAACAGGTATTGAACAAGTAACACATCGAGAAACATAATTGTTAAAAATGGCCGCCATCCCAAATCATCCTAGGACTCAACGCAAATGGTAGAAGGAAGCAACTATTTATCGAATCTACCGAGCCAGTTTCAAAGACTCCAACAATGATGGTTGGGGTGATATGAAAGTTATTGCTTCCAAACTGGAATACCTGGATTTCTACATTTTACGACTCACCGAAAGACGACATGGGTTGCGATATTTCCAATTACGAGGAAGTTTGGCCAACTCTTATGGAACTTCGAGTATTACTTCAAGCTCATTGAGAAGGCGCACGAATTGGGAATGAAATTCATTAAGTGATCAGCCATTCTTCAACTGACCACGGCTGGTCTAAGGAAAGTAGATCATCCAAGACCAGTCCAAAGCGTGAATGGTTCTTCTGGAATCCTCCAAAGGGTTATGACGATGAGACCAAGCCAATGCCATCTAATAACTGGAAGTCCTATTTTGGTGGTTCTGCTTGAAGCTTTGATAAAACTACAAAAGAGATTTACTTGCGTTTGTTTGCGGATTCTCAACCAGATTTGAACTGGGAGAGCAAAGAAAGTGCTATTGGGTTCTGGTTGGACTATGGTGTTGATGGTTTCAAAATTGATGTGGGAAGTTTGTACCGCAAGGTTCCAGAACTATCAGATGCACCAGTTGTTGACAAAAATCAACTTGGCAATCAAGTGATTTTCTGACTTTGAATGGTCCTCGGATCCATGAATTCCACCAGGAAATGAACAAGTTCATTAAAGAAAAAGTCAAGGATGGAGGAGAGATTTTGACTGTTGGAAAAATGCAATATGCTTCTGATAAAGTCAAGAAGATGTAAGCAAGTGCTTCTAGGCATGTATTGGGGGAACCATTCAACTTCAGCCATAATGATGTCAGAACTTCTTCCAAATTCCGTTACAACTTGGTTTCATCGATCTTAAAAAAGTGGAAATTGACTCTTGCCATCACTAGATTTGGTGACGACTCTCCAAAGAATCGCGTCATCTCTGGTAAACTTTTATCAGTTTTACTGACTGCCTTGACTGGTACATTGTAAATCTACCAAGTGCAAGAAAATTGGTCAAATTAACCTCAGAAACTTGCCTGTTGAAAAGTGCGAGGACGTGGAAATCAACTACAAAATAATCAACGAAAGGTACAGTGACATTTTACTGGAACGAATCTGTCAGAGACAGCGCCAATGTTGATGACATGACAAAGGACCCTGAGTCAGTTTTGAACTTCTGGAAAAATCTTTGAAGTCCAGAAAGGAGCACAAAGACATTGCAGTTCACGGTTACGATTTTGAATTCATTGACCTGGACGACGAGAATTTTTTAGATTCAGCAAGAGGTACGGAAACAAAACTTTGGTTGTAGCTAGCATTCGATAACTATCCAAAATCTACAGGTGATTGTTCCTGTAATACTTGAGAGCGTGGGAGGGTGGAATATTCTTTTTTTAAGAAAGATGCAGTTAGACCTGCCTGAGAAGTGCTGATGTGATAATAGGCGGAGCACTCCAACTGTTGTTGAAAGTACCACCATCTGAGCAGGAAGCCGAAGCCGCGTTCGAATTCATGAATGAGATTGAAACTCTAGTAGACGTGCGAAACATAATCAGAAGAACAAGAAATATGTACGAAACCAGGTATGTAGGTTCAAGTAACTACTAAGGTCTTTATCCACTACAAACTAATCGTCATGTTCTTCTTTGGGCCTCGTATCTATCCAATAGAAACAAAATGGATTGTTCTACATTCCGTACATCATCGTGAAGTGACTGGTACCCCACTTCCCTCATATAATTCAAGTGATTATGAATTGAGTTTATCAGAACTTTTTGCTTGATAATTCATGAGAGTCACCTAAACTTCAGTGACTCATTTATAAATACTGCTGTTCTACAAATTATTAAATATCAGTTTCGATTAGTTGGGCGACATCGAAAGGGGGAACTGCCACGCGATCTGATTCCGGCAAAACATCCGGCAGTGTTAAATATCTCGACAAGCTGGGGTTTTGCGCGCATCCAAGAGTTAAGCGACGCTAAATTGCAAAGTCACGACTATCTGAAGGTACGTTTGGAGATGAGTACCAACAGCGCCGGCGGGAGTGCAGAGATTCAAAGACAGAGTTAAAATACTGTATATCAAAAGGCTATTACCTCATGCAGATGGGTCTGTTCTACAACGATGCACTGATGACCCAATTGAAGGTGCTTCTGGAACAGGCCTACGATGTGAGTTTCTTCCGAATTGACTAGCGCTTCAGAAAATTAGTGTGTAAATAGTAAATAGGGAACAAGTGGTGACGATATCCATTTGGAGGGTGAGTGTCACGAGACTTCTGAGTAATGAAAATTCACTGAAGAGTCCGCATCAGTACAACTAAATGCAACGAAGAATAACCTGACTCTTGAAGCGCAAATGTCGGAAAATGGATATCAAGTTCCACGGTACTGCCATGAGGCCATAGGCCATCAATAAAAAGCACCCGAAAATGCTGAGGTCACATGACTATAGCATTGAACTTTTGCAATTGCGAAGGATGTACAATTGCCACTTGTAACAATGCGACAGAGATTTATGGCCACCCCATTAGAATGAAGACGCGTCGGAACTATGGGCTGTATCGAGAGGTGCAGCTGACAACATGCGTCATCACGAATGTATCTCTCCAGGTTAGTATCGTCTAACATGATAAATCACATGATATCAGGCATGTTCAATGAGTAACCGGGTAATAGCTCTGCTCCAACTTGGTAGCGCCATTTCGAGTAATGAGTATGCGCAAAACCTACCGGTCGTAGAGGGTGTGAGTAATTCTTAGTTTATCACTATTTACGAATTGGTAGGTTGAGTATCTTCATGGGTCACGATTTAGGATGTATTATTTTAAACAAAATTTAGCGAAGTATAGGATTGACACTTAAGGTATGCCTACCGTCCCGCAGGTGTAGGACTATCTGTAGCTGCTGAGGAGAACTCTCGGGTGTCCGGGGAGCAGTCGGAGTTTCTGCAGACCAGGATTCTTCGACATGGAATCGTCCCAGTCTTCTTGCTCGTAGTCTGAAAGGTCCGGGAGAAAGTTAGTGTAAGAAGTATCGTCAAGATTCATATCGAAATCGTCATCGTCGAAGATAGCATCTGATAGTGAGCCGCCATTATAAAAACCAAAATTTGAAAATCGATCCCTTAAAATCATCATCGGTCCTATGTTATTGTGACTTAAACGTGCTCGATCTTTCCTAACAGCTCTGCCAGCGAGCGAGAAACACCCTTCCACATCACAGGAGGTAAACTTGGTGTAGAACAAAGACATTGCCAATTTAAAAACCGTCGGATAAGTATGGCGGTGATCATACTACCATTTTATCGCTTCCTGTCTACAGATTCCCGCGATTACAGGATCTTTCTGATATCTTTCCCATTCTTCAAAACTTGCATCATTCTACTCAGGTCCCATAGCAGCCGATCCGGTATGCAGGTGCGAGACGTATATTAAACGATAGCAGGTTTTTATTGCTGGGAGCGTTAGGAATCTTTCTCCGCCTCTGTTCCGTAGCACAGCTAAACTTCTGTACTTTCAGGTAGTTGCTCATGAATGAGCTAAGTTTGCTTATTCTAACCGTGAACTCCTCTACTTTCATTATTTCATAAAGCTTGTCTTGTTTTGCAGTTGGATCTAGGATCACTGCAACGTAGAACAAGGGATTCACCTGGATATCCGATAAGTAGTCTTGATGGCAGCCGTAGGTATCTTTAAATACTTGAAGAACAATTCTTTTATCATCCAAAGATAGAGATTCCGGGCCGTTGAAATAAAAGAAATCCATGCCTGAAGTTTTTTGGAATATGGTTTCCGGCAAAAGCACTCAAGCACAGTTTGTAGTAGTGACCTAGTAGGTAGTAAGGGAGCGCCTTGGGGGAGATTATTAAACTCATCATTCTGAAATGTGAAATTCAGCTTAGCGAATATATCACAGCACTTAAGGAAGTGTGTCAGCATTTGAATTGTCTTTTCGTCAAATCCTCTGACTCTGTAGACTCGATTGATGATGTGAGTATGAGACTTTGTGTCGAGTGCTTTTAACCATTCCGGATAGGCTGGATAATTTTGTAAAAAACCAGTAACTTGTCTCCAGGTATAAATCCATCTGATTTATGATTCATATGGTATAAGCGGTATACCATGTTCTTTCAAACTTACATTGACCGCAGTTGAGTGCCTCATGATTTTCGCCAGCTTGGTCACTTTACTGAAGGACTCGGCAAATAAGAGGCTTTCACACAAACTCTTTTTGATTCTCCCGAAGATCAAATTTAACACATGCTTAGCGCAACGGATAAAGCGAACTTTGCCCAACATTTGATGTCCAGAAGGCTTTATTTTGTTCAAGTAGTTATAGAAAAGACTCTTGTGGAAAGACTCATTATTTGTAGCGTTGTCCATGGTTATAGTTCCAAGCTTGTCAAGAAGGTTATGTCTATGTAAAATCTCCTTGAAAACCTTGTATTTGTTTAAACCAGTGTGTCGCTTATGCCCCAGATTAATGAACTCTGATAGATGACAGTTGCGGGATTCCCTCGGTTGCTCAGCAGAATTTTCGCATCATTGGCCAGTTCAGTGATTCAATATTGAGGATATACAGCGCAAAAGTAACCATTACCGCGAGAAATGAAATATTGCTAGGAGAAGTCCATATATCCAACTGCACATTGAGCATAGTGGCGTCTTTTAAGTTGTGTTGTAGCGTCTCATTCAGGCACCTTTTAAAAAGGTTAATTTTGGTGGAAAGTGTTGTTTTAGTTTGGATGAAGACCTCCGCTGCGTACGTTCGGTTTATCAACCCCCAACTTAGAAGCCTGACAAAGCTGAAGGGTAAAAAGCCCTCTGATATCAAAAGTAGTGTTTCTAGAATCTCAGGGGGTTTCTGGCATTCCTGCACCGGAGACTCGCTCAGTCTGAGCGACTTCGATCTCCTGGGAAGCATATCCAGAGCTTGGTCTTTGCTTTCTTTCGGTTTCTTGCTCTTTAGAGCACTGGGATGGACAGCAGTAATATGATTTGACAAGTTTCGGGTCGATTCTCCCTCTTTAAACGTCTTCCTACAGTAAACACCGTTGGGTAGATGCGACCATTTCAGCTGGTGTTGCCGGGCATGAACGCGAAGGAATAGGAGCGCTTAGGATTGAATTATTTGTAAACGGCATATTTTGCTGAATAACAATCGGCGTTGCATGAGCGCTACCACCTGACATAGTTTCACACTGATGATTTATATGATGATCTCTTGTAAGTAACGATTAAAGTTCTGAAGTTTTCTGACGTTGACGCGTTTTCGCCAAAATTTATACTTCACGCGTTTATTTAGGGTTTCCGACCCTATGAGGTCCCTGAGACTCGGGATTGATCTGAAACTATACTAGACAGTACTCTAAGATGGAATTACCTATCATCCTTTGAATTACAGTGTGTCTGAATTGTTTTCTTATAAAAGTGTTTTAAGCTGCTAATCATGAATTGATCGATGTTATGGCAGCTAGCAAAAAAATATAAATTGTAAACGGGAGGGCAATATTTTTTAAAAATGACTACACGAACAAAACTACGTCAATAACGATGTTAGGTCTCGAGTACTCAATGATGAAAATAATGGAAATGGTAGGTAACTCGTTAAGGTTCGTACATTACGATACTGAGTGGACTAGTCTTCCAGTTAATGGAAATATTTTCTTTACCCTTCGATAGGACAATAGAGAGTTTATTCCGAAACTGGAGACGTTTCGTAAAAGATGATCACTTGTTTGGCACATCTCACTTGCAGTTTAAAGATATTAGTACTAGAAGAATGTGCCGCTGGTACACTCTTAGGGAAAGTAAAAGCGTTCATGAGACGGAAAAGGAAATTTCTGAAAGAAGCGTTAACCTCAGAGGGTCATTTGAACTTTGTGTGTTGGCTTCGCTAACAGACCTCCTTCAAGACAGCCAAGCTTGGATGTGAGATACTCAATTTCTGCGTTCATCTGTAAAAGGTAGCATGAACGATTAACCTAGATAACCAGCTCTGCTTCCTCTTTGAGATGAAACAGACCTTCATGCAAAATTCCCAATGGGACTCAAACGAACAGCATACCCAGAAGTGGATTGCCAGATCCAAAGTATTAGACTTTGGTCAGTCAGGAAGCTTCTTTAGAGCAGTGAATGCCTTCTTGCATTTCCATTTCTATATACTCTATCCTATCTTGGCAGCAGAGAAAAATATTCCCTATTGAAGATAACAGCTGGTCATCTAGGAAACCGGATTTCCTGCGCGTAGTTCTTGGCATTCCAGAAAACGACATTTCGGGTCACTGTAGAATGCCGAGAGATAAGATATATACCTCAGCAGATGACTTTATTGTCTGTACGACGGAAACGGGACGGAAGCGGGACGCGGTCGCTTAGGCAATAGCAAAATTTCCCCTTCGAGATGCAGGTTTCCCGATGAAGTAACTTATATACCTTTTGACGAAAATGGTCGCAGGCATGAAAAATTCCCAAATATGTGAAGAAGAATATTATGCATCTTCATGCGCGTCAGCTGGGAAAGTTCCATGCAGATGTTCGCCTTCAATCCAACGGGAGGATTGCCTCAAGCGATATTTTTGGTATTATCCCTATCTTGCACCGCATTTTTTCGATTCTTTCTGGGACAGTTCATTCCCTCAGCTTTTCTCTGTTTCAGCTTCTGGGCTGTTTCTGGCACACTGAATCAAAAGGATGACCCTTTTAGATAATACCGAGCCCTCTGTCTGCAGATATTCCCCAAAAAGGTCGCGGATCAGTTTCCCAAAACTGAACCAAAGTATACCAAAGAAGCAGACACTACATAGACATATGTTAAGAATGCCACGAACTAAAGAAAGAACAACGCGATGTTCCCGAATGCGACTTAGCGCAGGTATTGGTATCATGTTCCAATCTAAGAACGTCACCAGACAATTGACGGGCTCTTACATGCCTTACATGGAAAATGGGTTCAATATGTTCATTAGTTGGTGGGCTACCAATACCTAATAAGGAGATTTACGCTTTTACAGATGTATGATCAGATGAATACCGGGATTTTGCCTCAGCGCGACACGAAGGAGCCTACCAAAATGGACCCCCGGGCACTTCTAGAGTTTTAAACTCTTCATTTTCAATGATCCTTTTGGGATATTTGACATAGACTAAAAGGGACTAAAAGCCCTGTTTTCACAATTCAGTTTAAGCAAATTCTTACTTGTTTCTGTATAAATACCCTCAATAAGGGGTCCTTTACTTCCTTCCCTTTATGATGTTAACAAAAAACTCAGTGTTACAGCTTTAAAATAAGGTAAGACAAATAATTGGAGTCTTCCAATGTGGGCCCTTGCTTTAATTCTTTCGCTTATTCACGTTGGTATTTGTGCCGATGTTAATAGCGGTGCGATTCTAGGTTGCTCTCCACAGAGTGTCAGCAGTGGTTTCACTATAGAATATTACCACTATCCACATGCAGCTGGATATGTGCCAGGGAACGGTCAAACCTGTGATGATATGACCTATGAAACAGATGAATATTTATATGATGGAGGATATGTGACATACGGGGGAGGATTGATTGGCAGCTCCACCGGTGTTACCAATCTCACGCTTATTGAGAACTCTCCCCTGATTAAGACATGCGTATCTTATACGTCCACACTTCCGTCAAATTATAATTTCGATACCCCGATCACGATCACTAATTTCACTATGCTCATTACAGGTTATTTTTATCCCGACATTACAGGTGAATACACATTTTCATTGAATTATATTGATGATTTAGCCTATGTGAACGTCGGAGCTGGAAACGCCTTTGACTGTTGTGAGGTAGCTTCAACTGTCTCAACACCTGGAAATTTCACTCTGTTCGCAGAATGGTCGTCATCGCAACCAAGCGATACTATTACTGTAGATCTGGTAGCAGGATTTTATTATCCAATGCGTATCCTTTTCATCAACAGGGACTACTATGCCGGGCTGCAATATACCTTCATTGATCCAAATGGGATACTACACGAAACCTGGGACAATTATATATACAGCGCACAGGATGGCCAAAAATGTGATGTGCCTCCTACGACAACAACTACTACATGGGGTGAATCATACACTTCAACATATACTACAGTATCGACCTATACCGCCTCGCAATCACGATTGACAACAGGTGATGTTGTCGTGATAGAAAATCCTGCTATTGTGTCTACCTCGTACAATCCATGGACTGGCACTTTCACCAGCACGTACTCCACCGAGTCTACTGTTGCCACCGGTACCGATGGATCGACCACTCCAGAGGTCGTCTACTACGTTGAGACGCCAACTGCTTCCGGTATCGTGTCTACATCGTACACTCCATGGACTGGCACTTTCACCAGCACGTACTCCACCGAGTCTACTGTTGTCACCGGTACTGATGGATCGACCACTCCAGAGGTCGTCTACTACGTTGAGACGCCAACTGCTTCCGGTATTGTGTCTACCTCGTACACTCCATGGACTGGTTCCTCGACTGTGACCTACTCCACCGAATCTACTGTTGTCACCGGTACCGATGGATCCACCACGCCAGAGGTCGTCTACTACGTTGAGACGCCAACTGCTTCCGGTATCGTGTCTACATCGTACACTCCATGGACTGGCACTTTCACCAGCACGTACTCCACCGAGTCTACTGTTGTCACCGGTACTGATGGATCGACCACTCCAGAGGTCGTCTACTACGTTGAGACGCCAACTGCTTCCGGTATTGTGTTTACCTCGTACACTCCATGGACTGGTTCCTCGACTGTGACCTACTCCACCGAATCTACTGTTGTCACCGGTACCGATGGATCCACCACGCCAGAGGTCGTCTACTATGTTGAGACGCCAACTGCTTCCGGTATTGTGTCTACCTCGTACACTCCATGGACTGGTTCCTCGACTGTGACCTACTCCACCGAATCTACTGTTGTCACCGGTACCGATGGATCGACCACTCCAGAGGTCGTCTACTATGTTGAGACGCCAACTGCTTCCGGTATTGTGTCTACCTCGTACACTCCATGGACTGGTTCCTCGACTGTGACCTACTCCACCGAATCTACTGTTGTCACCGGTACCGATGGATCCACCACGCCAGAGGTCGTCTACTACGTTGAGACGCCAACTGCTTCCGGTATCGTGTCTACATCGTACACTCCATGGACTGGCACTTTCACCAGCACGTACTCCACCGAGTCTACTGTTGTCACCGGTACTGATGGATCGACCACTCCAGAGGTCGTCTACTACGTTGAGACGCCAACTGCTTCCGGTATTGTGTTTACCTCGTACACTCCATGGACTGGTTCCTCGACTGTGACCTACTCCACCGAATCTACTGTTGTCACCGGTACCGATGGATCCACCACGCCAGAGGTCGTCTACTATGTTGAGACGCCAACTGCTTCCGGTATTGTGTCTACCTCGTACACTCCATGGACTGGTTCCTCGACTGTGACCTACTCCACCGAATCTACTGTTGTCACCGGTACCGATGGATCGACCACTCCAGAGGTCGTCTACTATGTTGAGACGCCAACTGCTTCCGGTATTGTGTCTACCTCGTACACTCCATGGACTGGTTCCTCGACTGTGACCTACTCCACCGAATCTACTGTTGTCACCGGTACCGATGGATCCACCACGCCAGAGGTCGTCTACTACGTTGAGACGCCAACTGCTTCCGGTATCGTGTCTACATCGTACACTCCATGGACTGGCACTTTCACCAGCACGTACTCCACCGAGTCTACTGTTGTCACCGGTACTGATGGATCGACCACTCCAGAGGTCGTCTACTACGTTGAGACGCCAACTGCTTCCGGTATTGTGTTTACCTCGTACACTCCATGGACTGGTTCCTCGACTGTGACCTACTCCACCGAATCTACTGTTGTCACCGGTACCGATGGATCGACCACGCCAGAGGTCGTCTACTATGTTGAGACGCCAACTGCTTCCGGTATCGTGTCTACATCGTACACTCCATGGACTGGCACTTTCACCAGCACGTACTCCACCGAGTCTACTGTTGTCACCGGTACTGATGGATCGACCACTCCAGAGGTCGTCTACTACGTTGAGACGCCAACTGCTTCCGGTATTGTGTCTACCTCGTACACTCCATGGACTGGTTCCTCGACTGTGACCTACTCCACCGAATCTACTGTTGTCACCGGTACTGATGGATCGACCACTCCAGAGGTCGTCTACTACGTTGAGACGCCAACTGCTTCCGGTATTGTGTCTACCTCGTACACTCCATGGACTGGTTCCTCGACTGTGACCTACTCCACCGAATCTACTGTTGTCACCGGTACCGATGGATCGACCACTCCAGAGGTCGTCTACTACGTTGAGACGCCAACTGCTTCCGGTATTGTGTCTACCTCGTACACTCCATGGACTGGTTCCTCGACTGTGACCTACTCCACCGAATCTACTGTTGTCACCGGTACCGATGGATCGACCACTCCAGAGGTCGTCTACTACGTTGAGACGCCAACTGCTTCCGGTATCGTGTCTACCTCGTACACTCCATGGACTGGTTCCTCGACTGTGACCTACTCCACCGAGTCTACTGTTGTCACCGGTACCGATGGATCGACCACTCCAGAGGTCGTCTACTACGTTGAGACGCCAACTGCTTCCGGTATTGTGTCTACCTCGTACACTCCATGGACTGGTTCCTCGACTGTGACCTACTCCACCGAATCTACTGTTGTCACCGGTACCGATGGATCGACCACTCCAGAGGTCGTCTACTACGTTGAGACGCCAACTGCTTCCGGTATCGTGTCTACCTCGTACACTCCATGGACTGGTTCCTCGACTGTGACCTACTCCACCGAATCTACTGTTGTCACCGGTACCGATGGATCCACCACGCCAGAGGTCGTCTACTACGTTGAGACGCCAACTGCTTCCGGTATCGTGTCTACATCGTACACTCCATGGACTGGCACTTTCACCAGCACGTACTCCACCGAGTCTACTGTTGTCACCGGTACTGATGGATCGACCACTCCAGAGGTCGTCTACTACGTTGAGACCCCAACTGCTTCCGGTATTGTGTCTACCTCGTACACTCCATGGACTGGTTCCTCGACTGTGACCTACTCCACCGAATCTACTGTTGTCACCGGTACCGATGGATCGACCACTCCAGAGGTCGTCTACTACGTTGAGACGCCAACTGCTTCCGGTATCGTGTCTACCTCGTACACTCCATGGACTGGTTCCTCGACTGTGACCTACTCCACCGAGTCTACTGTTGTCACCGGTACCGATGGATCGACCACTCCAGAGGTCGTCTACTATGTTGAGACGCCAACTGCTTCCGGTATTGTGTCTACCTCGTACACTCCATGGACTGGTTCCTCGACTGTGACCTACTCCACCGAATCTACTGTTGTCACCGGTACCGATGGATCCACCACGCCAGAGGTCGTCTACTACGTTGAGACGCCAACTGCTTCCGGTATCGTGTCTACATCGTACACTCCATGGACTGGCACTTTCACCAGCACGTACTCCACCGAGTCTACTGTTGTCACCGGTACTGATGGATCGACCACTCCAGAGGTCGTCTACTACGTTGAGACCCCAACTGCTTCCGGTATTGTGTCTACCTCGTACACTCCATGGACTGGTTCCTCGACTGTGACCTACTCCACCGAATCTACTGTTGTCACCGGTACCGATGGATCGACCACTCCAGCGGTCGTCTACTACGTTGAGACGCCAAACTCACTTTATTATAGGAATACCTCGACAACTTTTATCACTAAGGAAGTCTCATCTTCCGCCCAACCACTAGTGACTTTGTCAACTGTCACCGTAACGTCTAATGGTGTCACTACAGAATACACAACAACATGTCCCGAGTCGCGTGGTTCAGCGACTTTGACGGCCGTAGTTGTTTCTCCTACTTCGTTGGAGACAACTGTTAGTGGCCCAGCTGATTATTTTGTTCCTTCTACATCATCCAAAACCATTTCAGACAGCTTTACAAACGTTACTCCTTCCACATCGTTTTCAAAGACGACTGTTACCGAAAGTTCTCGTGGGGATGTCATTTCAGAAACACCAATATCTGATTTGACCATCACTACGACTTTGGAACCAGCTATTGAAACATCTGAAACGAGGTTTGAAAATTTAAGTGATGTATCCTCTTTGAAACCTACCGCATTTCACACTGTATCTGCCGGCTCTTACAATAACCCCCAAAACCCAAGCGAAGCTGAGTCAGGTTCAGCAAAGACGACAAGTGAAAGCAACAATCTAGCATCCGAGTTCACGACAGGAACAAACACTGCTCCCTATGGATTCAACAGCGGAGAAAGATCTGCCAGCGCAATTAGCGCAATAACTGGCGGAACTAATATTCAAAGTAATACAATTCCTACGACATCTTTTGAGGCCTTTTCGTCTAGTAATACTGCTTCACCTTCTTCCATTACAGTCAGTCCCTATTCAGGGGTCGCTGCAAGTTTGGTCTACAACTACGCTGCCGCCATCTTTGCTGCCCTGCCATTGGCTTTCTTTTAGATATATTAGCTCTATCTGTCTCATACTTTTCGTTTATTAATCTGTTTTATGTTTGGTTTTCCAGTATTTAGAAAACAACTCTTATTCACCAATTTTTTGTTCGTGGGAGCTCAAGAGTAAAAAGATGTCAAAATATCCGACATAGGAGAGAAACCCAGCTCAAAAAGACATCGCCATACATTCCAAATCCAGTTTAAAGTACAGATCGTTTAAATTCAGCAGCAGCTTTTTAGCGTCACCCGGTAACGGGTAGCAAGATTTACTCAAATGTTCTCCAGCAGTCTGAATACTCCGCTCTGGTTCTCCGATGTACTTACCTTGCAGCATTTTCAATATATCATTGGCAACAACACAAGCTCGTATTTTCAGTACGTTTTTAAAGCTGGCGGTCAGCTCTTAAATGAAAATGTTGAATTTCTTCCGGTATCCTGTGATTGCCTACGGGAAATGGTCTACAACGAGAAAAGACACTCTTCGTTCGGTCTCCATACTTTCCTTAGACACATATTTATAGACTTCAGAACTTCACAACTGGTTGTCAATCAGGCAGTCGGATAACAATAACCCAGGGAAGAAAGCAGAATAGTAATATTATCAAGCAGGTGAGCATTCTACTCCCTTCCAAATAAATATGAGCTCTCTTTTCAACAAAGAAGATGGTGGTGTTTCCAGTTCTCTGTCTGTGAAGTGTATTGGAGGTTATATAGTGCCCAGGCAAGTGCTGCAACCACATGCAGTCGCTGAACTGGCACATTCATATCTGCAACTACTGCTAGGACGACTGAAAAATTAGCAAAATAGGGTTTAGCCATATCAGATACTATCTGCATGGTGACAAAACCAGTAACTCACATGAGTAGAACAAATTATTGCCCCCATAGACGGGCTCTTTGACTTCTAAAGCCACGAATAGCGGTCTGCAAACTTTGCGATAAGTCAGCACGTGGAGGCGAAAGTTGTACAGAGAAATTTTCCATGCCCTTTTTTTAATGGATGGACCATTTGGCATGTTGTATCATCAAAAGAGTGGTATATCACAATGTATGGCGGAGTATAGCCGCCGGATCACGTTTTTCGCGGGTGACCTCCCTCCTTTGGTGAAAAATTTCAAAGTCAGTGGACGACGGTTTGCAATCAAGAGGCCTAATAGCGGGAAACACTAGGGGGACATTGCTCGGCCGTCGATCTGGATGATCTGGGCTTGAAAAAAGGGTTGACTATGCGCTGCGAATGACATGGGACTCATTCTCAAGGCTGTACAGAGGGAGACATGAATCAACAGGGGGAGGCTTCCTTTTTTGCATCGAAACGCCTCAATTTGGCTTCAGGCGGCCTTTTTACGCGTAAGGCGTGAATTCGTGGAACTTTTAACATAAGAGGCAGCAAGTTTCCTTGACAACTCTTTATCAAACCGCACATCAAATAAGATTTTAGCTGAAACTCCCTACTCAATTGTGTGAAGTCTACTTGATACTAATAGAAACGATGTCCCAAGAAAACCCCCAACAGATAAGATTCATTGCCGTAGGCGGTTTCTTGTTGCAAGCTGTTAAAAGCGATCAGAGATACAAGATTGTGAACTTTAAGTATGCTTTGCGGACCATGAATGAAGCGGAAAAGAAGCGATTACAAAACGAGGAACTTTTTGACATTGACGAGTACCTGTCCTACGAGAATGATTTGCTCGACACCAGTTCCAAAATGCTTTTTGAGTATATTGCTCCAGAACAAAAGGACTTTTATGTGGATTCTGAGACCGGGGCAATTAAGGTCGTCACTGGCCGTACTGCGAGTGCAGTTAAGAAGAGTAGCGCTACTGAGTTGGTCATTACCATAACTTACCCAACAAACAAGAAGAAATATTTGCGATACAGTGAGGCCCTAAGCGCCCCTACTTTCACAAACCCTCAAGACCTGTTCACTGATACTTTGGAAACGGACAATTCTCTGAGCCACTTGTTGTTTGATATTGAAGGCCTTGTTTTCACCAAGGCAGACTCTGAGATCATGAAGGATTGCTATCTGAACATAGGCTTTTATCAGGACTTTTGCGAAAAACTAATGGTGCGCTGCTATAACGTCGCCCAGGCGCAAGGGAACCGTTCGTTAATGATATTGGACTTCACTGGCAAGCCACGGCCCTTGATTAAGAAGTTCCACAGCAAGACTATCAAATATTACGGTCGCTGCATCGTGCCATATGTTTTTATGTTGTTGCGTATCGCCCGTCTGTCGGCTTTTGCATACTATAAGAGAGAAGAAGGTTTCACGGAGATCGACTCGGGTAGATTACTCCACGATGTTGTTAACCACAGCCCCGAGGACATTGACGTCACCTACTGGTCCCAGGTGTGTGTCGATATGCTTCTCGCAAAAGACACACTTGGTTTTGTTCTTCAGACTCTTCTCAGATGTTGTGCCATGGAATTTGAGAATGTGAACCTGGATGAGAGGAGGGAGGCTAAGAGCCCTAGACACATCAGAAAGTCGATGGATGCTTTTAAAGCGTTTTTGATATTTTGCACCATGTCCACAGCCAGTGGGCACGAGCTTTTTGTGGAGAACGATGGATGCGACAATTGGAAATGGGTCAAGCATTTGTATACTCAGGCAGTTAAAGCGGAGGTCAACGTCGATCAGTACTTGTTTACCACCGTCCCGGAGTCACAGGGTGTGACAATTCGTGGCAAGCTCTTTAATCGTCAGTACATTTGTGACTTTCACTCTGAGTGTAGGTCCCGGATAGAAAGTCTGATAGACAAGTTAAATGAGTATTTTTTCATGCCTTCTGTTGAGGATATTGCCTGCCTCATCTTACGGAATCGCAGCGTGTCATTTTTAGAGCCCTGGCCCGATATGTGCAGTGAGCCCACCTCGTTTTACGATCTTATTCCAAAAGCGTACCAAGCTGACGTGATTCCGAAACTGAGACAGGGAAATAGTGGAACCGAGGCGACTAAAGCGTCCGTCGAGTCTGTAGTGAATGAGGTTGCACGCCTCCTCGTCTGGATGGTTTATTTTGGCGTGGGACATCCTTACCGTTTTCCAGAACTCCGACAGTTGGCTTTCGCCGGCTATCAGCGGAACGTTTTCGTGGACGATAAGACACGCCGTTTGCAGCTCTACAGCAACTACAATAAGAATAAATCATCGAATATCGTTTTGAAGACGATGGATGGTGTAACGTCCGACTACCTGTTCTATTTTATTGTTGTGCTAAAACAATTGCAATTCTGGGCCCTAGGTCCAAAATACAAGAGCATCAACATAAGCGTGGAAAGCCGAGTGCTGAACGATAACGTTTCACCAGAAGTAAAGTCCCAAAGGGCACTTCGCAGGTACCTTTTCATAGATACCACGAAGGGTGATCTGATATCGTATAAATCATTCCGCGATGTATTGGACAGATTACCCGAGGGCGAGAGGACGAGGCTAAATTTCAGAGAACTTCGTCAGGCAATGTGTGGCGTTATCAGATATTATTGTAATATGACGTTGGAAGAACAAAATGATCTCCATGAGTCTCTGGTTCATGAGCTGATGGCTAACCACAGTGTCTTGACTGGCTTTGAGGTCTACGCGGTTAATAGGTTCACTACGTCTTCCCTCACAGCATCAGGGCCACAAAATTTGCAGATGCGTGCCTCTGCAAGATATATCTCGTGGTTGGGTCTGGAAGATGCCCCGGACGTCGAAGGGCGATCGTCAACAGAATCTGTCACCAAAACTATGGATAAAAAGTTTATGGTTTCAACGGAGTACAGACGCTACGAAGATCTGGAACACGCAGGCCGAAAGGCGTTTGGCTCAGATTTTGCATTTCGAGATGAAAGCCAACGGATCATCACTACTGATATCTACCTCGGCACTTTGCCGTCGAGAGTGGTGCAAGCACCAACGGGCTACGGTAAGACTGAGATGTTTCGTTTGCCGCTGATTGCCTTGGCGTCGAAGAAGAACTGCAGGTATGTTTCGTTCGTCTTTGTACCATACACAGTAATCCTAGCGGACGCGATGAGGAGGCTGAAGACCAGAAATCTTCTTCGAGTTAATGATGTCAGGGATTTTATTGATATTGGATACGATGGAGCGACCGATGTATATGTCGGTGTGTTTGACGACCTCTCGCAGACCCAGTTTGCGTCCAGGATTGCTGAATGGGACTATGCTAACAGCTGCAGGCCCGGCGGAATGCAGGTTAAACTAGGCTATGCGATAATGGATGAGTTTCACAATTTTGATCTCGAGAAATATCGTAAGCCCAGGCAATTAAAAGCCTTAAATTTTTGAGAAGATATTGGTTTTCAGTGCAACGGCGCCCGCCAGAATTGCAGACGCTGCCCTGCAGGCAATCGGTTTTGCAGGTCTAGAGAAGCCCACAACCTGCACGAGAGAAATTTTTGAAGCAGAGAAGAAGTGCTTGAAGGGAATCAGGGGGTGTTCCACCCCAATGGCGGATCTTGTCACCAAAATACCTTTGGGCCATGTCCATAAGGAGCTCAGGCGAACCGCCATCCCGTATCAAGAAGCATTCAAGCTTCTAAAAGGGCTTTTTCAGTATGAACCAAGTACCAAGGCGGTTGTATTGACGGCTTCCAAGCGAATGGTTGAATGGCTAGCGAGTGAGTGGGAGCTAGATTTCAGAATGGTGTGGATTCATGGAGGTTTAAGTACACCTGAAAAGGTAAGGCGTGCAGAGTCTTTTATTAAGGATGATAGCAAAAGCATTCTTTTGGGAACCAAGTTGGCAACTGAAGGTATTGATGTGCGCGAATTGAGAATGGCCATTATGATCGACTATCAGCCGTCTATCATCGAGTTCCTTCAAGCGGGCGGCCGATTGAGGTCCTCAGGCATGTTCCATATATTGCTTGATGACAAGAATAATTCCAGGAAGAAATTTTTCGACTCGATTCCCATGGAGTTTTCATGCCCCAATGCTCAGATTGCCCAATTTTATGGGCTCGAGTTAGATTCTGACGCTCAGCACAAAGGGTGCTGTGGGATGACAGACTCTTTGTCGTACGCCACAAAGCAGCTGGTATCAAGAGTCGCCATGGTAGCCAAGGAAACTGCCTATGAAACTGCTAAACAGCGGCAGGAACGTCTGTCTACTAAGAAGCGGAAGGCTCCTGATAATCCCTCCCTACTCTATGCAAAGAAAAATTTATTCAGCCGTTTCCATAAGGCCGGTCACTATAGCACCATTTTGAATCATTTGGGTTTTGGAAAGACTGCGGCTAATTGTCTGAAACTAGGCGGTATCCAGTACCATTTCTGGCCAACAGGAAATCTAACTGAAAAAGGACGATGTTCAGCGTGTATGAAATTATCAGATATCTGCGTTTGCTCAAACGCATGCCCGTCTTATCGGCAGATTGCTTGTGAAGCGCTCGCGGTGCGGAGGATGCTGATGGATGACAACGCATTCAGGAATCACATAGAGTGCATGAAGCCGCATCGCCTGGATCCTCCGGGCTATATTGTCGCATTTGATAACGAGAAGGATAGGCTATACCATGCTGTGCGTCGTGAACTTGCTTGGTTTGAAGACCTGATAAGCTGTAAGGTCATCGTTGCCGCAGAATGTCGTGTGGAAGCCTGTCGCTTGTTCAAACTTTCGGCTGCCCAAATCGAAGAGATCTATGTCAGTCGATGGAGGTCTCTGAAAGAGCAACAGATAGAAGTTCTTGAGTTCTTCTGGCGCTGGGCAAAAGACAAGCGTCCAGAAGTCTGGGCGAAAGGAGGTGAAAAAAGACGGCCCTAGCTATGCCAAAATGCTTGAAAAGCATGGCACATTTGCCCGCTTACACAGAGGCGGCAAGTGCCGTCCACATTACGTGCAAACACAGTACTGCGCTGGGCACCTCGACTACTCCAGGTTCTACGCAGAGTGGAAAAAGCGGAAGGCAGGTTGGTATTCTCAGCCTTCATGGGATATGTTCCTGTCGATGATGCTGGGTATGTTCTTCAATGAACGACTGAAGAGTGAAGTATCATATCTTGTCGAGCAAGTTCGAGATGTTCGTTTGTTCCCGCATTGGATGAGGCTGCAGTTCTCCATAGAAGTGAATATGGCAGACGGCGCAGTAGTTCCCTTTTTCATGCTCTGCCTGGCTATCCACTAGGAATGGAGTACCAGCGAGCTAGTGATTGACATGTTTTTCTTGTGAATTGAATCATATAAATGGCCTAATGAACCACTCTATAATGTTTGACAATAGTTAAGACATCTTGCTTATCAATTGTCTTTTGACGATTTGACATTGGCCGCTGGACTCTGTCCTCGGTTGAATGTAGCAGAAATTCGTGGCCAAGCATCTGGGCGACGGCTCAATCAGGCTCACCTGCTCGAGAAGCCCTTGAGGGTCATTCAAGTGTTTTAACTGAGCTTTAAATCGGTTGCTTTCAGAGGCCCTTAGGTCCCCGAGTTATTTCAAACTGTCTTGTCCAATAGCCTACCGTTGCCTTGTCAATGGTTTACATGTAGGAAAGAAACTCGCTGACTACCGCGGACGGGATGGTACGTGTTGCCTTTTGAACGTTGCATAGGCGGTCCTATACGAATATGGCTCCCGGATACGGAAAGACTAAACTATTTCAACTGCCACTCGCAGTGCTGGCTTCGAAGACAACTTGCCAATACGTCTCGGTTGCAGGAAAGCAATTTTCTCCAGGTGTCAAACATTAGAAGATTCTTAGAGCAGGAGCATGACGGTGTGACAGACGTCTATGTGGGTGTGTTTGATGATCTAGGTGACAACTGCTTTAGGGAAAAGAGAGGTACATGGGATTTGGATAGCCGAAGAGTGGATACAAAGCTTGGATATATCGTCATTGATGAGTTTCACAACTTGTATGTCGAGACTAACCGCGCAAAGCAGTTTAAGAGAATGCGGGATCTGAAGTGGGATGCCTTTGAAAAGGCACTGTTTTTCAGTGGCACTCTTCCTCAATTCATTGCGGAGGGGACGTTGCATCAGATCGGATTCAAGGGGCTGGAAAAGCGTTTGTCGAACGTCCAACAAGTTTTGGAAGCAAGCAAAGACTACACTAAAGGTATATCGGCCATTCCAACAAAGCTCATCAATCTCATCACCGAAATATCCTTGGGTCATATCAACAAGCAGTTCGTTACTTGTAAAGATCCCTTACTCGAAGCTGCAAAGCTGCTACGTGGGCTATTCAAATGTCGACCAAATTCAAAGGCCATTGTCGTTGTTAATCAAGTCAAAGTTGTGGAGTCACTGGCAATTGAATGGGTGCCTCTATTCAACCTTGTATGGGTGCATGGAAGCTTGTCCTCTGAATAAAAGGCTGCGCGGGCGCGGTCCTTCATGAACGACGGCAGCAAAAGACTGCTGATCGGGACGAAGCTTGTGGCAGAGGGCATTAGTATTCCAACTTTAAAGATGGTAATACTCATAGACTTCAGACCAAATATATTGGAATTCATCCAGATGATCGGACGGCTGAGAAACGCAGGACTATGCTCTATTCTGAAAGGTGAATACGGAATTCCAGAATTCCCTGAGCCGGGACTACCGGCAATACAGGATACCTGTCTAGCTGCTCAAATTCGCAAGTTCTATAACCTTGAGCAGAATCCTGGAATAGATCAGCACAGTGGGTGCTGTAACGCAGGTCGAACCTTGCCCCTAGCTACCCGTCAACTCTTAACTGATGTTGAGGCTGCAGCGCGCGAAGAGAGGGCGTCTGGCTGGTACGAATGCAGCGGTTTGACTTCTGCAAACAACCTCCCATTCCGTGTTGCTGATGCCAAGAGACTCAAAAGCAATCTTCACGAATGGTACGGATTCACCGATGCGTTTTATTTTCTAGGATTCAGAAACGATGTCCAGAGACTTCTGTTCCTGCACGCTATTGACATCCATTTTTGCCCTTTGGGTGTTTTCACGGTCAATGGAAAATGCAAAGATTGTTTGAATGATCGTGATATCTGTCCTGTACCAGACGGAACATTTGAAACGGAAGGAAAGTCGTATCGTCGCATTGCAATAGAAGTTCTCGCTGTCCATAGAATGCTGCTGGATGATGAACAATATAAGGACCATCTGAAAGAGATTGAGTTCTACTACCACAACCCATTCCCATATCTCGATTACTTTTATCAGGAGAAACAGAACATTTACGCTGAGATTAAGCGTCGATACAATTGGTATCTGGTGCTACTGCACTCAAATAGACCAATAAGAGCAGTGGAATCGAACCAGGGTGTTCGCATCAGTGGTGTTTTCTCGCAATTCTCCATCGAAATTCTCGAAATATACCGTTGTCTATGGCACACATTGAAAGAAGATAAATTGAATGTGCCACAGTTCTTCTTCAACTTTGAAAGGACTGCTCTACCGGCTGTCTGGGAAATACCTGTAGATCCCGCTGAAGGACTGGGCGAATATGGTAAAATTGATGAGACATTTGAGCGCATTAGTGAACAAAGCAGCGCTGGATCTCAAGGCGCAGAATACCTGAGAGAGCAGTTTGGGAAAAAGTATGTTTCGTTCAAACGGGATTACATGGTACGAGAAATGAAATGTTTGAAAGAATGAACCTGAAGTCGTTTCCACATTGGAACTTGTACCTCCTCATGCAATTGGTCTGTTCTACAACGCACCCTTGATGAAACAAGTGAGGTTGCTGGTGGAGCAGCTTGGTGAAGTACGGCTATTTCCCCACTGGCTGGCACTCCAGAATGCCAGCTTGCCAGCCAGTGTAGAGATAGGCACGCAGAAGTGCTCCTGGCTCACTCTCAAAGACTTGTTGCAAGCCATAGGATAGCAATGGAAATGCTGGAAAGGGAACAGGAGACCACCGTGCAGAAACGGGCGGCACAAGTGCCCGAATCTCTTGCTCTGGAAAGGAAAAAAATTAAAAGGGATTTCCATGAGCTACTTGAATGCACCGACATTTTGCTGTACATAGGTCTGCCGGAGGATATGGCAGCGGCCCTCTTTCTTCATGGAATCGAGAAACAATTTTGTCCATCGGACACCTTTACCGGGAACGACGGATGTAAAGGCTGTCTCAAGAACCAGAATCTGTGCGTCTGTGCTGGTAAAAAAAATACAAGTCGTACCGGCGATTAGCATGCGAGGCGCTGGCGCTGCAACGGATGTTGATGGACGACAAAGAGTACAGTGACTATCTGGAAGACATAAAGCCTTACAGGGAGGATCCGGTTGGTTATTTGGAGAAAGCGCTCAGAGATAAGGACATACTGGAGCAGCAGGTGACGGAAAAGTACTGGTGGTTTCGGGCACTTGTGAGGGAGGGGCAAAAGATTGTTGCATCTGAGTGGCAGCAAGGCGTTGAAGGCAGTCCGCTGTTCAGTCAGACGGCCAAGGAGATCAGAGACACTTACAGCAGAGCGTGGTGTCCGCTGAGAGACGAGCGACTGGACATACTGGAGTACTTTTGGTCGTGGGAGAAGAAGCGGTGTGAAAATATATGGATAAAAGAAAAAACCCATAGTAAGCAGAGCTTTGCGGAGATGATGGAAGAGCACGGCACATTCGAGCGCATATATCATCATACAAACGTTAGACTTCAGGGGCATCTTTACGTGACGACGCAGTACTGGGACGTTCACAAATGGCATAGGGACGAGTATTCACGTTTGCGGAAACGATTGGGACACGAGTGCGGCACTTGCATGGGTATCCCGTCATGGGACATGTACCCTCAGAGGACACCACGCTTTGCTGCAAATATCTCTGATCACTTTGGCCCTCTAACTAAACAGCGCACTACCTTCAACGCCTCGCTGCGCAATGGCTATTGGGATGTTCTACAATCTGGAGCTCAGAACGCGCATTGCACAACTTGTGGAGCAGATCGGCGACGTGTGGTTGATTCCGCACTGGTTAGACCTGCAGAATGTACCGTTCTTTGTCTTGTGCGGAGGGATTTATCAGGAGATGCACGAGGCCACAGCCAAGTCTGTGGCATCTGCTCCCGCCAGCCGGATCCCTCTTCTATCACAGAGCAGTACGAATCACTACATGTAGTGAGTAGTAGCAGTATACCGTCCAACATTGCTTGAAATTTTTCAAACCTGTGCAGAGTGCGGGTAACAACGCTTGTTTTTCTTTGGGCAGTTTATCTTGAAAACAGCTTGTTAAGTAGTTCGATGAGACAGACAAATTCATGTTATGTTGAGTAAACGAGTCTTTGGCGAGAGAAGTACAAGCTACAGTTAATGGTTTTGAGATGGCTACACAATAGGGATGGTTGCAGTAAGCTAGACGCATTTGGCGAGCAGATGATGAGCCGCATAGATCTCTTTGTTAACCACCTGTATTACAATATCTGTTTACACAGACCAGCTTTTTTGGGAGATGCGATAGATGTGGCTGACCGATCTACATTGGCCATATTCCGAGACTTTAGAACCAATCAAGGCGAACCATTAAGGTCGGCAGCAAGACTGCTGGAACGATCTGCGCCGGCGGAGAGAGAGAGATCTGTTCCAAGGATCTTCCGAAGCCGACTGCAGAATCCGGCTAAGAAAACCATAATAATCAAAAAAGATACTGCTTGATAATGGTCGCCCCACTTCATTCATCCGTTTGGAGATGCGAAGATCGACTAAAACAGAAGCTAGAAGTGTAAGCTTTTCAACAGAAAAAGGTTATATGTCCTAGATAGTATGGACGATCAAATATTGATTGGTAAATCGTACCTCTTGCCGCTGCCTGAAACTTTGGTCAAGTTTGAACCTGGACGACATTACCGCCTCTGAGCCGTCCCATTACCGGAAGTTATTAAGCCGTATTGGAAATGGTCAAGTTTTCACAATCATAGATTTGCACAGATATTATCACCGGATCCCGATGAAGGCGAAGACTGCTTGAGTAATGCGATGTGATTAACGCGTCTTTGCTAGATACATGGGAGACATCTTCCAATATCTGAAGGAGGTTTAACAACATTGGATTTATCTAGACATGGTCTTGGAGAGGCTGAGGAAAGAAATTTGATTGTGGAGAGAGAAATGCAACTTCATTTCAAAACAGATTGGTTATAAGATTGGAATCCAGAAAATAGAGCCGTTTCAGAATAAGTGCGAGCCTATTCAGAACTATCCCACACCTGAGCCTGTAAAAGAAGCACAGATAATGATTAATTATTACAGAAGATTTATTTCTAATTGCTCTCAAGCGCAAAAGACAGGACAAAGCAGTTGCGCTATACAATCGTAATGTACTGATTCCGTTGAACAAATCATGTTATAGTCTTGGTGCAATGCCAAGAACAAACTTGTTGGTGTAGTTGGTTATATCTCAAATCATTGGAATGCGTTCAGAAGGACTGTTGGTGCATTACCATTTCGCATGCTACATGAACGGACCATATTAATCTGCTGTCGCTTCAGAACAAGAAAGGGTGAATGATCTAGCCACCCACGACTTCAGCCCAGAATACCTTACCGGCCTATGAATATAGTTGCGGACGCACCTCAAGTACCTGCGTCTGGTTGTCCATGTAAAATGCCAAGATGAGGTCATGAGAGTGCCCAGGCATTTCCGCTTTCCGTTTACGCTGTCGGGATTATTTCTTAATCAATGGTCTGGTTTATCACCGGGATCGTCTGATTGTCCATGTAAGATGCCAAGATGAGGTCATAAAGTACTAAAAACTGTGGTCTGAAGATTAGCTTGACACCCACATACCGCCCAATGACTGATATGCAGCATAACCAGCTGCTGTGAATGGCATGGAGGAATTCAACGTTGAGATTGATAATTACGAGGCCAACATGTGCCATTCAAGCCGATAGAAGTAAGCAAGTAACAATCGCCCACTTCAAGATTGTCCTCTTTTCACTTGTTATAACAACATCTAGTCACTCAGTACTACTACCATAATATGCGATTAACGAGTTACCAGCTTTCTTCAATTGAGTTACTCATGTCTTTATTGACGGTTTCTAAAAAATTTCCTCCAAGACTGGAGGCCGGGTTACGAGGGTCAAGGCCCTAGGGACAAAACCGTAGGAAGAGACGTGAGTCATTCCGCGGAGGGTCAAATCGTTCCGTGGAAAGAGATCTCAGGATGCCGTCATCAGTGACCCTCCGTCTCCGAGATAAGATAAGAGACCGTAATCAGCGACCAGAGAAACTCCGGTCGGCGGCTAATTTAGGGGAGTTTCTCTGCATGTTCATGCATAATCAAGAATGTTTGGAGTAATAATTCCGGGGTAAATCTCGGAGTTGGCTTCACATATACGACATTTTATGAGAACCTGGTCGCCTTAGACGGGCCCGTACAAACTCTTGAGAATTTGGAATTACCCGATAGGTAAACCCCATTAGAGGCCCTGTATCGGACTGGGGAAAGAGATATGTTTTAAAGCAACGTTAGCATTACTGGTTGGGATAGATTCAGGCCCATGAACGCTTGCTCTTCAGTAGTTACGACCATTTCTGATGTTTGCCCCGTATGCGATGATTTCTCATTTCTGAGAACCTGGACAATTTTGACAACCTGGAAGTCGCCCAAATCCAACCGGATCGAGTTCATAGGAAGATATGCTATTCTCCTAACATCGCTGATCAATTCTATATATACAACATGGTAAGGAGTGTGATGTCGGGCCATGTCAGGTGCTATCTATTTGCTGGATGTTGATCATATCTTACGAATTAGAACCAAATAGTGATTTGGAAAAGGTTGGCGAGTGCACTTCACAGAAAGATATGTTATTCTCCTGATCTCGCTGATCAATTCTGTATATGTAACATGGTATGCGGAGGGTGATGTCAGGTGGCGGGTTACCAAAATATGTTAAGTGAGTGAATGTCACATTGGAGGGTCACCAGAAGACGAGGGAAGCAAGTTCTGAGCAAGGTAAAGTGATAAACATGTAATTTAAGTGCGCCTGATTTGATATAGGGTACTAACCCAGTCTGGCGGAGCGTGCGAGTGACAAATACTTGGGGGTTAAATGTGCTGAGGTAAGGGCCGTATATGGTGATGAAAGCTTCTGTTGTCTTTGCAAGCTTAGATGTTGGCAGAGGATCTTAGAGAGAGATATGGGATTCTCCTGGTCTCGCTGATCAATTCTATATATGTAACATGGTATGCGGAGGGCGAAGTCAGATGCCGGGTTACCAATATATGTTAAGTGAGTGAATGCCACATTGGAGGGTCACCAGAAGACGAATGCAGTGAGTTCTGAGCAAGGTAAAGTGATAAACATGTAATTCAAGTCAGCCTGATTTGATATTGGGTACTAACTCAGTCCGGCAGAGTGCGCAAGTGACAAATACTTGGGGCCAAATGTAGTGAGGTAAACGCCGTATAAAGTGAGAAAACCATCCGCTCTGTTTGCAAGCTTAGATGTTGGCAGAGAGACCTTAGAGGAATATATGTGATTCCCCAAACTTTGCTGAGCTATTCTGTATATAGAACATGGTAGGGGAAGGGCGATGTCAGATGCAGGGTTACAAATTTATGTTAAGTGAGTGAATGCCACATTGGACGGTCACCCGAAGACGAGGGAAGTAAGTTCTGACCAACGTAAAGTGATAAACATGTAAGTCAAGTCCGCCTGATTTGATATTGGGTACTAACTCAGTCCGGCAGAGTGCGCAAGTGACAAATACTTGGGGTCAAATGTGCTGAGGTAAGTGCCGTACATGGTGAGAAACCATCCTGGTCTTAGTTTGTGGTCGTTTGTAAGCTTAGATGTTGGCAGAAGAATCTGAGAGAGATATATGTTATTCTCCTAGCTTTCCAGAGCAGTTCTGTATATGTAACATGGTGGAAAGTCTGATCTCATTAATATATATGTTTACTTGAGCAGATGCAACATTGGAATATGACCACATATAGGACAGCTTAGTAAGTTCTGATCAAGAAGAAGTGATAAACACTAATTCAAGTACATTTCATTTAATATAATGTCTCAGATATGACCAGGCAGACCGTAAGTAACAAATACCTGAGGGTCAAATGTGCTGAGGCCAGTACCGTGTGAAGTGAGAAAAGCATCCTGCTTGGAAGAGTCCAGTAGGGCCAGTGCAGATGGATGGGAGGTTGTTTTTACTTCGGAGGATTAAGAGATAGGTACACAGATATTCAACTGTTAAGCCAGGACAAAGATAGACCCTCTGGGTGCCATTTAATGGCTGCTGCTATGAGGTTGCTTTTCCTTTTTGGGACATTACCACGTGATTGTGAGATAGCTATGCCCTGGAGCCATGAAAGAGCGGCGGAGGGTGACGGTAGCCGAGTACTAGATGCGAAGATGGGCGGTTCCATCCGACAGCAAAGTAAGACACAGGGAAAATGGTTCGAGGTTTTCGATAAGAGGAGGAAAAGTAAGGATGCGGCGAAAGTTTGAGGACGAGAAATTGAATGATTATTTTCTTTAAATATTCGATGATTAATCCGTTAGGATGTGGTGGGGCGGGAGGAATGAATGATTAATTTAAGGCTGGCGTGAATTAGTTACTGTTTTTGTTTTTGTTTTTGTCTAGTAGTTGATGGTTAATCCGTAGGGATGTGGTGGCGCCGGCCAGTGTTTGTTATTGAAGAAGAGATGAGAGAGAAGAGAGAGATGAGAGAAGAGAAGAGAAGAGCGATGAGCGATGAGATGAAAGAAGAGAGAAGGGCGAAGAGCGATGAGCGATGAGCGAAAAAGAGAGATGAGAGAATAGAAGAGAGAAGAGCGATGAGAGAGAAGAGAGAGAAGAGAGAAGGGCCGATGAGCGATGAGCGAAGAGAGATAAGAGAGAGAGAGAGAAAGAGCGATGAGCGATGAGCGAAGAGAGAAGAGAGAGGCGAAGAGC